>CM059575.1:21200757-22487846 GCA_030386875.1 Morinoia aosen
AAGGGGTGCAACACGGGGGGGGGGGGCGCAACACGGGGGGGGGGCCCGCAAACACGGGGGGGGGCGCAACACGGGGGGGGGGGCGCAACACGGGGGGGGGCGCAACACGGGGGGGGGGCGCAACACGGGGGGGGCGCAACACGGGGGGGGGGCGCAACACGGGGGGGGGGCGCAACACGGGGGGGGGGCGCAACACGGGGGGGGGGGCGCAACACGGGGGGGGGGGCGCAACACGGGGGGGGGGCGCAACACGGGGGGGGGCGCAACACGGGGGGGGGGCGCAACACGGGGGGGGGCGCAACACGGGGGGGGCGCAACACGGGGGGGGGCGCAACACGGGGGGGGGGCGCAACACGGGGGGGGGCGCAACACGGGGGGGGGCGCAACACGGGGGGGGGCGCAACACGGGGGGGGGCGCAACACGGGGGGGGGCGCAACACGGGGGGGGGGGCCGCAACACGGGGGGGGGAGGGGGGCGCAACACGGGGGGGGGCGCAACACGGGGGGGGGGGCGCAACACGGGGGGGGGGCGCAACACGGGGGGGGGCGCAACACGGGGGGGGGGCGCAACACGGGGGGGGGGCGCAACACGGGGGGGGGCGCAACACGGGGGGGGGGCGCAACACGGGGGGGGGGCGCAACACGGGGGGGGGGCGCAACACGGCGGGGGGGGGCGCAACACGGGGGGGTGCGCAACACGGGGGGGGGGCGCAACACGGGGGGGGGCGCAACACGGGGGGCGCAACACGGGGGGCGCAACACGGGGGGCGCAACACGGGGGGCGCAACACGGGGGGCGCAACACGGGGGGCGCAACACGGGGGGCGCAACACGGGGGGCGCAACACGGGGGGCGCAACACGGGGGGCGCAACACGGGGGGCGCAACACGGGGGGCGCAACACGGGGGGCGCAACACGGGGGGCGCAACACGGGGGGCGCAACACGGGGGGCGCAACACGGGGGGCGCAACACGGGGGGCGCAACACGGGGGGTGCAACACGGGGGGCGCAACACGGGGGGCGCAACACGGGGGGCGCAACACTGGGGGCGCAACACTGGGGGCGCAACACTGGGGGCCGCAACACTGGGGGCCGCAACACTGGGGGCCGCAACACGGGGGCCGCAACACGGGGGCCGCAACACGGGGGCCGCAACACGGGGGCCGCAACACGGGGGCCGCAACACGGGGGGCGCAACACGGGGGGCGCAACACGGGGGGCGCAACACGGGGGGCGCAACACGGGGGGCGCAACACGGGGGGCGCAACACGGGGGGCGCAACACGGGGGGCGCAACACGGGGGGCGCAACACGGGGGGCGCAACACGGGGGGCGCAACACGGGGGGCGCAACACGGGGGGCGCAACACGGGGGGCGCAACACGGGGGGCGCAACACGGGGGGCGCAACACGGGGGGCGCAACACGGGGGGCGCAACACGGGGGGCGCAACACGGGGGGCGCAACACAGGTGGCACAACACAGGTGGCACAACACAGGTGGCACAACACATGTGGCACAACACAGGGGGCACAACACAGGGGGCACAACACAGGGGGCATAACACAGGTGGCACAACACAGTTGGCACAACACAGGTGGCACAACACAGGTGGCACAACACAGGTGGCACAACACATGTGGCACAACACATGGCACAACACACCACAGCCCGACACAAAGACGCTTCCCCAAAGAAGACATAAGTCGCGCTGAGCTAAACGTCGCGTCCGTTCTGCCGCCCACCCAGCGTGTCGGGTATTATGGGCAGGTAGCCCAATGTGGGGGGGGAGGCAGGCAGCCCTATGTGGGGGAGGCAGGCAGCCCTATGTTGGGAGGGAGGCAGCCCCATGTTGGGAGGGAGGCAGCCCCATGTTGGGGAGGGAGGCAGCCCCATGTTGGGGAGGGAGGCAGCCCCATGTTGGGGAGGGAGGCAGCCCCATGTTGGGGAGGGAGGCAGCCCCATGTTGGGGAGGGAGGCAGCCCCATGTTGGGGAGGGAGGCAGCCCCATGTTGGGGAGGGAGGCAGCCCCATGTTGGGGAGGGAGGCAGCCCCATGTTGGGGAGGGAGGCAGCCCCATGTTGGGGAGGGAGGCAGCCCCATGTTCGGGAGGGAGGCAGCCCCATGTTGGGGAGGGTGGCAGCCCCATGTTGGGGAGGGAGGCAGCCCCATGTTGGGGAGGGAGGCAGCCCCATGTTCATGTTGGGGAGGGAGGCAGCCCCATGTTCATGTTGGGGAGGGAGGCAGCCCCATGTTGGGGAGGGAGGCAGCCCCATGTTGGGGAGGGAGGCAGCCCCATGTTGGGGAGGGAGGCAGCCCCATGTTGGGGAGGGAGGCAGCCCCATGTTGGGGAGGGAGGCAGCCCCATGTTGACGAGGCAGGCAGCCCCATGTTGACGAGGCAGGCAGCCCCATGTTGACGAGGCAGGCAGCCCCATGTTGACGAGGCAGGCAGCCCCATGTTGACGAGGCAAGTCAGCCCCATGTTGGGGAGGCAGGCAGCCCCATGTTGGGGAGGCAGGCAGCCCCATGTTGGGGAGGCAGGCAGCCCCATGTTGGGGAGGCAGGCAGCCCCATGTTGGGGAGGCAGGCAGCCCCATGTTGGGGAGGCAGGCAGCCCCATGTTGGGGAGGCAGGCAGCCCCATGTTGGGGAGGCAGGCAGCCCCATGTTGGGGAGGCAGGCAGCCCATGTTGGGGAGACAGGCAGCCCCATGTTGGGGAGGCAGGCAGCCCCATGTTGGGAGGCAGGCAGCCCCATGTTGGGGAGGCAGGCAGCCCCATGTTTGGGAGGCAAGCAGCCCCATGTTGGGGAAGCAGGCAGCCCCATGTTGGGGAGGCAGGCAGCCCTGTGTTGGGGAGGCAGGCAGCCCCATGTTGGGAGGCAGGCAGCCCCATGTTGGGGAGGCAGGCAGCCCCATGTTTGGGAGGCAAGCAGCCCCATGTTGGGGAAGCAGGCAGCCCCATGTTGGGGAGGCAAGCAGCCCCATGTTGGGGAAGCAGGCAGCCCCATGTTGGGGAGGCAGGCAGCCCTATGTTGGGGAGGCAGGTAGTTCTACCTGGCAAGTATTGCTGATTAAAGTTTCAATGTGAAAAAGTGATATAGAAAAAATGAACACACATTGCGCCTAATGTCGGTTGTACGCTTTCCCTGTCTTCCACCACAAAATTAGCGGAGAGAAAAAAAGGCAAAGAAGTAGTTTATAAGGCAAAACATTGCTTTCATTAGCCCAGCACTGATAAAGTGTTCGCAATAAGTAGTTGCATTCTACGGTGGGAAGCTAGTTTATCCAATTATCCTGTACGCGTTTAGCCTGTAGTTGTGCATAAGTTTTCTTCAAAACACCGAGGGGTGTTAAGTCCACCATGGTGTGGGGGAGAAAAGATTTTTTTTCACCAGTGGAAACCTTTAGGGAATGCAGTAGATTAATTTTTGATAAACTTTGTTTTTCATTGAGGCACAAGACAGGCGTTTTTGTGATTAGAACCCTTTCAGATTCTCATTCGCTTAATTTCCTTTCAACTGTTTTAGAGAAGACACCAGAGAACTATTGTTTGACGATCAAAAATTAACTTGGTAATATTTTCTCAACACATGCGCACACGCTGACTAAAATGCGCCGTATATGTTGACGTAAACACGATTAGCATAAAAACAAGCCATTTAAATACATTGAGGTCTACCCAAAAATGCCGTCGTTCATACGCATTACGATCTTCAGGTGTTGCACAATGTTCAAATGTATTATCTTTAACATAATTGTTTGTTGATCAAGCTATATAAACCCTTTCATGTTCGCCCCAAAAGCACTATCGTTCATATGTACCGTAATATTCAGAAGTACAATCTTCAGGCCAATCTTCAGCGCACTTTACACCACAATCTTCAGTTGTTTAAGCCATTTAAACACATTGAGGCCGACACAAAACACGGCGGTTCACAAGCAGCACAATCTTGGGACGCGCTGCTCGTGACGCATGTCTGCATGTGAAATGTCAACTCGGAGTCTCACGCTCATTCAGAGATTCGTTTCGTCTTGGCGCAAGTGGCAACAGTTGCACGCTTAGATGTGCGCCAGAATGCCAAGGAGAATCACACAAAAGGGTTAGACCTGGCGGAAAAGCGCTCACTTATTTGCTTAAAAGGCCACGCCAAGCCTTGACAAAAGGGGCGGCCGAAGCGAGCCTAACTCAATGCGTCGCTGGAATGCGCCGTGAAGAAGAAATAAAGAAATGCGAATTGGAGTCCTCTGCCGGAGACATGCGGTGTCTCTCAGAAGCTTCTCAATCCTGATGTATTAGTATTGGTTATACGAGGCGGAAAATGTCTCGGATTGTTGAGATAGTGATGGCTCGGCCTCTTATGGCACTCTCACGCTCGCTTGCAAGTGTGGGCTCATTTTGGCGGCGCTGGTTTGCGGTTCGTGCAGGTGTGCGTGTGTTGCTACTTGGTAATGCAACAGAATAAGTTCTAAAACAAAATGAATCGATAAGTTGTTTTCACTGATAAGTGTATGTGTGCATGCTTGCGGGAGGTCCATTCAGATGCCATCCGGTTTTGGCGTGCCATGTTTAGTTTTTATTGCACGAGGAAAAAACATGTGGCAAATTTTGCGACGTATGTCCATTGAAATCTTGTCACCTTCAACTAGCAATTAATTTCACGAGTTTTATTTCATTTGCGCTTGAAAGCAGAAATAAATCTCTAAAATTTAACGTTCGCTCTCGTGCATTTCCATAAACTAACCTCAGCTTGAATCCCTTAAAATTCAACCCCTGAAAATTTGCTGAACTCACATCGGCGTGTAACCTGGATAATAAGCAACGCCGACATTCCATTCCAAAGACGGTCTTAACTTCCGCACGGAGGAAATCAGTCAATTTAATCCAGGGTTGACGCGCCCAAACGGTGGCGCGTAACTCGAGTCCATTGTTTGGGTCGGACATGGAAGCGATGTCGAACACCGGCAAAGAGCAAACACAAGCCTCAGCAACTGCCCGCAGCTCCGAGTGTCATTCAGGGTCCGTATCTTGCAGCGATGCCTGAACGACAGATATCATGACCGATCATGCCGCTAGCTAATCAAGAACCGCCGGGACCTCCTGCGGCGCCTTCATGATGTTAGTCCTCTTTCGAAAGCGGAATTCTGGAGGTAATTGCGCCGTGTTATGAGGTCAAACTGAGCACAATGTGTTTATTCTATGTATATCTCTGCACCGTCATAGGAATGATAATGTTTGAGAGGAAAGAGATTAACGATCACACGTTTTTGAAGTTGCGCATTCAAGCGTCATGTTAATATGGCTGCTATTTCCGACTGTTACTATGTTAGCCCTAATACCCTATTGTCTACGTTCTTTGTCGATCAATAGTTCTTAGCGTTTTGAGTTAACAGCGAAGTAGTTTTATATATGCGACTAACGCACAGAAGGCATGATGTGTAGGCAGTGTTCTTTCGAAGCAAAGGATTGTATTTTACTCAGCTAGGCGAAGCAAAGAAACACATTTTTCTCAGCTAGACGAAGCAAAGAAACACATTTTTCTCAGCTAGACGAAGCAAAGAAACGCATTTTTCTCAGCTAGGCGAAGCAAAGGAACGCATTTTACTCAGCTAGACGGAGTAAAGGAACGCATTTTACTCAGCTAGGCGAAGCAAAGGAACGTATTTTACTCAGCTAGATGAAGCAAAGGAATGAATTTCACTCAGTAGACGGAGGTCACGTTCCTCCTCGACGAACAAATGATAGTCGTTTGAGATGTGGCCTGAACATAGATTTCAAGTTAGTTAGTGGTTGATGTCATTCTACGGTCACAACAGGATTGATGCTGCTGACGCTTACCACTGCAGATTCAGAGTAGGGCTTCCGAAAACAGCGTAGAGACTAAAATGGGCAAAAAAATCTTAAATGAATATCGGTAACCCTATCTGTAAAGCAAGTCGTGGAATTTGTGACCCGAAGGAACATTGACATAAAAGAGCGCACACCTACATCATCGTGTTGTAGTTGACGGGATAATTCCTTCCCGAAAAGGATATACTAAGGGTATAGTTATCCTTACCCGCCTAAATTTGAAAAAGATGTACTAATGACACAAGCCCTGCCAATTTTTCATCCTAAGTCTGAAATTGATAAACAGACGATACTGACACCATTCGCTTTCACTCCCTTGCACACGCGCTGCCATGGAAGATGTACTGACGCAATTGACAGTATCAACCTCCTATTAGTCATAAACAAACGGTCAATACACTGACGCTACATAAAATATCAGCCTTATACGCCGCCTACCCTTAAAGAAATATACCGGCAACAAAGATATCAGTATTCTACCTTGCCTATCCTAATAAGATTAGGATTAAAAGTTTATAAGTTAGTTTAAGCCTCCCTAACCGCTGCAAAAATAGGGCGTATCGAAGAGAGAAAGGAGAAAGGCACCATTTAGTATGGAGATAAGAAAATGAGGAATCTATGCAGAAAGGGCATAGAAACATAAGATGAGAAAGAAGTTCATGAAATAAGATAAAAGTTGAAGAAGAAAGTTAGAGGTGCTGAAAAACAGGACAGTAGTGAACCGAAAAAAGTTGGTCCTTAACATAACAAAAAACATTTTATTAAAAAAAAAAGGCCTACCTAACTCACAGCTCGGGCCCTTACATTTTTCCCCTGGGAGCGCTAATTCCCATAGATACAATAGTTGTATCCCCCTGAGGGGCTTGCCTATCCTCAAAAATGATAAGCCGATAATATAGATATTTGTATACTATCTCGCCTGCACTCAAGTAAAATATAGAAACGGTTTACACCTTATAATTCATGCCTTCACTCCAGGAAGATAAATTGACGACGCCGTACATACAGTGCCAGCCTTCCACACTGCCTACGGAGAAAAATATGTTGACGATGAGTGCAGCATGAGCGCGTTTTGTCCTGCATACTTTGTCCTGCATACTTTGTCCTGCATAACGAAGGCAAAGGCGGTTGGAAATGGGCAATCTTACCTACTCCAGATAAGATAAAATCATATCACAGAACTTGGAGACAATTACGGCACGGGACTTGGAGACAATTACGGCACGGGACTTGGAGACAATTACGGCACGGGACTTGGAGACAATTACGGCACGGGACTTGGAGACAATTACGGCACGGGACTTGGAGACAATTACGGCACGGGACTTGGAGACAATTACGGCGGCATGGGACTTGGAGACAATTACGGCACGGGACTTGGAGACAATTACGGCACGGGACTTGGAGACAATTACGGCACGGGACTTGGAGACAATTACGGCACGGGACTTGGAGACAATTACGGCACGGGACTTGGAGACAATTACGGCACGGGACTTGGAGACAATTACGGCATGGGACTTGGAGACAATTACGGCACGGGACTTGGAGACAATTACGGCACGGGACTTGGAGACAATTACGGCACGGGACTTGGAGACAATTACGGCACGGGACTTGGAGACAATTACGGCACGGGACTTGGAGACAATTACGGCACGGGACTTGGAGACAATTACGGCACGGGACTTGGAGACAATTATGGCACGGGACTTGGAGACAATTACTGCACGGGACTTGGAGACAATTACTGCACGGGACTTGGAGACAATTACGGCACGGGACTTGGAGAAAATTACGGCACGGGACTTGGAGACAATTACGGCACGGGACTTGGAGACAATCACTGCACGGGACTTGGAGACAATTACTGCACAGGACTTAGGAATAACTCAAGAATCGGCAGGCTTCTTTTTTCGTTTCTGTTGCCATATTCTATATGAAAACGAGATATACTGTTCATCACATTGAGTTCATTACGAATTAGGTGTTGCAGGAGCAGTTTTTTATTAATTTACGAGGTCGCAACAGTGCAGCCGGTAATGAAAGTTATTCTGATTTAGGCACTCTACGATTGGCTTATTCTGGCTACTGGTCCAAGTATGATCATTTTCCAAGCCAAACTTGCGCGTCGAGTGTCTCGTAAATGCTGACCGGTGGTTTGATGCTTAGTGCTAAAATACAGCATATTGCACGGATAAGTCAACATACGCTTTCACTACCAGCTGCACCGCAACGACTGCGTAAACGTTTGAAAACAGAGACATAAAACTCAGCAGCTTAGATTAGATGTTAGTTAAAGCTTCCCCAGCCGCAATAAAGGTGTTTCAAAAAGAAGAAGGAGGAAAGCACTATTTACTACGGCGATACGGGAACGCGGTATCTTTGCACAAGGTGCATAGAAACGGTAAATTAAGAAAGAAGTTCATGAAACAAGATAAAAGTTGAGGAAGAAAGTGGTAGGTGCTGAAAAACGAGACAACACTTAACCGAAATAAAGCTGAACCGAAAACAGTTGAAATAAAAAATATTCCCCTGGGAGCACCAATTGCCACAATAGCTGTATCCCCCTGAGGATCACAAACCAGAGCAGCAGAGCGCGCACACCTCCTGCAGAGGCGGGCATGCAGCGGGCGGCGCTGCGAGGCGCGGGATTATCGCGGGCCGCATCACTCACGCCAGTGAAGCGCACGTAATTGCTGGCAACAGCTCCCCTTCTTGACGCGCAGTCGTCAGCGCATTGCCCTTCTCCTAGCCAAAATATTCAAATTCTCGCTCTTCAAGTGATATTTGAGCGGTAAAGTATCAAGCACCTTGAAATACAGCTGGGTTGTTCCAGGCTCTTCATGCTTTAAATTGTATTTGAAAAAAAAAGGTTTACGAATTTCAAAATAAAAATGCCGAATTTGGCTACTCGTGCTAGCATTATCCAACAATGATATTGCTTCAAGTTCAGGCGGCAACATTGCTATAATGGATAATAAACCTGTCCGCTTATTAATGTATTGGGAGAGCTGGTCATCTTTGAAGACTCAGGTGGTATCATGAATACAACATAGCTTCATCTTCCCATTGGAATATCGACACGAATTATTTCTTCCTTTTAAGGGGGCTCAACCCAGTTATTATGGTCAAAATATTAAACTTTTTATCTTTGTTTAAAAAGGGACCTTATGTCTATTTGTTATTTTATTGTGTCCTAAAATTTTATGGGGCTACGGACACTAGAACCCCCTTCACTCCAAGAGGGGTCTAAATGGCGGGTGATGGGGGCCAAAAATTATGAATTTTTGACTTCTATATCAAAAGAAAACGGAAAGGAAAATGAAAAATATCTGCTTCATTAGTATGTTAGAAATGTTTTAAGGATTCCAAAACTGTCTTTAGTTTGGTTCTAGCATGAAAACTCATTGATATCTATTCTTTTGATATATCCGATATAATAACAACAAACGAATGTTTCCCATTTTTTCAAAAACTAAGGCCAAAATCAAAAAAGTTATATGGTTAAAATGTGTTTCTTTTAAAAACTTACTTATACTAGCCAAAGTTTAAGAACAATCGAATTAAAAATTTTAAATCGCTGCTGTGATCTCCCTTAAAATACTGCAAGTATTACGAGTTACCCAACAGTGTACGATTTTGCTTCAGCTTTCATATTCAATATTACATTTCTTCCCTTAATTTTCGCTGTAATATATCTTAATTATGATTTCTGCTTCATTGCATTCACGTAGTAATGCGTTATAAATGGTAGTCGGTACTCGCTCGAGCGACGACCAGGATATTGTTCGCTCTTCTATTTTTTATTCGATTTCTTCATGTATTGGGCAATCTCATCTGAACTGCAATTTATCGGCAGATGGCTAGTAGAAGGCAGAGAGGAAAAAAGTAGATCACGGAGGGTAGTATTATAGAGTGCAGAAGGGAGTGGAAGCATCCACCAAAGGGAAAAATTCCACCCACACAAGACCCTTGAATTAAATTCCGACAGGCAGAGGAGCAGCCAGCGTTGCTCAACAGGAAATGTTTACAAGTCGACTCTACGCACGCTTTGCCAAGTGGCGCGTCGAGCGTGCGCTCAGTGGGCACTGTCAGTTAAGTTGCCCTGTGGGTGAACTTGTGCCCGGGAAGTCATCAGTCGGGTTTCTCAGAAGAAAACTTAGGCTGAAATATCCTTAATCGTCCACCGTGACTATTTTAATTTTTGGTATAAGATGCAAACCGGAGTATTTATGCGTTGGAACATGATCAGATGAAAAGATTTCTCATTTTACAGTATTGTTTCTGAAGCATTCGGTGTGGCTTCCTGCATGAAAGAAGAATTAGACCAGTGGTTCTTAACCGTTCTACTCTCACGCCCCGCCCCCCGCGCCCTTAAGAATTGTTAGGGGAAATAGTGTGCAGATGGACTGGTAAATAAGAGCTCACAAAAATAATGTTGCAAATAAGTCCTCAAACATATTCAGCAGTGAAAGTTCACTCTTTTGTCATACACATTGAGAAAAATCAGGTTTTACTGTCGAGGCTCACGCCCCTATGTAGGGGGCGCGCCCCCCAGGTTAAGCACCGCTGAATTAGACGCATCAAAGGTATTTTGAACCTTACTTGACTGATCGCTTACATAAGGCAAATCAGCCGGCGTTTTACTTTAAGTCTTTTAGTGCTGCAAGTTTCTCGGCACACTTTATTTGTTTAGATTACATTCTCTTCAGTTAACTAATTCTCAATAAACAAGCTCCCGAGCCGAAACTTGGACGAATTCAATAACTTTGCAGCTTTCCTGAAGAATATTAATGCTATGAAAAAACATTGAGCTTTGTCTGCAGAAAAATGCTCAAAATTTTTTTTCTTTGATACTTCAAATGCCAAGGGAAAACAAGCTTAACGAAAACAAGACAAATTACATTACATTAGACAAATTATATTACACCAATTTGTCTAATTTCTTCCGATTTTGTTACAGAAAACATAAAATTATAGGTTCAATTTCAATAAAACAAGGCTTTTTATGATGCGCAGGCGGATTATTCCGTGGAAATAAACTCTGGGCTAGGTTCGAGCTAAATACCCTACTGAAATATACTTTTCACAGTTTATTTAGGTAATCAGTTCTCAAGGGTAAACTATGCACACTTTACGAGTACGAAAAATAGCTTTTACACCAATGTATTCAACCATTTAAACTAGCGTTTTACACGTGCTGCAAATGTACTGCATTATAACTACACGCCAATTGCTCAAACGACATTGACGCCCATAGATCAATTATTGCATGTAATTCATTTCCTATCATACCCTTACGTGAATATCTTCAGAACTGCAGTATCTCATTAATGAGCTCATCATTGTCTCGTGTCTGCGATTTCATATTGTAGTCGAAAATATTAATTTTGGTTCAAAGACTAATATTGCTGACGATCGACCTTCTCCGTCCTTTCAATAGAAGAGCTATCCTTTGACGTCCCAAACCCCACAGAAAGTTATTTTCTCCCACAGCAACACTCGCATTGCTTTTATAACTACCTTTTCTTCCAGAAGCATATTTGAATAGATCCTCTCCCATTACACCGACTTTTTTGCCTAATTTGCATGTTATTGTGGCGTAGAATTGCTCACTCACGCGCTCAATCCCGGTCCCTAAGCCTGAGGAGGCTGCTCACCATATCAATTGACAATCAGCTTTTAATCTGTGCTGGTGATTGGCACGCTCTGAGGACGGTCTCTGCCGGCCCCGGACCTCGTAAACACCCATTCAGGATCGCTCCATGATACCTCCACGCTGGCTCTGCACTCCTCTTCACACATCACTACCTTTCCTTCCAGCACACCAGCGCAAGGTTTTGCTAAGTCAGCGCGCCAAAAAAAGAATTAGAGAACTTCATTTGAAACGTGAGTTAATGTTGTGGTTGCTATTATTATAAGGTATTTGAACGGATGAACCTAGCGGGTGGTGCTGGCTAGTTCTCTACTAGCTTCTTAAAGTCAGCGAGGGAAGAATTTTTGGTGTGCTAATCACAAATGCAAACAGGTGCCCATTGTGGTTTTTGGTGAGTTTTAAGATTAGCTCGGAGTTTATAATGATGCTATTTAAAATGTACGAAGTTTGTCATCTTCAAGACTTGGAGATAAATCAGTAAATGAAATGGAGTTTTTTCTGCCAATCAACAGGATCATTTATGATCGATCGCTGTCGCTGGTTCCTAATTTTCACTGATTTTACGGAGAAAGAGCTGAAAATTTATGATTTACGTAAAAGGCATAGCTATCACCTAAATAACTTAGTATGAAGAAAATTTGTGACGCGTTACTCTGCCGCGGATGCAAAACTTTAACCAAGATATTGCTGACCTTCATGACTTTTGGGACAGACGGGACCTCGACTGTTTCAACGAATCAGTTTGATTCATAATTTCCAACGTGTTACGTTTTGCAGCTCCAAAACTGGAAGTTTCATGACTCATGACTCAATCGGCTTAGTCTTGCACACGAACATATAAAATTACACAACACGAACATATAAAATTAAATAACACGAACATATAACATTACACAACACGAACATATAAAATTAAATAACACGAACACGTAACATTACATAACACGAACATATAACATTACATTACACGAACATATAACATTACATAACACGAACATGTAACATTACATAACACGAACATGTAACATTACATAACACGAACATGTAACATTACATAACACGAACATATAACATTACATAACACGAACATGTAACATTACATAACACGAACATATAACATTACATTACACGAACATGTAACATTACATAACACGAACATATAACATTACATAACACGAACATATAACATTACATAACACGAACATATAACATTACATAACACGAACATATAACATTACATTACACGAACATATAACATTACATAACACGAACATATAACATTACATGACACGAACATATAACATTACATTGTACGAACGTATGACATTACCATACACAAACGTATAAAATTAAATTGCACGAATGTATAACTATCTGTAATAATATTCAAACAAACCTCATCTGATAATTCAACATTTTTTAACTGATCTTTTAAATTTATTTTCATTCCTTTTTTAATCCTCTTTCGTAACTACTCAAGTCCACAATCACTCTTCTCCCATGATCGCTCACGTCTCATATAGCTTTTCTCAAACTATCACCTCGAGATTTGCTCTACTCGTACACGTAATGGACTCTTTCGGTGTGCTCACTTTCCTTCAAAAATTCATTCTCTTTTATAATTAGTCTTTCCCTAAAATCACTAACCAAAATAATAATATCTCATAATACCAAGAAAAGTGTAAAACCCGATTCAGAAATAGATGTTCAAACAGTGCGGACTTTGAAAGATGAGATTAGATTAGGTGCTAGTTTAAGGCTCTCTAACCGTTAAAAAAAGTGTTTCGAAGAGATGAAGGAGGAAGGCACCATTTAGTATGGAGATAAGAGAACGAGGAACCTATGCGGAAGGGCATAGAAACAGTAAGTTGAGAAAGAAGTTTATGAAAAAAGATAAACGTTGAAGAAGAAAGTCACATGTCCTGAAAAACAGGACAGCAGTGAACTGAAAAAGGTGGTCCTCAACATATCATTTCATATTAACAACAAGAAGACCTACCTAACTCTCAGCTCGATCCCTCACAGTTTTCCCCCTGTGAGTGCTAATTCCCATGGGTACAATAGTTATATCCCCCTGATGGGGGTTAATTTAGATATAGATATGCCTTAATGACTTCTGTCAACCCTGTCCATTTTATTTCTTTCAGTTTTAGTTTCTTCGCTTCGCTATCCCTTTCTTATCTTGTTTCCTCTTCTTTCTAACAAATTGTATTTATGTGCAGGGTATCCTAAGTGAGAACACACCTTGTGCATAGGTTCCCCGTTTCCTACTGCTCATATTGAAATGTCTCTTCTCCTCGCTCTCATGAGATCGCTTTTGTTTTGACTATGGAGTCCTAAACTACATATTAATCACTATTTTAAAAGGAGCCGCGGCCGTCCTTCCATCCGTCTGTGTGACCCCCTCTTGATTATGGTATCCAGAATACGCAATCGGCTTATTTTTGCAAATAAAAATTTTCTAAGGAGCTTTCTCTGCTGAAAATCATCATGCCGCTTTGATATTTTTAATTGATAATGCAAAAAGAAATGTTTTAAATTCGCTTGACCAGTAACCTGGCTACCACTTGGTAGAAGGCCCAAGATTTTGGAATTTGAGTTATTGTTTTCGAAATTGTGATTTTCTTGAAAAGCTCCGAAGAGATAATAGACGACATTTCAGAATAAAATGCCGGCAAAAGAGGCCACCAAGGATAGAAATGTGTCCAACCGCAAGAGAGAAGTAGCAAGACTTCGACAGCAAGAAAAACGCCGAAGACGATTGGATGAACAACGCGAAATGGCAAGACGAAGCAATGCTGCGCGCCAAGAAAAAGCTAGAGCTAAATTGACCCTTGAACGGCGTTTGGAAATTCTACGGAATAATGCAGAGCAACACCGAGTAGCTAGAGAGAGCTGAACACATGAAAGAAGGGACGAAATTCTCCGGCATAGCGCTGGACAACATCGAGTGGCACGAGAGAATTTAACTCAAGAAAGAAGGGATGAAATTCTCCGGCATAGCGCTGGACAACATCGAGTGGCACGAGAGAATTTAACTCAAGAAAGAAGGGATGAAATTCTTCAGACTAATGCCGACCAGCCCTTTTGCATTGGTAATAATAAAAGTAACAATACCATTATAAATTCCACAAAATAATTGTGTATCAGATATTGTTAATGAATTGTATATATTTGGGTACTTGTCTATTACTATGCTACATAAAGTGTATCTTCATAGTGTACTCTGATTAGCTTAATCTTTGCCAATAGTCCTCTACGACTTCATATTAGTCAGCTTTAATAGCGGATAAGTAAGATTTCTAACCTCCCCTCGCCTTTATCCTTATATATAGTGCATCCTGATGGAGGAAGGGTCTGAAAGTGATGAAGTAGAAGCATCTGAAGGAAAGTAAAAGTGTTTGCAGCGAACAGTTCGAGCAATATAGTTAGTAGTTTCGGAAGAAATTCAACCGCTTATCTCACATATTAATTGAAAATGCCTATTGAAACGCATCACGAGTATCGAAAAACGATACTTCTCCCCTCAAGCAAAATTAATGAACAGTTCATTAATTTCGCAATGAAAAAGCCCAACACTTTCTAAAACACCTTTTGAGTGTCTGTGACAGGAGCAAATTTTGTTAGCTAAATGGATTAGAGAATGCAGGACAAATCTGAATAGTTCATGATGAATAGTTCATGAACAGTTGGACTTGCAGATTTAATTTTGGTTTACGTTGGAAGACTGTTTGAAAGCACGCCTCGATCCTGAAGCTAAGGGAGGTATCAAAATATGGGATAGATCGTTTTATTTTGGTTCCCAGTGTGTAAATGAATCATGAAGATTGTTGAAAGCACAAAGGTTATTTTTTAGGCCTTCTAGGTTGCTTTCTGGACGAATGAAAGATGATTGGGATCACGGAATTTTTTAAATATTGCACACCCGGAAAGATTTCCGAAAGATGTTTGCGAAACATATGTTGGAATATGTTCCCTTAACACACATGGAATATGTTTGCGTAATGCTGGAACTAAAACGTTTGCGACAACAAAAAAATTCCATAAAATCATTGTGTTTCTGGAACACATGTCAGTAATACACTCGTTAAAACTGTTAATTTAAGAACAACTCTCATGAACAAATTGCACCTCTAACTTTGAAAACATCATTTTGAAGGCAAGTATTCACTAAACTAAATATAAACCACACAATCCCTAAAAGTTACCCAAAACATCTTAATTGTCAGGTCACACGACAAAGACAGTGATGTATTAGATGCCATTTGATGCACGCATGACGCAATGTCAAAAAAAAACTTACGGTGGTGACCATCCCGAATCATTATATCGCGGCTTCTTTTCACTGATATCTCCAAACATTTCTAAAACTGGAACAGCTGTGCTTTACCAATGGCGTGCGCAGCTTCAAAAAAGTCACAGCTGTGACCATCTCAAAGGAACATTATTTTCAAGGCATTTTTTGACTGGTATCACGGGCGCAGCTGCCCAGTTCACGTGTGACATGCCACCAAGCGCGTGTCATCTTCGAAGGAGTGGTGTGCGTGATGGGTATCACAGATACCACCCACTCAGTGATACCAGCGCCAGATAGTGCCACCACCACCCCGCCACTCAATCATGACGATGTTCGCTTTCAAAAGAATCTTCACAAAAGGAGGATAAGCCGATCTTTTTTCTCCTCGGGAGTTTTTTTTGCGCTCTTTACTGGTGGGCTTCTTACGATTGCCTTTTTTTTATGAGGCTGCTCATCTGAGATTATGTGCTCTTTTTGTGGGCTCATGCAAGGCTTGTCGCGGGAAAAATATTTTCACGGCTTAATTTAGAGTCGGAGTTTCTTGGCTCAGAACAAGAAACTGTCCGCAGTCGCAAAGTTTGCACATTTTGGGCGGTCGCCTACACACAAGAACCAGGATTTTCTCAGAGAATGAAAGACTTAAAAATTAGTGGGCACGGCAGAAATGCATTCTATTTCTTTTTTATAACACTGCCACACAGCCGAGTCAGTTTTTGTGTCCCCGTGAATGCCGGTGGGCGTTTTTATCTGAATGCGTGCACAGCCTCATGGATAAAAGTGTCCTGTAATTTATGTTTCTAGACTTCATATTTTTATCAATGTACGACGGTATATGCTTTAACTTGAGGAGCAGCCATCTGACATATAATATAGTCAGGGAACATCATTAGGTCCTATTTAGAAAGCCATCAACTACATTGTACATACATCAAATCATCACAATGGCTGAAATTCCATTAAATGCACCAGATCAAACAGCCAATGCCAGATAGCCGGCTGCAGAAGCAGCAATGACAGGGTCGGTCTCGGAACAATTGCAGCAGCCAAGATCAAATTTAGCATTACATGATTTTTTTTAATTAACCATCGAAAATTGTTGACAATGATGAACAAGGAAAAGGCACTAACGTACGTAATGTAAATTGCACATGAAAACATCAAGTCTTACACATAGATTAGATTATATTAGACTTTAGTTTGAGCCTCCCATAACTGCACCAAAATCATTTTCAAGGGAGAAAAGAAGAAGGCACCATTTAGTATGAAGAAACGAGAACGCAGAATCTATGCGCAATGCGCATAGAAACGGTAAGTTGAGAAAGAAGTTTATGAAACAAGATAAAAATTGGAAATAAAGTAGTAGATGCTAATAAACAGAACTGCAGTGAACCGAAAAAATGGTCCGTAAAATAGCAAAAAATATTATTCTATTTCAATAAAAATGTTTACTAACCTATAGCTCGGGACCTCACATATTCCTCGGGAATTTTTATTTCCCAGTTTTACAAATAACACATATTACTATTACTATTATTATTATTATTATTATTACTATTATATGAGAAAGTTTAAGCCTCCCTTAAACACGACAAAGGTGTTCCAAGAGAGAAAGGAGGAAGGCACCATTTAGTATGGAGAAACGGGAACGCAGAATCTATGCACAAGGTGCACAAAAACAGTGAGCTGAGAAAGAAGTTCATGAAACAAGAAAAGTTGAAGAAGAAAGTAGTAGGTTCTGGAAAACAGGACAGCAGTGAACCGAAAAAGATGGTCCGTAGCAAAACCAAAACCTATTCGATTTCAACAAAAAGGAAGCCAACCAAACCTTTAGCTCGGGCCCTCACATAGTCCCCCTGGGAGCGCTAATTCCCATAGATACAACAGTTGTATCCCCCTGAGGGGACACATAACACAAAATTATTTATTCAGAATTATAAACAAAATTGCATAGATCACATTGGACAGTTTCCTAAGAAAATTTTAAACTATATTTCCAAGCTCGAGCCTATACCCACATGAACTACGATCAATAAATATTATAACCCTTCAAGCACGTAAATTTTCTTCGAGGCTATGTTTTCCAACATAAAACCACTCGGACATGAACTTCACCAAAGCTTTGATCGCAACAATCAGGATTACAATTACAATTATTAGGACAGGACGCAGCAATCACACAACAGTCATGAGTGCCAAGAACAAACAACGAAGCTATTGAATCTCCGTGGGGTATCACTCGAGGAAACGAATGACAATAGTTATCCAAACAGTGAAAAGTTATGCAAAGCTTGTTGTGGGCATGAAACTCGGGCAACAGCAGATTCCAATAAAATCAGTGTGACAGTCAGGCACAATTCAGAAAACGCTGAGTGCATACAGGCATCCGAGACAAGTAATTTAAAACTGTATGTTTGAGTGATGAAACCCACATATGAGTTCAATCGTAATAAATGTCGAATACTCACCGAACGTGTAAATGGAAGAATGATTGGTTATGACAATTTTTAATTCCAAAGAAATGATTAGAATGCTTACTAATGAAGATTGTCAAGGGTAAAATGGACCCAAAATTGGAGTATCTCGTAAAAATACAGAACATTTAGGCATTATACAATTTTAGTATAAGCACATTCAAGTGCTCTACAAAATAAGAAGCATCTTGAAATCCAAGGTAAACGATTAACTGTTGTTCATACCTTAGATCTGGAGTTCATAGCCTCAGATCTGGAGTTCATAGCCTCAGATCTGGAGTTCACGGCCTCAGATCTGGAGTTCATAGCCTCAGATCTGGAGTTCATAGCCTCAGATCTGGAGTTCATAGCCTCAGATCTGGAGTTCATAGCCTCAGATCTGGAGTTCATAGCCTCAGATCTGGAGTTCATAGCCTCAGATCTGGAGTTCATAGCCTCAGATCTGGAGTTCATAGCCTCAGATCTGGAGTTCATTGCCTCAGATCTGGAGTTCATTGCCTCAGATCTGGAGTTCATGGCCTCAGATCTGGAGTTCATGGCCTCAGATCTTGAGTTCATAGCCTCAGAACTGGAGTTCATAGCCTCAGATCTGGAGTTCACAGCCTCAGATCTGGAGTTCATAGCCTCAGATCTGGAGTTCATGGCCTCAGATCTGGAGTTCACAGCCTCAGATCTGGAGTTCATAGCCTCAGATCTGCAGCTCACAGCCTCATATCATCACACGCTCTAGATGCACGCGTGACGAAAACAAGGCAAAATGTACGTTAGATGAAGCCGCTTATTGAAAGATCTGGCCGTGGCAATGTGTATGAAGGCCGTTGTTTATGGTGCGCGCGGCGTGAACGTACGGCCTGCTTTAACGCACGATTTGCGCGCCACGTTAGCCTTATTACGGGGCTCAATAGGAACCGGATTTTTTAACAATTTCCATCGTTGCAGCGATGCAGCTGGCAGTGTATGTTCTTTTAAACCGACGTGCTGTAGCACTCAACGTTGGTGTATTGAATTAACAGAATGTACCTGACGTATCGCCCGAAAATACCGTAGTGATAAGTTAGAAAGAAAGGATATTTTTTGAAAATATACTTTGTGAGAGAGCCCTCGCGTCAACCAATGAAGCGACCCAAAAAATCATCCCATCGCCGCTTCAGAAAACTCGGAACGCTGTGAGACTTATGACAGGTTTTGCGAAACGCCTCGGGATCATGGGCCCCGCAAACGGCGACATCAGACTCTTAAAAAGGCTTATAAAGTCCCATGAAGAGCTGCAGGACGGGCTTTATGCCGAGTTTTGTAAAAGGCCCGGCGATGCTTCACCGCCCCGTGATAGACGCGATCCCGCGATAACAATTTGGTTTCATCGGCCACGCTTGATTATCGCTAAAGCTCACGATGCCCACACACTCCTGGGCATGCATGCCCGCGCTGATTACCAAGTTTTGGGGCCGTCAATTACGGCAAACTCTTATAGATTTTAAAGGCAAGCGCGGCCGTAGATAGTAAACAGGTTCCTCTTGGATCTAAGGGTCGTTTCAACTTTGTAAGCTAATGCCAACAACTGCATCTGAAAATTCCACCGCCATATTTATCATGGGGTTTCAATGTGAGCAACTCGCATGAAACACTCCTAAGTCCGCTTTGACGAGCAACGTTTGAATGAAATACCTTCATGGGATAAAAAAAGTCAAGCGGACGATAATCCTACAGAAATGGAGAAAGCACCTACAAACTAGCTGCGGCGATAACATACGTAAAGGAACTTTATAGATATTTAAGCGTACGCCTTCTAATTTGTAATGAAAATTGCTCGCGATAAGTGATGAGTGATGCAGTCTAGGCGAGTTTCGGGCGAAAATGAATACGAATTGACGAGGCAGCGAAGGAAGCTTCAGTGATTTATAACGTCCCAACGAGGACGTGGGGTAAATCATGGCCAAATTACCCGACGCTGAGCCGCGGTCAACTAAACTGAGATGGACCAGGCGTAAAATTAGGAAAATTTAAGGATATTTACTTGCGATTTGTCGAGAGAAATGACAGGTTCAGAAAGCAGGGTCGAGTGGTCGGCAAAGTTACGCAGGGATGAGGTCAGGGAGGTGACCTCCTGCAGGACGCACTACGGGCGCTCGGTTGTCGCTCGCCGTGCTGGGGTCCGTGAAGGGGAAATGCAGCGAAGAAAGCGGTTGCTGGGGTCCATGAAAATTAAATTCAGCTAAGAAAGCGATTGCGGGGGTCCGTGAAGGGGATATCAGCGGAAGACGCGATTGCTGATATCCATGAATGGAAATCCAGTGAAGAAAGCGGTTGCTCGGGTCCATGAAAATTAAATTCAGCTCAGAAAGCGATTGCTGGCGGTGCTGGGTTCGTGGGGAGGGAAATGCAGCGAAGAAAGCGATTTGTATTTGGGTTAAGGGGTTGAAGAATGGAAGTGAGCTCAAATAGTTCCGAAGCAAATCCTGGAAATTATTGCTGAAAATTTAGCATAATACACATACTAAATGTGCATTACGCTGTTCGCAACCTTGCTGGTCGAGTGTCGTTAGTTCCTAAAATTTATCGTACATTTAGGAGTTTTTAACCTGCAATTATACAGCAGGTTAGATTGGATGTCAGTTTAAGCATCCCTAACCACAAAAAGGAGCGCCAAAGAGAGGCAGGATTAAGGCACTATTTAGTACGGACTTGAGGGAACCAGAAATCATGCCTATGGTACATAGAATAAGAATAAGTTCAACATAGAATAAGTTGAGGAAGAAGCCATGAAATGAGGTAAAAGTTGAAGAAAAAAGAAGTAGGTGCTGAAAAACTGGGCGGTAGCGAACCGAAAAAAATAGTTTGTAACAAAACAAAAAAAAAACGGTTCTATTTCAGCAAGAAGAAGACCTTCCTAACCTTTAGCTGAGGACCTTGCATATTCCAAAGGGAGTATTCATTCTCATGAATAGAACACTTATATTCCCTGAAGGGAGGACGGTTCATAAAATTTTGGAGGGTAATCTGTTTCGACAGTCGAGACAATAATGATACGTTACATTGTGTTGCCTCTCGACGTCCAGGAATTCTCGGAAGGATCATTACTTCAGGTGCGTTGATGTTCCCATATTCCAAGTCGCGTGCAATTTATCCTCTTGATTTCCTCAGCACTTTAATCCTCTCTATTCCCACTCCATTTTAACCTTCCTAATTGCTACGCTGCTGTATCCCTCTCATTTTCCACGCCGCTTTTTCCCTCTCAATTCCCACGCCGATTTATTCCTCTCAATTCCTACATAGCTTTCACCCTCTCAATTCCCACTCCGCTATAACCCTATCAATTCCCACTCCGCTATAACCCTATCAATTCCCACTCCGCTATAACCCTCTCAATTCCCACTCCGCTATAACCCTCTCAATTCCCACTCCGCTTTAACCCTCTCAATTCCCACTCCGCTTTAACCCTCTCAATTCTCACTCCGCTTTAACCCTCTCAATTCCCACTCCGCTTTAACCCTCTCAATTCCCACTCCGCTTTAACCCTCTCAATTCCCACTCCGCTTTAACCCTCTCAATTCCCACTCCGCTTTAACCCTCTCAATTCCCACTCCGCTTTAACCCTCTCAATTCCCACTCCGCATTAACCCTCTCAATTCCCACTCCGCTTTAACCCTCTCAATTCCTACACTGATTTCACCCTCTCAATTCCCACGCTGCTGAATCCCTCTCGTTTTCCACGGCGCTTTATCCCTCACAATTCCCACTCCGCTTTAACCACCTCAATCTCCACGCCGCTTAATTCCTTTCAACTCCTCCACTGCTGTCTGCCAGTGTCCCACTCACTTTCAACGCGGTGATATCCCCATAAATCCCCACGCGGAAATATCCCACACAATTCCTCCCCTCCTGTCTGCCAGTGTCCCACTCACTTTCAACGCGGTGATATCCCCATAAATCCCCACGCGGGAATATCCCACACAATTCCTCCACTCCTGTCTGCCAGTGTCCCACTCACTTTCAACGCGGTGATATCCCCATAAATCCCCACGCGGGAATATCCCACACAATTCCTCCCCTCCTGTCTGCCAGTGTCCCACTCACTTTCAACGCGGTGATATCCCCATAAATCCCCACGCGGGAATATCCCACACAATTCCTCCACTCCTGTCTGCCAGTGTCCCACTCACTTTCAACGCGGTGATATCCCCATAAATCCCCACGCGGGAATATCCCACACAATTCCTCCACTCCTGTCTGCCAGTGTCCCACTCACTTTCAACGCGGTGATATCCCCATAAATCCCCACGCGGGAATATCCCACACAATTCCTCCACTCCTGTCTGCCAGTGTCCCACTCACTTTCAACGCTGTGATATCCCCATAAATCCCCACGCGGGAATATCTCACACAATTCCTCCACTCCTGTCTGCCAGTGTCCCACTCACTTTCAACGCGGTGATATCCCCATAAATCCCCACGCGGAAATATCCCACACAATTCCTCCACTCCTGTCTGCCAGTGTCTCACTCACTTTCAACGCTGTGATATCCCCATAAATCCCCACGCGGGAATATCCCATACAATTCCTCCACTCCTGTCTGCCAGTGTCTCACTCACTTTCAACGCGGTGATATCCCCATAAATCCCCACGCGGAAATATCCCACACAATTCCTCCACTCCTGTCTGCCAGTGTCCCACTCACTTTCAACGCTGTGATATCCCCATAAACCCCCACGCGGGAATATCCCACACAATTCCTCCACTCCTGTCTGCCAGTGTCCCACTCACTTTCAACGCGGTGATATCCCCATAAATCCCCACGCGGGAATATCCCATACAATTCCTCCACTCCTGTCTGCCAGTGTCCCACTCACTTTCAACGCTGTGATATCCCCATAAATCCCCACGCGGAAATATCCCACACAATTCCTCCACTCCTGTCTGCCAGTGTCCCACTCACTTTCAACGCGGTGATATCCCCATAAATCCCCACGCGGGAATATCCCATACAATTCCTCCACTCCTGTCTGCCAGTGTCCCACTCACTTTCAACGCTGTGATATCCCCATAAATCCCCACGCGGAAATATCCCACACAATTCCTCCACTCCTGTCTGCCAGTGTCCCACTCACTTTCAACGCTGTGATATCCCCATAAATCCCCACGCGGGAATATCTCACACAATTCCTCCACTCCTGTCTGCCAGTGTCCCACTCACTTTCAACGCTGTGATATCCCCATAAATCCCCACGCGGAAATATCCCGCACTATTCCTCCACTGCTGTCTGCCAGTGTCCCACTCACTTTCAACGCTGTGATATCCCCATAAATCCCCACGCGGAAATATCCCGCACAATTCCTCCACTGCTGTCTGCCAGTGTCCCACTCACTTTCAACGCGGTGATATCCCCATAAATCCCCACGCGGAAATATCCCACACAATTCCTCCACTCCTGTCTGCCAGTGTCCCCCTCACTTTCAACGCTGTGATATCCCCATAAATCCCCAGGCGGGAATACCCCGCACAATTCCCACGCGGGAAACGAACAAATGTTCACATTCCCACAGCATAAAAAGATATTTTCCGAGGCTGTGCGACCCGAGGGCCGGTCGTTGGTTTGGCCGGCGCTGGGCAGCCGCGTTGCTGGCATTGAGCAGAGCGCCTTCCAGTGGTGCGAGGCCTTCATTGCCAATGATACCTAAAAAATAACTGCAGTCGTTTTTAACTTTTTCACGCCGGTATTTTTGTACTCATATTACTGTTACTACATTCGCCGTGACCAAACTGGCACCGGCATCAGGCAGTCACCGATACCAGGATAAGGAGGGAGCTGCCACTCGGTTGTGGACTCCTATAAGAACACATTAGGGAACTAAGTTAGCGAGAAATACAATATATTGAGGCCATTTTCGAAAGAGGACCGTAGAGTTTTCTCGGGCGTTATAGGTTATGGTATTCGTAGCGTCTCTTTCCAGTTTGAATAATTTGTACGACCTTTTAAATTTGTGTAATGAATATGATTGAAATGAATTAATTTTTATTCATAACGCCTCATATATTTGTTCGTTTGTTTGTTGATCAATGAATGTTTATTCGCGCATCCCAATGTTGGTGAAATAGCGATTAGATTAGATTAGATTATAAGTTAGTTTAAGCCTCCCTAACCGCCGCAAAAATAGAGCGTATCGAAGAGTGGAAGGAGGAAGGCACCATTTAGTATGGAGATAAAAGAATGAGGAATCTATGCAGAAAGGGCATAGAAACAGTAAGGTGGGAAAGAAGTTCATGAAATAGGATAAAAGTTGAAGAAGAAAGTCAGAGGTGCTGAAAAACAGGACAGTAGTGAACCGAAAAAAGGTGGTCCTTAACATAAAAAACATTTTATTGCAACAAAAAGAAGGCCTACCTAACTCTCAGCTCGGGCCCTCACATTTTTCCCTTGGGAGCGCTAATTCCCATAGATACAATAGTTGTATCCCCCTGAGGGGTGGTGAAATAGCGAATCCCAGGCTTCGAACATTCATTCGTCCACCGATATTCTTATCGTCGTTGCTCTATCAATATTGCCCTATTTGTGACTACTTTGGTATTCCTATACTTTATTATCTTTAAAGTTTCTTTGTTTACACAACCTTTAATATTTCTCTAGTTCCACAAGGTATACCGCGATGAAGTGTTGAAAGTTTAAGTATTCGTTATTCGTCATATATTAACTCAAAAGACCTGACTTCATTTTCATTTTAAACCTTACTTTGGATAAACTCATCCATTATGACCGAATGTTGTTTACAAGGATAATTTACTCACCTTTACGCAAAAAGACTGAATTTTTTTGAGCGAGCCAACAGTTAAAAACAGCACCGAGACGTTTCATTTATTGAACATACAATGAGCAACAGGTGAGTGGATCTTCCTAGTCAGAGCTACCACTGAAATTGAATTGTTTTGGTGTTGAAAAAAAAATACGGGTACTTTTTAATACTTTCGGGATTTAGCCAGTGTAAGGGCTTTCGTTTAGTTTCCCGCAAAAAAATTAATTAATCATTCATTTGAATAACTTCAGCACTTGATGCCATTTTCAGTTCTCATAGAAAAACGGTATCCGCGGTATTCATTTTCATTGAACAGTTAATTGCATCTGGAACCAATTTCGCGATAGATTTTATCCTCGCATCCCTTCATATCCCGGTAAAATGAGCTAGATATTTCTTTTATAACTTCTTGAAGGCTTTCTGTTCAATTGAAAGCTCTGACTGGGAAGATCCGCTGTCCTATAGATAATATCATAGTCGTAATTGATGCTTCACAGTGCTGATTTTTTTTAAAGCAGTGTTCACACGATCAATATTACTTACAATATTTACTAATAGTGTCAATATATTGATCGTGTCAACGGCGTTCAGATGGACTGATGAAAACATTGATGCGATCTAAAGTGCTCAGAAATCTCATCAATATTTGAGCTGATTATTATTAGATTAGATTATTATTTAGTTTAAGCCTCCCTATCCTCAACAAATGAGATCCAAAGAGAGGAAGGAAGAAGGCACCATTTAGTATGGAGTTAAGGGAACGTGGAATCTATGCAGAAAAGGCATAGAAACAGTAAGATGAGAAAGAAGTTCATGAAACAAGGTCAAAGTTGAAGAAGAAAGTAGTAGGTGCTGAAAAAACAGGACAGCAGTGAACCGAAAAAAGATGGTCCGTAACAAAACAAAATCCTATTCTATTTTAACAAAAAAGAAAGCCTACCTAACCTTTAGCTCGGGCCCACACATTATCAATATTTGAGCATTCTTGGATTGACGGAAAGTACTATATTGATCGTTTGAACGCAACAACAATATGTCTGTCAGTACAGGCGTGGCCATCGTAGGGTGAGGGTTGTAATTTGAGTGCTCTAATCATGGATTGCAGTAATAGAAGTACTGCTGTAAAGGAATTTATATGCTTTCGCTCACTGTGTAATCTTCCTTGGTTATCAATGGTTTTAAGATATCCAGAAGCTTATAATAGATATCGTACATTCGGGAGTAATTATAAGCGTCTTCCAGTTCCGTTACCCTTGTCATTGAATAAATTCACACGAGTGTACGTATGGCGTTTCAAAATCCACTTCTTCGCCCGTCTTCTGATTTCGTCTCTTTTTCTGTAGCAAAATAATTAGCGCAGCGAAAACTTTTTTTTGTCCCTCATTTCAGCACAACACCAACCAATTCCTAGGGAGTCCGAGCAACTACTGATTAGAATATTGACAGAACATTATTGATCTTGCGAACTCGATACTGTCAACATCCGATTCTGTCAATGAAAATACTGTCAGTACATATTGATTATGTGAACGCTGCTTAAGTGTTTACCTCAACAATGAACCAAAATGACAGAATTTTTTTCGTGTCACTGTTCTGAAACCATTCGCGGGAACAAAAACCTCTCATAATGGGTGGAGTTCGACAAATTAATATTTAGAGTTAAACTAAAATCAGGTCTCTACGATTAACACGTAGCGAGTAACAAACATGTAAATGTTTTTATTTTTGTAATAGATGTATAATGTATATACCTAAAATCATTAAATACTCCCAATGATTCATCATTTTGCTGAAAGATGTATAATTCAGTAGCAGCATGTAATTTCTAGTGCTTCTGCACGCAGTGCAGAAAGGGAATCAGAAAGATCCAGGTGTAGAGATAGCAAGCTCTTTCCGGCAAGCTCGCGTCCACCACTATTTCTCGCACTCGCAGACAGCATTCCAACTGTGTTGAAATATTTGTTATTTGCAGCCGAACTTAAATACTGAACTATCAGGGATTGGGATTTTTAAGAGCAGATTCTTGGTTTAGACGGGAAGCCGATGCAAGTATTTCTACTACCCCTTTAATTAATAAAGCTCTACTAACCTGAAGTGTGAACTGCGGTTATAATAAGTTATAGACTGGTCCCATGCGCCTGTCTCTTCTGCCATCTATACGTTTGTCCATATTTTCTGTTTTAGGCTATATTTTACTGCTTTCTTGCCCCGAAATTGTCTGAGTGGGTAATGTTACAATATCGAAGTTTACTTTAGATGAGATCTGAATTTATTCAAACGAAGGTTTGAAGAATTCTCATGCATTTGCACATTGCCGTTTTATATGTAGTTTGTTGTTCAAATTATGTCGGAATTACGTGTGACGTTTAATTACGTCACATTTTACGTCACACGTTACAGTTTTGTAGTTTATTGTTTAATCACATCGGTGTGAAGCATTCCACATCAAGTGAAGCCATGGTCAAATCTTTAATATTTTGGATAAATCGAACATTTTAAATGATTTTGCAAGCAACAAAACCATTCTAACGAAATTTTAGAAGCAGGTGTTAATTCAGCTGAACAAAGGGGGAAACAAATGCGTCTTACCTTCTTCCTTACCTACTTAACGTCGCCGTGCGAAGAGAGGCAGCATTTTTCTGTGAGAGCAAAAATAGTTCGTGATTACAAATTCCATTCAATCAGCATCAGTCTTATTTAATATTTATGATCTGCATTTATACACTAATTCTTGTTACGCATCAGTCTTTGCTTCGTATCTCCAATACAGGTAACCAACGCACAAAAACTGAACACATCTCAAGAAAGGCAAGAGCATGACGAAGAGTACATTCTGTTAATTCTTTACTGTATTGTCATTGTGTTGAGTGAAGTCAGAATTCTGAGGCTACCTATGTTTTACTGACCATTAAAGTTTTTTCCTTTACTTTTCTCATGCCACTTGCTACACGCTACACGCTACTCGCCACTCGCTACATGCCACTTCCCACGTGGTAGATGCCACTAGCTCCATGCTACATGCCACTTCCCACGTGGTAGATGCCACTAGCTCCATGTTACATGCCACGTCCCACGTGGTAGATGCCACTAGCTCCATGTTATATGCCACTTCCCACATAGTACGTGCCACTTGCCCCTGTGCGAGCGCGCACGGGGCAAGCAAACGTCCCCCTACCCTAAGCATCTCAGAGGTCTTATAAGCGGTGAGCTCTTTAGGGCCCGCGCATTTGGTTCGCGTCCCCACCTGTACAACATCGCTACCAGTAAACGCTACAGTCTCCTTTGTTATCTCTAACCTCTGCCCGTATACCCCGTGTTACATGCCCCTTGTCACGTGTTACATGCCACTTGCCACGTGTTACATGCCACTTGCCACGTGTTACATGCCACTTGCCTCGTGTTACATGCCACTTGTTCCATGTTACATGCCACTTGTCCCATGTTACATGCCCCCTTGTCACGTGTTACATGCCCCCTTGTCACGTGTTACATGCCCCCTTGTCACGTGTTACATGTCACTTGTCCCATGTTACATGCCACTTGTCCCATGTTACATGCCACTTGTCCCATGTTACATGCCACTTGTTCCATGTTACATGCCACTTGTCCCATGTTACATGCCACTTGTCCCATGTTACATGCCACTTGTCCCATGTTACATGCCCCCTTGTCACGTGTTACATGCCCCCTTGTCACGTGTTACATGTCACTTGTCCCATGTTACATGCCACTTGTCCCATTTTACATGCTCCTTGTCCCATGTTACATGCCACTTGTCCCATGTTACATGCCACTTGCCCCGTGTTACATGTCACTTGTCCCATGTTACATGCCACTTGTCCCATGTTACATGCTCCTTGTCCCATGTTACATGCCACTTGTCCCATGTTACATGCCACTTGTCCCATGTTACATGTCACTTGCTCCGTGTTACATGTCACTTTTCCCATGTTACATGCTACTTGTCCCATGTTACGTGCTACTTGCCCCGTGTTACATGTCACTTGTCATATTTTACCTGCCACTTGTCACATGTTACATGCCACTTGTCACATGTTACATGCCACTTGTCACATGTTACATGCCACTTGTCACATGTTACATGCCACTTGTCACATGTTACATGCCACTTGTCACATGTTACATGCCACTTGTCACATGTTACATACCACTTGTCACATGTTACATGCCACTTGTCACATGTTACATGCCACTTGTCACATGTTACGTGCCACCTGTCACATGTTACATGCCACTTTCCGCGTGTTACATGTCATTTGTTCCATGTTACATGTCACTTGCCCCATGTTACGTGCCACTTGTCCCATGTTACACGCCATTTGACCCATGTATTTATATCACTCGCCATATGTTACATGCCACTCGTCCGATGCTACATACCCACTCAAAACAATACTCAAGCAGGTCAAATACTCAGGAGATTTCGAGCCACCGCCACCGTAAAATTTGTCTCACATTTTGACGGAGGAGGGATACAGGCAGAATATAGCAAATTACAATCGTTACTCAATACACACAATTTTTACAAACAAGTATAGATACCTTCGATCAAGGTAACTAAAGTTGGACTAATTAGCTACGCATGCTACGTGAACGACCTAACATGGCCAATTTCTATGGTAATTTCTGATAGAGATAAAAATAAGAGAAAGAAAAAAATTAATCACTTCACCAACAAAACACACATAGAAATTCCTTGCCACTGGCGAGGATGGAAATAGTCATACTTTAAAGCATATTTCTGTCAAGTTTTAAGAAATTAAAACATAACTCACCCTCTGTTTGTCATCGATAATCGATCGGGAGTCCTTGATAATTAAAATGCTAAAAAACCCCAGTTAAAATGTTAATTAAATTATTAAAATGTTTCAAAATTAAAATAAACATATCAATAATTTAAAAAAAATTAATTATTAAAATTGTTGAAATGTTGAAACATCCCAGTTAAAACACCTTAGTTTACTGACGTAGTACGCTTTTCCAGAGCATTCGTTTTCAAGAATGAGTTTTTTTTTCGCACTCCCTTACCAGAAGTATGCTCTATATCAGGGCTTCTCAACCGGGGGTACATTTAACATACATACTTCATATGTTAAAATGTACAATATATATTAACATACAATCGTATAAGCATATATAATTATTTATCATTGGGTGCATTTTTATAGTTTCTTAAGCCTATAACTGTGCTAGAGGTACATGAAGATACTCAATTAAGCTAAGGGGGTACACGACAGTAGAAGGTTTAAAAGCCCTGCTCTATATGGATGACCTTATTTCTAGCATCATCGTACTTTTAGTAAAAGGGGTAAAGTAAGGCCTACTTTTTAAAACTGCGCTTGCAACGGATTTCTTCCATGTGTTACTACATACATTTTATTGAAACACTGAATACAATTTTTTAGTTGTAGCCTAAATACCATGCAGCTCTCCTTATGTCTGAAAGCTTCGTAATAAACGCAATGATGAGAATCCAATAAATGGATTGAAAGTTCGGCAATTAAAAAGTATATTCTCTAGTTGAGTTTTAAAATTCTATCTTCTTCATTAACTTTTGGTAGTTAGGATACTTCATAATCCTCAATACTCTAGTTCATCGGCCAGCCATAGCAACGTAGATTATCAACTGTGCTCTTAATGAAGAGATTCTGATATATGAGATACGTAGCTATGAAAGTAAAAATCAGACCCCTCGAGATCGTGGCAATGCATTTACAGTTTATTTCTCCAAAAACATTACAGAAACTTGCGAAGAAAATTGTCTTTCGTTTCCATATGAATCAATATAGCTATTATGCCAGTTCAACACTCCCTAGCCAAAGCATAAGCATTCTCAAGAGTGAAGAAAAAGAACCCTTCAATACTTTGACTGCGACTACTAAATATTAAGTTCAACACCAAACTCAAATTTAATGTCAATTGTAGTAAGCTATTTGGAAATAACTAAACATGAACTGGATCGTGCCTTCATTTAGCTTTGATTAAGTATTTATGAGAACGGGGTTTGCAACTACTTGCCAGTCAGCAGCATGGTGAAAATTACCTCCGTGTACCACTGGTGGCGCACATCGCAGTCAAAGTGTTAATACGGATTGTAAAAAACGGAGAATTAATGATCATGGCGTGACCTCACACAGGATAACCAGGGTATAGCAATAGAAAATTGAGAAGGGAGGGGAGAATGAAAAACAACGAGAAAGCGACGAAGTAATGAAAAAAGAAAGCAGCAAAGATTTTGCTCACGAAAGATATGTGATAATAGAAATAATATCGGAGTGCCACTCCCCATAGCATAGGGTAGACAAACCTAAATAATGAAATCCTACTGCCTCTCCTATGCCCTGAGCGGTGAATGGATATTTAGTTCTACAATTGTTAACTAAACTCTCCAAATGCTAATATTTACTAGCCCAAGACCATACATCTTTATTTTTCAACCGGACCATCACTGTCGCAGAGGTTATGACATTCGATACTAACACGCGAAAGATTTATTGGATCACCTCATTAAAAAAGTTATCTGTGGAGAAAACATAAACAGAGCAGAACTATCATATCAAGTTTCAGTACAGATAATGTAGGTTTAGTTTCGGTGCAAATTTGTAGTAGAATCGAAGAAGAATGATTTGGTTCCCATAATGGAAACTATCTCATTCCAAGCCCAGATTCAAATTTGACCTTAGATTTCTGAAAAGTTGGCATTCTGCTCTCATTTAGAAATGCCATAAATGTAAAGAATTTGTGGCCATATTTTTCAAAATCCTAAATTTTAGCACTATAGCACTATAACTTAACTCCGAAGTGCTGCTTGGAGAGAACGATTTTAAATTTGTCTGAAAACGACTTTCAGTTTACGGAATCTTTGAAAAGTTTTGGCTGAAATCCCAACATTAACCTAAATTGCGTAAAGAAGAATCATGCTCCAAAGCCACTTCCCGGAGCGTTTGTTTCACGGTGGCATTATTAATGCAGTGCACGATCCCTAATTTTTTCAGGTTTTTCTCTGACGTCCAGATCCTGAGAATACCAGAGCCCGCACTGCAGAACTCGCCCATCAATAATGATTTGCGTCGCAATGGAGCACTTGAGACTGGTGTTAGCACGGCCAATTACCGCAATTCAGCGGCATAGCGCGAAACACGACAAGCATTTCGTTTTCCTGCTGAAAATTTCTACTGTATACAAGCGTAGTTCTTTGTTACACAGGATATATTCAAGTTTTTGCACCCGGCGTGATTAACGATACCTGTTTCGAGGTCCAATAATGTGCGAGTCGAGGAGTAACTGCTTTGGAAGCGCTCACACGCTTGTCGTCGAAGATGAGTTCGTCTTCGATTACTCATACATTTTTCCACCTTGCCTTGTTAGTAAAAAGAGAGCGGATTGCTTTCAAAAAATTCCCTGCACACGAAATAAATTGAAAAAGTCTATGGTATTTGTAAAGTGTTTGCTAGTAATCGATTTTTAGGTTTTCTGTGCCTAAACATAATTAGTTCGGGTCAATATTGAATATAATGTTGTCAACGAATTTCATAATTTCGTAGGTATAGATAGGTAATATAGTCGATTTTAAGACGTTTTAAATGAATGACAATGTGCCCGGAAATTCTTATTTTTGGAGATATTTAACTTTGAAGTTATAGGAACGTCGTTTATAAAATTGAACAAACGGAGAGGTAAATAAGCAGAAATCCGGTTCTGACGTAACGATAGGTAAGGTTAGGTTTGGTAAAGTTAATTTAGTTAAGTATCCTAACCTAAGTAAGCCTAAAATATCTTAATTGAACTCAACCATACCGAGGCCGATGACTCCCGCCAAAAAACTTGGCGTGGTCCGCGTCCGCAAAACGCCGGAAGAGCATATCGAAACTGCCGTTAATGCTATTCTTACCTGGCGTTGTTTATCCTATATCTCCTAAACTAAGCATTTCCGGGCACATTGTTATTCGTGTAAAACGTCTTAAAATCGACTATATTACCTATCTATACCTACGAAATTATGAAATTCGTTGACAACATTATATTCAATATTGACCTTAGTTCGAAATAAACAAGTTTTCTTCCATGCACTTTCCGTCGTAAATGATTATTTAACTAATTATAGCGGTAGGTTTAGTTTCGTCTTTGATGACGAATGTGCTCGAATAAACAGCTACTTGTTGACTTTTGAATTTTTGAGGCTTGAATCATGGTAATAGCATCGAAATAAACTACTTTTCTTCTATACCCTTTTTTCGTCAAATGAGTATTTAACGAGGTATAGCGGTAGGTTTGGTTTCGTCTATGATGACAATCGCGTTGGAAGCGCGACTCCATTGCAGTGTTGCCATCGATGAATTACTTCTCGCTTCAAACACTTGAGTTGAGGTAACTAATTCACCGCTATAACTCGTAAAATACTCATTTCCGACGGAAAAAGTATAGAAGAAAACTTGTTTATTTCGATCTAATTAACTCTGTATGGGCACCGAAAATTCGAAAATGAATTACTAGAAGCGCTTTACATTTACCGAGTCTTTAATATTGTTTTGTCAATGCAGAACATTCATCAATATTCCTTCTTAAATATAAGCTAGAACAACTAGCTTTGACCCGATTCAGTTGTCCTTGATGCTCAAAACGGACAAATTCTCTAGCAAATCATTTATAATACACCACTATTCACTTAGTTGGCCAAATTTTCGAAGGTAAATGTTGAGGATTAAACCAGCAATCGATTTTTGACTTTTGGATGCCTATACATAGTTAATTAGATCAAAATAAACAAGTTTTTTTATGCTTTTTCTGTCGTAAATGAGTATTTTACGAGTTATAGCGGTAGGTTTAGTTTCGTATATGATGACGAATGCGCTCCAATAAACAGCTACTCATAGATTTTCGAATTTTTGTTCCTTGAAACATGGTAAAGATATCGAAATAAACAACTTCTCTTCCATACACTTTTTCCGTCAAATGAGTATTTACCGAGGTATAGAGGTAGGTTTGATTTCGTCTTTAATGACGAGCGCGCTGGAAACGAGACTGCATTGCAGTGTTGCTGTCCGACGCGCTCCTTGAATTACTTGCCGCTTCAAACACTAGAGTTGCGGGCATTAATTTACCTCTATAACTCATTAAATACTCATTTGCGACGGAAAGCGCGTAGAAGAAAACTTGTTAATTTTAACCGAATTAACCATGTTAATGCCTCGAAAACTGAAAAATCCATTATTAACAAACGCTACACATTAACCGTTTATTTACGGGATTGAGCTGTTGGAATACTTTTGAATACTTCTTAATTTATTATTAGCTCCCCCCGCGGAGCTTGCGGAGCCTGAACCCACTTCTAGAATCTTTTAGTTAATAACACAATAGAAAATATCACACAAAAATAACGAATTATAGCAATATGTTAACTTTCGTCTTAGATGGCGGGAACGGGCTTGATCATTTGAGCGCGTCGGAAGCGAGCGTCCATTGCAGTATTGTCATATGACGCGCTTAGTTACTTCCCGCTTCAAACACTTGAGTTGCGGTAACTAATTAATCGCTATAACTCGTAAAATACTTATTTACGACGGAAATTGCATCGAAGAAAACTTGTTTATTTCGGTCTAATTAACTATGTTTAGGCACCGAAAAATAAAATATCGATTACTGGTTAATCCTCAACCTTTACCTTTTCGAGCTCCACAAAAGAACTTTTTCACTGCAGATAGTGCCAGTCATGGACCAGCACACCTCATTTCAGTTTAAAATTAAAGTTCCAAGTGTCACCACAACACTGCTCCTGAACTCAGTGCAAGTTTGACATCGGACACTCACGAATGCATCCATAAATGCGGACCACAAGCTAATGAGCAAACGAAAGCGCCGAAACTTAGTCTAAAAGGCGTTATTTCGAACGCTCATGGTTCTGAAGCCTGCATACTCTTTAGCATGGACTGATGTCATTATTGGAGATAAAGTGAGGCGTATTTTTTATGAAGAGGTTTGTGCTGCGTTTAAAAATGTTATCAACGAGTTAATTGAGAATAAGTTGTCAATGTTTAGTAACGTGAACATTATACAGAATATAAGCTATTTTGTTTATGCTAAGTGCAATAGTTTTGAGCATTAAAGAAGTAAAACGATAAAAATACTGCTCCCTCGCGATGTAATTTTAGTGTTTACTTTAAGGGATCACTCTCAGTAGCGAGTGTTAACATAAAGAAGAATTGATTCAGAATATCAGAGGGTAGGCATTCTTTAATCAAAGAATAATAATAATGACATAGATTTAATGAGATGTAGATTCCCTCACAGCTGCCCAGCGTTATGCTTGGATTAGGTGGTCTCGGGTTCAATTCTCTGCAGCTGTACCGGTTTCAGATCAAGCAGCTTCTTTAGTAGTGTAGAAAACAGAGAAGACGAGTAAGAAAAGTTCTAGGTAGCCCCTCCTACGCGATGAGATTGCATTCAACTCCCTCCCTGCTAAGCTGAGAGGTAAAAGACTATAAAAACTACTTACGAATGCATCTGTACGAGAAAGCGTTAGAAAAAAGTTGGTATGGAGTCGTTATCTTTCTGAGGCTCCGGAGATGCCATCCTGGATGAGCAGGGGCAAGCATGGCCGGTCCCTGCAGCCGTGGTCGTCTTGAGCAAGTTTCCGCTGCATTTATTGACCTTTTGACTTAGTTTACGAGCTGGACATGTCTCAGGAATGTCAACTCTTTTACATAAACTGAGGAAATGAGTCAGCGGTTTTCATAGCGTCTCATGGACGATCATATGTCTCACTACAAACTTCTTCACTTGACAATATCGCTTTGTCAACATGGCGGATTACCAAGATCAATTGCGGACACATTTCTGGAAAAGACTTCAAGTCAAGGCGAGCGACCGTTCCTTAAAAGTGATGAGAAGAAATCATTTGGCTGCTCTCTCAACGTTCTCAACCCTTTACGTAGTCTGTTAACTCGGTTGTAGGTAACGGAAGAGCCATTTGCTAGTGCTTGCCTTGGTTTAACCTTTGCATTCATAGGTTGCCTATTTTTAGAGGCAGGTCTCTCAGGTGAAAAGACTGTCGCCTTTATTTTAATGAATTGACTAACGACTTTTGCTTGGAGGAACGCTGCAATTTCAGATGATTTTTTTCCATAATTTTTCAATATCTTTAATGCCAAATATGAAAATAACTTCTATTTTGATCTGTTTCCAGTACTGGATTTCAAATACTGGAGTTTACTCGTCGCACTCTGAAAATGAAAATTTGGGAGAAGACAAAATTAGGTAGTCCTTGTTGAGTAAAGGGTTAAAGAACAGAAATCTTCTCTGTTTGTGCCAGTTGAACGAATAAACGTTTTGTAATGAATTGACTAGAGGTTGACATGGAACTTAGGGAAATAATCCTAGGCCATAATAAGATGATGTTCATGCTAAGTTCAGATTTCGGCTCAGATGATCAAGTCTACGCCTTTCATTCGTTAACGATCAACATGGACGCGTTGTAAGCTGCACCCAAGCTGAGATATTTATTCCGTTTTTGAAACCACTCTTGTATCGTCAATGAAATTATTGTACTAACCATTATAAAATAGATAAAAACCAATACTGCTTCAGGAAATTTCCGTTTTTTGTGAATGTTTATGTTTGATATATTTCGTTCGTTTAAGAAAATGTATTTGACGCAATACAAGGAAAGTTGTGGCAGTTACACGACTTGATGCAAAACTAGACGGCGTTTCTAATGCTGGTAATGAATTGCTGTTTTGTACAATTCACAGAATAACTTGGTATCTCATTCAAAATTTTTCTCTTAATTTTGAAAGTGTAGCAGAATTACACCAAAAGATAAATTCCTAACAATGCAAATTATGTCAATTCTCAAACAGCAATGTGGTTATCAATTATCCGTTGCCAGCAAATAGGCTGTGGCTGTTGTCTTCATAATATAGGGTCCAATGATGAAAAAATTAAAAGGGCGTAAAAAATGTAGTCGTGAACATGTGATAGGAAATTCGTAAGTGTTTTTAAATTTGATGGCCCCGAGCTTGAGCACGGTAGTAAATCTGAGACTCCTGATGAGAGAACAGAGGGCATATGGAATAATTTTTCTCTATAACATTCAAATGGGAAGTTTCAAGTTCAGGGCTGAAATTGCAAGATTTATGACGTTCATACTAACAAGTTTATTAATCTTATTGACTTTCAAATTGAAATGGTACTTAGCCTTGAATCCCACACTACACGCGCAGTTCGAATCTAATTTCCTGTTCTCAAAGAAATAATAAAACTTTTTTTGAGGAGGTCCATGTTAGATATTAGTTTAAACTTCTTATTGGAGCCCAGTTGGTGCCGTTGTTGCCCCATTCATTCAGCCACCCAACCCCTCCCTCCTATAGTGCACCTGCCTCGGGTGGTAAGGGACGTTCCTCATTCCTGTTGCTGTTTGTCCTGTTGCTTGAGTTTACCGCGTTCATTCAATAACAAAACACATCTCACGGGGTCTGTAAACTGGGTTGTAGGTGGCGGAAGAGCTATTACACGTACTCGCCTTGGTTGATCTTTTTCATTCATAGGCTACCTATTGCAAGGGGCAAGTAACTAGGGTGATAAGACTGCCGTCTTTATCTGACTTCGGCATCCATTCAAAGCCCACTCCCTCATGCTGAAGTAAGCAGACTGGTATTTTTTGTTGTCAAGCTTGAGAGTTTTATTGAGAAAAGAACAATCCGGCTACCTTGATCCACGCTGGGTAGGAAATAGTTACCGGCGCCAGGATCTGCATTGTTTTTTACTTTATTTTTTAATGATTCTCCTAGGTTTTTCTGTAAGGAGAGAACGCGGAAATAATCCATGAACTTAAGTGAAATACATTATTCAAAAAAGTGTAAGGTTTACTTGCCATTCAGATGCAAGCAATTAGAGTCGTTATTATAAGAGGATGACCATATAATAATTCACTTTCATTTACAGAAGGCATGAATGAACATGACGCTTCTCTCAGAGATTTTCTGAAAGTCACGTCCCTGATCAATATTTAGCCAAATCGCTTAATGAAATTCATATTCGTAGCGGTAATAAGTTATAAGTCCGGATATAATGTGCATATAGGTTCACAAATATTCTATATGTACATATATTGCCGATATTTATACATGATACATATTTGTACAATGAATAACAACACGCTTGAACTTCCTCCCTCAATCTTTTATGAAAATACGAAATGATATTTCTTGATTAATGCCACGGACCCCACATAGAAGTAAGCGACCTCCAGCGAACAACAAAAACAATGCATCGCACATTCGAAGAAGGCATTCAGATGAAAAGAGAACTAGATAATAAGAAGGCCAAGACGTATCCTGTACCATAAGGCAAAATGAGATTAACTAATCAGGCAGAGATGGACAACTGATGCAAAAGTAGCGGTAGGAAAAAATGTCGGTGTAGCACTGAAATAATTAGAAAAATGAAAAGTTAACGCAAAATAAAAAAATCAAACTGTAAGTATTTTAGTTTAAGGCGAAAATAAAAAGAAGCGAAATGAAAACGTGCACCGAAGTCAGGCTGAGTTTCACACTCAAAGGAGACATGAACAAAGGTCACAAGTTGGTTTTCAAAAAAGCTCAAGTGAAGAGAAGAACTACAAAATTTCCCAAAGAAAAGAACGCGTTTGAATTCTTGAAAACCAAGTCTCATTAACTCGACAATTTTCAAATGCATTCTTTTTGCGAGAAATGCTTTGAGGAGCTTAATTGACTCGCTATAAGGCTTTGGGATCGTTATTTGACTCACTACAAAGTAGTCCCTTGTATTCATATTCATTTTGTTCCAAAAAGGCTAAATTATGATGAGGAATTGTCCATTTTAGTTAGTGATCCATTCTTTGTGTGTGAGTTGTCTATCCGTGTTTCACTCGTTGTGGGGACATGCATTGTCCAGTCATGGCCCTTTTGTGCATGGTTCCCTTGTTGTTTATTCGTTATTTATTTGAAATCCATTTTTGGTCCTTTCTTGACCAAATTTTGTCATCTGTGGCTATTTTTGGTTTATTTTTGGTTGGCTCGTTGTTGATGTGTTATGCATGCATCATGCTGTCCGAGTTCACTCTCCATTTGTTGTTTTTTCGTTACCTATTCAATCCACATGCGTAATCTATTCGAAGTCCATTTTTGGTTCGTTCGTTGTATTCTTGCTGTCCATTCGTAGTTCATTTCGTTGCCTATTCACAGCGGTTGGACGAATCACAAGACAGATCGTCACGGTGATAAAGCCGACCGTCGATGAGAGTAAAATTAATCTACCTACACAAACGATGTACAAACCTTAAAAAAGAGCGGCTTAAAACTTCAAAATTAAACTATTTTTTTGCCGCATTCTAACGACCTCTCATCTGTTAAAGCGACACCATGTTCGTGCATTGTGGGAATCAACGCGATGAATTCCCCATAACGAGTAGAATCAATCAGCAGATCCTAAAGAAGTCGGAATATTTGGAGAGCGTCAGCAAGGGTCCGAGCGACGCCCCTTTTCAATAAGCCCTGCGTTGCCATTGAAAGCTCGCATCGAGCACAACGCCCTCCACACAGACCTTATGGCAGCGCCTGCCTTTTACAGTCTTATTTCGGCTGTCCTGCAACCGTCACATGGCAGCTCAGGCCGCACGAGTTATTATGGCCTCATCACCACTCGCACGCTTCGAGTTCACGAGCGTTTTGATCCTTCCTTGATATGAAGTAATTCCAAATTATTGCGTTGGATTTGGTGATAGTCGTGGCAGCGCTCTTGAAGGTTTATGAAGCCTTGTTCTGGCTAGCGTGCGCATTGTAGGCGCGTTAGGTTAAACATTGTTGTACGTCTTAAAGTGAGTTTGCCATCGAATTCCCTAGTAATCCCTGAACTTATTCGAGCCTTTAAGTAGTTATATTTAAATGCGGCTATCGCATTTCTCAAACCATATTCTTTTTTCGTATCATTTGCTTGAAATAAATTATTTGAATGACTTGAAATTTTAAAAATGATGTACACACTGTCCTGAGTTTTACTTATTCCATGAGGCACAAGTTCCAGATTATTACTGATTGCAATGTTATGTATTGTGAAAGTCTTTTAAAGGCCTATATTTTTTTATAATACCAGAGCGACATGTTACCGAAATAGTATCCGAATGAAATTAAAAATGGTGACAATTTTAGGAGCGCCACGCGTTTTTTATATTTTTTTGTAGTACCCGGGTTCCGTGTTATTATCATTGATGAGTTAAATTAGTAACAATTTTAGGAGCGCCACGCGTTTTTTTATTTTTTTGTAGTACCCGGGTTCCGTGTTATTATCATTGATGAGTTCAAATTAGTAACAATTTTAGGGGCGCCACGCGTTTTTTTTACTTTTTTGTAGTACCCGGGTTCCGTGTTATTATCATTGATGAGTTCAAATTAGTAACAATTTTAGGAGCGCCACGCGTTTTTTATATTTTTTTGTAGTACCCGGGTTCCGTGTTATTATCATTGATGAGTTCAAATTAGTAACAATTTTAGGAGCGCCACGCGTTTTTTATATTTTTTTGTAGTACCCGGGTTCCGTGTTATTATCATTGATGAGTTCAAATTATTAACAATTTTAGGAGCGCCACGCGTTTTTTACATTTTTTTGTAGTACCCGGGTTCCGTGTTATTATCATTGATGAGTTCAAATTAGTAACAATTTTAGGAGCGCCACGCGTTTTTATATTTTTTTGTAGTACCCGGGTTCCGTGTTATTATCATTGATGAGTTCAAATTAGTAACAATTTTAGGAGCGCCACGCGTTTTTTATATTTTTTTGTAGTACCCGGGTTCCGTGTTATTATCATTGATGAGTTCAAATTAGTAACAATTTTAGGAGCGCCACGCGTTTTTTTTACTTTTTTGTAGTACCCGGGTTCCGTGTTATTATCATTGATGAGTTCAAATTAGTAACAATTTTAGGGGCGCCACGTATGGTTGTTATTTTTTTGTATAATGAAATAGTTTCATGTCATTATTATTGTCGTGTTAAGTACGGCGACAAGTTTAAAAGAGTTGGCCTCAAATTTCTCTTGAAAAACGTGATGAACTGGTGAGAACTTCAAAAATTATAGAACTGTGTCTACCTGACAAAATATGTAAATTTTTTATGCGCACGTAAGTTTCATGGAGGAAGGGAATTTTTAATGACGCCTAATATATTTCGATGCGCAGAGAAAGTTTTGGCTTGCTCAAAGCTAAAATCCTATAAAGCGAGGACGTTCGAAACATTGAATGAACAATGGTCGATCTATGAGTTCTTCAAAGAGCAAATAATAATAACGTACATATAAACTTTGGCGAAATTGTCACCCCACCTCTCAATATGAAGTATAAAGGGTTGATGAAAATGCTTTGTTTGTCCCCATTACATTACAGTAGCCGTCATTTTCCTTTGAATTCGGGGTTGAAACGGTCAATTCTCCCACCTAGAAGCAATTTTAATCTTTATATCATACACTTGAAAACTCTAGCATCAAGGACGTTAACTCGACTGCTCAAATGTTAGGGCCAAATACACGAGGAAAAGATGTTGTCATCAATTCTCGCAAAAAATAGTGTACGAATCTATATGGTAAACTGAAAAAGTGAACAAAAAGAAAAAAAAATTAAAGGAAAACTCGTGGACTAACAATGAAAAAAATCATACTTTCAAAGGTATTGATACGATTTTAAAGCTGACGACTACTTCGAAGTTTGAAATACGTAGAACAGCAGTCATTTACAATTAATTTAATGTTTTCTTTGCTTATTCTTAAAAGAAGCCGAAGATAAAATTTGAATGCATGAAAATCTCAGTTACTAAAGAGTAGGGTAACAGAACTCGGCCCTTGCATCATATTCATTTGAAATAAATCGAGCTTTACTATGGACGCACTATTTGTATAACTGCAGTATGTGTCGACTCTGTGTTGCCCAGTAAGCGTATTGCTATAGTATGTTAACGCAGCTAGTATGTTGCTACCGAATGTTGACCAGCAAGTGTATTACCACTGAATATTGACCAACGAGAATGTTGTTAGTATGTTGCTACAGTATGTTGACCAGCATGTTGGTTGCTACAGTGTGCTGGTTGTTACAGTATGTTGGTGAGCCAGTATGCTGCAACAGCATTTAAATACTCATCCGCTTCTGCTGGAAAAGAATTAGCAAACTCGAAATACTTCACAGAGATTGTTCTTAAATTATGTCTTTTTTCAGGATGTACGAGTGCACTTCTGGTACTCTACATACAAAGTATTCTTGATTTATAAAATAGAGTTCATTTTCCTTCTCACATGAAATGCATGACTCATTATTTCTAGGCCATTTTCTTTTTTTACAGTTGGGAAAGATATTTTTTATATTACATCTTCATCAATTATCCTCAGAAATTAACTTTACAGCCATAACTCCGAGCGAATGAACTTGATAAGAGACACTTAATCCACAAAAAAGTGAAAATCATAATATTTTTGAACAAATAGTGTCGTTTGACGGCTAATAAAATAAGCTAAGGAACAAAAATTTCAAATTTTATATGTGTTTCAATAATTATCGGTTGCATTTCATCGAATAGAGCTCTGAATGAGCCAGACCGCTTGAAAAGTTATTGAAAACTATTTTGTATAACGAATCTAAACATGTAATTTTATCACTATTCATGCTTATGGGGAAAGATCTGCATGTTCTGAAGAAATCCAGTATCAGTTTACTTAATTTACTAAATGACTGTTCGAATTCTCTAACAGAAGAAATGAAAAGGAATCGAAATCATCAGCCTGAAGCGAATCCTTAGTCTCTTTAGATCGAAACTCGAGTGTTTATCGTTCTCTCAGTACAAGAAGGGAGTCAAAACATTCACCGTCTGGAGGGCACTCATTTTTGCAGTCACAAGGCGAGTGTTTAAAGTCTCTTTCAGATTGAAAAGAGCATCAGTAAAGCAGCCAAACTAGCGTCGTTGGCGGTAGGTCGAGGCGAGGGCGTTTTATAGTCTTCACAAAAGCGTAATTGTCGTCAAAGGCGCGTCATAAATTCTTGTTAGCGCGACTTGGAGATGAGCGAGCAAATTTGGAGGCATCAGTGAGACTGCTTGCATCGCTGAGCCGACCGGACTCCCTTGCTCAGATCCAAGTGAGAGGGTCGAGTTAAGCACAGGACAAGGCTCGGTGTCCCAATTAGCGCGGGTGTCTCTCGAATGACCCCGCTGTAACGCAATGGTGCTCTGGGTGTCTCTATTTGCCCAGTCCCGAGTAGCGCTGTCATACATGTGAAAAAATTGAGCTTCTAATGCTTCAATTTAAGCCTTCTCGTGTAGGCTGAGATACAATATAGGAAGGTGTATATGATGCTTCAGTTTACTTACTTACACTGCTATAAATCAAGGTACATGATTGTTAAAATAATAAATGTACTCCAAAAAAAAAATTTTGAATGACATTATTTTGGTTCTATGCTTTCAGGTCTTGCACCAAAGAAATTTCAGGAGCTACTTCACAGCACTGTTTTCTTGCAATCTTCTGTATATAAGCGAAAATATTGAACTATACGATCACATATCAAGAGTTTACACTGTCATTTTCTACAATGAAGCTACCAATAAACCACAAATATATTTCTCAGTATCTGAATAGGTGCAACTATAGCGTGAAGTTTACCGTCATATATCGCCTACCTAGGTGCAGTGAGGTGTGCAAATCAAGTGTTTATTGTTAAGTTAAATGTGTGAAAATGAATAATATCCTTGAGTAACCTAACCTGACCGTACGCTATATATTAGCTAGAGGTATATCCCATGCTATAGTACGGTAGACCTCACGCTATAGCAGCACCGCTGTCTTCATCTGCGTCGTTTAATAAGATAGAAGTTAGCCTTTAAGAACAAGAAAATAGCGTCAACATGTGTCCCCATGTCAGCTGAAAATATCTTATGTTCTGTTGCTACCAGCTAAGTTAGTTGACACCTATAAGGCTGCAATTTTTCCACCTGTTTGATGCTTGCTGCTGGTTTTGAGTCTTGACTCTACTTTGACATGCATATTTAAGTGCTTCCTATTTCACTGTTTGTATTTCCTTTACGACTTAGATCATATTTACTGACATAAACTCATATTTTTCATCCGGAAGAAAGCATTGAACTGTTCATTGGCTTCAACTGAGCATTTCACCAACAAAGACGTTGTTTTGACTCGGGGATCATTTTGAGCTCACAGCGTCGACGACAGGAGATCCTCCATTCTCCGTGGCGATGGATACTGTTATTTACTCTTATTCACTTTCCTCGACGGACGCTTGTCCTTCCGTCAGATCCATCACGGAGGCAAAAACGCACGTCTACATCGGGGCGGTGTCGAGAGGAAGTCGAGCGGCAGATAATGCGCTTCCGACGCACGCGAAGCTCGCGCTGGATTGTGTCGTGTCGGCGCGGTGAAGTCGCGACGTGCATTCGTTGTCCGAGTTCTAGAATTCCATCAAGTTCTGTGAGTGAAGTATTTGATGTAGAAATTCAAGAATAAACGCTTTTAAAAAGCGCTTCATTTGAAGGAGAAACTCAGGGATACAGAATTTTAAAAAGCGTTTTCGAGAATGAGGTGTAAGGTCTCTCAAAATGTTAACGAGGTCGTGGGTGTGAAGCGTCTGAAGTAAAATAATTTTAGGAGGTACTAAATTATGAAAGCTTTCGAAATTTTCCTCATACTAAGTAAGATATGTGAAGTATCTGAACTAATTTTAGAATAGAATAAATAATAGTTGAGCAGCTTTACGGTTTCGAGCTGGATGAGCAAAAGGCTTAGAGTACTCGTGATTTCGAAGAGGAATTGGACAAAAAGGAATTGAAAGAAGCCAGTAAATTGATTGTCGATGTACTGGGTTCTTTCATTGATTGATTTTCGCAAGTCATGTTTCTAGAATAATTCTAGGAGAAAACGGAAACACTTATTCGAAGTTTTTCGGAAAACCCAGTTTGAGTAGAATACGTTTAATTCTACACAAGTTCTTAAGTGAAATTCCAGGATAAAACGACCAAAAATGTTGAAGAAAAGTGCAGAACACTGCCAGTCAGAGAAGTGCCTTAGCCTCGTATCAAATGAGTACTGGACAAGGGAAGAATAAATAAGCGCAGTTTATCTTAAATTCAAACAGAATTAGTTAATTTTGAAGAATATCAGCCGTGATGAAAATTCATGAATGAAGATAAGGCTACTCAGCAGGTTGCCAGATGCTAAGGAACATTTACGAACAAGTTATAATTTGATATTGTGAAAATTTACCAAATTATTAAACAGTGAGCGATCTCAGAGGTATTCATGGGCCGGAATTTGCGTTTAAAATAACTTATAAAAACAAATAGTTTGCAATGCTATGTTTCTAGTAGCAAATGCTATATCTGTTCACTGTTAACCGATTTATATATCAATAGATGTTATGGTTCTTCCATTATTGACTAATATATTTATATCAGAAGGTGTTATTTCAGCTCTCCAGTAACCGATTTTCATATCAATAGATGTTAAATCCCTTCATTACTGACGAGTAAATTTATAACAGATCTTATTTCTGTTTTCCAGTTGCCAATTTTTATATCAATAGTTGTTAACGCTCTTCATCACTGACTAGTATATTTATATCAGTAGATGTTATTTCTGTTCACCAGTAACCGATGTCTATACCAGCATATGTTAAATCTGTTAACCACTGATCAATATACTTTTAATTAACAGAATCTATATCTGCCCACCAGTAACCGATGTTATAAGGAAAAGTGTAATACCTGTTCATCACTGACTAGTATATTTAAATAAGCAGTACGTAAATCATTACATTCATATCAAGAGAAAATATTTCTATTCCTTGCTAAGAGGTTAATAGATATGCATGAATATTCCAAATTGAAGACGCTTGAAATTGAAACTGAGGTAACCACGGCTAAAATCAAAAAGAAAACGTACTAGCAAAATACGTAGAAAACATTTGTAGGACAATTAGAATTGGTAATGAAATATGTGTATGAAGCTCCGTGGATTTTCCTGTTGAAAATTTCCTCCAGTGTCAGTCTAGGAGCGTCTCAATATTAGAGCGTTGTCTGGTTTTGTTATCAAACTGCTCATGTGTAGTGTGGCTTACTGAAAATAAAATCACTCACAGTATACACATGATTAAATGAAGATCAATTAAAGAGAGAAGCAATGCTGATCTCGACCTCGCAAAACCTGGCAAATGATATAAAAATTCAATGTAGTGGTTCTGAACTCGCATCCTGTGTGTAAAGTTTACTTTATTTTATGTTACATTTCGATATTTTAATACCTGATAATGATGTGTGTAACCTAGGGGGTCGAGAAAGGTATTTTTTGTAGTCAAAATTTTTTATTATTTTCCAGCGTAGTCTTTTCTTGAAAATACCTGCGCATCTAGCAACCTGCGATGTTGGGAACTTGCATGAAAAAATTGTGTTTGAAGATTACAAATTAAAGAGTTTTTGGCACTAAGCGGCAAACCTGATCTACTTAGAAAAAGCTAATTCGGTTGAGCAATCAATCTTGCCACGGGCAAACTAATTCTTACATCTGAAGAGCACATCTGTGCCATGAGTCCAATGCAGATCAAATTTTTGCTACAGAAACCAGCTCATTTATTTTACTTTCGTGTAACATTACGCGTAATACCACTTGTAGAATCACATACAACATTACGTGTAACATCACATACAAAATAATGTGTAACATCATGTCCAACAACAAGAGCAACATCGCTTGTAACATCACGCGTACCGTAGCATACTATCATACTATTACACGTTACGTCTAACAGGACGTGTAATGCCACATGAAACATCTAGCTCGTTGCGTGTATAATCCCGAGTAATTTTTGAAAAAAAAACCTCAAGCTAACAAACGAAATTCCTTTTTGACTTGAGGGCGATGCTCTTATTACTGAAAAAGATCGTTGAAAGTATCCAGTCTAATATTTTTGCCGGGGCAGCTACGATATCTGCCATCCAAATATAGCTTCTGCATGCGGCGAAATTTCTAGATGAAACAGCAAAAAAAGTTAAACTAGGTAATGATATCTAATTGAAAAAATTAATTTTTACCTGCTATTTTGTAACGTTACGTTACATGAAAGCCGTTTTTCATCACTTTCTATATTCCTCTTCACTTTTCGGTAACTTTCAGCAGCCTATACATGCCATTCCAAAACGTTATTTTGAAGGAAATATTTGCTTGAGTAAAATTACTCACAAACGTAATAACACCTACAACTCTCAGATATACGCGATAAGAGAGAAATTTCACAACAGAGACCGAGGAAAAATATTTGTTACGTTCCTGAATCTATCGTATCCTTGCTTTTCTCGATGCAATACATATAAAGCCTAAAAATTTGACATTCGTTCATGTATTTCAGATATTGAGCAGACGGCCTCAAAATATCATCTGAAGTCAATGAGAATTTAAGTTTCATCGCTACATGTGTACCATCATTACTTGAACTATGCTAAGAAATGTCTAGTTGCTGATAGCATAATCATTTGTCAAGTCGCTAAGTCATAATCATAAGTCTAGAAACTATTATACATTTCATTGAACTAAATGTCAAAGGTTTATTACTCCTTCATTTTTGAGAACAGTGTAATTTTCAAGAAAACTCAAACACTAAATGACTGTTTTGTCTGCTCCTATGAATGGAGTAAGCTACAAAACGTACGATTACACACTTAATTGATTTTGTTAATTTTTAATTTTTTTGATAGGAAATGAGAAATTTTTCTTCATAAGCCGAGGGCGGAGCAATGCTTCACGACTCATTAAGCCCGGGAATGATATAGGGTCCAGAAAGGACGTATTTTGTACTGTATCAGAACGCCGGGAATGGGGAAAGTCTTTAAAATATCTGTTTTCTACGAGACATAAGCCCAGGATGGAGGCGTTTTCCACGTTTACCAGTGGAACTATGTAGTAAGCCCAGAAATTCAGGAGGTACTTTCCACGAGACAAGAACCCGAGGAAGAGATACTGTTCACTAGACCATTAACCCAGGAAGGTTGGAATTCCACACAAATTCATAATTCAAAAAAGAGGTATTTTTTCACGAGACACAACCTCTTCAAAAAGAATTTCTCGCGAGACTGTTAGCAAAGAAAGGATGTATTTTTCCACAAAACCAAAAGACCAAGAAAACAGGTATATTTCCAAAGACATAAACTTAACCTGGTGATATTTTCTACGAGACCGGTATATTTCAGGTATATTTAGGTATATTTCCCAAGAAATAAAGCCAACAATGTGGTATTTTCAACGACCAGAACAGCCGTAAAGGAGATGTTTTGCTCGGAACATGAGCGTAACAAGATGGTATTTTATACGTGACGAAAAGACCCTGAGAGGAGGTATTTTCCCCAGAACATGAGCGTAACAAGGTGGCATTTTTCATAAATCCAAAAGACGCAGAGAGGAGGTATTTTTCCCAGAACATGAGCGTCACAAGGTGGCATTTTTCATAAGTCCAAAAGACGCAGAGAGGAGGTATTTTTCCCAGAACATGAGCGTAACAAGGTGGTATTTTCTGCGTGACCAAAAGACCCAGAAGGGAGGTATATTCCACGCGAGATAAGCCCAGGAAGCAGCGAGTCCGACCACCCAGCGGCCCAGTTGACGAGATGATTGGCATGTTTGGGTATCTTTGATACCGCACCGCCATTGTTGCCCTCCGATCGTTGATTAACCGCCTGTCTTGCGCTCAATGAGTCCGTCTCTTGGCCTGCCAAGCGACTTCCACTCCGTCTGTCCGACCGAGTGTCCGTCTGTCTACTCGCCGTGCTCTTCCACTGTCTGTCTGTTCGCAAGTGTGCCCTCTCGTTTAACTCGTCTTGTCGTCTGTTTTTTACTTCTAAGCTTCAATTTTGATTTTGTCCTGAGTTAGTGAGACAACGTGAGCTCTTTTCTCTTAGTTTCATGAATGTTATACTTCCACGTCTGCTGGAATGTATCTATCTCTGAGCGTCTGTGAATCCCTTTGACTGTTTTTTCTTCGTTTTTTTTTTAGATTACACGAGCAGCTGTTTCATTTGAATTCATTCATAGCGTTCGCTAATTTCTCAACTTGTTCATGTTCATGTTGCTTCATTTGTCCATCACTGGCGCAAAAACCCGAAGAAATACACTTAACCATACTCACAAATAAAAGAGATAGCGTATTGAATGATTGCAGCTAAAACTTTCTTACACACAATGCGAGCTGAACAGTTCCACTTTCTCGAGGAGTACAAATGAAATGAAGAATTTTTTGCAATTAATGTTTATTGATGAATTAGTTTTTATAAATGATAGAATGTTGTCAGAGTGCAAATCAGAATATCTCAGTAAATCATTCACAGATCGGTTTGTAACGATGCACCAGCTCAAATAAAATCAAAGTAAACTTCAAGTATACGGGAAATTCCTCAAGGATACAAATAACAATTAACCATATAGCTTGAATGAATAAAAAAGAGACTTTCATGCTCGACATGCCCCATTTTCAAAGCATAACCAGGCAGTCGCAAGGCTCACCAGCCATCACCGACAAACAAACAGCCACGCATCGCCTGCTTCATAATTTCTCTCGCCAACTTTCAACACGATTCGCGTTTCAAAGGCGACATTAATTCCTTAGTTTCCCGAGCACAAGTTCGGAATGAGAAGGTTTATGTTTCCACGAGCAACGCGCGCTCGAGACTTTAATGCCACCAGTTAAATCTCACGGGACTCTCGTCTATTAATTGTCCCTTTGTTCTTGGAAGCCATTTGTAAACTTTTTAATTCACCCTCATTGACAAAGTTTGTCTCGTTTTATTCCACACAATTCGATTTCAACCACAACACCTGGTCATTATTACTGAACTTTGACTTTCTCATTGCACCGGAAATAATTCTTTGTGTGCAGGAGCAAACATGGAGACATACACACGCATGCAGACACCAACACGCAGATATACAAGCACACACACAAGCATATACACATAAGGGTCAAAGAAGTTTGCTTCTCTCAAACCCTGCAGAAATTTGCCTGAAGTTAAAAAAAAGTTTTCTCACTTCCAAGTAAAATACGGCAATTGAATGCTCATTAATTTCAGTTAAGGCAAAAGTTGCGTACCTGCACACGCGCGTTGGCGGTGCTGCCTGTCGTCAGGCGAGGGGTAAAATTCGTTGACAATATTTAGTCAAACGGTTTTATCTCTAAAATCCGGGAAAAAACAACCCTATTTCAGTGGTTGATATACCCATTTTTTCGGTGCAGAATTCGTTCAATGAATATTATAAATTTTTCCAACTCTGAGATAAAATTGAGTGAAATTTTTCAGCCTTCATTTCGCAACTTATTTCATTAAAATAGAAGAGCCCTCATTTTACGAGCCCAAACATGAATAATTTGTAATAGATTCACAAATAGATCAGAGCACATAAGTCACATTTTATTTCATTTGCCGGTTTTTAACCCTGATATGGTGGAAAATTTAGGAGTATCCAATGAATAAAATAGAATGATGCAAGGGCAACAAGAGCACAGCAAGCTATCCATTCATGAGTTTCTACCCAAACCCTACGCTGTCAGGCACCAAACACCAATTTATTTACTACAAGCATGCACACGTTTACAAATAAGACTCAAGATTACATTATATTAATTTAAAAGTAAGTTCAAGCTTTCCTACTACAAAAAACGTGTTTCAAAGAGAGGAAGGATGAAGGCACCATTTAGCAAAGGTTAAGGGATTGAGGGATGTATACACAAGGAGCATTCCTACACAAGATCCTCTGCGCAATGAAACAGGGAGTTAGGAAGTAAACTTATGAAACACGTAAAAGTTGAAGAAGAAAGTGAAAGATGCTGAAAAACAGGACATCATGAAACCGAAAAGGTTGTCTGTTGGGAAAACAAAAATCTATTCTGGTTTAATAAAAATGACCCACCTGACCTTCAACATGGGATCGCACATTATACCCCTGGCAGAGCTAATTTTCTCTGATACAACAGTTGTTTACTTCTGAGGATAATGAGACACAAGAACTCACCTAATATCTGACAGTAAACATAATTAACATTGTGGGTCAACCCCGTACCAGTACCAGAGCAAAAGTGAAAGTTCTACCAGTCAAGCAGATATCATATTGTCATTCAAGCAAATATTGTATCACTTACTTTCCGTACGTCATGCACTCGGATTCAAAATAGGCACAAGCACTTTTTCGTTTCTTATCTCATTGTATCCATTTTCTTTATTTTCTCATTTCCAGTTATCACATTGACGACGTTATAGAGGAATTTGTACGAGTCTTATTGTTTCGTACCCATATACTGAATTTCTGCGGCACGTGACAAGAATTCGATATAGCGGGAATACCCACTACTTGACGAGAAATACGACATTGCAGCGCGTGACACTGTTCCAATCTAGCGGGGGTGCCGCTGCCTGATACCACGCCCGCACAACCCAATTACTGCCCTTTCTTTCAATGGCAATGCACGTCAAAAATTGGATTCCGTGACGCAGATTTGATTGGATCAAAACAAAGGAGGAATTGATTTGACCTTCCCTTCGACAGTTGCCCGACAACTGGGCCATGGAGTAGGGCTGACATTACGGGCTGGTCAGGGCTCCGTGATTTCACGTGTCAGGAAATACATGGGATGCTTCAGGAGTAATTGGTGTGCACCAAGGTGCTCAGACAATGACAGCATCATAACTCAAAATGAAGTTTGTGTTTTTGCAAAGGAGTTCGGTAGTTTCGTTTGTGATAAGAAATGATGTAGGGATATTCCGTAAAGCTACTCACATTTAAAAAAAATTACGATGTTCGTGTGAGGTTGATATTTTATTTATTTCGGTTAGTGAGGGCTCATTTAAAAAAAATATTTCCTCATCAAAGGGGGAAAAATGTTTCGCAAATTCATTGATGAAAAACAGCAATCGATTAGAAATTACAGCGTTCATTACGAATAACATTAGATTAGTTGCTTTAGTTTAAGCCTCCTTAACTGAAACAAAGGCGTTCCAAAGAGAGTGAAGAGGATGGCATCATAAAGCATGGACTCAAGGGAACGCGGAATCTATACACGAGGTGTACAGAAACGGTAAGTTTCGAAAGAAGTTCATGAAAAAAGATTATAGTTGAAGAAGAAAGTAGTTGGTATTGGAACAAAAAAGCTATTCTATTTAAAAAAAACGTTATCGAACCTTTAGCTTTGGACCTCACATATCACGAATAACATTAAACAAATAATTATGAGAGAAATAGTGGGAGACGGAGAAAAAAGTATTTCCTGATAAACATCGCAATGATAGCAATAATTTAAATATACCCGCGACATTAATTTAAAAATGACTCACTATAGTAATATTTCTTCTCTCAATGCAGTTATTGTAACAACAAATATCTTTTAATTAACTGTTGGCATTCTCTATTTAATATATTGCTCAAAATTCACCAACAAGAGAACAAGTAAAAACGCAGTGTTTAGAATTGCTCAAAAAATATTAATTTACGTTACATGAGTATATCGAACGCTCAGAAATATCTACCAAATGAAATGATTAATTCTTTTTTCTTGAAATATAACAATACATATTTCATTAGATATGAACTCATTTGGTGTTTACATTGAGCATCACGTGCAATATCAAGGTAGGAATATAGCACCTAAAAATATCTGTAATAATTACTTGGTGAATTTTTCTTTTTAGGTGGGCCCCTAGAAGTATAGAGCACAATTTAGATCCAATTAGAACGACTCATGGCAATCTTCCTTTTTGCGTAGCTGTGAAGCAATCAGTTCCGAGATGGGCAGTTCAATCTCTTCACATTAAGAAGAAAGAAAGTATTTAGCAATTAGAAGTTTTAATGAGCGAGATAGTGAGTGTCTATATCGAGTAATTAGTTGTAGGCCACGCCGGGCTTGTAGTAATTAGTGAGCCTTTGCCCGCTCGTTTCGCTTTATGATTGTGGGGCTGGATCGGCCCGTGGGAGATTTTTGTTTCATATCTTCCGTGGGTTCTCACGTGAAACTATTTCTCAAAGCCTATTTTCAATATTTTGAGAATTTTGTTCCGTGCTAAATGAAAACTTTACGAAATTCACTCCAATGTATACAGAGCCGTTCAATTTTGGTTGTGGAAATAATACATTGAAAGATTAGCTTTGTGCAGCACTTAAATTCTCGCTTTTAGCATATAATAAATCGAGCAATCGGTAACGGATCTGAATTCGTGATCAATTCGTTCTCGCAGCAGGGACCAAGATCCCATCTCATTTCTTCACTCGTAAAATACGTTGTTAATAAAAATTAGTTAGCAGAATTTAGAGGGTTTGATATTAGTCTGAGTCGCAGAACAGAATAAGACTATAAGCGAGAAATAATTATTGGTCCAAAGTCGTCAGTTTGGGAATCCTCTTTGAATATTAGAGAGGCTCTCTAATTCAGGGGTTGTAAAGGTAGCGGCACTCGAACATGAAAAAAAAAATTTTCATCTGCATTTTCGGAAATGATAACTCCTTCTTTTTGCTTTTTTTGACTGAAAGTTTTATGTACATATTGGCAATTTACTTTTTAATAAAGGCATTGAAGCTTGCGGTCGGTTTGTTAACGTTCATTGTTGAGTTTAATTTGCGAGAGCGTATTGAAACATTCCATGTACACTATCTTGCAAAATTGAGGCTGTAAGCACGACCAGAACACATGAGTGGTATGAGTATGATGTTCACTGCGACGTGTTTGTTTTCTCATACACCAATTCAATTTTCCTTCAAAAAACGTTTTGCGCTTAGTCACGACTTGAAGTGAAAAAAATTTAAACACAACATGTAGAACTAAACCTAAAAACTAACATCAAGTTGATGTAATCAAGCCAACCTCAATGTAGATTGTTATTATATGTTTTATAATAAATGTTGGTAGATTGATCGAAAGAGGTTAATCTAATCGAATGACTTCTCCATTTTATAACAGTACCAGTGTCTCACTCTCTAGACGTACAAAAAATGCGATTAAAATCTAATCGGAAAAATTGTGCATATTAATTGTGCATATTAAATTGTGCATGTTCACTTTGCTTTTGTCACAGACTCAATAAAAATTTAAAACTGAAGAAAATTCTTATAAAATTAGTAATTTAATTCAAAATCACAAAAACTCGAAAACGTCTTGGAGACCAGCTCCACCATCAGTTCAGTAAAATATAAAGTATCATCAATACTGAGCATGCATAAAACTATGATCGGTATTAAATTCTAAATTAGACATCAAAGTGAGAAAAAAACAGAACACAAAGACAACTGTGCATCCACAATCTGAAGGAAATACGAGCTAAGCATGTTGTTTAAATTTGTTTTTTTCACTATAAATTGCAGCGATTCTACAATCCTGAGGTCAAAATTACGGAAAGAACAGCCGATAACTCTAAAATCATCATAACGAATAGTTTAACTGCACTTCTTAGCATGGCTGCGTGTTGCTAAATGTGGAGGATGAGTCAGTACGTTACGGGTATGAAAACTCCCTCCGTAGTGCTCTGCTACTCTTGCGTAAATATTGCGTGACGTCATTCCGGTGTACGCCGATGCACACTGCGCACAACTTTACTTATAAACAGCAGAAGAGCGCATTAGCCCAGGAATATAGTTTTTGTGCCGAAAAAATAACAAATTGTTACTAAGTTAAAAGCATAACGCGTCGTACTGGGTACAATAACTCTTTCGTAGAAGCTGTTTTTAAATAAATATAGGATGAGGTCTCATATCACAAAAAGGCAAAAATCATACAATAGAATAATTATATATGTATCAAAGACCGAACCGAATTCAGTTAAAGCTTGTATAAGTATATACCATGTACAAACGTCGTCATGTATTTGTTTATACTTTTTATTTCTAGGTTTCTGTCTGTTCATACATTGATATAAATATTTCCTAGTCTCCTATAGGAACGAATTTACACTGATGATTGTTTGCTAAATAGAACACAGACAAGTGTTTAATTCTATTATACTATCAGATTACCTTCCACTTTAAAGGGAATCCAAAAGTCAGCCAACAAATGACAACCTGTTTATTCCCCGATCAATATTATCGTTTGACTTACTTTGGTTTCTGTTTGTTTCGCTTGAAATTTATCTTTTAAAATCTCATATTCACTGTAGTTTGGTATTTTGCTTCAGAAATTTAATGGCCTTTTACTAAAATTGATAATGAAGTTGAATTCCAAAATGTTTTCTGATCAGATATGAATTATTCTCGACGATTTTTTTTCGTTTTTAAGTTGTTAATGAGGAAAAAGTTGTGTTGTTGTGTTAAGAAACTTTTTCCCAGGTTCCTGCAGTCAGAGTTTGCTAGTTCGAAGCATTCAGCTGAATTAAATATAACGAATTTTGTTTTTGATTATCCTCAAGGATCTCATTTTTTGACCGATATTGACGGAACCATATGGCAAGTTCTGATTTTATAAACACAAATATTGAAAACCAAGCCGATGTTTTGTAGAACTGCTGTGATACAGCTGTTTAATTTCCGCAACGACAATGAAAGAGCCAGATGCTTCTCATACGTGGTTGTGGTCCGGTAGACCTATCACTTTTGTAAAGAGTTTCCACAGCGAACGAACCCTTCTGAAATCTCTTCGTAAAATCGCACCGTATCAAGTAACATAGTTTAGTCATTACAATGTGCCAGGAATAATTTATATCATACGCCAAGATTTAATTAACCCAGTGACGACCACGTCCCCTGGTCTGGTTGCAATGTGTCAACCCTGTGATGTTGGTGTTCTCTTACAATAACAACTTTAACATTTACAGTCTAATTTGCATCCTAACGTAATGTTTGAAGTTTGTTTCCTCGAGGCAGTTCCTTTCTCATTATTTTGTCGGTGACAACTTTATGCCAGTGCCAGTCTAAAGACGGTGGATGGTATGAAGCTAATTTGGATGAAAAAATTAAACATTTTAATTGTTAATAAATCCGCAAAATACCCATAAATGTTGTATGGGTTCAAAACCAAATTCACGTAAGTGAACAACACACAAATGTTGCAGCAAAATCTGGAAGCATTACACTGTCGTCAAAAACCATTCACGAGTCACTCAGCCGTCATATAGGAGAAACGACATTGAGATTCCGATTATGTTGACGCACTAAGTAGGGGAACAGCTCAAAATTCACTTTAAAATTGCGACGTTCGGCACATCCCCCGCTGACCTGTAAATCACCGGTGGCATTACAGCGCTTCAGTTACCTGCGATCCCACGGAGACCTCGCGGGACGGCCCTTTGCTTCACGCTTCTCCTGCCGACTTTTCTTGGATGATTTAGCGTGAAATTTTGTGGTGTATTGGAAAGCTTTCTGTGAGATATTGTCCATTGTTTTGATGTAAAGAGAGGTTCCTGGTGTGGTGATTTGGCTTGTTTACCTCTTGTTTGCTGTGGGAGACTAGAATTCTCATCCATCTGTCAATGCGCGCGTATCCGACAACTGCAATCACGTTAGGCAACCACGACGTCAAAGAGAAATGATCCTCCTATCCAGGTAATAAAAGCCCAAGTCGTGAAAATCTTCGAGCCCTCAAGGAACGCCGTTTTGATTAAAGCAGTAAGTGTCGACTCCGACATGAACTTTGTGTTTGGGTGCACCATGGCTGTTCCAAGGCCTTATATAGTATTTTTTCGCATGGCTGAACGCAGCGCCTATTAACACGGTTGCGAGTTGCATGGTAATGCTTGAGACATGGTAGTGATGGAGACATGGTAGTGATGGAGACATGGTAGTGCTGGAGACATGGTAATGCTGGAGACATGGTAGTGATGGAGACATGGTAATGCTGGAGGCATGGTAATGCTGGAGACATGGTAATGCTGGAGACATGGTAGTGATGGAGACATGGTAATGCTGGAGGCATGGTAATGCTGGAGACATGGTAATGCTGGAGACATGGCAGTGCTGGAGACATGGTAATGCCGGAGACATGGTAATGCTGGAGACATGGTAATGCGGGAGACATGGTAATGCTGGAGACATGGTAATGCCGGAGGCATGGTAATGCTGGAGACATGGTAGTGCTGGAGACATTGCAGTGCTGGAGACATGGTAATGCTGGAGACATGGTAATGCTGGAGACATGGTAATGCTGGAGACATGGTAGTGCCGGAGACATGGTAATGCCGGAGGCATGGTAATGCTGGAGACATGCAAGGACCAATATAAGAAGGAATTATGAAATAGTCGTTTAGGAAGAAAAATAACTGTTCACAATAAACATTCACGGAAGTCTGTATCTTATTCAGGACAAAATTTAATGGAGAATAAATTGCAGTAAGTTCACTTTCACCAAAATAGAACTTATGCTACGCGTGAATACTGACGAATCACATGTATTAAGTAACCATTTGTTGCAATATCACATAACTAATATGGACGAAAAATATTTTTAAACCACATCCCATAACGAACATGAATCATATATACTTTTTTGCATCATCACATGCCTAACATGTATGAAATATACATTTTTCTCATATCACAAAACCGATGTGCATGATATAAACTTTTTTACCGTACCATGTGATCATCACTTAAAATTTACCACTACTTTAGTTGCTCTCAAACGCTATTAAATACCTTACCTCATATAAAAAATAAAATTTGTTCAACTTGAGTCCCGTATAGTGTAAGATGATGCCTTCCAGGCTTTAAGTAGCTTCAAATATCTTTAGTGATTTTGAAAACAATTTATCCGTGTATGGCAGAGTTTGCATAATGTGAGGCATGGGTTTTTGCTTTTAATACTCATTTATATAATTACTCCTTAGCGAAAACGCATGCTACAAACCACAAGCAGCTATCAAGTGTATGAGTTTTATAATTCGTGCACTGTCATCGCACAAATCACGCAATTATGTGTTTTTTGCAGTTAAAATATATGAAAACTTTTTGAAATGAATTAATAATTATTATTACATTGATGATTATAAAAATTTATGGAAGACAAGTTACTGCACTTTCAACATCTATCTACTGTCTGATTAAAACCTACCCTCAAACGTTTCGGCCTTAGGGCACCTTCAGTGTTAGAATTTCAAGAAAACCTGTTAAATGAGTTGTCCCTGTTCATTGTTTTACTTTTTACTACATTTTGTTGAAATATTCATAACCTGAGCATGGCCTGTGGCCGCAACGTTTGTGTTTACTTGTAGGTTGTATTCAAATTAGTAGATAAAATAAATGTTTATAAAGAAACTTGTCTTACCATTTCAGTTTTATTACGACTGCTTTGGCTCCTTGATGATTTTTGTAATGACAATTATACATTCGTTTCTAAAGTTTACGTTCACATTAAAATGGAGTACAGTTTATTTTCAAAGTCATTCATCCTCAAATTTATTCCTCTGTTTACTGTTTTTTTATGAGTTTTCATACAACGACAATAGTAATCGATCTAATTTTTTTAGTATAATGTTCCCCGTGTTTAACACCTCATTGCACCACTTTCAGTAGCTTATTTTCGAAACCACTTTCGGCTCACGCACAGCAGAAGCATCGTCCAAAATTTGAACCCAAGTCGCAGGAAAAATTTTCGGAATTTTCGCTCCCGGAGGTCGGTGTCGATGTTTACACTCGCTGGCGTATCGCTGACGATGCCGGCTGGCCTCCAGCGGCTTTGAGAATGCAAAAGTTGGGCGACGGTCGCTTTAGTGTTCATTAGCCGCGCTAAACTAACTGGCTAACTGGTGTAAAGTTACACTCCGGCCGTGTGGCCTGACACGCAGTGCTGGAGTGCTTCTCAACCGGTTCTTAAACGTGTATTAGAGATCTGTAGGATATTGTGCTCGAGTGTTCTAAGGTAGTTGATGTGGGTACTCTTCTCGTATTTTACAGCCCGTACGAGGTACTCTGAGCTCTTTTCACTCCTACACTGACACATTTTTAAGTAGAGCACCGTTATCCTACAATGATACACTTGTATAGCACCCTGAGCGTCATTCTCGCTTGCGCTACCACATTTTGCTCAGCAACCTAAGCATTCTCCTTGCTTATATTGATTATTCTTCAGCAACTTAAACCCCGTTCTTGCTTGTATTGACACATTTTTTCAGCACCCTAAGCACCACTCTTTCTTACACTGCCACGTATTTTTCAATGAACTTAGAACTGTTCTCGTTCACGTTCACATAATTTTCAGCACCTTAAGCACTGTTTTCGTTCACACTGACACATTTTCCAGCACCCTAAGCACTGTTCTTGTTTATTCCTACTCATTTTCCAGTATCTTAAGCACTGCTCCCGTTCACACCGACTAATTTTCCAGAACCCTAAGCACTGTCTGTTCTTGTTCACTCCTACTCATTTTCCAGCACTCTAGGTACCGTTGTTGCTCACACTGCCACATTTCAGCGCGCAGACCGCACAATGAGCACCGTCTAAACACCGCTCTCGCTAACATTAACTCCCATCCATTGAATTTTCCATCACCAGAACGCCCGGACTTTCATGGCTGCGCTGAAAATAAAGCCCAGCTCCGCAAGATTGCAGCAATCGCCCATCAAGCTTCCCGTGAAGTACGGGCAAAGTTCTTCAGCGCCTAAACAAGTCCGTGCCTGCACGGCCAGTCAGTTTAGTTTGTCAATAAAGCGCAGGTTGACATTCAGACAAATGGGGGGTCATTACCGCGCGATTTACAATGACCAAGAATTTACGACAGCGCGCCGACGCGGTACCCGTATGATTTGAGACGTCGCAACGCGCTGCGTACGCGTGATGTACTTCGATGTGACATGCTATACGTGTGAGCGAGCACGACGCTTCGATATTTTGCTCACAAAATAGCGAGGGATTTTCAGAGGGCTTCTTCAATCTGCGTTTTGTGGGGAATGTAATCTGATGATGAATGTTAAAGAAGGCCAGGAGAAATTTTGCAGGGATAGTGGTCGTGTAATCGTTGCGCGACTCTGTTGTAAGTAGTTTTAGTGATAACATGCTGTAACGCGTTCGTAGTAATTTTGCATTTAGTTAATGCATTTCAAATTTTATACAGTGAGTGGTGGATAAGTTTAATCCATTGTAAGCAAACAAATTTGTTGGGATTGTCTTAACATTTTGAACGATTGGCGGCGGTGTATGCGTCAGGTGTAACAAGTATCGGTATCATGTGAAATAGGTATCGGAATCAGGTTGAAAACGTGTCGGTATCGTACAAAGTAGGTATCGGTATCAGAAATATGAGCATCGGTATAACGTATTTTGGCATGTGTATCTGGTTTCGATTTTAGGTTTCGCACAATATAAAAATTTAGCATCGGCATCATTGAGAAACCTGTATCGGTATCAGAAATAATCAAGCATTGGCATCAGGTAAAAAAAGGCTCTGATATCAAATATAAGGAAGGAATAAACCATAACCATTATATTTAAATGAAGCAATGAAATCAGGCAGAAATAAGGCGTCGGCATGAGTGTAAATTAAGCCATCGGCACCAGGTATAAGATCAATTACAAATTTAGCATTAAGAGTTAGCGTACGTAATTTGATGGGCTCATCTAAAAGAACAGTAGCGTGGATGTTTTTGGATTATTATAATTTTTGAACCACGTCCAGTTGATTTTCAATGTTAACGTTTATTGAGTGTTGTCTATGTACATTTCAGGCAATTTCTTGCTGACTTCCATTCAACGTAATAAATAACGGTTGAAGATGGGTAAAACTCCTGTGTTTTCATGGATGTGCGTATATTTTTAAGGAAATTTGCCCTTGTTTCACGGGATTATTTAATTTCCGCCTTAAAGTGACGCTTTCAGAGGGACTCAGAGTGTTTTCAATTTCGATACAGGTTCATCAGTATTAAATTCTATTTAATCTGCTTCACAAAGCAACGAAGCAAACATATGATTCTGTAGTAGCACTCATAAATAATTTGGTAGCTTTTTTAACATTGCGTTGTGGCTAGAAACGTAGAATTAGAAAGATGAGAGTGGTAGTTTTGGGTCTTTTCCTGAGTACGGTAGAATTGTTTACGTACAGAAATTTATTTCGGATACTTGACAAGCCATGGCTTACTTTGGATTATCTGAACAACGCCAGTCAGGAAAGATGAGTCAAAGCTCAACAGGAACCCAATGCGACCGTCGTACCTGGAGTGATCTGTTTACGAATCTTATTCCAAGCTTAACGCCAACAAATTCGGTTCGTTTCGCTCAATTCATTTCCCCAGATTTAGAAAACCAAGCGTGAGGAGACAGTGGAACTTATATTTCAAGTTCACACAAAGATTGAGGCACTCGCAATGCTTGAAAAGTGTCAGCTTGCTTTGATATGGAAAAATTGGGGAACGTAATTCGAAATCGCCGTAGCGGAGCATCAGAAGATTTCTTCGCGGTCAAATCGAGGCTTTACTTTAGGAGATCTTGAAAAATTCCGTGATGATTACCGTGCACTGGTGTGACGTTACTATGTTGTGCATTGGTGTGACGTTACCGTGTTGCATTGGTGTGACGTTACCGTGTTGTGCATTGATGTGACGTTACCGTGTCGTGCATTGGTGTGACGTTACCGTGTTGTGTATTGGTGTGACGTTACCGTGTTGTGCATTGGTGTGACGTTACCGTGTTGTGCATTGGTGTGACGTTACCGTGTTGCATTGGTGTGACGTTACCGTGTTGTGCATTGGTGTGACGTTACTGTGTTGTGCATTGGTGTGACGTTACCCTGTTGTGCATTGGTGTGACGTTACCGTGTTGTGCATTGGTGTGACATTACCGTGTTGTGCATTGGTGTGATGTTACTGTGTTGTGCATTGGTGTGACGTTACTGTGTTGTGCATTGGTGTGACGTTACCGTGTTGTGCATTGGTGTGATGTTACTGTGTTGTGCATTGGTGTGATGTTACTGTGTTGTGCATTGGTGTGACGTTACTGTGTTGTGCATTGGTGTGATGTTACTGTGTTGTGCATTGGTGTGACGTTACTGTGTTGTGCATTGGTGTGACGTTACCGTGTTGTGCATTGGTGTGACGTTACTGTGTTGTGCATTGGTGTGACGTTACCGTGTTGTGCATTGGTGTGACATTACTGTGTTGTGCATTGGTGTGACGTTACCGTGTTGTGCATTGGTGTGACGTTACTGTGTTGTGCATTGGTGTGACGTTACCGTGTTGTGCATTGGTGTGACGTTACTGTGTTGTGCATTGGTGTGACGTTACTGTGTTGTGCATTGGTGTGACGTTACCGTGTTGTGCATTGGTGTGACGTTACCGTGTTGTGCATTGGTGTGACGTTACTGTGTTGTGCATTGGTGTGACGTTACCGTGTTGTGCATTGGTGTGACGTTACTGTGTTGTGCATTGGTGTGACGTTACCGTGTTGTGCATTGGTGTGACGTTACCGTGTTGTGCATTGGTGTGACGTTACCGTGTTGTGCATTGGTGTGACGTTACCGTGTTGTGCATTGGTGTGACGTTACCGTGTTGTGCATTGGTGTGACGTTACCGTGTTGTGCATTGGTATGACGTTACCGTGTTGTGCATTGGTGTGACGTTACCGTGTTGTGCATTGGTGTGACGTTACTGTGTTGTGCATTGGTGTGACGTTACTGTGTTGTGCATTGGTGTGACGTTACCGTGTTGTGCATTGGTGTGACGTTACCGTGTTGTGCATTGGTGTGACGTTACCGTGTTGTGCATTGGTGTGACGTTACCGTGTTGTAAATTGAAGAGATGAGTGCCGTATTGGACATCATGCTGGTGAGCCTTAGCAGTCAAAACTGTGTTATACCCTAGTTAAAGACGTAGTTTTTATCTGTGAAGTGTGCATGAAGTTCTCCTAGTAGTGATATTGAATTAAAAATAGATTATAATGATTATGAGAGAACTTATGGTTACGTTTGGACACGATGCATCAGAGAAAAAGGTATCCTTGTGTTTTGCAATTGACAAGTATGGGAAACCATTCAAAATTTAAAGGAAGTGTATATAAATATTTGGTAAATTATGCACTCGTGTAGAGTGCTGGATGTTATGCAAGGCGGCTAAGTGTGCAGGTGTAATCAAAAATCAGAATCTCATATGCTCAGAAATGAGTTAATGTTAGTTTTGATCTACAGCAGCACGGGTTATTAAAAAATATGTAAGATTTAATTGAAAATGTTATAAACAATTTTTCAATGTTAATTAATGCTACTTGACGAATGAATAAATATGCAAGAATTAATGGAACACACCTATCAAGAATATCCACTGTTGAGAGAAATAAAATCAAAGCAGCGCTGTTGAAGCAATGAAGTTTATAATTAAAATGGTAACTAATGATAATAAAATGAGTGAGGAATACTCGATCTCACAAAAAATACTTGATCTCACACAAAACACTTGATCTCACACAAAACACTTGATCTCACACAAAATACTTGATTTCACACAAAATACTTGATCTCACACAAAATACTTGATCTCACACAAAATACTTGATCTCACACAAAATACTTGATCTCACACAAAATACTTGACCTCACACAAAATACTTGATCTCACACAAAATACTTGATCTCACACAAAATACTTGATCTCACACAAAATACTTGACCTCACACAAAATACTTGATCTCACACAAAATACTTGATCTCACACAAAACACTTGACCTCACACAAAATACTTGACCTCACACAAAATACTTGATCTCACACAAAATACTTGATCTCACACAAAATACTCGATCTCACACAAAATACTTGACCTCACACAAAATACTTGATCTCACACAAAATACTTGATCTCACACAAAACACTTGACCTCACACAAAATACTTGATCTCACACAAAATACTTGATCTCACACAAAATACTTGACCTCACACAAAATACTTGATCTCACACAAAATACTCGATCTCACACAAAATACTTGATCTCACACAAAATACTCGATCTCACACAAAATACTCGATCTCACACAAAATACTCGATCTCACACAAAATGCTCGATCTCACACAAAATACTTGACCTCACACAAAATACTTGATCTCACACAAAATACTTGATCTCACACAAAATACTCGATCTCACACAAAATACTTGATCTCACACAAAATACTTGACCTCACACAAAATACTTGATCTCACACAAAATACTCGATCTCACACAAAATGCTCGATCTCACACAAAATACTTGACCTCACACAAAATACTTGATCTCACACAAAATACTCGATCTCACACAAAATACTTGACCTCACACAAAATACTCGATCTCACACAAAATACTTGATCTCACACAAAATACTCGATCTCACACAAAATACTTGATCTCACACAAAATACTCGATCTCACACAAAATACTTGATCTCACACAAAATACTCGATCTCACACAAAATACTTGATCTCACACAAAATACTTGATCTCACACAAAATACTCGATCTCACACAAAATACTTGACCTCACACAAAATACTTGATCTCACACAAAATACTCGATCTCACACAAAATACTCGATCTCACACAAAATACTTGACCTCACACAAAATACTCGATCTCACACAAAATACTTGATCTCACACAAAATGCTCGATCTCACACAAAATACTTGACCTCACACAAAATACTTGATCTCACACAAAATACTCGATCTCACACAAAATACTTGATCTCACACAAAATACTTGACCTCACACAAAATACTCGATCTCACACAAAATACTCGATCTCACACAAAATACTCGATCTCACACAAAATACTTGATCTCACACAAAATACTCGATCTCACACAAAATACTTGATCTCACACAAAATACTTGATCTCACACAAAATACTCGATCTCACACAAAATACTCGATCTCACACAAAATACTTGATCTCACACAAAATACTCGATCTCACACAAAATACTTGATCTCACACAAAATACTTGATCTCACACAAAATACTCGATCTCACACAAAATACTCGATCTCACACAAAATACTTGATCTCACACAAAATACTCGATCTCACACAAAATACTTGACCTCACACAAAATACTTGATCTCACACAAAATACTTGATCTCACACAAAATACTCGATCTCACACAAAATACTTGATCTCACACAAAATACTTGATCTCACACAAAATACTTGATCTCACACAAAATACTCGATCGCACACAAAATATTTGATCTCACACAAAACACTTGATCTCTCACAAAATACTTGATCTCACATACAAAGCATAAAGTAAAACAGGACAGCATCACGACGACGAAAGAGTAATTTTAAATCCGAAAATAAGGTAAATTTAAGCTCGTATCCCTGTATTGTAACTGCCATTACGCATTAGTACATAAAATTAATTTCGATAATTGAAAAACGAAAAATAATAATAAATAAAAATATTTCATTTATATGTATGTATGAGATTTGAATTATCAAATTAAGAAGGTAAACGCAAAATAACCCTTATCACTCCCCGATTACTTGAACAACTGCCACTGTGTGATGAGCGTATCTGTGATACACTACAGGCTTTATTTGCCCTCAAATGAGCCCTACATCAATCCTTCAGATGCCTACATGCAAGGAATATTTCTGTTAAATCAATCGGTATCCAAAAACAGAAATGTACAACTGTCCTGTAATTTATTTCAAAATGTGAGGCGTTACAAAAATGAATAAACCTTTTTCCAGTGCGTCTAAATATTTTAAATTTATTGTATCATGAAGCAGTTAACTTTTGAACTTGTAAGCACGTAAAAAGTGCGGTAACACCAACCTAGCAGCCGGAGAAGCGTGCGATAAGCTGCGTATTAAGAAAAAAATAAGGCACTTCTCATAAGAAACCTAATGCGTATGTATCGTCGGAATTAATTCTAAGAACGCTTTTTGCACATTATATACTAGGTATGCAGTTGCAACATAAGAATGCTTGGATATTCATATATATGTACTGTACAACAATCATATGAAAGGTTGAGCAAAAATGATTTTCTTTTTAATGGGTTTTGTAAAACTATTGCAGAAATACAGAAGCATTCAATTTCTTACCAACCCAAGGAATTACCTCGCAAAAACTAAACTTTTATGCAAGACGCAGCGAACATTCATGGCCCTAATACCAATGAGCGGCTCGTGCGACGAGAGCTCAGCTCAGCTTCACACAGAAGTTTTAGATAATTTTTCAAATTTAAATCAGGTATTGTCAAAAATAGGCAATCTGAAGCAAGAATTTAATCACTGCTATAAAGTGGAACGATATACACCTCCTGCTCCGGCGAAACAAGTTAACTTAAGGTTGTGTCCCTCAGTACTCTAAATGTTGGTGTCCTTCCCAAGTTAAAGGTATAATTTATTTCCAAAACTGGTTACAAGGGAATTTTAAAGGCGTGTCATTTCACCATTCGCTTCCTCCGTAAGACGAACATCGAATAAATTCCAACGGTATAAATAAACTGTAATTCTAAAACATGCTTGCGGTATACAGTTGATCGGGTAGGTGTAGCGACGAAAACACCAAGCAAGCAAGTAAGGAAAGAAACAAGAAAGCAAATAAGCAAGCAAACAAGCAATAAAATCACAATTATTACATAGGGTACTCCAAGGAAATCAACATGAAAATCTGACTGCAAGAAACGTAATGAAAATATAGATAAAAATTGCGAAGTCATTTGCGTTTAAAACTGATTACGGAAAAAGGGTAAAGAAAATCGTGCATTTTTCTCACTGCATGAGCTGCGTTGTGCTGCATTCTTGAACACCAGGAGGGCAGAAATATAACTTGAGTATCTCATCCAGACGTAGATGCGGTGTCTTCTTTTATTTTTCATGAAAAACGAGGAATAGTTTGTTCACACTTTATGCCAGAGCCTTGATCTCGTTTACAAGGGCAAACACTTTCTTGATAGTAAGTCAAACCACGGCAATACTGTTGCTTAAGTTATGTTGTTAAAGATAAAATGTAGCGCGAACATCGATGTGCAACTTATTGATAATTTTTAGTAATTGAGATAAAATAGTTTTGAGTTTGGTGTCGAGAAATTGAAGCCAAACAATTAAAAGAGCTTTATATTTGAAGAATGCACATTTGAAAACCACGTTTTACTTGTTAAACAAAGTACTACAAACATCCACAGTGGTATTTCACTTCACATCATTGTCAGAAAATAAACGATTTATTCAAAGAAAGTTATTTCAAACAGCGCACTAACTTTCATTGGAACACAGGTTCTGTAATTTCATATATTGATGTTAATTTACATTCATCTTGAACGAATTGAACTCAGTGCGTTTGTCATCATGACGAGAGATTATTTTCGTGAACAAATTTTTCAACGTTTGCTTTATAAGAGGTATAAAAATAACCAAAACTTAACAGTACCTGATGATGTCTGTTGAAATTTTAGAAGCAAAATATGTCCAAGATAGAATTGAAACAACCGGTCCAGGGCGGACGACCACTCTTCGGGCGTCACAATGTCCGGCGTCCCTGATCTTCTCGAAAGTAACGTCTCGTGTTTCCCAGATCGTCTTGACCACTTGTGCATCCAAGTATTATTTTACCAACGTACTCGGCTTGCCAAAGTTAGCTGCATTCGATTATTCTTGACGATGAAGGAAATCACTTTATAGAAATGTTTTTTTCAACTTAAATTTTATTCAATATCTCCCGAATTTTCTTCAAACTAATCTTTCAGGTGCAAACATCAAATGAGAATATTTATCTCAACAGCGTCAAAAATTCAATTATTAACACGTTGATCGCGATTGGTTAAGCTGAAGCTAAATATTCAATAAAATTAAAGTAAATTTAAGAGAGCAATTTTGAAAATAGCAAACATTAACTGGATCTTCTTTTCATTTCACTTTAATTAAGTATGTATAGAAATTGAGTTGGTGAATACTGGTCGATCAGCAGCATTATAAAATTCTCTCCGTGCACACCGGCGATTCACATTGTAACGAACTTTTAGGTTGCAATAACTTGTTGGTTGAAAAGAGTACCACAAATACGCTCGCCAGGTACTTCCCTTCGCTGTGGACAACAGATGCTTAGATTTATTATATTATTTTCATATCCAATACTATGAGCGTGGTGCTGTAGATATGAAAATGTACACAAAGACCTACAAGTAAACTCACAAAGAATATTACTAAATAGGGTTGAAAATATTCCGTGTATAACATGAAGCATGATTATATTCCGTAAATCATATTGTTCCAAGACATGTTTCAGCAATTAAGTAACGTAGTCAAGTTCACTCTAAAGATTTCACATTGTCAGTTGTACTGACGCAGCAATTGATGATGGTGTAAATCGCTCGAAAATTGGACTCTGAAAACATAATGACGATAAATATTCCATGTTTGTTTCACTCAAATATGGCCTATTGAAATTAATATCTACAGAATGGAAAAAAATATTTAAATATAGACACAGAAAGTTAAGGTTTAAGAGCTTGTTTGCTACAACAACGTTTTGTTAAATAGACTTCTGTTCCAATCCAAAACCTGACTTTTAAAAGCTTCTCCCAATGCTGCCAATATTAAATTTAAGTGAGGTTGCAATGAAACGTAGACATTCTTTAAGAACAGCCTTTAGGAGAAACTCTTCTCAACGGCATTAGATTTTAGAAACTGGTACTACTTCTCAGCTTCTCCATGGTGACGAGAAGAAAGTTGTCGATGAGCATGCGGCGCATTCCTCAGGTGGACAAACTGTCCTCAGAAATGATTGTCTCGCCGGTACAAAAATGTCAACAGTACCGGGGAAGCCAAGGGTGTTTTTCGCGCTCTTTGTTTTTCTTCGTCGCCTTTGTTTTGGAACCTCAACGCACAAGAGACAGTTTTCTTTCAAAGACCGCAATTTTTCAGGGCTTTTCTATTTGTGATGAACTCAAGTTTCTTAAGAAAGAGTCCAGACATTCTTACTAAAGAAGAATGCTATTTCACCGCGCCAGTTGGAAGCAGTAGATAATTTATCACCTCGCTAAAATTCCATTGAATGCAAAAGTTGAAATCCAGCCTAAGAAATATTTTTAAGTCGAAAAATGGTCCCTGAAAAGCATTATTTAGTTGTATTTGTTCTACTGCGTAATATTTTGTGTATTATGGATACAAGCTCTCTAAAATAGACACCCAAAAGTCAGTTCCTGACTAGAATGTTGGTTTTTTTTCGAATTTGGTTCTAGCATAATATTAATATTAGAGTTTTAACAAAAGCACCAATAATTATAATACAAAAAATGCGAATGTTGATAATATTATTCAATATTTTAACGGTAATGAATGCGATGATGTAGATAAGAATCAATGATGAAGTAACAATGAAAGACTTTTGAAACACTGAAGAATATGAAATGTTATGTCGCTGTCTTTTTTTAATTTTGTTTGCTTGTTACTATTTGCTGTTAACTTGTTTGCTTGGTGTGTTCATCCTTACTGCCACCCACTTAACTGGGCACATGAACTTTGTATGAATTTATTAAAAGGTATTCCAATGTTATCCAAGCTCATATATAATGGACACTAAAATAGAAAAAACACTCTACTGCACCGTTTATTTAAACATAGTATTCAGGAATGAGATATAGCTTTAACATAAAAAATCCCTAATTTTTGACGGTAGAGGTACACGAGCTGAAAAATAATGACTGATTTTGTATTTTTGATTCATTTTTCTGAGGCAAAAATGGAAAATTAATTTGACACTTTTTTGGATCTTATCATGTTAATTTAAATTCCAGCATTAAGAGAAAATTCAATTTTGATTTTTACACTCGTCGCGTGCATTTTCATAACAATAACACTTCGACTTGATTGTTCCTTTAAATCCCAGTTAGAAATTCCGCAGTTAACTAATATCTCTTCATACTTGTACTTCCACGCAATTCTTTCTTAAAATTCCAGTTTAAAAATTCCGCAGTTCACTCATATCACTTCACGTAGACGATTCGACTTAATTCTTCCTTAAAATCCTTGTTTATTTTAATTTCATAGTTTACTTATACCTCTTTACGTATACACTTCGACTCAATTTTTTCTCAAAATCCCGGTTGGGATTTCGGCAGTTTCCTAACATCACTTCACATATCGTGTTGCTCGTGGCCGACCGCATGAACTAGATATCGCTACCGCCTCTGCCCGGTCGTGACACTCGAGCTAACGAGGGCCGACCTAATGTTTCCAACTACTGGAATCTCGCGCCTAAATAAGCGAAGGTTGATTTCACATCAAACTTCAACTCATTGTTCACAACACTCTAAAATATTCTTCCACGGAAAAAAATTTTCAGCATTTGTTCGCCACATGTTAACGATAGGACATCTTATAGAAGTTTTCCTACTGGAAAATTAATTTTGTACTTTTGTAGGTAGTCTCCTGAGCAGCTGTTTAGCACTTCGGTCGAAAATCAAACCAGGGAATTTGGGCTCCCTTGTTTGACTCCATTTCGAAAACATCACGAGAAATGCTCACGATTCCTACCCAGGTAATTCCTAAGGCCTTCATTACGTGGTGCAGGTAGCGCCTTGTTTAATCACGATCGGCTCCTTTAATCACATCAATCTCTATCTTGGGTGTCACTGCTCCAATTGAGGGATGTGACCACGCAGCAGCTCTCCCAGTTCTTGTAACAAACTTGCTGAAGTTCTGCATTATTTTGGCACACTGAAAAATTTCAAATTTTTGACCATAATTTGAAGAAATTTTGCATTACTAGTCAAAAAACAAAGAAATTTTCTCTCTTGCTCAGAATTTTAGTAAATTTTATGTTGCTGGTCAGAATGCAAAAAAAAATATTCTCTAATGCTTAATGTTTGAATAAGTTTTTGAATTAGTGGTAAAAAACAATACATTTTCTTTGTTACTAAGAATTTGAATAATTTTTCATTAATGGTCATAGGGCTTGGAATTTTTTCTTTATTTCCCATGAAGAGTTAAATTATTGATAAGATTTCGAATATATTTCCTATCGCTCAAAGCTTAGAAAAATTTAGCATTTTTGATGAGACCTGCAGGAAATTTGCATTGGCTGCTCACACCAGCATGTCGCAACTCAAATGTAATTATTTTATCCGGCTCGATCGTGGGCACAAAGTCTTAGGGATAATTTTGTGAAACGGAGAAAATTCCCACAATTTCTGGTTGTTCGAGATGAGGTTGCACAGACTCGTGAGTCGTTGAAAGGATCCATCAGGTCAGAAATGACCTGAAAACGAAATCAAATAAGGCTAAAAAAATGAGACTAATTTCTTCATGAACACGACCGACCTGACTAAAAATATCTCTTTGGAAGCCTTAATTTCACGAGTTATAAAGTTGCACAACTTGCATTAATCATCCAATGAAAGCATGCTATAATTTTTATAAAATTTAACACATGTAATCAGAAGAAAAAGATTTGCACACAATACACCACAATATACATTAGGAATAAATAAGTTAAGAAGCTAGAAGGATTTTTCTTACGGATGCATGGAAGTTGCAAAAAAATAGAATTATTTTCTTGCAGATGCAAGGAAGTAGCAAAAACAGAAAATTTTTACTCACGTATGTGTGAGAAAAAATTGAATTATAACATTATTAGCAGGGGTCGTCGAGAACATAGACGAGTGAAAAGGACCTAGATTAAGACATACATAGGAACATGTTATGGAAAATATAGGAGTCAAGATTTTGGGCAAAAGATAGGAAATTGTACGGGCGGTAAGGGATGAGGTTGTGGACAGTAGCGCTGTTAACTGGTTACAAACAATTGAAATTCCAGGTTATGGAAAATAGAGGGACTATTGTACATGCATTAGAGCAGAGGTTCCCAACCATAGACAGTGAATACCCCAGTCATCATTTGTATTACCCCATTTATAACTCAAAGAAATAATTTTGGGTTGCAAGCTATTTGAATTTTATGTATACAAGATACTAACTGTCTTAGTTAATCAATGTGAATTTCACTGGTATCATAGATGCAAACCATCAGATGTAAAAATTTCTCTATATTTACATTACCCCAACACTACCCCAGGGGACAAAATACCCACAGGTTGCGAAGCTCGGCATTAGAGGGACCAAGTTGAAAGCGACGAATTTATAAGCCATATGGGGAGCAAGTTATCGATATTAGAGATTTCAAGATTGAGCGTTGGAGATATCCTGGTATAAGCAACAGAAGGACCAAGTTGAAAGCATTAGGTAGATCGAGCTATGGCGATAGAGGGACCAGGTTATTAGCTATAAAAAGACCAGATTGTAGAAAACAAAGGGAGAAGGTTATAGGCAATAAAGGGACCGGTATATTAGCAGTAGAGGGACCAGGTTATAGACAGGAGTGAGTTATTCGCCATAGAAGGACCGAGCTATAGGAAGTACAGGGACCAGGTTAAGGCAATAAAGGGAGCTGGTTATAGGCAATAGATGGACAAGATTATAGGCAATAGAGAGACCAGGTTATAAGCAATAAAGGAACCAGGTTATGAGCAGAAGGGAAAGAAGCCTATTTTGCAAAGGTCACCAGGTTCGAACTAGAGAGAGAGCAGGATAAGTTGAATGAACACACAAAGCTATACGGCCTTAGTAGGACAAGGTGCAACCAAGGCTACGATCAGAACACGGTCGAGGAAGTCTAGGCTGAGATCACACATCGTCGGATACTGGACGCAAGCTATGGCCATGCATGAATAAATAAGACATAAGAATGTATTCCCTACGCACAAAAATGTGTTACCCAAGGAAGATAAATAAATCAATCGATAACAGGCGCAAATTTTCCTCTCAATAATTTTAGTCTGCTGCATTTCAGTTAGAACCACATGAGGCAACAGAGTCGTGGAAATACTGGTTTAATTTAGCCGATAAGCGAAGTGTTGTTAGGTTGTATAATCTAAAAACCATTTATTGAATGATTTGTTCTAGCTTCATTCATTTAATCAGCTCACGAATGTTCGAGTTTGATGCACATTTTGTCATTTGCATTATTATTAGAGTAATCACTGATTATTTTTATCTATATTAGCGTCATGAACGTTACTGTGATTATCATTTCTACTAGCGTTTTCGCACCAATGTTATTGTCATCAACGATGTCATCAATGTCGTTATCAATGTAATTATTCAAATTATCAGATTCATAATCCAAATTGTTTCTAAATCGTGTTTATAAAAATAACCCTGTCACACTCACCACACCCTGTCACACTCAACCTGCTCTCAATGACACCCAAAGTGCTTTCCCGCTTTATGTTTCCAATACGTAATTCAGTTTTTCCTTTATCTTTTACATATTATTATTATTTTTTTACCGTTGTTTGTGTTTTTTCAAAGTTTAGATTTCGTATATATACTACTTTAGTATTTTAATTTCTCTTATTTGGTTTCGTTTTATAGAAATTTTTCTTGCTGAAGATGGACAGTAAGTCCGAAACGTTCGTTCAGTTTTATTTGATCATTTTAAATAAAAATGACTTTACGTGTAACGATTTTCGCCTTGCTTTTTATTCTCAAGCTGAGAAGCATCAATGATGGAGTTATTTTAGATCACTCACCATTTACTCCATTATTGTAATTACAATTGTTTTGCTCAACATTCATGGTTTTATTACACCTTACATGAACTTGAACTTGAAGTTGAGGGCCGACAGCGTCGGGGCCTTTGTAACGGCCCACAATTCCCTCCACTCACAATATTCACACTAAAGAGTTCAGTACTATAGGCCAGTGCTCAGCGTACTCAGTACTAGGTTCTTAATTACCACTACCATGCAGCTACCTTGATTGCAGTTATCACCATGCATCAGCTACCGTGACTATCTGGTCATAATTAATCTTAAGATCAGTGCCACTAGCATGTCGTACCCATTCTTAACAGGTTAATTTTAATAAGCTTCATTAACAAACTTGAAAATTTGCAAGTTAATACCCTTATTGTATTGTTAGCAGAAAACTACCAACATTTCCATACCAACTCACCGTGACCAGAACCACCCCATCAACTCACCATAACCAACACCACTCCACCAACTCACCGTAACCAGCACCACCCCATCAACTCACCGTAACCAACACCACCCCACCAACTCACCGTAACCAACACCACCCCATCAACTCACCGTAACCAACACCACCCCACCAACTCACCGTAACCAGCACCATCAACAACCACCAAAGTTCATCCAACCGCCACAGACCCACAAACGGAACGCGACACCAGCGCGAGAGGCCGGCGCTCAGCGCGGTGCGGTGCAACTGCTCCCACGGGACTTGGGTTCTTCTTCCTGAGGCGCGCGTGGTCCAAAGTAGAGTTGCTCCACTTGCGTTTTCTTTCGCCAATCAAATCGTTTGGGCTTTTTATGATGTATTTGCAACGTAAAAATCGCTCTGCTCTTGGAGATCCTGATGAGTTGTAATGTGTTTTATTTTTAGAATTGTTTGGAACTTGAAAGGAACAACCGCAATCTGAGGATTTTGGTCGTAAAAAAGGGTATTGTTGCTGGTCTGGGTATGGGCCCTCAAGTGGGTGTTTGCCCTCGCGTGGCCAAACAAAGGGAGGAAAAGAATTGAAAATTGTGCATTTCCAACAAAGAACAGGTGCTGTGGGAGGCATAAGAGGAGTGTACCCTCAGGAATACTGGTTGTGTTCGATCCGTTGTGTTAGGTCTCTCGAGACTAAACAAGCCATTGAATTTTCTTCAAGCGTGCTCTACGTGAGGTTTTAGGAACTTTTAGTCAGGAAAAACGTTTTCTACGAAGTTTTAAATAATGAATTTTAGAAACTTGACCTGGAACAGAAGCAGTGAAACGTTATTTTACAAGACAAGAAATGAAAATATTATAGCCTCATCAACAGTTCGTTTGACTGAGAATGCATTCATGTGTCTTTTCTGTTGGTAATTTTAAGAAAGTAGCTGACGTGTAAAATCAAGTTAGTGTTACAGCTGATTTTAAATTTGAAGTCTCATGGACAGTCATGTACTATCAAAATATTTTTACGTTGACTTGTCATTTGAAATGATAAGTAGCCCCATGAAGATTTAGTACCATTCGGTTACACATAAGGAGTGGAACTCCAATGCTGTACAGCCTGAATAATAGGTACCCCAAATCTTTTTTTTGCAGCCTTGGAAGCGGGAATTGAAAAATGAGTTGGGGAAATAATTTACTACGCATAGAACGGAAGGTGATATTTGTAAAATTATTAACTTTTGAAAGTAATTTTCATTAGGATAAAAAATAACGAAAAACGCAAAAGAAACAAAAAATGTATACGACTTATAAACCTAACCAGACCTAACAAGCAGCAGAGAATTATTTTCGGAAACTGTGTAGATGTATGATTTTAGTATTAGAGTATTGAGTATTAGCTAGTAGTATTAAGTAGCAGTAGTAAGTATTAATTCTAATTAGCATTAAAAGTATTAGTTGATACGATACGAACTGTATTCGTATCATGCCCAATGATTTAGCGTCATAACTTTCAAATGAAGAAAAAGTACCCCATTTCATATCAACCGAAGAATAAGCATCCAATTAATATCAAAATTTTGAGATACTGTCTTATTCCACAGGTGATCCGTGGCTTCCTTCCATGGAATACTGACTCATTACGAGGAAATAGTTTTCAATCAGTTGAAGTAACTCAAGCAATTCACAAACGCCTCCACTCTTGAATTGGGGACCTTCAAAATGACCTAAAAATCGGATACCATGTATAATTGTATATATTGTCATCTGATGATAAGCCTGTCAGCATTCAATAATAAACCCATTGTAAGATTCTGGCTCGATGAGTTTTGAATACGCGAACGCAAAAAAAAACGCTGCTCGTACTTATTAAGAACTATTGACGTACGCCCGGGCTTCAAACTTTGAAGACAAACTTGTTATCAAGAAGCGGAACACGCACCGCTGCTACTCTTCTTGCAGCTGATACCGCGAAAAGTGCTCGGCTGGCTGGGCTAAACGTTCGGTGCACATATATTTCCACTTCACTCATTTTACACGTTCACCGGGTTTTGCGATTGTTAACGGTTGGTTTGGTTATGTTGAAAATATAAGAATCGAAGAATGGAATTTACTGGTCGAATGCATTGTTATTCTTCCCAATAAAAAAGGAAAATACAATTGTACGATGTATCTCAACTCGTATGATAACAGTTATGTTTTTGAAAAAGTCTCGAAACAAATGATATGTCATTCATTTATGCCGATAAGTGAATGAGGAATTTACCTAGTGGTACACATATGGCCCAATACACGGGGAACGTATTAAAGGCACCGTGTATTGTGTATTCGTCCTGTGAACGCAATATTAATGTAATAAACAAAAAAGTTGAGTCAAATTACGAATATTTGAAATTGAGATCTCTCCTGCAGAGTTTTTCAATCAGTATTAGAAAGTTTTTCAAACAAAGCTAACTGATATCTAATAACATTTTCGATTCTTGAAAGCTCCTCGTAAATAATTATTGAATTTTCAAATTCAATTAAGTGTTTGAGTTATAATAATCTTATTTATAACTGAAACAATTGGCTTAAAAGCCTGAAATGTAGTTGGTTGTGCGGTATTTGTTACAGACCCCGTTATGTACTGTGAACAACTCGAGTAGAGGCGATTTTTCCAGTAAAAAGAGATTTTTACAGGAGCAGGAAAAGTCAGTTTATTCCTTCATTCTGAAAGAAATTTAGAACGCGGATAGAAATTCAAGTAACATGGTATCAAAATTAACATCAAAATTTGTTTGTTGAATATTTCTTGCAGCAATATTTAAAGAACTGGTTGTCTAGTTTGCAGTTAAAGCCATATTTAAACAAAGTATTCTGGGCATTTGTAAATGATTACCAGAGCTGACCATATCTTCGGATTAGCCATACTTCTTGTTTCATTCAGTACTTCACTGTCCTTCATTGCTTATTTTTCCTGCGAACATAAATCCAGTAATTAATTTATTTCCCACCTCAAAAATAGCGACTGTCAAAACTGAACTGCAACTTGTAATCATTGTCCTCTTCTTTTCTCAGAATTTTTACTCGTAAAAATCACCTTTGAATTCAGTTAACGAGATTTGGAATAAAATTCATTTATCGGAAAAGTATCCCCAGTTATCAGTATTATCAAGTACCATAAATTGCTAGGAGCTACAAGGAAATCGAATATAATTGTACAAATATATGGATTAGAGTTGCATAATCGCCCAACTACGTTCTTTTTTGAATTTCTGAATTATTCAATTTGCAGCTCAACGAATAAACGCTACGTAAAACCTATTGTATTTTATATATTTTACAAGAAGCATAATGGCCAATGACATAAAACAAAGATAAATGTATTCAAATGAAATATATAGCGAAAGAAAACTCGAGCCGACAAATGCTTTGGTTCTAGGAGAGCTTTTCGCACCGAGTTAATACAACTTCCAATTGATAGCCATGCATGAGCTCGCACATAGCAGCTTGTCTTAAATTGCACCAGAATTGCCTCGTGTTGATGTATAAGGCCAGAAGACGACAAGGCAATTGCCGCACAGGCTAGACAATTGTTCGCAATTGAATAAAATTGCGCACGCTACAAGTTGCCTGCCTGGAGAAGGTGTCAAAACTGCGACATTGCTGGGTGTCAAAAGATGGATGAGGCTACCTACAGTAATTGCAGGTAAAGCCATACAACTCAGCCCGAGTATTGGTCTTCAGTTCAGTGTAGTTACGTGGTTTGCGGCATCAGCGCGCACGTTATTTGAGATCTGGCCTTTCATTCGAGTCACCGCCGTCTGTCATCTGACATAATGCGTCCAGGATGGAGCAAATGCCAGTATGCACGGCGTGAATTTCACGTCGCAAGTCGAGAACAAACTTTTCATGATGTTCTCGAACATTGAAAAGCAGTGTAAGGGCTGTTTTTTTAAGAGTTATTTATTTGGTTGTCGAGGATACCGAAGTATATTGGGCATATGTAGTGTCTTCGGGATCGTAAAAATTCTATCGCAAATTCACAAGGTATTGTAGAACATCATGAATTGCTTTCTTACGCAAACGAATCGTAAATAAAAACACCAAGGTAAATAAAAACACCAAGTCAATATTTTAAAAACTATTTATTGCTTTACCTTTTAAAGTTTACGTTTACCTTTTACGTTTACGTTTACGTTTACCTTTTAAAGCAATAAATAGTTTTTACAATGTTGACTTTGAGAGTAGCAACCTTGGTGTTTTTATTCACAAGGTAATTTTGTTTCTTTAAGAAACTTGCATGTCTTTAATATATAGCTTCGCAATCGTGTGAATTTAGAATAGATTTGCTCAGCCATTGCATGTAACCGTCAGAAATTACGTAGGATTAAACCATGAATTTGTGAGAGAGATCTATTTAAACAAAGAATATGTATACGTTTTGAAAGTAGCTAAAACGAAAATTGCAGTTATCAAATACATTTTCCGGGGCGTTACTTTGAATTAAGGGAAAATTAAGGCGGAAGATTGTACTCAGAATAAAATAAGAGACTTTCTGAATAGGTAAAAGGTTCTCCAAAAGGCTTGATAGGCTTGATACATTTGTACATTTCATACACACGATGCACTTGATGCATTCGGTATACCTTCTTTGCTTGGCACACTCAGTACACGTGATACACTTGGTACAATTGAGACACCTGATGCAGTCGGTACACTTAATTCATTTGGCCTTTTTTTCAAACGCTTTACACTTAAACCTCTTGGAATATCTGACGTACTAGGTATCATACGCTTGGTACGATGTACACTTGGTACAATACTCTCGCCTTGCCGAGGCTCGAAAATTTCACTAGGTTAGCGTCTTGAAAGTCGTCATAAATTATGAAATCTTTACACCAAAAGAATTAGATGGTAGATTATTCGGCTTTCACTCTAATTCAGGGACAAATTCGCAGTCTTCATTGAACAATCATCATGTTAATCCTACATACCATATTGTAAATACGGACTGTCGCAAATTTTCCTTTTACGTTAGATATTACTCATATTTTCACCAACATTTCTAGCAAATGTTTTCCATTGATATTTAATTATTTTTATTTTTGTGAAAATTGTGATTATCAACCAGTGTCAAGGTTAAAAATCGGTTGTTGCAACAACTTGACCCAACGTACCACACGGCGTTTAATTTAACATAGAACACAATTTCAATTGACCCTCGAGATGATTTATGTTGTAACTACATGAAACTGGGACTTTTTTTGGTGGGATGAATTAGTTTGTGGTTCAATCCTAGTATCAAGCGATGTTGCTGAACTTTAATACCCCGCACTGATATGAACAGGTTTGAATGAAATGCTGACGGTACTGCGGGTGCGGAAACAACATTATAATGAATTTTGTAAATTTTTATTGGATGGCATCTGGACAAATTCGTTAACAGCAAAAGGAAAGAATTCAGCATTCGAATGAAGGCCGTAAATTGCATCGATTACGAATGGAAGATCTGAATTAAAAATTCGTGTGACGCAACTTATGCGAATGCAACATATTGATGAAATTAGTAAATTTAAATGAGTACGATTTGAAATAATTCTAGCATTAAAACTTGGAGGAATGAAGGATTTCTATGAAATTCGTAAACTGGAACGAGTACGAATTCATTAATTTAGGGGATATGAGCATGAAAATGCATGAAAATGTGCTGGCATGAAAATGTGCTGTATTATTCATCAAATATACTCGAAACTGCCAAGCTACAAATACAAAGTTTTAATACATACACGAAACTGTAATGCAAAAATTACAAAATTTCATACAGGTGTATGTGTGTACATACATTTTGTAGGAACTGACATGAGTAACATGAATAGCCTCATGTCTGGCCTCGCCCAGTAAGTTGGAATTCTCATAGATCATCAAGAATCGGTTTATTTTCATGAAAAATAATTTTTAACTTAGATTAAAGTTTCAGTTAAAATTAGTTTTAGCGCCAAACATTCTTGAACACCAAATAAAAGCAGTAATAATCATATTCATGAGCCTGGCTTTAATATAGTCTCAACCATTTTAATACTGTTCTTCAGGAAGTAATATTCTGTTTTATTTACTTGGGTAATGGTTCCTTGTTTGGAGCTCACGTTGTGAGTTGTGACAAAGAGCAACATCTTCAGCTGGCAAGGTTAGATTGCCTGCTTTTCTGTTCCTGGCTTCTTTAGCCAAAAATTGATTGAGTGTCCTCTCAGAAAACAGAAGCATTAATGACGCGTCTGTGAGGTATAAGAATTGAGCAAAGGCTTTAACGCCAAAGATACTTTCTTCTTCAGCGATCTCGTTGCAATTTTCTATATGCTATTGGGATATCAAAGTTTGAAAGTTAAAATTATTGCGTCCTGCATTCGTTTTTGATTTTTTTGTCTACTCACGTGACATATACGTGAGTCTGATATCAATATGAATTCCGATCACCACCACAACTTCCTCGTCGTGTCCGTACATTGGGGACAAGGGACAACTTCTATTCCTAATGTTTGTCCTCATCTCGTGCCGAGGCTCATACGCGCTGCCTAGCCTAATTTCGCGCACGTTTACGTCCGAGCAGCACGCCTCCGCTGTACTTCTGTTCATTTTTCGTAGCCCAGTAATGTCGATCTAACGACTGCGCCTTGTTCGTATGTGGGCCTCCGCAGCGGCCTATCAGGGTAATAACAAACAAAAAACAAGGGACCTACCTAGCCCATTAGAGGCGAGCTGCTAATGCTGTTGTTTATAGTTTCGTGAGAGGAAGCCATGTTGGGCCCGATTGCAGACCTCGTTGGAAATACAGGAACCTCCGCCATGACGATATGGTCCCTCTGTGCTTATTATCCCGCTGATGAATGGCCCAACGGTGACAAAAGATGACAGCAACCTACATTAAAAACACTGCCACCCAAGTCGTAAATGGATCGTCAGACTCGATTCGAATTATGCCCCGCGCATGTGATGATCTTCTTACAAATTAGAAGGAAATTTGCTCCCTGCCTCTCGGTCTCAACGCAGGGAGAAGTTCCGTGGGTTTGGGGAGAAGTGTACGTCATTTGCGAGATATACGTCATAATGAAGGACATTAAGGCAATACCATTAGTGGTTTGGGGTGACAGAGAGGTGTGTAAGTGAAGAGCATTCGGGGCGACATAGGAAGCTTGTTGGTACCAAGATTTATTGACAGGAAGCCTTGTGATTGGTTGATGTTGTATCGGCAGGGCGAATCGCGACATGCTCTTGCGTCCACTCGCTTTTCATTGATTTATTCACGGAAGAGCGAATGTTTTGCGACATTTATAACGAGTTCCACACACCCTCGCGCGTTTTCCGATGTCATTTAATGGATACTATTACACTTTTTTGCACTGGCGGTATCGTCATCGTTCTAGAGGGCGGCGCAGGAAGCCAGGTTATGCGCACATATACACGCCCTGATGAGAGTTGCGGCATAGGACTCATCTGCGAGACAACAACCTGAGTCTCATGTTGATGGTTGTTATCATCGTTCCAAAAGCGACCAGGAAGACTTTCATTGAGCTAAATTGCAGGCGTCTTGCCTTTCGGTTTGTAGTCTTGGTGAATTGTTATGTTTCGCCGCACCCTAGTGTGTCATTTTAAAGTACTTTAGCGAGATTTTAGTGTCTTTTGAGGTGGTTGATTAAACTTTCTACTCACAAGTGGCCGCTCAAACCGGTGTAATAGTTTATTAATTCAATTTATTATGGTTTTTATTAATCGTTTATGACACAGGAATAAAAAAACATGTATTGTATTCACCCTACTCGTTCTGTTTTATTTTATGAATTGTGAAAGTGGGATCACTCGCTGTGTTACTTTTTTGGACAATTATATTCTTAAATTTAAGGCTGATCTCTGCACCTCAAAATCGAACTTTCACAAAATCCGCATGCTTGACCGTACGTGGATTTTAATCCTGTTGACACAAAATGGTATTAATGTGGTTCATCTAAGTAAAAAAGTTAGAAATTATTACAAGTTCACTTGTGACCCGTTGGGTTAGGTGACGTACAAATAAATTTTTCAATTTTGAAAAATGTGCGTTTGTAACAGATCACATCTACAATGCAGCGTGAGAAATTCAAATTTTACGCTGTTATTATGAAGTGAATAGTGTTGAATGTTGCCTACTTCTATTGCCGAAACAGTCGTGGATGCGGTCACAATCAGCCAACTAATGAACCAAAAAAGCAAGATAGGAATCAAAGACCGACACTGTCAGCGATTTATGAGTATATCAAATGATTGAAGGCTTCTTTGATTATTGTGTGCATTTGAGCTGTTAAAACTGCAAGAGAAAACACAATGTGATTAAATCACATTCCATCATCGGATTGTCGAAAATATGTTCGCATACCTGTAGATTTCCAGGTATGGTGACGTCTTAGAAAGAAATCAGCGTATATTTTGCAGAGTTAAAGTAGTTAAAGTGCAGAGTAAAGATTCAAGTACATCTGATTCTGACCTGAAATATTCAGCGTAATTGGTTTAATCGAAGATTGTTAGTTTTTGTGAACTTCAACCGTCATGATGCTGAACTGTTTCCTTATTTTTCACAACGATTTTACACGCGTTGAATAATTCGAATTATTTTTTGCCAATCAAATCATTCCAATGAAATCATTTGAGTAAGTTACCTATTCCGATTTTTGAATTAACTATTATTTTTTAGGTATAAACTCTAAAGATGACACATAATATAATATTTTGTAAACGTCATGAAGACTGAGCTACGCCATATCATGTTCGTATAATTATTATACACCGTCGTCGGCACATAAACATAATTTATGCCCACACTCAGGCATTCACGAGGCCGTACTCAATGCCTCACTTCATAGACGAAATTCATACGAGGGTAAGATTTTAGGAAGGAGAATGTCGCGCGATGGTCGACCAGGTCGAGTGTCCCGAAATCAATGGAACACAAGATAGATTTCACCACATTAGACTTGCTGGCAGCTTTGCGGTAAGTTTTATGAGTTGGAGGAAATCTGTCACTCTTTACGTGCACTATTTCTGAGGGTGACAAATGACAGCCGCTTTGGATAAACATGAGTGGTCGGTCTCTCGAAATCGAAGCTTGACCGATATTAGAATTATATTTGTCGACGAGGTTGATGATATCGGGAGCCTTGGCAACTGGACCATGAGGGTTGGTGTTGATTAATAAGAGGGCAAGAAAAGGGTGAAAATGTACGCGTGATAGTCAGGAGTGTTGTTGAAAAGGGGGCGTTTTAAGGGAAGTTGGGCACACGATTAGTCGTAAAATATGCAGGTGTTAGGCTGGAAATTATAAATATGATTGGAAATGGGGAGTTTTAAGGTTGGCAAGATACAAAGGTGTAGTAAAATAAACGGTAGGAAGAAAGGGAGTTGTTGAAAAAGGGCTTGGTAAGGGTAAAGAGGCTGTACGGAAGAGAGTTAATGCACGAAGGATAGTCAAGAGTATTGTTGGAAGGTGGTTTTCAGTGAGCAGTGTTAATGTTCATAAAAATTGATCAATTTCTAAGAAAAAATAATCAAACTAGGAACCAATAATGCCAATTTGCTCAAGATAGGAATTGCTGGTGAACTCCTTAATGGTAAAACCCAACTATCATTGTTGTTAGCGCTAGCTCCGCACTATCCCTTTATCATTGCTTTAAACACCTCATTTCCATTCATTTTGCAATGAGAAATGCTGTTCAGAAAAAAAAGTGAAAGAAATGGTAGAGGTTGGCGGGATTGGGCATTTTTTAGCTAAAATTTTCGCTTTCCTACAAATTTTACCTGGGAAACAAATTTAAAACATTTGTGGACAAAAATAGCCATTTTAGCACAACTAGAAGGGAAGTAAAAGAAACAGGGAACATTGAAATACGGGTAGGTTCGTATTGGTAACAAAGGTATCCTGACCATCCAGGGCTGCTAAAATGTTTTTGACATTCGGTTATGCTGGGGCCAAAGGTAAGAAAGAGTGAGAGAGGACGGGTAAAATTACGAGCAAAATATTGCCGAGGGTAAACGCACATTGCATAGGTCGACGCATCATAGTCACTGAAAAAAAATAAAATAACGCTTTGAAAACATTTATACTTTACTATCAACTCTTTTGTTTCGAAAAAGTCCTTGGTTATTTCTGCTTTTGATCAGAGTATAATTTATGATAGATTAAACTTGAAAAATAGACATGAACACGAATATGTTGCTTATGATTTCTGATATGAAAAAACGTGAATGTATTCGTTATCACACAGGGACGAAATGATCAAGTTAAAAAATGAAGGTAAAATAAGTTATTCTCCTGCCAATCGATTTTATACTTTATTTTATGTAGTTTATCCTCGTAAGTCAATTTTTACATTATCATTTCTCGTCGTAGGTAGAAAAAGTGCAAGTCATGCACTAGTGGACCCATAATTCCGACGTTAAACCGTAGATCCCCAGGCTATGCAAGTATATTTCCTGTACGAGTAGTTAAATGCAGACCTGCATTTTCTTCAGTCACTATATAGGCCGGTGACTGTTAAAATGATCAGGAAATGAACAAAACACTGACTGCCGATAGAATGCCTGGAGATTTCATAATTAAACAACTAAAGAGATGTGATAGTCGACTGTTAAATTAAGAGAAAATGAAAAGAGCGCTTACTATATCGATAGCGTACCTGAAGGGTCTTATAGAATAGTTGAAGAGCTGTGTGATTTCAGTAGTAGACCGTGAAGCTGTTTGTGGTTCTGAGGGTAGAACATGCACTTATATTTCAGGTACAGAACGTACATATCTTGCAAGAACAGTACAATGGAAGCAACCATGTTACATAAGTTTAATGTCGGGTAGCTGTTTCGACCGTGGCCCAAATGTTGAAACTCCAATTTTTGGTTTTCCTGTAAGCCACAGATTTGCAGTCCCGACGGCAAGACGTATCGCGACACTTGAGATAAATGTGCGCTGATTGACAGTTTTGACTGTAACACGCAAGTGAGCTAGTTTGACAAAAACTTTTACATTTCTCGTATTGATTGTGTGACACAGACGTATAATACTCCTGACTGTAACTCGTGCATGCACAGTTTTGACTCCATCTCGCACACTCGCAATATTAACCGTAGCTCGCAGCCTCGCAGTGTTGGATATAACGTATGCATTAGCACTATACTTGCAGTGAAATGTAGACTTGTGATATTGTTTGTAACACCAGTGCTGCAATTGTGACTGTACCGAGAAGAGTTACACACTTTAAACGACACCTGGTAGATGTGCAGTACCTGAACCTCTCAGATTTGCGGTATCGTTAAGTATTTGGTATATTTATTCTACTACGTACATCTGCAGTACCGATCTTAGCTAGTACGTAGATTTGCAGTATTGACTGTACCACGCAAGTTTTCAATACTGACTGCACCAATTCAATATGCATTACTGATTCTACCACGTGCAGACTGGCAGTTTCAACACCCGGAGAGAGTCGCACAGCGCCACACAAAACAGAAAAAAACGCATTACGAGAACACCATTGGCTGCTGAACGCTACTGCGTGCAGGCTTCATATTTCAAGGCGTTTTGTACGCCAACTTCCGTCGAGTCCTCCACAATGATTATCCCTCGCAGATTATTGTTTTAAATTAGTGAGCAGGACCGTAAATTTATGGGCCACCCATTTATTTTGACACGAGACTTGCTGATTACTGGCACCTCCAACCCATCATTTCTCGGCCTCCTTGTCCCTGAGTTCAGCAACCCTGTAAAGGATTGGTAAAACCAGGCAGCGTTACCTGGTTTTATGCGTCATCGGAGGCGCAGCGGCTCTATTTCTTACTTCTACCTGCAGGTAGGAACCTGATAACGAATTTATCTGGAAAGCACACTTAACTTTTTGTTCTCTATGTCATTCTTGAGTTGATAGCGAGTGGTGTTTTCTCAGATGTATATTGAGAGGTGTTTTCTCAGGTATATACTGAGCGGTGTTTCTCAGGTATATACTGAGTGGTGTTTCTCAGGTATATACTGAGGGGTGTTTTCTCAGGTATATACTGAGTGGTGTTTTCTCAGGTATATACTGAGTGGTGTTTCTCAGGTATATACTGAATGGTGTTTCTCAGGTATATACTGAGCGGTGTTTTCTCAGGTAAATTCTGAGTGGTGTTTTCTCAAGTCAGTAGCGAGTGGTGTTTTCTCAAGTCTGTAGCGAATGGTGTTTTCTCAAGTCAGTATAGCGAGTGGTGTTTTCTCAAGTCGGTAGCGAGTGGTGCTTTCTCAAGTCATGCTGTAGCGAGTGGTGTTTTCTCACGCACGTCAGGAGTGAGAGGTGTTATCTCAATACGGTAGTGAGGGGTGTTTTCTCTAGTCGATAGTTAGTGGTGGAGATATTTTTTCAGTCTTTAATTCAGAAATATTTTTCCAAGTTTATAGAAAAAAAACTGAGGGCAATTTTCTCGGGTCGATATATAATAGCGATTTGTTGCAGTATAGGTATTCAACATTGGTTATTTTTGAATAAGATGTTAATGAGTGTTTGATACAAGAAATAGACCTAAAAATGCTAAATGATCTCGAATAGAGCATAAAAAAACGAAAATATATCGAAACTCTTCTTCAAATAAGCCTCTTGAACATTTACTCGAAATTACATTTTTATCAAACGGCATTTTTTTAGACTTGTATTCCAGATTCAATTTTCATGCAGATTTCGTGAACTTCTCACAAAATTTTTAAAGTTTTTCACCAGCTTCACCATTCCGCGCTCTTATATTTTGAGACAGTAATTAGTTCATATCTCAAGCTCAATACGCTCATCAGATTGAATTACATACTTTCGACAATTATACGTTTATGTCGTACGTTATGAAAGCCATTTGATTTGATTTTTGTTTTGAAAATGTACGTTTCGAAAAGCATTTGATCATTTCAATTACCCTCTGAAAGTTATTTAACTGAGTTATTCAATCATTAAGAGATCATTATATGCTTAAAAATCATTTACGCTTTTCTTTTTTCGAGAATCATTGAATGTTTTCTTACCATGCGCTTTGAATAACTTTTTGCGATTTAAGAAGCATTCATTGTTCTATGAATATATTTCAGTACTTATGTACAGCGTTATGAGAATCTTTTCAGTGGCCCGTACACAGTTTTCTCCAAGTCGGCAGGCGCGACGAGGGTGTCGAGTACCGCACAATTCCCCCTACGTGGCGGGGCAATTATTGCATTTTGTAAACAAAGCGAGCATTGTTTCCCGCAGGCACGGGAGAGGCTCGTGCTGCGGTCCTCAGTTTTACCTGTTGGTTGTTTTCACGAAGTCAAACCTGTTGATTAATTTTAAAAAGTTTAAACTGCTAAATGATTCTTAGGAGGCGAAGCTATTAGTGGATTTCAAAAACCTAAAGGTATTGGTGATTTAATTGATTCAACGTTGCTGGTTGGTAATATTATACCTAAATCGCTACGAATGAAATTAGCTTTAAAAGTGAGCGATAATTCAACACAAAAAAAAACCTAACGAATCAATTTAGAATAGAAAAACAAATTGTGAAATTCAGAAATCGATGTAAAATTAAAGGGATGCAGTTTTGATAGTCATTACACCATACGAAAAAGTTTGTAAAAAAAGTTGGTCCACACCATTCCTAAGCCAACGCTTCTTGTTGACTGAATCAAGACTGAATGTTAGTACGATATTTCAGTACTTGGATTTCTGTCAGACTTTTCTCTAAAATGTCTCCAACGTTTGCGCCTAGCTTCCTCGCTCACCTAACTGAGAAAATCTGAAGAAGATTTGGAACTTAATTCCGACTAGTTCTTTCAAATTTGAGTGCTATTTTTCCCTGAGAAATCTGACAAAGCAATTATTTTTGGTGCTAGGGACCGCTCTCCGTGCTGGCGTGGGCAGACCTGCCAGGCACAGCAGACTGCAAGACCTGCACAGACTTTCTAGGGTTAATTCTAGTTCGATGTTTTGATTGTATCATCGGTGACAAAAATTCTATCCAGGTTTTATAAACTCCTCTTCCGTGTCGCAAAAAAAATTTCCTCTTAATAAAATAAATAAATATCAAACTAGAATAGGGTGACTCATAACTTATTTTTTAACGGTAGCATTTGGGTTGCTTAATCAGTTATCTAACAGTTATCTAGCACAACAATTGTACTTGTCAGGAGCATAAGTGGTCATTTGAACCCTTGTCTCCAGGAATATATTTAGCCACAAATTCTAACCAAAAATTGAGGTTTCAAAGTTAACTCACTGGTCTATATCGAACATTAAATTTCAGCTAAAAAATATAGTAATACAGTGATTGAAAACCAGCAAGGCTGCAAGTGAAAAAAATTGGAGCTCGGAAAGCTCAAGAACTACCAACAAGCTTTAGAAACCAAAAAGGAATGAACTTGTTTTAAAATGCAAGGTTTCAAAAATGGAAGCACAACGTCAGCCTGTACACTACGTGAACTCAAAATTAAAAATCAATTCCACTTAAAAAAGCATAGAAGGAAGGCAGAAGCCAAAGCAACCCTCGGCATACGCTTGTTTACGCAGGAAAAGAGTGCGTTACAAGGAGGGATAGCGTTACGCGCACGCACCTCAACCGGCCTTTGTTGTGGGCCTAGGACAACCCCTTGAGGAACACCTACTGGACCTTCAGGAACACTCAGGGGAATTTTGGTCCGAGTGAACCGATACTTACACCTAATAATATATTGAACACAAGCCTCTCCATTTTTATGTGGTTCCCATTTATCATGATTTTATTTTGTTTTTGCTAAAACTATAAGTAAAGGACAATACATGGGAAATTTTTCTAGGAGATTAGAGAATATAAACAGTCCTGGCTCTTCAAAGTTAAAGGGTTGTTGGATGATATTATGATTCCTTCAATAATATTTAAACTTGTTGTGTCAAAAAATTAAATCATAATTCCAATTCTTTTCACTGTTTTTTTTTAATAGAATCCAAACGTATCTAGAAGACCAGCAATGCAGTTCAACTGACTACCACATAGGCCACTGCCACATGAAGTTCCTTAGATTAACTTTTACGATTTGGACTGATTTCAATCATATTTTAATATGTGCTGACCCTCTTGTTGATTTGGTGGAAAAGAATATTCATAGGGTTTCATTTGCAGTTCTCAGGTGAATACTTAAATGTGCGGATGAAGAAGGTGGTCACATTCAATATGAATCCATTTTACCAGGCATTAATTTGCTCACCTGGCTCACGAAGACAGCACGAATGTTTCTACTTTCTTCCTCTTAGTAGTTGAGATTTTGTTAATTCCTTTAAGTTCGTCTACTGATACTTAAATGCATGTCATTAACATCACTGCTATAATTATATGTGTCGTACACACACGTCACACCTGCTGCTAGTGTGCGAGACTATTATAAAAATATTCAATGTAGAACGAAGTCATAAATTGAGTTACATACGGAAAGAACGAATTGTTTAACTAGGGTACCAACATATATATCTATATAGTATATACCAACATATATATATATATATATTATATATACAAATAGTGCCAACATATTTTTGAACGCTTTTTCCACCCCTTAATATTATTGAGCCAGGGAAAAAAGTAGTTCGCTGGTTGAAATAATCTCGAGTTTAAAATCCAGGAGCTCAAGTTTTATTCGAGTGCGATCCACAAGCTCAGCAATTCTTATTTAAAAATATAAATTTTAAATAAATTTCTCATCTTTCTTCACCTCGACACACCGTCTAGCCCTAGTTATTTGGCTACGTGCTTACCTGGTTTAGTAACTTACTATTACTCCTTTGTCTCACAGGCGCTTTTCTCGATCAAAGCAAATTCATTTAAGGCGGGAGTCTTTTTAGGCACAGTTTAATGCATCATGTTAGGATAAGGTAACTTATATTCTGGTTTTCCATCCATTTTTTCAATTTTTGAAAAGAAATGCTTCCGAAATATTTCAGCGAACATTACGACCAAGCTAAATCTTTGCACTTCATCAAAGACACACCCCTCTCTTGGCGACATTTATTGGCAGAGCTGCGCTCAGTTCGCTTCCTGTGTTTCCATCGATGCTGTACTTTCCGACATGACCGCCATCGATAGCACTTAGCGGGAAAACCTCCATCAGAACCATTTAACGGGAAAGCCCCGATACGATGGCAACACTTCCCCACGGAAGTGACAACATTACAGGTCGCTCGTAAACACAAAAGCATATTAAATGACATCTATGGGCACACACACGAGAACGGCAGCGAGGATTTCGCCGAAAAAACTGACATCAGAATTCGCTTTTGTAATTTCAAATCAAATAGGTTAGTTTGAAAAATTGAAAACGATTGAGATTTCAGATTCTATTTTGAAATTTGAAATTACCGTTTCATTTAACAGCAGTAAATTGGAGAGGCCTTAGCTTCCAAGTTCCGTTTTTCTCATGCATTTCGACTGAATGGACAAAGTCGCTTTGTGATCACTTTTATTTAAATTGATAAGGGGATGAATGAAGGGATAAATTATTAATGGATAAATTAATTTAATAAGAATCGCATGCAAGTGCAATCTCTTCTCTTTCTCTCATAAAAATACATCAAATAGAATGAATTACTCTTTAGACTAAAATAATTTTAATCTTGTGACAGAAACCAACTAAAGTGCTTCATGGAGGAAAAATGTTAAAAAGATTCGGTCGTACAATCATTTCGTTTAAACTAAAAATAGACAACATGTTATCAACATACATCTGCCAGCGCTTTGGAACTCTACTTGAAACGTCAAAAATGCACTGCAGCATGTCGAACAAGTTGCTGCCTATCCAATTAGCATTGAATTAGCTCAATAAGCTTAAAATGTGAACGGAAATTGATATTATATTCAGAAAATAACTTAAAAAATGGATTTTTATATAAAAAGAGAGAAAATGTACATGAGATGATTACTGTGAAATAAAAAAGTAGTTTTGATATTTTATTAAAATATTTTCAAGACGAACATCACTTGGATGTATGCTCATCAAATGACACCATGTAATGTTTACGGTGCCTAAATGATTGTATAGCTTAATTCTACATTATGCAAAGCCCCGTTCACATATTTTGCCTTGTCATAGTGCAATGTAGGATTGCAAATAATATAATATACACTACATGTATTTATTGCGTTTGATCTGTATAAGGTGATGAATAGGTTTTCGCGTAATTCTGTTAGTATATTCCAAATTGAGTTTTTTCAAGCATGAAATAGTATGTAGTGGGTAAATCAATAGCTTTATGTAATAACTGAGGCTAGTATGTAATGTGTTACCTGTAGTGATGTTACTTGCCTGAATTTTTAAAATTAATTTTAAATTGGTTTCTGGAAAATGTGTATTAAGTTTTGATAGAACCGTTCATTTTGGGGTTCATCAAAATAGTAGCTTTCATATTGTTATCAAAGACATCGCATTGCGTGAGAGCACTCGATCGTATATGACTGAGCTTGTGCTCATAGAACAGCTTTGGGAACTTTGATCAGTAGTGCTTAGGCGCCCCATCGCCCAATGTAAATGTTAGTTTCCGAAAAATAGCGCTGAATTTGAGCTATTGTAAAAATTTTCAGAAGAATGGCTAATTTAAATACAATGAGACTAAACGCCCCGTTAAACAAGTGTTGTAAAAAAAATATACAAGATATATTTTGTGTTTTTTTTTAGGCCCGTACTTTGAAATTACTCACATTGATATCTTCTTGATAAATATATTTTCGCTAGTCAAAAGAAGGTATAGTAGCTTAGTAGTTATAAGCTAATTTTTAATCTCTACACACATATCATGATTTACCATGATTTTGAAATAAAGAATCAGTTAATTTACTGCAAATTTCATTTTCCACATTATACTATAAGAACGCCCTTAAACGCTTGCAAATACGCTCCGAGGTACGAACAGTTGCCGTACAAGTTGACCACGATTTTATCAAGAAATTTTGTCGCCGATACTTTCGCAGGAGGTACGAAGAAGATTTAATCTCACGTAGTTCAAATTTTGAACTCGTTCGCCCAACACAGTCTGTAAAATTGCACGAGCCAAACTACGGGAACGGTTCATAACTTGAAGGGACAAACTACTCAAGCGGATGAGTACCTTACACATAATAAGCGGAGGTTACCCGCAAACCATCTCTGTGGCCACACAGAGCCGCTTATCGGCGTCGGGCGGCCGTGTTCCGGCGGCGCGCGGTTGTAGCGCGGATACCGCAAAACCTGGCGCCCAGCGCCGCCTAAACGAAACAAAACGCAGAAAACCTCAAGTTTACGCTCGGGACAAAGCGAGCACCCAAGTTTGGCGGCTTGCTGTTTTTCAAATAATAGGCAATGAAGACATTCGGAATGACTCGGCCAAAATACGGCTGACGCGTGTATTGTTGTTATTCTTCCCAAGTTCTGGGTGAATAAGCTTTTTGAGCATCACCGTCTGAATATCGTCGTGTTTTTGGGGCTGAAAATATGGTTTCCGGTTATGGACATCGATGCGTTGACATTTTAGATAACGAATCACAAGTAGGACTGTGTAATGAATCTTTCGAATATACCAAGAGCATTTTCGTGAAATCTGTTTTGTCTTTGATTGGTCGAGTCTTTTCTTAATTAGGCGCTCCATAGAAATCAAAGCAGAGAATTAATCACGCAAATTCATCTCATTATTAAATCTCACATAGATGCTACCAACACAATAATAAGTTGGTATTTCGAAGTACAGACTTAAAAAAAAACATCCACGAAAGTTTCTTTTAACGTTTTTGACAATTGTTGCTTCAAATATCATTACATTTATATGAACTACCTTTTTATGATTTTTTAAATAGCTGAAATCCAGCACCGTCTTTCGAAAATTAGCATTTTCAATTTAATTATTTCTAATGACATTATAAAGGCGCAAATGACCTCAGAGATTCTTGCCTATACACAACGCGCGGAGCCCACTCAGGAGAGTGCAACTATTGCCTTTGTGAGGACTAGTGCTACCACAAGGAAGGTGTGAGGTCCCCAGCTGATTGTTAGGTGGGTATTTTTGGTTAGGGTAGAAACTTTTTTTTACGAACTGCCAATTTTCGGGTCACTGCTGTCTTATATTTAGCTCCTGCTCTTTTTTCACGTTTTATTCTTCTTTCGTAACTTATTCAGATCTTGCTGTTTCTATATGCAGAACATGGGGACAAACCTCGTGCGTAGATTCCCCTTTTTCTTAGTTCCCCAGTAAATGGCGCCTTCCTCTTAAGAATACTTTTACTGCGGTTGAGGAGGTTAAACTTACTTATCTAACCTAACTTAAACATGATGTACGATCACATTGCTTTTTATGACATAAATCGCAAACTAACTACAACCTTGCAGTCGAGTGTAGACTTTTAGAATTTGAGGGTCGACGCGCTTCAGTCAGTACAAAGATAGAATGAAATATAAATTTGTAAGTAATTGATACCGTTACTGGTCGCATGATAATGTACTGGGAAGTTCAAAAACACATGTGCTCTGGGTGCTACTGTGTGCAGTGTACACACGTTTACGTCCACGATACACACTTATGATGTACATGTTGTATTAGCAAAGAAGGCCATCATGCAATATTATCAATGTGCTGAGCCGATGTGACTCCCACCTAGCTCAGTTTCAGCCTCATCACTACGTCCTTCCACAATGAACAGACATCATCTTCCCAGTCTAACTTTTCCGCCGGGGCATCTGTGGTTTTAGCCATCCAAGTACCGCTTCTGCATGCGGCGGCTAAAAATATAGATGTAATGCCAAAAAATTAGACTAGCTTGCTGTGTCAAGGAACTCTGAACAGGATTCAAGTTGTATTGCGCACCTGCTGTACGTTTCGATGGATTGTGAATTTGTTTGGGCTGCCCTGACGACATTGATGGTGTTCCCGAGAGAGGAAGCGGCAAGCACCGTTTGGTATGGAATTGAGGAAACGGGGAACCTCTGATCAGGGTGTGTCCCCACACCCTGCACATTGAAGCAGCAGGATTGGAAGAAGTTCTTAAGACAAAGTGAAAATTGATTAAGAGAGTGATAGATACTGGGAAAAAGATGTCAGTGAACCGAGAGTAGATGGTCAGTAAGACAGTAAAAAGCTTATTTTATTTCAAAATGTAAATGGAAAATAGATGGTAAACATTATGCAAAAACCTTCGGATTGAATCCAACAAGGCTATATTTTCATTAGCATCAGATTATATAGAAATAGAGCATACGCAATAATTGAGTTTACGTAGCATTTATCAATGAGATTTTTATTAGCATTTAGCAATTTAGCATTCACATGAGAAATTGTTTTTACTAAAAAAACAGTCATCATTTAGATAACTAAGAATCTAAAATTACTATTGACGAAGCTGTTATTAAACTTTTATCACCAGTTGTTATCGGATTAATACAAACAATAAAGATTTTTTCAAATTATTGCCCGTTATGAGATCTATCCCACCTTATACTTTTAGTTGTGCACATCGAGCATCGCCGTTTGCAGAAAATACTAAAAGAACTTTAATAGTCAATATTGCTTAACAACACTATGGTCGAAGACAGCACACTACATGGCAGAGCTATAATTTTCTCCTCTGCATTGCAGAATATTAGAAACCGTTACAAATACAGTTCTGCAGCCCACTTATTTAGGCGTTGCATCTATCAGTTGCTATGTATTGCAAAATTTGAACACCTTTTAAATAATCTGAATGCTTGATTCGTAAAAATATGCTCTGATGTTACATTTATGAAAAATGAAAAATTCAAGGACTTGAAAGATTATTGGTAGTGAAACAATACGTGAATCTTCGGTAATTAATAGTAGTTTGGAAAACGACTGAGGTTTTGATTAACGTTTCAAGTTTGCTTGAAAATTTTCTATTCTGATTAAAATTATGAAACCCACACTTATCAATGATCGAAATGTTGAACATTGTTGTGTTTCTTTGATTTCTATTGCCCAAAACTCAAGCGAAATTCAAATGGTTTTGCAAATGAATCCAATTGAGTTATTTAATGTGAATTTCATTTAAACTCAAACACTCACCAAAATACGTGCACCCGGACATACGCCCGGCAGAGGGAAGAACAATTATTTTTTTAAAAAGCATTCAATAAAGTATAGCTTTGAACAAAATTCGAAATTTACTGGAACATAGAGGTCATCTTGAGAGTTTTAATACAGTCTATTTCTACCCGTCTGTAACTGTAACACAGGGTGCACAAACAGAGTGGTCCATCCAAGCAATTTAAAATTTTCTCTATCTCTGCAAAGGATAAACTCTTTCGAAATTTTTTTGAGATTTTTGATAATATCTCGTAAACGCGTGAAATATTTTTCATGTTTATATCATTGTAAAGGTGAAGAAAAACATCCCGCAAGCCAACATTTCGTATTTATTTCAGCTACATGTCTCTCTAGGGTATGATGTATTAAAGCTAATCCTGAGCCCTGAGCTAATTATTTTTGAAGACTGCCCTATATATAACTGAGCAATTTTGAACTGTTTTTAATCAACGCGAGTTCAATTTCATACTGAATACCAAAATCATAAGGGCGAGTTTGCCGGACTACCATGTAGCGCAAAGAAAACCGGGGAGGACGCTCAGAAAACGAAGAATGTGTTGCCTAAAACAAAGAGCGTGTTGCCTAAAGTGAAGAGCGTGTTGCCTAAAACAAAAAGCGTCTTGCCTAAAGTGATGAGCGTGTTGCCTAAAACGAAGAGCGTGTTGCCTCGAACGAAGAGCGTGTTGCCTAAAACGAAGAGCGTGATGCCTAATACGAAGAACATGTTGCCTAAAACAAAGAGCGTGTTGCCTAAAGTGAAGATCGAGCGTGTTGCCTAAAACAAAGAGCGTCTTGCCTAAAGTGAAGAGCGTGTTGCCTAAATCGAAGAGCGTGTTGCCTAAAACGAAGAGCGTGTTGCCTCAAACGAACAGAGTGTTGCCTAAAGCGAAGAGCGTGTTGCCTAAAACTAAGAACGTGTTACCTAAAACCCGACGTTATCGAATTCAGAGATGTACCATGATTGCTGTCTGGTCCTCGACCCCAAGTCATTTCCAAATGGCACAATGTTGAGACTTAACCTAATTTTCAAGGGCTTTGTTGGTTGAACTATGCTTACGCTCGTACATCAATTTATAACCTGACTGCTAAAATGTTTAAAAATAAAGAAAGCGTTAAATAATGGTGCTCCTTTCATACATTCCAAATTTCAGATAGCTCTTTTAAATATATAATTGTATGGAGACTAGAGGGATGAAGCGATAAAATACCATACAGTTATTTTTTCACAGAAAAGACATAAAATTGGCAATTGTCTGAAGCAAAGTTTTTAGCTTCGGATTGGAATTTTTCTACAAGCCGTTTTTTCTCTCTCACTATAACTGGAAATTGGTTAAAATTAACTATTTAAGCTCTATTTTCTAATTTTACGCTGCACAATTAACTATGCTCAAGCTTGTGAGTCGCATTTGTCGCTTTTGACTTTGATGTATTCAATGAAACTTGAACTACTCGTCCATTTTTGAGTTGGCTCGTCAGACCTACTGATATTGAATAAAAATTTGCGAATCAATTTATCTCCTAATTTTTAAACATCACCAAAGTAGAGATTCAAAATCAGTGTAGAATAATTTTCGTAAAAAGAATAGCATTCCAGTAATCTATTTTTCAAAATGCAGCTCTTAATAAAGTGGAAGTATGTGCAGCACGGATTTGAAATGAATGCGAAACAGCTGTATAGTGCCGCATTGTTGTCTTCAACAGCAGCAAAAATTAAAGATTCGCTCCCAATGACACACTTATTTCGCTTCATCCTTCGTAAGGAAGAAGCGAATGAAAAGGTTTTAACTTGATCCTTCGTTTCAAATTTGAACTCCAAAATACTGCAGCGCAAGTTTGCAAAAAAACATAGTGGTTAAGTATAAGTAGGAACAATATGGTTATGCTCCAATGACGTCCTCCCTGTGGTTGACACTTAATTAATATTTATTAATTAATTTATTTATTATTAATTAATTAATTTATTAATTATTATTACTTAATTAATATTTAATAATTACTTAATAATATTTATGAATTTGAATCTTAGTTATAGTGACAATTTTTATTCATTTTATTCCGAAAGAGTTTTAAATATATTAATTGCAGAAAGTTTAAAGCGAGGTGCGTATTTTCAATTAGTACAAAAACGGAATGAAATTTGTCGAATTAGATAATTTCGCCGGTTGCAATTCACATCAATTAAGTTCAATAGATGCAATGAAATTATGCGAGCGAACGACGCATGCTTCTTAACTATTTTACTCGTCTCATTACGATAAAGTTAACCCTGAAATCATGCATTCAAACTGCATATTGATTCATTTACGATGTTTGTATTTATTTATTACTTAAATGAAAGGGATTCTAGATAACAGGTCTTAGATATTAGGTACAGGACTTAGTTATAACAGGACTTAGTTATTCGGTGTCATGTTTCAATGGTATATTACCCTCATTCTCCTGGTTTTAAGGTGTAGAAAATAATCGCACTAGATCCACTTTAAATGTAAATCTATATTTTCATAACTTTAGTATTTTCCTAATTTTTCCTCTCGCAGACGAAAATCTCATCAAAGTACTTCAAAACTAATTCACTTTCCCCTGATAATGACCATGGCGTGAGTCGTACTCATTACGAACGAGTTAAACTGCATAGCGTGACCCGCAAAAAATGAAGTAACTCTTATAACTTTGTTGCTGTTGTATGGTTGCTGTTGTATGGTTGCTGTTGTTTGGTTGCTGTTGTATGGTTGCTGTTGTTTGGTTGCTGTTGTATGGTTGCTGTTGTATGGTTGCTGTTGTTTGGTTGCTGTTGTATGGTTGCTGTTGTTTGGTTGCTGTTGTATGGTTGCTGTTGAGTGGTTACTGTTGTTTGGTAACTGTTGTATGGTTACTGTTGGATGGTTACTGTTGTATGGTTACTGTTGTATGGTTACTGCTGTATGGTATACTGTTGTATGGTTGCTGTTGTATGGTTACTGTTGTATGGTATACTGTTGTATGGTTACTGTTGTATGGTTACTGTTGTATGGTTACTGTTGTATGGTATACTGTTGTATGGTTACTGTTGTATGGTATACTGTTGTATGGTTACTGTTGTATGGCTACTGTTGTATGGTTAATGTTGTATGGTTACTGTTGTATGGTTACTGTTGTATGGTATACTGTTGTATGGTTACTGTTGTATGGTATACTGTTGTATGGTTACTGTTGTATGGTTACTGTTGTATGGTTACTGTTGTATGTTTACTGTTGTATTGTTACTGTTGTATGGTTACTGTTGTATGGTTACTGTTGTATGGTATACTGTTGTATGGTTACTGTTGTATGGTTACTGTTGTATGGTAACTGTTGTATGGTTACTGTTGTATGGTTACTGTTGTATGGTACTGTTGTATGGTTACTGTTGTATGGTTACTGTTGTATGGTTACTGTTGTATGGTATACTGTTGTATGGTTACTGTTGTATGGTTACTGTTGTATGGTATACTGTTGTATGGTTACTGTTGTATGGTTACTGTTGTATGGTATACTGTTGTATGGTTACTGTTGTATGGTTACTGTTGTATGGTTACTGTTGTATGGTTACTGTTGTATGGTTACTGTGGTATGGTTACTGTTGTATGGTAACTGTTGTATGGTTACTGTTGTATGGTATACTGTTGTATGTTTACTGTTGTATGGTTACTGTTGTATGGTTACTGTTGTATTGTTACTGTTGTATGGTTACTGTTGTATGGTTACTGTTGTATTGTTACTGTTGTATGGTTACTGTTGTATGGTTACTGTTGTATGGTTACTGTTGTATGGTTACTGTTGTATGGTAACTGTTGTATGGTTACTGTTGTATGGTTACTGTTGTATGGTATACTGTTGTATGGTTACTGTTGTATGGTATACTGTTGTATGGTTACTGTTGTATGGTATACTGTTGTATGGTTACTGTTGTATGGTTACTGTTGTATGGTTACTGTTGTATGGTATACTGTTGTATGGTTACTGTTGTATGGTATACTGTTGTGTGGTTACTGTTGTTTGGTATACTGTTGTATGGTTACTGTTGTATGGTATACTGTTGTATGGTTACTGTTGTATGGTATACTGTTGTATGGTTACTGTTGTATGGTATACTGTTGTATGGTTACTGTTGTATGGTATACTGTTGTATGGTTACTGTTGTATGGTATACTGTTGTATGGTAACTGTTGTATGGTTACTGTTGTATGGTTACTGTTGTATGGTTACTGTTGTATGGTTACTGTTGTATGGTTACTGTTGTATGGTTACTGTTGTATTGTTACTGTTGTATGGTTACTGTTGTATGGTTACTGTTGTATGGTTACTGTTGTATTGTTACTGTTGTATGGTTACTGTTGTATGGTTACTGTTGTATGGTTACTGTTGTATGGTTACTGTTGTATGGTTACTGTTGTATGGTTACTGTTGTATGGTTACTGTTACATTGTTACTGTTGTATGGTTACTGTTGTATGGTTACTGTTGTATGGTTACTGTTGTATGGTTACTGTTGTATGGTAACTGTTGTATGGTTACTGTTGTATGGTTACTGTTGTATGGTCTACTGTTGTATGGTTACTGTTGTATGGTATACTGTTGTATGATTACTGTTGTATGGTATACTGTTGTATGGTTACTGTTGTATGGTTACTGTTGTATGGTTACTGTTGTATGGTTACTGTTGTATGGTAACTGTTGTATGGTTACTGTTGTATGGTATACTGTTGTATGTTTACTGTTGTATGGTAACTGTTGTATTGTTACTGTTGTATTGTATACTGTTGTATTGTATACTGTTGTATGGTTACTGTTGTATGGTTACTGTGGTATTGTTACTGTTGTATTGTATACTGTTGTACGGTTACTGTTGTGTGGTTACTGTTGTATGGTTACTGTTGTATGGTTACTGTTGTATGGTTACTGTTGTATGGTTACTGTTGTATGGTTACTGTTGTATGGTTACTGTTGTATGCTTACTGATGTATTGTTACTGTTGTATGATTACTGTTGTATGAGTACTGTTGTATTGTTACTGTTGTATTGTATACTGTTGTACGGTTACTGTTGTATGGTTACTGTTGTATGGTTACTGTTGTATGGTTACTGTTGTATGGTTACTGTTGTATGGTTACTGTTGTATGTTTACTGTTGTATCGTTACTGTCATGTGGTTACTGTTGCATGGTTACTGTTGAATGGTTACTGTTGTATGGTTACTGTTGTATGCTTACTGATGTATTGTTACTGTTGAATGGTTGCTGTTGTATGGTTACTGTTGTATGCTTACTGATGTATTGTTACTGTTGTATGGTTACTGTTGTATGGGTACTTTTGTGCGGTTACTGATGTATGGTTACAGTTCTATAGTTATACTGTTGTGTGGTTATTGTTGTATGGTTACTGTTGTATAGCTACTGTTGTATAGCTACTGTTGTATAGCTACTGTTGTGTGGTTACTGTTGTGTGATTACTGTTGTATAGTTACAGTTAATTGTATAGTTACTGTTGTGTGGTTACTGTTGTGTGCATTACTGTTGTATAGCTACTGTTGTATAGTTACTGTTGTGTGATTACTGTTGTATAGTTACAGTTAATTGTATAGTTACTGTTGTGTGGTTACTGTTGTGTGCATTACTGTTGTATAGCTACTGTTGTATAGTTACTGTTGTGTGATTACTGTTGTATAGTTTCAGTTAATTGTATAGTTACTGTTGTGTGGTTACTGTTGTGTGCATTACTGTTGTATAGTTACTGTTGTATAGTTACTGTTGTGTGATTACTGTTGTATAGTTACTGTTGTATAGTTACTGTTGTGTGGTTACTGTTGTGTGCATTACTGTTGTATAGTTACTGTTGTATAGTTACTGTTGTGTGGTTACTGTTGTGTGCATTACTGTTGTATAGTTACTGTTGTATAGTTACTGTTGTGTGCATTACTGTTGTATAGTTACTGTTGTATAGTTACTGTTGTGTGGTTACTGTTGTGTGCATTACTGTTGTATAGTTACTGTTGTATAGTTACTGTTGTGTGCATTACTGTTGTATAGTTACTGTTGTATAGTTACTGTTGTATAGTTACTGTTGTGTGCATTACTGTTGTATAGTTACTGTTGTATAGTTACTGTTGTGTGGTTACTGTTGTGTGCATTACTGTTGTATAGTTACTGTTGTATAGTTACTGTTGTGTGGTTACTGTTGTGTGCATTACTGTTGTATAGTTACTGTTGTATAGTTACTGTTGTGTGGTTACTGTTGTGTGCATTACTGTTGTATAGTTACTGTTGTATAGTTACTGTTGTGTGGTTACTGTTGTGTGCATTACTGTTGTATAGTTACTGTTGTATAGTTACTGTTGTGTGTATTACTGTTGTATAGTTACTGTTGTATAGTTACTGTTGTATAGTTACTGTTGTGTGCATTACTGTTGTATAGTTACTGTTGTATAGTTACTGTTGTGTGGTTACTGTTGTGTGCATTACTGTTGTATAGTTACTGTTGTATAGTTACTGTTGTGTGGTTACTGTTGTGTGCATTACTGTTGTATAGTTACTGTTGTATAGTTACTGTTGTGTGCATTACTGTTGTATAGTTACTGTTGTATAGTTACTGTTGTATAGTTACTGTTGTGTGCATTACTGTTGTATAGTTACTGTTGTATAGTTACTGTTGTGTGGTTACTGTTGTGTGCATTACTGTTGTATAGTTACTGTTGTATAGTTACTGTTGTGTGCATTACTGTTGTATAGTTACTGTTGTATAGTTACTGTTGTATAGTTACTGTTGTGTGCATTACTGTTGTATAGTTACTGTTGTATAGTTACTGTTGTGTGGTTACTGTTGTGTGCATTACTGTTGTATAGTTACTGTTGTTCGGGTGTTACTTGAGATAGAAATGCACAATTCGATTTCATTTCACCCTGGCAAGTCTGTGCCCTTTAGTAGTTTGGAAATCGTCAGTTAATTGTCTTAAAATTTTCAAATCAAACGATGATTATCTATAGTAGAGTTTGCAAGATGGTGACACAAATGCCTTACAATAGCATTTGCTACTCACATGTCCACCATTGAAAGCTCTCATCAATTTTTCCTGTTTCCTCTCATGTTCCTTATATACGAAGTCATTCTTTAAATATTTGTTTGTAGAAAACAAAATTTTGCAGAATTGAAAAAATTATGAAAAATTTAATTATAATTTTTCACTTCGTTTCAATTAGTATCTGATAGTCAATGAGTGATTAGTTTAAATGTACGGGATTTCTTCAAATAGTATGACTAGTTATTTCATTGATTTTCAAATTTTTAAGTTAGATAAGAAAATGAATGTAGACGTTGAGGAACTCAAACGTCCAAGAACAGTTAATTTCCGCTGACTTCACTGGTTCTCAAATTATCAGAATTTTTATTCTTTCTATTTCGAACTACTATATTCACAAAGATTAGTCTATTTCATCAGTATCTCCGAAATGAAGACAATTTAATTAGAACCAAAATTGGCTTCAGGGAATCGATAACTTTGCATTAGATTTTGCGTATTGGCCTTTTTATGAACGGAAATAAGATAATATGACTTTTTTCGCATGAAATATAGCTAAAACCGAAAATTTTGGCCTTGAAAACGCTTACCAGGCCGCTCGAGCTCTAAATTTAAACCACAGAATCTTAAGAGTACTCGATGGAATCGTATGTACATACATTTACATCTAGCTGTAACATGTAAATACGCGTATGTGCTAAATTTTGGCATATCTTCCTTATATTCGATTTAATTATAAGTTAATTTAAACCTCCCTATAATACAACAAATGTGCTCAGAAGAAAGGGAGGATGAAAGCATTATTTCGTGTGATATTAAGGAAACGTGGAATCCATGCACAAGGAGCGTTACCTCACAAAGTCCCCTGCAGCATAGAAACATTAATTCTGTAAGTATCTTTGATGAACAAGATGAAAATTGAAGAAGAAAGTAGTCGATCCTAAAAATTAGGATAGCTGAGAACAAAATAAAAATTTCATTTACCCAGACAAAAAGCCTAATTTATTTGATCAAAAAAGAAGCCTACCTAATTAACTCATATCGCTTGGGACTTTACAATTTGCTCGTGGGAGCTCTAACTTTTGAAAATACAATATTTATATCGTCCTGTTGTGTATATCTTCCCTGATCGAAAAGACAAATTTATATTGTGACGATATATTATGCATATATGACACGGATTATTCGATCCTTTCAGTCAGATAATATATGCACCAAACATGATGTTTCACCTGTATGAACATGTGTGTTTTAATTTACGTCAAGATCATGGATCCAGCAAACGAACACGCAAACATGCCTTAAAAATATAATATTTGTACTACTATATATATAGTGATGTATTTAATCTTATGTGCAGAAATATATCTTATTTATTGAGAAATATTTATGTATGCCGCATTCATCATTCACACATATGGGCTCGCATCGTAAATGGCCAAGTTCTTAATTTCCAGGAAATATAAGCGTTAGATTTATCTCAAGTTACTGGTGATATAATTATATTTTATTGCACTTTATAGCTAGGTTACCTGTATTATCTTTTTGTTTAATTGCGGTTTAAAAATAATAAACACCATAAAATAATAAAATAAAAATTGGTGTTGGTACCCTACCTAATTGCTTGTTACAGCAGCTTGTAGGTGTTGTGTTTTTTCCTTTTTTGTATTTTTTAATCGCATTGTGTTGGTACCCTGTCTAATTACTTATTTCTTTGTGTGACCAGTGTTATAATTATTTGTTATATGCTGAATAATTAAATTGAAAAGCTGCGAGTAGGTAAAAGTATATATATCATCAATTTATAGTCGTAAATGCTCAACTGGATAATTAGACAAAAAAGCTTCGACTTTGTTTGAGTTTTACGTCAGTTTCTAGTTATAGTAAGAAGTTCCAAGTAGGCAAAAGTATTACAAAATTTTCTCGCACTTTACCGGCATCAAGGTGCATCACAGAGCTATCAAATCCATTTCGACACCACATGCGCACACCGTTTGAATTTATTAACTCATTAAGACTGAATTTTTATTAATGGAATAATTTCAAGTTTGTATCTCTCATTTATCCTCAAATCTGGATGCATTTGCCCCTGGGAATTGTAAATACCGCCTCTCCTACTTTGTTTTGAATGAGTTGTTTTTCATTAAATAACGTAACACATGATTTGAGCTCAAAATCAATTTCTTCTATAAATATAAACTCTAATTGAAATCAGCTACTATTAAAAACCAAATAAAATAAATTTAAATTCCGATAAATAAATATCTCTTTCCACTTGCACGAGGAACATTTCCTTCACATAGGTTCACGTGCATATGCACGTGCCTTAAATTTCGTGACTATTCATAAGCCTTCTCCCCCAACTGGACCACGGAGGAGGAGGAGGGGGGGGACGCGAGTGGGGTACATGCCCCCGAAGACGCCGGCGGACGACCGCAGATGTGCAGTGCTCCGGAGGTGGCGAAGTGGAGACCATCATCTGGCCACGTATTTATTATAACATTTTCGTGGGCTTTTTAAAGGCAAGGAGCGCGAGGGGAGGCGTGTGAGGGCCAAGGCAGGTCGGCGAGGGGCAGCTAGGTGAGGGGAACCATGTAAGGGTAGAGGGAGGAAGGTTTAAAAGAAGTCTTAACGTCGGGGCGGAGTTAAGGGAGGTGTTCCAACACCACGGCATCACCACGCCCTTTTCAAAGCCTTCACCTCAACAATAGACGGATTAGGAGACGTGATTTCTCGATAGCTTCTCTCCGCACGCCTAAGGGAGGATTGTCACGAGGCTTTCCCCATCCCAATCATGGATTGCGATGCACAAATTTACGGACAGAATTCCGTTTCCCTTCAACGCTGAACAAAAAATGATTTCAGGCATAACGGGAGCTTGAATATGCCTCATGATGATGTTATAGATAGTTGTAAGTGGAATGATTTACTTATGACGAGACTCCTCCTATGGGTTAGACAGCACCCGCCTCCGTGTTTGCTGTAGCCTGCTCGCACCAGCTCTACCCTCCCACTTGTTTGTATTGGCTGGCCAATGACCGCTCGCCTCCGCCAATATCATTTCTCAGGTGCAACAGCCTCTCTCACCTTGCTCAAAACAACCTACTTTTTAGCCGTACTAAACAATTATAAGTTTCAGTTCACTGTTTATTAAGAAGCTACTTTAAATGAGGAGCGCATGATTACAAATTTGCGGATTTTGAAGAAACAGTCACGTGTTTTCACGTCCAAAAGTGTGCCAGACCACCAGAAAAGATGCTCCGCCTTCCGCTTCTCCTGATTCTTCCCAAGGAATGGATTCAAAGTTGCTCAGTTCGGAATGGGTTTCTGGCGAGTGCGCACGGGCATGTGAACGAACCCACTGACACCAACCTCGTTCCCAACTCCAATTGTCATTATTCTGGTCAGGCGTTAGTTCACAAATGATCGAGGCTTCGAAAATTTTTGGTTTCGTTTAGTGTGAACGCGTACGAAAAATCGAGTGGACGCGATCTGGGAGTAGTTGAACTTTTCTGAGGTTGCTGTTTCCATTTGATGATGAGACAACCAAGTTCAGAGAGTGAGCTATAATGAATGGATCGGGAGTGATAATCAAAGAACATCATCGTTTCGATGAACTGAAAACTTGCTAAAGTGATGGATGACGGTAGGCGCAGCATGCGAGAACCCTTCATTATTGTGTAGTTTTCTGCTGCATCTCCCCAGTACACACAATATGAGTGTGTCCATGATTTGTGTTGAGCAACACAATTCATGAATGTTAAAATTATTTTTAAAATAGTGCTGAGTTACGAAGAATTTGTTTTCTACAGTTTACTCGTGGCTTAGTTACTTGTTTACTTTGGTTCGAGTACTGTTTACTGATTTTACAGGGAGTATAATTTAGTTGTTTGTTCATAATTGATTTTGTGGAGTGAGGCACTCCTGGAAATATTTATTTTAATAGTTGCAAGCCATCTAGAACTTAAATGAAATAATTAATAAAAATATACTTACCTGGAGAAAATTTACATTTTGTAATTTTAAAGTACAATGAAACATTCATGGTAATTTAGTAATAGCTTTTAACCCTGTTCAGGGTATTTTTCCTACGTTCTTGACCTTCCAAAAATTAATACCTTTATTTTACTCACTTTGGAATGAAGTTAGAAGTAAAATTTTAATCCGATTTGCAAATTTTCATCATCTTGTAATCATCTCTAAACATAACAATTATAATTTTTGAACAAATGCTTCACGTTCCTGCATAGCATTTTAGTGTGAAAAAATACATAATAAACGTAAGTAGACTCTAGGAAAATATTTAAAATTTTAGCATGATTCAACATTTTACGCAAAAAAGAAACGTTCCGTTTAAATTACTGTAAGTTGTAAAATTATGTTTCGCTTTATAATACGATAAATTCGTTGGTGCTAATTTCAGAATTTTTGAGCTATGCTGTAATTTAGCCGCCATGGATTTTGTATTGTGATCGGTAATAAGGGAAAACAATTCTCATAATGAGTTGAAATTAAACTCAGAGAGGTGGTGGCGATGATGCATGAGATTCTAATTCCTATAGATGACTGCAACTTAGCGATAAGCATGTGTCATTCATCCCAAAATTAGAACGAGTCAAGTTTCATTTGGGTTTCCAGCTCTATAAGTTAAGTTCCTCGTATTATTTTTCACCTTTTTGTCCCACTTCGTGATAGATTTCAAGAGCGAATGCAGCAATTCAATGTATCATGCAATATAAATTATTCGAAAAAAAATTATACTCGCTAATGTTAGGTTTGGTAGTCTTTATCGTTAAAAATTTTTAGTTTGAGCACCGGAAAACATTCTCTACTTAAGTTTTTCCTGTGAAAAACTTTAAATAATTTGGGTGTTGACGCTCGTCAAATGTTAAATGAAATCGCTCAAGAAAATATATTTCATGATAAGCACCCTGCACCATTAATTAATGTATTGTGGTGTTGGTAATTATTATTTACGAGGTTCATTTTACAAACAAAAGTGTGAGGACGGGATTATAATGAGGCCATCCTGAATATATGCATGGCGCATCTCAAATTTGCATTGCGCGGTAACATCATAATTTTGCAGGAAATAGCTCAGATAATTCGGGCTAATAATGCTACTTAATTGCCACTAGAATTGGTGTTACCGACTCGTAATCGAGTTGCGTAGTCGTGAGCAAGAGTGAAAAATGGAAAACTCCTTTGAAGTATTATTTTCAAAATCGAGTGACATTATAGATATATATTGATACATTTTCTCATATTTTTGTTTCTTTCCGTAGATTCAGGAACATCGAGACATGATCGAACAAACATGAACTTGCAGAAAAAAGTCCAATTCATTGCAAAGTGATGTTTTGCTCAAAATTGTGAACTTAGGAAAATCAATGAGAAACTGGTTTAATTTTGAAAACAATTAAATTTGTTCTTTCTATTTAGGTGTATTTTTATTTGAAACCGTGAAACCAGTGACAAAATTGAACTTCAAAAGGTATATATCGCGTTAGGAAAAATGAAAAATGGCATTATGAATAACAAGAGATTTGTCACAAAATAAACGACTTAAAGTACTGTAACTTCTTCAAAAGAGCGCCTTGAAGGAAATCAATTAGTTAATTTAAAGAACATAACATGAGCCATTCTTTTTGAAAAATTGAAATTATTGAATCGCTTAAAAAGTTGTAACAAAAACTACAATTTCTAGTGGGTAACGGATCATATGTTAGCAATCTTTCAAAATTCCGAACATATTATTTACCATCAATTTTCTCAAGCACGAGTATTGATCACCCTCAGTTTCTTAGAAAAGGTGTATTGAATACCATATAATTATCAAAAAAGCGCTTTACATTCTAAAAGTCTCTTGGAACACACGTATAAAATACCACAAATCTTCTGTCGCGTGTGTGTGTTAAATACCATCAATCTCCTGGAGCACGTGTGTTAAATACCATCAGCCTTCAAACCACGCGTATTAACTCCCACATATCTTCTGAGAAAAAGCAACCATTTGAAGCGACCAGGATTGGGAAGGAACCATCGTCGACCCAAGCGTTGAGTGCAATATGATGCTGGCGGGTGCACTTGATGACGCCATGTCTGGATGTAAAGCCAGAGCGACTGACTTCTCCATCGCAGCCATCATGTCCCGGGGCTCGGCCGCTGCCAACGCTATCAGACATCCCTCTTCCCCTCCTTTGCAGATCGGTGAGTTTACGTAGTCTTTAGGTTTTAGGGTACGACTCAAAAATACGGTGTAACGAACTACAGAACCCGTTGGATCATGTTACTCTAAAATACGGTATAGTGGACTACATATAACCCGTTGGCTCACGTAACTCAGCAATACGGTGCAACGGACTATATAACTCTTTGAATCACGTCACTCAAAAATACGATATAATGGACTACATGTAACCCGTTGGATCACGTTTCTTTTATAGGTAACTCGTTTTGGGGGATGTTCGTTGTGAAAAAAGTGTGTGTAACGAATTGTGTTCGCTATTTTAAATTTTCGTGTTGTTTTTAGTGACGACGAGCTGTTGAAATTTTTCATAAGGTGCTCATCACAGATTGCTGGCGGTCATGAGTAATCAAGGAAACAAATCGGCAAGATTATTAGTGTTTTGAGAGTGCGTGATTTAATCGTAGTAACTACTCAAACTACTGGATTGCAAATACCCAATTTATGATAGAAGTCTTGCCAATCGATGACGAAAATTGTGTAGAGTGAGAAAAAGTGCTCATTTTCGCAAATTTTTATAAGTTCTTTATAGCCGAAAAACCATTCGGTGATATAATTAAGATTCGTCGGCGATTCGCCGCCGCCCCTATATAGTATAGCCTGTGCACTGAGCTGAGGGCTGCATGAAACAGTAAATTCGAAAACATGTGAAAACGATGGAAGTGGTAAAGTTGAACTGGAAAATACATTTGGGATTGTTCCCCATTTTGCAGCACTCGAGAATACATTTTAACGAGCTATGAGGCCATGAACGGGTAGAAATATCATTTGAAATCTGCATACTCACGCTATAAAGAATTTGACGAATATTTCCTACATGATGTCGTTTACTGTTGCTTAATATTTACATAAAACTAGTGACAATTTTCACTTCAGATTACAAACACATGTGAGGAAATCAGAATAATTACAACTTGACGTCTATTTTTTGTACACCGCGTAATGTTGAGTGCATGAGAATTAAGTAATAGGAAGAACGTATTGACTCACGTGTGAAAATTGCTGAGTGAACTACTTTTTTGCTTAAATAACTCCACGACAGACGTTGGGACAAAGAAGAATAATGAACAATGAAAGTTGAGTGAACCAGCGATGCTTTACGACGGAGATTAATTTAGATTAATTTGAAAATCATCGTTGATTTTATTCCTGGGACATATGAAAATTTTAGTACACTAACCTTCTGATATATATATACGATTTAAATATTCAATATTATTCAAATATTCAATGACCTACCTCAGGTGTAATTTTAAGGAACCTCCATATTTACAACCGATTTTCATATTAGCGTTAATTTCTCACCTGATATTTTAAATCTAATTCAACCATAATTTATTCCACAATTTTCCTATATTTGACCTTGTATGAGATACATGCATCTACCGATAATTTAAGGCACATGAGACACTGCTTCTACCTAATTCGTTTTTATTGATATACAGTACGTAGCATGCATTTCTACATTACATGCTGTCACAAGTATTTCAATTGGTCCACACTGTTCAGGCTTATTTTAACTATTATTTTTTCTTTCCATATGATAATGCGTGGTCTTCATTGGAGATATCACAAGATAATAGAATCAAATGATGAGAGATGTATCAATAAACCCGTTGTTAGGAAAGAACTACGCCAAATTTCTGGCTACATTGAGGAAAATTTAACGATTCTACATGAAACTTATATTGTAACAGCGAGAATAATTTTAATGAACTTATTAAATTGTTTTTTGGTGAACAACATTAAACGTTTACGTTTTCAACATTCAACATGATAATATAATTCAGACACATTTGCTTAGGCATTTTGTTCAGATATCTATTAATATATACATGTAATATCATCTTAAATCTCTGTTGTATTTCATTGTAGTGGCGGCAGCTAAATCAGGTTTCTATAATTTATGCAAAATTCGAATACTAGTAGTCTACCGTTGTTTTTTCATAACGAAGAGCTGTTGTCATTTTCACGTAAAAATGTCTGAGTGTGAGGAAAAACATAAAAATTTTGAAACTCTGGGTCAAAAACTGGGTAAGGTTTTTGAACGCAAAAAAAAAATGAGAATTATGCATCAGGTTACTCCGATAGTTCTTGTAATTATAACTTTACAATTATTGCTTTAAAAATACTGCAAAAAATTAGGATCTAATTTTTCATTATGCTTCAAAACTGCTCCAGTAAATAATTAAAGCCTTGACATGAGAGGGAAATGCAAGGTTTTCTTCACACTTAGCAATATTGAAGTGATGCTTTCAATATCATAATGATAGCCACGTCTTAAATAAATAAATTGCTGCACGTAACGTTTAGTTCCGTCTAGATAATTTCAAGGCAGGTGACTGGCCATTAAATTCAAAGTCGTCAATAGACATCATCGTTTGTCATGCATTAAATCAAATGAAGGACGATCGCATCTGAAAGCTTCTTGTAGTAAATCAGCAAACTTTCGTAGTCAATTGAGAGCATTTAACACTTATGATCATTTACAAGCAATCTTTTGATTAGCAACTTATAAGCCCTCTCCCATCTGAATACATTTACTTTTTGTGATATACATATAAGGTCTATTTTTTCATAAAATAAATGAAGTTCCTGCTCTTTCTCTAAAACTCATTAGTTTTTTCGAGCAACTAAATAGTAGGCTAAAAAAGAAATACATTTGTGTGATGGCTGGGACGCCAGCTGACGGAATCATAGGAGACGTGACGGAGTTTACATAATCAGGGTGCGATTTGGAGCACAACTACATGCGCATCCATGAATATTTGATTGCCTGCGATATCAACTGCGCTTCATTTTGTTGAGAGGGCGAGATGAAGCCCGTGTTGGCTTCATTTACAATTCATCAGATTGGAGGCGATACCGTAGCTGGGGCCTTTCAAACTCGAGCATCACGGCATTGAAAGAAAACTTTGTTTTTAGATGTCCAAGCCGCAGATGTCAACCGGAACGTTTTCTGGCCGTGCAGTTTGCCTTAAATGGTGGGACTGGTCGGATTTGAATTATGTATCAATTTGATTCATGGTTTTTAATGCATAGAGGTTCTTTTAAAAAGAAGGACGAGATAGACTCTTCACCCTTTTGACTTCATTGGTAGTTAAAAAATTTTTTTGAAAAATAAAAAATACATGAAATACTGGAACTATAAATACAAAATTTTTCAAAATGGACTATTTTTTCAACTTTAAAGATATTATTTACAGAAATATTTAGTTCAATCTCTACAACGTTCCCAACTACGACATTTCCAACAATATTCAAGAGGAAGGATTTATAAATTTGTGAACATGCCATCTTGCATCAACGATATTTCCCATTGCCTTCTAGTTCATTGAAATATCCATGCATGTCCGGTAGCAGTGCTTACAAAATTATGCTCTATCCGCTTGTTATTGAACAGTCTGTTTTAAACTTCATAACATATTGTGATGTACGTCGTTTAGCTAAAGCCTAGACTAAATTATCGGTGTATTATTTATACTTTTTGTATAGTAGAGTCGCTTTACATCTCAAGCCCATCTTTTATCAATTTAAAGGTTGACACTCGATCATACATTCGAGGGACAACCTCTTCCTAATTCAGAGTGAAGATTTCGGCGCTTACTTGCGCCAATTTTTCACTACACCACACTTTTTGTACACGCCAGCTATCGGGAACGTCAGAATCCATGCTATACCTTGATAGTTAAATCTTTGAATTCAGTTTATGTACGATAATGATAGACCATTTGGTTGCAACAAGATGCTCTGCCAAGTCTTCAGACTAATTAACAACCGCAAGTTGCATTTTATGAACAGCATCTCGACGAAGAAGTTCTGGTATCTATATTACTGTTGGAAACAAAGAATATAATGTATCCTGGGCATTACTATAGAACCAGATCTGAGTATACCGGAACACAAACGGGATCACGACATCAGTCCATCATGGAACAAAAGCGTGATCAGGAGATTCACGCATCTGGGAACACAACCGAGGGGGACGAAACAGTAGGGTTCCGAATCACACCTTTAGTCGGGATCAACAACACAGGTATAAGGACGCAAATAAACAGGGCTATTCCAAAAAGTGGGCAGCGATACATTAGCTATCGGAAACCAAAATGTAATCAGAACTTTTAATTTCTAGAAGCATGCGCGGATTTATATTATAATAAGATGTCATTTACTCGCTATTAAAACAATTTAAAATACCAAATAAAGAGGTACAGAAATGGAAAAAAATCATGAGTAGAGATAAGAGATTGGTCGAAATCTAAGGGAATGAATGATATAAAATATTGAATAACTTACATCTGCACAACACATTGAGATGAACGGAAACACTAGCTGTACCTGTGGAACGCGGTGGTGAAGCTACTTGTCTACTGCGTGTAGCTGTGTGAAAACTACGAGCATTTCTTCGGTGCTGTACACCGTTAGAAATTTTAGGTTATTGTATCTAAAAGCAAAACAATATACGTACACATGGCGCCAAGGTTGGGTAAATTAACAACCATGAGGAAATGCTGAGTTTTTGGTGTTTGTAGGTAATATGAGTGTTCGCTGTCTGTTGTCTAATCCAAAAAATCAGAACAAGGTGTTCTTCGTATCCAGTTGCATATGACACTACAAGTTACAGGGAACACTCCGTGTCTGGAAGCTGAATTAAACATTTTTATGAGTAGCTGTATAAGCATTCAACCAAGAGAATGGTATTAGAAAAGAACACTTAGTATTTGCTGGTGTCGTGTTTTCCAACGAGTGCAACGAGCATGTCGAGCAAACGCATCTTGCTACCGGCACCGGAACTAAATACTCCTTGCTACCGGAAGAGGAACCAAATGCTCCCTGCAACCGGCAGCAGGACTAAATGCTCCCTACCACCGGCGGAATCGGACCCTCCCTGGTCCCGGCAGCGAAACTAAGTGCTCCCTGCTACTGACACCGGAGCCAAATGCTCCCTGCTCCCGGCAGCGAAATCATATATTCCCTGCTACCGGCAGCTGAACCAAATGCTTCCTGCATGCCTCCGGCAGCGGAACCAAATGCTACCTGCTCCCGGCAGCGGTGGCAAATATTCCCAGCCACCGGTATCGGAACTGGGCTCACCCTGATCCCGGTAGCGGAACCGGGCGCTCCCCGATCCCGGGAGCGGAAGGTAGCAGCGTCGCCGCGGCGCCGCTACCTCGGCAGCGTCCGAGGCCCGCGGCCGTCGCTCGATATCCTAGTCACCCGAAAATGGCGTCCGACGCTACGGCATTCGCGCGACTCCGACTTCTGGGCCAACCTCTTCGTTAAGTCCTCGTGTTATGATACACCCTCAGCGCGAATCCTGGATACAGTGCTATAGTGTGAGCGATTTTTTCTGGGATTAGGAAGAATTTTTTCTCTGTGGAGTCAGATGTGGATTCGCGATGTCTTCACGTGATTTGGTGGTATACGTTTTCCGAGTGTGGGAAGTAGCACGATATGGTTGTATATAATGTGCTGTTTTGAATTATCTTCATGGCGAATGGTGTTTTTTCAGGTAAGTAAAAACTTATAGGAGATGGTTGTATATGTTGTTTAGAATTATGTTCATAACGAATGGTGATCATTCAGGTTCGTGAAGAACTTGCAAGGTTGAGTTGTGAACTTGGTGTACAGTGTTCACGCTTGCTATGAACTTCACGATTTCCTTAATTGATTTAGCTGCCATTCGGTGATTGTAAAGCGATCTGTAATTTGCTTTTTAAAACTAAATACTTGAAGAAGTGTTATTGAAATGAATTCAAGTTTCACACCTACACAGTTTTCAATTTTGTTGCGTTTTGGTATTTGAATTATGTTGCGTTGTGAAGAAGACATCCGACTTAAAGAAGCATGGATTGGAATGCATTCCATTTCATGGTCGATGTTATGTAGAAACATCAACTGCTCGGTTGATAGCTCATTGTATCTATCTTTTTAGAGCAACATGAAAGGATAAAATTCTATTTGCTATTGAAGTTCCCAGCTGAATAAAAGAATATCTTAGCGCGGGAAAAAATTCAGGTTTCACATTCGCGGTTTCACATTCGCTTACTGTGACAGTAAGCATAGAAATTTCACAGGAATTCTTGGTTATTTTCAAAGAAACCAGATAAATTAAAATTAATTAATTAAAATGAATAAGCATTAGCAAGAATGTATATATTTACACGAGGTGCAGCGAGGGCTACCGAAGAAATGCCGGTGTGGTAATGCCATAATATTCAAAATCTTACTTGCTTCTAGCAAAAAAAAAAAATGTATATTCTATCATTTTAGCGTTTCTACCATCAATAAATCAGAATTTAACAAAAAATTTAATCATTTAACGAAACAAGATGTCTGAATAGGTACTTTAACTTTGTTACATTAAATTTATCAATTTATTTATCATTTACTTTTTAATTTAATTTAGTTAATTTTAGTTCATCCCAACTGATATGAGGCAACATTACAGCTTCAAAAATATTCTACTGTATGAACTTAATGTACGTGCATGAACAAAATTAGTACTTAATGTGAACGCAGGTACTATAACGCTTGCATGCAGTGTACGGGGTTATGTCAAACTATTTATCGAGTCACAATTTTTTTTTTATTTTTTGGGGTAAAACCTAACCACAATTCACGGGCACTCAGCATTAATGACAAAAAAAAACCTGTTCAGAATTTGCAATCCATGTCTTCATCGCATTTACAAAACTACAGCTCATTTCCTTTGGAATAAAGTTAAAACATTTCACTGGAATTACGATTCCTTGAAAGTAATTCGTGAATACATCCCTAGCTAGAGCCAATTACACTTCATTGATATTCAACTCACAGCACCAGCAAAAAAAGATAATAACTGTAATGTGTGAATGTCAATGTCAGTCTCCTACAGATCAAGAATTGAATTTTCATCTAATCATGATCGTGAGCATATAAATGACCCCTCATTTCAAAACACTCCAGGTAAAATTGAGCAGTTAAATCCCGAGACTGTTGAAGCGATTCAATTGACCAGAAAATAGCACAAGGAATACTAGTAGTTTCTTGTTTTCCGTCGACGTTGCAGGCCCTAATTTATTTATTCAGCAGAACATAAGACAACAAAGATGAGTTGAGTTAACCGAAATTTTCTATGTCATTCTTACTCCAGGGACCATCTTTATATTGGGGTCGTATAAAAAGTTACCATTGCTGTTTCTCTGTATGATATGTGAGAGCAAAAATGGCCTGTCAGTATTATTGTTATTATTTTTTTAAAATTTGCAAACAGAGAGAAGTTCTCGGCGATTCAGACCACAGGCTGCGCCGTATTCAAAGCAAGTATATCTTGCGTCGAATGCATTGATGCAATTAACAAACACACTTTATACGGATTCAGTGCTTTTACTGCACTTTGTAACCCCTCCACGTACGCATATTAATGTATATTATTATGCTATATTAAGCATATCAATAAAAAACATAGCATGAGTTCAGCGCAGCGTCTCACTACTACTAAAAACTACTTTAAAAAACTTTAAAACACACCTTCGTACATCACAATACGCCAATATATTAATTTTCTAACTCAATCGTTGCTCTTACATGCACGATGCACATCATGCATTGATAGCAAGGTGAATGCTTTCGTTTACAAGTTGTCACACAGCTGCTAATGACATAATAAATGAATTATGCTTCACTAAAATCACAGCTAATTGAGGTTTTGCGAACGTTCACACAGAAGAATCATCGTCCGTACATATCCGGCGCTGAGTACAGCATCCGAGAATCTGTCCAGTAATTACGTAAGCGGCGGACGAATCATCGAGTTTACTTTTTCGGAAATTCGTTCAAAATGCAAATTCGGGGAGCAGTTCGTTAATGTGCCCAAATGCCGCCTGACGCCTCGGACAAAGCGAAGACAAACTGTTCTTGTTCGGCTCCCCGAAATGATGGCAGATTTTAATTCTATTCGTAGCCAACAGATTGGTTTTACTCGGACTTCGTTGTCAGGAAAAATGATTGCTGTTTTACAGATTTGTGTTTAATTAATAATTTCAATTGTTTACATTGATTTGATATGGCTTATGTTCCTTTTTCTTTCAATATCTGGAACATTTAAATCTAGCAAGAATGATTTTAATTTAGAAAATGAAATACTTATAACCTATTGCACTTGCTAATTCAAATAATATATGGGCTTTTTCCAAAGTTTGTAGACACGAGTTCGAAAAAGTTGTCCTTGTTCTTGCTCTTCTTAAATTACCTTGTGCAAAGGGTACCTTTAAATTAGATGAGAAAAATTTCAGGGTGTTCTGTCCGCACAGAAAAATCGTCAGAATTTTCAGTTTCAAATTTGAATCATTTTAAAACTCCCTACCTGGGCGATTTCATCCTGGTCTCATTTGTCCGAGTGAGGGAAGAATGAAGTGAGATGTGAGTAATTTGAGATTAATGAGAGTAATTCGAGCCTTGTTCCCAAGTGAGGACATCGCAAAAGACCACAAGGTCTAATTTAACACTCACGAACTTTCATGAAGGTCGTGTTGAAGACAAGTCATTTCCGAAAGTAGACAAAAAATGTTTAGGCCATTAAAAATACCACGAATAGTTTACTTTTACAAAAGCATTAGTACGAAAATAGGGAAAAAATAAAACTATTAGAATTTAGCATAAAAAGTATTTAAATTTGCATGATGTAAAAAAGTGCGACTTTGCCGTGATAAAGCCCTGAAAAAGAACATTCTGAGATTGTAATCTTAGCGATCTCGGCAGCTGTGCTTCCTATTATTTTATATTTTTTCGTCAACTTCCATATCGTTGTTTTCCACGATGGCAATAACTAGAATTAAATGCATAATTTCACTCACTGCATATCTGTTATTATTTCTTGCTATTCAAAAATACTAAGAAACATTAAAGTTAACAATGTTGATTTCCATTTTCTAGACTCAATTGGCGTATGATTAAAAAATTGACCGAAGTTGACTAGTGCTGGAGCAACAACCTAATTGTACTATCCCTTGAATTTATTCGTGGGATCTCCACCAGTTTAGCAAATTCTGTCACAAATATTTGTTCATCTATGAAAAGTCGCATAGGCAACCTACTTCTCTGTCGGTCATATTTTACCAGGTACAAAAAGCCGCATAAGCAGCCAATTTTCTATCTCTCATATTTTATCAGGCATAAAAAGTCGCATAGACAGCCAATTTTCCGTGCTTCATATTTTACCATGCATAAAAAGTCACATCGGCGGCTAATTTTCCTGTCCCTTTTGTTTTATCATGCATAAAAAGTCCCATAAGCAATCAATATCTTATCTGCATGTGGAGAGTTTGACCGAAGGAGGCCCACACATCCTCACGCGCACACACAAACACACAGTCGCAAGAAGTGCTCATTGTTCTCCTCAAAACAATCAAGACAAACAAAAGGTCGATGTCACACCAACATTATAGACAATGGGGACTGTTTTTGGGAAGCGGTGCTTACAAATTCCAGCGTCTGCCACCAAATTAGCGGAACCAGACCCGGCCACCAGGGGGCGCGCTATGGAGGCTACCTGCTGCCAATCACTCCACCAAACGAGCCTCCAATCGGCCTTCGAAACATGGCCGCTACCAGCCGAATGGCCGGCGATGTTTCTATGTATGCACCCCAGATGGATTTCAGGCAGCTGCAACTATTCAGATTTTGCAGATAAGGTTCGTTTTATGTAGGGCATCGGGAAGGTGAGGTAGAATAAAAGTGAGATCAGTAGAGAATGAAGACGAAATTTCTCCGTTGCTAGTGAGGGTGGGATTTTTCTGCGTGTTAGCGAGAGACGGGACTTTTTGGAGAGTGGACCTCTTGCAAGTTCATTTATGTACAACGTGGAAGATAAGTTTTATTCAGTACGTAACCTAAGCGTGTCTATTCTTTGGAAAGAAAATTCAGCGAATGCTTGGCGCCGTAGATTAGAAACCTGGTTATAATATTTCTAATATTTTAGATAGATTTTCAACATGAAAGCAAGAAAACTTATCGTAGCAGTTTCGGGAAAGTATCTAAACAACATTGAATTACGTTTGTAACTTACGAAAACATAAGTATCATACACAAAAGTATGTGTAAAAATTTCATCAACGGCTTGAACTCTACATTAGTTAATGCAGCTACGCGATTGTCATGAACTTTACGCAATATTTTCAGTTTTGAATACTTCGCAACGGTTACTGACAAAAATCATTGCTATCAATTCCGTCTCCTATGGTGAACCAATGTGCAGTCAGCAATGTTCGATTTTGTTATAAGCAAACTATATGAGCAATGATTAATACTCCAGAATTTCAGTCTATTAATTTTCAAGAAAATTATACGGGTTTGAACTGAAGATCTCCCTATAGCCTTGCCTCATGGATCTATCAGAGAAGCTGACTGCCTCACTGCTTTGCTAAATCGATGAGTAAAGATAACGTTAATCAATGGATGAAAAAGACCATAGATCTCTCAAGCAAGAGGATCGTAATCTTAAGTAATTAGAGCGACGAATCTCTTAAAAGAGACACTCTCCTCCAAGAAAAATCGGCACTCCTCTCTGGAATCCACCAATGGTTCTTGGTTCGCAAACTCTTTCTTGGTTTCCCAACCGGCAGCACCGAATGGAAAAAGGACTTTCATTTCTTCAACTGGAAAAGCTACCATGCGCTTTTGACCGACCAATTATGACGTCTTATCGAATTCACCGATGATCTGCGGTGTAGTTGAACGCATTTATTTTTACGAGAATTACAGCATGGAGACTGACGGCGCTTTTCGCCTTCCTCTGTCTGCAGGAACCCAGTTGTCAGATGGCTATCAACGCGTTCCCTCTAGCGCAGTTGTCCAGGTGCCGCGTGTGTACCCCGCGGTGCGGAACCCCTATGTTGCCTGACGTGTCCTCTGTGTATATAAGGACAGCTGCGGGCTCATTTGAATGAGAGACAAACACTCTCATGACAAACATGTGCTTGGCCACATTCAATGGATTGCCTCTGAGATTATCTTTGACTACATCGACTGCCTGCTTACGGCTGACGCACGCTTGTCAGACTCCAGAGCGGGGCTTCGGAGTGAGTGCGACCGATAGGGCTGCTCTCGCTAATTATATGGGACGTGCGAAGCACTGACAAATAGTATAATTACGTTGAATTATTTAAGACAAAGGTGCCCAATTGCCTGTCTGTTAGTGTAGTTCCATGAGTGTTCAGTGCATACGTGGAGTTGCGTTCAGACTGACTTCCATGTGGCTTGCACATTTTTTGGACTGCTTCTCTCTTCCTGCTGCACTGATGGTCTTCGTTGCTTCTGAATCTCTCGGTGCTGTAAAGAAATCATTTTAAAATCGAGAATGTGAAAAACAACTGGAACTCATTATTTAAAAACAATTTATTAATGAATGCTTCTATAATAGGGACATCGGGGATAAATTTAGTCTTACTGAAGCAAGAAAACTCGAACATCGAAGTATATGTCTATGCGCAGTACACTGGTTAAGCTTGGAAGTATCGCTCAAATATATAGGGTTCTTAAAGCCCCAAATTAGTTTCATGATACGATCTTCAATGAATGAAAGTCATTTTTTTCCCGGCAGTCCAGGGTTTAATGAAACAGGGACAAATTCCAAAGCTACAATGAAGAAAAATCTTTATGAGAAATTTCATCTGATGTGAAGTGAAAGATACAGAAATTATTCAGGAGCTTTTCGAAACAAACTATTGCCAACACATCGACTGTTTTGTGAGCCAATGCTAATCACTAATAAAATTTCCATTTCGCGAGTAACTCACTAAGGGCCATGAAGAGTATTGTCATTTATACTTCTTCGAAGCCAGAGAATGACATTCTTCTATTATTTTTTATCCATTCGAAGATGGAATGTTAAAATTATTTTTTAAGAGAAGTTCAGTCCTAGATTTTGACATAGCCCTATGCTGTTAACGAATTAAGAATTCGCAACTATTTGGTGCGTTATTTTTAAAATTGAATAGATTGATACTCGAAATAGACAAATTTACATTTTTATTGACACGATGTATATGCGCCAAATTTGTTATCTTTCCTACTATTTGAAAGCAAGATGGTTTCATTTCCCCATATCAAACGGGGGATACAAATTTGTGAGTGAATCAATGGACAAACGAGCGGCTCAATTCCCCCATTTATCAACAAAATTCGGCTACAAATATCTTCAAACCGAACAGCGCAATTTCAAACTGCAAATATCTTCACATTTACCAGCGCAATTTCAAGATGCAACTACCTTCACACATCCACCAACCCACAACATCATGATGAACGACATTGAATCTTAATGCAAATAAAGAACAGAGTGTGACATTAATTACTCAATTGCCATTGGACTCCCTGCGGCGATTCTGAGGAGCGGCGCGGCAGAAGAGGGTCGGAAGAAGACCGCCTATAACTCGGCGTGAAATTTCAGATGTCGCGGTAGCGGTGCGGCATCGCGGGAGGTGAATTAGCTTCCTTCCCATAAGCTACGCTTCCCTGTAGAGCGCGAGGCGTGTAAAAGTGCCTCCGTCCTCCCTTTTGGACGCGCTGGCTGACATCGGACTATGCAGTGTGAAATTTCAAGGTAGAAACCTTCCGGTTTCTTCAATCATGCGTGAAATTGCCCACAGAGAAGCCCTTCACTACTCTTCCATTTAAACGGGAATTTTCACGGTAGAAAATGTTTTTCTTGTAATAAAATGTCACTGGGTAGACAAGGAGAATATTTCTTTCGCGTTGCTGTGGGGGATCCAGTTGTATGTTAGCTTTTAGAACGACGGATAGCTGTTAGAAGCGTGGAGGGCTACTTTTGGATAATATGATGTGAGTTGCCAACTCGAAAGCTGTTAGTGTTTTACGATATGGAAGAAAGAATTTTAACTAAGATTTAATTTAATGAAGTCAGCGTTTAGACAGAGTAAAAATTCGAGACTTGTTCAGATGCGAGAAGATTGAAATTGAGATGAAATTGAACGGAGGCAGTGAAAAAGCTATGTAAACCATCAAGATTTGCTAATTCAAGTTAAGACGAAATCTAATTATTGTAGGACACTAAAAATAGTACTGGAGAGAAATTTGTGATACTCTGAGCTGAAAATTTATAGGATTATTTTCACATGCTGACGCAAAGCATGAGCATGAAAATTTTGAAATGAAATTTCACACTGGGAAAATTTTATTTTTCTTGTCTATTTCTTGAGTAGGAGACAACAAATTGTGGAGCAACATACGTTCGAAATTATAAGCCCTCTCTGAAGACACTTCCTTGCTTGAACTAACACTTGTTCAACACTTCAGCACGCAACTCATGCTCGTGCTGAAGAGGAGTGCGAAAATTAACAACACAACACGCTGCAATGAGCGTTCTTGCGAAGCACAAACACGCCCATTCGATGGGAAATTATCCCTTAGCAAAATGTAGGTCTGTGTCGAAAACTGCTCATGGATGCCAGTACTTTTTATAGCGTTGGAAACAAGCTCAAACGGGTTAATTTTTCAAAAAGTACGTGTGTATTACTCGCCAGTGGCGTTACACAACGATAAGATCGACTTTTTCAACCATTAATGTAGGAACTGAATGAAGAAGGAAGTCACTGAACAGAATACCCTATCTCTGAAAAGTGAAATATTCTTTCACATTACCACAAAACACGTAGACCAAGATGAGTACTGTCATTAACGAAGAATACTTGCCCTCAATGTGAACTTCAATCGTCGGCGATGGAGAGACATGAACAAAATTACTCAATTGCGAGTAGTCACTGAAAGCGTTTTTACATTTCAGCCGGTGTTGTCGTACTTCATCTCGGCCAAGGCTTCAGGCCTGAGTTTGGGGACTCCATGTTTGGTGATAAGCTCCCCATGCGCCGTCTTTTCTCAGCTCTTGATAAAGTGAAGAAAAGCCGGGCTCCAATAGGGCGGCTATCGGACGCATCTGCTTGAGCATTCATCCAATGGTGGTCTCCCTTTAGGGACGACCCGAAGTCTTCTTTTGATCGTTCAAAAGCCCGCGAAATTGCGATGGCCGACGGCGATACTGCGATCAAGAAACTTTACATAAACCTCTTATATTAATGGCACCTATCTTACAAAGCTGATGAGAATCAGCGTATCCTTGAATAGAAGCATCTTTCCTACGCATGTATTCATGAAAAGTAACTACTATAACGAGCAAGATTTCAAGAGTCTGTGGGGCTATAATTTACCATGTAACTTTTTCGTAAAGCTTACTGACGCTTCGTTTAGTAATGATGGACATGAAAGCATCTTGTAAAAATACGGGCGCAGATTTGGATGCCCTGGTTTTCGAAACATTCACGGCAAATGCTATCAAACTTACGAAGTGTTTTCGCTAACTTTGAGTAGTATAACTTCAACAGACAAGCCCACAATCGCAATTTAAAGCTTGTTTCATGGAGGTGGTCGAAAGGCTCCGTGGATTTCAAAGATTGTCGCAGCGCATCCAAAGTACTATTTACAGCTGTTAAGGCCACACCTCAGATTTAGAGGAGGACAAACAGTACAATTGGCACCCTGGAGTGCGTGATGGCCGATGTCAGTGCTGTAGGCAGGGGTTCTGGAAGGCCGATTGATAGATGAGGTGCGCTGGTGGTCCATGGAACGGCTTCCAGTTGACGCGTCCAGCAGCAGACCGCCAAGTCGCATCGACCTCCGGGAGACTGGAATGTTGCTGACTGCCAAATCGTGATTCGTGAACTCGAATCCAGTCGGCGCTTCCAGCAAGGAGTGGGGCTTGAAAACAAATACACTGCTAAGACTTGAAAAATTTGAAACTCGAAGAAACGGCAAATTACAGGTGCTTCATCGACCCGTACGCAGGCTACGCGAGTTGTTCCGTCGTGGTTCATTAAGTCTGAGTTGATGTAAGCTTGCGTCTGAATTCTTACTACGATGAGACTGATTACACCAGTGCTGAAACTTGTAAGTTCTATGATATGTTGGAATAACCACCACCGCTTTGGGTTGCATGCTTTGGATGCGGTATATACGAGATATGAAATTATTCGAACGAATATGAATTCATGAACCATCATCTGACTATTGGTTTTAATTGCTGCTGCGTGTTGATTGCTGCTGCGAGTAAACCTGTGATAATTTGTAAACTTGAAATCAAGAGCTGTGGAATTTTTTAACCAAAGGGCCATGTAGTAACGGTACCAATAGGCCATTACTGTTGAGTTTTCACTTTATTTGTATTTATCTCCTATCGAGAGAGCTCGATTTTGAACTTCAGGAAACGGTTAGTTAAATTGAGAAAAACTTCAAGATTATATCACAGCGGTGCGTTCCAGATTCCAGCATTTCCTTTGGCAACATAGAGCTTGAAGTTTGCATAGATCGTTACATTCAGTTCTAGGTTTGAACATTAGTTTCTTACTTTGACGATAAAAACTTACGTGCTCACATGAACAGGGACTTTGTGGTGGTTGACGCTCATCACGAGAGCTTCAAATTACTAAATAGAGATGAACGCTCTTGTTCTTTGTGTGTGTCCGCATGCGACTGTTGCTTCAAAGGTACAATGAACTGTACAATTTCCTGAAAATTTACCGCACTATTGATAGTTTTGAAGAAGAGATACTATATCAGGCGTTTGGTATGAAGAAAGTATTTCGGAACTTCAGTTCGTTCAGAAAGCATTCATGGGAGATTGAGATTGGAAATGCTTCGCACGCTGCCAAATTTAAACCTATATGGAACAGTTTATATCAAAATATTTGTTTTATTGCCGTTTGTAATCAAGGTGCAATCGTACAATCTTCATAGGTTCTTTAACGAAAATATTTCATGTCTGTACTTCCGCTATATGAAGAAGAATAATGATTGGATACGGTTTTTTTTCGTTGGGTAATTTGTTGACAATATTTCTACTTAAATCCTCATAAGAAGATTACACAAACGAGCATTTTTGGTTTAAGTTTTGATTAGAAAACACTAACAAGCACGAAAAACATTTTTCGGAGCTTTCTAAATTCAATTTACATACTTCACATTCCCATTAATGCAAATCGTACAGCTGTACAATTCTCTCATCACTCAATTTACTCTATTTTACATTTTGCAAAAAAAGAGAAGTGAAATATTTTTTTCCCGCAATTTTGAGGCCCTGTTTACGAACTGCGTGAGTTAATAATAAAAATTCGGGTTAAAGAACTATTTTTTAATAAGTTAATGAGTCATTGTAAGCTCTTAAGGACAGAACTCAAATTTCCATATGATAATCTTCAGTCGTGAGCTTAAGCCGGCCGACCTGAGTTTAGGTGAGAATACTCCGACAGCGCAGCCAGCTTCTCTGTTCATTTCAATGGGAACAAATTGAGCAAAACGTTGAGGCTAACAACTCGGAATTCCATGTCTAAATGCAATCAGTTTGTTGATACGTGCGCAGGAGCAGCTATCTTCAACGCATAACGTATCCCGGCGAAATTCCGTCTAAAATATTTCAGCCCTAACTGTGGCAGTGATTGCGCTTGACCAGCTGTGGGATAAAATTCTAAACGTTTTTCGTTCAACAGCTACTCTTGTCGAGTAAATACGTGTAATTCTATCATTATTCCGTACGAGGAACGTTCCACTTTTTCCCGTACTTGCCTCGTAAGTTAGCTCCCCAAAAATTTCTTGCGTATCGTTTTCATGCTTAGTTTAAGTCAGAAGAACTATTCGACGGGAGATTTCACTAGAGGTATTTTGACCTTTAATACGGAAGCAGAGTCAAGTTGCCTTATATTGTGAGGAGCGTAGTGTACAAGATACGCTCGAAGCGGAGGAGAGAAAGGACTGATGGCACAGGCGCTTACCTACAGCATTTGGACGAGGTACCTGGAATGCATGTCATGCCTTACGCAGCTCAACGTCTTGTTTGTACTGCCTAATTGTGTCCGAGCAGGTCGATTAATTTTCTTGGTAGCCAAGAGCATGGTTTCCAAGGAGCTTCTCCATGCACTAAATAGATCCATTAAAATACCAGCACTCAGGAGCGCCTCGAGGAAGACTCTCTGGCACTGACATTTCGAAAATTCCTCGTGGTCACATGAACATACTTTGAAGAATGCTACTATTGTAATAAAACTTTATGATACAGCATGAATTGTCGCTGAAACTTTGCTTACGGTTCTGAGCAAGGATGTCCTAAAATAAAGGAACACCATTTTGGTACGACAGTGTTGTGGCCTCCGCAATTTTGAAATTCATTGTTTTCATGTAACGACTGATAAAGAAAAGAACAAGAAAATGCTAATAGAAATGCGAGCCATTGCTATATACAGTGGAGTGCGGTGTGCAAGTTGAAGCAACTGCGGCATCAGTTCATTGTTGTTGCGCTGAACTTTTTTAGAAGTGGGTCATCGAGCAGTTGTGTTTCAAGTAATGTATTTTTAAAGCGGGATTACGGTTACTCGAGAGGTATTTAATTGTTTTGAGCAAAGATACATTTAATTTCTGGATATAAGACCTGCGTGAGGACGTTTCAGCTTGGGTTTGGCAATCTGTTATAAGATTCAAATTTTTTGCCCTTCACCTCAATGGCTTCTTGGGATTTTTGTAACCACATGTATTCAAATAGCATTTCGATGGGTTTCGTGATGAAACAAAATTGCGATTTTGAATGAACGTATTAAATTAAATGACAAAATGTCCTGCTTTAAAAGTTTTAAAACATTAGCCAACGCATTTCACCATAATCTCGAGGTTTCACGAGTATTTCAAGCGATGGTTGTTCTTGAAAACTTCTAATGCTAAATTTTTATGATAAAGTCAGCGTGCGTTTTAGGGTGAAATAAATACTTGTTTCCTATCGCTCTTGCGAGTGGTAACTATCTCATCCATTCTCAATCGTTTCTTTCTTTAAGACTTTTAATTTTAATTAAGAACTTTTAATCAGCATTCATCATTAAAACTACCTCATCTTTCATCCTCTCTCAAAAATATCCAAACGAAATTGAATTTTTTTTATTTTTATGATGCAATTTTTGTTAGCGGTCTCACAACACCTGCGTATCCGGACAATGAATTTTCAGCGACTGAATCATTGAATGCAAAATATTAATTTCAATTTACATAGTCATTATGAACAATTTCATAGTTTCAATAAATTGATGAGATAAAAAAGGGAGCATTTGCCTAAATTTATATTCCCGCACATCTTTAGGCATGGATTTCAATTTCGGCAAATAACTTGAATTGGGCAAGTAATTTGGAGCTAAATAATTTTGCAGCTTGTGCCCCCTAAGCTGCGCTTCACACCGCCGCAGTGACCTGCGCATTGTGTCATTCCTTCGTGTGTGTCGGTCTGAATTACGGAAGAATAAATAGCCTCGGTGAATAGGGACGATGAATGCGCGCCTCTCAGTAATAAAGGGCATAATGGGCGTTCTTTGATGAGTCTGACACCACTGATACCTATCTATTGAATGGAGTGAGATGCGAGTCAATAGGGAGCTTCTATTCTACCGACCGCAAAAAGTAATCGGCAAGTCTAAAAGGCTCTCTCCCTCACTCATCCAACACTTAAAGTGCACTAACTAGTGTTACTTTCTGTAAGCCCCTACGCTAACCAATGATTATATTTTCTGAAGCACTTATCCTACTACTCCAAATCGCCGCCTATAGATCAAGTGAAAAAGGCGTACAGTGACACCCTATGACGGGGCTTCAATAGACGCGTTCGTGTGTGGTCGTTTCTGAAAGTCAGAGACGAAGATGGATGCTCGCCACGCAAACTTGATTGGCCAATAGCATCGCTTGATAATCCCAAAAGTTTGCAGGCTATCACAGGATACTTACGACGACGGTTCTGATTAACGATCTGCCGATCTCATGTGCATACGCTTGCGATTTTTTAAACGAGTAAAGTCAGTAAATTGTTGAGGGAAAATGCATGACTGAGTGTCCCATGAATCACAGACCAACAATTGATGTATTGATTGGTTAGATCAAGCTGCACTTTTAATCCCGATATTTGTAGCTATCACACTATCACGAGCAGACAACATTCCAATGATTTTCATGAGCATATTTGGATTTTCAAACGTAATCATGGGGCTCATGTGTGTTAAAAGGAGATGAGGATGGAAACTTGTCTCGCGCAATTTTAGTCTTTAATAATATCCATTTGTATTTCTTTTTATTTGTTTTTTAATTCAGTGGGAGATGCATTTTGCATATTTTGCAGAGGGAAGCTGCCGCATGGATTCGTATTAATTCTTATCACACACCTGTATTCATTAAACGAGATAGGTGCAGTGATTAATTTCCGAGTAATTCATGCTTGAATTATGATTCGGGTTTTATAGGCTGTATCTCAAGAAAATTTGTTAGCAAATTGAATATTTTCATCGAGTCCCTACCGTGTGGCTGGTGAGGAAATTTAATCTGTTTGGTAGTCATAATTTTTTTGCTTAACTCTATTCCTATTTTGTAATAAAAGTGTGGAATTTTGAATTTGAGAGAAATAGATATTGGTTGTAACGAAATCATTACCAAAAGCCTGACCAGTAGTATAAATTCATTTTTGTGATCCTATTATCAAAATAGTTTTTGACTTTACTTTTATATTTTATCTTAATGCTATACTAGACAACTTCAAGATTTATTTCAATGTTACACATTTAGTGCGATATTTATTTCTTAGCATATGGTGTAAGAAAATTAACGAGTGTCTATATCTCCTGCATGAGCTTAGCCGCATGGTGATTGTAGCTCTCTTATAAAATGAAAACTTTAATATTGTATATAGTTCACCTGAGGTATCTATATTAAGTTTAAATGTCTTTGACTTGTCCCAGCTCGTATTCGAAGATTCGAAACACTACGTGGTAGTCATGTTTCCTAACTGAAGCATGGCATGTTTCCTCACCAGCAACTCAGTAGTTACACCAAGCTCATTCTAACTTTTTCGCGTGAACATCTATGCTTTTAGCCGCCGAGTGCGGAGGCTATACTTTGTGGCAAAAATCATGCATGCACCGGCGAAAATAGGGCGGCAAAAGTCTTACATTACCCTGGCGAAAATAATAGGGAAAATTCATAGATACACAGGCGAAAATGAGACGGCAAAAATCATAGATACGCTGGTGAAAATTGAACGGCAAAAATCATAGATGCACAGGCGAAAATAGAACGCCAAAAATCATAGATGCACAGGAGAAAATAAGAAGCCAAAAATCATATATTGCACCTTCGAAAAGTTAGACAGGGTAACTGAGGGAAATGAAGCATCACGAATGCAGCGTTTCCCATTGCAACCTCAGCTAGCCCAGTAGACAGAGGCAGCAGCTGAGTGAAATAAGCCAATACTCGCAGGCAAGTTCCCAAGCTGACAGCGTCGTACAGTATAAGCGTGTGTGAGGCTCCCGGCTTGACTGACAGTCCCTGAGGAGGATGACAATGAAGTTGACACCGCTGTGTGGGATCAGGAACTCTTCGTGACTGACTCTCGCACAACTGGGATTAGTTCCTGTGCTCCTTATATAAGGTTTAACTCGTACTACACTAGCACGTAATGGGGGTGTAATGAACTGAGATTTATAAGTAATGATATTTAAATAGTAAAAAGTGCTGTATAAAATAGAAAAATAATTTTGATTGTTTTCCGTGGTGGTTACGATATCGTGTGTGAAAGATGAGCATGAGAATGTTCGAGAAAGTAGAAAAATCCCTGAATTGAAATTCTCTTTACGTCTGATTACGCCTGTAACACTGATGCATAGCCTAAAAAATATAAATATCTTATTTCCAGTTTCATTATTTTGAGAATCATTCTTTATCTTTAATTATTTTTTTCGTGTGTCGGATAATAGAGCGCACGACATGTTTTTCTGGATCCTAAATTCTGTCAAATAAAACTCCCGGAACTCAATACATACGGAACATATATGGTCGAAACTTTTGGTGATAAACGAATTCACAAACTGAACTACGTCAGAAAATTCATCACGCATTTTTTATGGATAACAAAGTAATGGGAGTACTCGATCTAAATTTGTTCATAAGTAACAAGACAGAGTACATAGATATATTTGACGACCCTGACCCTGATAAGCGTGAAAATGCCGTTGTATATCGAACCTTTAAAATACATTGCAAAAAGTGAAGTCCTTAATCCAAATATCTCCTTTTTCTTCTCAGGGAAACTCTCAGAAACGAGCATCAAGTCGGAAGATGAACTGGACCCGCACAATCTAGATCCTGCAGAAGACATCGACGTTGATGCTGTGTCTGAAAGGGAAGACAACGAATTGGAAACTTCAAAGGAAGACTCCTCGAGCCTCATAGGCACTCCCCGCAGAAACTCTCACAATCCCCTAATAAACAACCACAATAACCACACGAATAATCAAAACGGCCTCAATAACAAGAGTCCTCGACATCACCAAAACCAAAGCCCGGCCTCTCCTGAGCCTATGGGTGTTGGGAAAGACGATGAGGACGACACCCATTCCTCGAATGGGGCAACTGGAGTTAGACCTATTAAACCGGCAAAGTTGGAGCTTAGAGTTCGAGGAAATTGTCAAGACTTGGAGTCCATACCGTGCCACCTCGAGACCAAAGAACTCTGGGAAAAGTTCTACGAGCTCGGCACCGAAATGATCATCACCAAAACGGGCAGGTGAGTACTGATTCCCATTACATCACTCAGTGAAGAATGAACGGGTTTTTTCCGATGATATAGTTTTTAAGACTAATATAATTGTTTCCGAAAATTTTAATTTTCTGGTATATCCATGCTTGTAGAAATTATTGGAAGTGTCATCCAATTAATTGATGAGAAATGGGAGGCACTAAGTGTGATTCATTTATTTATATATGTTTCTTCGTTCATGACAATTCCTTAGGGCAACTGCAAAATAAATTACTGCTCTCTCAAGCCCTTCTTCATTCTCTCAAGATTTTGCCTCGGTATTTAGCTAAACCTCCGCTACGCTTCCTAAAATGTATTCCATAAAGGACGTCTAGCTGTGCTGCCTCATATCGAAGGTATCCTATTTCCTTAATATCAGGTTTCACTTTCATATCGTTGCTTGCAGCTTAGGTCTACGGCTTAAAGCTTTCATTTTAGATGCATGGAGGGACACATATGACAAACACCCGCATGTTAAGCTAGGATTCTATGGACGCCATTCATATTTGGCGCTGTAGGCAACAGCCTAAACTCTAGCGTTGCGAGAGCGCAGCTCTATTGGATTACGCTGACTATTCAATTGCTCTAGAATATGAGAAGTGCTCCAAGATAGATCGCGAGGCGCTGCAGCAATGGTGATAGATTACGAGGGCTTCCGAGCTCTTATGGCTTTCAAATTTCGAGTGTTTCATCTCAACATTAAGTTGAGCAGGGAAATTTGCTTGTGTGCGTACTGTTCAATTTTCTAAATTGAAAAATACAGTGAAAGCAAAACTAAACAAAAACGTTTAGGTAATTAAATCTTATTGGCGGTATTGCTTTAGATTTGGCTCTTAGAGTGAGTTTTGCGCTCAGAATCTTAAGAAGCTTCGCATTTTCCATTTTTCTATAAATTAAAAAAAAAGTTGCAACTTCGAGCAGCCTGTTGAACACAAAACGTCTAGCAACGAAATTTTCGATATTTTTTAACTTTTAAGCCTGATACAGTAGACGGATCCCTGACCCAAATAATGTTACATTGTGGAAATGAATTGGTGGAAGAAATGAATTGGTGCTCTTTGCGTGGCCTGATCTTGGAATTTTGGTCTCCGATGCCAAGGTCACAAAACAATGCAAATTCAGCAACAATTTTTTCTCCTATTACCGACTACCCAAGAGCACTCGGTGTAGACACTATCGCAGAGACGGAAACTTGTAAATGTACGATATGTGTACGCACATAGGCACTCTAATTGACACTTTTTGTAAACGTGGGACTTTGTCAACGCTCTTGACAAATACGCAAATACTTCTTTAAGAAAACATATCGTATACTGAGATACTTTTCGTCGATGCAATATATAGACTCAGCTCAAAGCGGTTACTCTAGCTATATAAACATGACATCTCGTAGATACTCGAAGTTACACATTTGCGTAAAAGCATCTCTTCGATTCTCTCACCGTAAGAGGTGATGTAATTTTACGAACTACGAAGCGTTTCAAATATTCGTCAGGTCAGGCACCCAACTGAAACTGTGCGATCTCGAGTTTCTGGTGCAACAAAGGTAGCATTTTATTTCAAGGAGAGCAACGTCTTTTTTCGAAGTATGTTCGCTGGAAGCCCGGCAGCCTCTGCAAAAGTTTACTTCTCGCAGTCCAGATTTACGCAGGGACATCGAATTGAATTGCGCCAGATTGATTTTTGTTTCGACGCCAACCGATTGAAGTTCGGCGAGGAAAAAGATCCGGCCAATATTTTTCGGCCATTTTGGATCGGCTCCTGTTGTGTTTTAAAATAGAAGCGACGTGACTTTGTGAGACGGCGAGCTAGCAATTTTTGCAAATCATTTTAAAACGCCGTGAGAGTCTTTCTATATTGAGCTACAAAATTTATCTGAGGAATAAACGTTTACTTTTGAGCACAAAATATCAACTGATGCACAGAGAGTGTTCTGCAAAACATAAAAGGTCGTGTGTAGCACCATCAATGCTCAAGTTTTTTGCTGCATATTTATTGCTTTCGCTGATTTGAAAGTGGAGTAAAAACACGATTTTTACGTCTTGATCATGTTCATACACACGTGTGTTTTTCATAGATGTGTTTTTGTGTGTCCGTGTAGTGTGCAAATAAACATATTTCAGCTCATAGACTATCCAAATTAAACATTTACCATCTTTTTAAGAGTGTAAACATGAATGGTTAGTTTAGTTTATATGCTCTCCTAAATGCATTCAACCTTAAGCTTTAAGAACATATGAACCAAATACTCCCAAGTTAGATCAGGGCGGCGTAAGCTGGCAATATTGTACTTTAAACACCAGCATTCCTTTTGGAAGATATTAAATTTTTTATCTTGACAATATTTATACCGCTAATTCCGGGTTACATTCTTCATGAAGCGCTATTACCACGGCTTAATCACCTTATTGATCAGTCCGCTGTCATCGTAATCAACATTTATCGGAAAGCGAGATTACACGGCTCCACACAGCACTCAAATTTAACATCCCAAAGTTGCCGGAGAGACGAATTTTCGCTGGTATCATTTTTGACACTCGGAACATAGGTGAACAGGACATTTCCTGCGGACCATATGGTGCTCTCTTTCGTTAATACGAGGTGTTCCTTCGCGCGGTCATTTGTATCAATTGTGACTCGTGCGCATCATTCCCTCACGGTAATTATGTTCCATAACCCGAGTTCATCTCAGGAATAAGTCGGTCGCAACTTGCCACGGCAAAGCAACGCCGTCGTGTGTGAATAGATGCCGCATTTGTTAATGGTCAGTTGAATGAAGCAGTTAGCGTATTACTGTGTTAGAAATTGTCAAATTTTTGTTCAAGTAGTTTGTTGCTTATATGAAACAGTGATATGGAACCCAGCTTATTTTCCCAGCTTAGTGTCTATTTTCCGACCATAAATTTCTTTCATCGTCCAAATTTTTAAAGGGAGGGCTTTGCTGGTTATTAATGAGGTAATATACCGATTTGATTATACGGCCCGCTGCAAAAACTAGTAAAATAAAATATCTGAAAATATCAGAAGCAGGCGCCAGTTTAAATTAAATTCACACGATTCAACACAAAGTACACATATGAAACTTATTTTCTCTCGCAAAGAAGTTCACTTTCAATCAGTTCTCAAAGTCTGGTTACACTTACTATTGTAAGCGCCATCTGGACCTTATGCCGGTCTATGGAGTCCTTCATTCAACTGGGCGTGATCTGCACGGTTACCCTCACTCTATCGAGATACCCTCACTTTCCAGCCAGGGTGACGAAGGTTCGAAGTCATCGAGTCTGTACCAGCAGCGGTTTTGGTTTACAGGAACAGGTGTTCTTGTGAAAGGGCCAATCAGAGTGTGTCTGTTCTTGTGTTCACGCATCAGTGGCGTCGTGTTGGCCCAATTTCGGTGAGAGAACTGGCGTCGATAATGCTAATCTTACGACCGTTATATCGCTTCAAAATTGCTAATTTAATTAAGGGTGCAGAAATATGGCGCGATGGGGAAAGGAAGCATCATACGGAGGCGTAGCACAAGCGGCAAGTGCGCTGCTTCTTTCCCTTATTGTGCGTTTTTTGCGCTTTCTTTCTGAAAACAGGGCCTCTTATCACTGAAGTCTTAAAGATATGGGTTGAAAGGCATAAACGCACAAAATTCATAAAAAGATTTTAGTCGCTGTCAGCGATACAATGTTTCTTTTGAGTTCCACTCATGTATGCTGAAGTCAATTTGAGGCTTCTATCAGAGAAATTTTGTATTTCTCGTAAGAATCAATTTGCAGGAAAAAATAAGGTCTCGGGAGATGAAAACAGGGAAAATAAACCAGTCTTGGGTAGATCCGAAGGATGAAGTACAGTGCAGAAGAACAAACGTGATTAGGAAAATGTTATTCACAATGACAGATATTTCAGAATACAAAAATACCATCACCAGTGCTAACACGACCAAAAAATGGCACATGATATACACGGAAGTTTAAAAATCGTAGTCCACAATACGCAAAACAACCTGTTGCAAAATTTTCATCGCAAAAAAAAGCTGGCGTGTCGGTAAACATGGTTATCTAGTTTAATATACTCGTACGTTTAAAAATCGTACGGCACTATACGCGAAACAACTTGTTCACGTACTGAGAAACTGTGCTAGGAAATTTTCATCACAAAAAAACTAGCGTGTTGGTGCACATGGTTGTCTAATTGCGAAAGAAAGAACTAGGGACTGTTGGAGACTCGGTGGCGTAATGGTGGTGGTGAGAGACACAGCGCTCGCGTGCCTCGGTCGCACTGCACCGAGATGAACGAGGGCTGCTGAGACGCGTCGTGTTTACTTAGCGGACCTGAACGCGTGAGGGAAGAGCCCGTGTGAGCTAAGTAGAAGTGCGCTTAGTGATCCCCACACGCGAACGAAAGAAATAAAAACGAATGAGGACAGTGTGCACATCCACGAACGAGTATTTGACCTAACATTCTGGAAAAGTGAACGAGTGAGGAAAGAGTCTAGGGAACAATGTGTGAGTTAACTTGGCATTTAGAAGTAAACGAGTGAAGATAGTATCTAAGCGCATATGAAGTGTAGTTAACGTTGTATTTAGAAGTGAGCGAGTGAAGAAAGCGTCAAGCTCACAAGGCATAGAATTAATTCACTAGGCATTAAGCGATGAATGAGCGAGGAGAGTGTTTCCTCTTACTAGACGAAAGGAAACTCTGTATTTCGACTTGCAAATGTGGGAGATAGCAAAAAACAAACATAAATAACTTTTTTCAGCAAAATTGGACAGAAGTTCCTGTTGAAGTAATTGTTATTATGCGGTCTTAGGAGAATACAACTATTTTCTGTATTATCGCTCACATGGGAAAGGTGTAAGGTCCTGAAATGAAGGCTATATAGGCCTTTCTTTCCTTGAAATAGAATATGATTTTTGTTTTCTTAGGGACCCTCTTTTTTCGGTTTACTGCTAACCTTTTTTCAACCACTAATAGTAAATTCGTCTTTGCTCTCCAGGGGGAGACTTTTGTCGTGGTTAGGAGGCTTAAACTAACTTGTAAGCTAAACTAATTCAATCATTACTCTGTAAATCGTTGCCAAGACGAGAAGTACAGGAGTGGAATGTTCGCATTAAATTCTCACATTTCAGATGCGCTAAGATGCGTCTAATGAAAACTGATGAATGATAATGGTGCTTCTGAAGAGTTAGACAAGAGTTTCAATAATTTCAATAAATTAGTAGCTTTAAATGCGCAGTTCAGCATATGTAGAAGCTCATTTATAAAATGTGAATTATATTATACATGGATAAAAATCATAGTAAAATATCACTTGTTAGCTTTCTCGCCGCGTTATGTGTCTGAGTTGAGAACTTTTATCGTAGGCTCGAGGGGTTAAAAAAATAAAATTTCGGTGCACCTCACCATAATATTTACCTACATTTTGAATTGATGTGCTTCTAAATGAGAATAAGTTTCATTGCTATCATGAGCCATGAGAAATTTCAAAAGTTTCTTTTTAGTAAAACTCGTCATTCAAGTTTGTACGTGGAAGAGCGTTATATCCCCTCTGAAAAAAAAAAGACGAATGATGAAGCCGTTCCAATATTTTTCAAATGAAAATTGTCAGTGTCCCTGAACTATTCCTCGCGTTTCCAAATAAAAATTTCAGCCAGGGAGGCCGTTTCCAAAGCCTGGCGGAATCCCTTCTGTCCCCAAGCAACATCTGAAGACGATCTCCCATCGATTGCAGACTGGCGTGCGGCAGCGCTCGCTCGGCTGTCTCCAATATCCTTCTAAATCTTGTCGGATTTTCTCTCGTGAATTCTGTCCATCCGAAGACTTGAAGGCTCTGGTACAACAACCCTCATTAAGTGGACTTAGCTCCGTCAAATCAAGTGAGCTAATACTTTCATCCTCCGGTGGGGGGGAGAAAAGCGAATCCATACAGGAGAGGTTTGCTTCCGAGAGCGTGTTGGCTGTAAGAGGCCATGAGAAGGGAAACTTGTTTATTTTAATTGTGAGGTTAACAATGGAAGTGTGAAACTTTGATATTAAAGTATAGTGTTATGGTTTGAGGGCTTTGCGTTAAATGATGTCGTGGTAGTGCACACGAACGAGCTGGAAAAGCAAGGGTGAAGCGTGAGCAAGTGTAAATTTATGGAAAAGTTTTGTTTGTATAAATCCGTGGTGTCATGAATGAATTTATGTTTAATAGTGGACTCTAAGTTTCAAGTCGTACATCTGATGTATTTGTCGTCTAGGAAAAGCTTTAGTTTTATTATGATTTCCTCTATTAGGGGTATTTCCACAAGAGTATGGAACAGGGTTAGAATATCTGTAGGCAGTGACATTTAGGGGTGAAATAATTGTAGGCAGTAACATTTAGGGGTGGATTATCTGTAGGCAGCAACATTTAAGGGTGAAATATCTGTAGGCAGTAACATTTAGGGTTGAAATAATTGTAGGCAATAATATTTAGGGGTGGATTATCTGTAGGCAGTAACATTTAAGGGTGAAATATCTGTATGCAGCAACATTTAGGGGTGAAATATCTATAGGCAGTAACATTTTGGGGTGAACTATTGGTAGGCAGCAACATTTTGATACGAACAGGCACTAATTCGAATGATGTCCTTCATTCTAACGCTTTATCCCCAGTTTAAAATGAGCGACTAAAAGTCGTTTCTCAAATTTTCATACTTGCAAATTTCCCAATTTTTAAACTACCAATATGAGATAGGCCGCGGTATTCCTTTTATGGCATGTTATCATTTCAGGCGTCGTTCTTCAAAACACATTAGCCGGGGAAGCCTGATTTACCTGCATGTTTTCTGACGCAGAAACCAATGACGGAATAAAAAAATTGAACGGGATTAAATCAGTAAAATTACGACTATGCGTGAGTTCTTAGTTACCAAATAAAATAAAAAAGTTCAATGCATAAACACGTATTTAAGTGAGAGGAGTAATTAAATGACGCTATGCTTTCAACGCTCCTTGAAAACTGATATAGTTCTCATAACTTAGGCAATACAAATCATATATAATAACATCAACATCATATTAATTTATAAATTAATATTTACATTATGTAACATTAACATTATGTACTATATAATAACATTAACATCATATTACCTTGACATTAAAATAACATTATACAAACATGTACCTAAGTCCTCCAGTGATTTATTTCGGCACAAGTATTCCCCTCGGGAAGACTTTACACACGTCCATTTGAGCCCCGGAGTCAGGCGGCCTCGACTCTCCCCAACACCCTGAGCTTCGTTCGTGGATCGTTTAGCAAAACAGTTAAGCCCGATGGTCCACGGCCGAAAGACTACGCGAGGGAGAGCAAAGACTGCAGTAATCATTGGCTAAAGACCCCGTCCATTCAAACAAACAGATGGCAGACTCGAGCCTGCTTAAATACACCAATTATGATTTAATGGAGTGGAATTGAAATGAGGCTCTCGGAATTGGCGCAGATCACAAGGGTGATGCACTGAAGATCCTATCTGCTTAGGGTGAAGAGACGCTCCAGCCTTCTGGATAGCCTCAGGTCGGTCACCCTGCGTCTAATGGTCGCGTTGATTTTGGGTAGTTCGCGATCACGTAGGTTTTCCCCGAGCATTACGTGAGCTTAGGTAAAGGTGCTGAGTTGGAAAGTGTTATAGTATTCATGTCGTGTTTATTGAACTAGTCGAAACTTGAAAAGAAATTGTGTATTAAAGTAGATACTGCATGTCTGACCGCATTGTGTCTTGCACTAAGGTTATTCTGTAGTTTCACTGATTTGGGGGAAGTTTACGATCTCATCTGGGAAGATTTCGGTGACTACGCATCACTTGAGTTTAGGTGAGGGTGCTGTGTACTGTAGTGTTGTATAGTATTCATTTTGTAGTTAATAGAATGGTGTAAAATAGTGTAACTTCTCCAAGGAAATCGAGTGTTGAAATAAATTTACGTAACAGTACTTTTACTCTCGCACAAGGTGATATTTGGATTACAAAAGGCGTGTATTGCGCCATTTTACAGAATTGTACGAGAATTCGTGAGCGTTAATTTTCTGCCTTGGACAACCACTTACCAGGCAAGGACGAGTTGACTAGTCGTCACCTAATTTGTCTTTTTCAGAATGCGATAAACTAGTTCATCCAAAAGAAAATGTTTCGAAAACAGCCACAAACAAGTTTATTCGATGATTCAGAGCCTTGCTATGATTTGAGTATTATTGTACGGTTATTCGAGTTCAGTTTGGAAAATGTTAAACGGTAAAAAATTCGTTTGCAAACGAAACGTTTCTTCCTAAAAATTCGCCAGGGAAGCGCTGGTATTCATTTTGACTGCAAAAAATTTTGTTTGAATGTTATAACATAAATACCAAAATGTAATTTTAAACGATGCTGTTACAAAACAATGCAATATTCTGTACATGTATAATCTTACAGACTTTTGCCGTACATTAATTTCGTCATGGCAACGCTTACACGTTAAATCAAATTTCATTTTTCATCAAATGAGTTTAATTATATTGTAATTCAGGGCAAGTGCAAATTTCTGAAGTTCAGTGTTATTTCGTTTAAAAATTTACATCTTCATAATGGGAAAGTATTCGCCAATGTATTTAGTTTTGAATTCATAAAAGAAATGATTCAGCACGAAAAAGATCTTCAAATGAAAAATGAGTATTTACAATTTTTAAGAGCGGTTAAGGCTTTCTATCGAGGTATTGGCCGTATATTCTGAGACATTTGATCAGTTATTGGAACTTCCCCATTATAATGTGCACAATTTCACACAGAACTCATATCACAACAAAAATATCAGTAGATTTTCGCATCGCAACTTAGCGAAGCGAAAAGATTGGCAGATTTTCCCCCGCAAGAAGGTGATTCCAAACGACCGAGCTTGTTTTACCTCAATTTTATCGTGAGTAGTTTCATCGGGCCTCTATTCTCTCTCCCCTCGGATCACCCTCGGAGTTTCCCCTCGCCTCGGTGCTTGGGTTTGCTCGCTACAAGCTGCTCCAAGTGGCCGTCCGGCTGCCCTAGGAGGGGAGATGCAGGTCGTCCTAACTACCTCGAGCGGCGGAGAGCGATCACTCGGTCTCACTTTATGATTGGCTTTGTGTCCCTCAGCAGGCATCTTCCCTCAATTTAGGTCGAGTCATTGGACAATTTACTGGTAGTGGCACCGCGCTGGTGGGGGACATCACAGTAATTGTGGCACTCGTAGTGTTCACTTCACGCCAACTTGGCACCGTAGCTTGCTTTTTAGTGGCGAACTTTGTACGTTCTTCGTTAAGGGATAAGCTCTATTTTACGGTTGCGCTCCACGTCGTATTTTCCAAGCGATTCCCTAGTCCGCGCAAGATCATCATTGACGTTACTTGGCGATAAACATACGAGTTTTTGCCTCCCTTCACACCGCTAAAGAACGCTTCTATGGTCGTAGAAATTTACCACCACAATATTTGGTATTTTCGATATCGTTTTTGTGCCTATCTCTCTTTAGCAACTGTGAAAATTGGTCATCTTATACATTTGAAGTTCGGGAAACAAATACACTCTAAAAAATTATACTCGACTCCTAATCGTTCATTTCAAACTGATTTTGCATTTTAAGCTGACATTTGAGTGTTTCCTGTCCAACATTTTTGAAATTTGCTGTGATTTGTTCGATGTCATGAAGCGTGGTTGAGATCTGCTTTCAAATTAAGCCTTACATGGTGTGAAAACTTCTCCATGACAACCAGGATTGTCATAACAATAACAATCGTGATTACCAACGATCATGATTATTCGTTTTGAATTACCGACCTAGTTTTGAACTAATTTTCATTGCTTTATCATTCTTTAGAACCATGCGCATCTTTTCATAAGTTAACTCACCAGTAACATATTTAGCATGAAACATTCATTTAGATCTAAACATGAACCTTGTCTATTTTACACCTTTCTTCAATTTAAATAAGCCAAAAGTTCCTTGATAACGATAGAATAATAATATTAATAATTATTGCAGGAAAACATTGGATTTTATTTAAGCAATTTAAGCAGGTAAAGTTTGTCGCTTTTTTGAATAAATTTTTACGTTCTTTAGCAACACTCGAAAAGCTCATAATGCTGAGGTACGTAGTACAAAAATCTCTATTCAATATTCTTCACATAGAGACAATACCTCACTTCAAGTTTGTAAACTACGTGGGCATCCAGAAACATAAGATCGATCACAACTAACTTGATATGATCCAATTTATGGACGAACCTAAAGCCTTTAATGCTGTAACACTAAAAACCAGCCTCCACGCACCAACCTCTTGACGACCTTTGCCGTAAATCACCGAGAAGGGACGTAGCGTAGAGTGGAACAAACTCGGTCCTCCCAGTCAAGTCTATTGGCAGAACAGAGCAAGCAGCCCTCCCTCCTCCGGTAATTCACTCAATCTGTTGTTCGGTGAGTGTGATAGAGTCACAAAGCTGGGGCTCCCTATGGTGCTACATAATACACTACCGGCTGTTCAAGGGGAGAGGTCGCGTATAGCTTTCGTATTAGCATTAAATTGAGGTTTGGAGCCGCGTGTAGTCCCTGCTTCGATGGTGAAGTTGTCTTTTTAGGCAGAGGATAAATTTCCCGTGCTAAAGGCTTGAGGTTTTCATATTGTGAGCTCGCGAAAACGTAGTTGAGGTACGAATAATGTTTTCGTGCTCTTTAAACGGCGTGGAACATTTTTGGTTGCGTTGTTGCACATATGGAAAATATTTGTTTTAAAGTTCAAGTTCAGTCGAATGTTTCGTCTAGTTAACAATTAAGAAGCACAGTCGTTGTTTACTTCGGTGTTTAAAGTAACTATTTATTACTTTGACTTTTTTACGTTAATCTACGGTATTTCATGCCGTAACGAATTAAGGAACCAAATAACAAATATGAAAAATAAACTTCAAGAAGATTGATTTTTTACAAACAGAATGATCGTAAGAAACCCGTGAGGCAAAACTTCGACCATTTGTTGTATTATATCATGCCTAAATCTTTTTATTTCTTATCATTAAGAACAAAAACTTACGGCAGTTTTGGAGATTCCAATACTTCATTCGCTTCAGTCGCCCAGGCTTTCATTAATTACAAGGTCGATGTGAGCAACATTTGCCTGATTTGGCGGCAATCCGTGCAACTTCCATCCCATTGTCAATTACCCAGCTCGCCTGTCTTGGTCTATCATCTTGCCAATCTCAGCCAAAATTTGCTTCAGTTTTGTCATTTCACCTCAAAATCCCACGTGTTGTGAGCGGACATCCGAGTTGAATCATCGCAGACTAATTTTGTATTTTATTCAATCTTTGTTGTTTTTCGTCGGTACGTGCGTGTCTAAAATAGTTGAAAGAACATCATTTTTCAATGTTCGAAAGAGCTTAACTTCTTCCACATCGATCAGAAAGACGCTTCATGTAAAACAGACAATATTCCAAAATCAAGCCATGACTTCTGGACAACATGCGACGCTGGGAACCGATTGCTATCTCCCAAAATTGGAAACCGGTTTGCAAACTCGTGTTATTGGCAACGTCATTCCGAGATCGCACTTCGCAGCGCCCACGAATACATCTGACTCAAATTTCTAATTCGCTCTACGACAATGTGACGGAAGGGATTTTGGCATCCTAAAGCACACGTGCGTCAAAATTTTGATCCATTCGTATGATCAGGAATATCGATGGAAAGCGTACACAAAAGTGCCTGCTCTTTATAAGGCTAAAAATGTTCAGTGGATTTTTTGTTGGTGTCGAGTGATCATTTTTTTAACAATCCATGAAGAGGATGAAAATTCTTTGAGTTATCGTCTGTATAAGACTTCTTTTAATGTTCATTGGTTGTTTTAACGATCTTAAAACTGGGAAGGAAATGCGGTCAAATTCTTCAATCCGAGTGCCGAGTACTGTTTTGTCCCTAAATATTCAAGTTCTAAAAGCACTAATGCACCAAAAATTCTCTCATACCTATCATTTTGTCCAGCTTCTCTCAATTCTTCCATGGAAAACTAATTAAGGTGGTCTTTCAACACCATTTGGTCATCAAAAAGAGGGGTACAAAACCAGAAACGCGAATCACAACGCTTTATTTAATATTTTTTATACAATAGTATTCGCAGAGAGTATTTCTAATATGTCCATGAACAATGGATAGCTTTGAATAAGATTCGAAGTCGCTCTCTTCAAGGTCTATCGACGGCACTGAACAAAATTCCTCAGCTGCGTACGGACTGCATGCTCTGGCGTCTAACAAGAAATAGAACAAGCGAGAAGAATCTGTATAAGCTGCTTTCCCCTCCCCTTCCGCAATACTCAGTTCACCGCAACCCTTCCTGAGATCCAACAGCGCTGCCAAACTGGTTTAGCTCTCAAATTTTCTCAAGGAAATCTAATACACGGGCTTCTCCACTTAGATTCAATTGGTCGGAAACATTGAGTTGATTCGTCTCCCTCGGAACACACACGTGTTGTAACGGAGCTTGCGACGCTCGCGCCAGGCACTCCGTGGCCACCTAACGTCTTCAGCGCTGCAAGATTCCTGGTCTCAATTTAACGCATTCCGGTAACTGAGTTACCCTGTCATACGCTGGTGTCTGCGGGCGTGCTCTGCGCTTTGTGTGAAATGTTTGCAAGGAGTTGCATGTGGAAGTGAATTAAATGGAGGCGCTGCACACGTCAATTTGCGGTTGGATTAGTCACCAGAAGTCAGTTCTATAAATGACTCCAACAATTTGCTCCCTGTTAGGTGCTGTGTTTGAATGCTAGGTTTGTGTGACAGATCTCAGCATATGTGTGGAAGAAGACTAGATGCAGCTTTTTTGTATTTCTCATAAAAACTATGATTTAAGTTGAGCACTGAGAGTTATTATTCTGTACTTTCAGCTAGCAATACTGCCATTTGATTAATTTTTTGTTTCTTCGACTTTACTTCGGTAGTATGAAAACGAGTTATTGTGGTAAAGTTTCAGTTCTTTCCACAATGCATTTGTCTCAATAACGATTGATTTTTCTTTGTTAAAACACATCTTACAAGCAACTGTACTCCAAGGGCCAATTAATCTACAAAGGCGATTCTTGAAGACTCATCGTATACAGAGAACGAATTTTAAAAGCAACCATGGATTTAGAAAACCTCGAGTACACCTTTGACAAACTTCAAGCGCAGCCTTCAACAAAACAACAATGAACTCGAGTGTTAGACTTCATGCACTGTCTTCGAGGAGACAGCACTGTTTGGAGTCCCTCTAGTTTGTCAAATATCGCGACGGGACCAACTGGCTTTGATCGCTTGAATTGCCAAGATGAAAGACAGCGCTCTCGAGCAGCGTTAGAACTGACACTTGGATTATTGCATGTCACTGAACATGAGGGGCCGAGCGCCGTGCCAGTGTTCATTGTGCTGTCCGTACGCAACACACTCAAATTATCAAGATAGTTACTGTAACCGTGCTGGAACAATTTCCAAAGTGTCTTGTCAACGAATTTTTCTTCGCGGTGTCTATTTCCATGATTCCGGATTAGTTTTACGACTAAAAACAAATTACTTGATCATATTTTAAACAAATCTTTGACTCTCAAATAATTATTTCTAAATGATTTCTGTGTATATTAATCGTTATTGATATTATTCTAATGAACCAAGGCTCTCGTTTTTAAATTAAAGTTTCAACATTATATGTTTATTACTGTGTAAATATTCAAATATGTCTTCATATGTCAGTTTAATTTTATTTTATTCATAAAATACTTTCAAATATTAATTAAATCATCAAATTTTCTCATCAGTTAACAAGGTTTAACTTGGTTACACTCCATGTTAAAAAGCTTTAACGCGACAAGTAATAAAAAAAAATATACTGAGAATGGGGTATTATTGAGTTTGGAAGCCCGCTTTTTAAAATAGAGTAAACAGCTTGAATGCACAGTACATATTCTTGAATTTGTTCGAGTTTTGTCTTTCGGGAAAGAATCATATTTTTTCTCAGAGATGAAAAGATGATTTAGAATGCTCTTCCATTATTTGTAAATTTTATAAATTTATCAAAGTTACATTATTTGTAAATTTGGGCTTAAAAATTAAATAGTTTCACTAATGAATAAATGTTGTATCGCACTTAGCTTATTATTCGAGCTCTTGTTTAGCAGTATAGTTTTGGATGAGAAATTTCAGGCATATCAAATTGATCAGGATATAAAATTATACTAATTAATGTAAGCCGAATTGTTGCTGCTCGTTTTAAACTTGGAAAGTATTGAAATATTTTTAGTTACTGCGCTGTCCTAAATTGCGAGTTTTTAGTTAACAAATATATCGTATATGTTTTCATCGATTTATTCGTATTTATTGTTTTTCTATACATGGGAAATAATCAGGGAGAAAAATAAATTTTATATAATTTTTTTTTCGTTAAGTAATTCAAAAACCTTAGTATTCTACTCATACTAGCTTTCCTATTTGCATTAAAATATTAATGGTCTATACAACACAACGAACTGGTTTCTAACTCCAGTGGTTACGCTTTCATTAGTAAATCGTCTACGTATATTGCAATATCTGCACGAATTCACCGCACATCCAGGAGACCTTCGGTGTAGCTAATTTTCCATTTCGAAATTTCCATGTTTCGGTATGGAAACATCTCCGTAGGAAGGATGTAAGTCATACTCGATTCCTCATAGTCACTCGCCACTGCAATTTTTTTCGTTTTTACACCTTGATCTCGAGAAAATTACAAACTATTCGAAATTACTCTTGAATTTTTCGTTCACTTCGAGAGCAGGAACAACGCCAACGGAAACAAAGAAAAATTGTAATTAATTTAACGTATTCAATTGCACACAGTTTCTAGTTCGACCACCATGTGAGCCTTCTGGAAACCATGTCGACTGTGACCAAGTCGGTTTAGGGTGACACGAAAGTGATACATGTGAAGCTATCATTTAATCAACCCCTCCAGCGAAACATCCAGACGCCAGCCTAAGGGCTTCCTTAATGCCCGTTTTTCATGTATTTCAACACTGTATATCTTTACGCTCGAATCGTGGGGAGTGTTTATGAGTTGTTCGAGGTGTATTCTTAACTCTTTAAAGCGTCAATAATGCACAGTTTGTCTACATCTTTTAACTCCTCATTATTCCCGTTACGTTCAAATCGGAAATGAGCGGTGTGTGATCTACGAAAAAGAGGCTTGCCTTTCATGGGCCGCACTGATGAAAATTCCGTGCGTTCATTGCGGTGCCGGCCTCAAAACTTTCATGTTCTTTGGTATTCGAGATGAAATTGACAAAGTTTACCAATTCGTTCCAAGTAAAGCGGCGTAGCACTGCCTGCACGATCACAGTGCCCTAGTCATACCTACAATGAACAGATTTTGACACGCTGAAGCTTTCGAGACAGTCCTACAAAATTGGTTGCCGAGTTAGATCTTGTTTCAGAAAAATTCATCTCTCTTCCTCCTGTATTGCAAGCTATGAGTGAAGTAAAAATATAAGTAATCATAATCAAGCTCGTTAATTGATCCCTAGTTAAATAATTTTATGATTTTCTAAAAGTTTTTTAGTGTTATTGATATTTAAAATTTTTAAGATCAACGTGTAAGACTTAACAGGAGTGTAAAATTCGTACTCTGCGCTACTGAAACTGTCAAACGATGAAACTCATCATAGACACAGAAAATAATAGACTCTCCGAAATCGAGATATTTTTCTCGGATACCATTTTCTCAGGCTGCAGGAGTGGTAATTTATGCCGGAAAATTGTATTTAGCAATTGAAATTTCTGCTCGTAAAAACTGTTCAGAAAATATGGACACAATGTTTTTGTTCCATAATCGATTCCCGGCGATGCCCCATATTGTAAATTTTTTTAATTAATTTTTTTTTAACGTACATAACTCAGCTTCAAGTTGCATTTAAACAATGTAATGAACGCAAAATCGTTTAATTAATTTCAAGTTTCTGTGCACAAACAATTCAATACGCATTTAAGACTGCCGTGAAGTATGATATTAAGGTAAGAACAGATGACGTCCGTCCGGACCGCTCGTCATGACCGCTACTTTGGGCGACGTGAGGCGACTCAACGATCGAGTTTGGAGATTGAAACTGAGAATTTTAATCCACGCGTTCCATCTGCCTAATGATCAAGGCCCTAAACACCTATTGAGGATGACTAAAGAAAGAATTTAACGCCACTGGCAGCACAAAACGGCTCAGGATCTCTTCTCACAGAAATAAAGGACTTTTGTGTGAACATCCAAGACTGGGAAAAACAGCGCATGAAAAATAGTGCGTTTTCAGGAACTAGTCAAAATATCTCAGGCTTTTTTGGATGATTTCTCGCGCTTAAATCTCGGTACATTGATTTTGTAAGCGATATATAGTCGTTTATTTGCAGTTGCATGAAAAGTTCTCTGACCAAAGTTCCCTCATTTGTTAGCATTTCCTTGAAAGATTTGTTTCAGCATTTGTTGTCATTTACGTCCAATAAATGATAAAGCAGAATGGAAGTATGTTTTGTGTGAATCACAATTCAAGGTTATATTTACATCACGAAGTACAATTATTCGCTATACAGAAGCCCATATATATAACAAATGGGATCCATTGAGTAATTCAACTTCTGTTCAGAGTTTCAGATGGGCTATAATTCCAAAACACCTTTAAATATCTACCATATATCTTTCATAAATTTGATAAGTAGATATTTACGTCTGCTTATCGGTAAAAATCCTGGATCAAAATCAGAGCGTAACATGGATTTAGTTTCCAGTTCATATTGGAAGTGGTTTTGAAGGTCGGATATCAACTATTGCACCCTGTACTGTACCTGAAAATAATGATTTACCGATGAAAAATTAACCCGCTTTTATTGAACGATGAAGTACTAAAAACCTGCCAAACAAATCAATTTTTTAAGTGGGGCAACATCGGTTAGATTGCTCATCTTAATTAAGTATTTACATGTGTTAAATTGAATGTGCTTAGTTTGATGGGAACAATGACTTAAAATTACAGGATATCTGTAGCGTATGACACGTCAGGACACATAAGTGTGTCAATGGTGGTACGTCACACACTACAGATATCCCCTACATATATCGGAGACATGTTAAAACAGACATGTACGTCTGAAAAATGTGTGGATACAGATATCTGAGACATGCATGGGGAGTAAAAGATGAAGCGGCCATGGAGAAGCATTTTGAATTAAAATATATAATATAGATTCGAGAAACCCAGTATTAAGCTTTTAGACCAGTAAGTCGAATGAAAAATTGAAAAATACATTTCCCCATTATACAAAATTTGATAGTTTTCAGTGAAGCTGATCAGGAAATCTAGGATATTTGAGTAAATCGATGGAGTTAGGTTTGAGGGACAAAATGAGGTAGGTATCAAAATCTGCCATCTGACAAAATCTGCCTATATTATCATATTCAACGCACCCTCCAACTCACGTTGCTTTGAGCACCTATCATCATCGTCTCCGACCACTGTTCATTTCCCACCAGCTTCATCTCTTACACCCGTGATATCTGTGCCCGGTGTTATCTCCTGCCGGTGTTTTACGCAAGCTGTAAATAATTCTTTCAATCCGGGGAGGACAACATACCAGTGTTATCGCCGATCAGATTAATCTCTAACCAGCGTGTGCTCGAACCAGTGTAACCTTCAACAAAGAACTAGCGTTGAGTGGCTATTCTAGTCTTAACTGGAGCTCTCGAGCAGATACTTCCATGGTCTGAGCAGGCATCGGAAGCTCTGAACGCCAAATGACGCGGAATAACAACTAAACAAAAGACCTGTCTTAGAGGCGCGATGTTGTTGGTGTGTCGGACGTCGCTTAAAGGATAAGAGCGGCAGTTAGTGGCCACACAAACCTGTAATTACACACACAAAGCAAACAAACGCGAGGCAGGAACTATCCTACGTGTGTGTGTGTCTGTCTGTGTGGGAGACATGCGGCCATTTCTTGAGTTCATCTCATCTGCTCACTCAAGCTAGCAAAACAGAAAGGAGCAAGTTCGGATCTTTTGTTTGTGCCGATGGAAAAATCTCGTTTCTTTTAATATTTTCTAATGTTCATGAGATCTAATGCTCATCTATTCATGTTGAACATTACTATTGAACATTACTACTTACTATTTTACTTTCACGTTGTCGACAGCAAATATGCACCGGATTTAATTTTGTTTCAAAAATTTTCTGCAAAGTATATGCTGAATTCAATTCAAGAATCTTATTAATCAAGTACTCGTGCAAATTTCTTTAAAAATTATAATATGGAGTTGAATTTTAAAGTCTCACTGTTACTTGTCTCCATCTTAGTACTCCCGATAGTTGAGTTAGACTATCACTCTTGAAGTCTGTACCAGTCAAGTCTCACGTATCTGCCTAAGCTATGTGGTGGTGAGTTTTGGAAGTTTCTCCTTTACATTTCAGTGTGACAAGTTTTATTTATGTCTATTATGAAGGAAATGAGTAGAATGTTTTTCCTTCTCGTTCCTCATAATATGAACATCACTTTTCATTATTTTTTAGCTCATGAAGTCCACAACATGCAAAAATCGTCATCACATCAGTTGGATGTGAAAAAATGAAATCACATCAATTGCAAGCTGCAACACATAGTAAGAACTAATCTCTTACAATCATCTATCACTCATATGTTCAAAAGCAAGAATATTGTTGGCGGAATATGAATACCTGCAAAAGTCGGTGCCTCAGCAAGCGCACCATTTCTGATACAGCCATTCATGGACAACGAAGCAAATTAAGGGAAACCATTATGGAAAACTACTGAGTTGATGGTGTGTTCTAGTTGGACATACCATTTTTGAAAAATAGATAAGAATTCACAGCGGAGAGGAAAAATAATATACCTACGGCGTCTTGACAATCTGAGTAAAGTTGAGTTTGGGAATGTATGTTATAAAGCCAGGATTTTTTCACATACATTACGATAAATTTTTAAGTACGTAATTATTGTGCTCGTGCGTCATCATCGGGAGAAACCGCTAGAAATTTTAGATGCGTCCACACTTACTTTCTCATTTTCGGTTACGCAGCTTCAAAACATCTTCCCTACATTGAGGGCTCATGCTTTGACAACCCAAAAATTCCCATGCAGTGTATTGCTCTTAAAACCATTACTTCTTGACGTTTCAGCAAAATTGAAGGAAGGAAAATAAAACTTCGCGAAACTGAAGAAAGTAAGTAAGCACTCACCAATATTGTCAAATTGGCATTTTATGGCCAAAATCGTCCCATTCGGCATCTTTTCAAGTAAAAACTCATCACGAAGCACACTCAGCATCTGATAATTATGCTGAGTAACCACATGCTGGGTATTTCTTTATCAGGCACAGTTCTTAGAGAGGCTAAAATAGAGAATTTCTGGTCAAAAAAGGCCAATCTGGCACTTCAGGACACCGGGTGCCCGAGCTAGAATGAAGTGTCCGGAGGTAATAGCGGCAGGAGACAATTACTGCCGGGAAGGTGCTTAAAGCGCGAGCACTCTTACTGAATGACGCTCCAAGAACGACCGGCGAAAACATCTCAGCGTAATTAAGCTCTGGGCTACAACTGCAAGTCCTGCACCAGCGAGTCGTCGTGTTCTTATCAACAGCAGCCGTCGCTGCATCGCACCTACAATTTTTTTACCAGTCTTACGGAAGAATTCGTATCCTTGCATTTAATTTGAACGAGTTCTTGTTTTATTTGTGCGTCTCCCACTCCTGTTGTGCTGTTCGTGTCTCACCTGTTCATATGTTTTACATGATCACGCGCACGGAAATTTTTTGAAATTCAGAGAATTTTCAAATTTATTTTCTGCACCCACGTATTCTGTATGATATTTCCTTGCATACGTTTGAGTTGCTTGCTGAGTATTTATGTTACACTGTAATTAATTCGCAGTTTATTTTTGACAGCATCAAAGACTTGGCTTACGCTGACGTATTTTTTTCAAGTTCTGTTAGCTGAGTCTTGACGTTTTATCTTTAGCTTTGCTGGAATTTTTTGAGATGATGAGATGCTGACAATCGGCATGTATAATATTCATGTTTTTCCTTCCCACGCTTGCACTGTACTTTAATTATTTCCATCCACACACATAAACGTATTAATTCATGGTAGTAAATTCTCTAATTTGCATCGTCGATTATTACACATTCGTTATTTTTTATTTAGCTTGAAGTCAGCGATTCTTTGAAGCTTACGACCAGTGCAAGTTTGCACACGGCCAAGGCTTCCGTTGGGCGTTCACTGTGTTGTGAAAGTGGTTCAAATGTTTTTTCCACGCTTGCAATAGGTATGAAGAATTTCGACTGCATTGAGGCCATAATTCTAACACACATAACAATGATCGCTACCTATTTCGATGTGGCTGTTCCTAATGTCACAATAATTGTAGGGAACCATGTCATAAACATTTCACGCCGGTCTTCGACGATTGTTCGTTTTAATACTTTGATTGCTGCCTTTCACCTACATTGGGAAGAGTGCCAATTAAGGTACATGTAGGTACAGAATCAAACCACACATCACAATAACCAGCCTATTCGAATGTTATTGATTCTCTTGAGTAAGGCCATTTTTAAGTGACGCCTCTCAATACTCGTTGGAGCATCATTTCATGTCGTGTGGGTCGGGTGTTCGAAGAGTTGACGTCGGCTTAGGATGCTCCTGCACAACTTCCATGGCATCCAAAACGTTCGTCTTCACTTAGCTGCTATTTACCTGCCTCTACCATGTAAATTATGATGGATTCAATGCATCAAGTACAGACCATCTTGAGTTTAAAAATGAAAATGGATTTTTTAATTCAATGTACCGACTGATTCTGTTTCAAAAATAATGCGTGGGTTCAGATTTACAAACACCGATTATTTTTACTGCAAAAATTACAGCCGAGTTCTGCATGTTATTCGATTTTTTTCTCTCCAGTTCAAATTTTGTCGGTTTTATGAATGTATAATTTACAGACAGAGGTAAAAATGACGATCGATGTTAAGTAAAACGTACCAATTATGTATAATATAACATTATCGTTAGTTTAAATGTAACATTCTGACTATTTTAATGAATACTTCATAAATACCGGTATTCAGGCTAGATAATCAAACCTGAAGAGCGTACGTGGTGAATGGGTTGCAAGTCTCGGTATTTCCGAGCATGATTAACGCTAAAATGAATATCATATCCGCTGAAAAATATTCTAAGTAATTTCTCTCTAAATTAATTAACAATCGTTAAATCTACTACGATCATCGCTCTGGTTTCTTCCTCTGTACTAAGTATCATCACCATCGTCAACACCACTTTTACTTCCATCTCATTTACACAAGCACTCACACGCTCAAACACACACACCAAGCGTACACACGCACGCCACACACACACGCACGCCACACACACACACACGCGTACACACACACGCACGCCCACACACGTACACCACACACACACCTCACACACACACGCAGCCCCTCGTGTCTGTGATGACTGTAATGAGCGTCGAAGTCGGCAGAGGAAGTGGCCTGTTTGGCGGACAGATGTATCGCCTCCGAGACAAGATAGGATGTGAGGCCCGGCCTAAATTGATCAAATTAGACGTATAATTACGGAGATAGGGAGCGGTCACAACGGTAGGTCCGCCATGTCAATAGACTTGACTCACATTAGGTAACTGGGAGGGCATCACATTAGGTAACAGGTAGGGCATCACGTTAGGTACTGGGAGGGCATCACGTTGGGTAACTGGGGTGGCATCACGTTAAGTAACTGGGAGGGCATCACGTTAGGTACTGGTATAGGCATCACGTTAGGTAACTGGGGTGGCATCACGTTAGGTAACTGGGGTGGCATCACGTTAGGTAACTGGGAGGGCATCACGTTAGGTAACTGGGGTGGCATCACGTTAGGTAACTGGGAGGGCATCACGTTAGGTAACTGGGAGGGCATCACGTTAGGTAACTGGGAGGGCATCACGTTAGGTAACTGGGAGGGCATCACGTTAGGTAACTGGGAGGGCATCACGTTAGGTAACTGCGAGGGTAATCGTTCACACGGGTATCTACGATACGCAAGTACTAGTATTAGAGAACATTTACCAATGTTGTGATGGGCTTGCCCAACAATTTCGTTTTTGGTAGGAGCAAATGATGACAATACTTGTCTCTCTTCTAGCAGTATTGCCGCAGTTGTATTGTGTTCTAGCTGTGCGGTTTTTTAATGTGAACCGCAACTTATAAGGTGGAAATTTAGAGCCAGTAGTTTTCAGTTTTTCAAAACATGGGTCGAGCATCAATTTAGTCGAATATCTGACTCATTTTTAAGTCTAGCATCTCTCTGTAACAGGAGTTCAATAACTGAATGATTTTATCAGTATGATTTGAGGTTCACATAAGATGGCCTCGTACAATTCGAGGATGGACCGCAGTGTGACCAAAGTTATCCCTAAAACTTGCTTTAGAAACTGCGGTAATTCACTGACCTTAAAACTTTTTAATATCCCAGATAATCTCACTTTATTCTGGGAGAAAGTGTTTCAATTTCTACTAAAAATAAAAGGAAACATCACTCTCTTGAAGAGGAGTAGAGGCACCAATTTACAACGCGTGTTGCACAAAGAATACGGAGCGTGCACGGCCGCCATGTTAATGTTCCTACGCTGCTGCGTGATCGCCTCTGTGTTGAGTCAGCCGCTGATTGGATGACGCGCCGCAGTAATTGCAGATTATGAGAAATTAATGTAAAAAAGGACCAGAGCAAAGCCAACTCGTGTAGACTGAATCGTTTTGTAAAAAGTGTTGCCGGAAATGCTTATGTGAAATCAGCCCACGCAATGTGCATAATTTTCCTCACCGTGCTTGAGCAGTCCACATAATTTTCTTCACCATCTTATTGACATAATTTTCCTCACCATCTTATTGACATAATTTTCTTCTCCATCTTGTCGACATAATTTTCCTCACCATCTTATTGACATAATTTTCGTCACCATCTTGTCGGCATAGCCTGAATAACGTTCTGCCATCGAGAATGTGAAAATTTTCAGCTTAATTTTACTAACAAAATTGACTGACGTGCTAGAATAAAAAGATTTGTTACAAACCTGTAACTTGTCACCACTGAAAAACAAGAGTATACTTCATATCTAACACAATAATATTAACATTATTGATCATATTAGGTTGCTTCTATGGCAACATATTTTGAAGGCGATATATTATGGATTGCTACATGAACAATCAAATACAGTTTGACAAACTCAATGCTTTTATCGCCTAAGGTAATCATAATTGAAGCTGACTGCGCACTTAACTAACGACCCATACAGCAATCAACCATGGTGTAATAGCTGAGGAGTAATACCTGCTCTAGACAAGGTAATAAAACTAGGCAGGCCGTCGTAATTGCTTAGTTAGGAAATTTGTGAGTGCGAAAAAAGTAACTCTGATCTAGCATGTACGGAAATTTGAATGCTAGTAACTCTTATAAGGGCAAAAAGAAATTAATATGATGGAAATAAAATTATAGGAATGCAGTTACACTGAATACCAAGTGCACACAAACATTCAGTTTATTCACCACAATCACATCTGAGTTGGCGTGCAAAATCTATTCAGATATGAGAAATTAACACATGTCTAACCCTTTAAAGTAATGATAAGAAAACTCTACGCAACCACTGACGTAGAGCAATCTACTCAATCGTGCAGACATCGAGATAATCCTCAATTAATTTGCGAAGCTGTGCAGTAATTTAGGGAGCGGTGCGGAATGAGGCAACGCAACCTACAAAATATGAGTGAAGCGCAAAACCAATCCGCCCTGTGACGGCGCTCGGGAACGAAAGCACGAGAAGGTACAGCGCGATCCATCAGAGCGCCACAAACAGGTTTTGACTAAATTATAGACCACATGGCCAGATTATCAATTAGACCGGCATCTGCCGTTGTGTTTCTAACACCTCTTGTGACGTGAACGCAGCGTTTCGATCGACTTTAGTGGTGGTTAGACGCTTCTTCTAACACCTTTGTGGAGCTCGCATGCCGACACGATCTCGCTAGTATAGATGAAGGACGCGGCAACGATTATCGTGCCTGAGCAGGCGTATCTGTGATACGACGATTTCCTTCTTTTCGACCGCGGTCCTATTTTCAGAGTGTAAGTCTATGTTTGGTTTTTGTTTAAGGTTGGGTCTTTGCTCGTTGAAACCCCTGAAATAATTGTTATTTTCGGTGTTTTTGGTGGGTTAGTTGTAATCTTTTTTGGTTTCAAGCTGGTATTTTTTAATTTCAAATGTCACTTTACATCGTGTTAGAAAGAGATGTTTCAAGGTCACAGCATATTTTTGGTGGTTTTATTCAGTTTCTGATCGTTACCTAAAACTTTTTCCAAACATCTATTTTTCTCACGAGTAATTTCATATTTTTTTTGGTTTCAGGATTGCAGGTACTGTTTCGTTCTCATCGTGAACAATTCCCTCAACAATAAACTGACCCGTGTAGATTATTCTCATCCTTGTAAAATATTTCGGCTCTTGATCGTGAGATCGTGCGAAAGAGCTAGAAGCTCTCTTGAACGCTTAAGTATTTATTAGCGCATGCGCATCGCTCTCTCGCCGACGCCATTACACGTTTTCCATAATTCAAAACAACGCAGATCGTGGCAGAAAAACCCTACGAGAAATTGCTTACATGTCGATGGAATTCGAGAGGCTCTCAAATTTACTTCTGATATCTTCAAGGGAACTTCATATTCTGTTGTTGAATAAAGTGATGAAATCCATAGATACAGAATCATTAAATTCTTTTAATTACAGTAAAGAAGTTTTGCGAAAATAATTTATTTAATCATTTTCTGCTGTGCAGCAAATTGAAAATTAACGTTAAAAAAATACTTCGCTATTCAAGACTATTTTCTTCAAGAGGCTGTTACTATGAACTGGTGATCTCAATTTATAAGACGCTAGAGAAACTTATTACTCTGAGCGACATATATCGTGACATATCTAGCGTGAATATTACAAGACATCGCCGCCAGTCTCACCGCTCACGAAATTCTTCAGCACTCCTTATAATTTTCAAGGAGATGTTAACGTCAATTTATCACTTGAATATACTGCGTGTCACGTGAATTTATTATGCTAAACGACTCATTAAGATGGACGCTAAAGGGCATTAAGCGGTACCTCTCAGGCATTGTTATTCTGCATTATGCATTCTACACTCGCGCCATGCCACCGCAAATTGGTGCTGGCGCGCCTCTGGAGTGACTTTGATACTCCGTTTTGTTTTCAAAAGAAATTGGCTGAAGTGAGAACACTTCATGAATTGCCGCGCGTTCCCATGGGTGTAAATGCCTGCTTTTTCGTTATTTTCAGGTTTTTCTAATTTAAAATATCACGATGGGCTAAGAATGATTCTTCATGATTTTGTAGGTCCAAAGAGTACACTAGTATTTAGTTTTGAGATTAAGCATTAAACTTGAATACATAGATATATATATATACATATATATATCGATATATATATATGTATATATATATATATATAGCGCAACCTAGTTAAGTTACCGCATATTTGGCGAAATCCAAATAGCGTCAAACGGAACATTAGTCATGAAAAAAGAGTCTTTAGAATACCCCGAAAAATATCAAAACTGGACGCAACCAAGTTCAATTTTAAGATTTCATACATGAAAGAAAAAACTCGAGATCATTTGAAAGCTTCATTCTTAGCAGTAACGTCCAGCAGACGACGTCAAAAGTTCATGCATGTATAAGCAAGATCCTCTAAAGTCTAGAAAACCGCAAAACGACGAAGATACGCGATAAAACTTAAAGGTTTCTTACAGGATAATAAAATTCCTGTTCAATTTTTCATGCGCCTCGTCTGAGTGGAATGGTACGCACCTACACATCTTCCACTTGGGTGGCCAAGCCATCATTCATTTATTCATCATGTGCCGCAAAAAAGGATCGTTTAGTCTTATCGTCTTGAGACCTTGACGGTAATGATAGCGCTAGACGATAGAATTCTTGACGAGCTCCAAACAGGCGCCGTGGAAAAAAATTCTTCGCTTCGTTTCGAACGTCTTCCAGAGATCGAGATTTGGCGGAGATGGTGTAGTTGAAAAGCGTTTTTTTCTTATTGCACCACATCATTTCTAAAGTGATTCTCTTCTATTTTTTGTTATCTCACGAGGTACTTCTCTTGATTGCATGTTAATTTCAATTTTGCGGTAGTGGTTGAATCGATGTAAAATATAAATGGTTCATTTTAAAATTAAACCTTTATATAAATATTCCGTGGCATAACACAGATCAGTGTTAATGAAGCAGAAATATTTACCGTGAACTGCTTCAAAATTGCGATGGCTATATGGCTGCGTGAAGTGGTTGACAAAAATCTACACCGAAAGTTTTCACATTATTGCAAAGCGAACTTCAAAGAAGCAGCGAGTAGAACCGGAGCCTGTAAACGGTTTATGGCTTTACAACAACGGGGCATTTTAGGGCTGTTTGTAATCCTATTTTTCCTTAATTTATAAAGCATTTTAGAGCTGTTTGTAACCGTATTTTTCATCGATTTATAATACTGGCAAAACAACAGCCGATGCGGATGGACGTTGCTAAAGCGAAAATAATAAATAACTCTCCTTAAGACACTAAAAAGCGGTGAATTATGCAAAATACGTTTGCGCATTGGACGTTTACGGTAAACCCTCACATCCTACACACGTCGCAAATGTTCACACGGACGTTGTTTCACTCACTGTACGAAGCTGGGACTATAATTTAGGCCCGTATGAACAGGAACAACCACACGCTCGTGATGTTGTGGAGGAGTAGCTTGTCAATACTGTCCTGTACGCTGACAACTGACTTAGAAATAACACTCATTTCCCTGGGAAAACACGTACGACATTTATCATCTGCAGAGCTCCAACTATTTTCTATGTAGGTGAGGTCGATCTTAAACGTATATTTCCTGATGAACTGTACCGTTCCAACGCTTTAGTGTTATTTCCTGCATAACAGGAGCGTTTTTGCATAGCAGTTAAGATCTAGAAATGAAGTACATTTTTTTATCATCGGTATGTGCAGTTCGACCAAATGGACACGATAAAATTGCCCTATTTGAATTCTACAAATATTAGAAAATTATCGAATCAATTTAGCTTTTCGAAGTAGGATTTAAGCACATTATACACATTTACATGCTTAAATTGACGGGAAAATAGAAGTAAGCGGGCTCCAAATGAAAACATCTCAAAAGAATGAAATCGTGAATCGCCTAAACGAGTTCAAATTATAGCTAATTTTACGCTTTTAGAGTTGCAGGAAACTATTGAATCAGTTACTCGTATACCGCGACAGAGGTACAAACTTCAAGTAATACAGGTAAATAATCGCACTCTAAAACTCCATGTTCAGCGAGATTCTATACGCTCCTATTAACAGAGGGAAATAAAACCCACATTAAAACCCAATCTTTGCGAGACGTCTTACTTTTATTATACATTTTGTTCTCAGTTTAAACCTCATAAAAAGTCACATTTGCGGAGCTGTAGAGTAACACATTTTCGATGTATATTTATCATTTGATTTTCGCTGCAATTCTTAATTTAACTTCCGTAAGAATGAAGTACGCTATTATGAGTGAGTAAATTATTTTTTGTGTGCAAGTTATGCGATTTAAATACGGAAGGAAACCCATGAATAAATTGAGGTAAAACTTTAAAGAAGTATCTTTTGCGAGGCTCCGCTCATATTTTTCATTTAATCAACAAGAATTTAAATAAAGTTAATTTTAACACTTTAATCCGAGCTATTACTTATTCCCTTGAGCGGAATTTTCAATCCATGCATTCAAATTTTAAACTACTAATACGAATAAAAGTGCGCATTTCATGCGGTGTCATAAAAATAGCAAGTATAGGCGCAGCAGACTCCGTTGAAAGTTAAAATAAGAGTTGAGATAAATTCAATTGAAGCTTCCGAGCATAATTAATGAGGAGACGTGATTACAGCCCCCTATGTAGCAGGCACGCGACGTGACAGGCGGGATGGCGGTCGTGACATGTTATGTTGCAGGTCCGTAGACTTTTGTGGTCCGACAATAGTCTGATAAATGCGAGCTGCTGAAAAATGGACAATGTGCGTGACAAGGGAGCCATGTTGCCGAGAGGGTGGGCTCATGCGAGTATATTGCAGCCATGGAGCACTTGCCAATGTGCTCCGCGACTACGTCATGTATAGATCAGGGTTGCTACAATGGCCTTCTCTGGCTGATATATTCTGATTTGGCCTGGTTTTTCATATTGAAATTGTCGTAAAAATTTGGATTGACCCTTCTGAAAATACAGACATAGTTTCAAGGCTAAACTTCGTTTGTAAATAGGCAGAATTTCGAAGTTTCCGCTAGAGAAAACGTTGATCTTGCTAACTAAGTGTCGATTCCCTTCGTAATTGCTTCATACGAGCTGTTCCAACGACGGATTTGGCGAATGTGCAGTGGTAGGAATGCATGAATTGTGTCTAGCATTTGATACGTGTTCTTTTTACTTACTTATCTGTTTCAGGCTAGGGTTATGAAGGATGTAGAGATTTGCTCTTGTTCAGTGCAACATTCAGTTTTCAATTCTCAGTTCATATATTTTAACCGCTTATTGTTTTGCTGCTCTTTCAGCTTCTGGTTTTGATTATTTTTGGGGTGTAAGTATTGTAGTCATACTGAGTTATCCGCCTATGTGTCTGTTTGAATTTAGAGTTTGATTTGAGTTGGACTAAGTAGGGCTAAGTAAAACTAAATTTTAATCACGTAGCTAGTTTAGTTAATCTTTTTCTGATTTAATCGTGGCTTTATTTTTAAAGTAAAATTGTACTGAAAACACATTGTAAAATTCAAATTCTAACTTGAAATATCTCATGTTATATTCTAAAGATACGGTCAATTATTATCAGCGGCGTCTAATTTTCTATTTCATAATTCTGTAAAATTTTTATGTAATTTGCAACTTCACTGAACATTTAACTCGATGTTATCCAATGCCATCCCATTGTTATTTTCAGTTTAAATCTAACAGCTTTTTCATTTTTATTACTCTATGGAACTTTACATAGGTAAATATTACTATTTACAATTGACATTTATCTTGGGAGTTGACCTTCCAGGTTCAGCTTACACACTTATAGTTAGAAATTCATTGTTCAGTAATCATCCATTTTTATTCACTATATAGCGTCTATTCATTTTGACGCTGAATTAGACTCTTCGTTCTTGAAAGACTCGAATTTTGAAGCCGTAGGGAGAATACGACATCTTTATTCTGAATAAACTCCAATAGTCAAAACCTGTCCTGAATATTCATTGATATGCAGGTACATTCATATTTCCCAAAGTTAACACGATTTTAAAAATGCTCACTCACTTTCATTTATTTTGAAATATTTTTCCGAAATGTTTCTAGACAGATTTTTTTATTGAAGATTATAAGTTTTTTATTGATGATGTGCTGTCAGATCACCAGCCTTTCGACTTTTAACAAAGGTCACTCTTAGCGAACTTATCATCGTTTTTTTAGTCATCCTCATATTATTTAGTAAGTGTGAAAAATGTAGGCCACATAAAAAAGTGTTACTCAGAATTTCATTACCACTTTTACAAATTTTTTGCATGAATTGAAGTAATTTTCTCAAGTTAGGGAACCGTAGACACGTGTGACGCAAAATCTTACCCAACCTACAATATTTTCCATCAGCCCTACAAATTTCTCAGAAGTGCGATAAACATGAACGTCGTGGACAAGTGTCACTTAAAACTTTCCCATTTTTTCGTCAATATTTCTGGATAACGTGGGGCAATTGCCGGCGGTAAGGGAAGCATGGACATGTGTGACAAATTTGGGCATCTCTGCGGGCAAAACTCGACTCACTGCAGCACCACGCCAGGCCGGCAGGCGGCTCTATGTGAACTGGTGTGCGAAACTCGTTCTTTTCAATTATTCGTGTAGATAGACGCAATCATTGGCCCGTAATAGAGAGAATATGACTGGTAATTGTGATAGTAATGACAGGCACATGATACAGAGGTGGTATTGCCGTCTGTCTGCGCTGTGTCTCTGCGTCGTCGTCTGACAGAAGCTTGTCACGCGATACATACAGATACTTACACAGCAGACGGAAGCTGCACATGCGCACATGAGTGTGTTCCGATCTGTGTACATGCTGGCACATGTCACGATTTTTGACACAATTTGGGAATGTTAGGATTTTGGATACACTTTGAGCATGTTTGGATTTTGGGCACAGTTTGGGCATGTCAGGATTTTGGCCACAGTTTACAATAATAGGACCTTGTCTCTGAATTGTTCCTTTCTGCGTGCACCAATTTTGGCGAGAATATCCACTTTAAAAATCTATTTGTTCCTGCTTTCAGAGTGTTTTTTATGTGTGTTGGTATAGCAGGGGACTTTTTTTTGCCGGATTGTTGTTTCCACTTAAAATTACTAGCGTTTTTTTCTTGTTATGGTGTTGTTGTTTTTTGTGAAGCGTAATCGTAGCTTTTGAGGAAAATGTAAGATTGAGATTTCTTTGGGTTGGTTTGGTAATTGGATCCCGACGTCGTTTGATGTCATAACGAGCTAGAGATGTCGAATAGATTAAGAGGGTCCGTACGGGGCGTGAGTGAGAAGATGTGCATATGCAATTTTCTAGTAGAGGACACCAGGGCACAAGGAAATGTGGTTCATTAGGAATCAAAAATTCATAAATTATATTCATGAATGAGTTGAAATCTGCGTGATTCTGTGTCGAGAGTTAAAACAGGAAAGCACGCAATAAACTATACTGCAAATAATAATTAAATTGGCTGACAACTAAGGTATGTTTACTCGCATTTGAAAATAACATGCAGTCAACTAGTAGAGATTCATATAATTTTGAGTGGTTGATGAAATTCCGCGTACTCCGTCTTCTAAAAGTGCAATTCCATAGCGGATGTGAGGGACCAAAATGTTCGGTTGATGAAGTTAATAAAAAAGTTTAAAAATTTCTCATGGATAAATCTTCCCTGAAGTTTATTAGTGATGCCTTGGAGTACAACATTACGCAGCTCAGTTGCTGAGGTCACTTGAGTATGCTAGAATACTGACTGCTGCAATTAACGATGAATTAATTTCTTGGCTAACTCAAGGGAATACACAGTGTTTTTTCCGATATTTCTTACAAAACAGCATTTCCAAACTCATTACAAAAACACAACACAAAAAGCCGATCAATTATTTCACGCACAACTATACTTGACTTGGCATTTATGACACCTAACTGCATTTACAAAATTGGTATGCAGAAAGAAACCTTTCGTACTACCATTTCCGCAGCATCATAATTATTATTGCTAAACAAATATTGAAACTGTAGCTGCTGAAACCTCTGTAGTTATGTATTTAGTGCACCAAATTGCTGCGAGAGCCATTGAACGTCAACAGTTGACTATTAGTGCGCCGAAATATTGATCTCGATGACGTATATACATATCAATCACACAGAACATAAAAAAATACGTTCCAGCAATTACAGAACCAATAAAAAAGTACGTTCCAGCAATCACACAGCCCATAGACAAGTAAGTTTCAGCAAAAATACAGCACATCAGTCACCTCTGGAAACTATTCGAAAGTAACGGTATCAGCTTCGATTGAGAATTTCATACAAGAAACAATAAATATTTTATGGAAGCTTCATGCGCTGAAAAAGTCGCGTTTGTGTGATGCGAAACACGGGTCTCGGTTTAGAACCTGCGAATCTATTCTCGCTCAATCTAGCTTAAATTTTCAATACCTAACACTTAGTGTGAGTGGCTGCAAACGCGTGCCTTCAAACGCATGTCGTGACACACACGTACGCGACATGTCACTCAACCGACAAGCTTAACTTAAACCTGATGCTGTTATAGGAGGTCAATATGCATTCTTGTATGGACGTGTGATTGATGTCTCCATTGAGTCTAGATTTCAATGCTTTGTGCGTTTAAGTGTCTTACTTGAGTTTCATTGGTGCTAATTTGAAATAGATTATTTTTGTAAATAGTTTAATTCTTATTAGTTAGTTATCAACCAGGTGCAGCTTTCATTCAAACATCTGCTCCTACTAATGTTTACATGGGGATCTATGCACATGTTAGTTGACGAAAAATAGTTGTTGAGAAAAAATTCTGAGAAAATTGAGTTCGGATCGTGCTGAAAATATAGAAGAGGTTCCTGTATCTCAGGCATGTGCTGGAATCTGTAAATTTGATTTGTGCAGTTTTCTAAGACACAAATGCAATTCATCGAATAGAAGAATTGGATCAATAGATTCAATCCCAATTTCATAAATTGTGGATTTCCTGTATTTAATTTGGCCTGAAAAATATGAGCAATACCTCATTTTTAGTTTTTCAAGTACAATTCAAAATATCAATTATGACGGTAAGAACATGCTAAACAACATCCAATTTTGCTCAACCTTTTGTCTTAATACAGGCTTAATCGTCTTTCGAAATGCACACTTGTTGCCAGTGTAATTTGTTTGGGGCGCTGCAATCCCAACTTTGAGTTGATTAAAATGAGAACATTAATTTCAAAAAGCATGTTAATTGTAAATTAATAATGGCAAATCATCTTCATTGTGATTACCTACACTTTTTCGTTTATGAATCTAGAGATCCATTAAATTGATTTGATTGCTTTTTTAGGTTGATTTACATGACTACAACTTCCAATTATGCATGAGGTCTGAAACAAAACCTTTATTTCATGTTTCGAATAATAAGTATCTTGAGTGAAAAATAGAATCTATGAACAGTTTTAATGAATTTGAATATACAATGCACTGCATTATCCTCTTTTCTGTTGCACGATTTTTTTATGAAATGCAGGAAAAACAAAAAATACCCATCCATCTATTTTTACCCTGGTATTCGAAGTACGAATCATTTGAATAATTTGATTTACAAAACTGGATTTTAAACCACAGAGAATCAGAAATTTCCTGTCGAGAGCAATTTTTTTGTTTCGTTAGAAAACTTTGTAAAACTGGAAAGAAACTCTCAGGGCCTCTGAAAAATCAAGATTTGAACAAGCCACATTAATTGAAAACTTCTAAATTATATGGTGAAAGAACTATGAAACTTTTGGATCTTGCCCTGGAATAGTTTTCATTACATCAAATTTTTTCTATCAGTTTCTCAGTAATTTCAGTTGAATGAATGTTTATTTTTTTGGCTAAGGCGCATTCGATGGCGAAGGTAGATATTTATGCTCTATCCCATAAGCGTGAAAGTAACCACCAGAAAAAAAACAATAAAGTTTTTTCAAAATATATAGTCGAAACGAGATATTCTAAATGTACGACATAACGCTCTCTAACTCAATCACAAGTGGAAGCCTCTGAAGAGTTTTCCGATGTCAATTACAAACGAGCGTCGCAATCGAACAACACGCGTGACTTTGCGTCTCCCGAAATCGCCTGATTTTTACGACCACGTCGGTATCATAGCTACTGCAACAGCCCGACACCGCGTCCCGCCACATGTTGGCGCTTTAGCTGACGATGCTTGTCTTTATTTCGCTCGTATAGCTTTCAGTTGCTCACCACAAACTGGCGGGGCAGTTCTCTCAACAAGTTTATACCTTTACTAATGAGACGCGTTACGCAGTTTTTGCCGAGCGCGACACTTTAATAACAAATAAAGAACTGTCACTCGTCTCTCTGAAAAAACAGTCGAGAAAAATTAGATACTGAAAAAAACACAGCATTTGAGGATTGACGTGTTTGTAGAAGAAAGTGTTGGGTGGTGTGAGAGAATGTATGTTTGAATGTTGTAAAGATAAGTAGAGAAACATTGAGCCAATCTGCACTTGCGTTGTCGTTTAAATGAACGTAATACCCGTAACGGAGACTTGGTGCTGAAAACGCTTTCATAGATTTCTATTCACTAATTGGAGAGGTTGGCAGTATTTAAGTACCTTAGTTCAAGGAACTAATGAGCTAATTAAAAAACGCTCCTTTTCTATATTTTCAAAAGTATATTTGTTAAAGTTAGAGAGTTGGTATGAGTACGAGATTCCTAAAATGAATAACCTCGTGAAAGGTAAAGCAGGAATTTGGATGAAATAACTTGACAGTTTTCCTTTACCTTCCGAACTCAAAATTTCTTACTATGATGGGTTTTCTCCACTTTTTGTCTGCTTATCACTCTGTAAATGATGCGTCGGCACAAGTCTCTGAACGTGACAACATGCAAGAGAGTACCGCCTGCCTGCGAAAAACTGAAGAAACATTAATGGTCTGTCTGACAGACACCTGATGAAGCCTTACGACATTTAAGAGAGTAAATATAGAGGCAAAAGTACATCTAAATGCGTATCAGTAAAATTTTCTGATCATGTTTGTTAATTTTAGAACATGAAACTTGTAAATCATGAGTGCGTGAAGCAATCGCATATTATAACAGTCTTTCTCGAGCTTTCAATACATTTTTGGGAAGCGTTTGTTCAATTTCCCCCTGATTCACTTAATCCTTTCTTGCATGCATACGCGCAGACTAAGACATAATTACGTAACAACACCAAAAATTAAGGAATAGGTAAAATTGAAATGAGAAATCGAGTTGACGAAAAACATCAGCGGCTGTGAGAAAATTCGTCAGTGCCGCACAGGACTGGGCGCGAAATGACGGGCTGCGAGGGAGTGATGTGGTTGTGCACCACCACTTCCTACCTGCATTTTGTGGAGCTGCACCGCGTTATTGGAGGCTCTGGACACTCAAAAACTACCTTTAGAGACAAAAAAAAATTACCGTCGGCCCAAAGCAATCCATCGTATTTGTCATTATAGAATCGCTGTGTCAATTGCACGAGCAAACCAAAAGCGCATTTGGAGTCGTTGTGACCCGTCAGGTTAGCTGCTTGGCATTTTTATTTTTATTTTTTTAAATAAATTATCTAACTCTAAATTTTAAAAGCATTCATGGGAATGTTCCCTTCGAAATTTAATTGCCGTGGACGTTAGAATTTGAATCTTTTAACTTATAAATTTGAGGGTGTGCTAACAATGTGATTAAATTTCTAAATAAGAAAATCAGTTTATTATGATGAAGAAAATACTAAACGAAAAAATCAGACCTGAGAGCTATCTTGAGAAACCTGTAAAACTGATCAATAGTGATCTCAATAGCACTACCCGTCTTCGGCTTACATTTTTAGATTTTAGGATTTACGTTTATACTATGTAGGATTTACTCATGCAATAATCAGGGCATGCATTCGTACTATGTAGGATATACATTTGTAAATTTTAGGGCTGACATATGTAGTTTGTGGCATTTACTTTCTTTATCGGGCTTGCAAATGCAGGAAGTAGGATTTACTTCCGTAACTTATTGGGCTTGCAAACGTAGTAAGTAGGATTTACTTTCTTTATTTATCGAGCTTGCACTCGTTCAGTAGTTAGTATGACTTACTTTCTTAACTTATTGTACTTACATTGACTTTCGAATTGACTTTCGTAATTCATCGATTATTCATCGGGCTCGCATATGCGTTTGGCATGAGTTACGTTTGTAAAATAGCGCAGTGTTTTCATTTGTTGTTACAACTCGGTGCAAAACTCGAGAGCATTTTAAGGCGCGGTGCCGGAAAGGAGGAAGTGTTGAGGCGCGCGTTCACGCTACGCACATGTGAAGTGCGGACCTGCGCGCCTCATCAGGACCTTATTTACGGCCGCTTCTGGGTGGTCTCGCGGCCCTCGTGTGACCCAACTTTATTGCGGGGAATATGTGTCACATTAGAGGGGAGTCAGGGCTGGCGGCGACGGGGAAAAGAGCGCCGGGTACCGAGGGAGGGAGGTGGCAAGGGGAAATTGAAGGGAGTTTAGAAGAGCAACGCGACACGGGTGGGAGAAAGACTGAAGTGAAGGGAAGAATGAAGGTAAGAGAGGATGATGGTGGAATTAAATGGCTGATCTCAAAAAGACATTCAGTAATGAGATGAAGGGCATCTGCTTGAACTCTGATAAACCGGTAATTTAAACGAGACTAAAAATTATAAACACAATTAACGTACAAGCAAAAAGGACACATAGAATTGAATAGTTGTAAAATTTGGCAGCGAAAAAGGGTCTTTAGAGCAATATTCAAGTCGTTAGAGAAGGGGAAATCATTGTGAGAAGAGTAAGAATATTTAAATAAAATGGACGTCATGTTGAAATTTCTAAACACGAAAAGTAGTAGGCGAGATGAATAAATTAATTTCATTTCCCACAAAAGATGCCTCCCGAAATAACTCAAGAGTGTGTGTAAAATTTGTAGTGAATCCACGAACCACTCAAAAAACAAACATCCCTAGCCTCTTATACTCGTTATCCGATCATCAAGCAAGCGACACAGGTAAGCATTAAGATTATGGTCATCTTGCGGTTCAGAAATCACGATTATGGTCATCTTGCGGTTCAGAAATCACGATTATGGTCATCGCGATACAGAAATATTGCAAATTACACAATCCGACTCATAGAGTTTGATGAGAGAAATTAATTTACATTTTAAAATGGAGCTATCGTGGGCAATAGAATGATGGAACTTTGAGCTGGAGCAAGAAATAAAGATAGCAGTGAAAGAGACACGAGGATGTGAATGAGGTAAAATACAAATCGAATTAGATGAACTTAGTTGGTTTCTTGATCAACTTGCCAGTAATATTTTCACATTTCAGGAGGAAGTTTTGTAAGTTTACAGGTAGTGAGTCTAATTCTAAATGGATTTTGATATTGCCACAGTGAATTTAATAATTTGTATCATTATGAACAAACACGCGATCCGTTACGGTGGATAAACAGCCTGATATATAAGTGTACCTAACACCTATCAAACACTTCTATTTCCTTAGTCATTTTGTGAACATGGGCTGAATTTCTTAAACTTTCAGTTCTTTTTGCTGTCTCTGCTTGTGCATTAATATTGCACGCTCTCTCATAGGGTATTTATGCAGGAATTATAACGTTATGCGTGTTATTTATGAAGATGCAATGTCACACCTTGGCTTCGTAACTGACCTATAGCGCCAACATTGATCGCAGTTTGACAGAAAACTTTGAAAAAATGTTTTACATTGTAACTCCATACTTATAGTATAAGCGTGCTGTGTTCCAAATAGCAACAAATTACTAAAATAAGTGTACACTTACAGTCAAACCAATTTTAGTATCCGTGTATGAACAACTGAAATTATGGACGCGAACACAAATACAAACGCTGATATACACACCCACAACTAAACACATGAACACACACGCTTCAAATACATCTGTGCAGATACATGCTCACACACACGCACAGCTAGAAACGCGTACAGTAAAACCATGGACGAACATGCTTTCACTGATATAGTTCACCTCAGGGAATCTCCGCTGTGTCGCACTCGCAAATTCGCACGTCCGTCTATTGCAGAGTTGCCAAATTAGAGTCTTCCTGGGAAAAATTCCCCATATTTCGTCATTTTCTATCAAATGTGGTCACCAAAATCTCTGTTTGCAGCTGATTAAGTGCTATTTATTCCTAAATTTTATATGGGGAGGTATACAGATACTTAGGGAGTTTTTTTTAAGGAGCAATTTGATCATTTTAGCACATGAAGGTCAATCTAGAGGTCCATAAGCAAGGGTGTGAAGTTCTCATTTTACTCTTCGCACCGATGACCGACAGCAGAAAGTATTAATCCTTCCTTCAATTAACGTGTCTTTCTCTCGTTTGCGGGAACTTAACGCGGAGAAAACATTTTCTAAGCAGAAATTTTTCGCATATCAAGTTATTTTCAACGTCTAAAAAAGTTTTAATAATAGACTAAAATTTCGCTTTAGTTGAAGCAGTCTATAGAATGAATCGTTGCCTAATTATATTCTTTACTCCGATGACTTTTCTATTGAGTCAGTGATGAGTAAAAGACGACATTTTTTCGTTTACGTGCTCCGTATCAAATGATGTAGCATATCACACAATTTTAAGCAGTTTAGCTTGAAATTACTACATACCATACGTTTACTCGTTTAGCCGTCTATTGTGCGCTCTTTATACACAAACCTGATTGATTTCTTGAACCAAAGTTGTAGTCAATCCTATCCTTCTTCGGCTATATTCATGACTATCTATTATTAGAACGATAGAATAAGAGTACAAACTTGCTTATGTTGAATAACAATAACTGAGTGGGATAAAATACACAACCTGATCTGTGAACGAAATTAGAACACACACACCCAGTACAACATATAATCGGAACTTCAGCGCACAAGTCAATCTATGATCAGCCCTTGAGGAATTTCATATCAAGCCTTACTCTACTTACGCGTTCACACGGAGACGAAATTAACTGAACATGTTTTGGACCCACAATCAGTTAAGGGTTTCTGAACGCGTTGGTTTCATGGCCCTCGAGTGCCGTGGTCGGTGAGTGTCGAATGGGTCCTGATAAGAAACATCGGTCACTGATTCAAGACGATGCCGAGGCGTCGAGTATCACCGGAGTGTTTGTTTAAGGCGATGCCGGTGTTGAGTTCGAGGAATTTGTGTCTTCGATGCGATTAAGCCGTCGTGCTAAAGAATTTCTGTCAATGGTAGGGTCAAGAATTTTGTGCCTGTGGTCTTAATTTGTGAGTTACGGGAGGTGTCACTGTGAAATTAAAAGCTTTTCTCGGGTAAAGGTATTAAAGTTACCCTACTAGTTTGTAAATGAATCTAGGAATTATGCGAAATGATATTAGGATTATCCAGCTTGCTGCTCACAAGAACATCTTTGTTCTCATGCTGGCATATTCATAGGAAATATTAAGAGTTCAAATGACTGCTGAAATGGTTTTCTCAGCTTCAAAGCAAAATTTTAGTGCCCCAATATGATGAATGTGAAATCATTTTTATATTCATAGAAACTGCTACTTCAAATTATGCTTCTTTAACTCATCTTTTCACAAAACTTTCACTCCACAAATAAGCCATACATGCTGAGTTAAACTTTCTCAGTACTTATTAGTGCTATCAACTGCACCCTTCAAATGGTCTTCTACAGTTAATTTCCCTTCAAAACTGCCACCTTAAAATAAACAGCTATACATTGATTTAAAGTAATTTACAATTACTTTCTCGATTTGATGCCCTCACGCGACCGTCGTGGTGTCAGCACCACCACGACACCGCGAGGGCAGATATCGCCCGAGTGTCACCGGCGTAGCTATAGTTTACGGTGCATGTGTTGAGGCACGCGCGTCACTGCCGTGCGGTCCGACTGCCGTAGTGTCTAGTGAAAGACACGCGGCTCGTTCTCCAAACTTTTTTCGTAAATTCTACATCATTTCGCCGAACAAATATTCCCTAAGATCAAAAAAGCGTAGGTGTAGGATGATTTCCTAAAGCACGTGGCTAATTTTTGTAAAGTGAATTGGATTTTAAGTGTTTCTAGAAGCCAAATTTGCTGTTTTTGGCGAAGATTCTTTCTCCCTATAATGATTAACAATATTTCCGGATCTGGCTTGAAATTACTTAGTTTTACAACAAATTGATGTGCGCTGTAGATGTAAACAATGACGCTTTGGAACGAGTTCATATACGTGTTAACTAACTTTAAATGAAGCTCTACATCACACTTTCTGAGCAGCCCTCTCACAGGAAGCAACGGTCTTTAAAATTCTCAGCTTGCTGCGAGAGAGTGCCACCTGATACGCTATAGCGCCATGTTTATGCTACATGCCCACCACGGCCATCAACGGCGCTATGTAAATGCTGAAAACCATTTCTCATTTCCTAGACATAATCTTTTGACAGCTCCTCACCTTTAGAACTTGTTATGGATGCGTTTACCAAGCATCAACCTGAGAAGGATGACAAGTATGTGGATGCAGCCAGCACCATGGCACGCCGCCGTGCTGGCGAAAACGTCAATGTGACAAGTGTTAGCCTTGTCAAGATGACAAGAATGCCCATGTGACAAGCCCTTGCTTTGTTTGAGACCAAAACACATCTGAACCAGAATTTTTATAACGTACTTACACTAAGTTAGAAAGCGGGGGAATTTATGTTGTGGTGTCGAGGAACGGAAATTTTAGGACTAATTCTGTTTCATTAAAATTCAAAGGTCGTTGCGCAAGGCATGCAACTCTCTTCAGAAAAACAGTTTCATTTTGTTTTTAGTCCAATTACAAACAATTGAACGTAGAGATTTTAACTCTTCTTAAATTTTTTCTAAAGTGTTTTGACAGGTGATCTGATAAGCTGCACGAAATAAAAAAAGCTGCAGTCATCACAAACGTGGAGAAAGACGTCGCAGATAAAATTTTCTCCTTGCAAAATCTACAGTTACACTTTAGGTCGAATACGGTTAGCACCGCTTTTTGACTGTAGAGGCATTTAGAACAAACCAACCCATGAATTAACATCTCCAAAGTTACACCATTCATCATAGCAAAGCAACTTTTAATGACCATGGTAAAGGACTAGCCACGTTCGTCTTACGAGCTCGGAATAGAATAGCGGCTCATTCTCATTACGGAAAACTGAACAGGATCGCTGTTAAAATCAGCACTCCGATTTAGGGTGTTTACACGGGCGAAATTTACGACGATTGGAGGCTGTAGCTCACCATCGGACCATGGAAGTTGATGTTACTTATGACGAAAGGCGATACCACAGAGCGAGAAGCATGATGGCGGTGTGAGTGCGCTGGTACACAGCCCTCTCGGTCTGTCCTAACGAGTGTGGGTCGGATTGCGATGACCGACAGCAATTCCTAACACGTCTTTCTTCAGTCGCACCCCAACTTTTATGGCTGCGTAGCTTAAATAATGGACTTTATCTGATTATAAGGTTGTTGTAGGCCATGTTGGATTAGGAGGTTCATCTAGATTATGTTTGAATCTGGCAGTCTTTTGCGTTTGTTTGATTTTCTCAAAATGAAGGTTTAGCTACTTCACATTCTTTAATAGAATCTTTGCTTGAGACATATTTTAAGCACTATTACATTATGTGAAGTCCTGATAGTAATACTTTATTAGATGAAGTTTCTTTAGCATTTAATTGTAAGGCTTTCTATTTTCATTTTTCAGTTATGAAAAGAAAAAAATCAGTACTCTCAACGTCCGATGAGGTCATGAAGAGGTAAAAATAGTCTTTCAACTTTGCATTCTAAAAATAGAAACTATAGTACGCTAATGTTTGAACGCTAGAAAATTATGAATGCTCTTATCCAAGAAACTATTCTATGTTGAAAGCCTAATAAGATTTGCTAAATTTAATTAATCCGCTTTTACGTTCTTGATAAATCAAACTGCAGGAGGCTGCCAGCAGCAGATCTATTCAATTTCAAGACAGTACTAGAATTAACTTGCGAAAATATCAAAGCGGAAATGATTGCACTATTGGAGCTCAATATTTCGCATAAACACGACAGTTTTCTTGTGCACTTGATATAATTCCAAACTTCACAAAATTTTCAATGCCTCGAGTTTCCTGATGTAGTTTCCGTTTATTGTGTTCGACATGGTGGGAGTATTGCGATAAACCTTGGGATATATTTACAACAATGCTTAACATATTAGAATATAGAAAAAGACAAATTTTGAACGTCAACATACTCTCCGACAGCCATTGAAGCACGGAGTGCTAGATAGGCTTTTCACCAAAAACCCTCAAATTTCTACTCAATTAAAATTCAATTATTAGGGAAATTCAGCATTTGATGACGCTGCACTCTTGCTGAGTGATATTTGAAGCTAATATTTTTGAATGAACCAAACCTTGCTGGTTTTGGCCAGAAAGGGGCTAGTCTTGGAAGAAATTTGAATTGCGCAGCCTGGGTCGCGCGTTTGGCAGACGCGGCGTGCGGTGGCCCAGGTGTCGCAGCTAATGAGCCTCGCTGCCGTGACTCGGAGCTTACTAACGTCACCGACGCCTCACATTACACGTCTCTAAACTAACTCACTGCTCCTCGACGCCATGTGTGGTCTTCCTCTGTTTCAATCTGCAAGAATACCGCAAATAATTCGCATTTTTTTTAACAAAATCAGGCTTTTAGCATCTTTGGGTGACTGTTGCTCCCCATTTTTACGTTTTCGTCAGTTTCAATCATTAGTTTCTAATTGTTTTGTACGTTTTTCATTATGCCATTAAAAGCGTTTGGCAACATAATGCATAATTTTGTCATATGCAAGTATTGCGGCTTAGATATTTTCACGTATTTGGTCACGGTGGGGAGGAGGTTGTGATCAATTCCGTTCTCTAAATTTAAAGTGAATGTGCATGAAATTATACGCATGGGAATCCAAATATCATTTCATGTTCTACCCTAACCTTTCTAGATTATTTTTGTACACTCATTACATATCATTGTGTGAGTTAGCTTGTGTCATGATAGGACATTCAATTGTGTACAGGACTGTTAAACTTGATGAAACTATATAAAAACATTTCAAACGGGGCATTGAGCTTTGAATTATCTCTTTTCCTTTGTGGAAGGGGGTAAAATGTCTGACAACATCAGATTTTACATTGATGAGTGAAAACTTAAAAGCATGGAACTTTGAGCAACAGCATTTCCATGGGTGCATTAATTTTCAGGTGACTTTAACACCCCAAAATAAATATTTGGGTTACGACAAAGTAGTGTACGGAAAGAGAGAAAAAAACAGAGAGAGGGAGAGGGAGAAAGAGAGAAAGAGAGACAGAAAGAGGGAGAGAGAACAGGTCGGAGCGAGCGGAAGCTTTCGCGAAGAAGCTCATGCATCATTCACTAGACTTCACGCCGCCGCCAGACAAACGAGTAACTCCATTCATCATTCACGGCATAACATTCATCCTGCTGAGTTACCTCTCTCAAGGATGAAGAAACTCGCGTTTCACTTGCACTGCCAATATTTAGATAACGGTAACTAGTAATCCGCGTCTTCATTATGGAACGTTAATCAATGTTCATTAAAATGAATTTCTCCGACCTAATAAATTCGGCCATGTAAACGCTCAACAATCGTCCGTTGTCGTGGGCTTTAATTGGTTAGTCCCGCACAACCAATCAGACACGAACGATAGGAATTTTTTTCACAATTCAAACGTAATCAAAGATTGAAAACACGTACGTGTATCTTCAAGATTGCTTTCTCTTTATGTATTGTTCACGCTCTATTCGTATACATGTATAGAAGTCAATGCTCTTAACTTAGGGCATTTACACTCAAAATTAATTTTGAAAAAAATCATCAAATGAGCTTAGATAGAAATTTGACAGTAACTTTCAAGATCGTAGCTAAGGGAAGATCGTAAAATACTGAAGAGATACAATACCTGTTCTGGCTGTACGATGGAAATAAAGAATCATTAGTAAACATTACAGATCAACTATTCTTTTCTCATCGCGTTTAAAAATTTTACTTCACTCATTGAAACTAACGTTTCTAATGTTTGAACAAACTTTGTCTGTATTTTTCTTTTCATCCTAATTGACACTACCTGAAAGAACCTTATGGACTTCGAGCTCCGAGTGTTCGCGTTCAGATATTGCGTTTTATGAATATTGCGCCGTCGCTTCGGAACTTGCATAAGTGTTGTCTCTTCATCAGTGTGAGCTATCATCATTCAAGTAACGCTTGTAACCTAAGGAATACGTCGCGCGTCTCACCAATGCGGTTTTTGTGTACCAGTCTCCAGTTTTTCTTTGGTCTGATTATTTCTGCATTTACAGTCGAACATTTTCTTCAAACCATTCAGTGACCTCGTTCGCGCAATATTCGTTGTTTAATTTGCATTTACGTTTTCAGCGCACGTGTAGTCAATACACGCCTGGCACATGTATCCATATTTTTTCTTGCAGCACACCAGCCCTTAAAACATTGTTCCACATTCAAAAAATTTTACACATCGAACTGCAACACTAAAAACATCGATCTACTCGTAGCTAAGTTTTCACGTAATTTCAATCGCTATCATTTCTTCATCGCGATCATTTTTCAGCTATCATCGCCCACCGCGGTCGCTAATTTCACGACTGAAGGCCGCGATTGCCAGAAAAACTCCCCAAAAAATCCACAAAACAAACCCAGCAAAGGCGACTCGTCACCGCACTCGCAGGCTTCTGAAGAACCGATCGCACTTCCCGGTCGGGTTCAATGACAAAAGAAAAAGAGCTTGTTAGTTCTGGAGAATTAGATTCGTGACGCCTGTTAATTCGAGAAATTGGAAAGAAAGCCCTCTGTGAGTGAGCAATGCCGTCTTTTGGTGAACTTACGTTCGGTTGCGTACATGGAGTATATGTAATTTAGTGCACGGACGTATTGCCGTGTTAGTTTATGTATTTTTCTGTGCTTACAACCGCAACAAATAAACTACTTCATGTTATGAGTGATTAAAATACTACTGGGTCTATACATATGTGTTTTGGACAGAGACTAGATAAATTAGTTATATAAAATGTCTTCATAGATTTATATGTCCGTTTCCGTTGCAAATTCTATAAATGATTTCTCACTCGTCAGAAAAGTACATAAAATAAATGTTTTTTTTTTAAAAGGAAATCATGATGCATGTAGCCAGCAGAGCAGGGATAATTTCAGTGCATAAAAGTAATGAAATCAGAGTACAGTTTATCATAAAATAAATTTTCTACTCTATGAAAAGCGACTTCAGAAAATTATTTTAAATTGATTGTATCTTATTTCAATTCCTCGCACGATTTTTTTGCACCATGTAGCGAAAGTGAAACGTTTATTCATGGGAAAATCATGAAAAAATAATGAAGAAATTATTCAATACGAATTTCCATTCGTTATGTCATGAATTTCAGAGAATAATTCCAAACTAAATTTAAATTCGCGTCTCGTGGAGTTTCTTGTGAGGTACTTGGGTGTTCTATTTACGGTTGAGAGCTTTGGTGCAAGGTTATCACGAGCCAATCAGGAAGCGGGATTGTGTTTGTGAGCACTGCTTCCTTAAAGCTCATTGGTCCGCGGCCAAACAAAGCTCTCAAGCAGAAACCTAATCTCTTGCTAGACCAAACAAACGATCTCGCCCAATGAAATTGAAGCGTGCTAATTCTGAACTCCCCTGTTGATTTAACTTCTCTCAGAAATGACGCTGATACTCCGACTTCATTATACCTCTCTCGAAGCTGACGACTTTTCACGGAAACGAATTTTTTTGGCGTGTAAAAAACGCAGGAAAATGGCGCAGATTGCTCGATCGGCTTGAACATTTTCAATTTCACGGACTTTTTGCTGATGGTCGACGACACAGAGGAGATTCGGTGCGCTAAACACACACGCTTTTCTTGCGTCTGTTTCATTTTCACCCTTTTCGGCTCACTGAGTTATATCGAAGGTGGAACTGTTGACTAAACATTGTATGTACATGCACGTCCATATATGTCTTGAGGTATAGTCTCTGGAATCAAAGTCGATCTTCAAGTTATACATCATCGATGCAAACCACATCTTATAACGATATAAATTCTAAGAGTTGAATAACGAATAACAATTTTTACCCAGAAAGTTGAGGCACGCATAAGTGTTATCTAAATCAAGGACGGGCATAGTTCTACTCGTAAGTAACATTAAGTCCTACTCGTGAGTAACATTAAGTTCTACTCGTGAGTAACATTAAGTTCTACTCGCTGGTGACATAAAAATACAAAATAAACGTTGCAGTTTGCATTGGTAGAAATGCTCAGGACAATTCTTCGATTGCAATGTTATAATCTCTCAGACGTGTTGCATAATAGATTTAATGGGATCAAACTTGTGTTCATAACCATGCTCAGTGTAAAGCATTCCACTCCATAACATGCAGGGAACATGTAAATACCCCACAAGGATTTTATAAAGAAACACATCCATTTCTTTGAATTTTGGTGACCTCACACCACAAGGATTTTATAAATAAATAATTTAATTTTAGTGACTTCATGACCGGATGACGAACATACTTGACAGACGTGCAGCAGAAAGAACGCTTCTCCACCCATGCATTGAGAAGTGTTCGCAGCAGACGACATCTCGCGTCAACACGCACTCGCCCGCAGACCTGCAAACGCATGCGACGGTCTCGTTTTCCGCCATGGGCCGCGCTCTAAAAACTGACTCATAAAAACTGAGGCAAAAACGCAAGCATATTTTAAAATGCCATGAAGGTCTCAGCTTCTCATTACGGTGTCAAAGATGCAACAATTGTCGTCAGACGGAGGTTTTCAACGCCACTTCGTGGGATTGTAGACTGGGCTATGATGTTTTGAAATTTTCGTCTACGGTCGTCGCAGTGCAAACGTTGCGACGCTGACTGAGATGGGGAGCATGTTTGGATGAAATTGAGTTTTGGAAAATTCATAAGACGAGTTTCATAGATAACTATTAATGTGTAATGAAGATTATAACAATGGAAAGTGTTACGTGACTGGAAACATTTATTTTTTACTAACCGAGAACTTAAAATTGTAGACAGGCACAAAATTTCCACCAAATTGAATCATAATGCAGCTTCAGCTTCTCAATTCAAGTTGCAATCCATAATCAAGTTGAAATTTGGGTCAGGGACTAAAAATTCCCATCGAATTTCAAAGAATGCCAAATGAAACCAAACGTCAGCACTACAGAAACAAACAATACATCATGACAGATTTGAAGCATTTAAGTCGTAAAAACAGTTGAAAGTTGAAAAAAACGAACGCATAACTCAGAGGAAATGAGAACAGGAGGGTCTTCCCTATCTGATGGCACATCCTGCAAAAAAGACACGTGTTAAGAAAGGGAAGGGCCGGATACACGAAGGGGAATTATAGCTAGTTAGCAAACGCCTCTCGGGGTGGTCTAGAGGATCCCAAGTCGTGATAGGGTGCGAGAAAACTTGAGGTGACAGCGCCGATCTCCGGCTGCCTGCGGTGACATGGCGTGGGGCAGGAGGTACAGACTTCACAATCCCAGTTCGGAAATTTAGGTGTATTTCAGGGTCAACATTTTAGGGTGAATGTGAGCTTTGTTAGTTAAACGTTAACCCCCAAAAATTTTCGATGTCAACTTTGTTAGTTATATATCAATACAGAAAATATAGTCGATGTCCACTTCGTAAGTTAAACACCAATACAAAAAGTAGTGTCGATGTCAATTTTATTAGTGAAACAGCAATGCAAAAGTAGTGTCGATCTCAACTTTGTTAGTTAAAAACATCAGCACAAAACGTAGAATCGATGTCAACTTTGTTAGTTGAACATCAATGTAAAAAAGGAGTGTCGATGTCAACTTTATTAATTAAAAGCATCAACGTGCAGAAAAGCGTCGATGTTAACTTTGTGAATTAATGTGTCTGGCATTATTGTTCCTTTCAACGTTTTTTAAGATAGTTCCAAACGCTTCGCTTAACTAACGGGAAACTAACAATATGAAAGTAACTCATCACTAATGAAGAGTATGTAATGAATTTAGCACTGAGCAGAGAAATGAAAGTAGGGTGAAATGATTTTTTGTACATTCAAATTTTGATGCACTTTAGGGTCACGAGGTGCCAGCATGTTAAGGAAACGGGAAGACAGCGAGGGCAAAATTTTAGCATTTTTCAAGTGAAAAGAGAGGAATCTTTTCATTTTGCACCGAATGACACACTAAAATTATTTAGGCTATCGTGAAGAACTTTATTCGTATTATAATATTTTAAATTTTCTTCTGAAGTTCAGAACGTAATGCACGTGTCATAAGAAATGATCACTTATGGAAATTAGTCCTTTTTAAATTTTGAATTAAATGCAGAGGGAAACAGTTTTCCGGTGGAAAAGCTGATTACAGGACTCTAATCGTCTCTACGAAATAATCATGAGTTAGGTTTTGATTCGAATATCAAGTTTTTGGTACCTTCTTCGGTTTCAATAAAATTTAAAATGTTCTTGAAATCTGTACTTCTATACCATCAAAAGCTTACGATAAGGTGTAATTTCTATTGTATTTGTATATTCCTCACTCACTTCAAAGTGCACTTTCTCTTGATTTCCCAAACACCAGCTTATATTCATTTTTTTCATGTCCCAGCTCATGTTACCTCTTCATGGTACAGACGCCAGTTCATGTTTCCCCTTCATGTTGCATACGCCAGCTCATGTTCCACCTTCATGTTGCAGACGCCAGCTCATGTTCCACCTTCATGTTGCATACGCCAGCTCATGTTCCACCTTCATGTTGCAGACGCCAGCTAATGTTCCCCATTCATGTGGCCTCCATGTTGCCCTCTCCCGTTGCAGACGCCAGTTAATGTTCCCCATTCATGTTGCAGTCATGTTACCGTGCCATGTTACAGTAACATGTCCCCTCTCATGTTACAGACGCATGTTTCCGACGGTGCGCGCGTCGTTCACGGGCCTGCGGTCGGAGGAGCGCTACGCGGTCCTGCTCGACATCGTGCCGGTGGACAGCAAGCGCTACCGCTACGCCTACCACAGGTCGTCGTGGCTCGTGGCAGGCAAGGCCGACCCGCCGCCGCCGTACCGCCTCTACGCGCACCCGGACTCGCCCTTCACTGGCGAGCAGCTCAAGAAGCAGGTCGTCAGCTTCGAGAAGGTCAAGCTCACTAACAACGAGATGGACAAGGGCGGACAGGCAAGTGGTAGGCTGGACAGGGCAGAAGTAGGATGGACAGGGGAGAAGTAGAGTGGTCAGGTTAGTAGTAGGATGGTCAGGTTGATGGTATGCTGGGCAGGTTGATGGTAGGCTGAGCAGGCAAGTAATCAGGGGAAAGTAGAGTGATCAGGTCAGTAGCAGGGTGGTGCTCGGAAAGTGCTCGGTATAGGGCAGACAAGAGAAGGGGATGGATTTCATGGTAGAGTTGTGATAACATAATTAAATAAGTCATTCTAAGTCATAGAGTTTTGGGGTAGGCGAAAAACTCAAGAAGCCAGATGATAACATCTTTGTTTTCGTTTTTTTTATAAAATACAATTTTACAGTAGATAGAGTCAAAGAGCACGAACTGATGTCCAGTATTATGAAATTATGAAAAAATGATGAGAATAAGCAAAAGAGAATGAGGCTTGGGAAATGCCAGAATGGATAAACGAGAACGATCTAGATATCATAGGTCATTCACGCTTTTTGAATGTAGTGATTTATTTTTTTAAATGCAAACGGCAGACTTTTTCAACGAATATCAAAACCCAATGGTAAAATTAAATGTTGCATATTGATTTACATTTCCTTCAGAAGGAATGTGACCGCTATTGATTTCGATTCTACCACTGATACGGTCTCACACAGCACCGAAAATTTGACGAAAGTATCCGTAACAATATTCACCTTTTTATGTGCATGGCTCTGCCAATCCCTGCTCTGAACTGGGACTAAAGTTGCTCGATTTGACACGTGAGTTCCCCGAAATCTCACTGAAGGATCACCCCATTAATGTGCTGAAGCTAAAATAGAAAAACACTTTCCCCGACAACTTCTTTTCCTTCTACGGCCTTTTCTTTGATTCTGTGACGGTGCTCGTCTGTCAGTCCGTCTGTCACGGAGGTGCAAACGAGCTCCCCACAGCAGAGACAGCGTGTCACCCAAAATGAGAAAATATTCACCAGTAACAAGAAAACTCGATGAATTACAAGAGCAGGTACGAACTGAAGAACCACCAAAAAGTTTCTTTCGGGAAGACATGCTAGGATTCAGTAGTTGCGCTATTTATTTAAAAATTTGGGTATTTTTCCGTTTCTTCTATCAGTGGAGGTTTCAGTGGGTAGACTGGTGATCGGGAAAATCTTTGAGGATTTCTCTGTGGGGAAGCGGTCTTCATTGCTGCAGTTAAAAAGTAAGTACTAGACTAGCTTAACTATATGATTCCAGGTGAATAACGGCAAATAGCTTCTTGATATAAAATTCAAACAACTATAGCTCAGGGTTTAAAGATGGACAGCGAAAATTTAAGATTAACTTCACAGTAGATAACTTAAAATTAACGATAATGTTTCAATAATGATATCCACCGTAGGCAAAAATTCTGATGGGGCTCAGAGAATATGAAAAGCTATTTATACCGACAATCATATTGTTATAATCATGGAACGGGAATATTTTTTAATAACCATGTATAATTGATACGTTTAAGAGCTGCAGTTATAACAAACATAATGCTTATTCGTTTGAGGGGAGTAATTATAACGAGTGCAACGTTTATCTTTTGCGAGGAATAATTATTACATGCGTAACGTTTATAAGTTTAAGGGGAGTAATTAAAATAAGCATAACGTTTATCCGTTTCAAACCAACGATAAGGCATGATACAATGACGCAGTTTGATCTCAAAATTGGATGGGATTTACATGCACATGAAATTCTCAAGACAGTCGGACGCCAGAAAACTTTTTAATTTTTCCTCATTATTCCTGGTGCTCATATAACAGCGATAAATATTGCACATCCTTTTCCGCCTTCCGCTCGAACGTTTTTCCAGTTTCATAAATTCGCCATCGCTTTAATTCCTTTCAAAAGCGCGGACTGAACTCCATTTCTTTCAGCTAAATCTTCTATATCTTGAGGAGCGCGAGTTAGTTGTTCTTCTCGGCCATACAGCCCGCCGGTGTGCGAGTCTCAGCATGCCTGTGTGTGTTCGGATTGTAATTTGAACCTCGAGACATTCTCTCGGTACACTAAAAGCGCCGCTGCTGCCACCACCGGAAAATTAAGGTCAAATAAGAGCCAGACTTACAAGTGATTGTCAATAGGCGTATCTGGTGACCGACTGCCACACCGCCACATGCAGCTTCCCGTCCTGGCGATTCTAAGCAGAAACGTGGCATGCGGGAAGAATTTTCGTGCAAATTAGAAGCGGAGTTCCGCACTGGAGAGAATGGTAGACTAAAAGTGGGTTACCAATACAGCACGTATGTCGCTGAATTAAAGTGAGAGAAATTTAAAGGTAGAGTTTGTTTACGTATTGTTCTCGGGATTTTATTGAATGAGCAGTTACAAGTTTGAAAATCATTCCTTGAAACTCATGCTAAAAGCGATTGATTTATAAATACTTATAAGTATAAGTAAGTGGAATATTCGAAATAATTATTCTAAGACAATGAATATTTCGAATAAGGTTTAAGAGCCGAAAATTATGTTATGAAAGAAAAATAAATAATAGCATCTTTTCACCAGACAAAATTTACCAGAACCCATCTCATCACCTTTTTGAACCTAAATACTTTAAAATTAGACTTCGCTCATTCGAAAATTTCAAATTCATGTTCGAAAGTTTCCAAAAGTCATGCACACTTTTCTCAGAAGCAGTTTGTCCCATTAACTCGGAACAGCCAAAAGCACAGCACACAGGGAACAATCAACTGCGCTTGACAGCGCACCTAATCAATTAGTTTCGGGCAGTAGAGGAAGCGGAGGAACACCTATGGAGAGTTCAAGCGGTTCCAACTATAGGTCATGAGTAGGTTCTCACTTGTGTTAGAGTGAGACATGCTCGAGGGGGTCATGTGACACCTCCAAGTGCCGCCGTGAGAGAATACGGAGACCAGACTTAGCTGTTCGAGGGGTGTGGGTTGACGCGTAATCATGCAAGATCTGCACATATCTCTTAAAATAACATAAATCTTTTAACGTTGCTCATTATCTAGTACACTCTTAGATAAATGCAAGCCTCGTGCACTATTGTACATTTCTTTTACAATTGCTCGTTCCCTGCACCTTTGTACGCGTCTTATAAGTACTGCTGCCATGTGTTGCAAGTGCCCAATGTTAAAAAAAAATGGATTCATCTTTTGATGACGGATGATGACCCACCATTTTTTGATGTCGTTAAAGGTGCAGCTAAGTTTTCTTTAATGGCACTTAACTTGATTGAATTTTATGTTATTTTCTTTGATTCAGATCATTAGATTTGTGAATGTCAATAAACACTTACATCAATCTAAATATAAAAGTTCTGTAGAGTCAAAAGTATTTTTTGGGATACCCTGCATGGATATCTTGAATATAATTGATTTTTAATTTACGAATTATGAGAATGGCTGAGATGACCAGGAGGATCGAGCACAAATACTGTATGCATTCGAATTTGAGAATATACATATTTTTATGGTAACTGTTATGCAAATTTATGCAGATAGGAACACAAAATATTCTTCCTTCACTCCGCTATGTTCTGCAATAAAATAAAGTCTAAGTCAAGAGTTGCCAAACAATTACTAAATCTCTCCCACCAACCCTGACAAAATATTTATTAAATGCAAATGAAATTTAAATTACCCCCTTCATTCATCCAAAAATTCAACATCAAAGGCTCACTTTAGTGCGTGCTAGAATTAGACATTTTCGTTGCTCATTTTCTTTCGTCTCCATGCTAAAAGATGCAAGTGACATCAGGGATAACATATCTCTTAACATGAATTTGCAGTGTATAGTTTTTTGACCAAATCCTTCACCACAATCCTCGTTATAATTGTAGCCACTATAATATTCATAATCATAAATCTATCATCATCATAATCATTCGTAAAGTCTTCACCTCACAATCATCGGTATGATCATCTCGCAAAAATTTTTAACTTGAAAAAACACAGGTTTTGTATAAAACGACAATCACCGGTATGATCATCTCACCGAAATTCTTAATTTGAAACATGCGAGTTTCATATTTCGAATAAAACGAAAAAATTATCAAAACGCGATGAACCGACTTAACCTGTGTGTGTTCGTGTGTCACTCTGAGCTCCAACACTTCGTTTGTTGGGAGACGAAAGACGCTATCCTTATGCCCTGATTAGCTGCTAGTCTCTGATTAGCTGCTAGTCTCTAATGAGGGTCCTACTGATTAGGGCTGTAGTGGCGCATTAGCAGTCGTTCTTTGGCTAAAATTGGCACCGCAAGGGAACATGGGGCAACAAACTGGCGTACGTTACAGGACTAGGTGTTGTAAACTGACACACGAACTGGGTGTTGGCAACCATGGCACACGTAACAGGACTTATAGTGTTGCAAACTGGCACACGTAACAGGATTTGACGTAAACTGGCCCACGAACTAGGTCTCAGCAACTGCCACACGTTTCGCTATCCATATCCAGTTAATAGATAACACTCGAGACATCCATTCACTGCAATCTTTTTACCAATATCCAGCAGATAAAACCCTCGAGATCTCCTCCACTAACTGCGGTCTCGCTATCCATATCCAGCAGATTGTCCTGAACTCAATGCACCGCTATCAGCCCCGCATCCACCTGGTGCGCCTCAAGGAAGGACAGTCGGGCCCCATCACAGACCTCGACTGCGAGGATCACAGGACTTACATTTACCCGCAGACCGTCTTCACCGCCGTCACCGCCTACCAAAACCAGCTTGTGAGTGTAAAAACAGCTTCTGAGTGTAAAACCTGCTTGTGAGTGTGAAACCAGCTTGTGAGTGTACAACCAGCTTGTGAGTATAAAACCAGCATGTGAGTGTCTTTGTTTGCTGTCACTTATGCGTGATGCTCATTGCGCTGTGTGGGCTAAAGGTTATGTAGTATTAATAGAGTGTGGGTTGAGTGAGGTGCAGGATGCGTATAGTGTGGGCTGTGAGTTATACAAGATGCTTGCAGTGTGGATTGTGAGTTATACAAGATGTGGGCTGTGTGGGCTGTGAGGTATTACAGAATGTGTGCTACATGGACTTTGGGTAATGTTAGATCAGTGCAGTGTGGGTTGAGGGAATACAGGGTGCGTGAAGTGTGGGCTGCGAGTTATATAGGATGAGTGCTGTATGTGCTGTATGTGGTTAAGGATGCATGCAGTATACCTATGTATGGTTGTGTGAAATACAGGTTCTATTTGATATTTTGTAGTTCAAACTCATCTTTGGAACACCAGAATATTTGAATGCAAGAGAGGTGATATTTTTACTCCTATGCTATGCTTTTCCTATAAATTTAAGAATGGCGCTCTGCAATGTTGAATGGCACTACTAGTTCTCCGTCAACATCATTTTATTAACTATTCGTAATTATGAATCTTAATGCGAATTTTTTTATCGCGAATAAATGTTAAAAAGTATGTACATCTTATATTTTTATTGTATCCATTTCCCATATTCTTCATTCAGAACACTAGCAGTCCTACGACTAATTACGTTGCTTTTTTATTTTTTATGCATTACTCTTGAATGATCAACTAGCAACTTTTTTAATATTTAGAGTCTCTGAAGTATTCATTTACTATAGGCAAAACGGGGAATTCTATGTAATTCAGAAAACTTATTCGGAACTATTCAGCAATGTGAGCTGAATCTGTAATTGGGATTCTAAAAATTAGATTCACTGAATGTCTTATGTGGAATTATGCCTATTTGTGCTTCAGAAGTATTATAACTCGGTCTAAGACAATCAGTGAGTAGAGAAAAGAATGATTTTCTTGAAATTAATCTTCATCATATCCAAATCATCTTATCTTAGAGCTCCCACTGCCCTTATTCTTGCCTAAGAAGTAGCTTAATCAGTTTAAACTTTATCTCCCCTAAATTCCCGTATTTTTAATTCCTACTGCCCTTATTCTTGCCTGAGGAGTAGGTAACCCGATCAAAGACACATGATTCTCTTTAAGCTTTATCAAATCCAAATCCCATTTTTTAGAGATCCCTTATTCTTACCAGAGAAGTAGGTAACCCGATCTACAACGTCGATGATTCTCTTAAGACAAAGCTTCACCACATCCAAATCCCTTTACTTTAGAGCTCCCATTGCCCTTGTTCTTGCCAGAGAAGTAGGTAACCCGATCAAAGACGTTGATGATTCTCTCAAGACAAAGCTTCATCACATCCCAATTCCTTTACTTTAGAGCTCCCATTGCCCTTGTTCTTGCCAGAGAAGTAGGTAACCCGATCAAAGACGTTGATGATTCTCTCAAGACAAAGCTTCATCACATCCCAATTCCTTTACTTTAGAGCTCCCATTGCCCTTGTTCTTGCCAGAGAAGTAGGTAACCCGATCAAAGACGTCGAGCAGTGTCGAGCGGCCCGCGTTGTCGGCGAGATAGACATGCACGGCCCCCGGGTGTTCACATTACGGACAATTTCAAATGTGCCTCGTAAGTTACAGCGGGCGAAGCACTCAATAGCGCGATGTTCGGGGCAATTTTAACACCCTCTACTCGATTGTTTGATAATAGCAGCTTTTGTTCTCTTATTTCACACAATAATTACGATTTGTACCGAGCCGCTGCCCTTTTATTACGCGCCTTAATTAGCACCCAAGGTCTGATTTATTGGTCTTAGGTACTTCTTGGATTTTCTCCGCAGTGCTGTGATGGAAGAGCTCTGCTTTTTTGCAAGGGTTCGTCTTGTTAAGGAAATCGCAGATGAATTTCTAGCGGGTCCACACAAGAAGACATGTCGCTTTTGGACTACTCCTGGTTAGCATAGCACGTGAACACGCTGATGTTTTCTTCCATAACCGTGGTGCTTTAAAAATAACAGAACTGCAATTCATATAATTGTCTTTGATTTTTAAAACGTATTTCTCCTTAAGTGTTTTTGTATTGAGAGCGCGCATCTGTTTTCCGTTGGTGCTGATTGTGTCATGTTCTTGTGTCCACCAGATAACCAAACTGAAAATCGACAGCAATCCTTTCGCCAAAGGCTTCCGAGACTCTTCACGCTTGACGGATTTTGAAAGGTGAGATTCTTATATTAAATACGAGCGCAAAATTTCAAAACATTGTCTTTAAATATAATTGGAGCTCGAAGAACAACCTTGGTCAAGGTTGGTTGAGACTTGAACGCTTTAAACAGTTGTGGGAGTTTGTAAGTTTATTTTGAAATTTTAGTGAGGGTTGTAATTGAGGAATGAACAGTCGAATTAAGACTGTAGTGCAGTTATTTGCAGTTGTTGGCTCCGAAGAGGACTAGCGAGAAAATTTGAAAACTATTTCCATGGAGGTGACTTGTTGGTAATTTAAATATTGATTTTCTTTTATCGATAGGGGGATAACTATTCCTAATTTTCCCACGAAGTTAATTATCTTCCCCCATCGATAAAATGTAAGTTCTTCGGAACTCGTGAAAGGCTTAGGGAAAACTATATGGCTACATTTATTTCTTTATTTTCTATTCATGAACTTAGGGAAGAAGAATTTCTGTTAGGTTTATTGCACTGCCAGTCTAATTATATCAAATTACTCAAATAGATCATAAATTTCAAGTCACGACTAACAAGACAAAATTACATTTTACTCATTTACTGACAAGCCAATATAGTTTTCATTGAAAAACTTAACGCTATCAGATTTGAGCTTCCTTATTGTATTGAATGATCACAGTTACAAGATCCCATATGTACTCAAACCATATGCAAGTCACTTTCAAAATACTCATATGTCGCTAAGAAGAAAGTTTTTATTCAAGATCATTCATTTAAACGCTCATTCCAGCTATTTTACCGTTAAAATATCACAATCGCCGATGATTGTGTCGATGCAAGAGCGTTTTCATGCCTTGTTACGACGTCAAGCCAACGCCGGTATCGGCTTCATCTTCCAGGCGCCGATGCCACATTTTCGGCTCTCCGCCCATGCCAATTCCAGGCGTCTCTCGGTGCCCGTTTATTAATTTTTTCCTGGGTCTTCTTAAGGCGTAAAATTGATAATGACACGCCGCACGGACACGCACATGCGCTAACACGCGTACACCTGTGTACGCATTCGCGTCGTGTGCGCGTTGTTGCTGGAACTGGAAATCTAAGCTTTTGAGTTTTGTGTACGGGCGTGAACTGACGTGTTTGTTGTCCGAGACTTCGTGCAATTAGGGATTGCATACCCATTTTGTCTGAGTTTAGTTCTGCCTGTGGGTGGGAAACGAAATAGTCACCCTCAGTTAGATTAGTTTTATAAAAGTGTGCATTTTAAATTTATGTATATTTCATCTCACGCGTTCTTCGTTGTTAAACACCTTCGAGTACTTGTGGAAAACAGGTTTTAATGGAAGTTTGAAACGGCTGCATTAAAGCTTTTACTAAAACACAGAAGATTTACACGTCATGAAAATTAAGTCAATTCAGTGACCGATAAATGAAAGTCGTTGGCCAATGTTTACCCGCTGTCGCATAAAGCCAACTAGGTTGAAAACCTTTTTAATCTTGAAGAAAAATTCTCCTGAATGCTTAATTTGAAATCATGAGTTCACAACACATTGGCGGTGTTGTGGTGTATTGACCTCATACCTTGGCGGTGCTGATGAGGTCAATACTGACGACATTCTAACAAGTCCTCAATCTAACAAGTCCCCATTTCTAACGTCTCCAATCTAACAATTCCCCCTTTCTAACAAGTCTCCAATCTTACAAGTCCCCATTTCTGACAAGTCTCCAATCTAACAAGTCCCCATTTCTAACAGGTCTCCAATCCAACAAGTCCCCATTTCTAACGATTCTCCAATCCAACAAGTCCCCATTTCTAACAAGTCTCCAATCTAACAAGTTCCCATTTCTAACAAGTCTCCAATCTAACAAGTCCCCATTTCTAACAAGTCTCCTATCCAACAAGTCCCCATTTCTAACAAGTCTCCAATGTAACAAGTCCCCATTTCTAGCAAGTCTCCAATCTAACAAGTCCCCATTTCTAACAAGTCTCCAATCCAACAAGTCCCCATTTCTAACAAGTCTCCAAACTAACAAGTTCCCATTTCTAACAAGTCTCCAATCTAACAAGTCCCCATTTCTAACAAGTCTCCAATCCAACAAGTCCCCATTTCTAACAAGTCTCCAATGTAACAAGTCCCCATTCCTAGCAAGTCTCCAATCTAACAAGTCCCCATTTCTAACAAGTCTCCAATCCAACAAGTCCCCATTTCTAACAAGTCTCCAATCTAACAAGTCCCCATTTCTAACAAGTCTCCAATCCAACAAGTCCCCATTTCTAACAAGTCTCCAATGTAACAAGTCCCCATTTCTAACAAGTCTCCAATCTAACAAGTCCCCATTTCTAACAAGTCTCCAATCCAACAAGTCCCCATTTCTAACAAGTCTCCAATCTAACAAGTCCCCATTTCTAACAAGTCTCCAATCCAACAAGTCCCCATTTCTAACAAGTCTCCAATCTATCAAGTCCCCATTTCTAACAAGTCTCCAATCCAACAAGTCCCCATTTCTAACAAGTCTCCAATTCAACAAGTCCTCATTTCTAACAAGTCTCCAATCTAACAAGTCCCCATTTCTAACAAGTCTCCAATCTAACAAGTCCTAATTTCTAACAAGTCTCCAATCTAACAAGTCCTAATTTCTAACAAGTCTCCAATGTAACAAGTCCCCATTTCTAACAAGTCTCCAATCTAACAAGTCCTAATTTCGAACAAGTCCCCATTTCATCGAATTGTAAACAACTAAATTAAAAATGAAAGCCCCATGGAAAGGAAACGTAAAAAATCATTAGTTGGTATGGGGACCACTTGTGTATCTGCAAATATTCTATCATCTGCACCAATACACTGAAAGAGAGTTCAGAGAGTCTACAGTGAAATATACGTATACGTGTCCTCATGGGCTGCTAAAAAATCCAAATTACTTTTATTTTCTCTAAAACGGACGATGCATTAACGATTGATTTTTCTTTCTTTTAAGCGATCAAGTTCCTTAAATTTTCATGACTTAATCCTGTACCAGGACACGTACATAAATTTCAACGTATGTGATTAAGTCCTGTATTTTTGATCCATGTCTCTATTATAACAGACCTCTTTGATCTATGGCTCATATTTTACAAACTAGTTTATTTCCAACATGCTTTTTTCCGGTGATGTCTCACTGTGTGAAATTTCCTCCGTGACTCTAAATTACGTCTAACATCGATTACAAAATTCATGAACGAAATGCACTCCACCGGTCGTGACGAGAGAACAAAAAATATTTCAAATGGGTTCTTGCTTTTGAATTTTCATTCACATTTTCACCGTTTGTAAAATAAAGAGATCTCAATTACAGAGTTTACTTGCACTCACTTTACGCGTACTACATTTCAGCATGAAGTTCCGGGAGCATATTAGCGGTTGTGTCGATGCATTACTGATAAAAAAAAGAATTTTAACACCGGAAGCGAACGATCTGCAAGGTCTGTACCGGACAGTAAAGAGCCCTTACTTTCATCGACAGCGCGCTGTTAAAGTGTCCAAAATACCCCAGTAATGCGCGGTGAAAGGTGTGTAACGTGCGGATACATGTCCTTAATGTGTCCATAACACGCTGGAAACGTGTTAGTAACGAGCGCGTAATTAGTACCGCGCATGCGTCAAATAATCCCACTCATAAATTACGCGTGCGCGTGATGGTGTTGCAAAGTGCCTTATGGGGATCACCATGCACAGCGAGAGATCGCGTTAACTCTTCTATCTGCGCTATCTGCGTGGTCTTCCGGTTACTCTCATATCGCTGTATTCTTAGTTATTTCCCCTTTTCACAAAAGGCAAATAGAATTTCACTTTCATAACAATAATTGAGTCATTTTTTGTACGTTTATATTAAAACTGGGAAAGCATTTCATATATTCATTAAGCTAATGAAGTGATAGTTGGCTGTATGTTCTGACACACAAGAAATCGTAGATCCTTATTTTACCAGTATATTTTAACTAGCAATATATTTTCTCAATAAGAAGTGTCCATGGTACACATTTTTAGGGAAAATGCATTCAAACTTTGCAGTAGAAATAACTTTGTTGAAATTCCGTAAGCTCTCTTAATTAATATTAGTTTGAATGAAGATAATTTTTTCATATAGGTCGCCTAATCTGCCAATTACCTCATTTCGATATTGAAGCATCTTTTCTTTTAATTCTGATTTGCATAAGTACCTAAAATGACTACGACCAGTTGACACATTCTGAACTGTGAACCATATAAATGAGAATTTATCTTCTACTTCTAATTTTTTAGTTAGATTTAGAATAGAATAACTTCTTTTGAGCAGTTCTGCCAATGTGTAAGATCATGACTTAATTTCAGCGTTCAAATCCCTTGAACCAATTTTCAGACATTTTAAATAACTCTTCAGAATCATTGTATGAGGAAAAAATACCTTCCAAATTTCTTAAAGGTGATTATGCCATTTTCCATTATTTAACTATACCAATGGCTAAATTTTCCGTTTATTAACAATAACAATAACATTTCCCAATATTTAACAACATCAATAATATTTTCCAATATTTAGTAAAAACAATAATATTTTCCAATATATAAAAATATCAATAATATTTTCCAATGTCCAACTATATCTTTGCAAACCTCGAATTCATTCACTGCCCCTTATGGATCTTAATTCAAATGAAAAAAATCCCATTAAATAAATCATAGGAATTGAATACAATTCCAACGAACGCCTTCTCATACAATAGGGAATTTTCTAACTTTGTACCTGGCTCCAAACATGATGTATTATCACAAAGTGTCTTCACATGTGCTTCAGCCGATGATTTTCCTTAAAGTTGTCCTGCTTGTTTACATTTTGTTAGCGACACAAATAATTTTTATTTGCCGGCTTCAGTTTCATCAAAGATCAGAACTATTTCACATTTCGGCAGTTAACATTCTTTTGCACCATATAGTGCAATTTACATAGCATTATTTGTAAAAGACTATTTGTATAGCACTATTTACATAGCACTATTTGCAAAGCCTTTTTTGCACGGCACTATTATTAATATAGTTACATTTCTCCCAACCATTGTTTCACTCACGACTTCAATTGAAAATCAGTTTGTCAGTACGCAGTTTGAGTATGAGCAAATATATTTCATACTCAAAAGTGAACAAATATTGCTCACCTTCATTTAGAGCGAATCTCAAGATATATTCCAAGCTTGCTCAAGGACGCAATCAGTTGGAGAAAAATATCCACAAACCTTTGTCGGTAAGAGAAAAATATCGTCAGAATTCAGTCAGTTAGAGAGAAATATCGACAAAATTCATTCAGTTGAAGAGAAATATCTACCAAATTCAGTTAATCGAAGAACAATATCGACAGAATTCAGTAAGGAGACTTCACTCATACGAAAAGAACATATTTTCGTTCGCAAGATGCGCGTATTTCACGAGGGGAAAGCAATGAGGATAACATGTCTTGGAACGGAACCCATCCATCATATTGGTGCAGCGACTCACCCTATCAAACACCCATCGTATCTCATCGAGAATTGTTTATTACTTCCGAATATACCGGAGCTATGATGTACGAACTGATCCAACCTGCAAGAAGATGTATTGAACCTTCTGTGACGAGTGCGCACGATCTCTTGTACTGATATTCGTTGTACTGAAATTCGTTGAACGAAAACCTATTGCAACTTAAACTAACGAGTGAGTCGTTCACAGGGTCAACTGTGATATTTTGCTGAAGAACAGCTCTTTCCCAAAATAACATTGCAAGCCAATAATATTTGAATGTAGTATCATTTTTTTCAGTGATTCAAACGAACCTAAAAAATAAGCCTCATTGATTGCTTCAAGGCACAATGTTTGAAATAATCAAAACAGTTAAATACAACAAGCCTGTTATCAAAGTATAACTCAGAAATTGTTTAAATCCAAAGAAGAGAAATTCTTATAAAAAATTTTAGGATGTTAAATGTAGAGTTTCCATTGTTTTTGAAGGAACCTCAAATCCCCTTTTTTCCCTTTAATGCTAAAACGATAAGACTGTGACTTTAAAACGATATGACCTAGCCAGCAAAATGAAATAACTTAGCCTTCAAAACGATATGTTTTACCTTTCAAAACGATATGACTTGGCATTCAAAACGATATGACTTAGCTTTCAGAACGGTATGACTTTGCCAACAAAACGATAAGATCGTGACTTCCAAACAATATGATATGGACTTCAAATCGGTATGAATTAACCTTCAAAACGATATGACTAGGCTTTCAAAACGATATGACTTAGCCTTCAAAAATATAGGACCTCGGCTCTAAAACAGAATAGCCTAGCCTTCAGAACAGTATGACCTAAGTTCTAAAACGGTATGTCCTAGCGTTTCAAGAATCAAATCCAGATCTGGGAGTCATTTCACATGAATGTTTTTCACAGCTAAAGACAAGCTACAGAAATTTTATTAAGCACTGGATTCCCCAGAGTCTTCTGATAGCTCTGCTAGGTGCAAAATTTACTGGTTAACCTCTTGGCATTGATTTTCCTACACATTCTTTATACTGATCACCTCTATCGCGTAAATTCAATTGCGCAAACTACTGAATCCACATCAGGGGAATTTATTGATCAATTAACAGAAACTGCGCTGTAAAATTTTAACAGAGACTGCAGGCCTGTGGTAAGTACTCAAAACACAGTTATTTGCATTTACACACTGTTACGAGAATTCCAATCTCTCTATATCTGAGTTCAGATGTTTTAAGATTCTAAATGGACTCTATTGACTACGCAAAAAGATTTACGCAGTCCATAGTTTAGATACTCGATTGCTCAATTATATTAAGACAGTTTAATGAATAAGTAAATGACTTGTTAAATTCTTGAATAAGTCTACAAATTACTTTGCCTTACTTGCTGCCGTACATTTTCAAGACGCAGCACATTTTCCGCAAGGTCCACAAATTCGTCTCCAGCCACTGACGAACTAAAGTATTGCCTCATATTACGTATGCATCCTCACATCACAAAACGCTAGATTTATTTCGAATGCATCAAAGAGCAGCAGTCCGGAAAAATCACTACCACTTAAAGAGCGTTGCTACATTACCTTTACTTATTTCGAAGGTGTCGCCAACTAATCGCGTCAGAAAATGGGTTTGCCTTGAAAATAGGTCTGCGTAGGTAGAGGTTTGTCAAACTTACGACCCATTAAACATCACCTTCTAAGATTGACTTATAGGCAGTCAGGAAGACCGTCCTTCGGATATCGCCTCTTTAGAAAGTTTTTGGGTTGATGAGTAAGTTGATAGGAGGAGTTGATGATGGTATTTAAGAGGTATTGGTGTCGTTTGATGGATCGGGGAAGTCTCTTCTTGATGGACGCCCAAACGTCCGATCAGATTTGCGGAACAAGCGACATTAGAGTCATGAAGTGTCATTAGTGACAGGCTCTGACGCATGCAGCTGCTGGAATACCTCCCATTAGTGACACTAATACGAGGAGATCGTGATTTTTAATACGAGTATTGGAGACCGCGGTGTTACTGCAAGCGGAGAGCCTCTGGGAACGGTCGTAAATCTGGGTGGTGACACTGTACTTGGCGGAGACAGAAACTTCAAGTGTGCATTCAGCGAAGATATACGAGTTGTGATTGTGAACCTATGATGGTCGCTTCCACGGTTAGGAAATAACGTCAAATATGACTTTGATGCAGTTTTGTATGTGATTGGTAGGGAGGGTGTGAAATTAAATTGGTCAATGATTTGAAGTTCATTTTAAACTAATGGTGATCGCAAAATTCAGAAAATGTTGGTGAACGACGAGATCTAAAACAGAACGGAAATCCAACACGGAACAGCCCAGAAGTTTCACGCACAATGAAGGAACAATTTAGTAACTAATTACAATTAGTTACAAAGTAGTAGTAGTTTACAGGTAGTTCAAAGTATTATTTAAAAACTAGTGTGCACGGCCCGCCAAAAATGACGGGATTCCATACCTTTCTCGTAGAAATTTTTCAGATGTGGATGACAAACAATTATATCCATCCTAACAGTACCCGTGGTAAAAAATATTCTTGTACTTGTGCATTGGTGAAATCGTATCACAGATACTGTCATTATAACTATCCTTATGAGCGTGACAGAGAAATGGAAGAAGCGGACTCCAAACAAATAAATCAAGGGTATTATCAAGTAGTAGCAGGTCCCGTGGAAATTCCACTGACAATGTCATCGTTAATTAAGCTAATTATATTAAGTGGACCCGTGAAAAAATTCCGTCAACATTACTCACCTATAGAGTAATGTTCCTATCATGTCCTAACCGAATCTATCCTGATAAAATTTCAAACGTATCAATGCATGTAAAGCCATCTTTCAATACACTGAGGATTTCGGTATCCAAGATACCGCAAACTCAGACATCCTACGTTTCTTAAGCAGCGGACACCAAACAGATATATAAATAAACACACAACGGGTATTATTCGGTTAGATGATTTAGTTCGTGGTAATGACCATGGGTAGAAATATGGTGATGGTATTTGCGGTCCAGGATGTGAATAACTTGACAACATTAAACCTGGTGCGTGCAACGAAACATTCATTTGGACAAGTTATTTCGTGTACAAGATTTCTAAAGTTGGTTCAAACAAGCATAGCTGTCACAAATTTACATTTCAGACCAATATTAACTTCAACAGGTAATTTCGTTTCCAATACCATCCAAAACCGTTAATACATTTGAATGTTCATAAGTAAATCATAACAAACGAAGGAGAACGTACGTATCATAACAAATACAGCAGAATGACGTGTCTTTTCCAAAAATAATTATTCTGAAAAACGCGAGTAAACTCGCCGCTTCCAACCTACACCCAAAACAGGCTCTGGCAATGTTTGAAGAGTAGCTTAGGGCTTGTTCAGTTTTTTCCTAAACATAATTTGAATTTGTAAAACGTTATTCCTTTCGAAAATACATTTCCTTTGTTCTACATTCTTTAAACTCATCCCAAATGGTCCTACCAGAGCATGATATTTCAGTAACACATTTTAATTTCAGCATTGGTTAACCTTAACGCAGCAATGTTTGACTTGCACGATCTTATGTTCATTTTAACAGCAAGACATACGTACATTTCGAATGTTATGTTGCAGCTTAAATGTCAGCGAACAAACACCTTTTACACAGCTTAAGGAAATTTTTCATGGGAGAGTACAGAAATTCTTAATCTCACACATGCCTCTTTCACTTGAACTAACACTGAGTGGGCTTCTCAGCCGATATCATGCAGGGAAACGAGTTCAACCTCACCGATTCAAACCTTGAATTTCCCGGTAGGTCGCCAAAAAGTTCCAAGTCAATTTTTTACGCTTTTGTTTTGTTTTCATCGTAAAATTTATCAGCATTCGCGCAATGTAGCTAAAGCAAATTGATTCCCATTTTAAGACCTTGCAAACATGCCTCAGCAAATGAGGAACATGCGTTGCTAAATCGCTCAAAAATATTTATGGCATCCGTTCTGTTTACACACCGAAAGAACGTTTCCTTCAAATCTTCATAGTATTCACAGGACGGTCACTGAAATAATTCGCTGCACGAGAGATTTTTATGCAGTAGCATTTGCGCAATGATTGACACGCAATCACTTCAATCTCAGGCTCATATATCTGCAATCAGACTCCTTACGACCCCAAAAATACAGACTCCTGTTTAACAACCGCTGCGATTAAACGCGTAATCATAGAATATTTCCAGTGCTTTCTTCCGACTCGCTGGTTTTTATTGTTCAATTCCAACAGTTTCCGGATGGACAATTTAAACGTCGTTTCCTCTCATATTGTACGACTGACTTGCAAATTTTTACTCAATACTATCACTGTAACACTTTGGACCCCTTAGAATATTTTCAAAGGTTCTTTCAACTTCTTCGTGCGAATAAATTTGAAAGAGCCTCTAATTAGTGCACATATGCGTCGTAAAGTGAGCCCAATAAGCAACGTATAACTTCATATTCCAACATTCCCGACCTACACTTTAGAAGCGTTCACGCTGTGTTCCCACGGCCAATTCACAAATTTTCAAGCGTCATATCAACCCTTAATTTTACGGCAACAAATGACCTCCTGGCTGGCAAAGTTTCAATAGATTTTCCAGCTGCACACGGGCGTTCTTATTCTTCATAGTCTCTCGTTCTGCCCGGTCTAACCATAGACGTCGATTGCCCCGCAATTTTGGCGGCAATTTTCAACACTTCATTCTCACATATTGTCGGCGCGGCAGGTAGCAAAGCTGTTATTTGCAAAGTAGTATATTGTGCCGGGATCTTTGTTTACCCTTACGCTAGGTGCCATAATTACAGTCGTGTTTAGACCTAACGATGTCTAAATGGCAAGTCTGACACCTCCCTCGAAAAAGCGTCTTTCGAGATAGTCATTATAGAAACTGGCGTCTACGCACTTGCTGCTATTTCTTATGGAAGTGTTTAGATTTATTCCTTGAGTTGTGTGGGTGAGTTAGTGGGTTGTGCGGTGAAGACATTACCAAGCTCGCATGGGTCTCAACCACAGACCACAGCACCTTCGGATTTGTTCATAATTCAGCCGTAATGGAATGCCTCGGCTTCACGAGTATCAAGAATCGCGTTTAATACAACACTCTACTTTAGATGAACTTCCTTTATTAAATGTAATCAAAGAGATGCGGAAAATATTGCTGCTCTCTAGTCATCTGAGTACGATAATGCCACGGCGCTTCCACTTTAGCTCTTCGAATTCAAGTTTATTCTCGAAAATGAAGTGGTGAAATTCAAGACAGCGGCGCGACTATCAAACACAGAAGAGCTTGAAATTTGTGATCCATAAAACCATGGAGCTCGCACAGGAATGCGGATCATCATTTTAAAGACTTGAGAGCCGCCCAAGAGTTGAGTAAAACTGCATAGTGTTCGGAACACTTAAGGCCGAGGTGCCCTATGCATAAACTGCAAAATTGATGCTTGGCGGTGCGCTCGTTGAATAAGTTTGCTTCATATTTACTTGTACCTGCAATGAAAAAATGTGAAATTATGGTGGCTCTCAACGCTGTCGAATTCAATGTTCGCTATTTCCAAGCAGTGCTTTCGGTCAACGCCTTCTATAGAAAAAATTGTTGTAGTTTTTGTCAGTTTGAATTTGGAGTTTCAGTGTTTGGATTTTAAAAAGTAGCTCTGAGTTATTTATTGCGAGCAGCAATGTTAGGGAAGCTCGATAACATTATCAATTATTCGTTCAAAACTCAATTTTAAAATGAAAGTGCTCTTCGCTGAAGAGGATTGTATACAAGTTAACTCGATCAGAAATGAAAGCAAGTCGCAAATTCTACGTGGTGAAATTATACGTGTGGCACTCATGCAAGATTACTGCCGATACCGATGTGAAATTATCAACGTTTCTGACGTTGGAGTACTGATAAAAGACTAATGTCAAAACTGTTTTGTATTTACCTCAGATACCGATAGAAGATTATCAATGTTACTGACGTTAAATAACTGGCTCAGAATTAATGCCAACTCAGCACTGAAATTATTATAGACGCAGGCGTAAAATTACTGATGCTAAATACCACACCTAAAATTAATGCCAGCTGCTATAAAATTGCGGACGCTATTGGAGCAAATTGTCAACAACATCCTCATAAATTTGTTAAAGTTTGAACTCCTCCTAGATTGAATACAACTTATTTGTTCTGTTTAACTTTTTCTACCGTTCTCGGCTACCAAAAGGAACGACAACAGAAATCTATACCGTTAAAACAAAAATGAAAAACTCACGGAACGTACTCAAGTCTCTGTTTTTTTCTGGAACGACTGCGACAGGACCATTGTTTTTTCCTCCACTTACGCGGGAACCAAAACGTGTAACGATTAACGAAGCCGTTTTAGCGCGTAATTTGACGTGGGCCAGAGCGTTAGGGCGCGAGTGCTCTAAATGCAGCCCGGAATTTCCCTGAAAATGGCAGAGTTTATCCTAAAATTGAACATATCATTTGGTGCAAAGCGGCACTCGCTTAACGAACGCCAAAACTTTATGACTGGGCCGGAATTGTCAGCCGAAACGGGTGCTAGCACTGCGATACTTAGCGCGGAATTCAGGGTAGTGCTTCAGCGCTTTTCCTCTAAAAAATTTAAGATGCAATTTTCATAGAAGACTTTTACCACGCACAGAAAGGTATTCCAGGTTCAAAATTTAGTGTGGGTGAAATTAAATAGTTCCATGTGCTCAAAGCACTTGCATTACTGAAATACATTCCCATCACATACGAAAATTCGTTAGAAATATTACACGTACCTACTACAAGTCGATAATTATCATCTATACTAACCAATAATAACCAATTAAAACTGAATTGAACTTTGAAAACATAGCGTAGATTCGTCATTAATTTGCGAACATAAAAAGTTCACCGCTCGCCATTGTACCTTTGCTTCATAATTTTCAGTTTTACCCCCAAATTTCCACATTTGGCATTTCAAGTTCATACCCTCACAAATACTAAGTTTTGCATAACAACACTATAATGTTTACACGTTAATGAAAAGTAATTCTGTAAAAAACTCAAGTTTCAATTCGCTTCTCATAATGCTGTTTGAGTTGCTGTAAAATATCTTGCCCAACACAAAGCCTTTTTCTCAATCGCATTGTGTGGCTAAAACCTGACTAATTGCGCTCGAACATTTCAATTAGACGATTATTACTTGGATTAGTCACAGGTTCCTTTTGTTGAAGAAATGCACGAGTCGGTTGTTCTTTCAGTTGTCTTTCCGTTTCGAACGCAGAAAATGTTTCCAATTTCCTCGCTATTTTAGACCATTAAGATTCAATAAATGAAGATATTTTGTTTACAAATCAGTGGGTTTTATGCTATAAAAAAATGTACTTTACAAACCATGATCATCGGCTCATAAGTTTCATGTCACTTTTCCTGCTCTGCTGAAGTCGCACATGGAAATCGTTTCCCGCCTTGTAATCTCTGACGAAAATCATCATTTCGATAAAAAACTTTAATTAAAATCGCGATGTGAAACAAAGTCTGGTGATAGTTCACGGAGAACAGCTATATGTCCCAATATCTCTAAAATAAAATCGTCACTTTTCATGAAAATGTGAAGCCGTAATCAAGCGGTGACCTCGAGTAGGTTATGAGTTCTAGAATATAATTTTTTTGTTTCCTGAGACGATAACTGAGACCCTAGAATGAAATCTTCATTCGTCACGAAAGTCCAAAACCCAAATCACGCGGTGAAATCAGTCGGATGTCATCATACGGAGAAGCAAGCGGTGACCCGATGGCTTCCTGCTTCATTTCTCAAAACTCCAAAGAGCGGCGCAGTGGCATCGTCTGATCAATGACAGCCTCCCCTCACGATCAGTTTGGATGCCGTTTCTCTCATCTCAAGGCGGAAATGATCATCCACAAATCACAGGCTGCAAGAGACAAAAACAACACAATTTCTCCTTCATACCCACGTTTTCTAATTACCTCAAAAACGTGCAATCGGCAGAGAGGCGCAGCCTTGTTGATTCTCCATCCCTTTTGTTTTCGCTTATTCAATCATTTTGGCGAGTTCTATTGCTCAGTTCTTGACGGTGGACTTGATAGAGGTTTATTAGAGGTTTGCTAGAGGGCAGGTTCTAGGTAATTTCTCGCGTGATTAACGGGTAGTTGGTCGCTCATTGCCGGTCCCCGCGTGGATATGTGTCGTCATGCTTTATAAATTGTCGAGACGTCGAACGTACTGGGAGGGGTTCGATGCGCCTGTCGGACGCTCCGCTGAAATTATAGCAAGTTTAAAGCAACGAAATTTCTATGACATCATAACCCGCTCGCGACGGAGAAAGAAAGGCTTTTAAATGCTGCATATTTCCCCACTGCGATTTATCGCCAACTGGGGCTTCATTATCGCGCATAGTATACGGTTAATGTCGTTCCTTATGCGGTAACCTTTATTAATGGGGGAGTATACGGTACGATTAGTGTTGTCACGGCCGTCAGGGCCCAGAACGTGCAATTTATGACAAACGGTTTCGCAAAAATCCGTTGGCACTGTCCCACGAAACACCGTTCTTCTCGGTGCCAAAGATTTTCAAAATAATGCATTCGAGGATTCACATTTACCCCAACATCATCATGAATATTGCGGTTTGATTTTGCCTTGACTTCATTTCATAAAAATCTAATTGTGCTTGTGCCTAGCATGACTTTATTTGCAAGTAACACCAATTTTCACGGTTTACTACAAATGAATAATCTTAAATGATATCTTCATCGGTGGAAATCAGAGGGAAATTTAATTGTTTTCACCACAAAAGACGGCAATCATTGATACGGTTTTTTCTCCTTATGGTTTCTGTAGAAGAGAGATGGACTTTGAGGGCACACGTTACTTCTTAGAATGTGTTCACTCGCGATGCAGATTGCTCGTATGGTGCCACACAAGATCAAGGCTTCAGCTACCCATGCGCTAAATCAAAGCCTCCAAACTGCGACAATTATCCTTACCAGCGCGATTACAATATTTCGACACAGGGTAATGAGGGCTGAAGCAACGATAATCTCTTGCTCGAAATTAAATCATGCAACAGCATAATTCCGAACGCGTCCAAAAAGTGGAGCGGGGTAAGAAAATTCTCCACTATGAAAATGCAATGCCCAATTTTCAACTCAGTTCCACCCACTTTAGCCTTGTCATGAATTGCAAGACAACACTTGCCTATCACTCTTTAACTTGAGGAAACTGGATTTGCTTGTACGATTATCTATTCATGCGTAGGGGCTCTCATAGCGATCAATTGAAAAAAGGCTGCCTCAATGTAGACGATTACAAGTAAACCAAAAAAATCGAGGTTTTCAATGCCTGTGATAAATTGTTATGGTTGTGGTTACGAGTAAATGACTGTTCTAAGGTTTTAGGGTTACCTATAAATAAACGCAATGAGAAATGCTTGTATAATTTCAGAAACTATTTAAATATCTTACGAGTTTAACGTATCTGTAGCAAATTTTTAGATTGCGCTACTGAGCGAATGCTTTCAAAAAATTTGGCAGGTCCTTATGTGAAGTTGGTTGCGAAAAACAACATCAATGCAGGTCAATTTGATGAAAAAACATGGTTGCTCGTTGAATAAACGTCCACGAAGCAATAAAATAGAATATAATTAATTAGAATATATAAAAAAAAACGGACGAGTGGCCCATTGTTAGGTGCTACGTAAATCCCGTGCCGACACACACAACAACAATCACGCACAGGCACTGGAGCGGGAGTATAGGAGATTATCCAGTGGCCTAGAATTATCGAAGGGAAAATACCTCAGAATTTTGGCTATTGATGGATTCAATTAGAGTTAGTGCGTGGACTGAATGCTAGATTTTGTATTCTTATTTTTTTTTTTTCGTGGAGTAAACTTTGAGAGCAATCACACAGTTGATACCGATTCAATCGGAATACAGATTTGTAAACTCGTCGAATCATTGATTAATTTTCTTTGATGTGTATCAAAATACAACAGGATGATCATTACCGATGTCAATAAATGGTTACCTTGTTAAGCCTTAGACGACCAATTGTGTTTATGAGTGTGAAATTATCATTAAAAGTTTAACAACTGAAACCTAAACAGAAAAAAAACATTCATGGTTGCGAAAATCAAAAGGGTTTTCTGTTTCTTCATTTTCCGAGCGCAAAATGAAGTTTTTATTGTTTCTCGGATCGATCGTGTAAAAAATACCATTTACGATATCAAAAATAGATAAAAAATTCATGTTTCGTTGTGCCTGTATGCGAAGTTACTGTGTTTCTTTGTTCCTTTATTCATGACACCGGAAACAATGTCTTTTGCCTCTCTTCATTTATTGGTGCTAAATTAATGATTCATGTGAATCTTAATTCGTGAGAGTGAAAATAATGTTTTTATTTCTTTTTATTCGTGAGTACAAAAACGATTATTTTTGTTTCGCTTTATTTGTGAATGCGAAAATGAAGATTTTGGCTCCTCTTAAGTCATGAGTGCGGAAATAATGTTTTGTCTTTCTTCATACGTGAGAACAAAAATAACGTTTTTGTCTTTCTTAGTTCATGAGTGTGAAAATAAAATTTTTGTCTTTTTCATAGGTGAGTGCGAAAGTAAACAAGTGTTTTTATTTCTGGCAGGGACACAATGGAGGGTATGTTCGCGGACCCGCGCTACCTCGGTGCCCGCCTGCCCGGCTACCTCGACCTGGACGCTGAGAACAACAACCTCCTCGAGAAGGCTCGGGCCCAGCTCATGTGGGACCGCCTCGCTGCCCTCACGTCCCAGTCTGGTTCCTCACCTCACCAGCCGTCCCCATCCCTCATGACAAGCCCTCACCAATTCCCCAACCTCCCTAACCTACCGAGCTTACCCAACCTCCCCGGGTTGTATGGCCTAAACGGCACCGCGAGGGCCAGTCCAACCGGGGCTGGGGCCGGGAGTTTGCCTATTCCAGCCCACTTGTGGAGCCAATGGACTGCTCTCCACGGGTTGGCTTCTGCTTCTAATCCTAATCCAGCGCTAGCGGCCGCTGCAGCTGCCAGTCACCTCGGCAATCCTCAAGTATCGGCCGCTTTGGCACTGGCTTCAACTTCCACTTCTTCACCTGCTGTCGTATCCTCTTCCCCCAACGGCCACATAACTCGCCCATTATTCCCAGCCCCTCTGAATCTTCACCGTTATTCTCCCTACTTTTTGCCAAAGAGCTCTCCTCAAGAACCTCCTGATCAACAGTCGTAGAAATATCAACGTCGGTGTATATTCCCCTTTTCCGTAGTAGATTTGTATTCTTACTGAGGTAAGACACACTGTTCATCGTATACAATTGAACTTCTGTCAGATAAATAGAGCAGTTTCTTAGAAATTCCTCTGGATTTTATACGTTTTTTTGGGTTTAAAAAACTTTTTTGTACTCTGATTTCGGTTCCAAAGTTGGTGTCTTCAGCGCTTAAGTTTTCGTGGGACTAAAACACGTGGGTGGCTGCCACCCACTCACTCTCCACAGATAATTAACAGACTTTCAATGCATACCACAAGTCTCTTAACCAACATTGAACAGCACTGAGTACTTACGACTACCTATGACTTCCACATGGCCAAGCGTGAGCATGACAGGCAGCAAGTGATGACACCGAAACTTTTTCTCGGGCTGAAGCTTATGATTTTCGGTGTTTCTCATACAGATTATGTTATATAAAAATATACGCTAACATTTAGCAATATAGCTGTTTAAAATAAACGATTTCGCCTTTATAAATACATTTGGTAGGTCAAATTCACTCCAAGTCTTTGATATGTTTTTGTACTTTAGCATTCAAAATGAGGGAAGTATTCAAAACCATCGAAAAAATATGAAAATAGCAATTCAGCATGCTCCTGCTTAAAATCTTCATTCCAATACGGTTTCTTCTTAGTTATGTCGTTATAGCTGAAGGAATTTCATGCAACGAAATGGTTTCCCAAACATCGATAATTTCATGTTGTGAACTCACGCGTTGAACAAACTACCAAAGAAGAAACTTCGACGTTGCAATAACATCGAATTTGAATTTTCCACTCGCTGTAGAATAATATCTGAACTGTTTCAAACTCTTGCCGTACGCTTTACTCTTAAAATCGAATGTAACCTAACGATGGACACTGGGCACCCATCTTATCTGAGATGTCCTGCTGAACTTTAACACATGTACATCCACGAAAGACTGGTCTTCTTCCATGAGCAAAAGTTGATGGTGGTCACCGCGAGCTATCCCCCCTGGAATAAGTAAGTTTATTCCATTTTGTAGTCCAAGCCAAATGTACTTGCTTTCCGGCAACATAACAACTCTTATACCGAGAGGCTGGAAAGCCTTTTCTTTCTTCACTTCATATACTCTTGACTACCAAAAACGTTACTTTCCTTATGAAGGGATGAAAAATGTTGATAAGCCGTTAGGATTCTCTTACACTCACGGTAAATGACTTGGTACAGACCAGGTGAATAACAAAAATCCATTTTTTCATGGCTTTACTTTATTTTTTGTACACGTGTCCATTTTGACGGATTTGTAAATAGTTGCATATGAAACCTTTTCAAACTGTACATAATAATCGATGTTTGTTTATGTATTTAGTGTATGTATCATAACAAAGCCAGTTTGGAACTTTGTAAGATCCTCATCTATTTACACTTTGCGGTGGTGTTGATGGGGTGCTCGATCACTCCAGTCGCGTCAAGTGTGTTTTTATTTATTTATTGCGAAAAAGAAACACTGCCTCTATAAAGCTCTCAAGGTTCACGGTAGTTGTGTCGGAACAGGTATGACATGAGGTTTTTAAAGAGGACTATACTTTAGAGGTTGACACAAAATGATATTTACAATATGCGAGCATCAGAAGAGAAAAAAAAGAAAAAAGAGCATTATAACAGGGACGTTGTAGTTGTATTTATTAACAATGACATAATTGAAGAGTTTTATTTGACACTTGATTAGCATAAAATATCATATTGATTTTTACTCAGTTACCGAAGCCACTTCTGTCTTACATGTTATTGAAAAACAGAACATTTCAAATTTCTTGTAATTCAGTTACCAGTGCAACTTCCTTTACAGCTATAAGATCGTGTTTTTCTCGACACGGATGAGAAACTAAATTATTTTGGACGCAAAGCTTTATTATTTAGCAAGGAAATTTTTTTTAGTGAATTACTAAGCAAAAATTGTTAGGAGTTAGGGTAACCATATATTAACTAACGTTGAAGCTGATAAATGTTTGTGATGGAATTTAAAATTAATCACCTGTATTATGCGATATTTTATTGAAACATTGTTAAGTATGATGAAATACTAAAATTGTAATATTTATTGCCTCGGAGAAACATAGATATTTTGTTTGAGTTGTTTAATTTAATTAAAGAATACATGTTTTGTATTATGCTTTGAATACATGTTTTGTAAAATGACGGAGAGTAGAGCAAACATGCAGTTCATTAGCTCTGATTATAAGAATAAAAACATTTTTCGGAAACAATCAACTTTTTTTGTACACAGTTATTGCTAATTGACGCTTAACGTAACTTGCGAATTGAACTGTATAATACAGTTATTAACTGTTAACACTCAATTCAACTGTGTGATGAAAAGGTTCGGATTTACAGTCTATAGCTTCCACACGTGCAAAGTCGCTTTTCAACAGTCGTGTACTTTTACGAGTCAATTTAGAGCAGGATAGAATTGGTTTTTACTGTACAATAATGTAACTTCAAACGAATTATTGTATGATAGGTATTAATAGATAAATTCTAGTAAACAGGTCTCTAGATCGAGTAGACAACCTTATGCAGGTGTTTGCCAAATTTTAAGCAAAGTTCTTTGAGTTTCTCGGACGTTGAATTCGAATACATTTAGCTTGCTTGAAAACTTCTCGGTTGACGTTCATTGTGTTCAAAATAAGAGAACCTAAAATACAAAACGCTGTCATCAGCAATAGCACTTTGAGTCACAATTCAATATATGCATCCATTTGAAGGTCACCTTTCGGTAGATTTGAAACCACTTATTCTTCCTCGTTGGCAGATTTCAAACTGTGATGAATTCGACGATTCAGGCGAAGAACGCTCGTGAGCAGTACATCTGCGTTAAATTTAACGAAGTGTAGTGCTGACTAATCCTTGGTAATAATTCTTTATGATAGTAAAGAATGTATTACAGGATTGGTATTTGGGATGTCAACAAACGTTGTTCATTAGGTTGGTGCTCTCAATCTGGTGTGGGATAATTCTTTTAAGGAAGAACGTTCTCTCTCGATTATTCTTTGTTATCTAAGTATTATGCCAAATTATCGATGAGTTGTTTTCAGAACCGTGTTCTATGATGGATCGAAACTGTAAACTTCTCACAAAAAGTTATCTTATTTGTTTTTTGTACAGATATAAATAGATGTATGTAATAGAACGACAAATAATAAATCGGTTGAACAACTTTATGTCTTTCCTTACCCTAGCATGATTCCATTATCACGAGTGAAAACTAGCGCAAACCATTGTTTCTGCAAAAAGAAATTCGAACTTATCAAGAATTTTATTGTCCATCACTCTTACTCGATCGTAACGTTTTCTAATCTTCCTAAATTGCATTTATGCTCCACATCTTTCAATCAAATGTGAAAATGAGATGGTGCACAGCATGTGTTCCGGCCAGCCCCTTGTGGCTGCAGTAATATACAGTACACCATGATACATCATTCAATTTTTCATAAATGAGGCCTGTACTACTTCTCATGAACACGAAAAGTACATAAAATACTACAAAAATCATAGAATTTTACATTGTAAATGTTACTGATTTATAATGTTTTAAATTTATTAAGTTTTCACACACACCTGCGAACATCTCTCACATAGCAAATACTCAACCCACTGAGGCAATTCCACATGTAGGTATTGCGATTACTGCCACTCGAAGCACAAATAAAGCCGATTATCAAGAACTATTATGCTAACCCTCTTCGTGGCTGTTGCAAATTTTACATAATTAATTCGTCGTGCTAACCTTGCAACGGTTACAAGCAGGCGATGTTGACACGCACGTCAAAACTAAATAGACACTCATGCGTAGCCCTTCGTCTGTGTTATGCATTTAAAAGAGTTTAAGCTATGCAAAATGTATTTCAAGGACGTAATATGATATTTTTATCACAAAACGAATTTGTATTTAGAAGATGAAATGTTTTATCCTTTTGAACCACTTGCAGTTTTCGTTATATGGTTTTATTCTCAACACCACGTGTGCTATTCGGGCGCTTATTTGCTTGGAAAACAATTTGTGTAATCCACAAAAAAACATGTTTTTTTCTAGTTTCTTGTAAAAACGGTAAGCTTTACAGATAAATGTTAAATTTGATGAATATTTCGATTCATTTTATGAGCTAAATGACGTGCTTTGCTTGCTATATGACATGCTTTGTTCGGAGATCGAATGTTAGCTAATTAATGGCGTTCATTGATATTGAATCGATATTCTCTGGAGCTTAACTAAGTTTTACACCAAGGCGTAAGATTTGTATTTCGTTCCTGCTTAATAAATCTTAAATTACTCCAAACTTTCCATTAATATGCTCAATTTTCATTTAATATATATAGTTATGAGATGGAACTTTCAGTATACAATCATGAGCTAGAATTCTGGAAAAATTTGCTAAAATTTTCTGTGACATTGAAACCAATGCTTGGTAATACTTTTTTCAAAATTCGAAAATATAAATTAGCTTTACGTGAGAAACATTCTATGGCGTGACCCTCACTATCACGCTTCGACATCAGCATGAAGGCTGGCTGTTGGATTGGAGGAATTAGAACACCTTCTTGTCTTTCAACGAGCGTGAGCTTCAATCCTTGGTGTCATGCTGCAGGCTACCACCGGAACCTTGGGGCTGTCGATGGGAAACTGAAGCCCTGAAGAGAGAAGAACCGGTGTTCTCATGTGAGGAGTTTGCCAATGCTGAGGAAAGACTCTAGTTGGCATCTACACGGTACCAGAGTCGTTGCATTGTGTTGGTGAAATGAGTGATCTTCGCAGACAGGCAAAGCTGCAGGGATTGTCCAGGAGAATTTTTTCCACACAAAGATCAGTCGCGTGCGAAGAAAATAGCCCGCCCAGTATGAGGTGGCCTGCAGAAATATATGCGATATTAATATTTGAAATTGAGGTGTATACAATTGTACATGTAATTGTTTAATGATAATAATAACATTACGACTTCCGAAACCGAACATGAAAATTTTACTTACAAGAAAATTTTCCGTTTTATGTTGAGTTTATTTGCAGTTTTTCAAAATTTCGTCCCAATAGTAACTTTGAATCTCGTGATAGCATTGTCCCACCTGCCTTTAGCGAGGGAGAAGTTTTCCTCATAGAGTATTTTATACGAATTTTAAGAATTAAATCAAGCAGCCACGCGTTATATTCCGAAGAAAACAAAGAAACATTCCTTTTTTAAATTAAAGTCTGTTAAAAATGATAACTAATAGAAGCGATTCTTTAGTGTAAGAAAAAGATGTCGCAATTAGACACTATAGTTGCAGAAATCATTATCAGAAGCACAACACACAAACAATAAGCCTTGACATCTGTGTCATCAGGAATTCATCGGAAAATAGCTCTGGTTGTCTCAACGGATGAACAAGCAGGTCCGTTTATAAAGAAAAACTAGGAATTATGAAGCAATTCACAAAGAAAGCTTCACGGAGCACCGCAATTGTGTGTATGTGTGTGTGTGTGCGTGGCATGCAGAGCAGGTGGATTGGGAATATTTCCAACTTACCAGTTTCGATCAAGAATATCTTCTGTGCAACCATTTACAGTGCTAAGATAATCGAAGTAAACGTTGTATTTGTTTTCATTGATTTTCATTGTATTAATGATGTTGAAGGAAAGAGTTATGACACGGAAATTATTCATTTCAAATCGCCGTGTTAAACGAAGGCTGAAATGAAATCCGTTATATCTGTTTTTATTTGAGCTAATGTAAAACAAATTGAAATCTTAAACATAACATCATCCAAGTTTTACAAATGGGAAAAGTGAGCGATTCGAGTTTCAATAGAAAGTAAACGCACGCATTAATTTTTATTTGAAGAACCGACATCTTAACTCTGGGAAAATCCGTTGTCGTCATATTGGTACATTTTAAAATGACGGTTGAAGAAAGTGGAGAAGTTCTTATTTTACATAAGAGTTAAACAATTCTCAAAAATGTCGGTAGAAAGAAACAGGCAAAAATTGAAAGTCTGTGACTACCCAGTCCTAATATTGTCCTCCTGAGCATCTATGATTTTGGCAGCTCATGTATAAGCTCTGCAGTGGTCCACTAAATTTAATATCTTTGGATACTCCGGTAAAAGGTTAAACAAAGAAGTAATGCGATTTAATATTTTTCCATTAATGATTGGTTCGTAATATCATGAACTCGGTCGAACATAAAACTACATAAGTTTATACATATATATTCTGCAATTAGACCGTGTAAAATATTCCCGTTAAGAGCAGTCTATGAAATGACTCGGGTTTACTTACTTAAACAAAAGTGATGACTGCTACACCCTATGTCAATGTGTACGCATCAAATTTCGTCAAATGCTTGCATGAGCGCTAACGCATAAAATACTGCCATCATTATGAACAAAAACGAAACGATGACGTAAGTGTTCGACACACTACGTGTGCACATCAAGTTTCTTGTAATATTTTACGTGCACGCCAGCACATGAAATGTTCCCGATATTCTCGATAAAAGCGAAGCGATGAAGTGTTGCCGAGTTATATCGCCGATTCTGCACGCCGAAGTACCGCGAGTCTCGGCCTCTAAGCGCCCTGCATGGTTCGATGTAAACAAATGGCTACAGGCACGCTAGCGGCGGAAACCAAAGCCCACAAAGATGTCTCCTTAAAACGGTTTGTTTTCACCGTTTTTCGTTCAAGCAAGTTCCATTTCTCCTTGGATGTTTTATTTATTTGTTGACGAAGTGTGTTTTATCAATAGCCTCGAATCAAATACCGTGACGTTTCTTGCTATATGTCGCTTAGCAGGAATGCTATATGGCACACCAGCTGGAAGTAGAGTTTGGGAGTCTACAACGAAAGAAGGCGCTGCTCTTTTCCAGAGGTATCGTTCGACGTTGCGTGTCGATGAAGGCCGAAATTATCTGAAGTTGTTTGGATCTCCGCTTGTCATTTATTGATAGGCTGACACGGTGGGCTATATATCGGCCTTAGATGACACTATAACGTTCTATATCGCCGATCTATATTGCCCTCCATTAAAGGTGTCGTTCGCTAGTCGCCAGGTCTGCGCCGGTGTAGGTTTTAGACTGTCACTGCGAGAAGGAAGTAATGCGAGGTTGTGTTACCTATATTGATTGGAGGTGGTTTCTTTGATGCTCTGAGCTCACTTAATTGTTTATGAGGCTACTCACTCCCTTCCCCCTCCGTCTATCTCTGTCCCTCCCTTCTCTCCCTCTTGGTCTTTTTCATGCTCTCCCCTCATACGACCCACTCCTTTTATGCTCATTTTCTCAGCTCCCTTCCTCTTTCGATGCGTGCTTCCTTCAAACGATTATCCCCTATTTTCTTCTTATTACTTTTTCTGTTTCCTTTGCACGCATCACACTCTTCTGATAGGTCCTCGATAAATGTTATAAAAATTTGATCGGAAAATTAATGTTTACCGGACGAAATAAATAATTTTGTTTTTTATTGTACAGTTCACCTCAAACGTTCTTTGTTTCAGAAATAATTATATCAGCATTCAAGAGACCATTTCCTGTCTGAACCTGGTGCTTTCAAGCGACAGGACGGTTGTTCGAAACCCTGATCGATACAAAGCACCGGAGCAGATCACGTGAACTGACGCACTGCGTCACAAATATCTGCGGTATCATCTGACGCCTAAATTTAGCAGTGGTTGACAATAACCAAATATTTACCTCATAAGATGAATTCCTGATTTCAATTTCATGGACAGCAAACTTTCAATCTTCAATATTTGAGTATAACAACGAATTCAATTTAATTGAAATTGACCATCGGTTTCAAACATATGTCCGATACATCAACTTAACCTAGGCGACGGTGACCTCTCAAGTGTGTCCTATAAGTCTTTTGAGAAATTCATGTTAATAATCTCAATTCTTTTTAATAATCTCTTGTGTGTTTTTTGCAGGTGATGACGAATACTCTCAAATATTTACAATTTAAATGTTTAAAGTCATGACGAGTACTTTCGAAAACATGTTTCAAAAAAACAACTTAACCAGACATTCGAAAACTATATTTTGCAGTGAGAACAATTTAAAATAGTTTTTAGTAACGGACGCATCATTTTAATTAAGTACGTTCTCACTACGTGAAAAATCCCTCAGGTTCACCTTCTCCACCATATTTAATTGAAACAAAATCTTTAGTTTCAGCGCCTGTAATAAACGCTGATTCCATAGCGCATCCCGAAGGTAACTTACACCGTATAAATAACAATACCTCGCATGAGCCATAATTACGGTGGACCTTATAAATAAAAATGGCTGAAAGTGTCAAAGCTTGGGCGTGTAACTAATAATAAGGAGATCATTTTCCGGATCATGACACTGCCCTTCATTCATTCCAGTGGCGCCATTTATTATAACAATAGAAGGCAGAGATTAGGTTGTTTTGACCGTGCGATATGATTCATACCGAGGTGTCATGGCGCGCTCTGGAGGTGCCAGGAACACACGCATCACCTCGCACATTCACTGAATTTTCATCAGGATTAGTTGTTACCCTCGTGACACTGAAGGTGTTATTCTCATTAGCGCTACTGGTGCCTGCAGTGCTGCTGCACTTCTGTATTGTTGAAGTTATAATATGGGCTTGTTGTGACCAGAAGTACGCATTTCCTCGAGTAGTTCTACAAATTCCGCATCACAATCATGCTGTTCCTCCGACATCAGTTCTGCAAGCCACACAGCAGTTTGTTAAGCATCTAAGTCAATTGTTTTTATTTTCCACACAACAGTGTGGATCAAAGAAGAGCAAGTTGAAGGACGGCGTGTGAGCTGCTACAATGGTGCAAATAAATTTTACCATAATCTATATTAAAGGAAATACATGAACTTTCTTCGACATAAATTGATGTCAGGCCATGTTATTATGCTGTAAAATATTATATTATATTATATTATATCATATTATATTATATTATATTATATTATATTATATTATATTATATTATATTATATTATATAATATTATATTATATTATATTATATTATATTATATTATACTATATTATATTATATCTTATTAAATTATATTATATTATATTATATTATATTATATTATATTATATTATATTATATTATATTATATTATATTATATTATTTTATATTATATTATATTATATTATATTATATTATATTATATTACATTATATTATATTATATTACATTATATTATATTATATTATATGATATTATATATTATTAGATTATTATAGGTCATATTATATAATATCATATAATATAATAATATATCATGTTGTAATAAATAATTCTATACCACATCACATCATATAACTGGGTGTGTATGGCATGTTACTCTTCATTTGTATATCTTTCTGCTGTACTTTCGATGAATATTAGTTTCATGTCCGAGGAAAATTTGTCACTGCATTTGGAGAGCCACAGCGTCGTATCTGTGTTACTAGCCTACATGATCTGGAACAAATAAGGGAAGGAGAATTAGAGGGCACGTTATCATCGTGTAAATTTGGTTCTGTTAACAACGAAACTTTTTTCATTCGTTTTTCATCCCGAAGTTCATTCTCTCCATAAATTTATTGCAGCTTATTCCTCCATTTATTTTATGAATTAAGTGTTTTTAAATCTAAGAGATGAATGTGATGATATCATTAAAATGATACTTTAGAGACTGAACAGAATTTGCATGCTTTTTGATATGTGACCTGTTTCTGATTTATTAGAGTTTCTATCTATCGCCGTATACGAATTTTCAATGCAAGAATGATATCGTTTGCATTCAGAAATACACGACCTTCTCACCACACGAAAGTATTGATTCCCTTCAAATTCGTGCGTCATATACTTATTTGTCTCCTCTGCCGCTCCATCATCTAGTGTTCATGAAAAGGGAATAAGCGGGGATTTTCACTGAAGTTTTTATAACTATGATTTACTGACTAAACACTGTCATAGTCAGTTGATTACAGATATTTTTCGTGTAACTTTTGACTTTAGGCTATGTTCACCCGACCTCAGTTTCTAAATCAACTTGTACTGCTATATCGCCGAGGCAAAATTTATTGTTTTAAAACAAGGTCATATGATTTGTGTTTGGTGCCTGCGATGTCACGAGGGGAGGATAATTGTTATCAAAATTCACATTTTGTTAATTTTAACTTTCATTTATGTGTTTGACCTATTACTGACGAAGATGTGTAAATGTTTTAGCTAAATGATTGGTAAAAGCCAAAATCATTCAGAGCTGTTTGTGCCGTCATATATACAATTAAATTAATATATATTTTAGTTGCAATCTTAAATCCCAAATATGTCTCTTTGTACGTTTTCTTACGTTCGGAATAAAATGAAAATTTCCCGTTCTTTCATAAAAAATTCCTTTCTGTAATGAGAAATAATTTAAACTTATGAGGTACAATGTGTTCATATCTTACTTCATTTCTATTCAGATATTTTAAGATCTTAAAATAAATTTTTGGCACGCAACTCCATAATTTCTTTTTTGCTCACAGTTCCTGGATTACGTGGTTTGGTCTGATAAGTGTAAGCCAATAATATTACAAGTGGTGGCTTACGAATCATCATATGTTGGAGTAAAACTGTGTCCGTAACATTCAAGGTCGACATAACCTTCCGTGAATATATGACTTCCTGCACATGCATCACCATGTCATCTACCCTAAAGAAAACCTTACACCTGCACTGGGTGTCCCGGATCGTCCATGTGCCGAATGTTAACAAGCGAGTATGGGTCTGCTGCGCTGTTGGTCAAATGTTTCCGAGCTCCCGCCTAAACCAGGCATCTAAAACTAGACAAACGCACGGCGCATCTGACCAGCAACATTGCCACGCTCTTTGTTGATTTCCCCTGCCTCGTATTCGAAATGTGCGGATGACGCAAAACAAAGGAGAGAAAATCTCAAATTCATTTAATTTGAACTTTTTTTGCTCACTGCACATCTGACTGAAAAAACTGACCCGTGCGGTTTTGTCTTCCCTTGCGTCATATTTGAAATGTACAGATGACACAAAATTCAAGAGAGAAAATCCTAAATGCTGTTAATTTGAACATTGATTTTACTCATCGCTCATTTTTTACCATGCAGCTCATGTTACTTTTTGGATTTCAGGCTGGAGGGAAACTTTATATTTAGTTTGTTGCTTCCAGTTGATGGTAATTCCAGGATTGAAATTCCTGTCAAATTAAAGGCTTTTCAGCTTTTATTCCTTCATGATTAGTTAACAGCGGAAAAAATATGTTCCTGAAATTTACGTGTCGGGAACATTAGCTATATACCATGACACATGTCATTCTTTTGTCCCTCTCATTTCTCTTGGTGCAATTTGAACGTTGAAGCTGCCATTGAATACGAATTGACTAGTAATTTTTACGTCAATGAAAGTGTATTTTTCATCGTGAGGTGATCATGAAATGACACTCACATCTGACGAAGAGAATTATTGTATTTTGTTAATGGTGATCATGAGGTTTTATGTATAAGTGCATAAATCAACATCGAACGGTCAGATTTGAGTAGAAATAAAACATTACTTCTCGTTTGTTTTGTCAATTTTGTTTAGTTTCATGTTCATATTTTAACACGACTGCCAGAGACCCAAAGCCCGTCTCTCTGGCAAAACACTGAATACAGTATTCCATTTGAAGCACATCAGCATGAACAGTTGAGGTGATCCTGTTTATGTTCTGAACAACACAATTGTCTCTTGTTTAATGCCTCTAACTCTTGAAGACAGTCGTTTTGAAAAACAAGGTTTTTTAGTCTACAAAGGAGTGTCAAAAAAAACAAAGAAATTTTTGATATCTATTGGTATTTTTTTTCAATATCAACCTTTACCATAATTACCTGAGATGATTCTTCAACGCAGTTGATAAGTACGACTCACATGAAATTTATCATTCTTTATACCTGCTCATATCTTGAAAATATAAATGGGCGAAAACCGGAACAATCGGCCTTAGTATTCAGTTTCCTCTAGTTCAGGCACGTGAAGTTAATTATGAGAAATACTTCTCAGATTCCCAGATTAACTTTTGTATGTCTCTCCCACATCGTATTAGTGGAAATTCCACATTCTCTGTGAGACGTTCTCGTTCTCGAAGATACGTATTCCAACTTCTAGTAATGAAATCAAGCTAGAACGTTTGGCCAAGAATAAGCTTCGAGTACAGCTTTAGCTTACAAGGCTCAGCATTCAAATGAAGCGATGTGTCGTTCGTAAAGGTTCATCACGAGTTCTATTTCCCTTAACAGTGTTGAGAGATTAAGCATTTTGGATTCGCAAAAATTCATTTTTTAATCACTTTTGCTTCGCTTCCAGGCCCACCTGTGTTAATATAAGTTTCACTTTTCCGAGGCAAATCGTAAAATGAAATCAGCATATTACAGATATATATACACTGTACCTCTGTAGTAGTGTGTCTGTTACATGCGACTTCTCGTTATCAATGTATTCGATGGATATTACGTCTATTGCCTTGCACCAGCTGGATAATAAGACTTTAGTTCCAGCCCAGTGTCCAGCAGATATTGTGTCTGTAGCACTGCCTCCGTTGGATGTTGTGTCTGTAGCACTGCCTCCGTTGGATGTTGTGTCTGTAGCACTGTCTCTGATACATGTTGTGTCTGTAGCACTGCCTCCGTTGGATGTTGTGTCTGTAGCACTGTCTCTGATACATGTTGTGTCTGAAGCAATGTGAGAAATCGTCATTGCGGTAGTTTTCCTTTGGAAATTGGTCTGATTATGAAACTAACATTAAATACATCCTATTTCAGGAAATAACTGTTGTTACATTTACTGCGTTTTGAAATTAGAGTCCCACTTAAACAACTTTCTCATCTGAATGTTTTTATGGCGCTTGACTTAATGAGTCTGATAAACATTCCGTTGTCTTTGAATTTAGAATGATTTTTCATGTCAACAGACAAGTATCTCTCAGCGTCAACAAACAATGTCGTAAATTTTAAATTTCTTAAGAGGTATTCTGGATTAATGTTCTATTGTAAATTATCGATATTTCTTGAAACTTTCAGCTACACCTAAATCAATATTCGATTTGATGGATTTTCACTTAAATTTTAAAATGCAAATTCATTTTGAACGACAGAATAATTTCCGAATAATCAGAACACCAACACTAAGATCCAAGTTGGCTTTTGAAAACTGCAGCAAATTTTTAAAATTGAGTCATTTTCATGAACGCAATTTCACATTTTTTAATTAGTTTTCATGTGAAATATTATGGCGTGATGAATGCATGTTTTCTCCAGGATCCCTCGAGCAGAAGCAACGCCACAACAAATATTATGAGGCCGTTCATCACATTCATGAAAAATATAAAACTTCCATTGAACAGATTTTGAAGCAACGCTACCCTGCTTGGAATCTTGATTTGGATGGAAGACCTCGCTACAATTTTGATATTGTAATTGATCTCCGGCAAAATTTCATGTCATGAGTCTTTAAGTTAAGTTGAGGCTTGAAATAGGTATCGTAGTTGTGTAGAAAATTATAATCTAGAAGAAGAAACATGTAAGAATTTTGATTGTTTATCCATGTTAGCATAAAAAATCTCCTCTAAAGCTTTAAAACAAGTTTTGTTTTAGGTATATGCCTTGAAATTTTAAAATTCTCTGAGTGCCACTTGGAGTCAACCATCTTCGATGCGAGTTCTTACGCGTGGCCATTCTCACAGACGCAAATATCTCATAGATAACCTTTTCAAATTGTAGTTTCCGAAGCTTTGCAAGTGTACTTAATAAATGCCCAGAACGAAAAGTGGTCAAATGCTGTCAGAACGTATAAAAATAATAACACCCTTGAGCGCAGAGTATTTTGTTCTAAAAATTAGACTCGAAAATTAGATGAAAGCAAGCATATAGTGCAGCAAGAGAGCGTGTACTCATAGTGATTGTATCAAAAAAATTTGCTGCGTGGATTGAATGTATTCTAACGAAAATAACGAGTGTCATCCACTTCTGTAAAATGTATTACTTTGGCATTTATGAAGATTACGACAAGGAATCCTTGCTTCGTGTTGTAAAAATTTTAATGCTTTGGGCCCCGATTTTTTCTCTGTCTTGTTTAGGTGACCTAAAAACCTGGCCTTAAAGTCACGTATCCACATTACAGGGTAACAGGCCCCCATGAACTCTGAAGATAGCATTTGCAGCCTCTTTTAGACAGCCTGCATCATGAATTGCTGAATTTGAACGATGCACTGAATTCCCTCACAAACCGAAAATAAACCACAGATATTAAACAGTACAGATGAACGAAAGATGTCGGTATCATATTCCTGAAAGCACTCTTGAAGAGAAAACCGCTCAAGAAATTGAGGAGATTAATTTCCGAATCATAGACCTGAAGTCGTAAAATTAAAGATGCACGGCAATGAAACTGAGCCAAATCGAGTACCACGTCCTGTTTCATTGAGCAGCACCGAGATCGGCAGGTGTGCGCGAGGATGGTGTTGCTTATTTACTGTCAATAGCCAATTTGTCGATGGTTAAAGCGCGTCGACTATTGCTTCGTACGGAGTAATGCGCGCTGTACGGCGCTGTCGATACGCCTCACGCTTCCGACTGAGCATGTGAACGCTTACGGATGTATAAATTCGAGGATGTGTACGGATGAGTTAATGTAGTACGTCTGATGGTGTGAGTACGCTTGTCGTCCGGTGCGTGAAGTGCGCTTTGCCTAATGTGCAGGCAATTATGTCAATTTGCTTCAGAGTTCATTTGCATGTTTACTTGAAAACTTTCATCGTGTGCTTCTGTTTGAAAGTGAAGTTTGTGATTCACAAACCTTAACATATACGTAAAAAGCATTCTGGACTGCAATGTGCGATTTTCAGATGAATAACAAACAATTGTTTTATAAAGATCCAAAAGTTTAATGTGTACAATGAATTATTTCTTATGTATGACGGTTGATCTCTTTTGAGGCCATTTTTGTCGACAAAGACGCAACAGCTTTGCATATTTGATTTGCTAAAGACTTATACTCATTCAACCATCCTTGTGATAACTCTGAGCAACGTTTATTAAACAGCGTTTTAATCTGACTTCACTCATGTCTGATTCCACACCCATTAGCACTTGATGTGACTACTCTCATGTTTATTACGCCACACCCATGAACGTGTGGAAAATATTTCAAATAGTAGTCAGACCAAAGAAAGTATCCACGTTTTCAAATTCTTATTCCTCGGTAAATATTAAGCGCAGCTAGCTCATGTTAGTATCGTTTCAAAATGTAATTTTCGATATTTTACTCGTTAGAACAAAATTATGTGTACACGGGCAGTTTAGGTAGAGCTAGATAAAAAGTTTGAGCGTTTTTTTTCACTACATACATTATTTCCGCAGTTAGTTAATTCACAAAAAGAAAAACACCAGTTTTATCAGTCTTTTTTCCTAATTTTTGGAACTGTATAGATAAAATATAACCATTACGAATTTATGCATGTAATTATCATTAACAGCAATAAATCAATAAAAATTCTGATTTAATCTATATTTATGAGTATACAACCAATGTCTCCCGTCGTTTTCGAAATTTTAAGCATCGAATTCACTATCAATACCTCATTGGTTATCTTGCGTGCCAAACAATCATATTAAAAAAAGTCATATAAGTCAAACAATAAATATAATTTGTTGCGACAATGCATCAAATATGCTTTCTCGTATCCTCACTTAACAATTAAGATTTCATTATCAAATTAATTCATCATTATATCTATACATAACAGCGAATTACTTCGGTCATGACAATAATTACAAAACAGACACCTTTTCATTCTATTCCCCAGTGTACGCCCTCGTTTAGATCTGCGGAACAGAGCATATAAATACTGAATGAGAACATTTATTTGAAATTTCAAATTACCGACGTACCCAAGCTAAGCCCTATTTTAATTATTAAGAAAATTAAACGTTCATGAAAAGACAGTTCTTTTTGTGGTAATTTGTGTCCACGATTTTCTACTAATTACACAGCCTTTTTGTCGCATTTCGGTGTAGATTTTACGGGAAAATCAACGTATTTTGCGCAAATATAATGTTCATAAGTGATTGTTCTAAATGAAAATAGAATTTTAAAAAGCAAAGAGTTATAACTTTTTTGTAATAACTCATTTATTCCCTTAAATTGAATATTACTAGTTTAAGTTTAATTCTATAACGTCGACGTCGTTAATCAAAATTATGTGGCACGGATACGCGTTAAACGAGTCGCAAGAATAACAAAAGGATCAAATTTTTGTCACAAACATTAAACTTCTTCTATGCTTCCTAAAATCTCTTTCGAAGCTCGCAGCACCAACGTACAAACACTCCATCTCTCTCGCGGTCCCATCCTTTTCTTCAACTAACCACCCTGGTCATTAAATCGCCTACACTCATCATTACATCGACTATAATACTTCCGATTATACACGCTTCCTTTTTACGAAGACACCATCCTCGGGAGAAAATGCGACGGCGCTCTGGTAAACCAAGCCAACGTTCCATGGAAGTGCTGAAGAGTTACACGAGTTAGGGTATCGCCAAGTCCAAATATTCAAGATCGACTGCCTTTAGTCTTGAGAGGTTCGCCTCGTGGGTGCGAATTATAGCCCTCTCATTACACGCTCGACGAAAAACAAGTTTGCCTCATAAGATGGAGCCAGTGTACCAACACACTAAAAAAGCAACAAGACTATAATTTGAGGTTTATTACTGCCTGATAGGATCCACTATATCGCCTTCGAGTGTTAACTATCAATTTAACACGCCACCTTGTCTATCCCACTTGAGTTCTCCTCCTTGTCTCGTACATCACGTTCGCTGTGGCCCGATCGGCGATGAAAACACGAACTGATTATTTTGACAGACTCGGACTCCGAGTGTCGACTCGCAGCCAAATCTCTGCCTTTTGGGGCAGTTCGTTTGCTGTGAGTTTGGGGGAATTTAAACTATAACATCACGAGTCTTCATGAAGAGAGTACCGCGGGATCTTCTCATTGGCGGCGCAGTTACTCGTTGACAGACGATGATTACTTTCACAGGTTTGATCTGCGACTTTCAGTATCTGGGAATTTTGAGAATTTTTTGGGAGGAATTTCCTGGACGGTCGAAGTGGTCATGAAATTACATCACGACCTGTCGTTGAGCGCAGCTTCGAAAGGATCAATTTGTACATCTTAATTTAGATGAACTGCGGAAACTAGATTACCTGTCAGGACGAAAACTAAACGACCTTGTGTATTTTTAGATAACATGTTCGTATGAACTTCAAATGTAATGTAGAGAATTACTAACGTCCACTGCTGAACACAAGTTCTACCTGTTCGTGGTAAGTTTTCTGAAAGCAAGATTGTGCCAATTATCACGCTGCTTCACAACTTATGATTCAGCGTAACAATTTCAGTCAGCGTAAAAATTTCAACACTATTGACGTCATCGAGGGTGAAAATTGGAAAATTTTGCGGGATTTATATCGATTAGCAGACTTCACGTCGGACTTCGCTTTGGATTTATACCGATTTTTATCGATTTATTTATTTATAATTTCTTTGGATTGATATCAATTAAATTTCATGTTGGATCTGCGAGAAAACATAGAGTTGCCGACATTAAAATTTCGGCGTCAATTTAGATCACGGAAAGAGGTATTCCAGAATTGATAAATGGTAAATTTCTATTTTTATGTTTAATCTTCAGTTTATTCTTTCTTCAGAAAATCCGGCAGTTTCTTCACTCCTGCAGGTGTTCCTAGGGGTGCCAGCCATTTTAATTAGGGAGCGTATTTGAGTGAATAAAATGAAAGCTTTTGCATTTAGGTGAGTCACAATATCGAATAAAAGCACAATTCTGGATTTTCACAATTTCCGCTGGCACAACCGAAAGAAGAAATCAATTTCTTCTTTCTTTAAACTGAAAGCGCAACGAAGCTCACGAACATGATTGGATGTAAACTATATTATAAGGGAAACAGTGAATATAACACACATGTGAAGTTAGATTCAACTTCGAACATTTCTTTGGGTGGGCGTTACGCGATCACGACATGGAGGCGTTGTCTCCGTCCTGCCTCTGATGCCCGGCACTGAACCAACACTTAGGGACTCAATTTCGTCGTTGAGCCAGCAGTAATTCAGCACCAAGCCAGCATCAAGCCAGCACTAATTCAGCACCAAGCCAGCATCAAGCCAGAACTAATTCAGCACCAAGCCAGCATCAAGCCAGCACTAATTCAGCACCAAGCCAGCATCAAGCCAGCACTGAGCCAGCACCAAGCCAGCATCAAGCCAGCACTAATTCAGCACCAAGCCAGCACTGAGCCAGCACCAAGACAGCATCAATCCAGCACCTAGCCAGCATTAATTTTGCACCAAACCATGACCAAGCCAGCACCAAACCAGCACCAAGCCAGCACCAAGACAGCACCAAGCCAGCACCAAGCCAGAACCAAGACAGCACCAAGCCAGCACCAAGCCAGCACCAAGCCAGCACCAAGCCAGCACCAAGACAGCACCAAGCCAGCACCAAGACAGCACAAACCCAGCACCAAGCCAGCACCAAGCCAGCACCAAGACAGCACCAAGACAGCACAAACCGAGCACCAAGCCAGCACCAAGCCAGCACCAAGCCAGTACCAAGACAGCACCAAGCCAGCACAAACCCAGCACCAAGCCAGCACCAAGCCAGCACAAACCCAGCACCAAGACAGCACAAACCCAGCACCAAGCCAGCACCAAGCCAGCACCAAGCCAGCAGGGGACCAACTCCACACTAATTGCTGCCAAAACTGCGACAGCCGTCAAAGCAACAACGACTCAGTTATATCTTTGTTACGAGGTATCGTACTTGAGCCAACACTGAGCCTAATTGGGGATAATTATTGTTTGACAGCGATTAGTCCTTTTGGTGACTCGTCTAAATTAACCTACAATTGGCATGATGCTACACGCGGAACGTATGAATAAGGAGCTTATTTACTCAGGTAGGAGTGGTGCGTAGGTCTGGATCATAGCGCGACAGAGGCGTGAGGTGAGTGATGTACCTGGCTTTCTGTTGCATTTATGGGATATATAAGTAAACACGTGTGTTGTATGTGATACAAATCTTAATGAATGTTGGTCATAATCTGATCGAATATAAATAAGATGTTCTTCTAGATGTTAATATTGTCATTTGTTACTGGTTTGTGTTCTCTTTTACCTGTGTTATCTAATTCTATGGAGGCTGATATGATATCATGACCATTAATGTCTTCATGAAAAATTCTGGACTATAAATTGATCATTCGAAATTGTTTTAGTATCACTCCACCCTATTGTGTAAGATATTTTCACGCAGCTAAATGTCAAATCTATTTCTCTTTTAAGTTTGTCAGCATAGACCAGTTGGGTTAGGTTGTTTTTAAACACATTTTCGAGAAATTTTCTACGTAAAATGGGCATGAGTAACAGATCGTGCCCATAGTGCAATAAGCGGGAATTTCACGTTGAACCCGATGACATCACGAACAACCATAATGTCTAAAATTCATTAGGAATGGGAATTTCAAATTCAGGCCCGATGACATCACGAGCAATCAGAATGTCTAAAATTCATAAATGAAAAGAGACCGTGGACGGTGGAAACCAAGCAAGCCACCCAAAAAGATTACGAGTGTCTTCAGTTTAGTTTTGTAAGTACACGGACAAATTTAGGCGAAATCTGTAGTAATTTAGGTAAATGCAGAGGCGCCCCCACACCTGCCCTCGTGATCAGCGCTCAGCGGGCGCCGTCCGCGCAGTTCTCTTCAGATCACAAGCGCAGGCACAAGACAAATGAGGTAAATACGCCGCTTTCACTTACCGGCCGAGGTGGCGTCCGTCGGACTCAGGCTGCTTCACTCCATCCGTTAACTCTGAAATTGCTATTATTTATGAACCGTGTCCTGGTTGAATAGTTGTTTCATTAGTGGCTCGGATAACGCTATGGGTTGTGTTGGTTGTCGTTTCTTTCTTGGTTTCGTGCGTATTGCATACGATGGGGGAATTCAACCTATGATGAGGTAAGTGAATTTGTTTTCCGTAAAAATTTAGGTCTTTGATTTCAATTTTTTCAGAAACGCATCTTGTGCATAAAATAATATTACTCACAAACGAGTACAATTTCTTTTAAAATTGTTATATTCATGCATTAACCGCACACTCCAATACTCAGTTCCCAAGTTGGGTATATTTCTGTCTCATCGGTAAATTTACCTTGAGAATTTCCTTTATTTCGTCTAATTTTCAGTCTCATGATATTGACTTATACTTGTACGGCAGAGGGGGAGGGGGTATACGGCTTACGTCGGCCGACGACGTGCCCTCACACTGATCGATTGTCCTTTTGTTCGTAATCCTTCTGCCTTAATTAAATTGTTTTGTTAGTTTGAGCATCTCAAGTGGACTTCTGTCTTATCCATGATGCTAGATTTGAAACTTTCTCCTCACCACTGTAAAATTATGAGCATTGAATTAATTGAAAACTGCATAGCATTCATTCTCTATAAATTCTTACACTTTTTCCAGAACGCAATTTGTGTAAACCTCGGAAGTTTAGTTATTTCATGCAATTCTCAGTGAATAAATTTAAATATTCACTCTGTCGGTATAACATTAGTGCTTATGGTGTAGTGGTTATCACGTCTGTCTAACACACAGAAGGTCCCTGGTTCGAGCCCAGGTAAGCACATTTCTTTTCCCTGTTAGTGTTGTATACAACAACAATGTAACATGTTCAGAAACTATACACGCTGCTGATTGATCTTTACAAATTGTTAACTGTAATCCATGCCAAATTGTAGAAATACATATCGAGATCTAATAAATATCATTACCCTACCTCTCGCGTACTTATTGTGTAGCGGTTATCACGTCGCTCCCACACGCAGAAGGTCGCTGGTTCGAGTCCAAGTTATCACAGCCTTTTGGGTGAAACGAAATTCTCAAAGCCGATATAGAAAAACTTCGTATGTACCGCACTTACGATCAATAAAGCTTGTGAAAGTCGAAAAACGCTTTTTCGGGTTCTTCTAATGTTAACTGTTTTGTACTAGTCTTTGCAAAACTAATTCTAATGAACACATTTTTTACGAAACATTTGGTGCTTAAAAATGTAGTGGTCATCACATCAGCCTAAGAAAAAATGTCGCTGGTTCGAGCCCAGCTGAGCACACTCGTTTTATCAAGAAGTGCAGCATTTGGAAGACGGATGCGAGTAATATTTCAGTCCTACGCTGGCGCCCCATACGCACGCATTCTAGAGTTACGACGCAGGTGAAGCATGGGAGATTAATTTCTACTTTGAACCTTTGTAAAAAAATATTAGAAAAATTTGAAAGATTAGAAAATAGAAAGTATTAGGTTTTCACTTTTCTTCATGAAGCAAAACTGTCATTTCACAACATTACTCAACCTTCTCAGATGAGTAACATTCTCAGCTAACTGTGATGACGGACAGCAACGATACTTGAATGCGTAGGAAACAAAACGAAAATTAAAATTTCACCAGTGCACGCTGACGCTCCTGGATGAATAATTTTCAAACTGTACTTAAAACCAGGAAAATATTCTCGTTGTTTCTGCTGGCTTTCAAAGAAAATCATGTTACAATCATTTAGCTACGCATGTCCTTTTCTGCGGATTGAAATTTTTGCCATAAACTGTTGACTCTCGTGCATACGACGTAAATCAAGGAATAATATGAACAAATGAGCAAAACCTTACTGATTTTGTTCTGAATACTCGAGCACAAATTGTGATAGATTTTTATATTCTCATATGAAGGTCATTGAGTGAATGAAAGATAAGCTCAAATTACAGAATTATATGCATGAATTGCCGTACAATTTTCTAACTCATTATTATAATATATTTTATATTTATCATTACAATTATATAAAAGAGGCAATGAATGATCATTTTTTTGTATGCACGTTATAATAAGAGCGGTGTCTGTCCGTCCGTTCATCCGCCTGATTGTCCGGCCATCGATCTGTTTGTCCGTTCGTCCGTTTTCCTGTCCGCAGCCCGTTCACTAGTTTATATCTATGTCCGTGTGTGAGTCCACCCGTCTGCCCGTCCATCCATAAATTCCTCTGTCTGTCCGCCTGTAAACTACCAGTAGCCCAATGTGTAAAAATACCCGTAGAAAAAAATACAAAGTAAAAAATTTTCGGTGAGTAGATAGGTGTCCGTCCATAGGTATCTCCGTCTGTCTGTCCTGCATGAAGTCCATCGGCTGTCTTTTGAGAACATGCGTCTGTTTTTGCACAATTCTATTAGTTAGCCAGTCTGTGAGTCCATCTGTTTGTCCATTCATCCATTAGTTTTCTGTCTGTCCGTTTTTTAGTCTATCTGGCTGTCAGTTCTTACGTCCATCTGCCTTCCATCAGTTCATCTGTCTATTTTTCCGTCCATCCGTCCGTTCGCCCATGTGTGAGTCCGTCCGTGAGTCCATGTGTCCGTCCATTAGCCCATTTGTCCGTCCATTGGTCCATGTGTCCGTCCATTGGCCCATGTGTCCGTCCATTGGTCCATATGTCCGTCCATTGGCCCATGTGTCCGTCCATTGGTCCATGTGTCCGTCCATTGGCCCATGTGTCCGTCCATTGGTCCATATGTCCGTCCATTGGCCCATGTGTCCGTCCATTGGTCCATGTGTCCGTCCATTGGCCCATGTGTCCGTCCATTGGTCCATGTGTCCGTCCATTGGCCCATGTGTCCGTCCATTGGTCCATATGTCCGTCCATTGGCCCATGTGTCCGTCCATTGGTCCATGTGTCCGTCCATTGGTCCATGTGTCCGTCCATTGGTCCATGTGTCCGTCCATTGGTCCATGTGTCCGTCCATTGGCCCATGTGTCCGTCCATTGGTCCATGTGTCCGTCCATTGGCCCATGTGTCCGTCCATTGGTCCATGTGTCCGTCCATTGGCCCACATGTGTCCATCCATTGGCCCATGTGTCCGTCCATTGGCCCATGTGTCCGTCCATTGGTCCATGTGTCCGTCCATTGGCCCATGTGTCCGTCCATTGGTCCATATGTCCGTCCATTGGCCCATGTGTCCGTCCATTGGTCCATGTGTCCGTCCATTGGTCCATGTGTCCGTCCATTGGTCCATGTGTCCGTCCATTGGTCCATGTGTCCGTCCATTGGCCCATGTGTCCGTCCATTGGTCCATGTGTCCGTCCATTGGCCCATGTGTCCGTCCATTGGTCCATGTGTCCGTCCATTGGCCCACATGTGTCCATCCATTGGCCCATGTGTCCGTCCATTGGCCCATGTGTCCGTCCATTGGTCCATGTGTCCGTCCATTGGCCCACATGTGTCCATCCATTGGCCCATGCGTCCGTCCATTGGCCCACATGTGTCCATCCATTGGCCCACATGTGTCCGTCCATTGGCCCATGTGTCCGTCCATTGGCCCATGCGTCCGTCCATTGGCCCACATGTGTCCGTCCATTGGCCCATGTGTCCGTCCATTGGCCCATGCGTCCGTCCATTGGCCCACATGTGTCCATCCATTGGCCCATGTGTCCGTCCATTGGCCCATGCGTCCGTCCATTGGCCCACATGTGTCCGTCCATTGGCCCATGTGTCCGTCCATTGGCCCATGTGTCTGTCCATTGGCCCATGCGTCCGTCCATTGGCCCATGTGTCCGTCCATTGGCCCATGTGTCTGTCCATTGGCCCATGCGTCCGTCCATTGGCCCATGTGTCCGTCCATTGGCCCATGCGTCCGTCCATTGGCCCATGCGTCCGTCCATTGGCCCACATGTGTCCATCCATTGGCCCATGTGTCCGTCCATTGGCCCATGCGTCCGTCCATTGGCCCACATGTGTCCGTCCATTGGCCCATGTGTCCGTCCATTGGCCCATGTGTCCGTCCATTGGCCCACATGTGTCCGTCCATTGGCCCATGTGTCCGTCCATTGGCCCATGTGTCCGTCCATTGGCCCACATGTGTCCGTCCATTGGCCCATGTGTCCGTCCATTGGCCCACATGTGTCCGTCCATTGGCCCATGTGTCCGTCCATTGGCCCATGCGTCCGTCCATTGGCCCACATGTGTCCGTCCATTGGCCCATGTGTCCGTCCATTGGCCCATGTGTCTGTCCATTGGCCCATGTGTCCGTCCATTGGCCCATGCGTCCGTCCATTGGCCCATGTGTCCGTCCATTGGCCCACATGTGTCCATCCATTGGCCCATGCGTCCGTCCATTGGCCCACATGTGTCCGTCCATTGGCCCACATGTGTCCGTCCATTGGCCCATGTGTCCGTCCATTGGCCCATGTGTCTGTCCATTGGCCCATGTGTCCGTCCATTGGCCCATGTGTCCGTCCATTGGCCCATGCGTCCGTCCATTGGCCCACATGTGTCCATCCATTGGCCCATGTGTCCGTCCATTGGCCCATGTGTCCGTCCATTGGCCCATGCGTCCGTCCATTGGCCCATGCGTCCGTCCATTGGCCCACATGTGTCCGTCCATTGGCCCATGTGTCCGTCCATTGGCCCATGTGTCCGTCCATTGGCCCATGTGTGTCCATCCATTGGCCCATGCGTCCGTCCATTGGCCCATGTGTCCGTCCATTGGCCCATGTGTCCATCCATTGGCCCATGTGTCCGTCCATTGGCCCATGTGTCCGTCCATTGGCCCATGTGTCCGTCCATTGGCCCACATGTGTCCATCCATTGGCCCATGCGTCCGTCCATTGGCCCACATGTGGCCGTCCATTGGCCCATGTGTCCGTCCATTGGCCCACATGTGTCCGTCCATTGGCCCACATGTGTCTGTCCATTGGCCCACATGTGTCCGTCCATTGGCCCACATGTGTCCGTCCATTGGCCCATGTGTCCGTCCATTGGCCCACATGTGTCCGTCCATTGGCCCACATGTGTCTGTCCATTGGCCCACATGTGTCCGTCCATTGGCCCACATGTGTCCGTCCATTGGCCCATGCGTCCGTCCATTGGCCCATGTGTCCGTCCATTGGCCCACATGTGTCCGTCCATTGGCCCATGCGTCCGTCCATTGGCCCACGTGTCCGTCCATCACGCTGTGTCAGGGGCATAAAATAAGGTCAGTAGCACAGATACGCAATACAACTCCGTCGTACCCGCACAAGGATCCATGACATGAGAGACGTTTCTTCACTTCACTACAGTAAATAATTTCACGTGTTTTACCAAAGATCACTACACGGATTGCCCGAGTTTTGGCGGGCTGCGTACACTAGCTACACATATTCTTCCAACTCACGCGCTGGAATATACTTACTTGCATTAGGTCTGCTGCACGTGGCAGGAAGTTCTTTGCTTCGACCAAAAAAAAGCTAGAAAATGTCATGGTCGTATAGACACAAACGGCTGCATATGTTCTTGCTTGTTTCTTTTCATTGCATTCCCACTTGTGTCATGCGTTGTGTTGCGTATTTAAATTGTATTGGAAATTTTCAGAAAAGAAGCCTCTCAGCATCTAAACTGCTATCTGGTGAGTTATACCGTCAGGGGGTTTGAATATTTATTGTTAGGTTGAGTTATATGTTGAGTGAGGTTAGTGGTTCGATTAGAGTAGGACAGGTTAGGTGATGTTAGGTTAGCCGAGGTAAGATTAGTTCAGATTATTTTAGGGTAGGTTAAGTTGTATTAGGTTAGGTTAATTTCAGACAGTTAGAATAGGTCAACATACCTTAGGTTAGATTAGAATACTCTAGGATACAATGGGTTGCGTTATTTAAGTGTAATATTAAGGGGATTTTGTTTTTGGAGAAAAAAATTAACGTTTAGGATTGCATAAGTACACTAACAAATCAAATGCATTTAATTTCTGATATAAATCACAATTTTTCTCATTTATGTCACACTAAAATTCCAATTTCTTCATCACATGAAAACAAAATGTAAACGCCGTGTCCAATTTTTGTGCTTGAGATTTTAAATTCTGAATTTAACAGTTTGAAAAAATCTAAAAAGTACTTAAAATATCAAGCAAACAAACTTGATTTATGATTAAATGATTAAAAGTAAATGATTAAAAAATCATGTATTTTTAGATGCTATCACTAGCTGTTGAAAATTCTCATTGTGCGTAGAATACGATTAGAAAAAGACACCTGCATGTGCGTCCGTGTGCAGTGTCATCATTTTAATTAAGTTTTAAATTAATTTCCAACAAATTAAAGTCTTACGGTAATTTTTATCAGAATTCCCTGGAAATGCGTCGCCTTCAACAAGAAGAAATAAACATGCCAACAACAAAGTCGTTATCATAGCGGTCAGCGTGTTCCTCAAAAGTCTTAGGTAAATGCTACCCTTGTTTTACTTACTCTGAGACTTCATTTTTAACAGTACTTTATCTCAGTTTGTAACAAGTTCAAATCATTTAAATTATTTTTTCGAAATAAATATAATATCTTCATTATGAAAATTTGACATTTAATATATGCATACATCTATGCATGCGATATTATCAATAACTCATAACTATTGGAATGGTATCATAGATACCATTCCAATGTTATAAAAAAATCAAGCTGTACCTCATTTTTGTTAACAAGAAAATATATTACGGCAATGAAAATCGAATCTATTATTGAAGAAAATGAAGTTTATCACGGGGAACAATATGCAGTAAATATTTTCCAAACTTCTGGGCCAATAATAAATCTATAAGAATACTCAGCTGTTGTTTAGTCGGTCCGTCTCTCTGTGATGCTCTTAAAGGATGCCCAATGACCGTATCTGTGATACGAGTTTTTCCAGTGCACAAGTACAAGAATATTTAAGTCCCGGGTACTATTAGGATGGACACATTTGTTTGTCATCCACATCTGAAAGATTTATTTAGGAAAACTATCAAATCCCGTCATTTTTGACGCGCAGTGTGCACTGCAGCTTTTTGACTTTAATTTAACAAAGCTCAAGTTCAATTTAACAAAGCTCAAGTTCAATTTAAAAAAGCTCAAGTTCAAGTTAACAAAGCTCAAGTTCACTTTAACAAAACTCAAATTCACTTTAACAAAGCTCAAGTTCAATTTAACAAAGCTCAAGTTCAAGTTAACAAAGCTCAAGTTCACTTTGACAAAACTCAAGTTCACTTTAAGAAAGCTCAAGTTCAATTTAACAAAGCTCAAGTTCAATTTAACAAAGCTCAAGTTCAATTTAACAAAGCTCGAGTTCAATTCTAAAAAGTTCAAGTTCAAATTTAAAAAGCTCAAGTTTAATTTTAGAAAAAGGTCAAGTTCAATTTACAAAAACTCTGACATAAAAATTTCATGGTTAATTTAACAAAGCTCAAGTTTAATTTAACGAAGCTCGAGTTCAATTTTGAAAAGCTTATGTTTCTAAAATTGCACACTTATTTAATTATAATTTGAGCAAAGTTTACTTGTGAGAATGCATATTTATTTAAAAGTTCTGGCACTGAAAATAGAGTACATCGAATATCAGACAAACAAAGCTGCTGTGATTTTGTACTTAATTTGACATTCTTCAAGTTTTACTTATGAATCATTTGCTAAATAATTGACTAAACAGATCATCCATACTTATATCTATTGACAATGATGATCCAAATGATCTTTATTTAATAAGTAACTGTGTGACAATTAGCAAACTGCACTGACTGGAAAGTTAAACATTACATAGCTTCAAAATTATATTTAAACAATAAGCCATTATATCAATTTACTTAAATAATACACATATGCATATTAGTTAACATGATATATAAGCCAATATTGTAGCAGCCTTATTGTTTAAATAAAATTTTGAAGCTATATAATGTTTCACTTTTCAGTTACGTATTACATAAATCTTATATTCTTCTAAAAAAAAAATTCTCTGATCTACTGCTTAGGCTTGGGTACATTAGGGCAAGTTAGAATATCTTAGGACAAAGGGTTAAATAAATTTGAATCGCCTAAAATACGATAAATTATTTAAAGTTATATTATGTTGGGTTAGGTGTGGTTAGATTAGATTGGGTAGTGTTACGTTAGGATGGGAAAATGTTTTCATCAATCCAGATAATCATTCCATGAGTTCATCTTCAGATTATCGTTGAACGCTTGTGCAGATACTACGTTTGGTGGTAGGTCGCACGAATCAAAAATGTAAAACTGACTTTGGAGCTCGAATACATAGCTAAACATTCTTATCAATGGGAAAAGGGTAATTGCATGATAATGTTTCACCTCGCAGGCTTAAATCTATTTTTAAAAATTAGTGAACAAATTGAAATGCCATTCATTCATACCGGACGTAGATGAGCAATTCTCTGGGTGGTACACATACAAAATGGTTGATAAAGCGACGATATGAACATCGTTGTATCATTGTCGATACAAAAATCGTACCGTGGTCGATACGAAATCCATGATGAGAGTTTGAGTTATGTGACCACTTGCAAATTATTGACTCGTATTTTTTTTTTTGTCGATTCAGAAACGTAAAAATTCGTGCATGTTACAGAGAAAAACGCCTTTGTCGATGACAAATGTGGAGTCAATGTGGAGTCAATGTGGAGTCAATGTGGAGTCAATGTGGAGTCAATGTGGAGTCAATGTGGAGTCAATGTGGAGTCAATGTGGAGTCAATGTGGAGTCAATGTGGAGTGAATGTGGAGTCAATGTGGAGTCAATGTGGAGTCAATGTGGAGTCAATGTCCCCGTTGATGAGAGTCAGTTTACGGTTCAATTTCACTCGCCAGACTCGGATTTTTTGCATTTCAGGGGCTTGAAAGCACCTTAGGTTTTTGACGCAACTGAAACGTTCTTTAAAAAAGTTTGTTTTTTATCAAAAGTTGTGAAATGAAATAAGATATCCTCTGATTGCTTTATTCACGACTTAAGTCCAATATTGCATGTAATACACGAAATTTTACTTTGAAAAACCCTTCCTACGTGCGCTACCATATACAAAGAACGAAACCCAAACCATATTTATTTTCATTTACTCCATATTTCTCTATTATAACAACACAGAAACTTTCTGCGTAGTATCAGACGCCTATATTAATTCCAGATACATGCCCTGACTTCAGGTATAACCAATTGAGATTCAACTCCGCGCGTAAATATAGCCCACACTACATCACGATAGCGCTCTCATGCGTAAGTTAAGTGCATCAATCAGGTGCACTCTTACCATTATCTATACGTACGATGGTCTTGCACATTATTTTTGAACGGCGATGTATACAAGCATGTCATTTTCGTGGTGCATGCTGTTCGATAGATCATATTTAATAGGTTTCTTTCTCTGCGTTACATCTGTGAAGAATTACCGATGTCACTTCTAGGATTTATTGCTCGCTGATGAAAGAGGGAATTACAAGTTCATCTGATGCTATCATACAGGCAGCCGCTCGTTTGCCCGCGCCCTCGCGTCCTGACGGAAGCTTCATATTAATTCTTCTATCACAACTGGCATAACCACCATGCTAACTCATCTGGATTATTTAAAGCTTCATATTAGTTCTTGTATCACAACTGGTATAACCACCATGCTAACTCATCTGGATTATTCAAGACTTCATGTTAATTCTTGAATTACAACTGGCCAAACCACCAAGCTTATTAATTTTTGTTTTTTATGATCTAAAATTAATTAATTAATCGCCCTGCTAACTCATTCGAGATTTTTAAGACTTGAAATTAATTCTGGTACTACAACTGCATGGTATTACTACCAATATGAGTCATTCGGGTTCTTTAAGACTTGAAATTAATTCTGGTACTATAACTGCATGGTATTAATACCAATATGAGTCATTCGGGTTTTTAAGACTTGCATGACGCAGTTCGTTAAAGTGATACCGTTTCATGTGAGCGAGGAAGGTCGTGGTTAGAGATTTGAAATTTCCATTGAAGCTGAGCATACGAAGAAATGTTATAGAATTCCGTTCCAGTGAACCACCTCACATATTACGCTTCTGAAAGGTGACGTTAATTTCATTTGGTCACTGGATATTTACGCTACAATGCTAAGGAAACTTCTTCCATGAACATCTATCAACAATAAATAAGTTCTTGATTTTGGACAAATGGTATCGAACAATTACATTTAAAGAGGCATGCAATGAGAAAATGTTGTCTGACTCCATTTTATACATCTGTTTTTCCTCTACATTTATCAATGTTGAATTCCATGACAATATTCATGTATAAGATGAAATATCTACCGCATTTATACACGAGCTCTATAGATAGTGTGGATATATTTATGACAACGTAAAGAGCACGGTATGTAAATGAAACTAAATAGCAAAATAACTCATTCTCAATTAACCGGAATCCAATTTTGTACAACAGTAAATTCATTAGTACCCAACATCACTAGAAGTAAATCATTGATTTCAAGAGTTATCGTATCTCATTCACGATTTCAGATCTCACGGTTCTTTCATTCGGCCAATTGTGCGCGTCTATATATGTAGCGAGGGCCGCAATTACATTAAAAACCACATTCCATTTGTCTTACGTATTAAAATAAGTTTATAACTCTAACAACGTTTTCTTATCTTGAAAAGAAACCTGTAACACAAACTCCAGCTGCCCCTTAAATGGTACAAACGATGTAACCCAGGGTCAATATATATACATCAAGGTTAAGGTTTTTTCGTTGACGACGTGGTTTTGCTGGCGTCACGGCAACGAACCAATAGCAGTGCTCATATTGTATCTGGTAGCACTGCTACCCCAAATCTGGCTTCGCCATTGGCCTAACGACATGGCGTTTTGGCTACGTCAAAAGTTTGTTTGAAATAAAGCCTTTCTACTGGCTGGCAGAAAAAGAGGTGTATTTTCTCCCATAGAAATGACCCTACCTCGTTTTCTCTACCGTGATGTACACGCCGCCGTCTGCATGTATGTGCTCCTCCAGCGCAGTTTTTGGTAAGATGGGACACGATTGGAGATTCTTTGTCAATTAAAGATACTAAACATTACATGTTTTGTGTAAAGAAAAGAAACTTCTTAGTTTCAACGCTGGACTAAACACCAGTAATGCGAAATTTTACACACTGACAAGTTCGACTAAAATGATTCAATTTTTTAAGATTTCAAGCGGTTTTTCGTTAAATCGTAGATTAATTTTTTCGATCGTAGTAATATTAATAATCGATCGTAGTTTAATTTTTTGCCGCTAAACACAAGACCACGCCTGAAGCGCTCAATTAATAAAGATGAGTTCACACGATCACTCAAAATTTAAAATAACGGAACCTGGTTTCCGTATTACATTGTTCTTGAAGTCCTACTTACGTGTACTTCATCTTCAGAAGAATTTCCTCCTCAGAAACGTTGCCTAACATTCCCCCAACGTTGCCTAACATTCCCCCAACGTTGCCTAACATTCCCCCAACGTTGCCTAGATGTTGCGTTTAACTTCTTCACTTAAAAGACTCACATTTTGAATCGGTATCCTATTTACGGAATTTTGAACTCTATAGACAATCTGTCTCGTTAATTAATTGAGTACCTTCATTAAGAAGGAATTAAGTTATCTTTCCAGCTGTGTCTAATGAGATTGTCAAGACTTTTGGGGCACGAAAATCTGCAGTCCCTCAATCGGCTGTTTTACGCAGGTGAAATTGAACGAAGCTGTTTTAGGACAAAGCTATCGCTCACAGTCTCTAGCTGATTTTCTTGCTTAAGTCGACGAATGAATGTTGAACCTTCTGGGTATTGTCGTCTTTGATATTATCTTTCATCTGGATCCTATTGCCTTATTTTTCACTCACCTCTAGATACTATCGTCAAATTTATTTGCACCTTCTCATCACTATCGTTTTAAGTATTTACACTTATGATTAGTGTTATCGCAAATACGTAGACCATTTCAAATAAATTGTCTTTATACATGCATACTCCTCAACAGTTACAGTCGGGTCTCTGCATAAAGTTTGGATTTAACAGTACAGGGTTCCCTGGGAAATGTTTGGACACCTAGCATGGAAAATACAGTACCCAGTCTAACTTTTTCGCCGGAGCATGCATGTTTTTCACCGCCAAAGAGATTTATTTATTGGGCGGCGAAAAACAGGCATGCAGGTGGTGAAAAAGTTAGGCTGCGTAGTTTAAAAATGCGAACAATTTCTGTTAGAAGTATGCTGGACCAGGAAATATCATCATCAAAGCTGTGGATACATTCAAAGATAAGTCATTTTCAAGCTAAAAGTTTTCATAAATAATTAACGTAGTAGAATTCAATGGGTGAAGAAGAGACCGTTTATTAGAGCAACTCTTAATTATGCAAGTAAGAAAGTAAAATAGGCAACGATACGTCAAAAAAATATATGCCTGCTGAAACAAATAGTATATCGAGCAGTGCACTGTGGAGCCATCCAAACAAAATATAAATAAATATATGTATATGTATATTCCAAGTTATTTATTTTAAGCCTCCATACTCTCTGCAAATGTGTCCCCAAGAGAGGAAAGAATAAGGTAGAGTACAGGATGAAATTGAGGATAGGATATGTGTATGATTGAGTACCAACGGCGCAAAAGATGTAATCACTAGGCGTTGGATGAAAAAAGGACATCAGTGAACGTGAACAACTGGTGCGTGATTTACAAAAAAAATTATTCACTTCAACAAATGATTTACTCAACTTATAGCTTATAGCTTGGGACCCCACAATTACCCCGTACTGGGCTAGTTTTCTTAGATATAACAGTATAAATAGATATAACAGTATTTTCTCAGATATAACGGTTGCACCCCCCTGAGCGGAAGTCATCTTCACATTGGAAAGGAAATACAAGCAGGGAAGAAAGAGAAAGGCTTTGCTAAGCTGCGTTCAGTATTGGTTAAGTTACTAGAATGTTAGTCAAGAGGGAAATGCAGTTTTACGATATCCGAATTTCCTTTGACCTTGTAGAACTAAACTTCACTTGGAATTGATCACCACATGGAGTTGATCTTTCGTGAATTGGGAATTCTTTTCTATTTCAGGTAGGATATTGCAGAACCTGACATATTTTCAAGATAATTATTCTAAATGTCAAGATATCAGTAAAATCGTGTTATTTCTTTTCCACGAGCAGGACGTAGATGCTCAAGGTAATGTTCAGCATTTGTAGGAGGCAAATGTTCCCTACAACAACGCCAAGCCTTCACCCGGCGAATTATTAAAATAATTATTATATTATATCATAATAATTGTACAATCGTGGATAATGTAATTATACACGATTTATATAATTATAATAAAATTATACAATGACAGTAATTATACAATGTTACATAATAAAATTATACACTGCGCGTTAAATTTTTGAATTGTAATTAAAATTATTAGACTTGACGCACACACAAGCTTCTTTACCCGCCAGACATGACCATATCAGATTTTTACACTGGTTATCTGCACAATTATTGTTGTTTTTGGTAAGTGATAATTATCGTGTTTGTTTTTCATTCGAAGAGTCGTTAGAATTTTTATCAAAAGGTATAGGAATATTGTAGGACAATGAAAGTCGTATAAAATATCTTATATATTCACTATTTAAAAGAACTTCAATACGAGAAATAAAATTTTGCCAGTGCTTAGCGACAATTATGATGGTTGCCAATACAAGCAATACTAATGCAAGCTGTAAATCTGAGAGTTACAAGAGAGGTTATTTAAATTGCAAGTGTACAATAAACGAGTGCGGCATGAACCGACTGGGCATCTAAGAGCAACGCATATTTAAACGTTGGTACTCAAAATACTATGGCCAGTATGGGGATCGAACCCACGACATCCGCGTTATTAGCACGGCGCTCTAACCAACTGAGCTAACCGGCCGTGTCTGTTGTCATAGATGCTGATAATATTATTTTGAATTTTCGCTGTTTTTGGGCCATGTTAGAAATTCATTATATGTTTCAAAAAAATTAACATTTACATTAATTAATATCCGAGGTAACATGACTTCCCAGTTGAAATGGGTTGGAGCACTTCTCGCCACAATTGTTATTATTGACAAGCACCCACGAAGAGCTTCTTGATTTTTTAAACAATTCGATATTACAATTCCGATACGGAACCGCGACGTACTTGAATTCATATTTTCATATAATCTTGCATATATTTTCATTGTTTCGTATATTTTTATATCTGTTGTTTCCAAAACTGCACATCTGATACTATTTCTATTTAAATGCGTAGGAAGAGACTTAATTTTTTCTGCGCAAACCTGTTTTTTGCAGATATTGGGTTATGAAGCTTATAAAAAAATCAAACATCTACGCCGATCATGAAATGGCTAAATCAGAAAATTAAAATAGAAGGAGATTGCATAATTCAATCGAAAGTTATTCTCAAGATGTCGATTGGAAAATGTCTGCAATTATGTATAAATATTTAGTTTTGTAGAACAATTTCAAAATATCGCCTGACAGACAGACAAAGGAGTTAAAACTAAAACATTTTTATGTAAAATAAAAGAAAAAACAAATGCAGATGATTCCGGACGCTGCATTGTAGATAGACATGAGTTTGAGAAGGCTGGGCTCTGTGATATTAGATTAGGTTGAGTTGGTTTGATTGGGTTAGGTTGAATTAGGTTACAGGTTAGGATAGGTTACGTTGGGCTAGATAAGGATAGGCTAGGTTAGTTTAGGTAAGGTCAAGTTAGATTGGGTAGGATTAGCTTAATTTAGATTAGGTAGTATTAGGGTAAGTTAGGTTAATAATCACGTCAATAGGTTAGGTTAAGCTAGGTGAGGTTAGGTAAGGCTAGGGAAAGTTATTTAAGGCTTAATAAATATATAATTTAAGAAAAGGCAGAGATAACTGTTTCTTCATTAACACGATCATCAATCACTAAAAAAATGATTATCTCTAAAACTAAATGAGAACCTCCACGTAACGGATTGTGAAAGGAATAACAAGAGAAACGTTATTCAGCTTCCTCGTGTTCTTGTTAATTTTTTCAGTCTAAAAGAAGCTTCGCGGATGTGCGTTCTCTGATTCCATGTGGAAAATTTTCTTGATTTTACGTCCGACAGAAGCATTCGAAGAGACCCGTTTAGGTGATAGCTTTGAGCCTTTCACTTTCTTAGCGAAGTAATACTATCCTAAGCAGAACAATTTCTTTTCAGTATATTTTGTAATCATGTCCAACGATCCTGTAACAGAAGACTGAGCCATGGGAACTTGCACTTCGAGAAATTCACTCTGCTCCAGCTATCCTCGGCGGAGTTTTATTCTCAATAAAGAGAGTGTGCAGCTCGCATTCCGTCGTCCAAAGAAAGAGCTTTTGAATTTCTGCAGCGAACTGGACTGCACTTAGCCCAAATCTGGAGGTATGCCAGCGTGCTGGAAGGGTCAAGAGCTCCCATGCCAAATGACTTGCTGAAATAGGGCATTGGACGCGAGAAAATGCGCTCACCAGAGTTTCAAGTTTGGCCTTTGTTGTCATTTTATGACCGGGAAATGGCGGTCTGCGCACATGCGTCCAGCCAACGTCCGTTATTTACAATCTTCGCTCCCTGAAATGCAAATATTGCGGACTTTACAATAGAATGATAGTGCGGTGCTCAAGCGCCGGCAAATACCCCGCAAATATTTCGTTCATGACTGAGCCGATATTTGTTGAAACACTGCACTCTAGCGACGATATTCGTTCTCCAGGCAACAGCCACCGACATTAAAAAGAATGAACTTTGTTTTCGACTTGAAGCTCACCATCTCAATTTTATTCATCAAGTCGCCGCCATTGTGTGTGTGTGTGCTTTGGTAATATTGAAAAAATTTTCCACAACAAAGTTGCAGATTTCTTCCCTCTACAGCCATATTAGGTAAGAGTGGAATTGTCGAACGCGGATCTTGCTACAAGTTTCCCGTTTTAAAAGCGCTAGTACTATTTTAGGCAAAACAGTACTGGTCAAGTACTGGTTTTGCTAGTAATGGTCAAGCATACGTGATAAAATAAATTTAAAAACGCTACGGCCAATTTAGACCACAGAATGCTCGTCAAACGCAGATGCTGTGGAAAATTTGAAACTTCGAAATTAGTAAATTTTTCACGCGAAATAATACTCGCAAAACACGCACGTCATGACACACTTTCTGCTCTATATGAACATCTCGCAAGATATTTAACTCTACCTCAGAAACCTCTTGGGCCAGTTTTCTCAACAAATCAAGCCGCTAACAACTGGCAAAAAAAAGTTCAATTCTAAGCGTGAGAAAATTCCAGCAGTGAAGCCCTCAATTAATCCCCGTCCAAGAGTCGAGCTGCTGATCGCATGCCGCTCAATGTTACCAGGACAGAAAATTTCACAAATGTTTTTTTAAGACAGACTTCCAGTTTTCACCCATGCAAGAACCAATTTTTGAGCATTTAATAATGTGCCATTGGCACATATATATTAATAGTTCCCTGTATCAAAATTAAGAATCATTCTCTCCATTTCCATGTTGATGTGTGTGTGGATGACGTTACGCTCGAAATAACGATTACTGAAGAAAATGCGTACATAAAAGACTCTCTGTCGTTGCTAGAAGAGGTCATTATAATTTTTTTGACAGAAAGTTTGTATTTTCATTAGTTCCTAAATTAATATTGAAAAAGATAGAAGCCAAGAAAAAGAATAGTTTAGAACACTTAATCAAAAAAACTTTTCCAGTTATTTTAGAATTATTAAAACGTTAAAGTATTGCATAATGGTTACAGCATCGGTATTGCAATTATTCTCTAAAGATATTTTGTTCTCTAGAGAGACTTTTCGTGAACTCTTGTTTTTTCAAATATTAATTAGAGTACTATCAGTGGAACTAATCATTCACTAATCAGGTATCCTTCAGTCTTGGATGGCCCTGAAATGAAACAAATTCACTGAAATGGATCAACCAAAACTTAATAATCTATGTAACACGCAATTCATTTTTTTTCATACATAGATGGTAAAATTACTTCAGATGGATTTAATTTCTTGTGTTTCGTTATGACTCCAACGGTAAATCCTAATGCAAGCATTGTTGATTAATTCAAATTCACTATGAAATTATTTCACTTTGGTTTTTGATCATCTGTGTTGCACTAGAACCCTACTCCGTAATTCATTAATTTCCTTCGAACGAAATTTATTTTTTCAAATAATTGAAAAAGTTATTTTTACAGATGGAAATGCTTTGCTCATTTTGAAAAGTTTATCATGTTGAAGAAATATATTCCACAATTTACTATGATGCTTTTTGACTTATGAATATACATTGCAGACTTAACAGGCTTCCTCAACTCGATACTAAATGGTACCTTCCTCTCTTTGAAACACTTTTGCTGTGTTTAAGGATACTAAAACTACCTTACATAAGCTAATGTGACTCACAGTCTGCGAAAAATTCTGGTGCCAGTATAGTCTCGTAGAGAATTAAACCCACTAACTTGGGGTGTAGCTGGAGTCCACACAAAATTAGATACACTTTGCAGTTCCAACATTTAGGCAGACAGTCATTTGGTCATGGCACGGTAGAGGAAAAAAGGTAGGTTCAAACCAGTCTTTTTTCGTCGACGGTGTGGTTTTCCTGACGTCACGGCAACGAACCAATAGCAGCGCTCATACTGCATATGGTAGCACTGCTACCCCCAAATCTGGCTCCACTATTGGCTTGAAGACTCGATGTTTTGGTGACGTCATGATTTTTGTTTGAAATAAAGCCTTTCTATTGGCTAGCCGAATAAGAGAATGTGTATTTTCTCCCGTAGAAGTGACCCTACATTGTCTCCTGTATACCGTGGGTCCTGGTCTGTTAATCGGGGGAAAATTAAAGGTATTAGGTTGGGAGAAGGTGAAACACTTCAGATTAGCCCGTTATGTCATCATTGGGATTTTGTTCTTCTTATCTACACCTGGTAGTGGTGATCAATTATTTTGTTTTCCTTAGCATATCCTGATAATGGTGATCAATTATTTTGTTTTCCTTAGCATATCCTGATAATGGTGACCAAAAATATCTTGTTCTTCTTAGCTAAACTTGGTAATGGGAATAGAACCTTTGGTTCTTTCAAGCTAAACCTGGTAATAGTGATTAAATATTATCACAATGTTCATTTTTTTGGGAAGTTTTTTGATAAATTCGGCACTATGAATTTGGTAATAGTAATAATTTAATTAGTAATAATTTAATACATAAATATTCACCATGCAAAACCCCAAACAGAACATGTCTGACAAAACCATGAGTCAAATATTGATCAAAATATTATTATCTCTGAAATTTATGAAACGTTTTCAATTATGAAGCCATCAGAGTACACTAGCAGCTCATTTATAAAAAATACTATAGCTACAATTTGAAAAATTATTACAACTGCAGCTGGTGTAAAATTTATGTAACTACTTCTTAGTTTTGATATAACTAATTCTTCTTCGAGTTTAATTATTTTAAACCAATGCTAATGTAAAAAACACAGCGATGCGTGTATCACTATTTTAAAATGCTTTTCCACACATGTATTTGATGTACTTGATTTATTATTACTTTGGATTATCTCTGCATGTGTGCCCAAAAAGAAGGACCTGTTGATCGGGAAGATTCGAGAATCTAACATCGGTCTTCACTCAAGGACAGCTGATAATTATAATTAGTGTTGATAACCATGTAGTGCTACAGCTGCCAACTTCAGCCTCCTATGATAAACATGCTTTTGTGCTCTTATACTTGGAAATTTGAGAAGGGAGCTAGAAACAAAGATCATGAAGAGCCTCTGAAGTCAACACCATCACTAACAATATCAAAATTATAAAAACTCTCAGGAAGTCTACCACAATCATAGTATAAAAATAACAAAAGAAGCTATGGAGTGTAGAACCTTTACAACGATATCCCTAGTGATAATTTACTTAATTTATATACGTTCCAACTATTGTAAATTACGTAATTTACAATCACTGTACATATATTTATATATCTTCTATCTGCAATATTCTCAAGAATTAATGTCTATATAAATGACTCCGTAGACACCATTCGAATGATACAAATAGTCTGGCCTAAGCTCCCTTTTGTTTACAAGCCAAAAAATATTGCGGCGATGAAAATTGAATCTATTGTAAAAGAAAATGCAGCTTATTGCAAGGAATTGAATAACGCATTTTTAAAAAAAACTTCTTGGCTAATAAAAAAAAACAATACTCGGTTATGGTTTGGTTAGTTGGTTCGTCTCTCTCTGACGCTCTTAAAGGATGCTTAATGAGCGTATCTGTGATACGGGTTTCACCAGTGCACAGTACTAGGATTTGCTAGTACTAGGATTTGCTAGTACTATTTGCTAGTACTAGGATTTGCTAGTACTATTTGCTAGTACTAGGATTTATTTGTTTGAAAATTACCTCCTGAAACTTATATGAGGAAAATATCGAATCCCGTCATTTGTGAGGCCCGTGTATAAAATATATATTTAATATATGTTAATATAATAAAAAGCCTCTGAGATGCACAACCTCACAACGATATCAACATAATTATAAATCTCTACGCTGTGCCTAACCTCAATATTTGTGTTAATCATACGACTCTGACGGGCACAATTCTAATATCGAAACTTGCAGGCCGTAAAGCAATATTTCTACCTCTGAAGAATACTTACGACTACAATAACGCCATTCTTGAATGAGAGTGTTCCATATTAATATTTTTTACGTCATTTCGCACATAAAATACTATTTTGTAGCTCAATAACAGATCAATTTATAATAGTTTTGATGACAATGAGAACTATATAGTGAGAAATGCGATAGCCTTTGCTTACAATGTCTGAAAGTTCGCTATGCATATTCTGGTTCCTGTAGATACAATTGTGCTGTAATTATTTTGTCATCAAAGTTTTGTAGTCTTAATTTTTTATTACAATTTTGCATGCATAATTTTGTAGTCGTAATTTTTTATCAGTTTTGTGGTCGTAATTTTTTACTCGTAAATTTTTAGTAGCAATTTTGCAGTCATACTTTCATGGTTGTAATTTTGCAATCATAATTTTTGTGATCATAATGCGGGTATAACTGTTAATGAGTACATCTGTGTTTTGCGTCAATTTTATTGCGCAAATGCGCACATGAGAATTTCGTCCAATTAGGTGCACATGTGCATGTATCCTAACATTTTATGTAAGTGAGGTAGAATCTATTTGAGCCCACGCTCGAACATTATGTATGCATTATTCCTATGTTTTCACTATCCCTACAGCCACACTAACATATGTACGCAATATCACTATGTTTTCATTGTCCCTAAAGGCACATATGTACTCATGTGTGTACTTTTCGCACATATGTAACATATGTACTCATTACCACTATGTTTTCATTCTCCATACAGGCACAGAAACATATTTACTCGTTATCACAATGTTTTCATTATCCCTACAGCCACACTAACCTACGTACTCATTATCATTACATATTCCCTAACATTCGTCGACACAAGCGTACCAACGTGTGTGCACAAGCGTACGTTCGTGTGTGTACATGGCTGTTCGTGTGTGTACCATGACTGTTCATGTGTGTAAATACACACGAACATGCCTACCTTCACGCACACGCATCATGTTCGCCATTAAGTGCACTCAGTAAGCACTCACCACCATCACCTCTCATGCTCACCTCCTCCACGGAGGTAATTGTTGGTTACCTCATGATGATGAATGTAAAATTTACAGTAGTTAACGTCTCCACCACCATGCAGTCACGCTAAATTTATTGCTTTATTAACGACAATTATACAGTTATTGCTCGGTAAAGCATTGGCTTGGTATGGCCGACGATTATCATCGTTAAATGTCGATTATCGAAATTTAGCAGGATTAACGTGGCGCTGTATGGTGTATTAGCGTCCTGAAGCTGCCGCCAAGTGTTTCTCTTCCAGCATTATGGTGAGCATAAACTTATGCAGTGTGGTCAGTGAGATAAGGCTTCGAGTTTAATTTTTTGTTTGTATGTGGTTGAGAGTCGGGTAAATATGTATGTATGGGAGTTAGAAAATTCGCCGTTCCTTTTCTTTTTTGTTTTATTTTGATTTTTTTTAATTTAAAACTTAATGCAGTGCGATCAATGCTCGAGCGTAAGAGGTAGGACATCGAGTTTATTTTTTTGTTTGCGATTATTTGAGAGTCGGGTAAATGTGTTGGAGTTAGAAAATTCACTGTGCCTTTCAATTCTCGTTTTCGTTTTTGATTTGTTTTTATATTTATAACTGAGCAGAATTCTGATAATAGGTATGGTTTTTAAAAGTAAACTTTGGAGAAATCCTCCCAACCAAAAAACATGTCACACGCTCATTTTAATAGTGGGATTAATCTGGTAGTTATTTCAATTTAACAACGATACTCACACATAGAAAACGCAAAACAAAAATAGAAAAGTATACTGTAAATATTTGCAAAATATTTTCTTCATACAATTTATTCCCTACTTTATTCATAATTTTGAAAACGAATGCATTGGGGATATCCCGAACATTTCCATTTCTATATCAATGCGCATTTTCCACACTGTTGACTTCACCATTAAACAATGGCGGGACTTCCAATGCTACGAATTCACATTGGAACCATTGACTACTAAAGAAACGCTAACGTTGCATCAGTTTCATATAATTGCCATTTCATGCAGTCCAAAACAGATGTAATGTATAACATACATATCGTAAACGCGACATTTTGCGTAAAAATGGTCGGCTTTCCTAGATTTAGTGACCCGAGTGGAGATTTTATTACGATTGTTTTGCTAAGACGCGCTGCTTTTCCGTGATATGCTCAAAATATTTTTAAATTACTAATAAAATTATAACTCGTGTTGTATTCTCCTCTCATCGGTGTGAGCTAACAAACCCTGTATTTATGTGTGCCAATGATACATGTATTTGTGTGAGATTATTACTCACGTGTTTGTGTGAACTAATAATACTTGTATTTATGTGTGCTAATGATACATGTATTTGTGTGAGATTATTACTCACGTGTTTGTGTGAACTAATAATACTTGTATTTATGTGTGCTAATGATACATGTATTTGTGTGAGATTATTACTCACGTGTTTGTGTGAACTAATAATACTTGTATTTATGTGTGCTAATGATACATGTATTTGTGTGAGATTATTACTCACGTGTTTGTGTGAACTAATAATACTTGTATTTATGTGTGCCAATGATACATGTATTTGTGTGAGATTATTACTCACGTGTTTGTGTGAACTAATAATACTTGTATTTATGTGTGCTAATGATACATGTATTTGTGTGAGATTATTACTCACGTGTTTGTGTGAACTAATAATACTTGTATTTATGTGTGCCAATGATACATGTATTTGTGTGAGATTATTACTCACGTGTTTGTGTGAACTAATAATACTTGTATTTATGTGTGCTAATGATACATGTATTTGTGTGAGATTATTACTCACGTGTTTGTGTGAACTAATAATACTTGTATTTATGTGTGCTAATGATACATGTATTTGTGTGAGATTATTACTCACGTGTTTGTGTGAACTAATAATACTTGTATTTATGTGTGCTAATGATACATGTATTTGTGTGAGATTATTACTCACGTGTTTGTGTGAACTAATAATACTTGTATTTATGTGTGCTAATGATACATGTATTTGTGTGAGATTATAACTCACGTGTTTGTGTGAACTAATAATACTTGTATTTATGTGTGCTAATGATACATGTATTTGTGTGAGATTATAACTCACGTGTTTGTGTGAACTAATAATACTTGTATTTATGTGTGCCAATGATACATGTATTTGTGTGAGATTATTACTCACGTGTTTGTGTGAACTAATAATACTTGTATATATGTGTGCTAATAATACTTGTGTTTATGTGTGCTAATAATACTTGTATTTGTGTGTGCTAATAATACCTGTATTTGTGAGTGCTTATAACTTTGTAATTGTGTGAGTTAATTATCATCGTATTTGTGCGATAATAATCCCCGTATTTGTGTACTGATAATCTCCCGTATTTGTGTGCTAATAATCCCCTTATTTGTGTACTAATATTCTCCCGTATTTGTATGCCAATAATCCCTCCGTATTCGGATGCGTTATATTGCGCGCATGTGATCTGCGCGTCTTACGACGGGCCAATTTAACACAATAGTAATCTTCTGATGCAAACACTCATTAGTGGAACTGACAATTAATAAAAATAAAACATGATAAACAAGATCGTGTAAATTCCAGTACTACAGTTCATTACTATACGATCGAACGATTCCAACCCAAATAAAGTTTTAAGCTATTTTGAGTTCAAGTATTGTAAGAGTACTCTTCCTGTTACGTGAAAAAAAAATTATAGGTATTTGTAAGAAGGGGTTGAAATAATATTCGAAGCGTTTCAACATAAGTTTGAATTATTATTAAGAAGAGAAATCTGGTCAATGACAGTTTTTATTCGAATTAGCTCTTGAGTGACATTTTATGAGCCCTCCATAGTATTTTGTCTCATGCACACTGCATGTAATAAATAAATGATATGCATTTATACCGACAAGTATTTGGAAAAAATTGGTAAGTCCTCAAGAAAAATATATCTAACCAAACTATTGCAGCGTTACTCGTGGTACTTTCAGTTGTGAATGGATATTTAATCGGATTATTTTCTTAATCGGTTTCCTTTGAGATATGTGTGAAACACGTGAGTATTCAAATTTTAATTGTATATAATAAGTTACTGATGAAGCGTTAAGATTACGCTCCGACTTACATGTAGCATAAACGAATTGTACAATTATACATGGTGTAAAAACTGAATCTTCGGCACTACATATGTTAACAGCATTGCAAGAAATTATGTCCATATATTATATCCTAAATACGTCATTGCAGCTGTATACGTTCACAATCAAAAGCATTCCAAAGAATTATGTCACTACACACATTATATCGTAAATGAATCTTTAATTCTACATACATTTAAACCAGTAACATATCACCAACATTTCTATGTGTCATTTGAAACTTTGCCTTTATTTTTGCTTTTTGGAATAAAACTGAGCGTGTTTCGCCAGTAAGCGCTGAGGAAGATGCGGGGAACCACAAGAAAGTTGTTAGGAGACCGAGCGGCTCTTGTTAATCCCGTCACAACGACGAGCTGGAAGTGTGGTTCGTCTTCTGAGTTTGCGTGGCTTTCGTGCACAGACTGAGTGACTGTATACAATGCTGCGCCTGTACATCATCAGCACACGCGCGCATTATACACAAAAAGTGTCAGTGTATCCTCAACGCACGTGCGGATTATCCACAAAAAAAGGCCAGTATATCCTCAACACACGTGCGAATTATACCCAAAAATCACCACTATATCCTCAACACACGTGCAGATTATACTCAAAACATGGCAGTATATCCTCAACACACGTGCGAATTATACACAAAAATTACCACTATATCCTCAACACACGTGCGGATTATACACAAAAGTACCAGTAAATCCTCAACACACGCGCGGATTATACACAAAAGTACCAGTAAATCCTCAACACACGTGCGGATTATACACAAAAGTACCAGTATATCCTCAACACACGCGCGGATTATACACAAAAAGGCGTCACTGTTTCTTCAATACACGCGCATGAATTGTGTACTATACAGCATCCGTATATCCTCAACACACGTGAGGATTACGTGCAATTAGATATCAGTATATCAGTAAGCGTACGTGCGTGGATTGTATACAATGAGACATCAGTATATCCTCAACGCTCGCTCAGATTATACACAAAAAGGCGCCATTGTATCCTCAATACACGTGCAGATTATACGAGCATAAAATAAGGCGCCAACATTGCCGCAAAATAAGCTCATACAGTACACAATAAGACGTACACAATGCCTGGAACACACTCGCAGATGCTACTCATTGAGACGCCAATAAAACCTATGGAAAAATACCTTCTCCTGTATGATTATATTTTTCATTTGAACTGATGATACGTCAATTATACTAATTGGGATTTATGGCAGATACATATATGTATAAAATACCAACAAAGATTGCATATTTGTGATGTAAATTTAAAAATTATTTATTGAAAAAATGTTAACTCATTTTGGAGTTAATGAAAATTTATCCCTTTAAATACGTGCAAAACGTTTTTTGTTTCTATTTATAGTGGTGTATATTACGTGATGGAAAATCGGAAAGGCAAGCAACCACGATGACATTCGATTTGAGATAGAGTGAGCTTCTTATTACTGATATGACTGGTCGCCAATACATCTATTTCGGTGACGTATTGTTAATGTTGTTGGATTAATATTTTGCTCGAAATGAAACTTTCAAATAGAAGTAAGGGTAGGTAAACCCCCACTGTATTTGGGTTTAAATTTCAAATGATATCAGTTTACTGAAACGTTTCGAGCTTCGATACCCTGTTCAGATGTACAAATCTTGAAAATGTAAAATTCGGGTGTGAAAACACATTCATTGGAAAATTAGATTCGTAACACTTTTTTAAAGTTGTACTTCAGTGTAACCGAGATTAATCTTTGCTCAGTTCACATGATGATTTCAGAATATAATCAGATCAGGGGATAAGTTTTGTAGGCTTATTCAGGGTAAGTGATATGTCTTAAAATTTTCCTATTTCAAAAATGTGTTGTTTTTTCAATGGACAAATGTTTCACGAACTCAAAACTTGCATATTTTGCTTAAAAAAGCGTTCTATTTTCGTAACAGTCTTTCAACCAGATGTACAGCATAAACATTCTTTTATCAATCAAAGAATGTTTCATGAACTGAAAACCTACAATCTTTGCCATAAGCTAGATTCCATCTTTGGAACAGTCTTTCAACCCCATGTACAGAATCAAAATTCAATTTCCATGCAGTTCAAATCAACTTAATGCTGCCCACAATAATCTATTCCACCACTTTTCGAGTACCTACACTCGTACAGCCTCGCAATTCTCTTGCCAATCAACATTGAACCAATATAACCCATTTCACCGCCTCTTGAGCACCGACACTTCCCGCTACCTAATGAAGTGGCCAGTGTGATGAACCACACCCAAAACCTAACGTTGCCCACACTGCACTCGGTGCAGAGCTGCGTTTCATGGATACGTCCATTGTTTACTGAGAAGACCAGCACTCTGCCCAGAGAAACAATGGTCTTCTAATTGCGGCCGAACGCACGGCCCTAAGACGCAGCCTTGTGGGACACCTAAACTGTCAATGTTTTTTGTCAGAGCTCTTCAGGCTGCGGGGAAAAAAGTGCGAGTACTCCACGCTTGTGGTAAATAAAAAACGGTGTGTGGTGCCCCACAAGTAGCTTGTGTCAGAGAGCTCACGGTAAGAGTTGGAGAAAATGTGGGGATAATTTGGATATTGTAATTATCGGTTCCTCAGTCAAGCATGGGATGAATTAATGTTCGTAAATATTATTTTAACTGTTTTAATAACCCCTCTTACTTACGAAAAATGGTTCGAGCATCAAGTAAAAATGATATCATTGATCTCATATTTATATTGTTTCAAAAAAGAAGATATCAAAATTTATGTAAAAGGTGTTTTTCTATGACTTCTTTCCTACCAAACGTCTTTCAATGTTTAGAGGCATTTAAGCCCCAGTTTCAAATCATATCCTGTAACTAATTTTCAAACTTCACAAAGTTATTAATGATTCAAGGTTAGTGATTTTATATCTCTTGCTCATTATTTGTATATATTGCTTATTCTTAAAACTTAATTAAATAGCTAAGCTTTAAGTCTAAATTTATTGTCGAATTTATCATTATCAGGAATTTTGACTACGAACAAAAGCAAGATAAAGATATACGACACAAAGCGAAGTTTAAAATGTCAAAAGACATAAATTTTAAACATCAAATGACATATACTTCTGAATTATAAACTTACCTTTAGTTCAGCACAGACGTTTAGGAGCAAATGGAGAATCAGTGCGCGTATTTATGGTGATATTGTAATGATATGAAAGTATTTTTGAATGAATTTGTGAGTTAGTGAGAAAACAATTTTGGTCCAGGATGTTCCGCGCAGTATTGAATGAAGGGGTAAATTGTGATAGCTTAGAAGCGTACCAAAAACTAAAATAAATAATTACATGAAACAATGAACAACAGCTATTATGATTATTATTACTGACATATATTAACTTCTTATTCAATTTTAACACTATTATTGCAACGTTCCAAGCAAAACATTATCAGTTCCATAGGAACTGATAATGAAATTCTTTCGATTTTTATTCAGCTTCTTTTCATTGTACTAGTCCAATATCTCCTGGGTCAATTCGAGCTTTTTTCCCGTTTTGTTCGAACTGTCACCGGGTTTTAAGGTTCGTTCGTCACCCACGTTGACCTATTCAGAAGTTCACCTGACCTCAGTACCCAATTCATTGCCCAATTATCCCAGACAAAATCCCGTCGTCAAACTCGAAGACTTGTCGTGCCACCTAAGAAGATGCTGGTGGCCGCGACAATCGGTCAGCCGTAGCAGTGCTACGGCAAAGACCAGAATTTGTTGTCGCCGTCAGCAGTTTTGACATGGTGATTGATGAACTGGTGCCCAGGGACAGAGCGCTGTTCAGTTTTGGGGGCCCGCGCATTGTACTGCTTTGAGCGAAACATTGTAGCGACGGAGCAGGTCGGAGATGTTTTCGAAAACACAGTGCCTAAAATTGCCCTTCAATGGGAAAATAAATGTTGGTCTCGTTTTAGAATTCATAAGTTTGTTTGAAAACTTGAATAAGGACTAGTAACATTTCTAAAGTAATCTGGTGTTGTTTTTGAACCAACTGCGATAATAATTCAGTGGAAAAAATAAGGCTCGTATTTTCATGACTGAATTTGGAACTAGGTACTCGTAGTTTTGAAAAACATGGCAAAATCGTCTCGCTAGTCCAATATTTAAGCATTATTTTCTTTTAATTCATTAATTCACGGCATAATTAACGAAATTTGTACATTGGTAGCTATGGTTATTACTTTGCGCGAGGCAAATGCCTAAATTGAATGAGCTATAAGCCTTGAGCTTAAATTTGCAATTTATAATACCATGTCAAGTTACCCATACGGATATTATCGTTACTCTAGCGCTTAAAGAAGGATAATTATTGTCTTTCAATGAGAAGTATCAACTGTACAATAATGCATAGTTATTGTTTGGTTGGTCCGTCTCTCTGTCTCGCTCATATAGATGGATGCTTAATGGTCGTATCTGTGATACGAGTTTCACCAGTGCACAAGTACAAATATATTTTAATCGCGGGTGCTGTTAGGATGGATATATCAGTTTTTTATCCACATTTAGAAGATTTATTGAAGGAAAAGATCGAATCTCGTCATTTTTGATAGACAGTGCACACTAGTGATATATTGTCCACTGGGCAATCTAATGAAATGTCTGTTCATAAACATTCGAACACTTAGGCCAAGGTGGTAGTTGTTTCCTCAAAAAACTTGATTCTTAAAAACTCGCATGGGTGTTAGTTACGCTGATATTTTCCGGAGGTATATGATTATAATTGAATATTAAAAAATTTTACATCGCTTGACGTAGCGCATGGCGTAGACAAATCAGCTGGGAAGAGCTTACGCTGCCTGCCGTACCGCTACCTCGATGTAATTTTACTGAAAAATAGCCCTCTCAGAAATTTCACAAGATCCGCAAGACAGTTTCTTCATTCAACTGAATTGTTTGAGACTTGATATCTGACAGCGTACTCAATTTCGTTTCTTGGTTTTAAGATTACGCTCTAGGAGAAGATCTTCAGTTTTTTTTTTGAGTGCTTAGACTTGATAAGCAACGGACATTTGCCTTTAATATTTGTACGACACTGCTTAAATATTATCATTTTTTATTATATTTATTTTCAGTGTTATGTAGTTTGAAGTATTCAAATTTTGATTAGAAAGTGCGCAGCTTCTTTAAGTCATCTGAGGAAGCTGACTATCGTGGAATGAAAACAATTACCGAATATTTTAAATTTTACTTAAAATCGTAATGAAAAAGTTGAAACATTGAGCAGAAATTTAGTCGTGTAGTCGTGTATCAACAAATAATATAGAAACAATATAAAGGGTGATGCTATTGGAAAAAAGTATTTATTGAGGGTCATACACTATGACCAGAAGAAATTTATTCCAACGTTTTTCGAAAACTGATCGAGCCACCCTAAACCAAGACACAAATGGAGAACACTGGCGTACCCATTAATTAATCTTTTTAGCAGGATTTGAAGTAGCTTGCCTTGGCTGCGATTCCATCGTATTGAGATCTTGCGAGTTGGGCGGCCACTCTGCAGGCGTGATGAAACCCGTAAAATAGATCATGCGCCAGTCCGGAGTCATGTTCGTCTTGTGTTCCGACGCTACACTGTAAAAAATGCCCGTGAAATTCACGGGTAAACACCGTATAAATCACGGTTTTTAACTGTGAGGCATATTTTACAGTAAAACACTGGGTCTCAATCCAATAACGGTAGAACACCGTTATTGGCTATTACAAGTGGATTTCAAATCAATGAAATAAATGAAAGTAATGTTGTTCAATTTGAGCATAAAATGACTTGAACGAATGTTGCCTAGTTACTATAAACTTTATTAGGTATGTATTGTTCATGCAAAAAAAATCATATGAGAAATGAATAAATAATCAATATCTAGGAACTTTCCTTCCCATAACGGATATGCGTATGATCATTCTAATTATCGATTGATTAAATTTATTGTATTTTCCTCTTACATCAGTTTTATATGTGGTATTTTAGGCTTTAAAAGGTTGAAGATTGAACTATCCTTTCGAAAATATTGGTTGCCTGTTATATTTTACCACTGCGCTGTTTCTCAATTTATGAAGCTTTAATAAATATCATAAGGCAAGAATTATGAATTTTCTTCAAATGTTTTGTTACAATAAATGTATTGGTAAATTAATAACTGAAAAGCTAACACCGTGTCAATAGTATTGGAACTACTATCCCCGATGGAATTGTGTTTGCGCGGCAACTTGGCAAGTAGAAAGCCGTTGGAATTGTGCGAGAGGTGTTAAAGTCTCATTTATTGCTTTCCAGTAAATGTGTTTTGTTCTCACCACCAGAGTATAATAATTTGACAGTGCTTCTCTCACATTGATAGCTATCGTATAGAGTTCATGAGTGGGGGTTTTAATTTAAGCGTACGTTTACTATTGATTATCGTAAAGTACAGGCAGTGGTCGTGTTAATCTACTCACACATATAGGCTAGTATAACTATCGGAATTAAGTCTTGTTAGAATGCTGTTGAGTGATTTTATCGTCCCTTAATTCTCCCCACTTATTTTGAGAGTTTCCAATTTGGACCAATTTAGTTGTAAAAAAGACTTGTGGTCGTGTACTTTAACCATACTTTTTTTATCCTGGTGTTCGAATTTACATTTACATTTTTTAGTTCAAATGTAGATTGTCAACTCAAATCGGCAAAGAGAAGTAGACATACTGCCAATGCCATTTATTGTCAACATATAGATTTTATTGAGTGTTTAAATTCCGAGTTCATTATAGCGTTGTCAAATTATTATTAAAATATATCTCAAAAATGCACAACCCTAATGTGTTGGGAGAGGGTAGTCTGAGGCCTTATTATAATTGTCCATTCTGTGGTAAAGTATCTAAATCATTGACAGGGTATGTTAGCCATTTTGCATTCCATAAAAGCTTATGTAATGTTGCATATCCATGTTCATTTGAAAAATGTCCTAGAAAATTTAAATCATATGCTGGATTCCGAGCGCATATTTTGCGGGAACATGGGAAGAAGTTGTCAAATAGCATCCAAAATGAGCATCAAAGATCTCCAGATACTCGTCTGCAGTGTAATCTACAACATTGCCATCAAATTTGTCCCCATTTAAATGCTTTGCTCCAACATCTAAATAATCATCAAAGATGGTGAAATCATTAGGTGTCATATTAAAAATTGTGATAAAAAATTATTTTCAAAAATTTCTAGTTTAATAAGTCATCTTATTAGAAATCATCATGGATGTTTTCATAATTAGGTTGCCTTGAAACATATAATATCACCAGAGTACATGAAGGCAGTGTTGATATTCATTCAGTAGCACTTTCAGCTCATGAAGTTTGCTCTGGTGTATATGATGCTAGTGACAAACCTGATACTAGAGAGACATGAGAGAATGGAAAATAGTGATGAAAATTTAGGTAACAATGATGTAGAAGCATTTTATTTGAAAAAATCTTGCATTGTTTTTTCTCAAATTGCAGGCATAATTATTACTTCCATTATCTACCATCCAGCATATCATTAAAGAATTTCATGAAATTCACCAACAAGGACAGACATTTTTGTGCTCTAAAGTAATCACAAAATTAAAACATTAAGCTGACATTCCTGATGACAAGTTAAAAGAAATTGAAAAATTATTCACCAATGCAGATCTGTTTCAATGTACATCAAAAAGTTTCAGAACTAACTTCAAATGTAAAATAACTTTCAAAGAATTATTTAATTAAGGTCCCTGAAGGTGTCTTGGTTTATTTTCTTGTGAGGAAGCATCTGTCATTTTTTGATTTCAGCCTTCATGTCCATCAAATTTTCACTTCCCATGGTCAGGTTCCAAAATCTTATGATTGTGTGAGTTATTCAAACCTTCATGATTATTACCCTCTTCAAGGGTACGAGAAGAGCTTTGGAACATTATTGATTCCTCTCAAGCACAAGAGTTTTTTGAAGTGATAATGTCAATCTCAATAAAAGAGAGCATATTTCAAGAGTTGCCAAACCTGGCAAGTGTTACCGTTGATGGCATACTTCAGGTGCTCACTGAAGCTGGTGTGGAAACTAGGGATGACCTGAGTCTTGAAGAGGATGACCTTTGCCCAATACTGAGGCTGATCCAAATTTGCAAGCTAAGAAATTTCTGAAGATATGCTTTGGGTAAGTAAATTTAGTTGTGTGGGGGCACCAACTGTGTATCGATGATTATTTATGGATATATTATCAGATAATTAATTGCATTTCCTAAGAAATTCTTCCTAAAAGCTGAATGCTAGGGTAAAAAAAGAGTTTTTGTATTGTTGTTTTCCTAACTTCATTTTTGTGTTTTCAACCAGTAAAAATGTTAAAATAAAAGTAAAATTGTTTTCAATTCTTTGGCTATTAAATTTCATCAGAAATAAAGTTGCATGCGTGTGAACTAGCTAATTACAGAGTGCTTAGTATTGTTTTATTTTTGGTTTGACAAATTGTAAAAAATTCAAGTAATTACTTTTGTCACATACATGTAAACTTTTCTGCAGCCTTGTCCTATTTAGTCGACATTGTACTCAGGTTTTCTTGAAATCAATGTGAAATGAACTAACCATTGATGAATTTAAAAAAAGCAATACTGTAGGTAGAAACTTCTTAACATTTGATTTTTTAAGAGTTGAATTGAATTCATTAATTTTTAGTAGTGTGTTGGGATGAATATAAGTCAGTCTTTTAATGCTTGATGTTTGAATTATGAAATTCATTCAACGCTTGACTTATCGGCTAAATACAATGAAAAAATATGTTACTGCTTAATTTGTGCAACATGGGATGTAATCTTTTACTTGTGTTGGAATCACATACATTTTTCTATAAGTGTGAAATTTTATGTGAATTACTAAACATAAGCAAGAGAAATTGTCTTCTGTTATCTGCTAGTTTATATAACATTTAAACAATGTAATGTATTGAAGTTAGTGTGAGAATGATTATTCTGCATCACTATATAGTAAGGGCTAGTTGCTTAGTGAAGTTGTGAGAAAAATTTTAAGAAAGATTTGAAACTCAGTCTAGTTCAAGTGGGTATTTTTTCAATGCTGTTTTACCACTGCTGATCAATTTACATCTGGTCTTTTTTATCACAGTTGCATTGGTTATTGAAGATTTCCCCTTTTTTCTTTTACTTTTGTAGTGCCAATAGAAAGAGTGAGTTCTTTAGTACCAATTCACTCCAGAGGAGAAGTTCAGTTTCAGCTGAGTGCATATGTCATTATTTGAAAAAAAATTAATAATCAAACCTCACTTTTACTCAGTGTTTTGAACTACATGATCTAAAAATTTCTTACTTGTGTTCAGTTCAAATTTTTGAGTGCAAGCAAAGGAGGGGAAGTAATGCATCATAGTGAACAAAACTGTCCGGAATATTGTTGACTTGCCAGGTTGCAGTAGCCCAAGTTGCCTTCAGCTAATTCAATTTGTGGGTAAAGTGGCAAATAGAGATTGTTTACAGATATTTCTCATAAGTTCAGGAACTCATCTAGCACGACTCCGGAAGAATGGTGGAGGTCAAAGAAAAAGAACTGACAACATCAAATATAGTTACTAAGAGGTTTATAAATTTTTTTTGTACCTCCAGGAGTGCCGTTTGTGTTTGAAATATTCAAGCAATACAATTATGCATAATTTTATGACACTTGAAAAAAAATGATTGTATGTGGTACTTAATGTTCTATTGTTTCTATTGCCCCTCAGGGGGATACAACTATTGTATCTATGGGAATTGGCACTCCCAGGGGGACTTTGTGAGGGCCCGAGCTAAAAGTTAGGTAGGCTTTCTTTGTGTTAAAATAGAATAGGTTTTTGTTTTGTTATGGACCGTCTTTTTTTTGGTTCACTGCTGTCCTGTTTTTTCAGCACCTACTACTTTCTTCTTCAACTTTTTCTTGCTTCATAATCTTCTTTCTCAACTTACTGTTTCTATGCCCCTTCTGCATAGATTCCTCATTCTCTAATCTCCATACTAAATGGTGCCTTCCTCCTCCCTCTCTTTAATACGCTCTTTTTTGTAGCGGTTAGGGAGGCTTAAACTAACTTATAATCTTAATCTTCTTATTTCTATTGATATCAGTGTTCCAGGGGATGATAAGTTCTTTCTTTGGCTAGTTACTTATTTACTTTTAGTTCACTTTTGGTTCACTGTTGCTTTTTTCTGCTTCCATCCATTTATTCTTCACCTCTCATCTGGTTTTGTGAATTGCTTCCAAATTTATTTCCATGTGCTAGATGTGGGGGCATATCTTGTGCATAGATTTTCATGTCCCCTGCTACCATATTATATGATGCCTCCCTCTCTTTGAAACACCCTTGTTGTGTGGTTAGGGAGAGTCAGAATTGACTAGAATTATACTTTGAGTTACTTCAGAAGTTGATTTTCTTATTTGCAATATAATTTTAAAAAAATTTTGTTGCTCAAAAAATAAACAGATCTCCTATTTCTCCAAAAATTCACAAACCAATTGATAAAAGAAATTGTTATGTAAATATTGAAAATCAATATCAGGAAATTAAAGTATTTTTAAAAATATTAAATCGTATTAGAATTGAAGTGAGGAGTTCCAAAGTGAACCACCAAAAACTCCCTACATTTCCCTTTTTCATTGTAGCTAATAGAACATTTCTCTTTTTAGAGAGCTAGTGAATGAATGAGTTCCTCATGCAGTTTTGAAAACAAAAATATTAGGGGCAGTTGCAGTGTTTAATTTCAAATTTTTGACGTTTATTGTATTTGTATTCTTGTTTAATTTTAGGGACTTAATCATACCGAGACAGTGTTAATTTCATTTTACTATGTATTGTTTTTTTCACAGATGTACAACCTGCTGCAAGTGCATCAGACCTCAACACTGTAGCTGAACTGCCTGCAAGTGGGATTGGTTCAATGTTTGTTCATCCATTTTGAAGAATTAACAGGAGTTAACATAAGAGATCAAGTGCAGGCGACGCACCACAGCAGAGCACGAAGAATTTTATTTTGGATGGTTAGGTAAGTGAAATCTCGTGACGTAATCCAAATCAATATGGATTATAAAAATGCAAAACTGAACTCGGGCAACACGCTTTCTGAATTGCCAGGAGCTATTTTGAGTGCCATGGCCTGTTTCAAGGAAAACAAGATGTTATGTTCAAAGTGTTCAAGCTGAGTACTGCGGATGTTCAAATGTTCATTTTTATAAATTTTATCCATTCAAAATTCCCCTCAGGGAGATGAACTATTGTATCTATGGGAATTACCACTCCCGGGGAAAATGTGAGGGGCCAAGCTGAGAGTTAGGTAGGCCTTTTTTGTTGAAATAAAATGCTTTTGCTTTGTTAAGGACGACCCTTTTTTGGTTCACTGCTGTCCTGTTTTTCAGCACCTACTACTTTCTTCAACTTTTATCTTGTTTCATGAACTTCTTACTCAACATACTGTTTCTATACCTCATTTGCATAGATTCTGTATTCTCTTATCTCCATGCTAAATGCTGCTTTTCTCTCTGTGATACGTTTTTTTGTAGCGGTTCGGGAGGCTTGAACTAACATAAGAGTATAGCTAATCTAATCTAACCATTCAATCTTCATTCAAATCCATAGAAGCTTAAAATATCAGCAACTCTCCTATATCCTTTCATGCATATATTTCTTGCATTATTTCCAGTGCTTTCATTATTTTCTATTTTTTTCCATAAACATAAGTGCCAAAATTCAACATAGTAGTGCTGTGTCTGCCCAAAATTATCCTGGAGTGTTATGAAATTTGATGTGCTGGCTATGATGGAAAATTTTGCGTTCATTTCAAGGCGGGATTCCTTCAAGTTAAGTTTCTTCTACTCTTAGTTATAAGCCTAACAATATTAAAACAACCCTTGCGGAGACTTTCTACTAAATCATCTACGCCACTGAGAAAAATGTGCTAATCGTTATATTTTATTGCAGGATGAGAAGTCCGTGCAGGAGATCGAGGATTCTAGACTCCATCCGCACCCTCACATTGTAATAAATGGTAAGTAACACAACATACCTGCCTCAATGTAAGAGAGTACATTTTAACCTTTGCCACTAAATTTTACCCCCGTGGGGTATCTTGATACTTAGTTAATTCCACCATTTCATCAGATAACCTCCAAAAGCTGGTATAAAGTATTTAAAAAAATAATTTGAGGCCGACCTGGACGGTGTCTTATCAATATAGCCAATCGTGAATGAATTCCATGCCACGCTTTGATTGATGTTTTGCGTCTGGTGTCATTTTATGGAAATATATTATAACAATTTTTATAAATCTTGGAAATTTTTCCGAAAACCTTCAACAGAATGATCAATTTGACGAAATTGTCATTTCAATATATACGCTATAGAATGGAAATACAACGCACATATTTCCGAGTCAAGAATCTTCATAGAAGGCAAAAAAGTATCAAGAGCTGATATTTCATGATATGTGGCCAAGCATTTTGAACCAACCAGCAGGAAAAATTACATTTTCTTCCATGGCTAGCTTAATTAATGATTTTGAGAATAAGAATGGATTCAAGATCCAAAATGCAAGCTTTGTATGAGTTTTATTCACGAATATAAGAATGTATTGTAGTCGAAATTTTTTGTAAGAGATTTTCTTTATCTTTAGTAGGAGTGAAACACAGTTTTTTCGCACCAACTTAGGACCACATCAGGTTTGTTGATGAGCGTTTGTGTTGCAGGTGCAGAGTCTACTCTGACCGCCAGTTCGTTTATGCTTGCATTGGATGGGACTGTCGTGATGGAAAACTAGATGACATTCACATCTCGGCTCTCTGCACTGTTTGCAACATATTACTGCTTCAACTACAAGTACCCTCCCGAAGCAGCTGCGACGCTGGAATTCAATCAGAGGTATTTGCAAATGGTCTGAATTTTACGAATAGTTCAAAGAATTCTTAGTAAAGCTTTTAATTTCATTCCAGTCATGTTAAACTTAGTCAATAAATTCATTAACTTCTTCGCTGCTCAAAGATTTTTCTTCTTTTTGATGACCAACGAGCAATTACTGTGAAAATTTTAAAGCCACCTCTCCGGTATGATACAAATTTAATTTTAATGTAGTGTTGATGTTAAGAACTTGAATGCCGCAAACTGTTCAAATAAATACTTATATATATACTGATACCGTGTTACAGTAAAATGCCTTTGTTCTGACTTAGCATCGGTTGCTTGTAATTCTTTGGTAAATATCACTGTGTATTCCTGGAATTTATTTACGTGATGCAAATACTTATTAAACGTATTTTCTAACTTGGCTCATAGCACACATCGATCCACACGCGATATCCTGAATACGTTCTGGGTTTAGAATATTTTTGAATTTTGTATTCTTTGATACAACGTCCTGTTAAATGGTAATTTTAATGTAGATGAAGTGAGTTCTAGAAATGAAACTGAATTTACTGTGTGCTCTTGGGTTAAATTTAACCTTACGCTCCTGCAATGAGACACTCAATATACTTGATCAATAACACTCAATACACTCCTGCGATCATAAGGGTAAAAATCGTTTTCAGCGCGCAAACGACGATATGATCGACATGCGTAAGAATTATTTGTATTCAAGATGCAGGAAGGCAATTATTTGTAGTGAAATCACTATCACACAATTTTTCTCATTGCGGTTCGATGGGAAAAAAATTTATTACCCCCTTTTGTCCAGAATACGAATGATCCATGTTCATGTCTCCGAGATCGTATGCCTTGCGAATTCTAAAACGAATTTTACTGAGGAAAAATAAAACTCGGCGCTGAAAACGTTAGGTCTACCTATAAATTTAAAAATCTTTGTATCTAACACTTATTTCACTAGTTCTAATTATTGTATCAATAGGAATCAGCACTCCCAGGGGAAAATGTCTGGGGGTCCGAGCTGAGAGTTAGGTAGGTCTTTTTTGTTGAAATAAAACGTTTTTTGTTATGTCAAGGACCACTCTTTTTCGGTTCACTGCTGTCCTGTCTTTCAGCATCTAATATTTTCTTCTTCAACTCTTATCTTATTTCTTAAACTTCTTTCGCAACTTACTGCTTCTATGCCCTATCTGTATAGATTCTGCATTCTCTTATCTCCATACTAAATACTTCCTTCCTCTCATTAGAACGCTTTTTTCGGTTAGGGAGGCTTAAACTGTCATCTAATCTAATGTGCTTGCTCAGAGGGAGAAATAAAGGAATGAATCTTAGAAAAAAAGTATTTATCATTTTTCATTACAGATGCTTTGTGCGGATAAATCCTGGAAGAGGTACCAAGATGGCCGTGGAGAAAAATAGAAAAAGGCATGCAATGAACCCGAAGGTGCTCTCGTTCATCAATGGCCTCGCAGATTTTGAATGGACTGAGATGTGAACGTTGTAAGTAAGCATCTGATGCCCTCCCAGTCGACTCTCATGGTAGTCGAGTTGAGTTCTTTGCAAGAACCCCGTAAGATCTTCAAATTTTTTCACCTACCAACATTTACTGTTTAGCTTCTCTCATATTTTTGTTTAGTAACATTTACAGCAGTTTCTCGCGTTTATGGCCAACATCTGTAACATAAATATATTTCCATTGATATGCAGTCTTTGTTGAAAACTCTTGTATTTCTCCTCTTGCAACACTCGCTTCGCAAATTGACTATTCACTGCGTATCTTTATTTCTTTGCAGTTCGACGAATCGTGTTTATTGTAATTGCCGCTTATTTATAGTGGATTAGATGGTTACACTGTTTGGCCTGTTGAATTAGGTAATGAGATCGTTTTTCTTCATTAAACATCTCGAGCTATATTAGCCCTCTCAAGGCATGGATTTAAGATTTTCAATGTTCGTCACGAAATGCGTGATGTGGAAGCCTTGAAGTAATTGTTATGGTTGTAGAAACTTTCTTTTGTTAGTGCCTCAATTTATATATTTTTATTATTTCTATTCTATTAGACATAGGAAACTCAGGAAACTCAGGATGCAAGGAAACTCAGGATGCATACTTTGCAAGGAAACTCAGTATGCAAAAGATTATTCATGTTAGAATTGGGAGACCTGTGGATGACTGGAGTTTAATAAATGTAGGAGGTGTAGGGCCTGAGTGGGACTGCAAGAGGTGGAAGAAAGAGATTGAGAGACAAACAAAAGAGTATGGATTGAATAAGTGGAAGCTTAGCATGATGCGGAAGCCTACACTTAACTGGTATATGAAAAAGAAAGCACCTAAGTTTGAGCTGTTCTATGATGGTAGTTTTGGAAGTCAACTCTTGTTTGCTGTGAGATGCAAGTCATTGAGTGTGAACAGACGTACATGGAGATGGAGTGAGAATAATAACAGATTATGTCAGCAGTGTAATAGTGGAGTAGAGGAAACAATTGAGCATTTTGTGCTGGAATGTAGTAAGTATGAGCAAGAGAGAGAGAGTTTTATGAATGTGGTGTCTGAGCAGTATGGAGAGAATGAGTGGAATGCCAGATGTGCTGAAGATGATTGCGGTATGAGCTGTCTTGCTGGATTGGATCAGGAGTGTAATGCGAGTATCACTGAGGCTATGAAAGTGTTTCTTGTGCGTGCCTGGAGTAAGAGACAGTGACTGGAATGAGCCAGTCTGGTAGAATGGGCTGTAATGACCCAATGTGCTGGGGGATGGTGTTTTGACACACTGGCTGTCCCGGTGATGCCTTCCAATGGAGGCTTGTGACAAGGATCGTAGATCCTGAGTAGTTTAGTGGACAAGTCTGGTACCAGGCGCTGAACTCTTTGTGTGAAAATTGTGGAGGGAATTGTAGGCCGTTACAAAGGCCCCGACACTGTCGGCCCTCAAGTTCAAGTTCAAGTTCATAACAGAACTTTTAACTGTTAGACATAACACTTGATTACTTTATGATTTATATTCGTGTTTTGCCATAACCTATGCGGAAACGTATTCTGAACATACGTACCTCATATATTGCATGTATATTATATAAAATGAAAAAATGTTCTGAAAAAATAGGGGAATGATTATTAGTAGGTAATTTCATAAAATTATGTGCAAGGAACAAAATATTGAATAAAAAATTAGATTGTTATTCCCAATAATGTTTTTTGAAGTTGGGATGATTTCTCATTGATAAAGTGGATTTTAAAATCTTAAAATTCGACTTTAAATGTGTAATCTATTTTGAGCCTAATTGTTCTGTGAAATGTACTTTGCAAGCTGGAACTTCCACTCGGTTTTTATGGGGAGGATCTTGGAGGACTGTAAACTTCAGCGAAGGAGATAGTGTGAAAGCTTTCCGCTCGTAATTCATGCTCGGTCTCCTGATCTGATTATGATATCTAGTGAAGCATTTGAGAATTTAATTATTTTAGTGGCAGTAATACGTATTGAATTAAGCTAATTAGTTTAGTTGAAGAAAAATATCTAACCCTGAGAAATATTCAACTTGGAAGTATTTAATTTCTGTAGCCTTGTGTGATGCAGACGTTCTTTCACTTTGTTCTTGATATTAGTTCAATCAATCCTACTAATTTTATTGTACTTTTATGACAAATAAACAGACATAACTGTAAGAGTTACGATGATGCTGATTCGAGATCCATTGATGTAAACGCTCGAGTTATGATTTGATTTATTTAAGAGTGTATTTTTACCAAGGAAGACATTTTGAAGTGTCAATTGAAGGAAAGAGGAACACGGGAAGTTTGTGATTTATTTTGTTATGAATAGTTTAAAATTCTTTTAATGAACTTGTCGTTACTTTGAGAATAGAATGGCATGACTTTTTGTATTATAATAAACAGTGAATCCATTTTAAATAGTTACCATTCGTTCGTAGTTACCATTCTTTTTTCGTAGCGGATATGGTTTTCTTTAGGAAGCCAATAATAAACGTTGCAATAATAAACCGTCGTTGTTCCAGTCATTGACCTTTCGTTACGAGGTTTTCGAGTATTTATATAAGTAACGCCAAGTGAACGTATTTACAAATAGTTGACTTCAAGCCAATGTAAGCTGCTGAGCATGATCAGCGGAAACAACTTACGTCTGCAAGTGACGCAAGTTCCATGTTGAAGTTTCATGAAGTAAGATGTTAGTTGAAGTACTAGGGTTGACCAATGGAAGCCGTAATAGCATTCTATTGCATTAGGTAAACTATTCTTTTGCACCAATTTCAACAGTTTTCTACGATATGTGGCTTGTACTATATCGTATTTGAAAGTTTCAAAGAGCGATTGTTTTTTTCTTGGCAATCGAACAATTAAAGAATTTCATCTTTTTTGTCACGATTACTTGCATTTTATACGGTTATTCGACCAATAATAAAAAAATACATTCATTTTACCACAGTTTTTTCACGGCAAATCAAAAGAAATTACTGGTTTCTACCGTTTTCAGTGCCCAGGTTTTGCTGTTATTTCACGGCAATTTCGTATAAATTACAGTTTTTTACCGGTTTTTATTTCCTGGTATTACCGTTTAAAGTACGGAAACTCCTCAGAAATAACGGTTTTTTACCGTTTTTTGCCCCCAGGTTTTACCGTTTTTTTCACGGTTTTTTGTTGGCAGCGAAGTTGCCAGACATTTTACCGTGAAATCACGGTGAAATTTTTTACAGTGTAAGTCCCACTGAAACGTCCACTCTGCGTCGCCAAAATGTAGCCGAGCCCACGAACATGCAACAGCTTCGAAAATATCGCGACATCACACATCTTCATTGATTTTGGTTCCTTGATCATTAAGAGCAAGATCCGTTCCACTCCTGATGTAAATTCCTCCCCAAACCATCACCGACTCCGATTTGACAGAATTCGGGAAGTACAAAACTGCCGGATCGCTAATTGAACAACTCCCGTAGTTTTGATGGTTGAGAGTTTGCTCCACGATGACCAGCCTCTCATTGAAGAGGATGAGCTCCCATTGCTGACCGGCTGCCCGACACCTTATTGGAAATCAAAGTACCAGTAATATGTCCAGTATTTATTACAACATTCTTAATTTATTGAAATGTCAATAAGAGATTTCGGAAAAATTACTAACACAGTTGAATTTCTCGTGCTCCTGAAATTGATCGAGCACTTGTCGATCGTTAGGAACTGAACATTTTGGAGCTAGAAAAAATGGAGTCCTACTCACTTTTTAGAAATCATTCGAACAAATATTCACGGTAGTTCTAGTTTCACGTGCGATTGTTCTCATCCAGACCCTCAAATTTCAGCCAACTCGCTTTTTTGAAGATCTTTCAGTTTTTGAAATATTTTACCGTACTAAGTCCGAGATCGATAGTTTTGGAACACTGCGCAAACAAACAATTTCACGCAGACGATTTCCTTGTCGAAACAGCTACATAGACGTTTCCCTTGTCGAAACAGCTACATAGTCGTTTTCCTTGTCGAAACAGCTACATAGTCGTTTTCCTTGTCGAAACAGCTACATAGACGTTTTCCTTGTCGAAACAGCTACATAGTCGTTTTCCTTGTCGAAACAGCTACATAGTCGTTTTTTTTGTCGAAACAGCTCCGTAGTCGTTTTCCTTGTCGAAGCAGCTCATTACACATTTTCCTTGTCGAAACAGTTCTTAAATTGCATCACCTTTATTTGGCATTCAAAGAACTCATACTGATGAATCACCACCGCTCCGAAGGAGAAAAGAAAATAAAATAGTTCTTTTCCTGTAAATGTGCAGAATATTATTTGTTTATAAAATATCTCGACGGAAAGATCTTTATATGATAAACATAAACGGATGTCATAATACCCATGTAAATAGTCGAATAAATGACTGGGAGACAAATATGAAACTGCATTCCCTGTGTTGAATTATTCTAAGTTAGATAATGGATGGGAATACAAAATCATTGCAAGGAACCTACAACGCTCGAGCATCATATAAGAGGTGAAAAATAGCTCACCTACCGTATAAAACATTTGACGCAGGATGCGCTAAACTTTATTCGAGCGTTTTCTTCTCAATATATGGGAATAATTTTTTTCCACTGAGCAATTTCTTCCGTGAATTTGCTAGTTTACAACTTCAGTATGAGCTAGATGGCGGTCTGTTGATATTCGAGTACGATGTTCGATTGGAGAAAAAGTTTCAGCGTTTGTTTAACAGTTCTTCTAGCACGAAAACTGTTTCTGAATTACGTATCAATAAAATAATCAATTCATGACCTAAATTTTCCTCCGTGAATGCGGTTATCACAAACTGCGAAACTAGTACTTGTTTCGATGGTTATTTTCTGTAGTTCCAGTCGTGATTGTCACCTAGAAATATAAAAGGACCAACGAATAAATATTTGTCCTGGCTTGCAAAAGCATTTCTATTGAGCGTTTTTTCATGCAACCTAATTTTTAATGCTAAGCCTAAAATCCTAAAATCAATTTCGTAGCTGAATGAAAAATGCCCATTGAATTTCCCTCAAATTAAACGAAAAAATCCTTTTGTACTGCATACCTGCACTTCATTTTATGGTTAAAAAAAGATGAAATACAATCAAGTCATTGCAATGGATTTTCTATGAGGAAATGCGGTTTTCGATAAAAAGTCTATTTAGGTATTTGACATGCCGAATCGAAACGTCTCCTGCTTTTGTGCAACATATAAATACAAAATATAGTAAGCAGGGATAAGTAATAAATAAGCCATATATTAAACGCGCAGACATAGATGGAAACAGAGGGATAGAGTAAGATAATTGCGCACCACGCTGACTTGAACAACAGACAAGCACAGGCTGAGCATTTAGACCATCGTAAGCTCGATATTAACGAAGAGTATCAGCTTTAGTTCATAAAGGTAGACGATATTGTAATGTAATTTAGATGATTTAATGCACGCTTTATATTATACATGAATGAAAAAATTCTGCATATGCATACCTAAATATGTCAAGAGATAGCAGCTGAAGGAGTTCATGCCTTATTTTCTCTCCAGGGAAGTTGACATCGCATCAAAACTTTCCAGGTATCGCCGGACTCGAACACAGCTCGTCTACCGCCGTAGACGTGTGTCGTAACCACTGCACCATGAGCACAACTCTAGCTTCAGTAATGTGTTCGCTTAAATTTTTATTTAGAACTGAAATAACTATGTATACTACCCCACCTCAGAAATAATTATGTAGTAACTTCATAGCTGCTAAAGCTTTGCTAAAGATGTTTAAAGCTGCTATGGGTCTTAAATATCGACAACTAACCAGTTTTTGGATAAAATGGTCAGCACTTAAATGGATTTGAACCAAGGACTTCCTGCATAATAAACAGTCGATAATTCATAAAGTACTAGAGAGGAGCGTTCGTTAGAATTTAGCCCGTGATTTGCGAGCCATTTTCAAGAGTTTTCTACAATATTCTTAATGCAACTGTACTTGTAACGGTCTTCGATATGTCTCCCATATAATAACCCTTCAGTTAAGACCGTTCAAACACAAGGTCTAGCACACGTATGATTGGTGAGCGTTTAATTCCATCATAACACTCAACGAATGAATCATGTGTTACAGAAAAATAATACATTCGTGTTTGGCTGCACAAAGCAAATTAATGCAAAAAATTGAAGAGCTGATTGCAGAACGTTTTGTTAGTTATATATGACGCTTCTCCCTGTTTCATCATGCAGTGGGTAGAATATATTAAATTAAAATTTATGTGCTTACCTGGGCTCGAACCAGGGACCTTCTGTGTGTTAGACAGACGTGATAACCACTACACCATAAGCACCTTTTTTAGCAGAAAATTCTGTTCATTAGATTTTACCATGCTAAAGTAGTTTTCAAGACATAATTACCTGTTGGAGAATTCAAATAACTGTTCGTTGATTTCCGAAAGTTTCTCTTATTAAAAGTGCGGTACATATGAAGTTTTCTAGAAGTATAGCTACTTGCGAATAACTCATATCGACCAAAACGCTTGTGCTTACCTGGGCTCGAACCAGGGACCTTCTGTGTGTTAGACAGACGTGATAACCACTACACCATAAGCACGCTTGCGCAATTATGGAATGCATTTCTTGAAATTTATTTTTAAATTTTTAATCACGCGATCGGCGATGTGAAACAATTCACAGTAGAACTAATACCCACATTCATAAGGAATTCTTTTTTCTTCAAGACTACTGCAAATGTGACCATTTAGTGAAAATCTGTGTTTAACCTCGGGAATTTTCACTGTTCCCTTTACCACGTTTTACTGGTGCCGAACTGTGTTATCATCATTTGTATCGTAAAGGGAGCAGTCTATAGACAAGGATATTTGATAAGGATTACTTGTCCATAACAAGTATTCCAGCCCACCCACACCTTCCCGTGGTGGTACCGTTAATATACCCACTAGGAGTTGCAACTCATTACATATCGTTTATGTAAATTGGCAACATAGTGATCATAAGCTTATTTATACGAGTGTTGTCCGTGGGTAGAACCAACGTGGGGGGCGCCCACTAACATCTGGGTCTTTTATCTTTAGTTTTGTATGTTTATCTTGAACCTGTGTTTTGAGCATTGAATAAAACTCGCATATCGCGAGTAAAAAGGAAACATACACCCCTGGTCCCGGTGGCCTTGTGCCCCGAGGACCAGGCGATATGAGGAGGGGCGGTGGAGGCCCGCGGCCTAACCGGGGACGCACCGGGAAGGACCAGAAGCAGCGAGCGAAGGAGCCAACAAAAGTGACGACCCAGCCAAATGAAGTAAAATCTATCAGGACACCAATCGCCGCAATGACAGGCGAGCCAGCAAGTGTCTGTACAACTACGTGTGGATCTTCACTGATGGCAACGAACCATACAGCTCATAATGGAGAGCACCAAAAAAATATCACCGACCGCATCACCAACATAGAGAGGAACCTTAACCAGTTGGTTAGATCGATGAGCGGGGTGTTACCGGATCGTGACATCTCGAAACTGAATACCGAAGACAGTAACTCTGACATACCCCCAACCTGCATCGAGGAAAGAATTAAAAACCTGGAAAACACCGTCGAGGAAGTAACCCAAGCTCTATCAGCCCATTTGTCACCTCCGGAGGAACAAGGGAAGGTCACCCAGGGTGCGAGACATAGGAAGAAGAACAAATTTGTCCCTCTCAATGTTACCGAACAGCCACCACAGCGGAGCTTCACACGCTTCTTTACCATGAAGTTTACACCCGAAACAAAACGTAAGATAGACCCCTACCTGGTGAAAAACGTAATTCGCTCAGCCACCGGATCTCCGCCCAAATCCATCACCACCAGTGGAAGGGAGAGCTTCACACTCGAGGCCAGAGACAACAGGCAAGGCCAGGCACTGTTGACCATCACTAATATAAACGGAGTGCCATGTGAAGTCTTCGCCCACCCAAAACTCAATAAATCCAAGGGACTCATTTATATCAACGAATACAACATGGAGAACTTCAGCGAATTCGAAACTGGGCTCAAAGAAAACTATAACATCAGCGAAGTAATTGACGCCACCTTCATCAAGACAAGATACGAACAAACAAGCGCGATAATTCTAGAATTCAAATCAGAGTCTCCCCCCGATTTCATATACATTCCCGGCGAACGATCAGACACCCGAGTATACCCATATATCGACAAACCAATGCACTGCGCCAACTGCCAGATGTACGGACATACCAAAAAGCGTTGCAGCCGAGCCACAACCTGTGGAAGGTGCGGGGCAGTGGGGCACGGCAGCAGTCAGTGCCTTGCCTCTGAAGCCGAATGCATCCACTGTCACGGCCCTCACCAAGTTAAAGACAAAACCTGCCCAAAGCAAATCGAAGAGGAACAAGTACTTACAATCCAGAACAACCACAAGGTCGGGAAGCGCCGTGCTAGACAGATGCTGAACAGCCCAACTGAGTCAAATGAAAAACACGCCGCTCCCTACGCCACTCACTTCAAATGTACTTTGGACTCTAATGAAAAGCGCAAAATTTCACCCTGGGTGCTCGAGCGAAGCCTTCAACTTGAGTTGGGTGAAAAGCCAAAGAGAATTACATCACAGGATAAAGACTCATTTATCATTGAAATTGCCACCAAAGAACAAAGTACCCTAATCCGTAATGTAAAAACCTTAAACAACATCCCTGTCTCCATAGCTGAACACCCTTACTTCAACTCAGTGAAAGGCCTCATATATCTATATGAGTACGACCTCTCCAATTTCGAGTGCTTCCGGGACGGACTCATGGAAGACTACGGACTGAGTGATGCAGTGAGAGCTACCTGGATCAAACCGAAAAACCCTGTCTCCCAAGCAATCTTACTTACATTCAGGCAAAACCTCCCAAACTACATAACCATACCCGGAGAACAATCACTTACCAAGGTATTTCCATACGTGCCGCGCCCCATGTTCTGCAAGAAATGTCTGGAGTATAACCACACCCAGAAACGATGCACCAGGCCTGAAACGATATGCGCGAGATGCAACAACGTAAACCACGATTCCGGCGAATGCACGAGCATCAAGATAGAATGCCACAACTGCGGCAAAGACCACTTCGCAGGCTCCTATAAATGCATTGAATTCAAGTACCAACAGGAAATCCTTGCAATCCAGCATAAATACAAACTGAGCAGAGTGCAAGCAAGACAAAAGCTGGAGAGTGAACAACACCAATATCACAGGAACTACGCTTCTGCCGTAACATCTACCGCTGCACAAACACCCAGCCGACAACCTCCAACACCGATTAAACAAGTGGGGACAGCTCCTCCAGCTCTTCCACTAGGGCCCTCTCAGCTCTCAGACGGTACGCAAAGGAAAAGAAAAAACTCGGAAAGCAACGAAAAACCATCAGGGAAAAAGCAGGTAGCGGAAGCAGTCTACGCTGATCCAAGCACAGGAGAAATATTTTCTACCCCAGTACAAATTACACCAGATTACGACTCGGCAATGAGCGACAGCGAAATTACAAGTGAGAACAACCCGACCGTTAGAAGCGAAACCAGAAGAATTTATAACCAGTACCAAAAAGAAGTCAAAGGAAACCAAAATGAATAACGGAATCTGCATCCTACAGTGGAACTGCCAGGGTGTTCGAGCCAAAAAGAGCGAACTTTTAGAACTAATTAACTTGCATAACCCATATATTGTTGCTCTCCAAGAAACTAAACTTTGGCACAACTCAAATTTTTCCATACCCCATTACAATCTACTAACCAAACATGGCCACTTTAACGTCACGCCTCATGGAGGAGTCGGACTGCTTATTCATGAGTCAATTCCATTCCAAGAAGTCACCATAACTTCTGCCATCCAGGTCATCGCAGCCACTGCCCACATCACTCGACGGATAACATTTGCGTCGCTGTACACCTCAAGAAGCCACCCCATAACCCAGGAAATAATGACCGAACTAATAAATCAACTACCTCCGCCAATCATTTTGATGGGGGATTTCAACAGCTATAGTACAACTTGGGGTTGTGAAACGACAGATGCCCGTGGCCGGATAATTGAAGAATTTATAGACCAACATAACCTAACTCTCCTCAACACAGGAGCACACACACGAGTTTCTTACAACTCTGAGTCCGCCATTGACCTAACCCTGGCATCTCCTCGTCTGAGTGTGGACTTGGTATGGGAGACTTGTAGATCTCCGGAAGACAGTGACCATATTCCCATCATAGTACGACTAATTAATGCACAACGTAACGATCAGAAACGCTCAATGTGGAACAACAAAAAGGCAGACTGGACGTCTTACGAGGCGCACCAAAACTGGGAAAAACTTAAAATCTCTGACGAGCATACATGCTCTGAAGCTCTCAGCACCTTTATCGACACTTTAACAGCAGTTGCAAACGATTGTATTCCAACCATAGAACTCACAAAATTCTTCCCGAAGCCCTACTGGAGCGCGCAGCTGACACAAACACGCACCAACCGCGAACGCCTCTATCAAAAATTCAGGCAAATAAAATCTGCACAAAATGCCCTACGCTGGAAAAGAGCCAGGGCCATCCACAGAAACCTTCTGCGAGAGGAGAAGCGGAAGGCATGGACAGCATTCACCAGCACATTTACGAAGAACACGCCAATGACCCGTATTTATGAAAACATCAGAAAAATTAAAGGCAGACCTCAAAGACAGTTGTCAATATTACAAGAAAATAATATAAGCTACTCTACCGTTCCAGAAATAGCAAACAAATTAGCAGAAACATTTAGCTCAGTTAGCAGTGCGACGAATTACCCTCAGGAATTTTTACGAAGAAAACAACGTGCAGAAACTAACCAATTGGACTTCTCATCGGACAACAACGAAACATACAACATCGCATTCTCCCTCGCCGAACTGGATTCTGCCTTGGAGACTACGAAAAATACATCACCTGGTGCAGATGGAATTTCATACCAAATGCTTAAGCACCTTCCAGAAATTGGTAAACAAAACTTACTGTCTCTCTACAACAAATTATGGCTTCATTCGTATTACCCGCCTACCTGGAGAGAAGCAGTAATAATCCCTTTTCAAAAACCTGGAAAGACCCCACATTCGCCTCACAACTACAGGCCAATTGCGCTCACGAGCTGCATCGGGAAGGTTCTGGAACGCCTCATCAACAATAGACTCATCGACTATTGCGATATGCACGGCCACCTCAGCAATATCCAGTGCGGGGGTCGCCGGGACAGGTCCACCGTTGACCACCTAATCCGTCTCGAAACCATTATCAGAAACTCCTTTGTCCACAATGAACACTTCGTTAGTGTCTTCTTCGACCTCAAAAAGGCATATGATACCACCTGGAACTACGGCATTATGCAAGACCTCCATCATCTACATCTCCGGGGAAGACTGCCTCTATATATCCAAGAGTTTTTACGGGACCGTACTTTCAGGGTACGAGTAAATAACCACCTATCCAATCCATGCCCTCAGGAAGAAGGGGTCCCACAGGGTTCAGTTCTTTCCGTTACCCTCTTCATTATCAAAATCAACGAAATAGCTTCACAGATCCCTAAAGACCCACGTTTCCATGCATCACTATATGTAGACGATTTCCAACTTGGCTACCGACACAGTGACATCAGCATCATTGAAGCCAAACTTCAAGAATGCATCAACGGAGTGGCACTGTGGACGCAAGACAATGGATTTTCCTTCTCGATGGATAAATCTAAGGCTGTCCATTTTACCTCCCTTCCAGGCCTTCAAGTACCACCTACCCTGAAAATCAGCAACAAAACCATCGAATTTGTGGACGAAGTTAAGTTTCTTGGGCTCACGTGGGACCGAAAATTGACCTGGAAAACCCATATCAACAACATCAAATCAAGCTGCAAGAAGAACTTCAACATAATCAAATCAATCTCTTCCCACGACTGGGGTGGAGACCAGAACACTCTACTCCACTTGTACAGAGTATTCGTCCGATCTAAACTGGACTATGGCTGCATCGTGTACAGCTCCGCTGCAACATCAACACTCAAACTTCTGGACCCCATTGTAAACGACTGCCTACGATTTGCAACGGGAGCATTCAAATCAACACCTATTCCCAGTCTACAAGTCATCTCCGGCGAAATGCCCCTCCAGCTACGAAGAGAGCAACTTTCGCTGAAATACTACTTGAAAATAAGAAGCCACTTGTCCAACCCAGCCCGCAATTTGGCTATACCACCTACCAACAGAAGACTGTTTGTAAACAAGCAGCTCACGCCGTCTTTCGCTGTTCGCACCCACAAACTAATTGAAAACCTTCAGCTTGACCAACTGCGGATAAAGCCCTCGTTCTCGTACCGATTGCAAAACGTCGATGTACCCACATGGAATACTATCCCAGCAGACGTGAACCAGGACCTAACCTTCTACAAGAAAGAATTCACCCACCCAGCCTTATACGTCCAGGAATACCAGAGGCTGCGACGGGAGGAATACCGAGGATACATACCGATATTTACGGACGGCTCTAAATACGACGATCGAGTCGGTGCTGCGGCGGAGTGTAGCGGAACAAGAAGGACAATATCTCTCCCCAGCGCTGCATCAATATTCACTGCGGAACTACACGCACTTGAACTGGCATTGAAAATCATTCGCGACCACAGTGGGGATAAGTTCGTTATCTATTCAGACTCTCTAAGCGCTCTGACATCACTGCGAAACGCACGCACGTCCCATCCTCTTGTACGAATCCTCAAACACCAAATTGATGACATATTCAAATACCGCAAAACTGTTAAATTGTGCTGGATTCCGAGTCATGTGGGTATAGACGGCAACGAGGCAGTCGACAAGCTTGCAAAAAGTGCCGCACTTCGCCCTGCGGAAAGTGTAATGCTCTTTTATCGAGACTGGTACCCAATTATCGCTTGCAAAATCAATACCTGGTGGAAAGAAAACTGGCAACAAGAGGGAAATTTTTTAATGAACATCCAACCTGACCCGTATCCCCACAAAAAGAACGAACTATCCCGAAAAAATGAAGTCATTCTTAACCGTCTCAGATGTGGCCATACACACCTTACCCATGGATACCTGATGAACAGCGCAGTACAAGAGCCTCCACCCGGCTGTCCTCTCTGCCTACGTTCCCGCCTTACCGTGCACCATGTAATTTTAGACTGCCCAGCCTTACATCACGCAAGACGTCGTTACATCAGCCTATTCGCGGATAACAGCAGCCCACCTCCTTCTATCAAGGACGTGTTGGGGTATGAAGCTCCTATTGCTGAACTCCTAGAATATCTCCGGAAAATCAACGCATATGATCTCATATAAATTGTCCAACCAATCCCGTGGAAAGCATCTATGCCTTGAACCATCTGCCGTAATCAACTGTTACGCTCACCACAAACAGTATACTATGAAAAAGCTCCCTGGAAGCCCTATAACCGACGTGTGTTCATGAAAGACCAGCTCCACAACAACAGAGAGTATTCCAAGTAAGCGGCCGGGCGTTCTGTGCTACCACTCTCATCTTATGAGGGGGTTCCAGCACGGGTAAGACGCTCGGCCAAAGAGAGGGAGGGCTGCTGGAACCCCCACTTGGGGGGTTCAGCTAGCTCAATTCATGATTACCTAGTGTAAGCTAGGGGGGTCCATAGTTGCAAATTGCTGGTGACCCTGGTGGAAACTCATCCCTAAATTTATTATTATTTTGTTGAAATAAAACGTTTTTTGTTATGTCAAGGACCACTCTTTTTCGGTTCACTGCTGTCCTGTCTTTCAGCATCTAATATTTTCTTCTTCAACTCTTATCTTATTTCTTAAACTTCTTTCGCAACTTACTGCTTCTATGCCCTATCTGTATAGATTCTGCATTCTCTTATCTCCATACTAAATACTTCCTTCCTCTCATTAGAACGCTTTTTTCGGTTAGGGAGGCTTAAACTGTCATCTAATCTAATGTGCTTGCTCAGAGGGAGAAATAAAGGAATGAATCTTAGAAAAAAAGTATTTATCATTTTTCATTACAGATGCTTTGTGCGGATAAATCCTGGAAGAGGTACCAAGATGGCCGTGGAGAAAAATAGAAAAAGGCATGCAATGAACCCGAAGGTGCTCTCGTTCATCAATGGCCTCGCAGATTTTGAATGGACTGAGATGTGAACGTTGTAAGTAAGCATCTGATGCCCTCCCAGTCGACTCTCATGGTAGTCGAGTTGAGTTCTTTGCAAGAACCCCGTAAGATCTTCAAATTTTTTCACCTACCAACATTTACTGTTTAGCTTCTCTCATATTTTTGTTTAGTAACATTTACAGCAGTTTCTCGCGTTTATGGCCAACATCTGTAACATAAATATATTTCCATTGATATGCAGTCTTTGTTGAAAACTCTTGTATTTCTCCTCTTGCAACACTCGCTTCGCAAATTGACTATTCACTGCGTATCTTTATTTCTTTGCAGTTCGACGAATCGTGTTTATTGTAATTGCCGCTTATTTATAGTGGATTAGATGGTTACACTGTTTGGCCTGTTGAATTAGGTAATGAGATCGTTTTTCTTCATTAAACATCTCGAGCTATATTAGCCCTCTCAAGGCATGGATTTAAGATTTTCAATGTTCGTCACGAAATGCGTGATGTGGAAGCCTTGAAGTAATTGTTATGGTTGTAGAAACTTTCTTTTGTTAGTGCCTCAATTTATATATTTTTATTATTTCTATTCTATTAGACATAGGAAACTCAGGAAACTCAGGATGCAAGGAAACTCAGGATGCATACTTTGCAAGGAAACTCAGTATGCAAAAGATTATTCATGTTAGAATTGGGAGACCTGTGGATGACTGGAGTTTAATAAATGTAGGAGGTGTAGGGCCTGAGTGGGACTGCAAGAGGTGGAAGAAAGAGATTGAGAGACAAACAAAAGAGTATGGATTGAATAAGTGGAAGCTTAGCATGATGCGGAAGCCTACACTTAACTGGTATATGAAAAAGAAAGCACCTAAGTTTGAGCTGTTCTATGATGGTAGTTTTGGAAGTCAACTCTTGTTTGCTGTGAGATGCAAGTCATTGAGTGTGAACAGACGTACATGGAGATGGAGTGAGAATAATAACAGATTATGTCAGCAGTGTAATAGTGGAGTAGAGGAAACAATTGAGCATTTTGTGCTGGAATGTAGTAAGTATGAGCAAGAGAGAGAGAGTTTTATGAATGTGGTGTCTGAGCAGTATGGAGAGAATGAGTGGAATGCCAGATGTGCTGAAGATGATTGCGGTATGAGCTGTCTTGCTGGATTGGATCAGGAGTGTAATGCGAGTATCACTGAGGCTATGAAAGTGTTTCTTGTGCGTGCCTGGAGTAAGAGACAGTGACTGGAATGAGCCAGTCTGGTAGAATGGGCTGTAATGACCCAATGTGCTGGGGGATGGTGTTTTGACACACTGGCTGTCCCGGTGATGCCTTCCAATGGAGGCTTGTGACAAGGATCGTAGATCCTGAGTAGTTTAGTGGACAAGTCTGGTACCAGGCGCTGAACTCTTTGTGTGAAAATTGTGGAGGGAATTGTAGGCCGTTACAAAGGCCCCGACACTGTCGGCCCTCAAGTTCAAGTTCAAGTTCATAACAGAACTTTTAACTGTTAGACATAACACTTGATTACTTTATGATTTATATTCGTGTTTTGCCATAACCTATGCGGAAACGTATTCTGAACATACGTACCTCATATATTGCATGTATATTATATAAAATGAAAAAATGTTCTGAAAAAATAGGGGAATGATTATTAGTAGGTAATTTCATAAAATTATGTGCAAGGAACAAAATATTGAATAAAAAATTAGATTGTTATTCCCAATAATGTTTTTTGAAGTTGGGATGATTTCTCATTGATAAAGTGGATTTTAAAATCTTAAAATTCGACTTTAAATGTGTAATCTATTTTGAGCCTAATTGTTCTGTGAAATGTACTTTGCAAGCTGGAACTTCCACTCGGTTTTTATGGGGAGGATCTTGGAGGACTGTAAACTTCAGCGAAGGAGATAGTGTGAAAGCTTTCCGCTCGTAATTCATGCTCGGTCTCCTGATCTGATTATGATATCTAGTGAAGCATTTGAGAATTTAATTATTTTAGTGGCAGTAATACGTATTGAATTAAGCTAATTAGTTTAGTTGAAGAAAAATATCTAACCCTGAGAAATATTCAACTTGGAAGTATTTAATTTCTGTAGCCTTGTGTGATGCAGACGTTCTTTCACTTTGTTCTTGATATTAGTTCAATCAATCCTACTAATTTTATTGTACTTTTATGACAAATAAACAGACATAACTGTAAGAGTTACGATGATGCTGATTCGAGATCCATTGATGTAAACGCTCGAGTTATGATTTGATTTATTTAAGAGTGTATTTTTACCAAGGAAGACATTTTGAAGTGTCAATTGAAGGAAAGAGGAACACGGGAAGTTTGTGATTTATTTTGTTATGAATAGTTTAAAATTCTTTTAATGAACTTGTCGTTACTTTGAGAATAGAATGGCATGACTTTTTGTATTATAATAAACAGTGAATCCATTTTAAATAGTTACCATTCGTTCGTAGTTACCATTCTTTTTTCGTAGCGGATATGGTTTTCTTTAGGAAGCCAATAATAAACGTTGCAATAATAAACCGTCGTTGTTCCAGTCATTGACCTTTCGTTACGAGGTTTTCGAGTATTTATATAAGTAACGCCAAGTGAACGTATTTACAAATAGTTGACTTCAAGCCAATGTAAGCTGCTGAGCATGATCAGCGGAAACAACTTACGTCTGCAAGTGACGCAAGTTCCATGTTGAAGTTTCATGAAGTAAGATGTTAGTTGAAGTACTAGGGTTGACCAATGGAAGCCGTAATAGCATTCTATTGCATTAGGTAAACTATTCTTTTGCACCAATTTCAACAGTTTTCTACGATATGTGGCTTGTACTATATCGTATTTGAAAGTTTCAAAGAGCGATTGTTTTTTTCTTGGCAATCGAACAATTAAAGAATTTCATCTTTTTTGTCACGATTACTTGCATTTTATACGGTTATTCGACCAATAATAAAAAAATACATTCATTTTACCACAGTTTTTTCACGGCAAATCAAAAGAAATTACTGGTTTCTACCGTTTTCAGTGCCCAGGTTTTGCTGTTATTTCACGGCAATTTCGTATAAATTACAGTTTTTTACCGGTTTTTATTTCCTGGTATTACCGTTTAAAGTACGGAAACTCCTCAGAAATAACGGTTTTTTACCGTTTTTTGCCCCCAGGTTTTACCGTTTTTTTCACGGTTTTTTGTTGGCAGCGAAGTTGCCAGACATTTTACCGTGAAATCACGGTGAAATTTTTTACAGTGTAAGTCCCACTGAAACGTCCACTCTGCGTCGCCAAAATGTAGCCGAGCCCACGAACATGCAACAGCTTCGAAAATATCGCGACATCACACATCTTCATTGATTTTGGTTCCTTGATCATTAAGAGCAAGATCCGTTCCACTCCTGATGTAAATTCCTCCCCAAACCATCACCGACTCCGATTTGACAGAATTCGGGAAGTACAAAACTGCCGGATCGCTAATTGAACAACTCCCGTAGTTTTGATGGTTGAGAGTTTGCTCCACGATGACCAGCCTCTCATTGAAGAGGATGAGCTCCCATTGCTGACCGGCTGCCCGACACCTTATTGGAAATCAAAGTACCAGTAATATGTCCAGTATTTATTACAACATTCTTAATTTATTGAAATGTCAATAAGAGATTTCGGAAAAATTACTAACACAGTTGAATTTCTCGTGCTCCTGAAATTGATCGAGCACTTGTCGATCGTTAGGAACTGAACATTTTGGAGCTAGAAAAAATGGAGTCCTACTCACTTTTTAGAAATCATTCGAACAAATATTCACGGTAGTTCTAGTTTCACGTGCGATTGTTCTCATCCAGACCCTCAAATTTCAGCCAACTCGCTTTTTTGAAGATCTTTCAGTTTTTGAAATATTTTACCGTACTAAGTCCGAGATCGATAGTTTTGGAACACTGCGCAAACAAACAATTTCACGCAGACGATTTCCTTGTCGAAACAGCTACATAGACGTTTCCCTTGTCGAAACAGCTACATAGTCGTTTTCCTTGTCGAAACAGCTACATAGTCGTTTTCCTTGTCGAAACAGCTACATAGACGTTTTCCTTGTCGAAACAGCTACATAGTCGTTTTCCTTGTCGAAACAGCTACATAGTCGTTTTTTTTGTCGAAACAGCTCCGTAGTCGTTTTCCTTGTCGAAGCAGCTCATTACACATTTTCCTTGTCGAAACAGTTCTTAAATTGCATCACCTTTATTTGGCATTCAAAGAACTCATACTGATGAATCACCACCGCTCCGAAGGAGAAAAGAAAATAAAATAGTTCTTTTCCTGTAAATGTGCAGAATATTATTTGTTTATAAAATATCTCGACGGAAAGATCTTTATATGATAAACATAAACGGATGTCATAATACCCATGTAAATAGTCGAATAAATGACTGGGAGACAAATATGAAACTGCATTCCCTGTGTTGAATTATTCTAAGTTAGATAATGGATGGGAATACAAAATCATTGCAAGGAACCTACAACGCTCGAGCATCATATAAGAGGTGAAAAATAGCTCACCTACCGTATAAAACATTTGACGCAGGATGCGCTAAACTTTATTCGAGCGTTTTCTTCTCAATATATGGGAATAATTTTTTTCCACTGAGCAATTTCTTCCGTGAATTTGCTAGTTTACAACTTCAGTATGAGCTAGATGGCGGTCTGTTGATATTCGAGTACGATGTTCGATTGGAGAAAAAGTTTCAGCGTTTGTTTAACAGTTCTTCTAGCACGAAAACTGTTTCTGAATTACGTATCAATAAAATAATCAATTCATGACCTAAATTTTCCTCCGTGAATGCGGTTATCACAAACTGCGAAACTAGTACTTGTTTCGATGGTTATTTTCTGTAGTTCCAGTCGTGATTGTCACCTAGAAATATAAAAGGACCAACGAATAAATATTTGTCCTGGCTTGCAAAAGCATTTCTATTGAGCGTTTTTTCATGCAACCTAATTTTTAATGCTAAGCCTAAAATCCTAAAATCAATTTCGTAGCTGAATGAAAAATGCCCATTGAATTTCCCTCAAATTAAACGAAAAAATCCTTTTGTACTGCATACCTGCACTTCATTTTATGGTTAAAAAAAGATGAAATACAATCAAGTCATTGCAATGGATTTTCTATGAGGAAATGCGGTTTTCGATAAAAAGTCTATTTAGGTATTTGACATGCCGAATCGAAACGTCTCCTGCTTTTGTGCAACATATAAATACAAAATATAGTAAGCAGGGATAAGTAATAAATAAGCCATATATTAAACGCGCAGACATAGATGGAAACAGAGGGATAGAGTAAGATAATTGCGCACCACGCTGACTTGAACAACAGACAAGCACAGGCTGAGCATTTAGACCATCGTAAGCTCGATATTAACGAAGAGTATCAGCTTTAGTTCATAAAGGTAGACGATATTGTAATGTAATTTAGATGATTTAATGCACGCTTTATATTATACATGAATGAAAAAATTCTGCATATGCATACCTAAATATGTCAAGAGATAGCAGCTGAAGGAGTTCATGCCTTATTTTCTCTCCAGGGAAGTTGACATCGCATCAAAACTTTCCAGGTATCGCCGGACTCGAACACAGCTCGTCTACCGCCGTAGACGTGTGTCGTAACCACTGCACCATGAGCACAACTCTAGCTTCAGTAATGTGTTCGCTTAAATTTTTATTTAGAACTGAAATAACTATGTATACTACCCCACCTCAGAAATAATTATGTAGTAACTTCATAGCTGCTAAAGCTTTGCTAAAGATGTTTAAAGCTGCTATGGGTCTTAAATATCGACAACTAACCAGTTTTTGGATAAAATGGTCAGCACTTAAATGGATTTGAACCAAGGACTTCCTGCATAATAAACAGTCGATAATTCATAAAGTACTAGAGAGGAGCGTTCGTTAGAATTTAGCCCGTGATTTGCGAGCCATTTTCAAGAGTTTTCTACAATATTCTTAATGCAACTGTACTTGTAACGGTCTTCGATATGTCTCCCATATAATAACCCTTCAGTTAAGACCGTTCAAACACAAGGTCTAGCACACGTATGATTGGTGAGCGTTTAATTCCATCATAACACTCAACGAATGAATCATGTGTTACAGAAAAATAATACATTCGTGTTTGGCTGCACAAAGCAAATTAATGCAAAAAATTGAAGAGCTGATTGCAGAACGTTTTGTTAGTTATATATGACGCTTCTCCCTGTTTCATCATGCAGTGGGTAGAATATATTAAATTAAAATTTATGTGCTTACCTGGGCTCGAACCAGGGACCTTCTGTGTGTTAGACAGACGTGATAACCACTACACCATAAGCACCTTTTTTAGCAGAAAATTCTGTTCATTAGATTTTACCATGCTAAAGTAGTTTTCAAGACATAATTACCTGTTGGAGAATTCAAATAACTGTTCGTTGATTTCCGAAAGTTTCTCTTATTAAAAGTGCGGTACATATGAAGTTTTCTAGAAGTATAGCTACTTGCGAATAACTCATATCGACCAAAACGCTTGTGCTTACCTGGGCTCGAACCAGGGACCTTCTGTGTGTTAGACAGACGTGATAACCACTACACCATAAGCACGCTTGCGCAATTATGGAATGCATTTCTTGAAATTTATTTTTAAATTTTTAATCACGCGATCGGCGATGTGAAACAATTCACAGTAGAACTAATACCCACATTCATAAGGAATTCTTTTTTCTTCAAGACTACTGCAAATGTGACCATTTAGTGAAAATCTGTGTTTAACCTCAATGTCTGAGCTCACCTGGGTTCAAACAAAGGACCTTCTTATTGTAAAACAAACGTGTCACCCACAGCACAATGAACCTACAGCTGAGGAATAGAAGTTCATCAAAATTTACAAGGCATTGAAATTTACATGACAAAAGAAATTATTTTGAGAGATACCAGGAATCTATGAAGTTATTATTGAAATTTTTTTGAAGCATACAATGCTTCTGAACACGGGACTCCGCAAAACCCTGATAACCATTCCAAATTGGATTTGCGTATCTGAGCTTGAACGAGGGGCCCTCTAGTTCTTAAACTAACCTCATACCTACACCTAAAGCAGCTCTCTCTACACTCCACTGGATTTAATTTTCTTCGTCTCAAACGGGTACATGTCCTTCAATGTAATGATTGAAATCCAGTTCCGCTGACTCGAGACGGCGAAAAAATTCTGCTATTTTGATGAAAATAATCAGCTAACCTCGGAGAATTTCCTTCGTGGAACGCATCAAAATCCGAACATGAATGACTAAGAACAATAACGAGAGTGCAATAGCCAAACGTACGTTGGGTAAGAAATACTTCTGTTACTTGCAGGTGAGCCAAACAAACGGCACCAATTCATTACGCCTTAGTTTCACTATCCCACACCAAGAATGCTAGAGGCGCGCGAACACACATAATAGCTTTATATCAAAATTTCATTCTGACTGGGGCGTGTCAGTATGCAATATGAGGTGCCTATAAAAAAGAGTATTTTTTTTCGTTTTTGAGTGCTGTCAAATTACCATCCGGGCTTAGAACTTCAGTGTCTCTGATTGCAAATATTTCGTCTCGTGTTAGCAAACTGAATTTTTGCTTCTACTCTGAACATTTATCTAAATATCTAGTAAATTGTTCGTTATGAGAATGCGACAATCCAATAACAGAACTACTGCCTGTTTTCTTCATCTCTAAACTCTAAAATTTACTGTTGTTCTGGGCTCTTTTAAAAGTCTTTTAAATTCAATGAAATATTTTTCTTCATTACATCATATTTGATATTATTGCCCCGTACCCACACGCTCATTTCACCAACATCAAAAACATCAAATCCCCAGCATCAAATCTGAACGCATAAACTTCTGGGAACTCGGAATCAGCGCACTCTTTGCACCGTGTGGTGCTGCTGAGACTAGCATGACTGCAGCCAGCATGTGTGGGACTAGCATGATAGCAACTAGCATGTGTGTGACTAGCATGACTGCAGCTAGCATGTGTATGACTAGCATGACTGCAACCAGCATGTGTGTGACTAACATGACTGCAACCATCATGTGTGTGACTAGCATGATAGCAACCAGCATGTGTGTGACTAGCATGACTGCAGCCAGCATATGCGTGACTAGCATGACTTCAACCAGCATGTGCGGGACTAGCATGACAGCAATCATCATGTGTGGGACTAGCATGACTGCAACCAGCATGTGCACCTAGCATGACTGCAACCAGCATGTGTACCTAGCATGACTGCAACTAGCATGTGTACCTAGCATGACTGCAACCAGCATGTGTACCTAGCATGACTGCAACCAGTATATGTGTAACTAGCAGATTGTAACTAGTGTGATTACTCCTAGTACACTCAGCATCTCTAACGTTAAGTGTTCGGTCGGACGAATCCATATACTACAATGCACTAGGTGCACAACATACACCATCTACTGCAATGCACAACATTTACCGTATACTGCGATGCACAAGGTGCATAACATATACCGAATACTGCGATGCACAAGGTGCACAACATATACCGTATACTGCGATGCACAAGATGCACAACAAATACCGTATACTGCGATGCACAAGGTGCACAACATATACCGTATACTACAATGCACAAAGTGCACAACATACACCATCTACTACAATGCACAACATATACCGTATACTGCAATGCACGAGGTGCACAACATATACCGTATACTGCGATGTACAAGACAAGGTGCACAACATGTACCGTATACTGCGATGCACAAGGTGCACAACATATACCGTATACTGCGATGCACAAGGTGCACAACATATATCGGATACTGCGATGCACAAGGTGCACAACATATACCATATACTGCGATACACAAGGTGCACAAAATATACCGTGTATTGCGATGCACAAGGTGCACAACACACACCGTGCACTGCGATGCACAAGGTGCACAACATATATCGGATACTGCGATGCACAAGGTGCACAACATATACCATATACTGCGATACACAAGGTGCACCACATATACCGTGTATTGCGATGCACAAGGTGCACAACACATACCGTATACTGCGATGCACAAGGTGCACAACATATACCGTGTACTGTGATGCACAAGGTGCACAACATATACCATATACTGCGATACACAAGGTGCACAACATATACCGTGTATTGCGATGCATAAGGTGCACAACACATACCGTGTACTGCGATGCACAAGGTGCACAACATATACCATATGCTGTGATGCACAAGGTGCACAACATATACCGTGTATTGCGATACACAAGGTGCACAACATATACCATATACTGCGATACACAAGGTGCACAACACATACCGTGTATTGCGATGCATAAGGTGCACAACACATACCGTGTACTGCGATGCACAAGGTGCACAACATGTACCGTGTACTGCGATGCACAAGGTGCACAACATACACCATAGGCTGTGATGCACAAGGTGCACAACATATACCGTGCACTGCGATGCACAAGGTGCACAACAATACACATATAATACGTATAGATGAGGGAAAGTTGCATGTACAAAAACCAGAAAAAATTAAACGTCAATGAGTTTTTTACAGTATATCACGAAAGAAATCTAAAGGAAAATAGCTGTGGAAGTTATGAAAGGTCAACGATGATGGTTGCCTGAGAATACTATTATGATGAAAATCTGATTTTTAAAAATTCTAATAGTTAAAAAAATAAATAAAACTGCGTGTAGTTTTTATTCGTCATCGTAGACAATACATTAATAGAATTTCTATGGATGTCTTTCACAAGGCAAACAGAATTTCAGATTCGATGATATAATTTCACAATATAATGCAATTAATGATCGAATATTTTTTGCAATTGAGCAAACTAAGTCAAAAATTATCAATGATAACTGTCTCTAGCGCTAAGATTTACATTTGCGCTGGAAATTCACAACAAAAAATTAGAAAAAAATTTTCTTCTTACACTTAGCTCGCATTGGAGTGTTTAATTCACCATGAGATTTCTATCCTTTCAGTTTCAGTGAATTATTAAAAAACATAATCCTGAAGCCACCTCTAATTCGAGAGTCATGCTATAATGGTGCCGTAATTCGAAATAATCTCTCTGAGAAAAGAAGCCAAAGCATAAGCAGCTTAGTGCTAACAGCCTCCACTTAGCTCGCACTGCGACGAGAGGATTGCTGCGAGCTCCAATACGTCTCGTGAGGCAGGCACATACATGTTGTACGTGGTGTATGAGCTAAACTTGTTCAGCGCTGAGTTAAGCCAGCATAGGCTATGTTATATTGTAAATAGCTCCCTAATTTAGTGGTAGTGTTCAAGCTAAATGTAATCAGTGCTGTGATATGTCGGCAGAGACAATGTTATATTGTAAATGGCTCCCTAATTTAGTGGTAGCGTATAAGCTAAACTTGGTCAGCGCTGTTATATGTCGGCATAAACTATGCTATATTGTAAATGACTCCATAATTTAGTGGTAGCGTATAAGCTGAACTTGGTCAGCTCTGTTATACGTCGGCATAGGCTATGTTATATTGTAAATGGCTCCCTAATTTAGTGGTAGCGTATAAGCTAAACTTGGTCAGCGCTGTTTTACGTCGGCATAGGCTATGTTATACTGTAAATGGCTCCCTAATTAAGTGGTAGCGTATGAGCTTAACTTGTTCAGCGCTGTGAATCTATACGAAAATAGGAGCCACGTCTGTCTGTCTGACCGTCCGTTTGTCACACCCACCAGCTGAGTGTGTGACGACCGTATCTGTGATACAAGCTTCATCAACTCTACAGTTTTCGGTGTATTATTATTAATCTAACATATTCGGAGTCGGAATGAATATCCAGCGAATTCTTAAACAGGAACGTGTGTCATGTGATCAGTCGAACATCATTAACCATTTTTGACGGGATTTATGTAATCGTGATAAAAAAAGAGTTAAAAATTATTTTCTGTGCAGAGTACACTTGCTGGACTGGCCCCGTGGACTTAGCGGCTCTGTGGTCGTAATCTGGAGCCGTGCACTTACGCCGGCTCTGCTAAGCCCGACCACCGCAGCAGATCAAAAATAACAAAAACCCCGCCAATATCTTGCTTGAGTCGAGTGGTAATTCGTTGCAGTCGCTGGATTTGTATTTGTGATGAGACTGAAAATTAAAGCTAGGGCTCGTTCGCTCTGCGCCGGAAATGTTGAGGAGATGTTATGAACACTTCGACCGCAGTTAGTTAAATTGAAGTTCAAAATTCAACTCAAATTTAAAGTCAGTTTTAGCAAGCAATTTTGAAAATAGAAAATGTTAACTGGTTCATGTTTTCATTTAGCTTTAATTAAGTAAATATGAAAGTTGAGTTAGTGACTTCTGGTCGGTCAGCAGCTTTATGAAAATCCCCTCCGTTGCCACCGGTGGCTCATGTCAAAGTTTAAAGAATGACTTATTTTACATGAAGACCATAAAAGTTCATTGATAACGGGAAAAAGTTGAAATTGCATTTTCACGGTTTAAAGATTAAATGAGCGGAAAAGATAAATAAGGATATAAATTTCAGAAATATTTAATAACGACGTTATGAGTCTCAGGTTCTTATCAAGTGAGTTAATCATGAGTCCATGAGTTCGAGAAGAGCGTCTCTGCTTCAGATTTCGTAGGGACCAGAAATTAATCACTCCATTTTTATCAATGATGCAATGGAAGCAGTGAAGTTAACTGTAATTATTTTCCTTTCACAGAATACCATGTATTTTGTATATGTAGCGTACAGCATGTTGCATGCAGTGTACAACGTAATGTGTAAAGCGTCAAGCGAGCTATGCAGGGTGCTTCAGAATAAGAGGTACAAAATTCCACTCCACGTAGACAATGGCCAAATAAACACGTCTTCTTGTATAAAATTTTCCGAAAAAATTATGGTTTTTGAGATGTTAGCTGTTTAGTGTTTTAAAGGATGAAATTTAATGACACAATTGCTCGCAATATTTATTTTGAATTTACGTTACGAACACTTCTATTCCATGAGAGTTTAGAATAATAAAATTTAGTTTTAATCATATTCGGTAAAAAAAAATTTAGCAAGAAGGATTTAGAATGTTCCAGATCGTGCTACCAGGTTACTTCTTGTTTGTCTCGTTGGCAGTATTTAGTTTCAAAGAAACCACGACGTCGGTAACACGAACCGTTAAACAAATGCTGAAATGGCAGATATGCACCTTGCCTATGGTGCTGCTAATGGCAATGCGAGACAGGCAGCCAGGCTGCATCAAGAGCGGTTTCCTAGCCGATACAAACCTGGTCATATAATGTTCACAAATTTACAGCTGAGGCTACGTGACAACGTGAGTTTCGTAATTAACAAACGAGAAACTGGTTGCGCACGGGATGAAAATGTTGAGGAGGCTGTGCTAAATTCTTTTCGTCATAATCCAAGAGCTAGCACGCGTAGAGTTGCAGCAGCTCTGGGATTACAGGGCTACTGCAGTGTTGGGAGAATCATGAATGATAATAATTTCAATCCATACCACTGTCAAAGAGTTCAAACATTAAATCCTCGAGATTATGACCTACGAGTGCAATTTACAGAGTGGTACCTTTACAGAGAAATGCAAGAATGAAACTTCTCCGGACGTGTATTGTTTTCGGATGAGGCAAAATTCACTCGTGAGAGCAGCATTCTATTCCCACGATGAACATGCATGGGCACTTGAAAACCCTCACATCGTGCTTGGACATTCGTACCAGCAACGGTACAGTGTTAATGTTTGGGCTGGTATCATCCGCAACCAAATTATTGGACCTCATATTATGCCATCCCCTCTCAACGGGAATAATTACAGAGTTTTCTTAGAAGAAGTACATCCCGAGTTACTCGAAGATCAACCACTTGCAATAAGAAGAAGAATGTGGTTCCAGCATGATGGTGCTACTGCACACTACCGTATTAGTGTTCGAAAATGCCTTAATGGTCAATTTCCTAACAGGTGGATCGGGAGAAATGGTCCTGTTGCATGGCCTCTTAGATCTCCTGACATGGCTCCTCTCGATTTCTTTTCTTGGGGATACACGAAGAGCCTTGTTTATACTACACCCATTGAACCTGAGGAAAGTCTCGTGGCCAGAATTGCAGTGGCTGCTGGTGAGATTTCTGAAATGCCAGACGTTTTTCCTAACATCCAACAGTCGTTAAGGCCAAGATTTGATGAGTGCATTGATGTAGGTGGAACACATTTTGAACAATTTTTGTGAAGTACATTCAGAATAAATATTGCCAGAAATTGTGTCATTAAATTTCATCCTTCAAAACAATAAACAGCTAATATCTCAAAAACTCTATTTTTTTGTAAAATTTCATAGAAGAAAAGTGTTTATTTGGTCATTTTCTACTTGGTGTGAAACTTTGCACGTCTTGTCCTGAAACACCCTGTATACAGAGTCCTGTATACAAGGCTGTATTATGTACTAAAATGGCATATGTACGAGAGCTAAATTGCTTTATATTTGTACAGTACACACCATATTGTACTTAATTTGCTCAGTATTGCATATTATAGCATTAGAATTGTACATAATATACCTATAGTTTGTAGTACAGATGAAGGTTTAGGTTTTCCAGAAATATACATATACAATTTTGAATGATTCAGTTTAAACTTAGTTTTGTATACAATATTTTTAGCGTTGTGTGTAATAATACCTTTCGTGCAGTATGAAATAAACTTAACATGGCATATTATGTAGCTAGTATTGCATTTAATAAACTTAGTATTGCATATAATGTACCTAGTTTTGTATTTGATGTTCGTAGCATTGTATAAAATAATCCTATTGTATTGTTTGTAATTTTCTTGGTATTTTATCTGATATACCAAACAACGTGTACAATATAATAAATATTGTATATAATATTATCAGCATTGCACATAATACACCTGATATTGTACGTTATCAACTTAGTATCGATTGCCTACATCGCGTGCTGTGCACACACTGTGTACGCCAGCCCCATGTGAGTAATGTTACGTACACGTCGACGCACGCTACGTACACGTTTTGTATCAGTGTTTGCGTCGCTGAGTAAGGGAAAATATGATAAAATTAGAATAGTATTAAGGCGTTTCAAATCATCTTCGTTTTGATTTTGCAGAAATTATGCCCAAACTAAGCCAGGGTAAATTTTCATGAATTTATCCCAAGTGGAACAAGGTTGCAAATGCTTCGAAATTATCCTGGCTGAAACTTAAAGGGAAATGCTGCACATTTTAATAATAACTTTCGTGTGTGTGGGCTTCTATTTTTGCCTTTTTAGGCTTGATCAGGCAGAGGGTGTGAAAAAAATGACCCTGAGTACTTGATTTCGTTAACCAATTATGTAAGGCCGAATTTACTTGAAATAAAATTTTTATTCACCTATATATATAGCAGATTGTCGTTGCTATTATTCGTGGTTCATTGCACTCATGACTGGAACAGTTACGAATTTCACGAAGAATTCTGATACTAATACTTTATTTAACTTTTCTTCTGCAATTTCATAACACTTTAAATTTTCTACTTTGTTTTTTCAGCCTGAAGATGATGATAGTTACATCGAAACGTTGCTTCTTATAAATATACAGTGTTGTAGAATTTTATCGAAAATTTTATTGAGTAAATATGATGAGCAGTTTTCTTCGTCTTTTAGGAGGAAACCTTTACATTAATAAAACTAGTTAGTCTTCTACTCGTATGAAGAAAAGGTAACAGCGGAGTACAGCTAACGGTTACTGTCACTGAAACAGTAATTAATGAGGTAATTGGTAAAGAAACAATTTGTTAAGTTATTCATTTGTCTAAGTTCGAATATGAATTTTTAACGCAGGCTAGGTAACACAAATTTAATGAATTAACTATAAACGACTCACAATTTTTTGTGTTCTAAAAAGACTGCTGCTGAACACTGGTAACTTTCGTTTGGTAGAAAGTGAAACAAATAAACCATTAGTTTTGACCTATTTCCACATAGGCATACACGTATTTTTTAGATTTCAATGCCTACTTTGAAAAATTATAATTATTTGGTGAAATGATATACAACTGACTCTTATTCTAACGAAGTCAGATGTTTCATGTCTACGATTATCAATCCCAAGTAAGGAATAATTCAAGAGGGATTAAAATTTTACAGTTTCCTTTAGTCATTTTGCTTGAGCGTACACTTATAAAAAGTATGTGTAAACATATACATACATATATATATATATGTGGGTATATAGGTACAAAATGTCGTACGTAATATGCAATGCATATTGTCCAGCACATGAGGTAATCGTAACGCACAATGTACAATTTTTAAACTAAATTAAATAATGAATACTTGATTACCTATGATAAGAAAAAGTCCAATGCATAGTGTGCTAAATATGTAAATATAATACAGAACGCTCAATATCATCTGAAATATGATGCATAGTATACTAAACGCTGCACTAGTAACAGAACTAAACAAAAGAGGGTCGTAAGGAGTGTATAGTGTGAAAATAAAACAATGTGCCTCGTGTAATGTGTAATGTATAACCACGAATGAAATTAAATTTGAAGGACAAGAAAAAAGACTACCATAAATTAAAGCAGCGTTTAAACTTCATTCATGCCTACATTTGACCATAATTTAGTGCGCAGCAGTCTGCATGATCTACCTTCATTTATACACTAACATATTTATGCACTTGTCCACCGACTTCTCAGCTATGCAAACAAACCCCAGGCACGATTGCGATACCGACGAGATACCACAGTGATACCAAGTGAATACCTGCTGGAAACCGACAGGATACCAGCGGGAAACTTCACAATACCAGCAGGAAACCCTCTGAAGACCAGCGGGAATCCCACTGAGTGGCTCCGTAGGGGTCTGCACGGCGCGTAGACCCACAATAGACCTGGGGCTGTGTCGCAGTGAGAGCAACACGCGAAAACATGACCTGCGCAGGGGTATAGATTGCAAAGTGACAACAACGTCCTATAAAAGAGAGAAGAGATTCCGACTCGATATACAAGCTCTGGTTATCATGTGCAAGTTAAAAATAATGGGTGCAACAGTCGCAGCGGCTTACTTGACCTCCTTCAAGTTTTGGGTTGATAAACGAGCGTAAAGAGGGTTCGTATTATAAGAGGATCATCCTTGTGGTTGTCACTGGTGGGATTAATGTTCTTCGTTGGAGAGGTAAAATTCACTAAAACTAGCAAAAGTATCGGGTCACATTAGGTTTGAAAAATTCCTAAAGTATCTGAAGAAAGTGAATGGAATTCACGGCTTAAACTTACGGTCACCTGTATCTCAGAGAAAATACCTTCAAGTTTTTAAATACTTCACGCACCTTCGGAGCCAGTATTCAGAGTTCAAGCCATGCCATTCGTATCCAAAGCGTGAGTCGCGCCAGCAATATACTTTGTTTTTTTGTACTGAAAGTCAAAAATTGAGTGACATTTCATATTTAATAGGTTATGCTAATACAGCAGCTCGTTGTATAGATGAACAAGTCCTTCATTTCCAATAAACCTTCAAGGAAAGCAAAAAGTTTTCTACGAGTTCAAAACGCAAGCTGAACATTTTCTTTGAAGCTTCCTGCACTGCAGTGGCCTAGAATGGTCACGGGTACGTAATCTTACTTTCACCAAGGATTACTGCGAAGTAATCGTCTTCCTGTAACACCCGTAACAAAACCGCTCCTCAAATTGCGACTGAATGTTTCTGTAACATTAGCTCAAGGTATAAAATGAATGTGTAAATACTCGGGCATATACCAGTATTGTTGATAATTCTCAGTAATGCAGTAATGTAGATAAGTCTTAGCATAAGTATCTGGAGTCTCAATAACACAGGCTACGAACTTGACTTCTTCAATACACCCGACGTTTGAAGAAACCGGTAGCGTTAGGCTCTAAAATATGGTTTTGGACCTCACGGAATGCCCCGCAATAATATTTATGAACTATAACAACTACAACTTGAAACAACTGAACAAAATTTAAGATTCCCTATCCGCTTGTATTGGATGGCTGTCAGAAGACTATTTTCACGGCAGCGCATACCAACAACTCTACGGAATTTCCTCGCGCGTATCACGCACGGATGAACCCATTATCACACGGAGACTTCAGTAATAAAGTGCACAGCTCAAACATGAAGAATAAAAGCTCGAGAGCCAATCTCTGGCCACAGAAAAGATGCCGTAACTTGAGAGGTAACGCAGAGACTCTGAAACTGAACCTTCTTTTGTGAGAGCGACTCTTTTAGCTATCGAGAGATCAAGCTGCGGGGCTCCTCTCGGACGGTGCTCGAGCTGGGCGATGCTGTGGTGAGTTTTGGCGGTGTTGGTGGTGAGGGGTGGTGGTAGTGGTGAGGGGTGGTGTTAGTGGTGAGAGGTGGTGGTAGTGGTGAGGGGTGGTGTGGTGTACAATTGGTCTGGGTGGTGTGAAGTGTGATGCACTTGGTCGGTGTGGTGTGAAGTGTGATGCACTTGGTCGGGGTAGTGCGGTGAGTGATGCACTTGGTCGGTGTGGTGTGGTGAGTGATGCACTTAGTCGGGGTAGTGTGGTGAGTGATGCACTTGGTCGGGGTGGTGTGGTGTCTGACGCAGATGGTCGGGGTGGTGTGGTGAGTGATGCAAATGGTCGGAGTGGTGTGGTGAGTGATGCAATTGGTCGTGTGATGTTTGTTACAAATAGTCATGAGTGGTGTGATGCATGATACATTTAAGTCGTTTGCTTTAATCGCAACTTGATGAGGAATTTAAAAACGAGGAAAATTTTAAGGAACTTAATCATATTTACAAGGAAAACGTTTCGGAGTCCAGCTCCATCATCAGTTCGTAAAAGTACAATAATTGTATGTATTGTCTGCAATAAAAGAAAAAATCAAAAAGTTGGATACAGTCATTACAGGAAATCACGAGAACAAAAATAAAATTGAACATCGCGGTCGTGGTGTGGTGAGTGATGCAATTGGTCCTGTGATGTTTGTTACAAATAGTCATGAGTGGTGTGATGCATGATACAGGTAGTCGTGTGATGCGTGATGCAGGTGGTCGTGGGTGGTGTAGTGTGTGATGAAGATGGTCGTGGGTGGTGACTACATGGTAATGGAGGACACCCACATCACGAAATCAAGTTTTCCAATCAAGTGAACATTGTACGAAAAGCTCCATTTTTCTCTGACTGAATCTATATTTCACCGTGATATTCGTGCCTATTCTTTTGCTTAATATTCGTTTTAGAATAATACAGTAACAATCAATGCGTACTTAGAGAAATTGAAAAAACGTACGTCAACTGAGTGCAATACGATGGAAACCAATAGAAGTTGAAAATTATTTGCACCGTGTACACTGCATACTTTAATATCTATTGCACAACAGGATATCAATCAATTGTAAAATTAAATTTAAAAACATCCTACTGTGAAGCCTGAAAGTTGAAAATAACTCCCATGAAATTCGTTCCTGCATGATACTTCGGAAAAAAAGTGGGCGTGCTAGATGATAAATAAACTACTACTTACTTAAAACAAAATCCCTAAATTTTTATTTTACATGAATGCGTCTTCAAAAATATGAAGATCTTACAAGCTTCTCTGAAAATCAACATCCACCAAAAACATAGTCTTACGATACAAAAACTATTCAAAATAAAATATTTTGCAATTTTCTTACAATGTCAATTCAAAATAGTTTTAAAATAAAATGTGTGGATATGGCGAAACATTTGCTTGAGTTGCACTAAGAAACTTCGAAGATCCAGCACAAGATTAATATTACTTCGAGTTCAACATTCGTGAGCTCACACAAAACCACGCATGACAATATAGCGAAACAACAGCGATAGAGAAACACTTATGCGACTCAGCGCATTCAGATACAAACAAATTAGTATTCATGCATGTATATTTTTTAGCGTGGTCTTCATCGCCTTTTCAGTATCAGGAGAACCAGCAAGTTAAAATAACACGAGAGTTGCACTTCTTCACGAGCAAGAGCTCGAATGTCAATTCTTTCTTCACGACGGCTTCTCAGAAACAAACAAGTCATACACAAAAGGCTGCTCGAAATTCAAACTAACTCCGCCATAACTAAAGCACAAAACTGACCAATACGGAGGGTGACATTCAGGTCCCTTTTGTATTAAAGGTTGTAATAACATAGCGCTATTGTGTTCAGGTCATGAGCATAGCTCTTTAGTTTCTTACAGATGCAGATAAGACCAGTCCGGAATTTATGGGCGAGAATCGTGTGTGTTTGGAATAAATGAACTAGAGGGAATCGGAAGGGGAGACAACTCGAGCCGAGCGGACTGTCTTTTTCGTTGATTTGTGAGGGAGTGGATGTCATGTGGCCCGTAGTTCAGAGACTTGGCCAATGCATCGAATTTTACGCGTCTGCAAACCAGTGACAACGCGAGCTTTTGTCTATGCATCGGAATTTACGCGTTTACAAACAACTTATATTGCGAGACTTTGTCAATGCGTCAAATTTTATGCGTTTACACACCGGTGAAAACGAGAGACTTTGTCCATGCATCTAATTTTGCGTGTTCAAAAATAGTGGACAATGTGAGACGTTGTCATGCGTTGAATTTTGAGTGTTCAAAAACCTCCAGAGGTGAGAAAATTCGTCAATGCGACAAATTTTGGGCGTTCATAAGCCTGCTAGAAAGTGAAACTTTACTTAAGCATCACTTGTGAGGGTTGAGAAGCCTCTGTAACTAATAAACAATGTCGATGCAGAAATTTTATGTTTAGTGACTTGCGCCATGAAAATACTTTGTCGTAATTCTTAATATATTAATCAATTTTTCAGGCTTCACGCGCTGTCGAAATTTCATTCGTATAAGAACCATTAAAAATTTGTACTTCAGTATTTTTATCTAAGTATAACAAGTACAATGCCGCCGGTAAAAGATCCAACAGGAGGCTTATGACGCAGAAAAAGACATCTCACTGACGAAGCAAAGTTTGAAGTGTTAACAGATGAAGGGAAACTGCTATTGTTAAATGTTTGAAAACAAACTTACAGCAAATAGTCCTGAATAATGTTTAAGAGCAAAATCTTTGTTTTCGCATAGTACTTCTCTTTAGCGAAGCACGTTAAGGATAATAAGAATATCGTCTTTCCACAGTAAAAACAAAAAAATACTTAAATTAAAAAAAATGAATAATTGAACTTATAATTTTAAAACAAGGTCAAATTAAATATAGCATTCGTTGCTCTAATTTGTTCGTCAGCGTTTAATGCAAATGACATTCGAAAGGGATAAATAAATATGAGTTTTTCAATTTTTAAGGACTGTCCACACATGTTTTTTTTTAGAAATGATGCTCCTGTTTCCTGACAAAACTATATTGAAACTTTACAGCTGAATTTTTACCGTAAATTTTGAATTAATTTGAAAGTCAAATTTACTATTAGAGTAACCCTAAAATACCTGATGAAATAAGCGCCAACGTCTCCAGTAGGGACGTATTTCCCGTCTGAGTGGACGTGAGCAGACAAAATTTCATATTCTTTTTGACCAAATATACATTTCGGTTTCATCATTGTTCCTCTCTTTCAACTTAACATTTACCATGCCCCAAAAAATTTACCAAACCCCAAAAAACACAGAAGAAATGCATAATTGCCCAAATTGCATAGAGCCCCAGGAGCTGTGCTGGAAATCAACGCAAAACAAAAGGAGTGAAGTGAGGGTCTGAGGCGAGAGAATAGAAGATGAGGGAGGGAAGGGTGGGGGAAGTTAGGGGGAGAGTGGCCCCCCATGGAGTTCGGCATGCTAGCTAGCGAGGAGCAATACTGATGCAGGAGCAGATAACAATTTGTCGTGCGTGTCAAGCGTGTGATAAAAACGGCGGCGGCATGCGGGTTGGTTGCTCTGGCTCAGCTGGATGAGGGAGTAGGTGGGGAGGACTGGGTGGAGAGAACATAGGGGGTACAGTGAAATCGGATGGTCGTAGACTGCGTAATATAGGGTAATATCAGTTATAAATGACCATTTGCAGTAGGAAAGCTCAATGAAGCTGTCGTGCTGCTTGAATTACGTGGTGGTAATTCAAATATCATCCGTATCGCTTCTAATCACGAATTGATGTTACGTTGAATTTTAAGTGCTGTAAAAATCATATGCTTGGCTTTCCAAAACCAATGCTCCTTGGATATGATTGGCTCTACTTTCGTTAAATAAGGGCTCTTCGTGTGAAGGCGCCTTAAAAATCAGCAGCAGATTTATCAGACATTTACATAGTTTCTGGCTTATCTTGATTATAATATCGCTGAAGGGCGAACATGCACCCAAGCTTTACAGCGATGTATTCCAGATAAACAGACATCCTAAAGGCTCTGCTTTATAGTCCATACACCTCAGGTAACGCCGGTGTTTGCAATTGCATTCATTGCACATGAAACGGGAGTAATATGAAAATCTAAGAAAAAATATCACAGCCCGAGAAAATAGCATTCATGGTTAAAGAAGAGTACTACATGAAATATAAAAATATTTCACTGAGATAATTACCTTTAAATTAACGCAGATTAAATACCAGGTGCATAGGCTTGTTGTCATTTGTAATTTTTGGGTGATTTATGTTCTGGAAATATGAAATTTTTCAACACTGACTGATAAAGCAATTACTGTACTGCATGCCTACCATTTGGCAGAAATAATTCATTAACAAAGGTTAAGGCGGGGAACATTAAATGGTTTTCTTGTTTTAAAGGTCGCCATTTGTGAATTGTTCCTGTTAAATTATGCAAGGGATAGGCAACTGCATCTTACTAGCGAAAACATTATTATGCGATTTATGCTCATTGCAGTCATTCGGTCAATGATAGAAGGGAATCGTCGTTTTTTAGGGCATACGGGCGAATGTGATACATGATTTTCACGAAGATTGTTTAGGGTGTAATGTAAACCCACAAATTTTGAATATGGTGCTGATGTCTTATGAAGGATTATAAGCAACTGTAATCAAGACCAAAAGTTCGTTGAAAATACTGCCGGTGTTTTGAGCTATTGTTTCATGCAATGAGAGAAAAAAAGTGTTTCGAGATCCATGACGTATATATGGTTTTTGAAAATGCTTCAACATAATTAAAGTGAATGAACGGGCTCCGACTGTCACTTCAAACTTTGAGAAAATCAGTTTATTTTTTATGAGGTGATGAAAATACAACAAAAGCTCGATGCATACATGAAACTTAAAAATAGCCATACGTGGGTGGTTGTTCCTTGAAGTTGACACCCAGTTTCTATACCTCTTGAACATCACATGATATCCACTAAAGTCGCCCTCGCAGCTGACATTTTCCATGAAGTTTTAACTCTACGAGTGAACAGATGAACCCAAAGGCAGTTCTGGATTTCACTGATACATTTTAGCGCTTTGTTTAGTATAAAATGCGTAGGAGCTGAACATGTGACACGCTGAGTTGCAAGTGGAGGTGGCTGAGCACCTAGAAAGAGAATACATTTGCACAACCCCTGCTGGTCTCGGCCGGAGTAACCTGGACGAAAGACACTTCTTTTACATAGCTAATCAAGCGCTATGCCAGGAATGTCTTTGTGAGCTATTACGATCAGCTGCTGAGAGAACCAAGACGACACAAATAAGGCTTGGGCCCAGCATGTGCTTCTATTCGTATATGGTTGTGTGAGGCACAAGTATGTTCAAGTTTCAGATGTGCACTAAGTGGCAAAAGAAAATGAGAGAGTGTTTGGAATGACGCAATGTCATGGTTCAGTTTCAGATGCATCCCAGATGGTTTTAGCAATTGTAAGTGCTACGATGAGGAAGATTGTTTGGGATAGTAATACTTTAGGCTAAATTGTGCGTTAAATGATGCAAGGTACTTCAATGATGGATGTTGTTATGTAATGAAATTTTAGTTTCAGATGCACATTAAGGGGTTTTTGATGTTACAATTAGATACATACTTTCCACAGTATAGGGGTTGGGTGAAGTAAATTTATTATTGCACACGCGTATAAAGAAGCGTACACCTGGAGTGTAACTCAAGAGAATAAAGTTCACTAATTAGAATGTACTAATTAGAGAAATTAATGCTTAAGTGCACAAATATCAGTCGAAACTTGTGAAAAATTACGACAGAACGTTTTTTCGTAAGTTTATCTTTGTAATATATTTGCTCACCCCTAGTGGCAACGGAGTTGCTATTTTCAGATGCCACGTCGAGTGGCAGCTAATTTACTCACCCCAGTGGCAACGGAGTGGCTGTTTTAATTTGCCACGTCGAGTGGCAGCTATTTGCTCACCCCAGGGGCAACGGAGTAGCTTCTTTAATTTGCCACGTCGAGTGGCAGCTAATTTACTCACCCCAGTGGCAACGGAGTGGCTGTTTTAATTTGCCACGTCGAATGGCAGCTATTTGCTCACCCCAGTGGCAACGGAGTAGCTTCTTTAATTTGCCACGTCGAGTGGCAGCTATTTGCTTACCCCAGTGGCAACGGAGTGGCTGTTTTAATTTGCCACGTCGAGTGGCAACTATTTGCTCACCCCAGTGGCTGTTTTCATTTGCCACGTCGAGTGGCAGCTATTTGCTCACCCCAGTGGCAACGGAGTGGCTTTTTTAATTTGCCACGTCGAATGGCAGCTATTTGCTCACCCCAGTGACAACGGAGTGGCTGTTTTAATTTGCCACGTCGAGTGGCAGCTATTTGCTTACTCCAGTGGCTACGGAGTGGCTGTTTTAATTTGCCACGTCGAGTGGCAGCTATTTGCTCACCCCAGTGGCAACGGAGTGGCTGTTTTCATTTGCCACGTCGAGTGGCAGCTATTTGCTCACCCCAGTGGCAACGGAGTGGCTGTTTTCAGATGCCACGTCGAGTGGCAGCTATTTTGTTCGCCCCCGAAGGCAATATATTCCAAGTTACATCATACAAATCTTCGCCTCAGGTCATCCCTTGTTCCATAACGTCATTGGTGCTGGCGTGCTGTTTACTTTTACATTGTATATAGTTCTTAGTTCAAGTTTTATGTTGCTGTTGTTCTTAGTTCAAGTTTTATATTGTGTGTGGTTTTTACTGAAGTTTTATAGTGCTGTTGTTTGCGTTTTGTTTTATATGGCTGTTATTGTTTGCTGTTGTTTCGTACAGCTGTTAGTAGTTGATGCTGTTTTTACTGCTGTTATTGTTTGCTGTTGATTTATACAGCTGTTGGTGTTTGCTGCTGGTTTATGTTGCTGTTGTTGTTTGCCGTTGTTCTTTATTGCTGTCGCTCCGAATGCTATGAAAAATATCGTCCTGATGCACGCGCGTATTTTGATCCCTGATGCGCGTCTTGATCCCAGGTGTATTTATTGATTACTAGTGTTTCTCAAGACTCCTAGCGTATTTCTTGATCCCTGATATACTTTTTGACATCCTTGTGTATTAATTGACCCCTGGTATATTTCATGACCTCTGGTGTATTTCTTGACTCTTGGTGTATTTCATGACTCTTGGTGTATATCTTGACTCCTGGTGTATATCATGACCTCTGGTGTATTTATTGACCCTTGGTGTATCTCCTGACTCTTGGTGTATTTCTTGACTCCCGGTGTATATGATGACCTCTGGTGTATTTCTTGACTCTTGGTGTATTTCTTGACTCTTGGTGTATTTCTTGACTCTTGATGTATTTTTACCCCACTAGTAATTTTCGACCGAAAAATCACCTAATGGAATGCGTCATGACGCTGATATACGTTTAACCCATTGGGCATTTCTTGACCCATCACATAGTTCTCTACTCATGGTGTGTTTACTGACCCACATATGCGCCATTTCTAAACTGAGTGCATGAATCTTGAAATATGGTACAGTTTTTCACACGTGTATGTCTTGCCCCTTTGTGCGTTATTTTTCTTGCCCCTTGTGTTTCCTTTTCTTGCCCCTTGTGTATCCTTTTCTTGCCCCTTGTGTTTCCTTTTCTTGCCCCTTGTGTATCCTTTTCTTGCCCCTTGTGTTTCCTTTTCTTGCCCCTTGTGTATCCTTTTCTTGCCCCTTGTGTTTCCTTTTCTTGCCCCTTGTGTATCCTTTTCTTGCCCCTTGTGTATCCTTTTCTTGCCCCTTGTGTTTCCTTTTCTTTCCCCTTGTGTATCCTTTTCTTGCCCCTTGTGTTTCCTTTTCTTGCCCCTTGTGTATCCTTTTCTTGCCCCTTGTGTTTCCTTTTCTTGCCCCTTGTGTTTCCTTTTCTTGCCCCTTGTGTATCCTTTTCTTGCCCCTTGTGTATCCTTTTCTTGCCCCTTGTGTTTCCTTTTCTTGCCCCTTGTGTTTCCTTTTCTTGCCCCTTGTGTATCCTTTTCTTGCCCCTTGTGTATCCTTTTCTTGCCCCTTGTGTATCTTTTTCTTGCCCCTTGCGTATCCTTTTCTTGCCCCTTGTGTTTCCTTTTCTTGCCCCTTGTGTATCCTTTTCTTGCCCCTTGTGTTTCCTTTTCTTGCCCTTTGCGTATCCTTTTCTTGCCCCTTGTGTTTCCTTTTCTTGCCCCTTGTGTATCCTTTTCTTGCCCCTTGTGTTTCCTTTTCTTGCCCTTTGTGTTTCCTTTTCTTGCCCTTTGTGTTTCCTTTTCTTGCCCTTGTGTATCCTTTTCTTGCCCCTTGTGTTTCCTTTTCTTGCCCTTTGTGTTTCCTTTTCTTGCCCTTGTGTATCCTTTTCTTGCCCCTTGTGTTTCCTTTTCTTGCCCCTTGTGTTTCCTTTTCTTGCCCCTTGTGTTTCCTTTTCTTGCCCCTTGTGTATCCTTTTCTTGCCCCTTGTGTTTCCTTTTCTTGCCCTTTGTGTTTCCTTTTCTTGCCCCTTGTGTTTCCTTTTCTTGCCCCTTGTGTTTCCTTTTCTTGCCCCTTGTGTATCCTTTTCTTGCCCCTTGTGTTTCCTTTTCTTGCCCTTTGTGTTTCCTTTTCTTGCCCCTTGTGTATCCTTTTCTTGCCCCTTGTGTTTCCTTTTCTTGCCCCTTGTGTTTCCTTTTCTTGCCCCTTGTGTATCCTTTTCTTGCCCCTTGTGTTTCCTTTTCTTGCCCCTTGTGTTTCCTTTTCTTGCCCTTTGTGTTTCCTTTTCTTGCCCCTTTTGTATCCTTTTCTTGCCCCTTGTGTTTCCTTTTCTTGCCCCTTGTGTTTCCTTTTCTTGCCCCTTGTGTATCCTTTTCTTGCCCCTTGTGTTTCCTTTTCTTGCCCCTTGTGTATCCTTTTCTTGCCCCTTGTGTTTCCTTTTCTTGCCCCTTGTGTTTCCTTTTCTTGCCCCTTGTGTTTCCTTTTCTTGCCCCTTGTGTTTCCTTTTCTTGCCCTTGTGTATCCTTTTCTTGCCCCTTGTGTTTCCTTTTCTTGCCCCTTGTGTATCCTTTTCTTGCCCCTTGTGTTTCCTTTTCTTGCCCTTTGTGTTTCCTTTTCTTGCCCCTTGTGTATCCTTTTCTTGCCCCTTGTGTTTCCTTTTCTTGCCCCTTGTGTATCCTTTTCTTGCCCCTTGTGTTTCCTTTTCTTGCCCCTTGTGTATCCTTTTCTTGCCCCTTGTATTTCCTTTTCTTGCCCCTTGTGTTTCCTTTTCTTGCCCCTTGTGTTTCCTTTTCTTGCCCTTGTGTATCCTTTTCTTGCCCCTTGTGTTTCCTTTTCTTGCCCCTTGTGTTTCCTTTTCTTGCCCCTTGTGTTTCCTTTTCTTGCCCTTGTGTATCCTTTTCTTGCCCCTTGTGTTTCCTTTTCTTGCCCCTTGTGTTTCCTTTTCTTGCCCCTTGTGTATCCTTTTCTTGCCCCTTGTGTATCCTTTTCTTGCCCCTTGTGTTTCCTTTTCTTGCCCCTTGTGTATCCTTTTCTTGCCCCTTGTGTATCCTTTTCTTGCCCCTTGTGTTTCCTTTTCTTGCCCCTTGTGTTTCCTTTTCTTGCCCCTTGTGTTTCCTTTTCTTGCCCCTTGTGTATCCTTTTCTTGCCCCTTGTGTATCCTTTTCTTGCCCCTTGTGTTTCCTTTTCTTGCCCCTTGTGTTTCCTTTTCTTGCCCCTTGTGTTTCTTTTTCTTGCCCCTTGTGTTTCCTTTTCTTGCCCTTGTGTATCCTTTTCTTGCCCCTTGTGTTTCCTTTTCTTGCCCCTTGTGTTTCCTTTTCTTGCCCCTTGTGTATCCTTTTCTTGCCCCTTGTGTTTCCTTTTCTTGCCCCTTGTGTTTCCTTTTCTTGCCCCTTGTGTTTCCTTTTCTTGCCCCTTGTGTTTCCTTTTCTTGCCCCTTTTGTATCCTTTTCTTGCCCCTTGTGTATCCTTTTCTTGCCCCTTGTGTTTCCTTTTCTTGCCCCTTTTGTATCCTTTTCTTGCCCCTTGTGTATCCTTTTCTTGCCCCTTGTGTATCCTTTTCTTGCCCCTTGTGTATCCTTTTCTTGCCCATATGTGTGTATTCCGGTTCTTTGAATACACCTAGACCAAATGTGCAATACTTGGACCCTGTACACTCAGTTTAAAAATCAGTTCTGCAATTTCCCTTTTTCCGGGAGTTTGGTTCTCAGCACATCTTGGGAAATGGATGAGCCAAATCAAGACGTGTTTCATACAGTCTTGCTCTCTTCAGTCAGCCTTGCTTTTCCTCTTCTTCTTGTCACAAATGCCATTTTTCGAAACCGGTAGAGAAATATTTGAAGATTAGAGTTCTTGGCTCGCGTGGTGTGAAAGTTCTTGCCCCATCTGGGATTATGGTTCTCATCTCATTTGCGATTCTGGTTCTCGTCACATCTTGGATTATAGTTCTTGTCATATCTGGGATTCTGGTTCTTGTCACATCATGGATTATAGTTCTTGTCACATCTGCAATATCGGTTATGTCACATATGGGATTATGATTCTTGTCACATCTAAGATACCGGTTCTTGTCACATTTTCAATTCCTGGTCCTTGTCACGTCTTGGATTCTGGTCCTTGTCACATCTGGTACCCTGGCTCTTGTAGCACCTGAAGTTCCTGGTTCTTGTCATATCTGAAATTCCTGGTCCTTGTCACATCTTGGATTCTGGTTCTTGTCAAATCTGACACCTTGGTTCTTGTCGCACCTGAAGTTCCTGGTTCTTGTCACATCTTAAATTCCTGGTCCCTGTGACATCTTGGATTCTGGTTCTTGTCACATCTGGTACCCTGGCTCTTGTCGCACCTGGAGTTCTTGGTTCTTGTCACACTTGAAATTCCTTTTCCTTGTCACATCTGAATACTGGTTCTTGTCACATCTGGATTCTGGTTCTTGTCACTGGAGCAGCTCGGTTCTGGCGAGAAGCAGCCCTGGCTTGCCTAACGGTCGCGTTATCGATTTGCCAGCCTGAGAACTTCCTCACACCGGCGTCTCTTGTTCTTATTGCTGCTGTTGTTCTTGGTGCTGCTGCTGTTGTTCTTGGTGCTGCTGCTGTTGTTCTTGGTGCTGCTGTTGTTCTTGGTGCTGCTGTTGTTCTTGGTGCTGCTGATGTTGTTCTTGGTGCTGCTGCTGTTGTTCTTGGTGCTGCTGCTGCTGTTCTTAGTGCTGCTGTTTTTCTTGGTGCTGCTGTTGTTCTTGGTGCTGCTGTTGTTGTTCTTGGTGCTGCTGCTGTTCTTAGCGCTGCTGTTTTTGGTGGTGGTGTTCTTAGTGAGGCAGTTCTTATTGCTGACGTTTTTATTAATGTTGTTTCCATTGCTGCTGTTCTTATTTTTATTGTACTACTGCAGCATTCATTACTTTCACTGCATTCATCATAACAACATTAAAACAGCATACTGCAATACTAATGCAGCATTCATTATTGTTACTGCATTCATCATCACTACAGCATTACTGCATATAATAGCATTCATTACTTGTACAACATTCAACACAACACCATTACTGCAGCATTGATAACTTTGGCTACATTTCTGAATACACAAAATCCCAATAAAAAATGAGCTGGCCTGAAGCAGAGATGCATTATTCAAGCTCAGGGCAAAATTCCTAGTAAGGTGCATAATTATACACACATTTAAACAAAATATTTGTCGAATCATGTTGAAAAATTTACTAACGCACACACTGTCATGTTAAATGTTTTATTCATAACACGTTCCTGCGTCTTCGGCCATAAGTGTATTTTGAATTTTTTTGGGAAATTGTACCTTTATAAAGGAATGATATTAAATCGGTTTCGGGAACTTTTTAAGAAATAACTGTTATCATACGTGGTGAAATGTTTCTGTGCAGTTGCATTTTTAACATTTATGAGGGATAAAATGTGGTTCAGTAGTAAAGCCAATTTCCCTATTGTGCGACTTACAACCTAACTTAGCTAACCGTTTACGACAAGGCGGTGAACGTGTTAGACATGTTGAACGACGGCTCCCTGAAGTAAAAAAACGCTTGCGTTTAAACACTTATAAATAAACGTCGAATATGCTACACAATCTTTAGTGTAAACACTTATAAATAAACGTCGAATATGCTACACAATCTCACGTTTAAACATTTATGAATAAACGTTGAATAAGCTGTACAATCTTCCGTTTAAACACTTATAAATAAACGTCGAATATGCCCCACAATCTCAGGTTTAAATATTGAAAAATAAACGTATAATAAGCTCTAGACAATCGACTTGGTGTTTCCACTATATGGCTTCTTTGCTTCATAAAGTCTCGTTTGTTGAAACTCATTAAGGAATTGAACCGTGTATATTGGGGACGCCGTTATTTCCTAGCCAGCCAAGACAACATTCAGGTTTTACCATGAATTCAAAGGATACTTTTCAAGGGAATTCATGTAGTGCGCGAGTGATTAACTCGCTTAATAAGCTACAATATAATTCATATTCATGACGTATAATGCAATGATAATCAGTATAAATTCTTGTTATGTTACATACCCTATTCAAAAGAGTTCTCCATTTTCTTCACATGAAATGTTCCATGTTGCATCGATGGTGACTCAAAGATTCACAATCAAATCAAAGGTTCATCCCTCTCTGTAAAAGTCAGGTCATGCCAAAGAGCGTGTCAAATTAATTAACGAGAAACATCATAGTTAGGACGGAGCAATCAGAGGGAATCCTTTCCCTCACTTCCCCTCTATCTCCCCTCGCTAGTTAGCTCTATCTGCAAATCGTTCAGAAGACGCGGTAGGCGCGCGGCCGCTGCTCAAGAGGCCTAACCCGCGTCCTTCACTCCACTTCTGCCAACACATTCTACTTCTGAAACGCCTACTTGGATGCTTGCGAGTTCAGGGTCCCGTAAAATGTATTTCTCGTTGATCAATGAAAAGAAGTGCTATGTTATGCGTCGTTAGGTTTTGCGGTAGGTAATGTGAAAGGTGAAAAGCACGTTGGGTTATCTTCAAGTTATACATCTGCGTGACTGTATTTTTGGTAGTCCAGTTATAAGATACAGCGAAGTGTATAATACCATCTTCAACTCTTCAAATTTGAAACACAAATTACCGTTTGGTTAAATGGGTAAACAAAAAATATAGTTCCTCAGTTTGTATCCTTGAAAGAGATCTCCACAAATACAAAAACAACGCACGTCTTCCACGAAAGTCAAAGGGCTTTCAAACTCCATCGTCTTTAGAGAACCATTCTAGCTCTTAGAACCTTCATTTCTGGCTCGAGGGTGTAATTTTAATTTCAAGCAACACCCAGCCTTCCCCAGAGACTTGGAGCTTAGGCCCCTTGCGCCTCGGCGACGCCATTTTGTATATAGATGGCGTATTAGTCGCTCCAACGCCTCACAGAATAACACGGAGACGCGAACACTTGACAACGGCTCCGAGAAGACACTTCTCTTAGAACTAACTCGAAAACGACTCCTTAAAACACAAAAAATGAACGGAACTTCCAATTGCGCTCCTTCAGTCGTACTTGAGAGACATTTCTTTCGCCAGTTTAAGCTTGAGAAATTCTTCGCTTTAGCGCCTGGTCTTTCTGTTCGTTGTGAGGTGCACGGTGTGTGATCGAATTTGTTGCAATAACGAGCGTGTGTTGACTTCATCGTAAGCTCAACTTTAGGAGTCATTATTGTGCTTTATTTCCTTCGGTCGTATAGTTTTACTTTTTACTGAATCACATTTGGGATCATTCTTTTTGATAGCGAATTGTGACTACTCAAAAAGAAAATGGTCCAAAAATCTATTTCCATCAAAACTGACGTGGGAATAGACTAAGTTTCTCGGCCTCAGAGCAGGAAGTGAAGAAGATAAGCAAGAGTTTCTAGCGTTAAATGAAGAATATTTTCACTTCCTAAACTCAGAAAGTATTTATGTTAAAAAAAGTGGTTTATGTACAGTAGTTTTGTTGATGACTATTAGTCGTTTTTATACATAGGGAAACGTTAATGTTTCATAATCGTAATTTTTTTATCGTCAGCAACATTACGACCGTAGATACGTACATTTCAATGGGTCGTTCAAGTTGGCGTTGACTTAGAGTTAGAACCGTCTTAGGATATAGGTTCTTTATAGGATCAGATCACCTCTAATTCCTGTTGTTTAAGAAAAATATACAAAAAATCATATTTGGTAACAAGGCCTAACAAAATACAAGAACCCTTATAAACAACACCACTAATTACTAAAACACATCCGGACGAGCGACAAGCCAAAGCACAAGAACATAGCCCGGTAATAAAGTCGTGACTCATACCTGCATGGAGAAGCCATCACATGGCTGACCCTATATACGTACTGTAGCTGCATCATTCCAGCAATCGTCAAATGGGAGCGTTTGAGCAGGACACACGCCTTCATTCTCACGTAAGCTCGTACAGATAAAAAGACCATCTTCAACATCTCTCACACGTTCATGCCGTATTGAACCAGACGCGGCCATGTGGCCGGGACCATTTGCTTCTGAGTGACCCAGTTTATTAGCACTAGGAAACCTCCACGAAACACATGCTCCCGGCGATCACAATCAGTCAAAACGTTTTATGCGCGCGCGTTTGTCAAGGAGTGCCGTAACGCACGTGTAGTTACATTCACGTGTACGGGGAATACGGAATTTCCAGACTCTGAGCTGCGATGTGCGATGCTAACTGCGCTCTTTTATAGAAAATGCGGCAGTCGATCCTTCATTTTTAGGCTTCCACAGCTTTCTCAAAAATGCAGGGTTGACTGCTGCACTCATTATATGAACGTATCTGCCAGTCGGTATGAACAGTTGGTCCGCGCTGTTGATTTGTACAGTTGGCTTGTATGACTCGTTTTGTGCAGGTGTCATGTTTGCGCAGATGAGCTTGCACAAACTGATTCGAGTAACTTTACATCAGTTATACCTAGAAAAAGGCTTGGAATTAAATGAGCAAAGGGCCAGATAATTCTGTTCTAGTTTAAATGTCCAGGGTTCTATGGGTTCAGTATTGGTTACATGTACATAGAGCGCAATGTGCTCAAGATTTGATAGGTTCAGAATTCTCTGAATAACAGATTAAATGCCTACAAGATTGAATAGGCTAAGGATTAGGTAGACCAAAAATTAGACAGATTAAAGATTGAAAAAATTCAAAATTAAAGACGCTAAAGATTGTTTCAATTCAGGATCGAATAGGGTCACAATAATATTGTCCCGCTGCAGCATCGAGTCAGACAAAATTCACTACATTCTGTATTATTTACTAATTGGTTAATTCGTTTACTCTTTATCAGTTCTGCCCCTATAGTCGTTGTATTGAATAAACACACATGTTGATTATTTCAATTGACAAATTAGTTTCGACGCTTGCGGATGGGAACTAAGTGCATTAGAATTATACCTTCGGCATCGGACAGGAAACGTTTCATCGCGATATTCTTTTAACGAGTTATAACATGAGATTCTTCAAGTTTCTGTTGGGTGCTCTGTTTGAACATTTTTTTACCATATACAAAGGCCACAAAGCCTTATTTTTAACATTATTTGAATTGCATGAATACCAAAAAAGTTACCCATATGGTATTAATGATACCCTAAGATAACATCCATTAACGAGACGTGCGAGATTTCCGTCGCCATTTCGGAGGAGCAAGTCGTCCGATCCACGGAAGCATTTCAGCTACACACTTGCATCTTTTCTGGCCGTGTCGGAGAGACGCAGGTGTCGTGGCCTTTTACTTACACTTAGCAGCGGGACTGAGGGTGATGCCGAGGTAATAAGACGACAATATGGCCTCACCCTGTGAATATAGAGAACCTATTGCCTGATTCTCTTTCTTTGCCGGCTACCCCTGGCGTTCTCCTCGCGGCCAGGGCAGGAAACCTTTTCTTTTCCGCTTCAGTGCTATTGTGTGGGAGATTTTTAGTTTCCGCTTTTAAAATGCTCTGTATGAACGAATCCCATGCTTCTTGGTGAGTGTGAGGGAAAATTTGTGGTCTTAGGTGACGTATCATACCTTCTGCGATGGATAGTGGTATAATTATTCATGTGGTGTTTCTTTTCCAATGTGTTGTGTATGTTTTGAAAAGTTATAAGTACAAGAGCTTTAAACAATAATACCTATTCACTGGGTTTATTTCTCTACAAAGATAGCAAAGAAGAAAAAATAGATTAATTTACTGAGCTGAATTTACTGCTGCCTCACAAAACACAGCTGGGAGAGAGTTTATGATTTGAAAAAACAAGTGAGTTAGAAGGTCATTTTTATTAAAGTAATGCAAACAACAGAACAGGTCCTTATAGCGTTGATGGTATGGGATTGCAAATGATAACATTGCCGAATGTATACTTTAGAAACATCCAATGTGTCACAACAGCAACAAACGTTTGCTTTTTGGTGGCTCATATTTTACTTCCATAATTGAAGAAATTAATTTCTCGCGAAATAGTTACTTATGAACAATTTTTCCATTTCCATAGATTTGCTTCTTGTTTATAGTGCGTGAATGGAACTAATAATTTGTACTTAGCATTAGCCGCTGAGTTGTAAGCGTCAATCAAAAATAATTTATATATGCAGCTAGAATTCTTCTGAAGCTCTCATCGTACCCTTCTCATTATGTGGTGCATAGAATCAGAGGATCTTATTATTTTATATCATTGCCTAGTTTAGATATTTATGCGGTGAGTTGCGCTGAAAGTAGCGAGTTCTTGCCAGAGTGAAGGAGTGAAGTAGCGAGTTGGACGAGCTCGGGACGCGATACAGTCAGCGAGAACTGAAAATAAGATCCCCATGGCACACAATAAAAGAAAAAGCGCAGTACACACATAAAGACATGAGGAGAGTTTGATGAGAAAAGAGGGATGTAGAAAAGAGGCGCGAGAGAAAAGAAGTGCGGGAAGTTGAGAGGTGGACTCAGGGACGACAAATGATCGAAGTAAAGAAGACGAGTGAGGGAAGAGAAGTGAGGGGAGCAGAGGAGTGAGGGAAGAGAAGTGAGGGGAGCAGAGGAGTGAGGGAAGAGAAGTGAGGGGAGCAGAGAAGTGAGGGAAGAGAAGTGAGGGGAGCAGAGGAGTGAGGGAAGAGAAGTGAGGGGAGCAGAGCTGCAGCGCAGCCGAGGTGTGAGGGCGTCTCTCCCTTAACGCGCTCCCTCGGGACAGATAAGCCGGGAGAGTAAGGGGAGAGTGAGGGAGAGTGAGGGCAGAGTCAGGGGAGAGTGCAAGGAGAGTGTCAAGGCAGAGTTAGAGGGAAGTATACGGAGAAGAAAATGTGAGAGAAAGGGAAAATGTGAGGGGAGGTTGTGCCAGTAGAGTGAGACAGTGGAGTGTGATGGTGTAGTGAGAAATGTGCGTGTGAGAGAAGAATATAATGAGGAAGAATACGTAATGTAAAAGAGGGAGAGTGTGATGAAGAAGTTCGATTTGAGAAAGTAAGGAACTATGTGAGGGAAGAGTGTGAGAGGGGAGTGAGAGAGGGAAGTGTGAGAGGAGAATAGAACAAGAGAGAGCCAAAGGAAGTTGTGGGAGACGAAAGTAGGAAAGTGATAGACGACTGAGATGAGAGTGTGAGAAGCGTAAAGCCCTTGCACGGAATGGGATCAGTGAGTAACTAGAGTGAAGGGAGCAGGCACGGGAGTGAAGTGCAGGAGTGAAGAGCAGGAGTGAAGTGCAGGAGTGAAGTGCAGGAGTGAAGTGCAGGAGTGAAGTGCAGGAGTGAAGAGCAGGAGCGAAGTGCAAGATTATCTTAATACTCTGACAGCGATGTGAGCCGCTGTCAAGTGGTTATAATTAATTTTCGTCGTGCAGTCACGATGGATTGTAGCCTAGGGTTTTAACTTAGACTTGAATAAATTTCTGTGCGAGTAAAATAACGAACAGAAATTACCAGAAGTGGGTATATGCATACAAATGCATATACTCCCTCTGTTCAATTTTTGTTGACGCACATACGACATGGAGTTCATATACATTGTATATGACTCACATTCGGCATGTAGCTGACTATGTATATTGTAGCGCCTGATATGTGAACCTTACTGAATGATTAATTTCAATGAAAGACGAGGAGGAATATTTCCTTTTTTAATTACATGCAGAAGCGCCTTCAAAATAAGCCTCTAAGTCGAAACAGTTTTTGTTGTTGACGAGTTTAGTTCGTTTAAGCGCTTTTATTATTAATTAAACAGCTCTTCTTGTATCTTGGCGCTCCTGAACTTGAGGTAGGTTCACTCCTAAATATTAACAAAATATGAATGAGTCACATTCTGAATTATCGTGGTTAAATTAATTATAAGAAACAAAACTTAGCATGGCGTAAATAATTGACTTCAAACAATTCGGAACATCTATTTGTCCCGTGTATGTGCCTTCAAGTATTGTATTATCAAACTTGCTCGAGTGCCACATCGCGGTACCTAAATTCTGCTAGTCTCTAAATTTTCAACGAACGCAGGATGATAAAATTTTCGTATTTGCGGGACATTCATGAGATTATTGAAACGCGGGGATACGGTCTATGTTTTTTTATTTGGAGACTTCTTCGATATTCATCTCTAGCATGATGTCTACTCAATTTATTGTCATAGTGAGTCAATACTTCAAGCACATCCGTCATGCTTTCAATTCTTAATCGTAACCCCCAAAATTCATAATCAATTCATAATCACGTCTAAAATACACAATCATTACATATAAAATTCAAAATCAATTCATAATCATTTCTGAAATCCTATTCGAACCGCAGTTTTGTAAATCACTTCGTCCGAACTCTCTGATATGAACATTTTCTGATACAAACACTTTATGATTCAAACAATATTTCCTGCTATAAACAACATTTCCTGATACGAATAATATTTCCTCATACAAAAAACACTCTCTGATACAAACAATAGTTTCTGATACAAACATTTTCTGATACGAGCAAAACTTCCCGATATGAGCAAAATTACCCTATATGAGCAACATTGCCCACACCCTCAAACAAGACAGCACACCCACAGCTAAGCAGCCCCGGTCGCCACCAGAGATGCTGTATTCTGCTGCTTACTGTACGTCAGACAGAGGCGCGTCGGAGGAGTGTAATAGGACAGTGGAAGAGTTCTTCTGTCTGGCAGTTTTCAAGCCTATTTCAAAAGTTTCGTTCAGCGTGCCAGAATCTGGCAACAAAGGCGCTCCACACAGCCAATTATGACCTAACTTTCTTCATTGTCAGATTCAGTTCGAAATTCTGAGTCAATTCGAAGTGAACGAAACTTTAGGCGACGGCCGGCCGGCCGAGAGCTGCTAGAATCTCACGAGGGGAAGAGAGAAGGGATGGAGGAGATAGGATTATGAGAAGGAGGATGAAAAGAGAAGGGAGAGCAGAAATTGGAATATGAGAAGGAGGAGAAAGTGAGAAGGGATGGAAGAGATAGAATTATGAGAAGGAGAGGAAGAGAAACAAATGAGTGATGTGATTGTGAGGAGAGAAAATAAAAAGAAGCAGTAGGATTATGAGTAGGAGAGAAGGATAAATGGCACGAATGTGAGAGAAAGATAAAAAACATAGGAGTGGAAAAGCTGTAAGGGAGTTAGAAAATTTTTAGGAAAAATAGTAGAAACGAAGGAAAAGAGGCGTGATTGTTAAGACATTAACCCTGTAGATTAGACCATTATTCTCTTCTTAAGGAAATTTTATTTTCAGAGAAAGAGGTATCTCAGTTTTCCCGATCTACTCGTAGAAGCCTGGAAATTGCACAAGCCTTGGACACATGACTCGCTTTGTACAATTGAAAGAAAACTTTTTCTGTGGTGCTTAATTCCTGACTGTTTTTTCACAATTAAAACGCTCGTTAAAATTAATATCGCGCCACATCAGTTGTTCAAAGAATAAGTAAAAGAAAATATTGAAAAGGTAGATTTTATGATTTTAAAGTATTGAATGTAAAAACTTGAATTTTAGCTTAGAATTAACATTCAATCTTATGACCGTATTTTTGAGTCTCTCCCTAGAACTAGCAGTGGCTAGCGTTCGAGCGAAGTAAAAGAGCAGGAATAAAAAAGTTCACATTAATATTGATAATTGTCGTGTATTAATATACCTAGTTCACACGACCCGTCAAGAATGACGGAATTCGATGTTTTCTTTAGATAAATCAAACAGATGTGGATGACGCACAAATATATGCATCCTAATAGTACCCTCGATTTAAATATTCTTGTGCTTGTGCACGGGTGAAACTCGTATCACAGATGCAGTCATTCAGCATCCTTTGAGAGCGTGGAAGAGAAACTTCCAAAAACCAATTTCATCTGTTCAATGAGATTTCCATTGTTATAATATAGGAGATATTCCTCATAAAAAATTTAGAAATTTATATATTTATAAATGATAAGAGACACCTAGCGTTTTGTTACATAGGATTGATTACAATAATTTGAATCGTTTACTAATGCATAAATATTTTTCTTCTGCAGGCATGAATTTTTTTACCTCTCTCGTACTGATGAGCGTATCTGTGATACGAGTTTCTCTACCTCTCGTTAAGATTTTTAATATTTAAATCATGAGAATATCGATATACCGAGCATTAAAAAACGAGAGGTACCAACTCTGACACTAGATAGGGACGCGCAAAATGCTAGACAACGGCAATGCTAGAGGTGATAATGGGTTGTATCAGGAGCGCTTTCTCAATCGATACCTAGTAAGAAAGTGAGTAGTAACATGGGCTTGCTAGCGTGATCGAGAGCTACCCAAACATCACATGTTCACCGTCATACATCGTTGTCCCTGCGAACAGGGAGCTTCAACGTGAACTTAAAAGGTTATAGTCGGAATAGGATAGGTAATTACGGGATGCAGATGAGAACGATATGCAGCAATACTACCGTGATGTCTTTTTTGTTGCTGAGTCTTGGTGTTAGTTTAGATATTCAAGTGACCCATTCTACAAGCAACTATTGACGTTGTAACCTCAGATCTCTTTTTCTTTTCTTGTCAATTTTTTCAACAGTGTTGTTATCAGGACATGACCTCGGTAGAGGAAACAAGGTATAGGGGCATTTCTATGGGGGAAAATACACTTCTTCTTGTCCGGCTAGCCAATAAAAAGGCTTTATTTCAAAACAACTTTATGACGTCACCAAAGCCCCGTGTCGTTTGGCTAATAGTGGAGACGGATTTGTGAGTAGCAGTGTTACTAGATGCAATATGAGCGCTGCTATTGGTCCGTTGCCGTGACGTCAGTAAACCCACACAGTCGACGAAAAGACGACTGATTTGTCCCTACATTGTTTCCTCTACCGTGGACTGAACCTCTTGTGTCAGATTAAATCAGTCGGAAACATGTGAAACAAATATTTTTCTATTTGAATGAGCGATGCAATATCCTCGTTATGCTCAAATAATATTTCCTTATGTAAGTTAACTCATTACGTAGCAGCCTCCATCTGTCAAAGTCGTCATACTTAATATTATAAGAATTTATGAAATATGTTCAATGAATGTTGGTTCTTGTTAATGGTATTATTTTCTGATAATATAGAGCAAACAAAAGTAATCCTTCAAACAAGCTCAGTGATTTTAAACGCCATAAAATCGCGTTAAAAACTTCATTTACTCAGGAAATTATTTTATCATCTTCGTTATCATTATCGTCATTAAATCATTTCTCCATTTTATGTATTTTCTTCCTTGAATAGGAATGGTTAATGAAACGCCATTTACTTTACATTTCGCTGCTTCAGAAATTCACTGGGGCGCGAGACATCTTCGATTTACAGAACACCGGTGACGTCAGAGATGGATAAGGATGGCGGTCACAGCAGGTAGCACTGCTGAAATAGACGAAACTTTGTTTTCGTGTCCAGCAATCCATTTAGAAAAAGAAAAAGAACCAGACCTGCATTTACGCCAGGGGTAGATATTTCGAGCTGTTCATGTAAAGTCTGTTTGATATAGCATCTTTTTCTCTGATATTTGTTTCTTTTCCTTAATGATATTTCTCAGAAATTGAGATATTTTTAACTGGAATCAAGGTAGAAGTTTGAGCAACAGTGTTATAAAAACTGAGGAGTTTTGAAACATTTGGCAGCCGACAAAAAGCGTTTATTTTTGTGTGTCCTAGCCAGCTGCCGAAGTTCACACCTCCTGTTTTTCAAAACTTGCAAGTTGATATACATGTTTGTTTGGTGCGCAAAGGAGAATGAAGATTATTGCCGCAAGAATCAAAAGGTAGTAATGCCTGCGTCACAGCTACACTCATCGCACAATTTCTCTTGTCCAGGGAATCAGAGAATGACGCGGTTTATTAATATTAACAACCTAATTAAAAACTCAGGTAATTTATTGACCATTTTCTATTCCCTTCCTTTAGACGAGTCGTGTCCTCAAGCATAGGAAAAATGCGTCCATTTATTTCAAGTATCTATGGCACGATATTATTCTATTATGCTAAATGTGCTGCATCTGATTGGGTAGAAGTCACGGTAGAGAAAACAAGGTTGATTCAAACCAGTCATTTTTTCGACGTCTGTGTGGGTTTGCTGACGTCACGGCAACGAACCAATAGCAGCGCTCATATTGCCTCTGGTAGCACTGATACCCCCAAATCCGTCTCAACTATTGGCCTATAACGACACTGCGTTTTGGTGACGTCATAAAGTTTATTTTAAATAAAGCCTTTCTATTCGCTAGCCGAACAAGAAGAAGTGTATTTTCCTCCATAGAAATGGCCCTACCTTGTTTCCTCTATACCGAGGTAGAAGCCGAAAATATATCCGAATTAATTTTAAGGTATAGTAGATTTATAAAATTATTGATACTTAAAATCACTCGGAACAAATAAGTTTTTATCTGCATCCTCTAATCCTTGTCCAAGGAAACGCTGTAAGAATTTGATAAATTCATCCGTGGTATGGATTTTCTCACCTCTCGGGTATTAATATCAAATGCTAGTTGAAGCGTGAATATTATTTAAACTAACATAATTGTTTGGTGTCCTAATCTGATAAAATTTTACCAGCAAATTTCAAGATACAGTGAAACGTGCATCACAGATGCGATTACACTTGTCTGACGTCACTTGCTATAATTATAAACACCTTATGATTTACGTGCTTTGATGGAAATTATTAAATGCTCTCATTTTTGCTAGGTCGTGTATGCTACACTGTTCGGAAAAGATTCATTTGAGATCAAAATTAATAATCTACAAAATTTTGAGATTATGAAAACTCTATTAAATGCCAAGGATTACTTATAACATTTCTTCCTGTCGTAAATTGGAAACTTAAGAAAGCTTAGCATGTTGTCACGTGAGGCTTTCGTTAGTACCTAGTAAAACTGCAGCGCTCATTCGGAGGTACTGGGCAATTCTAAAGTATGACTAATTCTGATTTCAGGATCGCAGGGATCGACATATGAATTTTCATGAAAAAATAGTAGAGCTAGGTAGTTGAATTGGCGCTTCTACTCAGCTTGCTATTACCTCGGAGTTATACTGAGGTTCAAGGATATAATGAAAAGCTTTCACTTATGGTTACAATTTATTGTTTCCTGAGTTCCATACAACACAAGACGGTTCCCAAAATCTGCTTTTTAACTTGCACAAAGCAAGTCGACTTCACGACATCATGTAGTGTTATGCATGTGAAGACAAGTGCTACGGAAGGAATCAATATGTTGATGAGAAGTTGTTAACCTTTTGATGAAAGTGAGTGCATGTACATGACAAGTTGCGTACATGTAAGCGTGTTCGTGGGCGTTTATTATTGGTTGTTAAATTCGCTTACAAGGGTATCAAAGAGAATTCCAATTCATTTCAATTCCTTTTAAATTCAAATCAACGTCAATTCAATAATAATATACGGTACTGTATCTTGCGCTTAAATTTTCTCTGATTGATAAAACTACAAGGATGATAATTATTTTTTTTTATTTTTACGTTTAAGTTTCATCACAGGTCCGCAATCAGAATCAATCGATTCTCACCACGAACGGATGAAAAAAATACCATAGTTCAGTATCCTCCCTACCAAACTATATGTTTTAAACGAGAAATCTAGAGGAAGAATATATAGATTCAATGCTGTTGGAAATAGCACACCACAAGCACAAACTTTCCGAAAAGACGCAGGCATGCATAAAGAACACATGTGTAAATTGATGAGAGCATTTTCAACAACGCATTAAAAGGAGACACCCGGTACACAGAATAAATGTTTTAAAATAGAAAAACAAAACTGCGAAAGTCTTAGCGCATTCAAAGCTCATTGTGATTTTAAAGTTAGAAGATCCGACGAATTAAAGATCAAATTATTCAAACTGGAAGATTTTTACAAGGTACTATGTAAAAATTGCGCAAACAATGACCACATTACATCTTGTAAGATTCAATTTTAAGGGGCTATTTTTCGATAAATTTAACATACAGAGTGGTCCAAAAGTAGGTGGACAGTATGTGGAATAGGTTTACGTATCAGTTATATTATTACAATTGTGTTCTCATTATAACAATGTTATTTGTGCTATGTTATTGATAATTTTATAACTGAAATTATTTAAACTTAATTCGTTTCCTTTTCAGATAATTCAGAGAACTCATAGTGGCAAATAAAAGTTTAAATACAGCATAAAAACATGGGTGTTAAAAGTTTATTGAAAATCTCAAAATGACGAAACCGTTTACTAACATATGAAACATTTGTTAGTAGTAGTAATTGTGTTAGTAAATATAAATTGTATGTATACGTAGTCTCAAAATAAAGGTTATCATTTACTGTCCCCAACTTTTAGATCCTCCTGTATGTGAATGTTCAAGAACATGGAGATGTAAAGGCATCTAAAATTCTATTGAAAACGGTATTTAGACACAGCGAACCAGCAAGCATCTCTCATTACATCCAGACACCAGCACGAGCGACCCGTCTAACTTTTTCTTCGATGATTTTAGATTTAGATCCACGATAATTTTAACAGTCCAACTATAGCTTCTACGCAGTGCAGTCAAAATAACATATGCAACTGCGAAACAGCTAAACTGGGACTGTATTTGTCACGCACCGCAATAACTCGTGAGTACCGATGTTCGTATCAGCAACATTCGACGCACAACCCGCTCGTACAGTTTATCTCGACTACCAAATGCTTGACTTGTGTACCTGTATTCTGGCAAACGTGCAGTCCAACACAATGAGTAGAAACTGATCTTTTTATAAAATTTTCAATGGTATTCTATTATGTGAGAGTTACAAACAACGAGAGTTCGTGTAAACTTAGGCATGGAGTACTTTCCTTCCGTTCATATGCACTAATACAGCACTTTCTTTTACATAGTAGGCAGACACCCATGTTTGAAAGTATATATACCAAGAGAAGTACTTATCAGTATTTCCCTTTTGTATATGTACTTTCATAAAGGGCCTAGCTTTGCTCACGAAAGAATACAAATAAACCTCTTTTTATCATCAAAAACAGCTATCGCATGTTCAAAATAACAATTAAAAACGTTAACTCATCCTGCCTGCATCTCTTCACTGAATGCAGTGGAAGATTCGCTTGGGCTCTAAGTTGCGAGTTGTGGACCACTTGACATTTTGCATTGCCTGGTTGTGTCGCGAGTTGGGGATCACTTGACATTTTGCTTTGCCTGATTGTGTCGCGAGTTGTGGATCACTTGACATTTTGCTTTACCCGATTGTGTCGCGAGTTGTGGGCCACTTGACAGTTTGCTTTGCCTGATTGTGTCGCGAGTTGTGGATCACTTGACATTTTGCTTTACCCGATTGTGTCGCGAGTTGTAGACCACTTGACATTTTGCATTGCCTGATTGTGTCGCGAGTTGTGGGCCACTTGACATTTTGCTTTGCCTGATTGTGTCGCGAGTTGTGGATCACTTGACATTTTGCTTTACCCGATTGTGTCGCGAGTTGTGGACCACTTGACATTTTGCTTTGCCTGATTGTGTCGCGAGTTGTGGGCCACTTGACATTTTGCTTTGCCTGATTGTGTCGCGAGTTGTGGGCCACTTGACATTTTGCATTGCCTGATTGTGTCGCGAGTTGTGGGCCACTTGACATTTTGCTTTGCCTGATTGTGTCGCGAGTTGTGGGCCACTTGACATTTTGCTTTGCCCGATTGAGTCGCGAGTTGTGGGCCACTTGACATTTTGCTTTGCCCGATTGAGTCGCGAGTTGTGAGCCACTTGACATTTTGCTTTGCCTGATTGTGTCGCGAGTTGTGGGCCACTTGACATTTTGCATTGCCTGATTGTGTCGCGAGTTGTGGGCCACTTGACATTTTGCTTTGCCTGATTGTGTCGCGAGTTGTGGGCCACTTGACATTTTGCATTGCCTGATTGTGTCGCGAGTTGTGGGCCACTTGACATTTTGCTTTGCCTGATTGTGTCGCGAGTTGTGGGCCACTTGACATTTTGCTTTGCCCGATTGAGTCGCGAGTTGTGGGCCACTTGACATTTTGCATTGCCTGATTGTGTCGCGAGTTGTGGGCCACTTGACATTTTGCTTTGCCCGATTGAGTCGCGAGTTGTGGGCCACTTGACATTTTGCATTGCCTGATTGTGTCGCGAGTTGTGGGCCACTTGACATTTTGCTTTGCCCGATTGAGTCGCGAGTTGTGGGCCACTTGACATTTTGCATTGCCTGATTGTGTCGCGAGTTGTGGGCCACTTGACATTTTGCTTTGCCTGATTGTGTCGCAAGTTGTGGACCACTTGACATTTTGCTTTGCCCGATTGAGTCGCGAGTTGTGGGCCACTTGACATTTTGCATTGCCTGATTGTGTCGCGAGTTGTGGGCCACTTGACATTTTGCTTTGCCTGATTGTGTCGCGAGTTGTGGGCCACTTGACATTTTGCATTGCCTGATTGTGTCGCGAGTTGTGGGCCACTTGACATTTTGCTTTGCCTGATTGTGTCGCGAGTTGTGGGCCACTTGACATTTTGCTTTGCCTGATTGTGTCGCAAGTTGTGGACCACTTGACATTTTGCTTTGCCTGATTGTGTCGCAAGTTGTGGACCACTTGACATTTTGCTTTGCCCGATTGAGTCGCGAGTTGTGGGCCACTTGACATTTTGCTTTGCCTGATTGTGTCGCGAGTTGTGGGCCACTTGACATTTTGCATTGCCTGATTGTGTCGCAAGTTGTGGGCCACTTGACATTTTGCATTGCCTGATTGTGTCGCGAGTTGTGGGCCACTTGACATTTTGCATTGCCTGATTGTGTCGCGAGTTATGGGCCACTTGACATTTTGCTTTGCCTGATTGTGTCGCGAGTTGTGGATCACTTGACATTTTGCATTTCCTGATTCAGAGTAATTTCGTAGGTCCAACATGGCAGAGGAAAACGTGAAGTATCGAAAACGTGAGATTTAAATCTATATTTCTGAATTAAGTTACCGAGAATGATGAAACATTCATCATGTAACTTGGATACATGTATTGTAACCAATGCCCATATGCATGAATTGTACCAAATGAAACTATATTTTTTTTCAAATCCAGAATGCATTCTAAATAATGATTAAACTTACGTTAAAACAAGGACACCATGTGTACATCTACTCAGTAGATAAGGGTAGGAATTCAGTGACGTAGGTGAGCATCAGATAGGACTAGATGCTTGTGCATGATGAATTGTTTTAGATGCTTCCCTTCCCTAATAGGTAAACATGCATGTGGATGAAAATTTACCAATATGAAGCACAACTGTAATCCCCATGGTAGTTCAAGAATTCAGTAAAATAGGATCTCTTACTACAAACCTAAGGGTAAGTAGGCTTCTACACCCATATTATGAACCTCCTTGAATTTAAAATGTCTTCTCTTCAAAAATTGCAATAGTTTTTGGCACTGTATTAAACTTTGGAAAAACTGAGGATAATGTCAAAGAATGAATTTTAAGATGATAACCAAAAGCTTTAGGGCTTTTGGTTCAATGGTCTTGCTATAAAAACGAATTCTCTATCAGAACTAATGGATTCTTATGGCTAATGTACTAGTTTTCATTAATGTAGATTACAGAGGAAATGCCCGTGAAATATTTACCATCTGACCAATTCGTCGTGGATCGTAAATGACCTGAGTTCTTGAAAACAACTCTAGGCCCAATACCTACTTTTAAACTTAGATTTTAGGCCCTTTCTCATATAGCACCGTACTAAATCCAGCGCCTAAGTTAAGATTAGGTAACTAATGTTACTGAGAACTGGATAAGTTGATTGTTTGGGTGGTACGCGCACCGCAAATATTATACTGAATTTCAATTCTATTTTCGCTACGACGAAGGGAAAGTATGTTCAGCAATTTCAGACTTTTCGTCACGCAAAGCAACGTTCCCAGTAACCTTAGGGTACAAATATGGAGAGAATCTTAGCAAAGAAGAAGCTATTGGTGGATATAGTGGTGTCGGAGATTTGATAAACGAGTTTTGACATGTATTCGACCGATGAAGACCACCTTCGTCGGTGCAAAAATCATTTTCTTCTTTTTTATCATTATTCTGGAGGTTGTTGGTTTGCAGGCCGAGGTTGTCCTCGCTATTACTTCGTAAAATAGTATCATCGGATGCTGGCCTCAGTTCTTCAGCTTCTCTACCTACGAAATGTCGATCCCTTTTTCTGGTCAAATGAAAGTCAAGTTGTTCCTTAAAATCAGTGTGAGTTGAACTAAAATCAAACTCAACGCCTTTCTCACTTTCGTCCAGCTTGGATCGATCACGGTCTGGGCATGCATCTTCGATGGACTCGGAAAACTTTCTTGGCGTTGGTGTGAGACAGTCACCACTTTTCGTGCCCGACTCTAGCACATCGTGATGATTCATTTCTGGATATGAATGTTTAGCAGGGGATTCCCGTCCGTTTGTGTAGATGTTGTTGTTGGATCGCCGCACTAGAGCTGCCGTGGCTATAGCTGCGTTAAACCTGTTCACGCTCCAGCTGGACCAGAGAGTGTGCAGAGGCAAGGCTGCTTGTGGCTGTGGGACCAACGGATGCAGCTTCTTCTCGCTAGATATTGATAAAGAACCACTTAATGAATTGAATTCTGAGTTCGGCTGCTGATTCTTCTCGTTTTGCATTGGAAGAGAGCCACCAAGTGAACTGAACTCTGACTGTGGATGTTGCTTTTCCTCATTTTTGACTGATGAATAGTCCCACAAAGAATAGATCTCGGAAGGTGAATTTTGAAATCTGGAAATGATTTGCCGGGAAACTGAATTTGTTGTAGAAGGAATAGGAGCTGCAGAGGAAAAATAATTGATTGGTGGTGAAGCAAAATTTGAAGCGATGGTTGCAGTTGGTAGATTCCCCAGGCGGGTCCATTCACTCGAGGTAAGAGAGCTGGGAGGCAGGGCTTTCGATTGTTCTAGAAGATGAAGTGACTGCCTGTGAGAAACTTCGCTCGAATCAAATGATGATGTAAAGGTTGCTGAATTAGTTGTCAAAGGAGAAGAATCATAATCATGTCCAGATCTCGCACGCGTTCGTTGGTTTGTTTCTTCGTCGTCACATCCTTTACTCGTTCTCGAAGCTTCTCTGTTGCTGGTTCCTCTGTGGTTGGTTTTGAGACTTAAGAGTAGATGGCCGTTGTTGTGTGAACCATCGCTTGCTTTGGTCATCAATGGGGCGTACTTTCCGCCCTCTAAATAAAGAGAAGCTCTTGCAGCTAAAATGGTTTTGTCTTCGAGGCTCAGACGAGCAGGTGCGTGATTCAAAAGAGGCTGATGTGGTGAGGACAAGAAAAGGTTCCGACCCCCAAAGTGGGAGTTGAAACTTGGACTGCTGAGGCTCTGGCCGACGTAGCTCGTAATTTGGGCTGGCGAGCAGAGGTCCTGAGTGCTGTAGGTTAAGTTTTGGCCGCTGTATGGGAAATTTTGACCACTTAAGAATAAATTCTGCGTCGCACTGTGGTTGAAATTTTGCTGTGCGCCCATTGTGGATGTCAGATACGCGTGCTCCGAGATCATGGAGTCCATTGTTTCCCTGGGGAATAAAGGAAAAATTTATGTTAAGCCTGATAAGATCACGTTTACCGAATATTGTAAGGTCTAAAGGTAGCGTTTATTGGACAGGAAAGGAATTTTAAAATGGTTCAAATCCGATGGAATATGAATATACTTACGTGCTCAGTTATACCACATTTTAAAGACGTATTTATTCCTATTGGGAAAATAAATGACTTGAAACTAAATGATAACTACCAGTACATCAAACAAAAACCAGGATATTTACGAGAACTGGATTCAGAACTTTTTCCGAACCTACTGAAGCATTAAATTCTTACCGCACGTGACAAACAATGCTATTGATATTGGGAGTATAAAAAAATTAGATGCATACACTAATTTGTGCCTGGAAAAAGGGTAGTAATCTCGAAAGTAATCTGTTTTATAATGTAAATGTTCACAACCGAGTTAACATTAATACGTTAGGTGTTCATACAGCTTACATCTCTTAATTCGAGTACGGGAGAAAGATAACGAATTTTTTTTCAGATCAGAAGTTGTTTTTTTAATAAGGGTAATCGGGTGTCATTTTTAGATGAAGGTGTTAAGTAAGCGGGTAAATATGATTCGAAATGACACAAAAGTGTGACAGATATTAACGTTCGTGCAACAAAAATCCATATCCTTGGAAAGTTGAGGTCTCACCGTCCATGGGAACTGGGATTTTTTCACATGTTTTAAAGCTCTCCACCAAAAAAAAATAAACTCCAAAGAAGCAAAACATAAACTGAAAAATGCTGGCAATCAACAAGTGAGAAGCTGACACTCATGTCCATCGAGGTGTTATTGTTCCAAATAAAGCAATCTTCCGAAAAGTTTTGGTTTTTCACTGTTGCTATGCACAACGAATTTAGTGTATATATGTATTCATGAAATTGATCAAAATTCAATGCATAGAGCAAATACACATACTCTTTTTAAAAGACAACTCCCTATAGTTACCCTCACCCAATTTTCTGCAACATTGTCTCGCGATCCCACAGAATAGTTTTTTTAAGTTGCCCATTTAGTATTCTCAAATTAGTTCGCCTAGTGTTGTTGGGAATTTTTATTTCATAAATAGCTCGTTGGGTTCGTTCATCTAGTTTTGCTTAAAATTATTTCACAGGGAATAGTTCACTATATTTCTTCATTTGGTCCTCTTCGAAATTGCTCTGAATAGAAGCTCGATAGAAATTAGTACTTAGTTTGGGTGAATTCATCCTATATGGAATAACTGGCTATAGTTACTCATTTACTCCCTCAGGTTATTCCATATTGAATGAAAACTCGTGAAATGTATTCATTTTTTTATGTTGCAATTTAACTCATAGAGAATAACTCCCTCAATTTGTTCATTTAGTCGTTTTCAAAGCTCATTGCCCCTCAAATACACCAACCTTACAGTCGAATCCCCATGAAGCCAAGCACTAAAAAATATTTAACGTAAATGCACGCTGGTTAATTTTGGCAATGGCTTCAAAATTGAGTTTGGGTGACAGCGATCTAATTTTAAGCTGCAAAATAAGCGATAGAAAAAGTGGGGCAAACGCTATATTTCAATCACAATTTAAAAATTGGCTGCGTCGAAATTGATTTAGGCGGCAATTTGTGATGAGCAACAGTCCAGGACGCAAGCCTTGTTTCACCTGCGCAAATTAGTTGGAATTTTCCCTGATAACGCGATTGTGTCGGACAACTGCATTATCATTTGAAGCCAAGGACACAACTGACAGACTCACTGCTACTATATTGTCTCGATTTGTGGCTCAGTGAAATATTTAAATTTTTTAGAATGAAATATCTTACTGTGTATCGGTATCTAAAATATTACATTGTTTAAAAATGTATTTTTAAAGCTAATCAATTTGAAACGGAATTAAACGTTCAACCGGTTTTGGAGATGATGTACAGGAAAATTTGATTGTTTGTGAGTGAGGTTATATTGAATGTAGTGTTAATGAAAATGTTACAAATATAGAGGGATAGTAGAGGAATAGACTCAGCGTTACGTGCATATTTTGAAAGGTTACCTTATGTGTTTGTGGGTCAAGATATTAATATTATTTATATTTTAGTTGAGAGTAATTATTTTGGGTTCACCGTGAGCCATATTTAGCCTATGTTATCTGTTTACGAATGTTGTCAACAATTGAAAAGATAAATGGAACTTTTTCGAAGTGTAAAATTATCTTCAATAACGTATTACAATGAAAATATAAAACCTTCTGTAGAATTGGCATCGAAAATAAACATGACAGGGAATCAATCATGGCATATATTCTCGCAGAACCCGTTTAAAGAGGCAGGAAAGTATAAAAGTACTACGAAAGTTAATAAATTAGAGTCAGTACTAAGGCGTATAACTTTGCTAAGATTCACGGGGGCAGAGCTCGCTTAAAAAATTCACATATGTTATGGTTCAAGTTGTTGTCGCCAACCCAACGTGCCATCTGCACATCTATCGAATTCTCTCCCTTATCAGCTCCCATTCAAATTAATATCTAATCTAAACAGTACTTGTAAATGAAACCTTCTTATGTTTTTGTCATAGTTCTTCAACAAGTTTCCAAGTTTCCGATGAAGAGACCCACCAATTGTCCCTGAGGGGATTTTCATAATGCTGCTAACCGACCTGCAGTCACTAACTTATTTTTTATAAGTACTTAATGAACGCTAAATTAAGACACGATCCAGTTATTGTTCGTAATTTTCAACAATTACTCACTACAATTGACTTTAAATTTGAATTGAATATTGAACTTCAGTTTAACCCATCACAGGAAACATGGTAACAGCACCTCGATGCCTCATGACGCCCAAAGCGAGACTGAAAACTATGGACACACCAAATGAAATTCTTGAGTTGCCTCATTCTTAACTCAACGGATACATTTTTCATAAAAAATGTGTTTCTCAGATGATCAGTTATTCATAATAACCCTTAAAGAAGTCATTTGAAGCCTACCACACAATTCCAACTCCCTCCATGACCCGAAACTTTCCGATTTCAATTTCACATGCCGTTTGAAATGAAGATTCGAATTTTTTGTTGGTGCAAGCAGTCGCGTCAGAGGTTCACTGCTTGATTGCTTGATGACTTTACGGTCCCGACGGAGCGCGTGTGCTTGTGCTTGTAAACCGACACTTTTTGAGCTCACCCTTGCTTGGGAAAGGAATTTTTTAATCAGTAAATTGTGTGTTTCATAGGGGGAGGCTGGTCCAATTTTTTAAATTGGCTGCATCGTAAAATTTGGTTGTGATGACCGTTGTATTGTACGGTTTTTGTGGGGACTGTGTTGTGTCAACTGTGTTGTTGTGTGGACTGTGTTGTGTGGACTGTGTTGTTGTGTGGACTGTGTTGTTGTGTGGACTGTGTTGTGTCAACTGTGTTGTTGTGTGGACTGTGTTGTGTGGACTGTGTTGTTGTGTGGACTGTGTTGTTGTGTGGACTGTGTTGTGTGGACTGTTTTGTTGTGTGGTCTGTGTTGTTGTGTGGACTGTGTTGTGTGGACTGTTTTGTTGTGTGGACTGTGTTGTTGTGTGGACTGTGTTGTTGTGTGGACTGTGTTGTGTCAACTGTGTTGTTGTGTGGACTGTGTTGTGTGGACTGTGTTGTTGTGTGGACTGTGTTGTTGTGTGGACTGTGTTGTGTGGACTGTTTTGTTGTGTGGTCTGTGTTGTTGTGTGGACTGTGTTGTGTGGACTGTGTTGTTGTGTGGACTGTTTTGTTGTGTGGTCTGTGTTGTTGTGTGGACTGTGTTGTACGGGGACTGTGTTGTGTGGACTGTGTTGTTGTGTGGACTGTGTTGTGTGGACTGTGTTGTTGTGTGGACTGTGTTGTGTGGACTGTTTTGTTGTGTGGTCTGTGTTGTTGTGTGGACTGTGTTGTTGTGTGGACTGTGTTGTGTGGACTGTGTTGTTGTGTGGACTGTGTTGTGTGGACTGTGTTGTTGTGTGGTCTGTGTTGTGTGGACTGTGTTGTTGTGTGGACTGTGTTGTGTGGACTGTTTTGTTGTGTGGTCTGTGTTGTTGTGTGGACTGTGTTGTTGTGTGGACTGTGTTGTTGTGTGGACTGTGTTGTTGTGTGGACTGTGTTGTGTGGACTGTGTTGTTGTGTGGTCTGTGTTGTTGTGTGGACTGTGTTGTTGTGTGGACTGTGTTGTTGTGTGGACTGTGTTGTGTGGACTGTGTTGTTGTGTGGTCTGTGTTGTTGTGTGGACTGTGTTGTTGTGTGGACTGTGTTGTGTGGACTGTGTTGTTGTGTGGACTGTGTTGTTGTGTGGACTGTGTTGCTGTGTGGACTGTGTTGTTGTGTGGACTGTGTTGTTGTGTGGACTGTGTTGTGTGGACTGTGTTGTTGTGTGGTCTGTGTTGTTGTGTGGACTGTGTTGTTGTGTGGACTGTGTTGTTGTGTGGACTGTGTTGTTGTGTGGACTGTGTTGTGTGGACTGTGTTGTTGTGTGGTCTGTGTTGTTGTGTGGACTGTGTTGTTGTGTGGACTGTGTTGTGTGGACTGTGTTGTGTGGACTGTGTTGTTGTGTGGTCTGTGTTGTTGTGTGGACTGTGTTGTTGTGTGGACTGTGTTGTTGTGTGGACTGTGTTGTTGTGTGGACTGTGTTGTGTGGACTGTGTTGTTGTGTGGTCTGTGTTGTTGTGTGGACTGTGTTGTTGTGTGGACTGTGTTGTGTGGACTGTGTTGTTGTGTGGACTGTGTTGTGTGGACTGTGTTGTTGTGTGGTCTGTGTTGTGTGGACTGTGTTGTTGTGTGGACTGTGTTGTGTGGACTGTGTTGTTATGTGGTCTGTGTTGTTGTGTGGACTGTGTTGTGTGGACTGTGTTGTGTGGACTGTGTTGTTGTGTGGACTGTGTTGTTGTGTGGACTATGTTGTTGTGTGGACTGTGTTGTGTGGACTGTGTTGTGTGGACTGTGTTGTTGTGTGGACTGTGTTGTTGTGTGGACTGTGTTGTGTGGATTGTGTTGTTGTGTGGACTGTGTTGTTGTGTGGACTGTGTTGTTGTGTGGACTGTGTTGCTGTGTGGACTGTGTTGTTGTGTGGACTGTGTTGTTGTGTGGACTGTGTTGTTGTGTGGACTGTGTTGTTGTGTGGACTGTGTTGTTGTGTGGACTGTGTTGTTGTGTGGGCTGTGTTGTTGTGTGGACTGTGTTGTTGTGTGGACTGTGTTGTTGTGTGGACTGTGTTGTTGTGTGGGCTGTGTTGTTGTGTGGACTGTGTTGTTGTGTGGACTGTGTTGTGTGGACTGTGTTGTTGTGTGGACTGTGTTGTTGTGTGGACTGTGCTGTTGTGTGGACTGTGTTGTTGTGTGGGCTGTGTTGTTGTGTGGACTGTGTTGTTGTGTGGACTGTGTTGTTGTGTGGACTGTGTTGTTGTGTGGACTGTGTTGTTGTGTGGGCTGTGTTGTTGTGTGGGCTGTGTTGTTGTGTGGACTGTGTTGCTGTGTGGACTGTGTTGTTGTGTGGACTGTGTTGTTGTGTGGACTGTGTTGCTGTGTGGACTGTGTTGTTGTGTGGGCTGTGTTGTTGTGTGGACTGTGTTGTTGTGTGGACTGTGTTGTTGTGTGGACTGTGTTGCTGTGTGGACTGTGTTGTTGTGTGGACTGTGTTGCTGTGTGGACTGTGTTGTTGTGTGGACTGTGTTGTTGTGTGGACTGTGTTGCTGTGTGGACTGTGTTGTTGTGTGGGCTGTGTTGTTGTGTGGACTGTGTTGCTGTGTGGACTGTGTTGTTGTGTGGACTGTGTTGTTGTGTGGACTGTGTTGCTGTGTGGACTGTGTTGTTGTGTGGACTGTGTTGTTGTGTGGACTGTGTTGCTGTGTGGACTGTGTTGTTGTGTGGACTGTGTTGTTGTGTGGACTGTGTTGCTGTGTGGACTGTGTTGTTGTGTGGACTGTGTTGTTGTGTGGACTGTGTTGTTGTGTGGACTGTGTTGTTGTGTGGACTGTGTTGTTGTGTGGGCTGTGTTGTTGTGTGGACTGTGTTGTTGTGTGGACTGTGTTGTGTGGACTGTGTTGTTGTGTGGGCTGTGTTGTTGTGTGGACTGTGCTGTTGTGTGGACTGTGTTGTTGTGTGGACTGTGTTGTTGTGTGGACTGTGTTGTTGTGTGGGCTGTGTTGTTGTGTGGACTGTGTTGTTGTGTGGACTGTGTTGTGTGGACTGTGTTGTTGTGTGGGCTGTGTTGTTGTGTGGACTGTGCTGTTGTGTGGACTGTGTTGTGTGGACTGTGTTGTTGTGTGGACTGTGTTGTTGTGTGGACTGTGTTGTTGTGTGGAATGTGTTGTTGTGTGGACTGTGTTGTTGCGTGGACTGTGTTGTTGTGTGGACTGTGTTGTTGTGTGGACTGTGTTGTTGTGTGGACTGTGCTGTGTGGACTGTGTTGCTGTGTGGACTGTGTTGCTGTGTGGACTGTGTTGTTGTGTGGACTGTGTTGTTGTGTGGACTGTGTTGTTGTGTGAACTGTGTTGTTGTGTGGACTGTGTTGTGTGGACTGTGTTGTTGTGTGGACTGTGTTGTTGTGTGGACTGTGTTGTTGTGTGGACTGTATTTTTGTGTGGACTGTGTCGCTGTGTGGACTGTGTTGTTGTGTGGACTGTGTTGTTGTGTGGACTGTGTTATTGAGTGGACTGTGTTGTTGTGTGGACTGTGTTGTTTTGTGGACTGTGTTGCTGTGTGGACTGTGTTGTTGTGTGGACTGTGTTGTTGTGTGGATTGTGTTGTTGTGTGGACTGCGTTATTGTGTGGACTGTGTTGTTGTGTGGACTGTGTTGTTGTGTGGACTGTGTTGTTGTGTGGACTGTGTTGTTGTGTGGACTGTGTTGTTGTGTGGACTGTGTTGTTGTGTGGACTGTGTTGTTGTGTGGACTGTGTTGTGTGGACTGTGTTGTTGTGTGGACTGTGTTGTTGTGTGGACTGTGTTGCTGTGTGGACTGTGTCGCTGTGCGGACTGTGTTGCTGTATGAACTGTGTCGCTGTGTGGACTATGTCGCTGTGTGGACTGTGTCGCTGTGTGGACTGTGTTGCTGTGTGGACTGTGTCGCTGTGTGGACTGTGTGGCTGTGTGAACTGTGTCGCTGTGTGGACTATGTCGCTGTGTGGAGTGTGTCGCTGTGTGGACTGTGTTGTTGTGTGGACTATGTTGTGTGTACTATGTTGTTGTGTGGATTGTGTTGTTGTGTGGACTGTGTTGTTGTGTGTACTGTGTTGTGTGGACTGTGTCGCTGTATGGACTGTGGTGTTGTGTGGACTGTGTTGTGTGGACTGTGTTGTTGTGTAAACTGTGTTGTTGTGTGGACTGTGTTGTGTGGACTGTGTTGTTGTGTGGACTGTGTTGTGTGGACTGTGGTGCTGTGTGGGCTGTGTTGTGTGGACTGTTTTGTTGTGTGGACTGTGTCGTGTGGACTGTGTTGTTGTGTGGACTGTGTTGTGTGGACTGTGTTGTTGTGTGGACTGTGTTGTGTGGACTGTGTTGTTGTGTTGACTGTGTTGTTGTGTGGACTGTGTCGCTGTGTGGACTGTGTTGCTGTGTGGGTTGTGTCGCTGTGTGGACTGTGTTGCTGTGTGGACTGTGCTGCTGTGTGAACTGTGTCGCTGTGTGGACTGTGTCGCTGTGTGGACTGTGTCGCTCTGTGGACTGTATCGCTGTGTGGACTGTGTCGTTGTGTGTACGGTGTCGCTGTGTGGACTGTGTCGCTGTGTGGACTGTGTTGCTGTGTGAACTGTGTCGCTGTGTGAACTGTGTCGCTGTGTGGACTATGTTGCTGTGGGAACTGTGTCGCTGTGTGGACTTTGTCGTTGCGTGGACTGTGTCGCTGTGTGGACTGTGTCGCTGTGTGGACTGTGTCGCTGTGTGGACTGTGTCGCTGTGTGGACTGTGTTGCTGTGTGGACTGTGCTGCTGTGTGAACTGTGTCGTTGTGTGGACTGTGTCGCTGTGTGAACTGTGTCGCTGTGTGGACTGTATCGCTGTGTGGACTGTGTCGTTGTGTGTACGGTGTCGCTGTGTGGACTGTGTCGCTGTGCGGACTGTGTTGCTGTGTGGACTATGTCGCTGTGTGAACTGTGTCGCTGTGTGGACTGTGTTGCTGTGGGAACTGTGTTGCTGTGTGGACTTTATCGTTGTGTGGACTGTGTCGCTGTGTGAACTGTGTCGCTGTGTGGACTGTGTCGCTGTGTGGACTGTGTCGCTGTGTGGACTGTGTCGCTGTGTGGACTGTTTTGCTGTGTGGACTGTGTCGCTGGGTGGACTGTGTCGCTGTGTGGACTGTGCTGCTGTGTGGACTGTGTCGCTGTGTGGACTGTGTCGCTGTGTGGATAGTGTCGCTGTGTGGACTGTGTTGCCGTGTGGACTGTGTCGCTGTGTGGACTGTGTCGCTGTGTGGACTGTGTTGCCGTGTGGACTGTGTCACTGGGTGGACTGTGTCGCTGTGTGGACTGTGTCGCTGTGTGGACTGTACAGTTTTACAGTGGTCGCAGAGACGTAAACTTACATTCACATTTTTCCAATAAATTTAAGCTAAACTCATCACGCATTAAACTTTTCGTTTAACATAATTAGTCCAGGCTTACTGAATTGTCTTGAAAGAAATTTAGGATCTTTAGTACTTGGAAATTTAGTGTTTATAAATTTATTACTCAGAAATCTAGTATCAATATTTAGTATTTAGAAATTTAGTATGAACTCTCGTTGAAAGAAATACCATGAGTATGACAGTTTTGCTGCTTTTTCGTAATTCATTGATCACATATTTTCACCTAACAAAACTATGTTGAAACAAGTTGATACTCTCTGGCTCAAATACATTATTTTAATTATTTTTTTAAAATAGATTACGACTTCAAAAATTTTTGATTAGCAATAATCCATAGTATTTTCTAAAAGTGCTGAAATTTTTAATTGTTTTCAGAGCTTCAAACCCACACGACCCACACCCACACGACCCACACCCACACGACCCACACCCACACGACCCACACCCACACGACCCACACCCACACGACCCACACGACCCACACCCACACGACCCACACCCACACGACCCACACCCACACGACCCACACCCACACGACCCACACCCACACGACCCACATCCACACGACCCACACCCACACGACCCACACCCACACGACCCACACCCACACGACCCACACCCACACGACCCACACCCACACGACCCACACCCACACGACCCACACCCACACGACCCACACCCACACGACCCACACCCACACGACCCACACCCACACGACCCACATCCACACGACCCACACCCACACGACCCACACCCACACGACCCACATCCACACGACCCACACCCACACGACCCACACCCACACGACCCACACCCACACGACCCACACCCACACGACCCACACCCACACGACCCACACCCACACGACCCACACCCACACGACCCACACCCACACGACCCACACCCACACGACCCACATCCACACGACCCACACCCACACGACCCACACCCACACGACCCACATCCACACGACCCACACCCACACGACCCACACCCACACGACCCACACCCACACGACCCACACCCACACGACCCACACCCACACGACCCACACCCACACGACCCACACCCACACGACCCACACCCACACGACCCACACCCACACGACCCACACCCACACGACCCACATCCACACGACCCACACCCACACGACCCACACCCACACGACCCACACCCACACGACCCACACCCACACGACCCACACCCACACGACCCACACCCACACGACCCACACCCACACGACCCGAACTGTTTCTTATAGACTTTCTCGCAAGACAACTCGAAATCAAATGCCAATCGTTTATGTCATAGATCATTTTTGGAATACCGTCGATAAAAATTATCGATGTTTATAACATTCATTATAACAGCGTTGTCAATAACTCACGCGTTTAGATAACTTAGGTAAATTTTAAAAATTTAATTTTTTTACAGCCTAAATACCTTTCACATCAAGTTGTTGGAAATTTTAGATTGCTTTTGCGTGTTATAAATCGTTGTTTTCTAGAAAGTTTTAAGGTTCCTATAACGAACACATTACCTGAAGAATTTATCTAGGGCTTTTTTCAGTACGGATTTAGTTAATTGAAAGTTTCATTTGTTTACAACGCGAGCACAGAAAAAAGCTGATTTTTTCGCAAAATAACCAAACTTCTAAGTACGATATTTTTTACAACGTACGTGTAAATTCTCAAAAGAAATCTAGCACAGCGCCAAAATGCGATAAAAGAGCAAAAAAAGCCTGAAGTTGATACTTGCATGAATTTACCAGCAACGCGCGGCTCCCTTCTGGATCGCGAGATGGAATGCGCCAGCCGAGCTCGATAGCTTTCGCAGGGAGGGACATTCGGGGCTTGCCAATATCCACCACCTCGAAAAATGGATTTTTCGCTTCATTAATCAGAACCCGCATCATTTTTTGGGAGCACTCGATTCATCATGAGGGCACGGCGGAGGATTTGAGCATCTGGTCCTGATCCTTATAATTACTGGTTTCGATTAACCGGTATCCCTGATACAGGTTTTACTCGGTATCTTTGATACCAGTGTTTATCGGGAACTTTAATACCGGTAGTACCTAGTCTCTCTAATACAAGTTTAGCTAGTCTACCTGATATCGGTATTCCTCTGGATCTCTGAGATAGGTATAACTTTGATACCGGTAATTCCCAAAAACTTCAACCTGTGATACAGGTTTTACCCGGAATCTTTCATGCCGGCATTACCCGGGAGCTTTAATTAAAATCGGTTTTACCCGGTATCTGTGCAACAGATATTTACTGGTCTATATGATACCGGTATTATTCGGTATCACTAAAACGGGTATAACCCTTTGACACCGGTTCTTTTGACACCGGTATTACCCGGTACATATAATAATGGCATTATCCTGCATTCCTGATACCGGAAAACCCGATACCTTTTACAGTGGTATTAATCGGCATCCCTGATACCGAGTCGGTTATAAAACACGACGAATTTAGCAAGGTTACGCAGGCGATAACCCGAAATGGCACCTGGTTTTACAGAGTGGAGAAAGTTATATGTATCACTGAGTGACAGTACCGTTAGTGATAATTTCACAGTACTTGAAGCAAGACAGTGTTTCAATTATTATTTAGTTTTAGATTAATAGACTTACTAAATATGAGAATATTCAGATTCGCAGGATGATGCGTATGTTCATTTGATGCTAGTTTCACAATTCTTAAAACTGTTTTCTGCCTAGTTGTGCATGTAAAATATACTATAAGTGTATTTATATGCTTTATTGTATTTATTTGACTTATTGCATAGGATTGCACTTATTGCATAGCATATTTCACAGGTTTGAGCATTGATCTCAAGCTGGTTTTGTGGCGACTATATAAATTTGTGAACACATTTTCCTTTCATGCGATCCATTAAAAAGAGAACCAAAAAAATCGTTACATAATATTTTGATAACTTGTTCGTTCAATGGCGATTTGATGCAAGTTTTCTGAATGACCATTGGTTCTGAAACATTTTTGCAAAGAATTAGGTCGGTTTTACGCTAGTTTGGGAGGCACACAGTCCTGAAATGCCCTTTAAATTTTGTAGAAAAATTTACAAATGATTTTTTATGCCATCGCTGCTCAATATATTGGTTCTGAAATAAATGAAAATATTTTTAAAATGAATATGATGAAGATTAATCATTTATACGCTTCTTTCACTCCTCAGACTCCCCTCACTCCCCTCACTCCCTTCACTCCCTCACTCCCCACACCCGTCTCACTCCCCTCACTCCCTCACTCCCCACACCCCACACTCCCCTTACTCCCCTCACTCCCTCACTCCCCCCACCCCACACTCCCCTCACTCCCCTCACTCCCTCACTCTCCACACTCCCCTCACTCCCTCACTCCCCACACCCCTTTCACTCCTCCACTCCCTTCACTCCCCTCACCCCCCCATTCCCCCACTCTCCCACTCCAGCCCCGCTTGGCAAGCTGTCAACCCTCAGGCTGCGACTTATACGCAAGATTTGAAGACGATCTTTATTTTAGCTTCTCGTTGTTTTCTGCGGCAAGTTTGGAAGTGTAATCTGTCTCCAGGGGATATTGGAAACCTGCCCCCCTCTGTGTCTCACCCCCTCTCACTCTCTCCCTTTCCGTCCCTCTCTCTCTCCCTCCCTCTCCCTCCAGCGCGCTCTCTCTCCTACTCTTTTTCTTCAAACCATGCCTCCTTTTCCTATTTATTTTAACATATTTTCTCTTCCCCCTCTCTCTATCTCTATTTTATACTCTTCCTCTCTCTTCAAACAGTGTTTCCCTTCCTTATTCATTTTCTTTCATTCTCCACTCTCCCTCTTCCGCACTCCCCTGATGTTTATTCAGACAGTATCATTTTTCTCCTAAATACTGTAACTCTTTCTATTTTTTACATTTTATGCAATAATATCTGTGTTTCTCGCAATTTCTTCGTTTGTTCGTTTTCATGTGGGTCCAAATGTAGTCAAAAATAATTTTTAGTCGTCTATCACTTCATAGCTCATTGTGCCGTGAGCTACAGCACCGTCTTATATAATGTCAGTAACATCAGTGATAATATCACAATGATAATACCAGTGTTTTTTAGGTCATAGTATTCACAAATTCACGAACCGCGACCATTTCTGTAAGGAACTCACGTTATTTATAGTTTACATTGTCTATTAACCACAAAACCTTAAGAATGTGTTTAAGTAACCTTCGCATTTTTTAGTTCGTAGTATATTTGTATGTGCCATCAAATCTTGATAACATACGCAGTAGCCTCATACATTTTATTGCATCGTATGTACAATTTTATTGTACAACATACATCAACGTGTAAAATTGTTTAGGATTTTGTGCCTAAAATTGGTGAAACTTAAAAAAGTCATTTCAACACTGCTTTTTAAAAGTATTAAAAATTCATTTAGCTTCGAAATTCATCCCTCCAATTTCTAGAAAGAATGCAACTACATTTCGAATTGGTACTCCAAAAAATGTTGAAATTTTAGCTTAGGAGTCGTACTTGGAAATCCACAGGCCTAGTATATCGAAACTAGGATAATTTTAGCAGGCACTTTGTTAAGGGGGTCCTCCCGTCATATCTGAGTTTTGATCCGATTGGTCTGAAATGTGGCCAATATATGTATTTTTTGAAGAAAACATATTTTGTTCGAAAACTTTTTTGATTTAGGCCTAAGTTTTTCCGGAAAATTTGAAATATTAGTTTTTTGAGTCATTTTCTACATATTTCAAAAGAATAGAAGTCATTGAGTTTTTATGCTAGATCAAATTCAAAGAAAGTCTTGGAATCCTTGGAACATTTCCAACAAAGTTACATTCAGGGATTTTGTATTTTTTTGTATATGCGATATTTTACCAATATATCATATATACCGAAATTTTTGGATTTGAACTATGATAAAAAAAATAGAATGTAAAAATGGAAAAAGTGGCAATATAAATTTGTTAAAAATGTTTCAAGGATTCTAAAACTGTCTTTGTTTTCTTCCCAGCATAAAAACTCAATGACTTCTATTCTTTTGAATTTTGAAAGTAACTTTACACTACTGGCCAATAACAAAATTTTTTGTTGGAGTGTAATATGATGAAAAAATTATGTAATTGAATGCTGTTTTCATTTTTATTTCGATAATCTCCGTGCATAACTTCATATTCACACTGTGAATTGTAATTTCCACGTAAAAAAAAATTTTACTTATTTCATAAAAATTATGAAATTTTTTGTTTTCACTCTGATTCTTATGAAGATTGACTATAAAATGTAACTTTCCAAAAGAACACAATATCATCTATACATTTTTTGATTCAGCCCTTAGTTTTTGAAAAAATTTACACATTGGTTTTTAGTCCATTGGTATTGTTATTTCAAAAGAATAGAACTCATTGAGTTTTTATGCTAGAAAAAAAAGACAGTTTTAGAATCCTTGAAACATATCTAACAAAAGTAACTTCGCAAATTTTCCATTTCTTTTTTTTTTTCTTTTTATATGGAGTCGAAATGGGGTCGAAAATTAAAGATTTTGGTCTCCACCCCCCCCCCCCCCCCACTGGGGGGGGGATCTATTGTCCGTAGCGCCATAAAATTTTAGGACCGAACAGTCCACCACCTAAGGGTCCTTTTCCAACAAAAACATGAAAAATGACGACCGGAGAGAAAAGGGGCCTGGGAGGACCCCCTTAAGTGTTTCCTCCTAACCTGAAACTCTTATTTAAAGAAAAAAAGTTTCCACGGCTGCGATCAGTAATTTGAGTCTCATTAGGTCATCTTCATGACTAATAATTGAAGATGAAATAAAATATGATAAATTTGGATACTTGTAACCGCAATAAAATACGGACACTGTCGTTCAACTACATAAATACTGGCTTTTCTTTACCACAATTGAATACGGACATCTCTACAACTCCGCAAAAATACGGAAACCTAAACAAAAATACGGACACCTGTACACCTCCACAAAATACGGACACCTCTACACAGCAAAAATACGGACACCTCTACAGAGCAAAAATACGGACACCTCTACACCACAAAAATACGGACACCTCCACACCACAAAAATACAGACACCTCTGCACCACAAAAATACGGACACCTCTACACCACAAAAATACGGACACCTCTACACCACAAAAATACGGACACCTCCACACCACAAAAATACAGACACCTCTGCACCACAAAAATACGGACACCTCTACACCACAAAAATACGGACACCTCTACACCACAAAAATACAGACACCTCCACACCACAAAAATACGGACACCTCTACACTACAAAAATACGGACACCTCCACAAAAATACGGACACCTCCGCAAAAATACGGACACGACCATTTCGCGACATGGAAAGCCATGATTCGCGTCTCCGTCACGTCAGCCAGACGTGACACGACGGCACACCTGCCTGGCGGACGACTTAATTGGTCGATATGAGGCACGTGACGCTCTCAGCTCCGACAGACATTGACGCTCATGAATGTATCGTCATTAAGATTCAAAAGACCTCGTAATTGAATATATTGCCATTGCAGATTATGAAGTCTTTTCAAGACTGATCTCTCGGATATGATCCTTGTGAGTCTGATGATCTCATTGACGGGTTGTGAAAGTGGTCATAAAGTTAGGACGGGCTGGTGAATTGATCATTATGCTGTTAACGAGATTATTGAAATGGTAGTGAACCTTTGGCATCATCGTCTCGTTTCTTCTCGGGAAAATATCGCGTGCATTTTTAAACGAGATCATAAAACGATCGTGTATTTTCGTGAAATTTCAAGACGATGGTGTTATCAGGCACCGAATAACTGACTTTTTTCCCAATTTTCAAAAACATCTGATAATCACATATACTTTCAAGAATAATGATACAAAATATGAGATTTTCTCTCCTGGCATTTCATATTCTCGTATTATCGTGAGATCACACTTCGAAGTAAGTTTCAAGTGAAATTTAAAACGCCAGGTTAAGTATGAAAAATTGGGCCCCAAATTGAACAAATTTTTTATATGTGTAATATAAATAATTTGTAAGCACTGTAATGCTGCCACGTGTATTTTAAACGAGTAATTTACCTTCGTTTCATAAATATAAAAAAACTGAAAATATTTCACATAGAGTAAATCGCCATTAGAAATCTATGTAGAACAAAGTAGGGAAAGGAATTTTCGAAAACTCATCTCGACAGAGCGTTTATCCATTTCTCTCTAAACTCGTTCTATTTTCACAGACCTTTTGAGTACTCATACGCTTAAACATATAATTCCCATCATATCACCCGGCCGCGTAAATTCCAAGTCGACTCAGCCACAATACAAGGCAGATAACGCAGTGCAGGCAAGTCTACTCGGAAGAACTTACGCTACCGGCTGTATCGCTACGATGACGTAAATAGTCAACAAAACCGCCCTTGCACCAATTCTCCCTTTGGAAAACAAGGAACCGAGTCGCAGCGCTGACGGACGTCACTTCCTCTGGCTAACGAGCTGCTCTGCCACACAGCGCGCCCCACACGGTGGCATCGGTTGTCCATGGGTGATGTTGCGGGTTTGTCCCGACCTTGTTATCGTGAGTTATCCCGAAATTTATTCTGACCTTGTTATCGTGAGTTATTACGCTAGTTATCCTGACCTTGCTATCGTAGGTTATCCCGGTAGTTAATCTGACCTTGTTATCCCGCTAGTTATTCTTACCTTGTGATCTATAGTAATTGTAGAGGTATTATCCTGCAATTGTTATCAATAGGTATTCTAACATTATTACTCTGACCTTGTTAGCTTGAGATATCCCGACAGTTATCCTGATCTTGTTATTAATGGGTTTTTTAGCTTACTGATTTAGATCTTGTTACCGTTAGTTATCCCGGGATAGAAATTTAGACCTTGCTATCGCCAGTTATTCTAGTGTTGTGACCCTGCCTGTTATCGTACGTTGTTCTAATTTTGTCATCTATAACGTCAGCGTAATTTTCACCAAAGGATCGAAATGACGGGCGAAATTATCTCTAACATTAGCTCCACCATTAATGAATGGTCATAATAATGGTAATTAGGAATAATGGTGGACATAATTTACATATGGTCGTCAGAATTAAAACATGCAAAAACTCGTCTGAAAAAATGGTCAAAATACAGGATACCAAAACGTTCAAAATTGCTCGTTTCAAAATAATGGTCAAAGTTACTGGGTACAGAAATATTGCAATGATCTGTTTTCAAAACCAAGCATAAAAATGATAATGTACTGAAACTTTCCAAAAACTCGTTTTTCAAAAAATATCACAATTACGAGGTTCATATAACTAATTAACTAATAATTATGATGAATTGTGAAAGTAATATGAAAATATTCACTAAACAGTTTTCACAATCACTTAGTTCATTATCACGACATATAATTCATTTGAAAAATTTTTTAAAAGATCATCACAATAACTGGGGACATCAACACACCAACGATTCCATTAAAAAAATAACTTTGAAAATCACAGATTACATAAACGCACCAAAAATCACCTTCAAAAATAAATTTCAAAAGTCACAGGGCATAGAAACACAACAAGATGCGCAATTATAAACAACTCTCATTTTCAATGGGCATACAAGATAGCTTAACTTGCCTCTCAAAGTCGATGAGGCGTGACGAGTCGCGGAAGCCTTTCGCGAAAGGGTTGCTGTCTATCTTCAGTTTCGTGATCTGGGGGAGAAATTAAACAAGTTCTGTACCAGGTTTAGTGATCTGGGGAAAAATGAAACAAGCGTTGTATCAAGTTTAGGGATCTGGGGGAGAAATTAAACAAGTTCTGTATCAGGTTTAGTGATCTGGGGAAAAATTAAACAAGCGTTGTATCAAGTTTAGGGATCTGGGGGAGAAATTAAACAAGTTCTGTACCAGGTTTAGTTATCTGGGGAAAAATGAAACAAGCGTTGTATCAAGTTTAGGGATCTGGGGGAGAAATTAAACAAGTTCTGTATCAGGTTTAGTGATCTGGGGAAAAATTAAACAAGCCAAGTATCAAGTTTAGGGATCTGGTGGAGAAATTAAACAAGTTCTGTATCAGGTTTAGTGATCTGGCGAAAAATGAAACAAGCGTTGTATCAAGTTTAGGGTTCTGGGGGAGAAATTAAACAAGTTCTGTACCAGGTTTAGTGATCTGGGGAAAAATGAAACAAGCGTTGTATCAAGTTTAGGGATCTAAGAAAAAAGGAGGAAGCAAGTTTTGTATCAAGTTTCGTGATCAGGAGGAGAATTGAAACAAGTTTGGAATTCTGATTGAATTGAAACAAGTTTAGGGATCTAGGCGAAAATGAAGCAAGTTTTATAACAAATTTCGTGATTGGGAGAGAAGTAAGTTTTGTGTTGTTTCACGATCATAGAATAGAGAAATGAAATAAGTTTTTGCATTAAAATTTAGAAATAAATTTAACAATCCCTTATTAGTGCATGGATTGACTGACTGATTGATCAATAATAAAGTTTTGAATTCATGAGGTAACATTTCATCGAAGTGAATAAATTTTTTCCTCAAAGAACTAAATTATCAAAATTTTAATTAGTTATTATTAACGCACAGATTACTGTTTTCATTGATAAAATTCTCATGGATAATTTTCAAAATTTGCGTATAAAAAATAATAGTTTACAGAGATATTAAAACCAGAAGTAAACTCTTACAATAGATAAAAACATATTCATGACATTTATTAAGAACACCTCAACAAAAATACTTATACTCTACACGAATTATTTCATCATACTTTAACGCATCAACACACGAGTTAGTCAACCACACTGACGCCGAAAATATGTAAAAAATATCTAAGTACGTAAAAAGATAAGTAGAATGAACTAATAATGAACTGTCACAAGTATTGAATGAATTCCTTCTCCAAAAAAAATCAAATAAAACCATCTCCAATGGAACAATGTCTTTCATCTATTCGCTCAACTTACATGAAAAATACGACGCATGCGTGAGATGTGAAGTTAGTAACCAGTCATCTGGTCACGGAGTGTCTTAGTTAAAAAATCCTTTGTTGTGCTGATATTAAAAAACTGAATTTATCGATCTCGTGTGGACATACTGCTCTTCTTTTACGATTATCTTCTTTTAATATTATTACTAACGCAGATTATTTAAGATTATTACTGTGTTTAAGAATGTTTTAAGATTAAAGTTTTACTTGCAGAGAGGCACTCGTAACCCGGAGTTAAAAATCAGCAGCTGTTGTGGCGTTTGAAAATAAGAGGGAATATTGCAGTAATGTGCGGAGTATCTGGGTGCACAAGTGTGTATTAATTGATTCATTTGTGGAGTTATTCATCAACTTAGGTATATATTTTATTTATCAATTTATTTATATTTACTACGTTGAATGAGAATGAGAAGAATAATGAATCTTCATCTGCAAAGTGAAAGTGAAGTATTCCCCATTGATGCAGTTAATCAAGTAAATTGTAAATTTTCAAATAAACATGTCAAGCAAGCCCAGTTAATTTTGTAATCGTTGCATGTGTAATTTTGACCGCCCTATACAAAAGCTGTACTTGCGCTGCCGTAATCATAGCTGTCCTGGCAAAAAAGTTACATTGAGAAGCTGTTCTCCTAACCGCTAGGACTTCCATGAGAGTACAGAAACATATCTTTAAGTCATATGTTTCTAAAGAAAAATTAACTTTCTTGAAAATTAATTTATTAATTTAATTTAGAAATTTCTAGAATAATTAAATCATAAATCAGCTTCTACGAAATAAATAATTTAAACTTAAGAAGCACAGAAAAGTGGCTCCAACATCGTGGAGAATGTTCTCAAAAACTAGGTGCACAGTGACAGTGTGGTCAGTGGCATGGATGCCAAGTTGACAATAATGCTTAATCTGCTATCGAATTGAGGTACCAAAACTCTGACTTTGAAAATCCTTGAACCAAACAAACTGTCCCCTCAGAAACGCCTAACTGAGCCTTACATGAGCCCAAGACCATAGTTTAATCTGTCATTCAATTTAGGAAGGCCGCCCACAATTATCTAGAAGTGATATCAGAATCTTGTATAGAAATCACCTGCATACCAGTTTTGCGTGATGAATAAGTTTTCCATAACAATATAAAACCACGTTCAAAAGAGTGCATTTGCTTAATATTTGATGTTTATCATTTGTCTTCAGAGAGCATTTTTGCGAAATCACAAACCCTATTCGCGTTCCTTTCAAATGTGATCAAAATAACGCACTAATGAACTCGGTAAAAAATAGTGAGAGTTTGACAGTGCACCCGCAGGCAGTGAATAAAGATCATCAATTCAAAATCCAGGTGGTCATTATTATTATTCTCGCTTAAGCAAGAAGGGAGAAGACACAAGGATTCACTATTTGTCGAATTCTGACGGAAATCCCGCTAGAAAATCCGACCACTCGCAGGCTTCGCTATCAGGGCCATGCGGACACAATCCCTCTCCCGGTCTCTCATTCGAAGCGGACAACGAAAACCAAAAAATCCCAGAAGACAAGAAATTTCGCTGCTTCAGCGTAATCGTCTCTCACTGCGTTCCTTATCAGACAGTTTGCTTGATTGGACAAAGCCGGGAGAGATCTAAGACTCGGTTGGCCAAACCAATCACGGCGACGTTTTCATATCTTCATCACAGGCCGTTAACCAATAATCGGGGGGCTTTCATATCAGAGTGGAGGCTGTAAACCAATAGAGCGCTTGCTCTCATCGATAGTCTTGGCACGTATCTTCGAACCACGTCCGACGATTTGCTTCCTTCCGAGGTTCTTGCTTATCGAACGGACCGGAATGCGCGTCTGGAATTTCTACGCGGCATTTACCGAGAGAAAGTCGGGTTGTGCTTCGTGAATAAATGCAAAAGAAGCCTAAGGGAAGAAACAGGAATAATAATAGGCGAATGTTTTAGGAGGAGTTTACGATCCACGTACGAGCTGAAGGTATTTGAGCGCTGCTCCAAATGGGGGTGTGTGTTGCCGGTCAGCGAAGAGCAAATATTAGGCAAAATCATGAATGTGAAAAGATTTATTAAATACAAAGTGCTTGTGTATGTGACGACACGAAAAGTGACTATTATTAGTAAGGCAATAATCATTGGTTGCATGTTAAATAATATCTTAATAAAATAATGATTGGGCGAGTTAAATTAAATAGTAAGTCAGCGTAGGCCTTCCTTACGATAGCAGAGGTGTTATCAAGGGTGGAAAAAGGAAACCACCATTTATGGCGCTAAGGAAAACCGTCTACAATGTGTATTGCTAAACCCTCCGTATTGCAACAGTGAGATTGAAAGAAGTCTCCGAAAAAAAATTTTGAAAAAAAGTTAAAAGTTAAAAGTTAAAAGCTCTTTAGGAAAGTTGAAAGTTTGTTGGGAAACGTAAGAAATACAGATGTGAACCAAAAAAACATGGTCCGTAACAAAAACTAAAAACCTGTTCTATTCCAATAAAAGAAAGACCTCTTTAACCTTCATCTTGGAACCTCACATTTTTCCCAGGGAGCACTAATTCCCACAACTAAAATGTCTCTATTGCTTTGAGTGGCAACACCGCAGGTTTTTGTATCGCTTACAATAAATGACGCTAGAAATATTCTTGAAAGTTTTCGTTGCAATTGTTGCAACGAGGTTGCAATTGTTTCAAAATTGTTTCAATTGTTTCAAGTTCATCAAACGTGATGAAGCTTTCCACTAATAAAATGCACGTATAGCTCTGTCAACACGTCAAAATTGAAGAAAAAACTTTTGAAAAACGTACGTTTAGAGAAATTTTTAATCTTCCTAAGTGCCACCATTGAAGGCATCTTTAGCGATTGGCATTTAAATCACATATTTACGTATGAAACCTCGGCAATATTTTTTGTGGAAAATTAGCATTCAATATAATTCATGAATTTTTAATAATCTCTCTAAAATTCGTGAGAAAGTCACTGTCTTTTCTTTGAATTTTAAACATTTTCACATCCTGCAATAACTTGTCAGAGTAAGTTAAACTTTCATGCGAAACACCGTAGACTTATTCTGAGAGCACCGCCGTTGGCACATTTATGCGCGTCCTACTTTTTGACACATATTTGTCCGTCAGTTTTAGGACATGAGTGGCACACAAAAGTGAGGATGTTTGTCACAATATAGTGTCAGAAATACTGCTAATGTCGTTCCAGTGTTCAATGGAATAGAATTAAATTGTTCAACAGACGTAAATTGTTTTTCAGACATTCGGGTTTTACTTGCCGGCAGTCTATGTTCGGCTCAGGCAATTTCAAGTAAAGTCTAGCGTCAAATTCCGGTGCTCTTAATCTGGTGTCCCTTTATTTTATGTTATACAGCAAGTAGACATCGTCGTGAGGGAAATGATAGCTATAGTCGTCACCTACTGGTCTTTATCAATCGGTCTCACATTTGTAGTCTGAATACAGGCCATTTTTGGTAATCGACGAATTTGAATAATGATTAACACGTCTCTCTCTTCTTATACAATCTCCTAGCACCGTTAATTACGGAGGGATATTTCAAAAGACTCCTAAAACTAAACTCACGAAGGACTTAAGGATATTTTGAGTTCTACTCCCACCCATCAAACATGAAATACGCTTTCGCCGCTATAGCTAGCAAGATTTTCAACTGGAATCATCACCGTTCATCTGAAATTATGCAATGAGTTGCTTCTTTCTACCAAGTTTTTGTTGCCCTCCTTCCACAGACTTTACTACGAAAGAATTACTGCCCCTACAGACTAATTGCGAAGAATTTATCTCATAAGGCAACACGCTGTTGCCTGACAACCAAATTAACCCCAAGCGGTCGAGCACGAATTTAAAAAAGGCTTCTTGAGCGCCGACATTGGAGCACACGCTCGTCATGTAGGGTAATATTAACGCGAGCCTAGGTTTTAATTACCCTAAAGTCTGGTGCCGTGACATTGCATCAAATTTCTGCGACCGAGCTAATGTCGGCGTTTTTTGGGTCGTTTGGGGGCGGTCTTGCTCTTCTTTAGATAGCAATGCGCGCTTCATTTGGCCGGTAACGAGGACATTTTTGCGAGCCAAATCGCCGTCGCCGGTGGCATTCATGACGCAACCACGCGGCGCGCGCAGCAAACAAATGAAGGCTCGCCAGCGCAGCCATGACGGATGCCTTCTTGTGATGAGATCGAGCTCCGAGTGCGGATTGGCTGCGATGGAACGTACGAGTTTGGGCTGTTGCATGAAGCTGTCTCGAGTCTACTACTCAATGGGTCCACGTCACTTGAATTTGTGGTCCACTAGTCGTTTTGGGTAAAATTTTTCGACCTGAAACATGATATTTCGTAAATATTTGGACTCGATGGAAAGTTAATCAATACCGCCTCGATCAAATTGCATTGCTGGAATTTAGAGCATTGCTTGTTTCTGTGATGGAAATGTTTGCACAAAAAACGCTGATTGTTTCAGTAATGAACTTTGGTTTAAACGGTAATGATAACTAGAGTTATTATAATTCAAACACTCGTAAATTGGGTATTTACAGCAAATGTATCCAACACAAATTAGGGACGATTGCTGGTGCGATTTATTTCCTGTCCTTTTGATATTTAATCCCATCCCCCGCTGATTTTCTGATTGTATATAGATAATTTTTTCGCAATTAGTAACTAAACGAATCAAAATAAGAAGAAATTTCGGTAACGGAAATTGATAATGTAATAGTTTCTACACAAGACATAACTCAGATATAATAACACAACATAACAAACTTCAATGATAAAAGGCATTTGATTAGGGAAAGACATTAAGTTTTGCCATATATGAGTTCTAACGAATAATAATATGTCTTGATAACACAACCTAACAAGGGAACGAAAAGACTAAGACTATAATAATGACTAACTAAAAAAATGGTTACAACAATGGTGTAATTCGTGACCAAAAATTTCTCAATTTGATATTTTATTCAAGTCAAAATGGACCAAAAATCTCCCTCAGCCTCAGGCAACGCTACAACATTGCTAGAAACTGAGAAGTTTTGAGCAGTATTTTTGAACATTTGTTATTTGAAAACCCTAAAGTGTGGATTTCGAGTAAAAAAACATTTATGTCCATTTGGTATTTTAATATCCTAAAGTTAGGTATCCCGAGTAGATAAACATTTTCGGCCATTTGTTATTTTAAAACCACAGAGTTGGGTGTTTTGTGTGGAAAACTCTAAACAGCCAATAATGACTGCATCATGAAACGTGGATCCTGCCAGAAATTATAGAGCTTATACTGTGAATTTTACCGGGAAAATGTAATGAAACACCCTCGTCAGGGCTAACATTTTGATGACAGTCAGTTTCGAAATGTCTACGTTGCTCCTAGGTGCATTGGAGGGAAGGTTAGTGAGCTTCCAGCGAACGGGAAAAGCGTGATCATTCGCACTTGGGCAGCAAGCCCACTGATGCGATTCGATTGGTGTGACGCCTTGCGAAATCGCACGGTTCATTTGTAGCACCGTAGGAATAGCGTTGTGTCGGCTAGTTCACTGCCGACTGAGGCAAATCGCATCGCATCGAATCGCATCAGTGGGCGGGCTGCCTTGGTCGAACAATCTGTGCATGTTTTCTTTCTCCAGCCGTAATTTATATACTAATAATAACCATTGTTTTCCACGTTGACAAAACGGAAATATGAAGCATGAAAATGCCATTCATTTCTCAATATATTTTTCTAAATATTTTTTCTCAACATATTTTTCTAAAAATGTTTTTCTCAATCGAATTTTCTCAAAATATTTTAATCAAAATATTTTTCTCAATACATGTTTCTCTGTTTTTTTCTTAGTATATTTTCCAAGTATATTTTTTGGAATATATTTTCCTCGTAGAATTAGACACGAGCGTTCATGATACGCTCTTCACACGCAGGTTGGGAAGCAACATATCATGATATCGAGGGTTTTTACACCGTCATGTAAGAAGCCAGTTTACGTTTGAATTGCATTGAAGTTGAGCGCTTTAAATCAATCGTTTTGTAGTTTATTCAATTTTTAATACGAAAGCATAAATCTTCGAAAAGTGTTTTCTAACATAAATTTATTCTCAGAATATTGAATATTTTAAAGCAATATTCAAAGATTAGATTAATCTATTTGTTAGTTAAAGTCTTCTTAACCCCGACAAATGTGTTCTAAAGAGGAGAAGGACGAATTAAGGCACCATTTAGGATGGAGTTAAGGAAACAGAGAATCTATACTCAAGGTGTGTTCCCTCACAAGGAGGAAATGGAAATAATAAGTTGAGAAGTTTTATGAACCCACAGAAAAATTGAAGAAAATAGTATTTGTTGTTTAAAAACAGGACAACGGTGAAACGAAAAAAAGTTGGGCCTTGACAAATAAAAATAAAAATTTTATTTCAACAAAAAACCTATGTCTAACTCGAAGCTCGGAACACCTCACATTTCCTTCGAGAGCCCTAATTCTCATTTATACAATAGTGGTATTTGCTTGAAGTCGCTTATGGTCCAAATGTTACCAATATTCACGAAAAGCAAAAATTATTACATTCTTTCCTACTAATGGCGAGTGTACAAAATCTTGCACACACAGTCTCTCAAGATTTTCATCTGTATCCATTCATACACATAATTCCAATTACTAGAGTAAATCTGTATTATCGCTAAAGAATTTGAGAAAAATGAAAACGGTTACTTGAAATAGTAAATTCCGGTAAAATGTTACGGGCGAAAAACGACAGTACGCAATATCTAAAAATTTTATGGAATATAAATTAAGATGAGCGTTTCAGGCCTTGACCCATCATCAGCTGTAAGATCGGCATAATGTTCAGAGAACTTAAAATCACTGGATAATTTGCTCGTATAATTACTTACGACAAAAGAGGTTTGCCCTGCACTAAGTGCAGGAAGTTTAAGACACCATGCACGAAAACTGATAACAAGTAGAGAGAAAATTGAGGAAGTCACAGCGGTATGAAATTGATAAAAAGGCAAAACTGATGAGAAAACTAACGTTTATTCATTGGTTCTTTTTTTTATTACTGAAGAGAGATGTCCTCGAAATTTGTCGATTAGTGACACGGCACGAAATCAAAATTATAAATGACATAGCGGTCACTAAAGTTAGACAACGCACAAAATTTAATAAAAATGCGTTACGGAAATAATTAAAACTGTGTGTGAACTTTTTAATAAAAACGAGATTTAAAAGCGAATAACCATTTACATCATTCAACTCGATAAAAAACGTAAGTCTTCACCAATTCCTGAAATTAACGCGAATAACAGTGTCTTTAAAAAAATAAGATGCAGAAGTAACTCTGGAAAATTCCCACATACATGTGTGGTTGTATACAGATGGCTTGCAAACTTTCGTAAGCGTTTCTAGCTCCACATTTACCTTCATGAACATATACTAAACGAAAGTTTTATCGCTAGACCCACAAATTAATATTTGCTTTGAATTGCAATGTGCCGAGACTATCAATAAACTTTCTATGACATGTAAGGATCCTCGAGCGTGAAAAGTATGTTTGGATTTATAGATATACATTTTCGTTCACATTCAGAATCGAACTCCTATTTCACCCTCCTCCCTTAGCAGGATTTATCAATACAGCAACCTCGTGGAAAATTTAATAACACAGTACCTACAAACGAACTTTTTTTAAAGTTAGCCTCTGCAGAGACACACACACCACCCCACACCTCACCACCACACCACCACCCCATCACACCACACCCCATCACATTAACAACACACCTCCCACCACACAACACCACCACACCACACCCCATCACACTTACACCACACCACCACCACACACACCACCCTAGCATGACAACAAATCACGGAGCTTTTCATTAAGTTCCGCTCGGCGTCGAATCCGTCCACAAACTAATGAATTAACTCTTCCTAATCCAGTGGCAGATGTCGCTGATGGACCCTCGCCTCCCCCATCTATAAAGCAATCGCTAATCCGCATTTAGGTGTCACTACTCTCTTTTTTAAGGCAGGGACAGACACCCAGGATGCAGCAGGCGCACCGCAAACACCGGATTAAAGAGCCCTAAAAGAGAGCATGTGTGACTTTGTTGGCTCATGCAAATTCTAAACAAACACGCGCCGCGTAGGTCCAGGAAGCTCTTTTCATCTGCCCCTCGCTGCCGCCGACTGAGGAGCGTGAGGAGGTCTGACATGAGGATGTGTGTGCTCGTGTGAGACGAGGCGTTTTGTTTCGGAAGACACTAGCTCATAAAATAAAATATAGGTACTTGGTCACGAAATAAAATAAAGATATTCGCTGGCAAAATAAACTTAAGATCCTTGCTCACAAAATAAAATAAAGATACCAGCTCACACAATGAAACGCAGATGCCAACTCGTAAAATAAAATAAAGATGCTCGCTTGGTACTATAGCTCACAAAATAAAATGAAGATACTTGTTCACAAAAGAAAATAAAGGAACTTGCTCTCAAAATAAAACACTGTGAAAGAAGTAAAGGCTTTAGGGTGAAATGCTCTCCATTTGAGCAATAGCAATTCATGGAGATTTTTTCATGTTCAAGAAATGCTCAAACCCGATTCTAAATATACCATGAATGATTGTGAATACGACATCGAGGCCACAACTATAAAATCGGCGATGGCAACTGAAACCACTAGTTTAGCGAATGAAATAAGGAACAGTGATATGAATTACAACCAAGTAACAGCGTTGCCAAAGAGATCGTACATAATGCCCAACAATTTGATGATCCGATTTCGTTGATAAAAATTGCTAAGAAATGCGAGTCTCCATAAGCCCAAGCTGCATAGCAGCCTCCTCAAGCATTGTTCGTCTTAGCCAAATGCGAATATTTCGTTCAACAAGCAGCACAATAATCGTATTCAAACTGATTCTGAGCCCATTTAATCTCAATTTTTAGTTGTTTACTTAAATAAGAAAAACATATTTTTCACTACCCTTGTAACACACGTATGAATTGTACATAAACGTATATTTTACGTACATTCACATTAACGTATATTTAACTGCTTAATGTTTAGTGTCCGTTCGTAGAGTCACTGAATTTCTTCGAAATTACAGTTATAGTAAAAGGTTTGTCGAGATACTCTACTTTAATCAAACTCCTTTATTCAAAATGCTGGTCATCAAATAGAGCTGATTTCAGAAATGATTTACAATCATTGTTTTACTACGCCTTGTGCTGTGCGTTAATACTTATTTAATTTGAAAACTTTTGAAATGTTTCAACTTTTATTGGGGCTTAAAGTTTTAATTTATTATTTGAACTTCATTATTCACCTCAATGAAGCTGGGCTTCCATATGACTGGTGGAAATGTGGATTCAAACATAGAAATGTTGAGAGACATTTCCAAAAACAAAAAAGGTCACTCGCCTACGTATTTCATTTCCCAGAACATTTTTCCCCCAAATGAAGATAACCTCTTTTTATCTCTTCCAGCAACATTCGTGTCGTAAATTCACAGTTACAATATTTATTTGATTTTTGTTAAATAAATGGTCTTAAGAACCTCACATACAATAGTTTTTGATTTATTTAAGGTCCAAATGCATAGGTAACAATTTTCACAACTGAATGTATAGATCAAAAGACCTAGATCACAGATTTAGATCGACGAGTGTCCGAGCTATCAGGCAGATTACCTGTACAATATTGGTACTAGTACAAGTCCAGAACGAGTTTCGTGATGTACGCTGAATACCACTCTCTTAATAAACGGTGTATAATTCCTCCACAGGTCAGTCAGCTTTTAATCTTCGTTTAAATTTTTCTAAAGCATATATTAGTCTTTTAAGCCACTACCGCAAGCCGTTTTTGCATGATATCGAGGTTACATGCATGAAATCGGAGATAGTAACTCAAATTGCTAGTTTGACGAAAGAAATAGGGGTCAGTAATTTTAATTAAAACAAAGTTACAGCGATTCTTAAGTCGTATATCATATCTTTATATCACATATCATAAAGTGGCATATCATATCTTTATGTCATATATCATAAAGTTACACATCATATTGCACATCATACAGTCGCACATCATATCGCAAGTCCTGAAGATGGACCAAAAAGCAGTTAAAAGAAGCATTGATTTTTCAGCGCATTGGATGCGCTGAGCAGCTCTCCACATAAGTCGCCGCGCTGCCGCACGCGTAATCCTCTTGTGCTGTCCGGCCGCTACACGCCTAATGTGATCATGGGATCAGTTCCCAGACTTACTTATCGAGCCGCAGTCCTGCCCTCCACCGTCTTATGAAGCGTCAAAATTAAAAACTTATACTAGGCTCTGGGACTTGAGTGAAATACTGTGTAACGATATAAAATGGGAGAAGTGTTTGCTCATATTTATGACGCGCGATGACTATGTGAAATGTTTATACGTTGTCTGCAAGTGAGAAAACCTAAAAATGGTGGATTTAAAATTAATCCTAGTGTTTCTTTGGCCTCAAAATGAGGATTTCTGAGGTTCGTGTTCCACATGGAAGCACTGATCATAAATCACGCAGCCTGACAGCCCGCGAATCATGTGTGTCTGTTAAGTGAATTGGTGATTGGCAAGTCATTAAGAGAGGGGATCAAATTCCCTAGACTTATGCTCCACACGCCAGCGAAGTGCCTACTTTAAAGACGAGTAACTCAGGTTCTTCTAGCCATCTACGTAACTGGTGCATGATCTATGAACTAACTCGATTTCAGCTACACAAACACGAGTTGAAAATGTACAATTGGTTGGCACAATAAAACATGAGAGACAATTATGTTTCGCTAATGCTATTTCATATTTATACCAAAAATATGCAACAGTTTAGCCTCGAACTATAAGCCTGTATTATTGCGATTAAAGATCATTAAATTCACGGTTTTCAACATCATGATTACACTCTCGAACATCGCGATTCACTCCTACCGCCGTAATAACGATGATTATTACAACGGTTGTGACTATGATGGTGAGGTTAACTGCAACAGGCATGAAGATAAAAGCGTCAGCACCGTCAGAAAAGATCTCGTAGTGTCAGGGCATGAGATCGTAAGGGGCCTTTCGGACGATTGCTTCAGACACTCGCTTGTTCCACACCGCATTACGTTTTTAGAGCGTCGCATAACGTAGTGTATAGTCGCTCATCGTGGTTTAGCTTCGCTTGTCGTTGTTTCGCGTCGCTATTTGTTGTTCCGCGTCTTCATCGTTGTTTAGCGTCGCATAACGTTTTGTATAGTCTTTCATCGTTGTTTAGCGTAGCATAACGTAGCGTACAGTTGTTCATCGTTGTTTAGCATCGCTTTTCGTTGTTTCGTGTCGCTCATCGTTGTTTAGCGTTGGTAATCATTGTTTAACGTCGCATAACGTCGTGTATAGTCGTTCATAGTTGTTAAGCGTGAATTTTCGTTGTTTCGCGTTACTCATCGTTGCTTAGCGTTGGATAACGTCGTGCATAGTCTTTTATTGTTGATTAGCGCCGCTTTTCGTTGTTTTGAGTCGCTCATCGTCATTTAGCGTCGCGCAACGTTGTACATAGTCGTTCATCGTTCTTTAGCATCACTTTTCGCTGTTTCGCGTCGCTCATCATTTTTTAGCGTCGCGTAACGTTGTGTAAAGTCGTTTATTGTTGTTGACCATCGCTTATGGTTGTTCATGGTCACTTATCTTTGTTTAACTTCGGTTTTCGTTCTGTATTCTCGATTATTGTTCTGTAATGTCACACACCGTCTCGTAGCGTCCCATACTACCGTGAAGGGCCGCTTAAATTATCGACTCAGAGGATCGCTTATCGTTGAGCAGCGTCGAACAGAACTATTTTCTTCAATGTTGTGAACATTATTCAGACTTCTTTTAACGTTTGCTTGTAGATTGGTGTGTGATCGCAAAACACAAATGAAAAAATGTAAACTTTATTGCAATATTTAGTTTTGAATTCGTTGTAGTTTTCGCTCTCCACAGAAATTTAAGAAGACTGAAACACAACTTTTTGACGACTTTGACGCGTTGACTGCTTAATTCGTGACCCTCTGGTGGTCATCGAGGCGATTGGCCGATTGCAGGCAACTTGATCGTCATAAACTGAATTTTTGCATGCACTCGATGCCACCAAGGAACGCACGCTCAATTCAGTGTTTGCTAGTTCCAGTCTTGAATGCTAAATTTGACTGCAATTAAAGTCGAGTTCTGGCCTTCAAATTAACTCACCCCTGTATAGGTTTAACTCATCACGTGATTTGTGAAGTTAACATTACCAAACCCATGCTTTGTAGTTGTTCGTATTTGCAGGGTGTTTTTTTCAGGAATTTGAGACCTAAAAGAATATTCAATAACTCCTATGTTAATGAATGGCAAGTATTTATCAAATTCCAAAAAATACTAGTTTTATTCTGACTACTTTTGGATATGATGTTCTTCACGTGCTGCTCTCTGAGTGCAGACAAAACCAGCACGATTGCGTAGGCTGGTCATTGGGGCGCTGGTGAGATCAGGTCCAACTCGCTGGATTTCTTTCTCGATGAATGCCTTGACCTGGTGTAGATTTGTTGGTTTTTCACGGTACACTCTTCATTTAAGGTATCCCCGTAGGAAATATTCCAAGGGTGGTAGGTGAGAGGGAAGATGATATCCCAGAGGGAATATGAGTTGTTCTTTTGTCCAACTTGTCATTTTTGGGTCAACGTTAAAATCATATGCATTCTTCATTTGAATGAGGTTTTTATGACAGACTGTTTATCTTGGTTAAAAACTTATCTTATAAAAAAATAATTTTTTAGAGTTTCATATATGCCTGATTTTTTTAAAAACATTCAATAATATAGGATTTACATGGTGTTTTTAGGCCCCATTTTCAAAAATCACCCGACAGTACCACCATGTTTGAAGGGGCCAAGACGTACCTATTACCCAATCATTTTTGTCTCATACATCAGTCGAATAAACTTCAAATAATTCAATCAAACATCGCAGGAACCCTGGATTATATCCCTTTGTGTTTATAAATTCATAGAAATGAAGGACAGGAAGAAAATTCGCTTCGCGGTAGTAAGGAAACGTACGGCGGTAACCCGAATCTCAGATACGTTCATACTAAGAAACCTGAAGACATCAGAAGAAATTCGCGAATAGCAGATAACTTAAAAAAAATAAGATGCCGAAGTAACTCTGGAAAATTCCCACATACATCTGTGGTTGTGTACGGTTTCCAGATTAACGGGTAATTTCAAACAAGCATCATTTTATTCTTTTGTGCGTGCTTTGAAATAATCTCATAAATTGTTTTTCTTATTTAATTCAAGACAAAAAAGACTACATGGGACCAAAGATCAATAAACTTGAGACGCCCCAGCGCCCGAAGGCACCGAATTTAAATATTAACGTCATATTTTCGAATGCTCTTCCGAGGAAGACGTAAGATCGACAAACCTTTCCGAGAAGGTCCCTCTTTGATTTTGTTTTCTGCCATCAGCGTTACCGTTTATCAGTAGAATGTCCCCATTAAAACATTCACTTCGAGTGTTTTGCATCACTGCATCACGACGTTGTGTCGAAAACCAAGGTGTAGTCGTCAAAAGAAACGATGCCTTCCATGCCGTAAGTTGACCGTAACTGTCTTGTCGTCAGGATAGGACGCAGTTTAGTACTTTAGTTCCGAAGCTTAGTGAAGAGAATGTGGAATATAACTTGTAACGACCCAGTCGGATCCATAATACAATAGCCGGTTGTCTACGGACACAGACCTGTTCTATTTGTGTAATGGTAACTGTTTTGGATGTCACGGTCATCCTAGTTCTGGAAAAACTAATAGTTGGACTTCCACGAACCTCAGAGACAGCCCCGTTACAAATAATGGCAGATAATACCTGTGTTTTGGCATGCGGTTGGAATGCTTTGCGCGTTAAAATTTGGAAAGCTAGACTAAGAAATTTTGAACTCGTAAAACTTTGCAACCACGAAACTTGACATTTAAAGTTAGAAATTGTGTAAACATGATAGTTTCACTTCGATAATGAAAAGCTATTTATTTATTTCAATTGTTTTTAATTTTTTTTATTTAATTTTTTTAAGTCAAGACACACTTTATTGATATTTAAAAAAAGCGCCAATTGACATGCAGCTATATTCGTAACGTGGGAAACTGAGATGTGGATGCGAATTCAAACTGTCTGAACAACACATAACGAGGATGTATTCGTGTTTCAACCGCAAGTAGACACGAGTCTCAATCGCTCTACCAAGTTCCCGTCTCTTGGCAAATTAAATAAATGTTGACAACCGTTCGGTTATGTATTTTTATTATTCCATTTAGCTAACATTCATTTTTGTTTTTCGATATTAGGTTTACGTTCATTTTTGTTCCTCGATATTAGAGAACATTCTTTTATGCTAGTCGATATTACGTAACATTCATTTTTGCTACTCGATATAAGGTAACATCCAATTTTGTTACTCGATATTTGATAGTATTTATATTTGTTATTCGATATTCTGTAATATTCATTTTTGCTACTCGATATTAGGTAACATTCATTTTTGTTGCTCGATATTAGGTTGCATTCATTTATGTTACCTGATATTTTGTGAGTATTCATATTTGCCACTCGATATTCGGTTACATTCATCCATGTGTAAAGACTATGCGAGTAAACTTGTATAGCCAATTTTTTCGATGCAAAAAGATAAGCGAAAAGCTTGAAATTTGTAAAAAAAATTCTGTGTGCAGTGATAAAACACATAGAAAAAATCAGTAAAACTGCCCAAAAAAGTAAGTTTTTCTTTCTTGAGAAAATCTATTTAAGTCAAGCTGTTTATGCCACATTAAAAAGTTAATTATTCATGCAATCAGTGGATTGACCGCATGATTGATTTTCATTTAGCTTTGATGACGCATTTTTGAAAATTGAGTTCGTGACTACTGGTCGGCCAGAAACATTTTGGAAATTCCTTCCGTGTACGCAGTTGGCTCACATTGCGACCAACGCGTTAACAGAAATAACGCGTGGCGCTCAAGCCGACAAAAGAGCTAACGTTACCAGCTGTATTGCTAAGACGAAAAACGAATCAATTGGTTGAAAATCGCCCCTCAGGTTATATTTTCTGAGGTTAGGTTAAACACGTTAGCTGCTGAGCACTAAACTAAATTTAAAAGCTCAACTCAAAAACAAATCACTTATAATTAATTATATACAAACAACAGAATAGTTATCAAGTGTCTTCATTTGATTTTCATGAAGTACGAGTACAAATTCAGCTCATGACTACCGGTGAGTCAAGAAACAGTCGACAAGTTGAGTTGTCGACAAGTTGAGATGTCGACAAGTTGAGTTGTCGACAAGTTGAGATGTCAACAAGTTGAGTTGTCGACAAGTTGAGATGTCGACAAGTTGAGTTGTCGACAAGTTGAGTTGTCGACAAGTTGAGTTGTCGACAAGTTGAGTTGTCGATAAGTTGAGTTGTCGATAAGTTGAGTTGTCGATAAGTTGAGTTGTCGACAAGTTGAGATGTCAACAAGTTGAGTTGTCAACAAGCTGAGTTGTCAACAAGTTGAGATGTCGACAAGTTGAGTTGTCAACAAGTTGAGTTGTCGACAAGTTGAGATGTCGACAAGTTGAGTTGTCGACAAGTTGAGTTGTCAACAAGTTGAGATCTCGACAAGTTGAGATGTCGACAATTTGATTTGTCGACAAGTTGAGTTGTCAACAATTTGAAATGTCGACAAGTTGAGTTGTCAATAAGTTGAGTTGTCAACAAGTGGAGTTGTCGACAAGTTGAGTTGTCAACAAGTTGAAATTTCGACAAGTTGAATTGTCGATAAGTTGAGTTGTCGACAAGTTTTGAGTTGTCGACAAGTTGAGTTGTCAACAAGTTGAGTTGTCGACCAGCTGAGTTGTCGACAAGCCGAGTTGTCGACAAGCTGACGCGTCGAAAAGTAGAGGTGTCGACGAGTTGAGCTGTTAACAATATGAGTTGGGTTGAGTGGCTAGTTCCTCATTATTAACATTGCAGCTTCAGTCGTTGAGTTGGGCAACCATGGGCACACGTATTATTTTCCTACACTGATAGAACTTGAAACTTAACCAATTTATGGTATGGCTTATTGTCTCTGCACTTCATGTTATACTAAATGCAGTTTCCATGTTATAAATATAACTCTATCATAATTAACTAGGAGTAACTATTGTGTGATATACGAATTAGGTGAGGGGCTAAAACCACCAGGAAGTTTTGTGTAGTGCAATGGATTTTAAGTCAAAATTTTCCCAAATTCTTAGCGTGTAAAGTGATTCGGTAAATTAAAACCAGTTTAAATTCATGAAAACTACTTACAAATTAACATCGCAAAAAAATTGCGCGTGCTTAGATAATTCAAAAGAATATTTTATGAAAGAACTGAAAACTTTCACTTTAATTATGGTTCAAAAGGCTTGAAACAGTACAGTCGTGTACAGTCGAGGTTATATTGAGGCAATCTATCTCCTAGACATGCTCATTTAGTCAAGAGAGATGATCACAGCATCATGTCAAGACCACATTATTTCAAGACCGAATCATGTCAAGACCACATCATTGCAAAACCGAATCATGTCAAGATCACATCATCATGTCAAGACCACATTATTTCAAGACCGAATCATGTCAAGACCACATCATTGCAAAACCGAATCATGTCAAGATCACATCATCATGTCAAGACCACATTATTTCAAGACCGAATCATGTCAAGACCACATCATTGCAAAACCGAATCATGTCAAGATCACATCATCATGTCAAGACCACATTATTTTAAGACCGAATCATGTCAAGACCACATCATTGCAAAACCGAATCATGTCAAGATCACATCATCATGTCAAGTCCATATTATTTCAAGACCGAATCATCTCAAGACCACATCATTGCAAAACCGAATCATGTCAAGATCACATCATCATGTCAAGACCACATTATTTCAAGACCGAATCATGTCAAGACCACATCATTTTGAAACATTAGCAATCCGAATTAACATTTCAAAACATCATAGAAACTGAAACGTGGTTTCCTCCAAAAGCCTGCACCGCGTGCACCTTATGGGTTCATTTTTGCACCCTGTAGAGCAGCAAAACAAGTGACTTCATTTGTTACTTCCACGCTTTTCACATAAAAGAATATTTAATGAAAATATCGAAGTGAGGGTTAAAACATTACAACAAACTCGTTCTGTTGTTATTGACGATGTTGAAAATTTGCTCATGTACATTTTAGGAAGAATGTTCCCTCAGGTGAAATAGAAAACCCACTAACTTTTCGACCGGCGTTGAAGCCACTACTTCTTTCGGATGTGATTTCAAGGAATGCTAATTCATGCCAAAAATTACCGAAGTTTCTTATTTGAATATGAAATTGAGCCGGTTATCTTGTTTCGCAAAACGCACTAAGTTCCGGGAAGTTCCCTAAACAGAATAATCATTTTAAAACTTCGACCTCAACGTTCGCCACCAGAGGTCATGTAGGGGATTTTCATAATGCAGCAGACCGATCAGTAGTCAAAAATTCAATTTTCATAAATACTCAATTAAAGTTAAAAAAGATATGACCCAGTTAACGTCTGCTATTTTCAAAATTGCTTACTACAATTCACTTTAAATTTGAGTCGAATGTTGAACTTTAGTTTAACCAAATGCAGCCAAAGTGTTAAGCTACTAAAGAGGCTCACCAGCTGATTTTGGTAGGCGGTGACGGCGGTGAACACAGTCTGTTGGAACTTGAAGCTCCTGTGGTCCACGGACTCCAAAGTTGTGATTTTGCTCTGCCCTGCGCCTTTGATGCGCACCAAGTGGATGCGCGGCAAGTAGCGGTGCATCGAGTTCAGGATTATCTGCAAGAAATAAAATGAACGGTTTTTGTGAAGCCCTCTGTGGGTAGCGTTCTATCAGGAATGATTTAGGTTGAGTGAGTAATTTCCCAGATAACTTTGCTACTTGTGTTTTTCCTCTAGTCAAACGGCATCATCTCATGCGGACTTAAGCTTATACTGATGAATAGCAATTCTCATGTATTATCACTTATAAATAACATGAAACAAAAATTCTCTTAGTTGAATGACTGGAACTAATTCAGAAAGAAATTTAAATGAGCCGTGCATCTCATGAAGTAGCATAGGTTGCCGAACGACTCCATTTTTCTTAGGTTTAATTCATAGTAGTACTGATTTGCAGCCTTTCTCTTCCGCTGATCTGGTACTTTCTTACTTCTTGCCTGTCCACCCTACCACTTACCTGACCACCCTACCACTTGCATGTCCACCCTACCACTTGCCTGACCACCCTACTACTAACCTGACCACCCACCATTTATTTGACCACTCTACCACTAACCCGACCATACACTACTTTTCCCCTGGCCACTTGCCTGTCCATCCTACTTCTGCCCTGTCCAGCCTACCACTTGCCTGTCCGCCGTACCGCTACCCTACCCAGCCTACCATCAAGCTGTTCTCCCTACCACTTGCCTGTCCGCCCTTGTCCATCTCGTTGTTGGTGAGCTTGACCTTCTCGAAGCTGACGACCTGCTTCTTGAGCTGCTCGCCAGTGAAGGGCGAGTCCGGGTGCGCGTAGAGGCGGTACGGCGGCGGCGGGTCGGCCTTGCCTGCCACGAGCCACGACGACCTGTGGTAGGCGTAGCGGTAGCGCTTGCTGTCCACCGGCACGATGTCGAGGAGCACCGCGTAGCGCTCCTCCGACCGCAGGCCCGTGAACGACGCGCGCACCGTCGGGAACATGCGTCTGTAACATGAGAGGGGACATGTTACTGTAACATGGCACGGTAGCATGACTACAACATGAATGAGGAACATTAACTGGCGTCTGCAACGGGAGAGGGCAACAGGACGGCAACATGAACAGGGAACATTAACTGGCGTCTGCAACATGAAGGGGGAACAAGAGCTGGCGTATATAACATGAACAGGCACGGGAAGGGGAAAGAAAATGCGCAGGAGAAGGAATATGATAAACCAGTACGAATAAAAATAATGATAACAGTGAATTATGCGTACATTTTCTTTAATCAAAACAATGAAAGCAAGTAACTAGGGTAAGGAAGTTTTGTTCCTGCAAACAAAATGCGAATAAATTCGAAGTAGTAAAATTTTGAGCCAGGGCCGCTGAGTGAGAACGTGGAGAGGGGAAGTGAGCGGAGCGTGAGAGGAAGTGAGGAGAGTACAATGTGGTGCTATCGAAGTGTGTGAGGGTTGTGAAGGTGAGTGAGGGTAGTCAAGGTAAGTGAGGGAAAGCTAAGGTAAGTTGGGGAAAGTTAAGTTGAGGAGAGAAAGTGAGGGTAAGTGAGAGAAAGTTAAGTGAGTGAGGGAAATTTAAGGTAAGTGAGGGAATGTTAAGGTGAGTGAGGGTACACAAGGTGAGTGAGAGTAGTTAAGGTAAATGAGGGAAAGTTAAGGTAAGTTAGGGAACGTTAAGATGAGTGAGGGTACACAGGGTGAGTGAGGGTAGCTAAGGTGAGTGAAAGAAAGTTAAGGTGAGTAAGGGAAAGTTCAGATGAGGAAAGAAAGTGAGAGTTTGAAGGAAAATATAGCCAGGGTTAGAAAAAAAGTGAGGGTATAGGAGAGCAAGTCAACACAAGGGAAAGATGTACGGATTTGGAGGTATTGGACGGGAATTGATGGAAACAGTAATAGTGTGGGGGTAAGAGTGACTGTATATAGAGAGAAATGCAAACAGACGAATATGAATAAATTGAATAAAGATGAATAAGAAAAGTAAGGGTGAATGAAATAAAGTCTGGTCCAAAGAAAATAAAGTAAGGGTAAGATAAAGGATGTTAGGGTACAGGATAAGATCAAGGCAAGGAAAAATATAAAAGGATTTGAAGGTAAAAAATAGGATTGGAAAAAAAAGGAAATGGTGTGGGAGAGCGAAGGGGAATTTGAAAAGATCAAGGAAAAGAAGTAACTGTTGAAAAGTATATAAAGAAGTGAGGGTTAAGAAAGTAAGAGCAATCATTAATGTAAGACAGCGAAGTGAGTAAGAGAGATCGAATAAAGATAGGGGAAGGAAAGGTGTAGGACAGGATGTGACTGAAATGGGAAATGAAGTGGAAGGAAGTAGGAGCATGCGAGGGTGAAAAATTAATAAGAGCATAACTGAGGCATGTGAGGGTAAGATATGGCAAGAAATGCACGATATTGGAAGGGAGAGAAAATGAACGCAGTGAGAGAGGGTAAGGCAGAAGATATGAGGGTAAGCAAAAGAGGGTAATACAGGAGAGATAATAGATGGAGTGTAAAGCAGGGTGAGGGAAGAATAAGTAAGAGAGCGTAAGGGAGGAAAGATGAGGGCAAAGTAAGAGAGGGTAAGGTAACAGAGATGAGGGAAAGAAAGTGAGGGCAAGGCAATATAAGTAATAGAGGGTAAGGGGAGAAAGACGGTAGGAGATATGAGGGTAAGAGTGGGTAAGGCAGGAGACGGTAGGTGAGAGAGGGCGAGGCGGGAGATATGAGGGTAAGATAGGTTAAGACAGGAGAAGTGGCGGCAGGCAAGAAAGGGTAAAGTAAGAGAGATGAGGGTAAGGCAGGAGACAGTAGGTAAGAGTGGGTAAGGTAAGGGAGATGAGGGTAAGGCAGGAGACGGTAGGTGAGAGAGGGAGAGGGAGGGTGAGGGGAGGTGTAATATAGTGAGCAGCAAGATATATGGAGGCGGCCGCAGAATATCGAGGCTCATAAACAAAACGCGGCCAGAGCCCTCGTGGAACATCTGTGACCCTCGGTTGCCCTCGGCACGTCACTCCTCGCAACACACCGCAACCGGGCCGGCACTGCACGCAACTCCTGCGCGAATGCATGTAAGGCTTTCATCGCACGGAGCCCTAACTGGTGTCGCACGCGCAATGGAGTGCCGCCGGGCCTATAAAGATCTGTGCGCCACACGCGCAGCAGGCAGCCCAAGCAGAAAGGAGAGTGTTCTTCAGCGCTCCCAAATTGGGCTCTGTGTTCAACTATCTAATTTGGCGCTTAAGAAATTGTTCTGTAAAATTAAGTTTTCAATGATTTTAATTGGGTTTCGTGTTCAATTATCTCACTTAGGGGTTAAGAAATTAATAAATAAAACGGGGTTTTCAATGTCTTCAAATTGGGTTCCGTGTTCAATTATCTAGAATAGCGCTTAAGAAATTATTCAACAAAATAAAGTTTTCAAAGTTTTCATTTTGGGTTTCGTATGCAATTATCTACATTAGGGCTAAAGGAATTAGTAAATCAGACGAGTTTTTCAACGTTATTAAATTGGCTTCCGTGCTAAAGTATCTAATTTAACACTTTAAATGCGACGTGACCCACCGGTGGCCACTGAGGGGATTTTCATAATGCTGCTGGCTGATCAGCAGTCACTATCTCAATTTCGATAAATGCTTAAGGAAAACTAAATGAAGGTGCGATCTATTTAAAATTTGTTATTTTCATAATTGATCTATGAAATTAAGTCTAATTTGAATGTAATAATAAACTTCAGTTTAACCCGCCGCACTTTGCGTGGTAAGAATTAAGAAATTAGTAAATAAGACGAATTTTTAACGTTTTAAATTGAGTTTCCTATTCAAATACATAATTTACAGCATTAATAATAAATAAATCAAGTGAGTTTTTAACTCTCTCTAATTATGGGGTGTGTTCAACTGTTTTGTTTATGGTTTTAAAGGTTAATAAATAAAATGTAGTATTCACAGTGTTCAAGATTTGTTCCGTCTTCAGCTACCTAATTAATAATTAAATCAGGTGTTTCCCGGTCCTCACATTATGTATTGCGTTCAACTTTTTTATTTAGGGCTAATGGGATCCATGAAAAATGAGATTTTTTAATGCCCTCGCGCGACAATCTGATTTAAACTTTTATTAATTCCAGGTTCATAGTTTCAAGTGCATAATTTTATAAGTAACAATAAATTTCCAGTTACCTGCCTTTACATAAAGCACTATATGTTCCTTCACACATTCAAATTATGTTCTGTGTTCAGTTATCAAATTTACGTCTTAAGAAATTAATGAAAAAAGTAGGGTTTTCAACTCCTTTGATTAAATTATTCACTGTAGTCGAGTTCATAATTCGCTGGCTAAGAATTTAATTTATAGGACAAGAAGATGGTCTTCAACGCAGTCATATTACGCCTCTCCAGCGCTAAACATAATTTAGAGCATATGAATTTAAATGCTGAGTTGAAAGTTGGGTTATACAAACACTGCAGTTGTTTACCAGAAATGTTCGGTGTTGAACTCGAACATTTCGGTGTAAGGAAAAGCTGAGCTCAAAGTTCTGGAGATCTGATATGAAAACAATTTTATCCAGCTCTATTGATAAATTTGTGCATTGTATGAGAATATTTTGGAATAAAAAATGAAAAAGTTTCGTATATAAAATATTCCGTTAACCCCAATAACAGGACGCGTTGAACCTCAACTTTAACAAGAGTTCAACTCAATAATGACGAGTAAAATGTCAATATTTTCATTTTCATCCCACATTTTAAAATAAAACAATATTTTAATTTCCTAGGATAATTTTTTGCCCGTTTACTATCGCAACAAATCGTACAATATACTTATTTTAGAATACACTCGTACATTTGTTTATAAGGAGCATCTCATTTTGAGTGAGAAGTGTGAATATAAAACTTGTCTATTTAAATACATGAACTAGGGTGATTTTTTTTATCTCGGACATAGCTGCATTGACTCATAGAATTAAAATATTAAGAGTAGAGAAACTGATAGGAAATTCCCTCGTCTACGTGTAATCTGTGAATATTATGCCTTCACCAATCCCTTATTTTTTACTTTCAATAAAATATTGTAATTTCACTCTCATCAATCTATTAAAATTTTACCGTCCTTAGTGTGCTGTAATTCTTCTTTCATTAGTTTGGTGCACTTTGACCTACAATAACCTATCGTAATCGCACTCTTATTTATCTATAGTAGCTCTATAGTCTCATTCATCTATTGTAATTCTTCTCTCATAAATGTATACTGTAACGCAATTAATCTGCCACAACTCAACCTCATTAATATTTTGTAATTCTACCTTCATTAATCTATCCTCATCCTGCCATCATTTCAAGTACGTTAACAGAAAATTCAATGAATTTTAATGTCATATATTAATATAATGAATAAGCCATGGCGTTCAATAAGTGCGGAAAATTATGAACGACTTCCAAGTAAATGATGGCCGTGAAATAAGAAGAAACAAACTCCAAAACGTTCATGAAAGCTAGAAAAATCTCCTCCTATGCCAATGAAGAAATAAGTTTAAGATTTTCCCGTTGAACAAAACTGGACGAAAATTCATTGTAAGCTTCAATATCACTGCAATCTTCGTATGATCGACTGGACTCAGTGAAGAGTCTAATCAATTTCTGTTTATTTCACCCTACGATCATGTAAGGAAATACTGCCAAATTTTCCGAGAAATGTGAACCCTGCAGTGCAGTATTTTATTGCAGTATTTTACTGCCGCGAGTCAACTAACAAATGAACGTCTCTCTTTACAATTCAGCAGCACATCCGAGCCTCTGCAAAGTACAGCTCGCATCACAAACGCGCAGTCGATGGAGAAGAATTAATCAAAGTAAATGCATTCAATTGTTCTAAATCCGTGCTGTGACATTTCTTTTGAGGAACAGAAAACAATCCATTGCGGTTTCTGGCGCACGCGTGCCTGATATTTTGCACTTTGCTCAATGCGAATGAACAAAGATTTAAGCCACAAAGGTCTGTTTCTCATGTGGGCCCAAAAGGCACAAATTTGAAGTGGATTAACGAGGTTTCTCTGTCGTATCCACCGGGTCGTTGTTTACTGAATCGATGAGTCGCATGTTTTTGGCGCGCGCTAATGACCCCAGCCTACGTCGCGCCAAAATCTGAGTCATACCAAAAACTTTAATGCCGAAGCCCGAAAGTAATTCTTGCGTTACAATATCCTGTCAAGTGTATTCAGTGCTTTTTAGGAAATAACTCTAGAACGAATGATTTCTTCAAAAAGCGTACCGGGAATTGGAATAAGAATACGACGCTTTGCCAAACTGTGTGACGGATATTTATTAGCAGAAACAGTTTTCGGCAAGACACCGGCAGGGTCGACAAGCGGCGAGCCAATGAATCACGGCACAAAATAGAGGGTTTAAATGGCATCTATTGAAAGCTTAAAATGAAACGAATATGCCCCTAATAAGTGGCTTTTAAAGTAGCCCTGAAAGCTAATGCTCGGCAGTAAATACCCATTTGACTAACTGTCGCGTTCAATCAAATTGAACATGAACGCTCACGAAGAAAAATAGTTTCTCCGCCATTTCTTACTCACTCCACTCTTTCACTTATGAGTCTCTATAGCACAGAAAAAGATGGCTGAGTCCAACCAAATAGTTATCATGAATTTAATAAAAGCTCATTTATTTAATACCGACAAGCTGATTAATTATACCTGCAATGAATTTCTATATGTACCCACGTACTAAGTGTAGCTTGCATTGTAAGTAAATGAAATTGTTTGATATCACGCAACGCTCTGAAAAAATGATTTCCAAATTCACCTAAAATGAAGCGACAGAGAGAGACAGCAGTGATACGAAATAGGTTGGGCATTAAATCTTCAAAACCATCGAAGGAAAACTAAAACAAGTACAAACTATCAACGAAACATAGGTAACACTGGTCAAATTGAGGATCATTCGACATACATATAGCAATTCACAGTATAACTTGAAACTTTAGGAGATTATTTTTTATTATTATTCACATGGTGCTTCAATATACGATGAACGATGCTTTGGTGAGACATTTAATTCTATTCATATAATCATCTTTAGGGTGCTTAATAATCTTTGCCTTCGTGCCTGGCTGCAGCTCTTGAGTGAAGGCCCAGTTGCATTTTGGGTAGTTATATTCTGGGCATTAGAAGGCTCATTTGTACCTAACATGAACATATGCTGCTAAATGTAAGGGGACGGCGTGAGGAATGTTGGTCCAATTTGGTTCTACTCTATTTGATAAGAATATTAGAGTGTTCTTCTCTATTTATTAGGAATATTGACCCAACATTTTTCAACTCAATTATCAGGAATATTGACCCAACATGGTTCTACTCTATTTGTTAAGAATATTGGCTCAATAGTGTTCTTCTCTATTTATTAGGAATATTGACCCAACATTTTTCAACTCAATTATCAGGAATATTGACCCAACATGGTTCTACTCTATTTGTTAAGAATATTGGCTCAATAGTGTTCTTCTCTATTTATTAGGAATATTGACCCAACATTTTTCAACTCTATTTGTTAGCAATATTGGCTCATTATTGTTCTACACTATTTGTTAGGAATATTGACCCAATATTGTTCTACACTATTTGTCAGCAATATTAACTCAATATTGTTCTACACTATTTGTTAGCAATATTGGCTCAATATTGTTCTACTCTACTTGTTAGCAAAATTAACTCAATATTGTTCTTCTCTATTTGTTAGGAATATTGACCCAATATTGTTCTACTCTATTTGTTAGCAATATTGGCTCAATATTGTTCTACACTATTTGTAAGCAATATTGGTTCAATATTGTTTTACTCTATTTGTTAGCAATATTGGCTAAATATTGTTCTACTCTATTTGTTAGCAATATTAACTCAATATTGTTCTTCTCTATTTTTTAGGAATATTGACCCAATATTGTTCTACTCTATTTGTTAGCAATATTGGCTAAATATTGTTCTACACTATTTGTTAGGAATTTTGATCCAATATTGTTCTACTCTATTTGTTAGCAATATTGGCTAAATATTGTTCTACACTATTTGTTAGGAATTTTGATCCAATATTGTTCTACTCTATTTGTTAGCAATATTGGCTCAATATTATTCTACACTATTTGTTAGCAATATTGGTTCAATATTGTTCTACATTATTTATTAGCAATATTAACTCAATATTGTTCTTCTCTATTTGTTAGGAATATTGGCTCAATATTGTTCTACTTCATTTCCTAGCCTCCGCTGCCGAAGTGCGTCGCGGTTGTGATGCTACGTATCTTGGTTCTACGATAATTATCTTCGTAACGTATTTGTAATAGTGTTTTATACACAACTTTTATAGTACTTGTCGTCATACCATAACATTAATTAAAAGGTATGGTTGTTATGTCATGTATATCGTAATACTGATTTGTCTCTATTTGCGATATACCGTGTTTCGTTACATTATATCGCTTTATCATACCTATGTCATATTTATCGTAGTACTGATATGTCTCTATGTGCGATACACTATGTGTCATTACATTATATCGCTTTATCAAACCTATGTCATGTTTATCGTAGTACTGATGTCTCTATGTGCGATACACTGTGTGTCGTTGCATCATATCGCTGTATCAAACCTATGTCATGTTTATCGTAGTACTGATATGTCTCTATGCACGATACACTGTGTGTCATTACATCATATCGCTGTATCAAACCTATGTCATGTTTATCGTAGTACTGATGTCTCTATGTGCGATACACTGTGTGTCGTTGCATCATATCGCTGTATCAAACCTATGTCATGTTTATCGTAGTACTGATGTCTCTATGTACGATACACTGTGTGTCATTACATCATATCGCTGTATCAAACCTATGTCATGTTTATCGTAATACTGATATGTCTCTATTTGCGATATACCGTGTGTCGTTGCATCATATCGCTGTATCAAACCTATGTCATGTTTATCGTAGTACTGATGTCTCTATGTGCGATACACTGTGTGTCGTTGCATCATATCGCTGTATCAAACCTATGTCATGTTTATCGTAGTACTGATGTCTCTATGCACGATACACTGCGTGTCAGTACATTACATCGCTTCATCCTACCTATAACCACAACTGGTACCAACACTATGAGGCCGTTTAATAGTTTTAGAAGAGACTCGCCACATTGTTATGCACGAGTTGATGCAATCTGTGATTGGTGTGCAAAAATTTATGAGGAGAAAATAACTATATTTTTCAATGGATATGCCGGGGGGGAATAAAGGAAAAAGGTTGACACTGCAACAGATAGTTATAAACAGTGTGAAAATAATTTCATTTTTTGTGATGTTCATGTATAACATAACTACGAGACTCGTCTTAGATTCCTGCTGAGTAAAGATGTTGAAAAAAAGAAAAAAATAATTTAGCTCCGCAAAATTAAGTCCTCAGATACTTAAGGAAAATAAAGATGTTAAGAATTAATATGAGTTGCAACAAATAAATCTACATGCGCGGTTTTAAGTAAAGATTTCTATAAGTTGAAGATCTAATGAACTAAAGCCGGCCTCGCCTCGCTGTTTCTCAACACATTACGCTGCTGTGAGCTACTTCTGGACGGTGAGAAAGGATTTTCTATGTGCTGCTCAGCTCTGCACTTATTCATGAATTTTAAATATTAATGCCTTGCCTTCTGTGATTAGAATGATCTATACCGTATTTTTACAGCAAGAATTGACTTAATCTCCCCCATTGGGGTATGGAATGTCATTGATACATTGGCTATACAGTTTTTTTTTACAACAAGAAAAGACTTAATCTTCACCTATTACCGTACAGAATGTCATTCGTTATCTATACCGTATTTTTACAGCAAGAAATGACTCAATCCTCACCTATTACCATGTAGAATGTCATTCGCTGTCTATACCGTATTTTCACAGCAAGAAAAGATTCAATCCTCACCTATTACCAAGTAGAATGTCATTCGTTGTCCATACCGTATTTTCACAGCAAGAAAAGACTCAATCGTAGCCCTGCTTCCATAGGGGATCTCAGTGATACCTGTAGCAGCAGACCCAAACGTGACATGGTGTACCATTTACAACCGGAAAAAAGCCTCCGCACTTTTTATTTCCTGTCTCGGTTCAGTACCCAAACAACTAAACTTTTGGGTCACAAAGAGGAAGTCTGTTCGTGATGATGAAATCTTTATAAACGGATACCGATTTCAATTTCATCAAAACATCCCTCTTTCAATAAACCCAAACTGGGCTAGAATGATCCAACATCACTGTACAGAAGGATCTGAAAATTCCAGTTCGATAAGCCGTCAAGAAGCTCCGGCTCACCGAGTCCTTGAAAAAGAAACTGTCTAATTTTTGGAAAAAAATATACAGATTTTACGTCAAAATTGTGACTGGAAGGGATATTCGGCCTCTAAAGCACGCGCACAGGTGGCTATGAGATAGCTTTTCATCAATGATGTGTCTACGGTACTGGGTTGAATCAGTGAAACACCCAGATAGCGTGCCGGTAAGGTGTACCTTCAGTTCGGACGAAGGAGGCACGCTTGATTTCTTCTTCTCATTAAAATTAAGCCGATGAGAGAGGATGGACTTGGCATTTTACTACTCAAGAATCCGTTGCGAACAAATTTGTTAATGACTTCAGTAATACTTGACCTTCTTTGACAGATCGATTCACTTGATCAAAAAATATGGCGATTTTTGAAAACAGGAATGCACTATATGATACAAAAAAATGTTTGAAATAAGAATATTTATTCATTCCGACGACTTAATTTTGCGTGTAAGTTTTCAGAATGTTCATAAAAATATTCTATGTTTATGGTATAGCCAAACACCAAAATTCTTTTTTTAAACGAATGTAATTTAGAGAATCTTGTAAAATATTCTACGTTTCGTAGTTCAAAAACAGGCATTTAAACATACACAATACATGTGAACCAGCATGGAAAAACTATATTTAAAATCACCGTATATAATAATGATGAGATCAATGATAAATACATTCAACGAACGCACATAAGAACAAACAAACGGGAAACTCCATTCAATATACCCATTCAGAATAATAATAAAAAATAATTATGATATTAGTAAAAATAACCACAATAATGCTGACGAAACCTACTACATTCAATGAACACATGTAAGCGAGGTGCCCTAAAATTGAGGGCACAGAAAGTTTCCAGTTTGCAGAATAATGAAACTAAAAGCAGAAGAACAACAATAAATCACACGATAACTACTACATTCAATGAACACATGTAAGCGAGGTGCCCTAAAATTGAGGGCACAGAAAGTTTCCGGTTTGCAGAATAATGAAACTAAAAGCAGAAGAACAACAATAAATCACACGATAACTACTACATTCAATGAACACATGTAAGCGAGGTGCCCTAAAATTGAGGGCACAGAAAGTTTCCGGTTTGCAGAATAATGAAACTAAAAGCAGAAGAACAACAATAAATCACACGATAACTACTACATTCAATGAACACATGTAAGCGAGGTGCCCTAAAATTTAGGGCACAGAAAGTTTCCGGTTTGCAGAATAATGAAACTAAAAGCAGAAGAACAACAATAAATCACACGATAACTACTACATTCAATGAACACATGTAAGCGAGGTGCCCTAAAATTGAGGGCACAGAAAGTTTCCGGTTTGCAGAATAATGAAACTAAAAGCAGAAGAACAACAATAAATCACACGATAACTACTACATTCAATGAACACATGTAAGCGAGGTGCCCTAAAATTGAGGGGACAGAATACTTTCGGTTTGCGGCGGGCCAGAATGCAGGAGTTAGGCCTAGGGACATGCACGTCGCTGATTGGTCATAAATCCGAATGAGTGTAAGCCTCCTTGTGTCGGGTCCGCAGAACAGGTGTTATAATGAGGGCAAATCGAGCCGCGGCGCGCGAGGGAAGCGAAGCTATCAAGGAATTACCCTCGGCGCGAGGGGAACCGGCGAGATCAAGCCGAGATGCCGAGTGAAAGGGAGAGAGGGAAGTGAGAGAGGGAAGTAAAAGAGGGAAATGAGTGAGAGAAGTGAGCGAAGGAAGCCGGAAAGTGAATGAGAGAGTGAGGGCGAGAGTGAAGGAAGGGAAGAATAGAATTAGGGAACGGATTATTATAGTATGGGAAAAGGGGAAAGTGAAGTAAGGAAGTCAGTGAGGGAAGTGGGAAATTGAGTGGGAGAATTAGAAAAGTGAGCTAGGGAATTGGAAAAGTGAGTTAGGGAAGTAGAAAAGTGTGTGAGGGAAGTAAGGAAGTGAGTTACGGAAGAGGAGAAACGAGTGAGAAAAAGACTGAAAATGGGAAAGTGACTGGTGGAAGTGAGAAAGGGACTGGAGAAAGCTGTAAAGAGAGTGGAGCAAAATGAAGAAGCAGGTGAACATCAGGTGGAATGATGAAATGATTAGAAATTTAGGCGGACTGGTAAAAATTTACGGTACTGAATTAGAGGGAGCTTTGGGAGCATGATAGGAAAGTTATGTAAAATGGTGGGTGGAAATATAGTAAGTTTCAGTGAAATGATGTTAAAAACGAAGCAAAATGGTGAAACTTTTACAGAAAATTATGGGATCTTTACACCGAATGATGGAAACTGAACGTGGAATGGTAGGAACTGTAAGTAGAATGATGGGAACTGTAAGTGAAATGATGGGAACTCTAAGTGGAATGATGGGAACTGTAAGTGAAATGAAGGGAACTGTAAGTGAAATGATGGGAAATGTAAGTGAAATGATGGGAACTGTAAATGAAATGATGGGAACTGTAAGTGAAATGATGGGAACTGTAAGTGAAATGATGGGAACTGTAAGTGAAATGATGGGAACTGTAAGTGAAATGATGGGAACTGTAAGTGAAATGATGGGAACTGTAAGTGAAATGATGGGAACTGTTAGTGAAATGATGTGAACTGTAAGTGAAATGATGGGAACTGTAAGTGAAATGATGGAAACTGTAAGTGAAATGATGGGAACTGTAAGTGAAATGATGTGAACTGTAAGTGAAATGATGGGAACTCTAATTGAAATGATGTGAACTGTAAGTGAAATGATGTGAACTGTAAGTGAAATGGTGGGAACTGTAAGTGAAATGATGGGAACTGTAAGTGAAATGATGGGAACTGTAAGTGAAATGATGGGAACTGTAAGTGAAATGATGGGAACTGTAAGTGAAATGATGTGAACTGTAAGTGAAATGATGTGAACTGTAAGTGGAATGATGGGAACTGTAAGTGAAATGATGGGAACTGTAAGTGGAATGATGTGAACTGTAAGTGAAATGATGGGAACTGTAAGTGAAATGATGGGAACTCTAAGTGAAATGATGTGAACTGTAAGTGAAATGATGGGAACTGTAAGTGGAATGATGTGAACTGTAAGTGAAATGATGGGAACTGTAAGTGAAATGATGGGAACTGTAAGTGAAATGATGGGAACTGTAAGTGGAATGATGTTAACTGTAAGTGAAATGATGGGAACTGTAAGCGGAATGATGTGAACTGTAAGTGAAAAGATGGGAACTGTAAGTGGAATGATGGGAACTGTAAGTGAAATGATGGGAACTGTAAGTGAAATGATGGGAACTGTAAGTGAAATGATGTGAACTGTAAGTGAAATGATGGGAACTGTAAGTGAAATGATGGGAACTGTAAGTGGAATGATGTGAACTGTAAGTGAAATGATGGGAACTGTAAGTGAAATGATGGGAACTGTAAGTGAAATGATGTGAACTCTAAGTGAAATGGTGGGAACTGTAAGTGAAATGATGTGAACTGTAAGTGAAATGATGGGAACTGTAAGTGGAATGATGGGAACTGTAAGTGAAATGATGGGAACTGTAAGTGAAATGATGGGAACTGTAAGTGAAATAATGGGAACTGTAAGTGAAATGATGTGAACTGTAAGTGAAATGATGGGAACTGTAAGTGGAATGGTTGGAACTGTAAGTGAAATGATGTGAACTGTAAGTGAAATGATGGGAACTGTAAGTGGAATGATGTGAACTGTAAGTGAAATGATGGGAACTGTAAGTGGAATGAGGGAACTGTAAGTGGAATAATAGGAACTGTAAGTGGAATGATGGGAACTGTAAGTGAAAAGATGGGAACTGTAAGTGGAATGAGGGAACTGTAAGTGGAATGATGGGAACTTTAAGTGAAATTATGGAAACTGTAAGTGAAATGATGGGAACTGTAAGTGAAATGATAGGAACTGTAAGTGAAATGATGGGAACTGTAAGTGAAATGATGGGAACTGTAAGTGAAATCATGGAAACTGTAATTGAAATGATGGGAACTGTAAGTGGAATGATGTGAACTGTAAGTGGAATGATGGGAACTGTAAGTGAAATGATGGGAACTGTAAGCGAAATGATGTGAACTGTAAGTGATATGACGGGAACTGTGAGTGAAATGATGGGAACTGTGTGTGAAATGATGGGAACTGTAAGTGAAATGATGGGAACTGTAAGTGAAATGATATGAACTGTAAGTGAAATGATGGGAACTGTAAGTGAAATGATGGGAACTGTAAGTGAAATGATGGGAACTGTAAGTGAAATGATGGGAACTGTAAGTGAAATGATGGTAACTGTAAGTGAAATGATGGGAACTGTAAGTGAAATGATGGGAACTGTAAGTGAAATGATGTGAACTGTAAGTGATATGACGGGAACTGAAGTGAAATTATGGGAACTGTAAGTGGAATGATGGGAACTGTAAGTGAAATCATGGGAACTGTAAGTGGAATGATGGGAACTATAAGTGAAATGATGGGAACTGTAAGTGGAATGATGGGAACTGTAAGTGAAATGATGGGAACTGTAAGTGAAATGATGGGAACTGTAAGTGAAATGATGGGAACTGTAAGTGAAATGATGGGAACTGTAAGTGAAATGATGGGAACTGTAAGTGAAATGATGGGAACTGTAAGTGAAATGATGGGAACTGTAGGTGAAATGATGGGAACTGTAAGTGAAATGATGGGAACTGTAAGTGAAATGATGGGAACTGTAAGTGAAATCATGGGAACTGTAAATGAAATGATGGGAACTGTAAGTGAAATGATGGGAACTGTAAGTGAAATGATGGGAACTGTAAGTGAAATGGTGGGAACTGTAAGTGAAATGATGTGAACTGTAAGTGAAATGATGGGAACTGTAAGTGAAATGATGGGAACTGTAAGTGAAATGATGGGAACTGTAAGTTAAATGATCGAAACTGTAAGTGAAATGATGGGAACTGTAAGTGAAATGATGGGAACTGTAAGTGAAATGATGGGAACTGTAAGTGAAATGATGGGAACTGTAAGTGAAATGATGGGAACTGTAAGTGAAATCATGGGAACTGTAAGTGAAATCATGGGAACTGTAAGTGAAATGATGGGAACTGTAAGTGAAATGATGGGAACTGTAAGTGGAATGATGGGAACTGTAATGAAATCATGGGAACTGTAAGTGAAATGATGGGAACTGTAAGTGAAATGATGGGAACTGTAAGTGAAATGATGGGAACTGTAAGTGGAATGATGGGAACTGTGAGTGAAATGATGGGAACTGTAAGTGAAATGATGGGAACTGTAAGTGAAATGATGGGAACTGTAAGTGAAATGATGGGAACTGTAAGTGGAATGATGGGAACTTTAAATGAAATCATGGGAACTGTAAGTGAAATGATGGGAACTGTACGTGAAATGATGTGAACTGTAAGTGAAATGATGGGAACTGTAAGTCAAATGATGGGAACTGTAAGTGAAATGATGGGAACTGTAAGTGAAATGATGGGAACTGTAAGTGGAATGATGGGAACTGTAAGTGAAATGATGGGAACTGTAAGTGAAATGATGGGAACTGTAAGTGAAATGATGGAAACTGTGTATGAAATGATGGGAACTGTAAGTGAAATGATGGGAACTGTAAGTGAAATGATGGGAACTGTAAGTGAAATGATGGGAACTGTAAGTGAAATCATGGGAACTGTAAGTGAAATGATGGGAACTGTAAGTGAAATCATGGGAACTGTAAGTGAAATGATGGGAACTGTAGGTGAAATGATGGGAACTGTAAGTGGAATGATGGGAACTGTAAGTGAAATCATGGGAACTGTAAGTGAAATGATGGGAACTGTAAGTGAAATGATGGGAACTGTAAGTGAAATGAGGTGAACTGTAAGTGATATGACGGGAACTGTAAGTGAAATGATGGGAACTGTAAGTGAAATGATGGGAACTGTAAGTTAAATGATGTGAACTGTAAGTGAAATGATGTGAACTGTAAGTGAAATGATGGGAACTGTAAGTGGAATGATGTGAACTGTAAGTGAATTGATGGGAACTGTAAGTGAAATGATGGGAACTGTAAGTGAAATGATGGGAACTGTAAGTGGAATGATGTGAACTGTAAGTGAAATGATGGGAACTGTAAGCGGAATGATGTGAACTGTAAGTGAAATGATGGGAACTGTAAGTGGAATGATGGGAACTGTAAGTGAAATCATGGGAACTGTAAGTGAAATGATGGGAACTGTAAGTGAAATGATGTGAACTGTAAGTGAAATGATGTGAACTGTAAGTGAAATGATGTGAACTGTAAGTGAAATGATGTGAACTGTAAGTGGAATGATGGGAACTGTAAGTGAAATGATGTGAACTGTAAGTGAAATGATGGGAACTCTAAGTGAAATGATGGGAACTGTAAGTGAAATGATGTGAACTGTAAGTGAAATGATGGGAACTGTAAGTGAAATGATGGGAACTGTAAGTGAAATGATGTGAACTGTAAGTGAAATGATGTGAACTGTAAGTGAAATGATGGGAACTGTAAGTGAAATGATGTGAACTGTAAGTGAAATGATGGGAACTGTAAGTGAAATGATGGGAACTGTAAGTGAAATGATGTGAACTGTAAGTGAAATGATGGGAAATGTAAGTGAAATGATGTGAACTGTAAGTGAAATGATGGAAACTGTAAGTGAAATGATGGGAACTGTAAGTGAAATGATGGGAACTGTAAGTGAAATGACGTGAACTGTAAGTGAAATGATGGGAACTGTAAGTGAAATGATGGGAACTGTAAGTGAAATGATGGGAACTGTAAGTGGAATGATGTGAACTGTAAGTGAAATGATGGGAACTGTAAGTGAAATGATGGGAACTGTAAGTGGAATGATGTGAACTGTAAGTGAAATGATGTCAACTGTAAGTGAAATGATGGGAACTGTAAGTGAAATGATGGGAACTGTAAGTTAAATGATGTGAACTGTTAGTGAAATGATGGGAACTGTAAGTGGAATGATGTGAACTGTAAGTAAAATGATGGGAACTGTAAGTGGAATGGTTGGAACTGTAAGTGAAATGATGTGAACTGTAAGTGAAATGATGGGAACTGTAAGTGGAATGATGTGAACTGTAAGTGAAATGATGGGAACTGTAAGTGGAATGAGGGAACTGTAAGTGGAATGATGGGAACTTTAAGTGAAATTATGGAAACTGTAAGTGAAATGATGGGAACTGTAAGTGAAATGATAGGAACTGTAAGTGAAATGATGGGAACTGTAAGTGAAATGATGGGAACTGTAAGTGAAATCATGGGAACTGTAAGTGAAATGATGGGAACTGTAAGTGGAATGATGTGAACTGTAAGTGGAATGATGGGAACTGTAGGTGAAATGATGGGAACTGTAAGTGAAATGATGGGAACTGTAAGTGGAATGATGGGAACTTTAAATGAAATCATGGGAACTATAAGTGAAATGATGGGAACTGTACGTGAAATGATGTGAACTGTAAGTGAAATGATGGGAACTGTAAGTCAAATGATGGGAACTGTAAGTGAAATGATGGGAACTGTAAGTGAAATGATGGGAACTGTAAGTGGAATGATGGGAACTGTAAGTGAAATGATGGGAACTGTAAGTGAAATGATGGGAACTGTAAGTGAAATGATGGGAACTGTAAGTGAAATGATGGGAACTGTAAGTGAAATGATGGGAACTGTAAGTGAAATCATGGGAACTGTAAGTGAAATGATGGGAACTGTAAGTGAAATCATGGGAACTGTAAGTGAAATGATGGGAACTGTAAGTGAAATGATGGGAACTGTAAGTGGAATGATGGGAACTGTAAGTGAAATCATGGGAACTGTAAGTGAAATGATGGGAACTGTAAGTGAAATGATGGGAACTGTAAGTGAAATGATGTGAACTGTAAGTGATATGACGGGAACTGTAAGTGAAATGATGGGAACTGTAAGTGAAATGATGGGAACTGTAAGTGAAATGATGTGAACTGTAAGTGAAATGATGGGAACTGTAAGTGAAATTATGGGAACTGTAAGCGAAATGATGTGAACTGTAAGTGATATGACGGGAACTGTAAGTGAAATGATGGGAACTGTGTGTGAAATGATGGGAACTGTAAGTGAAATGATGGGAACTGTAAGTGAAATGATGTGAACTGTAAGTGAAATGATGGGAACTGTAAGTGAAATGATGTGAACTGTAAGTGAAATGATGGGAACTGTAAGTGAAATGATGGGAACTATAAGTGAAATGTTGGTAACTGTAAGTAAAATGATGGGAACTGTAAGTGAAATGATGGGAACTGTAAGTGAAATGATGTGAACTGTAAGTGATATGACGGGAACTGAAGTGAAATTATGGGAACTGTAAGTGGAATGATGGGAACTGTAAGTGAAATCATGGGAACTGTAAGTGGAATGATGGGAACTGTAAGTGAAATGATGGGAACTGTAAGTGGAATGATGGGAACTGTAAGTGAAATGATGGGAACTGTAAGTGAAATGATGGGAACTGTAAGTGAAATGATGGGAACTGTAAGTGAAATGATGGGAACTGTAAGTGAAATGATGGGAACTGTAAGTGAAATGATGGGAACTGTAAGTGAAATGATGGGAACTGTAGGTGAAATGATGGGAACTGTAAGTGAAATGATGGGAACTGTAAGTGAAATGATGGGAACTGTAAGTGAAATCATGGGAACTGTAAATGAAATGATGGGAACTGTAAGTGAAATGATGGGAACTGTAAGTGAAATGGTGGGAACTGTAAGTGAAATGATGTGAACTGTAAGTGAAATGATGGGAACTGTAAGTGAAATGATGGGAACTGTAAGTGAAATGATGGGAACTGTAAGTGAAATGATGGAAACTGTAAGTGAAATGATGGGAACTGTAAGTGAAATGATGGGAACTGTAAGTGAAATGATGGGAACTGTAAGTGAAATGATGGAAACTGTAAGTGAAATGATGGGAACTGTAAGTGAAATGATGGGAACTGTAAGTGAAATCATGGGAACTGTAAGTGAAATGATGGGAACTGTAAGTGAAATGATGGGAACTGTAAGTGGAATGATGGGAACTGTAATGAAATCATGGGAACTGTAAGTGAAATGATGGGAACTGTAAGTGAAATGATGGGAACTGTAAGTGAAATGATGGGAACTGTAAGTGGAATGATGGGAACTGTGACTGAAATGATGGGAACTGTAAGTGAAATGATGGGAACTGTAAGTGAAATGATGGGAACTGTAAGTGAAATGATGGGAACTGTAAGTGGAATGATGGGAACTTTAAATGAAATCATGGGAACTGTAAGTGAAATGATGGGAACTGTACGTGAAATGATGTGAACTGTAAGTGAAATGATGGGAACTGTAAGTCAAATGATGGGAACTGTAAGTGAAATGATGGGAACTGTAAGTGAAATGATGGGAACTGTAAGTGGAATGATGGGAACTGTAAGTGAAATCATGGGAACTGTAAGTGAAATGATGGGAACTGTAAGTGAAATGATGGAAACTGTGTATGAAATGATGGGAACTGTAAGTGAAATGATGGGAACTGTAAGTGAAATGATGGGAACTGTAAGTGAAATGATGGGAACTGTAAGTGAAATCATGGGAACTGTAAGTGAAATGATGGGAACTGTAAGTGAAATCATGGGAACTGTAAGTGAAATGATGGGAACTGTAAGTGAAATGATGGGAACTGTAAGTGGAATGATGGGAACTGTAAGTGAAATTATGGGAACTGTAAGTGAAATGATGGGAACTGTAAGTGAAATGATGGGAACTGTAAGTGAAATGAGGTGAACTGTAAGTGATATGACGGGAACTGTAAGTGAAATGATGGGAACTGTAAGTGAAATGATGGGAACTGTAAGTTAAATGATGTGAACTGTAAGTGAAATGATGGGAACTGTAAGTGAAATGATGGGAACTGTAAGCGAAATGATGTGAACTGTAAGTGATATGACGGGAACTGTAAGTGAAATGATGGGAACTGTGTGTGAAATGATGGGAACTGTAAGTGAAATGATGGGAACTGTAAGTGAAATGATGTGAACTGTAAGTGAAATGATGGGAACTGTAAGTGAAATGATGGGAACTGTAAGTGAAATGATGGGAACTGTAAGTGAAATGATGGGAACTGTAAGTGAAATGATGGTAACTGTAAGTGAAATGATGGGAACTGTAAGTGAAATGATGGGAACTGTAAGTGAAATGATGTGAACTGTAAGTGATATGACGGGAACTGAAGTGAAATGATGGGAACTGTAAGTGGAATGATGGGAACTGTAAGTGAAATCATGGGAACTGTAAGTGGAATGATGGGAACTGTAAGTGAAATGATGGGAACTGTAAGTGGAATGATGGGAACTGTAAGTGAAATGATGGGAACTGTAAGTGAAAAGATGGGAACTGTAAGTGAAATGATGGGAACTGTAAGTGAAATGATGGGAACTGTAAGTGAAATGATGGGAACTGTAAGTGAAATGATGGGAACTGTAAGTGAAATGATGGGAACTGTAGGTGAAATGATGGGAACTGTAAGTGAAATGATGGGAACTATAAGTGAAATGATGGGAACTGTAAGTGAAATCATGGGAACTGTAAGTGAAATGATGGGAACTGTAAGTGAAATGATGGGAACTGTAAGTGAAATGATGGGAACTGTAAGTGAAATGGTGGGAACTGTAAGTGAAATGATGGGAACTGTAAGTGAAATGATTGGAACTGTAAGTGAAATGATGGGAACTGTAAGTGAAATGATGGGAACTGTAAGTGAAATGATGGGAACTGTAAGTGAAATGATGGGAACTGTAAGTGAAATGATGGGAACTGTAAGTGAAATGATGGGAACTGTAGGTGAAATGATGGGAACTGTAAGTGAAATGATGGGAACTGTAAGTGAAATGATGGGAACTGTAAGTGAAAATGAAATCATGGGAACTGTAAGTGAAATGATGGGAACTGTAAGTGAAATGATGGGAACTGTAAGTGAAATGATGGGAACTGTAAGTGGAATGATGGGAACTGTGAGTGAAATGATGGGAACTGTAAGTGAAATGATGGGAACTGTAAGTGAAATGATGGGAACTGTAAGTGAAATGATGGGAACTGTAAGTGAAATGATGGGAACTGTAAGTGAAATGATGGGAACTGTAAGTGAAATGATGGGAACTGTAAGTGAAATGATGGGAACTGTAAGTGAAATGATGGGAACTGTAAGTGAAATGATGGGAACTGTAAGTGAAATGATGGGAACTGTAAGTGAAATGATGAGAACTGTAAGTGAAATGATGGGAACTCTAAGTGGAATCTTGAGAACTTCAGATGGAATGATGCGAGTCAAGGTGGAATGCAGAAACCTTTGTAGGTCAAGTGCTGGAGTTTGAAAAACATGAGTTTCAAGTTCTCAGGTTTGGCACAAAACGAACTTCATGCAGTTAGGCATAAATACAAACATAGCAGTATATTTTAGAGCAACGAACGTTGTTGCAGAACTTTTAAATTTAAAGGAATCTACGAAATTCATTCTGTAATGATAGAAGGTTTCAGAAAATATGGATGTAAAATAGAAAAAAATTCGCTTAAAACTGAGAATGATAGACGTGACAGAGATATATTCATATGATAAAGCCCAGTAAAATAACGAGATAGCACAAGTTAAACCTCTACAATGAAGTTTGCATAGGTAGCAACCAATTCCTTTCCAATCTAAAAGTAAACTAGTTTAAATAACTATAAATTAGATGTAATGACATATATCGCATGAAAAAGTGCCTATACTCTTGTGCATTTGATCTTAATGCGCACTGAAAAAGTAATTATAAAACATTTGACAACTGCATTTTTACGCCCCAACTGCCGACATTGGCGCCTCAACTGCCAACATTGGCGCCTCAACTGTCAACATTGGCGCCTCAACTATCAACATTGGCGCCTCAACTGCCAACATTGGCGCCTCAACTGTCAACATTGGCGCCTCAACTGTCAACATTGGCGCCTCAACTGCCAACATTGGCGCCTCAACTGCCAACATTGGCGCCTCAACTGTCAACATTGGCGCCTCAACTATCAACATTGGCGCCCCAACTATCAACATTGGCGCCTCAACTGTCAACATTGGCGCCTCAACTATCAACATTGGCGCCTCAACTATCAACATTGGCGCCCCAACTGTCAACATTGGCGCCCCAACTGTCAACATTGGCGCCTCAACTATCAACATTGGCGCCCCAACTGTCAACATAGACGCCCCAACTGCCAACATTGGCGCCTCAACTGTCAACATAGGTGCCCCAACTGTCAACATAGGTGCCCCAACTGTCAACATAGACGCCTCAACTGCCGACATTGGCGCCCCAACTGTCAACATAGGCGCCCCAACTGCTGACATTGGCGCCCCAACTGCCGACATTGGCGCCCCAACTGTCAACATAGGCACCCCAACTGCCGACATTGGCGCCCCAACTGTCAACATAGGCGCCCCAACTGCCGACATTGGCGCCCCAACTGTCAACATAGGCGCCCCAACTGCCGACATTGGCGCCTCAACTGTCAACATAGGCGCCCCAACTGCCGACATTGGCGCCCCAACTGTCAACATAGGCGCCCCAACTGCTGACATTGGCACCCCAACTGTCAACATAGGCGCCCCAACTGTCAACATTGGCGCCCCAACTGCCGACATTGGCGCCCAAACTGCCAACATTGGCGCCACAACTGCCAACATTGGCACCCCAACTGTCAACATTGGCGCCCCAACTGTCAACATTGTCGCCTCAACTATCAACATTGGCGCCCCAACTGTCAACATAGACGCCCCAACTGCCAACATTGGCGCCCCAACTGTCAACATTGGCGCCTCAACTATCAACATTGGCGCCCCAACTGTCAACATAGACGCCCCAACTGCCAACATTGGCGCCCCAACTGTCAACATAGGTGCCCCAACTGTCAACATAGGTGCCCCAACTGTCAACATAGACGCCCCAACTGCCGACATTGGCGCCCCAACTGTCAACATAGGCGCCCCAACTGCTGACATTGGCGCCCCAACTGCCGACATTGGCGCCCCAACTGTCAACATAGGCACCCCAACTGCCGACATTGGCACCCCAACTGTCAACATAGGCGCCCCAACTGCCGACATTGGCGCCCCAACTGTCAACATAGGCGCCCCAACTGCCGACATTGGCGCCTCAACTGTCAACATAGGCGCCCCAACTGCTGACATTGGCACCCCAACTGTCAACATAGGCGCCCCAACTGTCAACATTGGCGCTCCAACTGCCGACATTGGCGCCCAAACTGCCAACATTGGCGCCCCAACTGCCAACATTGGCGCCTCAACTGTCAACATAGGCGCCCCAACTGCTGACATTGGCACCCCAACTGTCAACATAGGCGCCCCAACTGTCAACATTGGCGCTCCAACTGCTGACATTGGCGCCCCAACTGTCAACATAGGCGCCCCAACTGCTGACATTGGCACCCCAACTGTCAACATAGGCGCCCCAACTGTCAACATTGGCGCTCCAACTGCCGACATTGGCGCCCAAACTGCCAACATTGGCGCCCCAACTGCCAACATTGGCGTCCCAACTGCCAACATTGACGTCCCAATGCCAGAAATATAACCATTTCACTTTTCAATTATAAACTGCTAAAATCTTACACCTCTCAATCTGTATTTTTTCCAAAATGCAAGACAACATTTGTAATTCTCCATGTCATAATCCGAGCTGGGAGCCCCACATATGCACGACTTGATCGAGTCGCACTAAGTTCAGTGACTCCAAAGCCGTCACATGGAAACCGGTTTATACGCATATGATTTCTTTTAAACTAGAACACTCACTCATTTAAACTCACTCAAACATTTCATCATCAGTCTCTCAAACATTTCGTAAATCTCCCAGTTTACGTTATGATACAAACAAGAACTGCACATTCAAGAATTTGTTTTAGGTTTGATATGTTTCCAGTGGGCCAATCATTTTGAACTATCTCGTACAGAGGGGACTGTTATTTCTTATCCACTAGTTTCGTCGAAATCTAGATAGAAATAACATAGAAGGCTCTTTAAACCCGACCACAATAGTTATTCTCTCGTTCGACTTATTCTCTCTTCCAAACCTTCGTTCCTATGTTGTGGAAACTGTGTTGAGATTTGGTTTATTTTAGTATGAGTGTATGAATTTATGCAGTTTCTAGTTAGTTGATCATCATGGCCAGTTTGAGAAAATACTAATAGTTTGAGATCTGTATCGTGTTCAGTATTCAAAGTTTATACAAGAAATTTCAAGGGGGACATTGATAGACATTTGAGAGCGTAAGTATTTTTAGGCTTTCGAGTGAATAGCTTCTTTGCGCATTGTAGTTCGAATTTCCTGTCGCTCTAACTTCCCTTATTTTTGCATCACAAAAGGGACCTTCCTTTTATTTATATCAGTCCCACGTCATGCCTCTATTTCACACCATTGCATTGGATGAACTGATGTCTTATAACGTGTTTGTAGAGGCTTTGAGGATTCCAATGGATTTAGATATTTGACTACCGATGTACGAAAGTTGCGTTTTTAGTGAAAGATTATAATTATCATGTAACGAGTTCATTACGTTTCTGCGGTTGCTATTGTTAGTTCGGTTAGGTTGTGAGTTGCAGAATTGAAAAACAGACTGTACTGCTCGAATCCATTCTGATCCTTGCTGAAACATGTGAAAAATATACTTGGACTATAATTTTTTACCTCGGATGCAACAATTTTTAAAAAAAGTAGTTAAAAATTGAAATGCAATTCATTTATGCTGTAGTGCAAGTGAGCAATTTACCTCGTGGTATACATATGTGTCAATACGTAGTCATCGTCTTAAGGTCATTTCTAGAAAATGAAATGAATAAGGCTTCTTAACCTGGCCATCACCGAATCTGATGAGTGAAGAGATGCATTTCGCTGATGCGAAGATAGGAGACATTTATCTACTTTTATTCCTTTGAGCCACAGAAACTATTTTCTAGCTACTTATTTACATTGATTGGCGTTATATTTTCCTGATAGAATAGTTAAAGGAATACTATCATCTGCAAAAAAATTAAATTTGAAAAAATTTTGTACTTTTAACAATTTGTTAACGAACATAAAACCAGAAAAGGTCCCAAAACTGGTCATTGTGGAACACCCCGGAAAATTTAAGATATTTCCGATTGGAACTTCCAAATTCCATGAAATTACTGCCACAAATGGCGTTCAACAAACTCTACTATAACAACCACATCTTTGAACTTATAAGTCTTCAAATTAAAACACCTAGTGTTACTCTAATGCCCTAATATCGCAAGGCACCAGGTTTTAAGGTCTCCAAGTTCATAATTTAGCAAGGCAGCAGGTCTTAAGACCATAATTTTAGCGAGGAGCCTCGTGTTTCGCAAAAGATCATTTACAATCTGCGAGGGGTCCGAATTAAGCAGTTAGAGAGGGCGCCCGGCACACACAAAACAAAACTTGTCCCCGAAATAACTCAATTTGGAGACGTCGAGTTAAGGCCTTAAGGGCCAGCCGCGCAACATCTTTTGTTGTAAAAGTTTAATTCGATCTAAGGACCAGATCACGTCACGGTCGAATTAAATAAGAGGTCTCGTAAAAGTCTGAGGCTTTGCGGCTTGTGCTGGAGACCGGCCACTTGATAGAGTGGGGCACAACTGGTCACAACTGGTCACAACTGGTCACAACTGGTCCCAACTGGTTACAACTGGTCACAATTGGTCACAACTGGTCACAACTGGTCACAACTGGTCACAACTGGTCACAACTGGTCCCAACTGGTTACAACTGGTCCCAACTGGTCCCAACTGGTTACAACTGGTCACAACTGGTCACAACTCGTCACAACTGGTCAGAACTCGTCACAACTGGTCACAACTTGTCACAATTGGTCACAACTGGTCACAACTGGTCACAACTTGTCACAACTGGTCAGAACTCTTCACAACTGGTCACAACTTGTCACAATTGGTCACAACTGGTCACAACTGGACACAACTGGTCACAACTGCACACCATTGGTCACAACTGGTTACAATTGGCCACAACTGGTCACAATTGGTCAAAATTGGCCAAAATTGGCCACAACTGGTCACAACTGGACACAACTGGTCACAACTGGTCACAACTGGTCACAACTGCACATCGTTGGTCACAACTGGTCACAATTGGTCCCAAATGGTCATAACTGGTTACAACTGGACACCATTGGTCACAACTGGTCACAATTGGTCACAACTGGTCACAACTGGTCACAATTGGTCACAACTGGTCACAACTGGTCACAACTGGAGACAACTGGTCACAACTGGTCACAACTGCACTCCATTGGTCACAACTGGTCACAGCTGGTCACAACTGCACACAATTGGTCACAACTGCCCAAAATTGATCAAAAGTAGATTTGGAAGACAATGACACCTGACACACAGCTTCATCAGTCGCATAATTCCCGTTCTTGAAACAAAATGTAGAATTAATACAATGTTGAAGCTACGTGTTGAAATGAAAACAACACACCTACACTACATGAAACCTACACCTTCTTTATATCCCTACCAAGCACAACTACCACACAACACAACACAACACAACACAACCACCACACAACACAACACCACACAACACAACACCACACAGCACAACACCACACAACACAACACAACACAACACCACACAACACAACACCACACAACACAACACCACACAACACAACACAACACCACACAACACAATACCACACAACACAACACAACACAACACCTGTGCCGCCTAAATAAATAATCTGCGGCGCGCACCGGAGTCTACAATTGAATTAGGCGCTGCTGGAGCCGGCACCCGCCTGGACCGATCCAGTTGCTGGTGCACGGTCCAGTACAGCTCTGGTTAAATCCAGCAGCTAAAATACGGTCCGGGACAGCTGTGGCTAAATCCAAAGTCCAGCAGCTATAGCATAATTTTCATTAAAAAGCAAGAAGATTAATTCATTGAATTCATAAAGTCAATGACTACTCTACCCGCGATGCTTTGATAATACCTTTGTTTTGGGGCGATATTCTCCTTTGAATAGAGTTTGTGGCACGCTTTGTAAATACATCGTGTAGACTATCGGCATGCTCGTCTTTATCTGCATTGTGCCAAGGCGGTGACGTACTCAACGATGTTGTCTATGTGCTGAATGTGCTCTGATGCGTGATCTCAAGGAGGGAATACATTCTCATTCGTATGGTTTACACGTGTTACAACATAGCTGCGTCACACACACACACACGCGCGCGCATGTACACACATACTCACACACGTACACACACACACACGCGCGCGTCCGCGCGTACACACACGTACACACGCACACCTACTCGTGCACCCCCACACATGCGCGTGGCACATTCATACTCACATGTACGCGTATTGACCCCAAAAAAGCACTGGCATACCTACACACACACACACGCACACATGTAAGTACACACATACACACATACAAACATACACTGATGCATGTACTTCTACACACCCACAAACTCATATGTTCTACACAAATTTTTTTATAATTGAAAAATACAAAGATATTTCAGAGGATTTTCGGATGCAACCAGCAGAGTTTCATACATTTATAATATTCCGTAAATATATTTTTCCTTTAGTTTCTGGTCCTTTGATAATATTAGAGTTAGTTATAGCAATAATCAGGAGCATAATTAATTTGAATGGGTCAATTCAATGTTTACTCGAAGGTGCGCACTGGCCCGTGGTTATGGATGTAAAATGAATGTAATTTGGGATAAACTGATCTTCAAGACGTTCTGTCATGAACTTCGTCTTGTTTTTTTACACAACTGTTTCGACATGTGAGTGCATATCAGTGTACGTTAATTAAAACTTGGGCCTGTCCGGGATTTGAACCCGGGACCTCTCGCACCCAAAGCGAGAATCATACCCCTAGACCAACAGGCCATGCAATGATAAGCCATTCTACTTAATTAGAATCAAAACTTAGAAAAAAATCAACAGACTGCGGGCGCAATTTCTGAATTTTAAACTTGAACTGTTATGATACTTTGATAATCAATTTACGCATATCATTCTCTATCAATAAATCTAGACACGCCAGCGAAGTGGAAATAAATGCAAGCACTCAATTCAAACAAGATCATATGAACAGAGAGACCACGTAGCTTGAACAAAGTCCCTTCCATATATATCTGTCCAACATAATTCAGTATATTTTCACACACATCAGCATTAACTAATCTTCAGGTCCAGGCTTTGTACTTGACGGGTAATTAGAAGGAAAGGCTCTGTTAAAATAAGACAAGAACTATAACAGAGTACTCACTGGTCGTAAGGACAGTCCATGATAACTGCATCAGTAATTTAAAATGTTTTGTGAAATAGTATCTATGACGCGATATTATTTAGGAACACTGTATCAATGATTGGATATTAGCAATATTGTACTAATGATTGGATATTATTTAGCAATATTGTACTTATGATTCGATTTTATGTAGTAATATTGTACTTATGATACGATTTTATGTAGTAATATTGTACCTATGATACGATTTTATGTAGTAATATTGTACCTATGATACGATTTTATGTAGTAAAATTGTACTTATGATACGATTTTATGCAGTAATATTGTACCTATGATACGATTTTATGTAGTAATATTGTACTTATGATACGATTTTATGTAGTAATATTGTACCTATGATACGATTTTATATAGTAATATTGTACTTATGATACGATTTTATGTAGTAATATTGTACTTATGATACGATTTTATGTAGTAATATCGTACCTATGATACGATTTTATGCAGTAATATTGTACCTATGATACGATTTTATGTAGTAATATTGTACTTATGATACGATTTTATGTAGTAATATCGTACCTATGATACGATTTTATGCAGTAATATTGTACTTATGATACGATTTTATGTAGTAATATTGTACTTATGATACGATTTTATGTAGTAATATTGTACTTATGATACGATTTTATGTAGTAATATCGTACCTATGATACGATTTTATGCAGTAATATTGTACTTATGATACGATTTTATGTAGTAATATTGTACTTATGATACGATTTTATGTAGTAATATCGTACCTATGATACGATTTTATGCAGTAATATTGTACCTATGATACGATTTTATATAGTAATATTGTACTTATGATACGATTTTATGTAGTAATATTGTACTTATGATACGATTTTATGTAGTAATATCGTACCTATGATACGATTTTATGCAGTAATATTGTACCTATGATACGATTTTATGTAGTAATATTGTACTTATGATACGATTTTATGTAGTAATATCGTACCTATGATACGATTTTATGCAGTAATATTGTACCTATGATACGATTTTATGTAGTAAAATTGTACTTATGATACGATTTTATGTAGTAATATTGTACTTATGATACGATTTTATTTAGATATATTGTACTTATGATACGATTTTATATAGTAATATTGTACTTATGATACGATTTTATGTAGTAATATTGTACTTATGATACGATTTTATTTAGATATATTGTACTTATGATACGATTTTATGTAGTAATATTGTACTTATGATACGATTTTATGTAGTAAAATTGTACTTATGATACGATTTTATTTAGATATATTGTAATTATGATTCGATTTTATGTAGTAAAATTGTACTTATGATACGATTTTATTTAGATATATCGTATCTATGATACGATATTATTCAGTACAATTGTGTCAATGATTTGATACCATTCATTAATATTGTATCTATGATACATTATTGTACCACGTGAGCAGAGCAGAAAAAACAGAAACATTTCGCGCTGAAACTCTTACGCAATATCACAGATACGTTATGTGGTATTTAATATTAAAATGCGCTTTCACAGTCGTCCTGAATATTTACTCATATAATCAAAGATAGAGTGAGCTTCATTATCTCTAGAATACAGAAAATTCTACAAATCAAAGAGAGCGAGAGCGAGCTGTTGGTTGTGTGACGACGGGCAGTTGTGTTGAACTTGGCGGTGTTGTGTTTGTGTTTGTTTGTATGGCTGTTGGTGTGGCTGTTTGTGTGACTGTTTGTGTGACTGTTTGTGTGGCTGTTTGTGTGTGGCTGTTTGTTTGGCTGTTTGTGTGGCTGTTTGTGTGGCTGTTTGTGTAGCTGTTTGTGTGACTGTTTGCGTGTGGCTGTTTGTGTGGCTGTTTGTGTGGCTGTTGGCGTGGTTGTGTGTGTGGCTGTTTGTGTGGTTGTTTCCCTGACTGTTTCCTTGACTGTTTCCTTGACTGTTTCCTTGACTGTTTCCCTGACTGTTTCCTTGACTATTTCCCTGACTGTTTCCCTATCTGTTTCCTTGACTGTTTCCTTGACTGTTTCCTTAACTGTTTCCTTGACTGTTTCCTTGACTGTTTGCTTGACTGTTTCCTTGACTGTTTCAGTGGCTGATACTGTGACTGCTGCTGTCACTGCTCCCGTGGCTGTTCCAACCACACATCAACTCACCAACTCCACGTAAATATCAAGATAATATTTTTCCAGGCATCAAAGCAGGCACAGCTGCTGCTACTCGCACTTTCTTTCAAGTTACTGGAAATTTTCTACAGTTCTAGCGTAATTACATCAACAGTGCGCTTATTTTGCTTCTGTGATTGGTGTTTGTACTTTTCTCGAGTATTTCTATTTGTTTATTGTTTGTTTTTATTTCCCGTCATTTATTTTTAAGTTTCTGATCATTGGGCAGCTGGAAACTATTTTTGACTATGCCTCGCCGCCAAAACATGTATGAATTACAAGGGAGGTGATGAATAGTTGAGTCTATCAGCCTTATAAATAACAACCGAAAAATACAAAGGCTCACACACAATTTACACATACCTATAAGCCGGGCACATATATATATATATACCTATTCACAATGGAAGTATACATTTACAATTACGCATGGACTTACACACAATACACACAAACCGACACACAATACACACAAACCTCCACACAATTCACAGAAATTGGCACACAATACACACAAACCGACACACAATACACTCCATGAATTAAATTCATTCGGCGAGTAACCATTGTTTTGCTCTATAAAAAACTTTCATAAGATTTGCTCCATAAGTAACCTCCGTAACTAATTGTTCCATAAGTAACCTCCGTAACTAATTGTTCCATAAGTAACCTCCGTAACTAATTGTTCCATAAGTAACCTCCGTAACTAATTGTTCCATAAGTAACCTCCGTAACTAATTGTTCCATAAGTAACCTCCGTAACTAATTGTTCCTTAAGTAACCTCCGTAACTAATTGTTCCATAAGTAACCTCCGTAACTAATTGTTCCTTAAGTAACCTCCGTAACTAATTGTTCCATAAGTAACCTCCGTAACTAAATGTTCCATAAGTAACCTCCGTAACTAATTGTTCCATAAGTAACCTCCGTAACTAATTGTTCCTTAAGTAACCTCCGTAACTAATTGTTCTATAAGTAACCTCCGTAACTAAATGTTCCATAAGTAACCTCCGTAACTAAATGTTCCACAAGTAACCTCCGTAACTAATTGTTCCATAAGTATCCTACATAACTACTTATTCCATAAGTAACCTCCGTAACGAATTGTTCCATAAGTATCCTGCATAACTCACGGCGAAACGTCCACTGTTTTCCACTTCATGAGACCTACTACCCTCTTCTACTGTTTTCCACTTGTTGTTCCCTCACCTTCCTTGGCAAGTAGTGGAAGGGAGGCGAATGGAAGTGGAAAGCTGGAAGCTTATGCTTGAGAGCGCAACTTGAAGTTACCTGAAGTTACCTGAAGCAATAAAAAGTTTTTTGAGTGTAGAAGAATTATTAGAGACCACAAAGGGATGAACATTCATATGAAAAATAGTTTATATGAATAAATTTATATCGAAAAACGTTCATGAGAAGTTAGTCTTGATAGATCCATCCAACTGACCGGTGACTATCGCTCATGTTTGTGCTGAGGCAACCCGCAAAAAAAGGATATCCTCGTGTGAAAAGATAAGATAGAAATGCAAGGTTAGCTAATAAATACGTCGAGAAAACCTGTGAAATTTCGGTCTATGATCTGCAAAACACATAAAACTAGGACCTATTCCACACATTATAAAATAAGGTTCATTCCACACATTCTAAACTATGGTCTACATATTCCGCATATTAGAAACCAAGACCCAATACACACAGAACAAAGACCCATTCCACACAACTACCCTCAGATTAGTAAAAACTAAAGCCTATACGTTTGGGGGAGCATGCCTCGGTCCCCAACAATCGGGACCTCCCCCGGCATTCCCACGGCCGAGCGGGCCCACAGCTCATCATTTCTTTATTTGGCGTGTAATTCGGGCCCGGGCCGGCCCGGCTAACGGCCTCGCGCTGATGTGCGTGAAATTCGCACCCGTTGTGCAGCCGAGGATAGAAGATACGGCGCCTATTGACGCCGCTTGATTGGGTGCTGTCGCTTTCTTTCTCTATTTCTATTTCTTCCTCTATTTCTCTCTATTTTTCCCTCTATTTCTCTCTATTTTTCCCTCTATTTCTCTCTATTTTTCCCTCTATTTCTCTCTTATCATTCTCCTGTATCGCTCTTTGGCTTTATCACAAACGCCATTTAACGCGCTCTGGATTATAATTATGATTCATGTTTGAATGATACAGTGAGTTATTTGAGTCTGAGTCACAGGGAATTTTTGAATTATAATGACTCATTTATGAGTGAAACAGAAAGTCATTCTTATATCACAATCTGCTTGCAATTACGGCGGTGAGTCGCGAACTGAGCGGAGCGGTGAGTCATTTCCACCGTACCACATCCCGGCTCTTATTGTAATGAAACCCGAAATAAACGAAACAATGAATCATTTTCACAGCAAAAATACAACACTGATTTTGAAAGCCGCGAAAAATGTTATGTTGAACTTGGAGAGCCGGTAGAACCGCCCAAACCTCCATAAAACGGTAAAATCAATCGAGAAATTATGCGTGATGGTAAAATTAAACCACGGAGATGTGCGGTGCATAGTGCGGAGCTGGGGAGTGTGTGGTGCGTGACTTGATCTGTGTCGTTGTGACTTGTGTGACTGCGTGACTGCGTGACTTGATCTGTGTCGTTGTGACTTGTGTGACTTGTGTGACTGCGTGACTTGATCTGTGTCGTTGTGACTTGTGTGACTGCGTGACTGCGTGACTTGATCTGTGTCGTTGTGACTTGTGTGACTTGTGTGACTGCGTGACTTGATCTGTGTCGTTGTGACTTGTGTGACTTGTGTGACTGCGTGACTTGATCTGTGTCGTTGTGACTTGTGTGACTGCGTGACTGCGTGACTTGATCTGTGTCGTTGTGACTTGTGTGACTTGTGTGACTGCGTGACTTGATCTGTGTCGTTGTGACTTGTGTGACTTGTGTGACTGCGTGACTTGATCGGTGTCGTTGTGACTTGTGTGACTTGTGTGACTGCGCGACTTGATCTGTGTCGTTGTGACTTGTGTGACTGCGTGACTGCGTGACTTGATCTGTGTCGTTGTGACTTGTGTGACTTGTGTGACTGCGTGACTTGATCTGTGTCGTTGTGACTTGTGTGACTGCGTGACTGCGTGACTTGATCTGTGTCGTTGTGACTTGTGTGACTTGTGTGACTGCGCGACTTGATCTGTGTCGTTGTGACTTGTGTGACTTGTGTGACTGCGTGACTTGATCTGTGTCGTTGTGACTTGTGTGACTTGTGTGACTGCGCGACTTGATCTGTGTCGTTGTGACTTGTGTGACTTGTGTGACTGCGTGACTTGATCTGTGTCGTTGTGACTTGTGTGACTTGTGTGACTGCGTGACTTGATCTGTGTCGTTGTGACTTGTGTGACTGCGTGACTGCGTGACTTGATCTGTGTCGTTGTGACTTGTGTGACTTGTGTGACTGCGCGACTTGATCTGTGTCGTTGTGACTTGTGTGACTTGTGTGACTGCGTGACTTGATCTGTGTCGTTGTGACTTGTGTGACTTGTGTGACTTGTGTGACTTGTGTGACTTGTGTGACTTATGTGACTTGTGACTCTTGTGTGACTTGTGTGACTTGTGTGACTTGTGTGAATCGTGTGACTCGTGTGACTTGTGTGACTTGTGTGACTTGTGTGACTTGTGTGACTTGTATGACTTGTGTGACTTGTGTGACTTGTGTGACTTGTGTGACTCATGTGACTTGTGTGACTCGTGTGACTCGTGTGACTTATGTGACTTGTAACTCTTGTGTGACTTGTGTGACTTGTGCGACTTGTGTGACTTGTGTGACGTTGTGACTTGTGTGACGTTGTGACTTGTGTGACTTGTGTGACTTGTGTGACTTGTGGGACTTGTGTGACTTATGTGACTTGTGACTCCTGTGTGACTTGTGTGACTTGTGTGACTCGTGTGACTCGTGTGACTTGTGTGACTTGTGTGACTTGTGTGACTCGTGTGACTCGTGTGACTTGTGTGACTTGTGTGACTTGTGTGACTTGTGTGACTTGTGTGACTTGTGTGACTTGTGTGACTGCGTGATTTGATCTGTGTCGTTGTGACTTGTGTGACTTGTGTGACTGCGTGACTTGATCTGTGTCGTTGTGACTTGTGTGACTTGTGTGACTGCGTGACTTGATCTGTGTCGTTGTGACTTGTGTGACTTGTGTGACTGCGTGACTTGATCTGTGTCGTTGTGACTTGTGTGACTTGTGTGACTGCGTGACTTGATCTGTGTCGTTGTGACTTGTGTGACTTGTGTGACTGCGTGACTTGATCTGTGTCGTTGTGACTTGTGTGACTTGTGTGACTGCGCGACTTGATCTGTGTCGTTGTGACTTGTGTGACTTGTGTGACTGCGTGACTTGATCTGTGTCGTTGTGACTTGTGTGACTTGTGTGACTGCGCGACTTGATCTGTGTCGTTGTGACTTGTGTGACTTGTGTGACTGCGTGACTTGATCTGTGTCGTCCTGACTTGTGTGACTTGTGTGACTGCGTGACTTGATCTGTGTCGTTGTGACTTGTGTGACTTGTGTGACTGCGTGACTTGATCTGTGTCGTTGTGACTTGTGTGACTTGTGTGACTGCGTGACTTGATCTGTGTCGTCCTGACTTGTGTGACTTGTGTGACTGCGTGACTTGATCTGTGTCGTTGTGACTTGTGTGACTTGTGTGACTGCGCGACTTGATCTGTGTCGTTGTGACTTGTGTGACTTGTGTGACTGCGTGACTTGATCTGTGTCGTCCTGACTTGTGTGACTTGTGTGACTGCGTGACTTGATCTGTGTCGTTGTGACTTGTGTGACTTGTGTGACTGCGCGACTTGATCTGTGTCGTTGTGACTTGTGTGACTTGTGTGACTGCGTGACTTGATCTGTGTCGTCCTGACTTGTGTGACTTGTGTGACTGCGTGACTTGATCTGTGTCGTTGTGACTTGTGTGACTTGTGTGACTGCGCGACTTGATCTGTGTCGTTGTGACTTGTGTGACTTGTGTGACTGCGTGACTTGATCTGTGTCGTCCTGACTTGTGTGACTTGTGTGACTGCGTGACTTGATCTGTGTCGTTGTGACTTGTGTGACTTGTGTGACTGCGCGACTTGATCTGTGTCGTTGTGACTTGTGTGACTTGTGTGACTGCGTGACTTGATCTGTGTCGTCCTGACTTGTGTGACTTGTGTGACTGCGTGACTTGATCTGTGTCGTTGTGACTTGTGTGACTTGTGTGACTGCGTGACTTGATCTGTGTCGTTGTGACTTGTGTGACTTGTGTGACTGCGTGACTTGATCTGTGTCGTTGTGACTTGTGTGACTTGTGTGACTGCGTGACTTGATCTGTGTCGTTGTGACTTGTGTGACTTGTGTGACTGCGTGACTTGATCTGTGTCGTTGTGACTTGTGTGACTTGTGTGACTGCGTGACTTGATCTGTGTCGTTGTGACTTGTGTGACTTGTGTGACTTGTGTGACTGCGTGACTTGATCTGTGTCGTTGTGACTTGTGTGACTTGTGTGACTTGTGTGACTTGTGTGACTTATGTGACTTGTGACTCTTGTGTGACTTGTGTGACTTGTGTGACTCGTGTGACTCGTGTGACTTGTGTGACTCGTGTGACTTGTGTGACTCGTGTGAGTCGTGTGACTTATGTGACTTGTAACTCTTGTGTGACTTGTGTGACTTGTGTGACTTGTGCGACTTGTGTGACTTGTGTGACGTTGTGACTTGTGTGACGTTGTGACTTGTGTGACTTGTGTGACTTGTGTGACTTATGTGACTTGTGTGACTTATGTGACTTGTGACTCCTGTGTGACTTGTGTGACTTGTGTGACTCGTGTGACTCGTGTGACTCGTGTGACTTGTGTGACTTGTGTGACTTGTGTGACTTGTGTGACTTGTGTGACTTGTGTGACTTGTGTGACTTGTGTGACATGTGTGACTTGTGTGACTCGCGTGACTTGTGTGACTTGTGTGACTCGCGTGACTTGTGTGAGTGTGACTTGTGTGACTTGTGTGACTCGTGTGACTTGTGTGACTTGTGTGACTTGTGTGAGTGTGACTTGTGTGACTTGTGTGACTTGTGTGACTTGTGTGACTTGTATGACTTGTGTGACTTGTGTGACTTGTGTGACTTGTGTGAGTGTGACTTGTGTGACTCGCGTGACTTGTGTGACTTGTGTGACTTGTATGACTTGTGTGACTTGTGTGACTTGTGTGACTTGTGTGACTTGTGTGACTTGTGTGACTTGTGTGAGTGTGACTTGTGTGACTTGTGTGACTCGTGTGACTTGAGTCACCCTCATGCCACCCCGTACTCTTTCGTTCACTCCCGCACTTGTCTTTTCGTCCATATTATTGCTTATGCAATGAAGCATGAAAAACATTCCTCTACCCTCGAAATTATCAATTCCTTTCATTCACATATCTAGCTCATGGAATCAAGCATTCGTTGATATATCCTGTTCTCATTATTATTTTCATTTACCGTAGTTATCTATTGCAAAACTACGAAGTAACTTATAGGAAAAAGTTTACCAAGCCCCTTTCAAAGATTTTTTTCGTATTAGCGAGATATGGTAGCAAAAGACCACTTGGCGTGCAAGGTACATATATTGCTTAATTATTTTAATATAAATAAGCAATATATGTACCTTATTTACATTCATATAAAAGTCGCGTTGACGAACTCGCATTAAATTCTTGGAAATAAATTCACTAACTTCAGCTAAATAAAGTCATGATGCCGCTGTAGCTTTCCAAACTTATTTTCCACTCCAGTGTGCTTTTTGTTCAATTCTTTTGAGCTCATAAGGGCTAAAACGTCAACTTTTCAGCGACGTAGCCATCTTTCATCCCTCACTTCCCAGCCTCCATGCCCTCTTACATCCCTCAATTCCCAGCCTCCATGCCCTCTTCCATCCCTCACTTCCCAGCCTCCATGCCCTCTTACATCCCTCACTTCCCAGCCTCCAAGCCCTCTTCCATCCTTCACTTCCCAGCCTCCATGCCCTCTTCCATCCTTCACTTCCCAGCCTCCATGCCCTCTTCCATCCCCCACTTCCCAGCCTCCATACCCTCTTACATCCCTCACTTCCCAGCCTCCATACCCTCTTCTATCCCTCACTTCCCAGCCTCCATACCCTCTTCCATCCCTCACTTCCCAGCCTCCATACCCTCTTCCATCCCTCACTTCCCAGCCTCCATGCCCTCTTCCATCCCTCACTTCCCAGCCTCCATGCCCTCTTCCATCCTTCACTTCCCAGCCTCCATACCCTCTTCCATTCACCACTTCCCAGCCTCCATGCCCTCTTCCATCCCTCACTTCCCAGCCTCCATACCCTCTTCCATCCTTCACTTCCCAGCCTCCATGCCCTCTTCCATCCTTCACTTCCCAGACTCCATGCCCTCTTCCATCCTTCACTTCCCAGCCTCCATGCTCTCTTCCATCCCTCACTTCCCAGCCTCCATACCCTCTTCTATCCCTCACTTCCCAGCCTCCATACCCTCTTACATCCCTCACTTCCCAGCCACCATGCCCTCTTCCATCCTTCACTTCCCAGCCTCCATGCCCTCTTCCATCCTTCACTTCCCATCCTCCATGCCCTCTTCCATCCTTCACTTCCCAGCCTCCATGCCCTCTTCCATCCTTCACTTCCCAGCCTCCACACCCTCTTCCATCCTTCACTTCCCAGCCTCCATGCCCTCTTCCATCCCTCACTTCCCAGCCTCCATACCCTCTTCCATCCTTCACTTCCCAGCCTCCATGCCCTCTTCCATCCTTCACTTCCCAGCCTCCACACCCTCTTCCATCCTTCACTTCCCAGCCTCCATGCCCTCTTCCATCCCTCACTTCCCAGCCTCCATACCCTCTTCCATCCTTCACTTCCCAGCCTCCATGCCCTCTTCCATCCTTCACTTCCCAGACTCCACACCCTCTTCCATCCTTCACTTCCCAGCCTCCATGCCGTCTTCCATCCTTCACTTCCCAGCCTCCATGCCCTCTTCCATCCTTCACTTCCCAGCCTCCATGCCCTCTTCCATCCTTCACTTCCCAGCCTCCATGCCCTCTTCCATCCTTCACTTCCCAGCCTCCATGCCCTCTTCCATCCCCCATTTCCCAGCCTCCATACCCTTTTCCATCCCCCACTTCCCAGCCTCACATCCCCATCCCGACACCCACAACCCCGGCTCGAGGGGACGGTCAAATGAAGACACACTAGACACACCAGACACACCGGACACACCAGACACACTCCGGCACAGCGCCTCAGTTGTCGCTCTGTGTTCTCGTTGCCAGTCGCATCGCTGTCTGCCACGTCTGACGCTGCTCTGTGCCGCCATTACGGTAAGCGGTGTGTGGGGTGTGTGTATGGGTGTGTGGGGGGTGTGGGGGGTGTGGGGTGTGTGTGGAGTGTGTGGGGTGTGTGTGGGTGGTGTGTGTGGGGTGTGTGTGGTGTGTGTGGGGTGTGTGGGGTGTGTGTGTGGGTGTGTGGGGGGTATGGGGTGTGTGTGGAGTGTGTGTGGAGTGTGTGGGGTGTGTGTGGGGTGTTTGGGGTGTGTGGGGTGTTTTTGGGGTGTGTGGGGTGTGTGTGGGGTGTGTGTGGTGTGTGTGGGGTGTGTGTGGTGTGTGTGGGGTGTGTGGGGGTGTGTAGGTGTGTGTGGGGTGGGTGTGGTGTGTGTGGGGTGTGTGTGGGGTGTGTGGGGTGTGTGTGGGATGTGTGGGGTGTGGGGTGTGTGTGGGGTGTGTGGGGTGTGTGTGTAGTGTGTGTGGTGTGTGTGGTGTGTGTGGTGTGTGTAGTGTGGGTGTGGGGTGTGTGGGGTGCGTGGGGGTGCATGGGGTGCGTGGGTTGTATGAAGTGTGTGGGGTGTGTGGGTTGTGTGAAGTGTGTGGGGTGTGTGGGGGTTCATGGGGTGGGGTGTGTGGATTGTGTGAAGTGTGTGGGGGTGTGTGGGGTGTGTGAGGGTTCATGGGGTGGTGTGTTTAGGTCGTGGGGTGGGGTGTGTGAGGTGTGTGTGTGGGGTGTGTGGGATGTATACGTAGTGGGGGTGACGCACAACGAGATGTTGTGTTGAGTGATCATCTTGGAAGCGTATGGTAATTAATGTAATGCGGTACGATGCAAAACAACACGACAAAACGTGGCGTTGCGCAGCGTACTGTACCGTAGCGCACCTTAGTGCAGCGCAACGCTACGTAGCGTAACATAGCAAAGTGTAGCTAAAAGAACGCAACGTAACACAACACAACCCGACAAAGCCTAACACAGTACCACACAACACAACACAGGATAACACAGCACAGCACAACCCATTATCATTGCACCACACCACAACAGCACAGCCAACACAGCGCAGCGCAACAACACAATACAATATAATACAACCCGATGTAATTTTAATCTAATGTTATACTCATGCTACAATATACAGGGTAGTTGCTAAAAATGTATACCTTTTAAATCTGCTATTCCTTTTTCACAGAGAAGATAGGGAAATAAAACTGGTATTATTGGAAAGATGATATGTTAATTTTTCATTTTTTGTTTTACTTTGCTGGACCTGCGGTTCAAAATGTACTGTTTTAGAGTTTTTAGTCTTTCAACATTTTCCGCTGTGCGCTCAAAAACTTTTCTTCCAGATCTTCCTTTACTAATGTTTCATTTAACAGACTGGGGTCGCAATTTTTCGAAGTTCCTCTGAATCATTATTTTGTTAGGTTTGAGTCGGTGTTCCAAGAAGAATTCCTCAGAGTCCCGACGATGGATCCAATTTTCGTCAATTCTTCGATGATGAACTTGCGTTGTTGAGGAGTCCGCTGTGCCATGTTGGCTGGTTACAACAGTCTTCTCTCCTGCACCCTTGATGTTCATGCTTATTTGGGGGGGGTGCCAGATACGTTACAAAACATTGAATTCTTTACTTTTGGATGTTCTGTGTTGTAGTCTCCTATCTCATATATTTCTTATAGTTGAAGTAATTTTGAAGGGTATACATTTTTAGCCACCACCCTGTAGTATACAATCTTTTAAAATACAATATAATATAGCCTGATACAACACAGCATCGCATAACACGGTAGTATAACAATGTGATGGGGAAGAGAAATAGAATGCAACATGTCACCCAAAATATTTCCAAATGAAGACAGTAACGAAGGAATTTATTCAAGTCAGCGTTACCAAGGCGAAGACCGAGATATGTACACGCCTGTATCTTTGATATGCTCATACACGCATGTATCTTTGATATGCTCATACACGCCTGTATCTTTGATAGATATGCTCATACACGCCTGTATCTTTGATAGATATGCTCATACACGCATGTATCTTTGATATGCTCATACACGCCTGTATCTTTGATAGATATGCTCATACACGTTTGTATCTTTGATAGATATGCTCATACACCCATGTATCTTTGATAGATATGCTCGTACACGCATGTATCTTTGATAGATATGCTCGTACACGCATGTATCTTTGATAGATATGCTCATACATGCATGTATCTTTGATAGATATGCTCGTACACGCATGTATCTTTGATAGATATGCTCATACACGCATGTATCTTTGATAGATATGCTCGTACACGCATGTATCTTTGATAGATATGCTCATACACGCATGTATCTTTGATAGATATGCTCATACACGCTTGTATCTCTGATATATGATTTGCTCATACACGCATATATCTTTGATAGATTTGCTCATACACGCATGTATCTTTGATAGATATGCTCATACACGCATGTATCTTTGATATGCTCATACACGCCTGTATCTTTGATAAATATGCTCATACACGCCTATATCTTTGATAGATATGCTCATACACGCATGTATCTTTGATAGATATGCTCATACACGCATGTATTTTTGATATACTCATACACGCCTATATAATTGACATACTCATACACGCAAGAGAAAGAGCGCACAATACGACAGGACGACAGCGCACACAATCATACAATGAACTGGGCACACAATTAGCTGATCATACCATCAGGTCATCACACAATTAAGTGATCGGTCGTTAGGCAGGCCGGAGTTCTGGTCATCTGAAGATAAAACGCATCTCGCGCACGCAACTCGAAGCGTATCTCTTGAGAGCTTGATTTCACCCATATATGGACTGAACGAAATTTCATTCATTTAGTTCATGTAATTCTTCTTAGTTTTTATAATTCATTTAGTTTTTAAAATTCTTTTAGTTTTTATAATTATTTTAGTTTTTATTATTCTTTTAGTTTTTATAATTCTTTTAGTTTTTAAAATTCTTTTAGTTTTTATAGTTCATTTAGTTTTTTATAATTATTTTAGCTTTTATAATTCTTTTAGCTTTTATAATTCTTTTAGTTTTTATAATTCTTTTAGTTTTTATAATTTTTTCAGTTGTTATAACTCTTGCAGTTCATGAAATTTGTTCAGTTTTTATAATTCTTTTAGTCTTTAAAATTCTTTTATCTTTTTATAATTATTTAAAGTTTCATAATTCTTTTAGCATGTATAATCTTTTAGTTTTTACGTATCTCATGATAAAACGACGGTCTCTACCGAAATATGTTTGTTCTTCTTAAATTCTGCCACTCGCAGTGGCCGTAATTTTGAACGTACGCTGTCGAACACGACCCAAGTTAAATTCCATGTTCTGCGTACATTTAAAGGAGGGATTTAGCACGAAAAATAAAGGCTACTCAGGATTAGTTCAAATGAAATTCGTTCTCAGGTTCTATTTTTCGATTAAGTTCAACGACTAAAAAATAGAACCAGAAATTTAAATTTCATTCTCATGAATGAAATATAATCGTTATTGTGCCGTTCTTGAGTATTAAAATGGTGCTAAACTCATTTTCAAGTTTAATTTTGTCCGTTATGAATTTCTTTATTTAACCCGTTCATGATAAATTACTCCAATTATTCTCTATTAGAGTAGTTGACGTACTCTCTACCAAGTCTATCTTTTTCGCCGACTGCATGCATAATTTTTGCCGCCCATGCGATTTACTCGCTTACAACGCTTAGGCGGCGAAACACATGCATGCAGGCGGCGAAAAAGTCAGATTGAGTAATATATAAGAAGACCCCGCGGCGTTCATGTCTCAGACATGGTATGTTACCTTAATAACTGGCGGCTGTAGGGCTATATAACAGTGTATCCTGAAGAACCTTTAAAAGTTATGAAATGAGGCATGAAGAGCAATCAATGTTCAGTGAAATTTTTGCAAAGAATTAATACGGAACGAATAAGTTCCTTTCTCTGAATCTGCCATACAGTAGACGAAACAGAAACCAAAATTTTGTATCTGAATTTCTCCATGAAAGGTTGTGACTTTACTAAGCATGATGCTCCAAAGGTTGTGACTTTACTGAGCATGATGCTCCAAAGGTTGTGACTTTACTGATCATGATGCTCCAAAGGTTGTGACTTTACTGAGCATGATGCTCCAAAGGTTGTGACTTTACTGAGCATGATGCTCCAAAGGTTGTGACTCTACTGAGCGTGATGCTCCAAAGGTTGTGACTTTACTGATCATGATGCTCCAAAGGTTGTGACTTTACTAAGCATGATGCTCCAAAGGTTGTGACTTTACTGAGCATGATGCTCCAAAGGTTGTGACTTTACTAAGCATGATGCTCCAAAGGTTGTGACTTTACTGAGCATGATGCTCCAAAGGTTGTGACTTTACTAAGCATGATGCTCCAAAGGTTGTGACTTTACTGATCATGATGCTCCAAAGGTTGTGACTTTACTGAGAATAATGCTCCAAAGGTTGTGACTTTACTGATCATGATGCTCCAAAGGTTGTGACTTTACTGAGCATGATGCTCCAAAGGTTGTGACTTTACTGATCATGATGCTCCAAAGGTTGTGACTTTACAGAGCATGATGCTCCAAAGGTTGTGACTTTACTGAGCATGATGCTCCAAAGGTTGTGACTTTACTGATCATGATGCTCCAAAGGTTGTGACTTTACTGAGCATGATGCTCCAAAGGTTGTGACTTTACTGAGCATGATGCTCCAAAGGTTGTGACTTTACTGATCATGATGCTCCAAAGGTTGTGACTTTACTGAGCATGATGCTCCAAAGGTTGTGACTTTACTGATCATGATGCTCCAAAGGTTGTGACTTTACTGATCATGATGCTCCAAAGGTTGTGACTTTACAGAGCATGATGCTCCAAAGGTTGTGACTTTACAGAGCATGATGCTCCAAAGGTTGTGACTTTACTGATCATGATGCTCCAAAGGTTGTGACTTTACAGAGCATGATGCTCCAAAGGTTGTGACTTTACTGATCATGATGCTCCAAAGGTTGTGACTTTACTGATCATGATGCTCCAAAGGTTGTGACTTTACTGATCATGATGCTCCAAAGGTTGTGACTTTACTGAGCATGATGCTCCAAAAGGTGTGACTCTACTGAGCATGATGCTCCAAAGGTTGTGACTTTACTGATCATGATGCTCCAAAGGTTGTGACTTTACTGATCATGATGCTCCAAAGGTTGTGACTTTACTGATCATGATGCTCCAAAGGTTGTGACTTTACTAAGCATGATGCTCCAAAGGTGGTGACTTTACTGATCATGATGCTCCAAAGGTTGTGACTTTACTGATCATGATGCTCCAAAGGTTGTGACTTTACAGAGCATGATGCTCCAAAGGTTGTGACTCTACTGAGCATGATGCTCCAAAGGTTGTGACTTTACAGAGCATGATGCTCCAAAGGTTGTGACTTTACTGATCATGATGCTCCAAAGGTTGTGACTTTACTGATCATGATGCTCCAAAGGTTGTGACTTTACTGAGCATGATGCTCCAAAGGTTGTGACTTTACTGAGCATGATGCTCCAAAGGTTGTGACTTTACTGATCATGATGCTCCAAAGGTTGTGACTTTACAGAGCATGATGCTCCAAAGGTTGTGACTTTACTGAGCATGATGCTCCAAAGGTTGTGACTTTACTGATCATGATGCTCCAAAGGTTGTGACTTTACTGAGCATGATGCTCCAAAGGGTGTGACTCTACTGAGCATGATGCTCCAAAGGTTGTGACTTTACTAAGCATGATGCTCTAAAGGTTGTGACTTTACTAAGCATGATGCTCTAAAGGTTGGGACTTTACTAAGCATGATGCTCTAAAGGTTGTGACTTTACTAAGCATGATGCTCTAAAGGTTGGGACTTTACTAAGCATGATGCTCGAAAATCTCTTTTTATAACTAATCAGATGCATTGAGAGTTGACAGCAGAGCTTTATTTTGCTCATGTCGTATCCTGAACAAAACACTGCAACTAAGCACCTAAAATTGAAGCAAAACCAGAATTAATCAGATTAACTAAAATGAAATTTATAGTTATGAGTTCAGACTCATTATATCAGTTGAACATAACTAAAATAAGCGGATACTAACTAAAATAAGGTGAAAAACTAATGAATTCGACACTAAGATAAGTTGAAACTTACTAAACCATGTTGAAACTAGACTAAATTCTAAATTCCTATGCGATTTCATTTTCATTAGTAACGAAGATACTTTTCATTTCCAAAGAATCCATCATATGACTTTCACTAAACAATTTCCAATTACTAAATTACGTTCAGTGAACAACTTCAAATTTCGAAATTACTTTCAGTAAACAATTAAACAATGGAAGTGGAGGAAATCAACCCGCGTGGAGAGAGCAGGAGGCCGGCCAGAGGCAATGGAGTCTCTGAGAGTAATTACCGAGGACATCGCGTGTCCGATGCACAGTTGTCCTCGACCACCATTGACGGACAGCCAATAAAGGCATAAAAAATAAAAAGGGTTCTTTTTAACGTAAGTTCTAGTACTGTACAGTCTAACTTTTTCGCCGGAGCATGGATGTTTTTCGCCACTTAAGCAATTCAATTACTTGGGTGTCGAAAAACATGCATGCAGACGGTGAAAAACTTAGAATAGGTGACTGACGTTATGTAAAAGAGTCTCAATTACAACATTCATGTGTATGCGTTTATTTTAAAGTAATCCATACTTTCTTAGCAGAAACGCGTGTGACACTAACCTGAGCTGCACGCGCATTTGTTCAGGATAATTTCAGTATAAGATACGATATACATTGAGTTCCCCGTTAAAGAAGATTCTCAGTAATTTTAAGAACGATCGATGAATTGGATGGAAAGTTGGGCTAAATAATGTGTTGTGCATCTTTTTTCAATCGCGCTAAGCTTCATTGTACACACAGCAGGTGTGAGAACATGCCAAGATAATCCCACGTGACAGCTGAAGGGTGCGCGAAGATCGTACAAGGCCTTGCAGCATGCAGCATGTATGTCGTTGTAGTGGACACAGCCAGAGAAATATGACGGAGCGCAAAACCGTTCAACTCAAATGTAAAGAGCCCCATCACCTAAGGTGAGAAAGACAAGCGAAGAGAAGAAACATAAGCCAGAGGAACGTATAGGAAAAAATGCATGGCAGTTAAAGCGGAATCCTGGAGCCATCAGTGCTTATATATACAGTATATATTTAAATTTATCTATGTATATACTATATGAAGGTGCTGGGCGTAGACCTGTGTGCAGAAACACTCGGTGCGGGCTTCATATAGTTAGGAGTGTGAATCGCATTGCTTGCCCCATTCAGAACATGTCCCAGATAGAGAAGCGTTTCTGCTAGAAAAATGTGAATCAACTTTCGCCACATCCTTTTCGCGCACATGACCTGATCTATGTACTCTATGTTGGATGGTGCCAAAGTTCGGACCGAAGCGCAGAGACTTTATAAAGCCTCTCGTCCCAGTCGCTTTAGGCACCAACAAGGCGGTGGTGGTGTCATGATTTGGGCATGGAACATCGGTAATGAACGGGTAGAACTAATTCGAAAAAAAGGTGTTGAGATCACATGCAATATCTACACCCGAGTGAATTATTATAGTTCTCGCCATGGTTAGACGACCTGCCACTTGCACGCAGGCGTAAGTGACATCCATGTGTGATAATGCTACATCGCATTCAGTCTAGGTACCATTTCATTCCTGAATACCCTGACCGTCAAAGACGAACATCTCTTGACTTGGCCTCCCACTTCACACGACCTAAACTTCTTACAACTGATCTGCTCCACGAAAGATTAATGAAGGATGTTCCCGCTTTATATCGAAGGAGACACTGTCGGAGAAATATCTCATGACTTGGCCTCCTGCTCCACGCGATCTAAGCCCCTTGCAACAGCTCTGCTCCATAGCGCGCTGAAAGACTAATGTGGTAGGTACCCAGTTTACGTCGAAGGAGACATTGTCGGTGAAGAATACGTGTAAGTGTCGTTAGGCCCACAATAGCTGCTACGATTAGTTGATGGACACATTCCATGGTCAAAAAACTTTAGTGGAATTTCCAGGTATGGAAATTTCGATGACGAACTATGTCGTCATATCTGTGCTTGTGCTCTTTCCTTCAAAGTGTTTTGCTTGCATTGTTTTCCTCACATTTCATCAACTGCATCACATGTTCTTACATGGAGTCTCAAATGTTTCGTTGCGGTATTTTTGGCGCGTGCAATTACCGTGAAAATCAGAAAACAAACTGAAACACATTAATTTGAGTTTCTTTCTAACCTGTTTCTTATTCGCTACATAACGCTTAGTGTGAACTTTTTTACGTATTGAAATTTATTGCGATATTATATCTAATTCAATATCCTGAAAAAACTTGCAATATAGCGTATATAGTTTACGTATAAGAGAAGCATACATACCTCAAGCACTTTAATTCATTATGAAATCGAAAAATTTTGATGACCCACATATGTCGTTTTGTGTGACTTGATTCAGCCTCTCAAATTGAGAAGAATCATATACGAACAATTTTAGCATTTTTCGAGCTATGTAGGTATAGACATGGCAGGCGATCGTAAGCACTAGGTACAAATAACGCAAACTTGAAACTCGTTCAAAACTCGTCCAAAACAAGCAAAAACTCATTCAAAGCGAGTAAAACTCGTTCAAAACAAGAAACAATCGTTCTAAACAAGAAAAACTCGTTCAAAACAAGTAGCGTTCACACCCTGTTCACAATACAAGTTTACAACACAATTTTCTGATGCTCAATTCGACTTTCATTACGCAACTACATATTAGCTACACATAAGCTGTCAACTCTGCTAGTGCAATGTACCGCGCTAATCAGGGAGTACTATCTCATTAAAGACAGGCTTTTTTACAAGTGATATAGAAAGCCGCCAGTTTTACGCTATTGGGAACAAAATGTGTTGACCGCATCACTTTTGCTGACAAAATACAAACTACTTAAATGTGTACATTCTTTCCTGTTACATTTTGCTTCTTCTATTTCTGCATCTCTAATTCACTAGTTGGTGCTTATCAATGAATTTATGTCTGAAGCATGCAGCAGGAGATAACCTACCATCAAAGTGCTGCAGATTCGCATTAAAGGAAATGCATGCGCATTTGTTGCACACATTTCAATTGTATACGCACATATTTCTTGTGAATGAATTGCAGACAAATTCAACATCTTCAAATTTCCTAACCATAAATTTCACACCTTCAAATTGCATAAACCCAAATTCAACATCTTCAAATTTCCAAACCATAAATTTCCCACCTTCAAATTGCATAAGCCCAAAATGAACATCTTCAAATTTCCTAACCATAAATTTCACACCTTCAAATTGCATAAGCCCAAAATCAACATCTTCAAATTTCCAAACCATAAATTTCACACCTTCAAATTGCATAAGCCCAAAATCAACATCTTCAAATTTCCTAACCATAAATTTCACACCTTCAAACCGCACGACCATAAATTTTTACACACAAATGGCCCACTAAAGCATTGCAATCGAGAAAAATTCATAAATATACATCAGGTAGACATCAATTACAACCAATAACACCACAATAAACTTGTACGGTTACTATGTAGTCAAGAAACACATACTCACCAAATGTCTTTCCGTGATAGAAATTATTCTTTAAATTGAAATAATTGTTTAAATTTATATATAAGTTCTTATAAATTATACATACTAACATAAAATCCCCACACAACACAGCGTTTGAATTCATGCAGCTGCCTATAGGCGCAGTTGAAATTAAAGCAATGGTTTTCTTTTAATGTGATAACCTTATTGAATTTATTATAATTTAATCCAGTAACACAATTTAATTCACTCTAATTTCATCCAAAAACACAATTTAATTTACTCCAATTTAATCCAATAACCCAATTTTCTTGTTTTCCCAATTTCGCTTGTATTGACCTTATAATTTTGCTTAAATTTCCTTTACTTCTACTGTTCAATTTCTGCATTTTTTGATGCAGTTTAAAAGTTTAGTTAAATTTGTACTACCAGCTATAATTTATGGCTTATTTATTACCTACTATCTGATTACTGTTGCACTTTCACCACCCACGTGCTCTGTATTGCATTGTATACAACTTATGCCTCTTTTTAATGTATAATTACCAACTATCCAGTATTTAACAACCAACCATTCGTCAAACACTCCCAATTCATTAGGCATTCAACACTCATTACCCAATAACTCATCAATACCAATTACCTATTTAGTACATATCACCCATCATGCTCATTGGCAATCACTCATAACGATCACCCCATACCTCTTCCCCCATCCATCCCTTCCTCCAACCTCCTCATCTCCCCATCCCCCAATATCTTCATCCAACCTCCTCATCTCCCCATCCCACTCTTCTCACACCCTTTCCCCAACCTCCCAGTCAGACGCTCCCCTCTGTCTATTACACGCTACATCGGCTACAGCACCGATACTGGCAGTCACTACTGGCTGTCGCTACTGGCTGTCGCTCCTGGCTGTCGCTGCTGGCTGTCGCTCCTGGCTGTCGCTACTGGCTGTCGCTACTGGCTGTCGCTACTGGCAGTCACTACTGGCAGTCACTACTGGCTGTCGCTCCTGGCTGTCGCTCCTGGCTGTCGCTCCTGGCTGTCGCTACTGGCTGTCGCTACTGGCTGTCACTACTGGCTGTCGCTACTGGCTGTCGCTCCTGGCTGTCGCTCCTGGCTGTCGCTGCTGGCTGTCGCTACTGGCTGTCGCTACTGGCAGTCACTACTGGCAGTCACTACTGGCTGTCGCTCCTGGCTGTCGCTACTGGCTGTCGCTCCTGGCTGTCGCTACTGGCTGTCGCTACTGGCTGTCGCTACTGGCAGTCACTACTGGCTGTCGCTCCTGGCTGTCGCTACTGGCTGTCGCTCCTGGCTGTCGCTACTGGCTGTCGCTACTGGCTGTCGCTACTGGCAGTCACTACTGGCTGTCGCTACTGGCTGTCGCTCCTGGCTGTCGCTGCTGGCTGTCGCTCCTGGCTGTCGCTACTGGCTGTCGCAACTGGCTGTCACTACTGGCTGTCGCTACTGGCTGTCGCTACTGGCTGTCACTACTGGCTGTCGCTACTGGCTGTCGCTACTGGCTGTCACTACTGGCTGTCGCTACTGGCTGTCACTACAGGCAGTCACTACTGGCTGTCGCTACTGGCTGTCGCTACTGGCAGTCACTACAGGCAGTCACTACTGGCAGTCACTACTGGCTGTAGCTACTGGCTGTCACTACAGGCAGTCACTACTGGCTGTCGCTACTGGCAGTCACTACAGGCTGTCACTACTGGCTGTCGCTACTGGCAGTCACTACAGGCTGTCACTACTGGCTGTCGCTACTGGCTGTCGCTACTGGCAGTCACTACAGGCTGTCACTACTGGCTGTCGCTACTGGCAGTCACTACAGGCTGTCGCTACTGGCTGTCGCTACTGGCAGTCACTACAGGCTGTCGCTACTGGCTGTCGCTACTGGCTGTCGCTACTGGCAGTCACTACAGGCTGTCACTACTGGCTGTCGCTACTGGCAGTCACTACAGGCAGTCACTACAGGCTGTCACTACTGGCTGTCGCTACGGGCTGTCGCTACTGGCTGTCACTACAGGCTGTCGCTACTGGCTGTCGCTACTGGCAGTCACTACAGGCAGTCACTACAGGCTGTCACTACTGGCTGTCGCTACGGGCTGTCGCTACTGGCTGTCGCTACTGGCAGTCACTACAGGCTGTCACTACTGGCTGTCGCTACTGGCAGTCACTACAGGCAGTCACTACTGGCTGTCGCTACTGGCTGTCGCTACTGGCTGTCGCTACTGGCTGTCGCTACTGGCTGTCGCTACTGGCTGTCGCTACTGGCAGTCACTACTGGCAGTCACTACTGGCTGTAGCTACTGGCTGTCACTACAGGCTGTCACTACTGGCTGTCGCTACTGGCTGTCGCTACTGGCTGTCACTACTGGCTGTCGCTACTGGCTGTCACTACAGGCAGTCACTACTGGCTGTCGCTACTGGCAGTCACTACAGGCAGTCACTACTGGCAGTCACTACTGGCTGTAGCTACTGGCTGTCACTACAGGCAGTCACTACTGGCTGTCGCTACTGGCAGTCACTACAGGCTGTCACTACTGGCTGTCGCTACTTGCAGTCACTACAGGCTGTCACTACTGGCTGTCGCTACTGGCTGTCGCTACTGGCAGTCACTACAGGCTGTCACTACTGGCTGTCGCTACTGGCAGTCACTACAGGCTGTCGCTACTGGCTGTCGCTACTGGCTGTCGCTACTGGCTGTCGCTACTGGCTGTCGCTACTGGCTGTCGCTACTGGCAGTCACTACAGGCTGTCACTACTGGCTGTCGCTACTGGCAGTCACTACAGGCTGTCACTACTGGCTGTCGCTACTGGCTGTCGCTACTGGCTGTCGCTACTGGCAGTCACTACAGGCTGTCACTACTGGCTGTCGCTACTGGCAGTCACTACAGGCTGTCACTACTGGCTGTTGCTACTGGCTGTCACTACTGGATATCGCTACTGGCTGTCACTACTGGATGTCGCTACTGGCTGTCACTACTGGCTGTCGCTACTGGCTGTCACTACTGGATGTCGCTACTGGCTGTCACTACTGGATGTCGCTACTGGCTGTCACTACTGGCTGTCGCTACTGGCTGTCGCTCCTGGCTGTCGCTACTGGCTGTCGCTCCTGGCTGTCGCTGTCACTACTGGCTGTCGCTACTGGCTGTCACTACTGGATGTCGCTACTGGCTGTCACTACTGGATGTCGCTACTGGTAGTCACTACAGGCTGTCGCTACTGGCTGTCGCTACTGGCTGTCGCTACTGGCTGTCACTACTGGCTGTCGCTACTGGCTGTCGCTACTGGCTGTCACTACTGGCTGTCGCTACTGGCAGTCACTACAGGCTGTCGCTACTGGCTGTCGCTACTGGCTGTCGCTACTGGCTGTCGCTACTGGCTGTCGCTACTGGCTGTCGCTACTGGCTGTCACTACAGGCTGTCACTACTGGCTGTCGCTACTGGCTGTCGCTACTGGCAGTCACTAGAGGCTGTCACTACTGGCTGTCGCTACTGGCTGTCACTACTGGATGTCGCTACTGGCTGTCACTACTGGCTGTCGCTACTGGCTGTCACTAATGGATGTCGCTACTGGCTATCGATACTGGCTGCCACTACTGGATGTCGCTACTGGCTGTCACTACTGGCTGTCGCTACTGGCTGTCGCTACTGGCTGTCGCCACTGGCTGTCGCTACTGGCTGTCGCTATTGGCTGTCACTAATGGCTGTCGCTACTGGCTGTCGCTACAGGCTGTCACTACTGGCTGTCGCTACTGGCTGTCGCTACTGGCTGTCACTACTGGCTGTCGCTACTGGCTGTCGCTACTGGCTGTCGCTACTGGCTGTCACTACTGGCTGTCGCTACTGGCTGTCACTACTGGCTGTCGCTACTGGCTGTCACTACTAGAGTAAAACTATAAAAGAGGAGATGTAGAGGGGGAGATGTAGAGGGGGAGATGTAGAGGGGGAGATGTAGAGGGGGAGATGTAGAGGGGGAGATGTAGAGGGGGAGATGTAGAGGGGGAGATGTAGAGGGGGAGATGTGGAGGGGGAGATGTAGAGGGGGAGATGTGGAGGGGGAGATGTAGATGGGGAGATGTAGAGGAGGAGATGTAGAGGGGGAGATGTAGAGGGGGAGATATAGAGGAGGAGATGTAGAGGGGGAGATGTAGAGGGGGAGATGTAGAGGGGGAGATGTAGAGGGGGAGATGTAGAGGGGGAGATGTAGAGGGGGAGATGTAGAGGAGGAGATGTAGAGGGGGAGATGTAGAGGGGGAGATGTAGAGGGGGAGATGTAGATGGGGAGATGTAGAGGAGGAGATGTAGAGGGGGAGATGTAGATGGGGAGATGTAGAGGAGGAGATGTAGAGGGGGAGATGTAGAGGGGGAGATGTAGAGGGGGAGATGTAGAGGGGGAGATGTAGAGGAGGAGATGTAGAGGGGGAGATGTAGAGGGGGAGATGTAGAGGGGGAGATGTAGAGGGGGAGATGTAGAGGGGGAGATGTAGAGGGGGAGATGTAGAGGGGGAGATGTAGAGGGGGAGATGTAGAGGGGGAGATGTGGAGGGGGAGATGTAGAGGGGGAGATGTAGAGGGGGAGATGTAGAGGGGGAGATGTAGAGGGGGAGATGTAGAGGGGGAGATGTAGAGGGGGAGATGTAGAGGGGGAGATGTAGAGGAGGAGATGTAGAGGGGGAGATGTAGATGGGGAGATGTAGAGGGGGAGATGTAGATGGGGAGATGTAGAGGAGGAGATGTAGAGGGGGAGATGTAGAGGGGGAGATATAGAGGAGGAGATGTAGAGGGGGAGATGTAGAGGGGGAGATGTAGAGGGGGAGATGTAGAGGGGGAGATGTAGAGGGGGAGATGTAGAGGGGGAGATGTAGAGGGGGAGATGTAGAGGGGGAGATGTAGATGGGGAGATGTAGAGGAGGAGATGTAGAGGGGGAGATGTAGATGGGGAGATGTAGAGGAGGAGATGTAGAGGGGGAGATGTAGAGGGGGAGATATAGAGGAGGAGATGTAGAGGGGGAGATGTAGAGGGGGAGATGTAGAGGGGGAGATGTAGAGGGGGAGATGTAGAGGGGGAGATGTAGAGGGGGAGATGTAGAGGGGGAGATGTAGAGGGGGAGATGTAGATGGGGAGATGTAGAGGAGGAGATGTAGAGGGGGAGATGTAGATGGGGAGATGTAGAGGAGGAGATGTAGAGGGGGAGATGTAGAGGGGGGAGATGTAGAGGGGGAGATGTAGATGGGGAAATGTAGAGGAGGAGATGTAGAGGGGGAGATGTAGAGGGGGAGATGTAGAGGGGGAGATGTAGAGGGGGAGATGTAGAGGAGGAGATGTAGAGGGGGAGATGTAGAGGGGGAGATGTAGAGGGGGAGATGTAGATGGGGAGATGTAGAGGGGGAGATGTAGAGGTGGAGATGTAGAGGGGGAGATGTAGAGGGGGAGATGTAGAGGGGGAGATGCAGAGAGGGAGAGGTGTAGAGGTGGAGATGTAGAGGGGGAGATGTAGAGGGGGAGATGTAGAGGGGGAGATGTAGAGGGGGAGATGTAGATGGGGAGATGTAGAGGAGGAGATGTAGAGGGGGAGATGTAGAGGGGGAGATGTAGAGGGGGAGATGTAGATGGGGAGATGTAGAGGAGGAGATGTAGAGGGGGAGATGTAGAGGTGGAGATGTAGAGGGGGAGATGTAGAGGGGGAGATGTAGAGGGGGAGATGTAGAGGGGGAGATGTAGATGGGGAGATGTAGAGGAGGAGATGTAGAGGGGGAGATGTAGAGGTGGAGATGTAGAGGGGGAGATGTAGAGGGGGAGATGTAGAGGGGGGAGATGTAGAGGAGGAGATGTAGAGGGGGAGATGTAGAGGTGGAGATGTAGAGGGGGAGATGTAGAGGAGGAGATGTAGAGGGGGAGATGTAGAGGTGGAGATGTAGAGGGGCGAGATGTAGAGGGGGAGATGTAGAGGGGGAGATGTAGAGGGGGAGATGTAGATGGGGAGATGTAGAGGAGGAGATGTAGAGGGGGAGATGTAGAGGGGGAGATGTAGAGGGGGAGATGTAGAAGGGGAGATGTAGAGGAGGAGATGTAGAGGGGGGAGATGTAGAGGTGGAGATGTAGAGGTGGAGATGTAGAGGGGGAGATGTAGAGGGGGAGATGCAGAGAGGGAGAGGTGTAGAGGTGGAGATGTAGAGGGGGAGATGCAGAGAGGGAGAGGTGTAGAGGTGGAGATGTAGAGGGAGAGGTGTAGAGGTGGAGATGTAGAGGTGGAGATGTAGAGGGGGAGATGTAGAGGGGGAGATGCAGAGAGGGAGAGGTGTAGAGGTGGAGATGTAGAGGGGAGAGATGCAGAGAGGGAGAGGTGTAGAGGTGGAGATGTAGAGGGAGAGGTGTAGAGGTGGAGATGTAGAGGTGGAGATGTAGAGGTGGAGATGTAGAGGGAGAGGTGTAGAGGTGGAGATGTAGAGGTGGAGATGTAGAGGGGGAGATGCAGAGAGGGAGAGGTGTAGAGGTGGAGATGTAGAGGGAGAGGTGTAGAGGTGGAGATGTAGAGGAGGAGATGTAGAGGGGGAGATGTAGAGGGAGAGGTGTAGAGGTGGAGATGTAGAGGAGGAGATGTAGAGGGGGAGATGCAGAGAGGGAGAGGTGTAGAGGTGGAGATGTAGAGGGAGAGGTGTAGAGGTGGAGATGTAGAGGAGGAGATGTAGAGGGGGAGATGTAGAGGGGGAGATGTAGAGGGAGAGGTGTAGAGGGAGAGGTGTAGAGGTGGAGATGTAGAGGGAGAGGTGTAGAGGTGGAGATGTAGAGGAGGAGATGTAGAGGGGGAGATGTAGAGGGGGAGATGTAGAGGGAGAGGTGTAGAGGGAGAGGTGTAGAGGTGGAGATGTAGAGGGAGAGGTGTAGAGGTGGAGATGTAGAGGTGGAGATGTAGAGGAGGAGATGTAGAGGGGGAGATGCAGAGAGGGAGAGATGTAGAGGTGGAGATGTAGAGGGAGAGGTGTAGAGGTGGAGATGTAGAGGAGGAGATGTAGAGGGGGAGATGTAGAGGGGGAGATGTAGAGGGAGAGGTGTAGAGGTGGAGATGTAGAGGAGGAGATGTAGAGGGGGAGATGTAGAGAGGAGAGGTGTAGAGGTGGAGATGTAGAGAGAGGAGATGTAGAGGGGGAGATGTAGAGGGAGAGGTGTAGAGGTGGAGATGTAGAGGAGGAGATGTAGAGGGGGAGATGCAGAGAGGGAGAGGTGTAGAGGTGGAGATGTAGAGGAGGAGATGTAGAGGGGGAGATGTAGAGGGGGAGATGCAGAGGGAGAGGTGTAGAGGAGGAGATGTAGAGGAGGAGATGTAGAGGGGGAGATGTAGAGGGAGAGGTGTAGAGGTGGAGATGTAGAGGAGGAGATGTAGAGGAGGAGATGTAGAGGGGGAGATGTAGAGGGAGAGGTTGTAGAGGTGGAGATGTAGAGGGGGAGATGTAGAGGGGGAGATGTAGAGGGGGAGATGTAGAGGTGGAGATGTAGAGGGGGAGATGTAGAGGGGGAGATGTAGAGAGGGGAGATGTAGAGGTGGAGATGTAGAGGGGGAGATGTAGAGGGGAGATGTAGAGGGGGAGATGTAGAGGGGGAGATGTAGAGGGGGAGATGTAGAGGTGGAGATGTAGAGAGGGAGATGTAGAGGGGGAGATGTAGAGGGGGAGATGTAGAGGTGGAGATATAGAGGGGGAGATGTAGAGGGGGAGATGTAGAGGGGGAGATGTAGAGGTGGAGATGTAGAGGGGGAGATGTAGAGGGGGAGATGTAGAGGGGGAGATGTAGAGGGGAGATGTAGAGGGGAGATGTAGAGGGGGAGATGTAGAGGGGGAGATGTAGAGGGGGAGATGTAGAGGGGGAGATGTAGAGGGTGGAGATGTAGAGAGGGAGATGTAGAGGGGGAGATGTAGAGGGGGAGATGTAGAGGGGGAGATGTAGAGAGGGAGATGTAGAGGTGGAGATGTAGAGGGGGAGATGTAGAGGGGGAGATGTAGAGGGGGAGATGTAGAGAGGGAGATGTAGAGGTGGAGATGTATAGGGGGAGATGTAGAGGGGGAGATGTAGAGGGGGAGGTGGTAGAGGGGGAGATGTAGAGGGGGAGATGTAGAGGGGGAGATGTAGAGGGGGAGATGTAGAGGGGGAGATGTAGAGGGGGAGATGTAGAGGGGGAGATGTAGAGGGGGAGATGTAGAGGGGGAGATGTAGAGGGGGAGATGTAGAGGGGGAGATGTAGAGGGGGAGATGTCAGAGGGGGAGATGTAGAGGAGGGCAGATGTAGAGGGGGAGAAGGAAAACGACAAAAACAAGACACCGAAGAAAAGAAACAGAAGAGAAAAGAAAAGATGGAAGGAACGGATGAGAGTATATAAAGAAGGCTGTGAAAAGAAAGAATAATTAGAAGACGCAATGCAACAAACGTCTTCAACAAGGTGTTCGGGATGAAGTATATATAGAATGTGACACATGCAGTCTGCTGTTGTGTAGTGTGTGTACTACACTGCGTTGCTGTCGTGCTGTATACGTATACCTACACTGTATGAATGGTAAAATAAATACCAATGGTTGAACATTCACACACAAGCACCCTGAAGCTCGCACGCTGTACCTCCAGGCCATTAGAAGCAGTAATATTCGATGTAACTTAACCAATACGATGTGCATTTTGGTTCAATTTTCCATATAATCCATTTTCCACAATCAATGAGCCGTTATTTTTCGTTGCTATCTTTTGTCGTTGCAAGAGACCGGAAAATTTTCAATGGGAGCCGCGTATACTGAAAATTCGCTCGATGTGGTTGCCCAACTTTCAACTTAAACTTTAGTTTACGCGCTTCCGTCATCCCAAACCATCCCTTGTTTTTCATGATAATTTTATATCCTACCTCACAACCCGCAAAGTTTAAACAGGATTGGTGGAAAGAATAAAACTATAGAAAGTAGTTCAGGTTGAGGAGAAGTATGCTTACTAGTGATATATATTTTTATTTCATTCAGCCTCGTTACGTCTCCGTGGCGCAGTGGATAGCGCGCTGGACTTCTAATCCAGAGGCCGCGGGTTCGAATCCCGTCGGAGATGGCGTGGTTTTGTCAGCTATGGCATTAATAGGTACGAGGAGGTGCAGTTGAAGGCGTCTATTGATAGTTAAGGTGAGAGAGTTGAGTGGGGGAGAGTTGAGGGTGCGGAGAGACTGATAAGAATTGAATGGAGGTGAAGGAGTGGGGATAAAACGAGAGGAGAAGAAGGGGAGAAGAGAAAAAGAGGCGGAGCAACCTCAAGGAGGCGGAGATTCTCCCGTGAGGCGTACAGCCTTCGAACGCTCCCGTGTTGGCAAAAGCGACCTAATGAACGTGTAGCGTAAGAGCCACTTCGTCGTGAGGCCGATGATGCAGAGCTGGTGTTCACAGCAGGTGTTACGATGACTTGGTCTACACCTGGTGTAATTAAGACAACTTGACGTCGTAAAGTTCACGTGAATTTAGTTTCGCTGTAGAAATGATGCAGATTTTATTAGCATCATTTCTACAGCAAAACTAAATTCAACGTTCTCGTACTTGATCTTGGTACTCGTAGCGGGACAGCTGGCTTGGCAAGTCTCGATCCAGGAATACAATAATCAAACACCACGAAAATGTAATTTCGAAATTTTTGTACTCATCAATGTGGTGGTTTAAAATCTACAACACAAAACTCCACAAAGTGAAAGAAACCCGGCAACAGAAAGGTAAGTGTTTTACGGTAATTATACAATATAATACAGGACTATTTCGAGCTTTTCTAGGTTGCGGCTGTTCAAATGAAAGCAGGGTACTTGAAGCGATCTCATGAAAAAACGAGCGATATCCCAAAAAAAATCAATAAAATCGGCCAGTAATCACTTATGTAATTCTTGATGTAAAAATTTCAGTGCGCTCTCAACAAATAAGTTCTTTATATCTCATCGGAATTCTATATGCTATACATAAAATTATAACCAAAGCAGGATGAAGTAACAAATCGTGAACAAAGATGTAAGAAGATTTCACCAGAGCTCACTGACACAATCTTTGCTTAAAATAAAATAGTGGACATTTTCTGGCATAGAGGAAACCATATTTGCAGTTCAAACTCAACCCGTTTACGTATATTACAGAGCTGTTGTCACATGCAAGGCACCTAAACATGTATGAACTTATATATTCATACGAGAAATCTATGAATGTATAAAATTATGTCGGCAATTACTCACACAGGCGAACAGGGCTGGTAAATTAGCCTTTATATGACCAATACTCTCAAATCCGGCTTGTGGCAAGTGGACTAACACAAGAAAAGCATCTTAATGTTCTACAGACCCCAAATAGAGCGCGTATTAAAATAGCGTGACCCCGCGGTGCATTATAGCCATGGAACATGGCTTCATAAATCAACTCAATCCGTACCTGCCAGTTTTGGTGACGATCATTTCGGTGCCGAACTCGTGGAACTTCTCCCACAAGTCCTTGGTCTCCAAAACGCAGGAATGATCTTCGAGGTCGGCGCAGTTTCCTTCCGCCTCCAGTTTCATTCTTTTGGATTCCCTGACGTCAGCTTTGGAGTTGGGACTCGGTATCACGGCTACGGACAGCGTCTCCTTCGACGCTTGGGCTTCCGAAATGATTTCATTGACGTCTTTACGCAGGAGTGAACCCTGACCAACCTCGAGATCTTCAACCTCGTTTTCGCTGGTGGGCAGAGTGACGTGCGTTTTGGGGGGAGGACTCACGAGTAAAATTTGATTTTTGCACAGCACGGGAATGGGTACAACAGGCGGTGGTAACGAGTCTGCACACACGGCAGGTTTCAAAAGACTAAGACCTCTCTTCAAGGTCGCTAACTTGAGTTTGCTGATATTGTAAGCATGTACAGGCGAACTGGACCGCACGAACCGTACGGGTCTTCCTTTCTCGTCTAATTTGAAGGGAGATAAGTCCTCGATATTTGCAGAAGTCTCACTACTTGTATAAGTCGGTGAATCGGATTTTCTTGGACTCGCTGGATCCCCGCAATTTGCAGAGGTTTTTGGAGAAGGTGACCTGGAGGAGCATTCTGTAGAATGGAGAAAACCTGCGTTACTTCCTGCAGTGATGATGGATAGTGATTCAAAAGGATTGTGAACATCGAATGAAGTGGATGATTCTATGTGTGTTTAAGTAATATGACATTAATTGAAGCAAAGAAGATAAAAAGTACGTGAATATAACAACAAGGGAACCGATATCGAAAGAGTGAATACATTTGGAAGCAACAGGAAGATGTGAATTTTAGCTTCGGGAATCCAAGATTGAAGCTATTTACAACCGTGTACTATGCAATCCGATCTTTCGATGATATTCTTCGTTGACCTACTTTTAGGGATTTAGGCAATCACTTAAATTAGGAAGCTTTAGTTTTTACTTTTGAAACTCATGCGCTTAGATACTTGATAGTCTTTATTGTCGACTTATGAGATTTAAACTTTGCATCAATTTTGGACGTTACAGTTACGTTATATTTCTGAGCCAACACTACAGATATGAAGGTGCAGAAACTTTCTCCCTAGTCGATTACATTCAGGCTACTTCATTGTCTACCAAGCCAAACCTTGTTTGATGTCGGGTATCAGCAAATATATTAGTTAGCTGTCTCATAATTATATTCGCATGCATACCTATCTGTATCATTATCATTAAAATAAGCTCGATTCTATTTACAACAACGGCCTACTACACATGGTCTCCGTGGCGCAGTGGATAGCGCGCTGGACTTCTAATCCAGAGGCCGCGGGTTCGAATCCCATCGGAGATGGAAATTTTAAAAGTATTTCAACGTAATTCCTGACTAAGACGTAATTCTCTCATCTTCGTCGGTTGTTATAGGCTTGATGATGTTCATCAAGCCTATAACACAATGACAAGCCACAATGATGTTCATGAGACCCGCGTTGTCCCATAATGTTGGCATAAACACTGAGTCAGCAAGCAGCGACGTCGAGATCGAAAGTACTGGAGTACATCACCCTCTCATAAAGAAGTTACGCTCCTTCCATGGAGATAATGTCATGGTGATTAAGGTACTCTTTCATTAAAGATATTCATTGAATTTTCCTGAAGCTTCGATAGTTGAATTTATAATTATGATAAACAACTATCACAGCATGTGTCGTGATAGTTGTTTATATGGTACACTCTCGTTGAAATAAAATTGTGGTATAGGTAGTGCGTATAATTTTTCGACTGATTCGAAACGCGTATCAGCAAAATGTATAATTGGTCGGTAACGCTGTTTATCAGATTTTCAATTACGATTAAATCCCTTTACTTGATTACCCAATACGAACATACAACTATCCACACAAAATTTCAATGCTCAACTAACCAGACTCACAGATGCAGTATAATGGCCGTACATATGTCGGGCACCAGTCATTCCGCACTTAACAATGTCTATCACAAGCACCTCCAATTAATTAAGGGGACCGTCTGAGTAAAAAAGGCTGTCATTTTCCGAGGGTTTTTTTCTGAAATTTTCACCATAGTTGTGAAATCACGCAATGATTCTTTTTAGTTCAGGGCGTTTTTTTCATTATTAATTAAAAAAACGATTTTTTAGGAAAAGTTGAAAAAATATGTACAATAAAAATTGTATCTCGAGTCGAAACCTGAAGGCGTGGCACAGCATGCGAGCGTCTGCACTCACGATTTTCCCCTTAGCTGAGAACACATGGAGTTAACGGAAGTTTTAAACTAACAAGTCAATTCTTGGGCAAAAATTCACCTTGTGATTAAATTCCACGTTCCCTTAACTCCATGCTAAATGGTGCCATTATCCTTCCTCTCTTCGAACACCTTTGTAGTGGGGGACGCTGAAACTAATCTGCAACCTAATTTACGAATAAGTAATTCTTGACAATTTGTACGACTGTGAACGTGCGCGCTACTGGATCCAGGCCATCCTATACGGTATGAGCAATACATTCACATGACAAGTACGTACGAAAACGTAAAATACGTGTTTGTAATGACTTATATTTATGTGAATTATGTGGATACACCGAATGAATATACCATGTAAATTGAACGTTTTTTTGCGTATTGCTTAACATTTCAATACTTGGTTTAGTGATAACGAAACCTAATCCTTTAATTATTCTTTAAGTCAAAACTGTTCGACATCTCCGACGGGATTCGAACCCGCGGCCTCTGGATTAGAAGTCCAGCGCGCTATCCACTGCGCCACGGAGACGATGTCTATTACGCCGTTGTCGTAAATAGAATCGAGCTTATTTGAATGATAATCAATTACACAGACAGAAATACCTGTTAATACAATGATGAGACACCTTGTTAATGTATAAATATTTGTTTATTAGTTTACTGGTAAGCTGTTTCATAAAAGACTTTTTAATACAATTAAGAGACAGCTTGGTTGTGCGTTATCCGTTGTCTGTCTCATTATAATATTTAAGATATATTTACATCTTTATAATTATCATTTAAATAAGCTCGATTCTATTTACGACAACGGCTCATTCATCATCGTCTCCGTGGCGCAGTGGATAGCGCGCTGGACTTCTAATCCAGAGGCCGCGGGTTCGAATCCCGTCGGAGATGGCAGGCGATTTTGACTAAAACAATAATGAAAATAACATGTTTCATCAACAATGAACTATGTATTTAAATGTAACGCAATGCGCAAAAAAATACATTACCATAAACCATCACCTAATACATATTCATCACATCCGCTTATTTTAATCTTCCCACTCGAACAAAGTGCGCACCCTCATTCCAGTCTCTTACATAAATTATACTAAAACTAGATGTGAAACTAGCTTTCGATTTGTTTCATTCCTCTGTTCCCCGCTTGCATTTCTAAAATAGAAAAACACGTCTCGACAGTGAATTGATTTCAGCGGCCATCTTTTTTGTCGCCTTGGAGTGTGTGTGTGTGTGGCCACTGTTCTAACGCACATGTACAAACTATGTATGTACATTAAAGTATGCAGACTATGATGACTAGGTACGACGTGGAAATCCTATGTTTGGCACTGTACTAAATATAGTACATACTTTTGTATGTGGGACAAATGCTAGTGAAGTACAAATACAATTCGAGTATATGCTAGTTAAAACCGCTAAGTAGGCTAGCGTAGTGAACTACATAGATACATCAGCTGAGCACACACTATATAGTCAGTGCCATTGTATACGGTACACGCTAGCAATTAATTAAAGCAATGCTAGTACAGTTTATATATATATTTGTAAGTAGGGTGGGTCATATAGTTATCCAATACATATGTAGTTACGTTAATAGGTTAGATCCTATAGTTATACAGGAGTGAGTGATGCATCAGTTGAGGCAGTAAAGTGACAAATGATGCATCAGTTGAGGCAGTAAAGTGACGAATGATGCATCAGTTGAGGCAGTAAAGTGACGAATGATGCATCAGTTGAGGCAGTAAAGTGACGAATGATGCATCAGTTGAGGCAGTAAAGTGACGAATGATGCATCAGTTGAGGCAGTAAAGTGACGAATGATGCATCAGATGAGGCAGTAAAGTGACGAATGATGCATCAGTTGAGGCAGTAAAGTGACGAATGATGCATCAGATGAGGTAGTAAAGTGACGAATGATGCATCAGTTGAGGCAGTAAAATGACAAATGATGCATCAGATGAGGCAGTAAGGTGACGAATGATGCATCAGTTGAGGCAGTAAATTGACAAAAAATGCATCAGTTGAGGCAGTAAAGTGACGAATGATACATCAGTTGAGGCAGTAAAGTGACGAATGATGCATCAGTTGAGGCAGTAGAGTGACAAATGATGCATCAGTTGAGGCAGTAAAGTGACGAATGATGCATCAGTTGAGGCAGTAGAGTGACGAATGATGCATCAGTTGAGGCAGTAAAGTGACGAATGATGCATCAGATGAGGCAGTAAGGTGACGAATGATGCATCAGTTGAGGCAGTAAAGTGACGAATGATGCATCAGTTGAGGCAGTAAAGTGACGAATGATGCATCAGTTGAGGCAGTAAAGTGACGAATGATGCATCAGATGAGGCAGTAAAGTGACGAATGATGCATCAGTTGAGGCAGTAAAGTGACGAATGATGCATCAGTTGAGGCAGTAAAGCGACGAATGATGCATCAGATGAGGCAGTAAAGTGACGAATGATGCATCAGTTGAGGCAGTAAAGTGACAAATGATGCATCAGATGAGGCAGTAAAGTGACGAATGATGCATCAGATGAGGCAGTAAAGTGACGAATGATGCATCAGTTGAGGCAGTAAAGTGACAAATGATGCATCAGTTGAGGCAGTAAAGTGACAAATGATGCATCAGATGAGGCAGTAAAGTGACAAATGATGCATCAGATGAGGCAGTATAGTGACGAATGATGCATCAGTTGAGGCAGTAAAGTGACAAATGATGCATCAGTTGCGGCAGTAAAGTGACGAATGATGCATCAGATGAGGCAGTAAAGTGACAAATGATGCATCAGTTGAGGCAGTAAAGTGACGAATGATGCATCAGTTGAGGCAGTAAAGTGACAAATGATGTATCAGATGAGGCAGTGAAGTGACAAATGATGCATCAGTTGAGGCAGTAAAGTGACAAATGATGCATCAGATGAGGCAGTAAAGTGACAAATGATGCATCAGATGAGGCAGTAAAGTGACGAATAATGCATCAGTTGAGGCAGTAAAGTGACAAATGATGCATCAGTTGAGGCAGTAAAGTGACGAATGATGCATCAGTTGAGGCAGTAAAGTGACGAATGATGCATCAGTTGAGGCAGTAGAGTGACAAATGATGCATCAGTTGAGGCAGTAAAGTGACAAATGATGCATCAGTTGAGGCAGTAAAGTGACGAATGATGCATCAGATGAGGCAGTAAAGTGACGAATGATGCATCAGTTGAGGCAGTAGAGTGACAAATGATGCATCAGTTGAGGCAGTAGAGTGACAAATGATGCATCAGTTGAGGCAGTAAAGTGACAAATGATGCATCAGTTGAGGCAGTAAAGTGACAAATGATGCATCAGTTGAGGCAGTAAAGTGACGAATGATGCATCAGATGAGGCAGTAAAGTGACGAATGATGCATCAGTTGAGGCAGTAAAGTGACAAATGATGCATCAGTTGAGGCAGTAAAGTGACAAATGATGCATCAGATGAGGCAGTAAAGTGACAAATGATGCATCAGATGAGGCAGTATAGTGACGAATGATGCATCAGTTGAGGCAGTAAAGTGACAAATGATGCATCAGTTGCGGCAGTAAAGTGACGAATGATGTATCAGATGAGGCAGTAAAGTGACAAATGATGCATCAGTTGAGGCAGTAAAGTGACGAATGATGCATCAGTTGAGGCAGTAAAGTGACAAATGATGTATCAGATGGGGCAGTGAAGTGACAAATGATGCATCAGTTGAGGCAGTAAAGTGACAAATGATGCATCAGATGAGGCAGTAAAGTGACAAATGATGCATCAGATGAGGCAGTAAAGTGACGAATGATGCATCAGTTGAGGCAGTAAAGTGACAAATGATGCATCAGTTGAGGCAGTAAAGTGACGAATGATGCATCAGTTGAGGCAGTAAAGTGACGAATGATGCATCAGTTGAGGCAGTAGAGTGACAAATGATGCATCAGTTGAGGCAGTAAAGTGACAAATGATGCATCAGTTGAGGCAGTAAAGTGACGAATGATGCATCAGATGAGGCAGTAAAGTGACGAATGATTCATCAGTTGAGGCAGTAGAGTGACAAATGATGCATCAGTTGAGGCAGTAAAGTGACGAATGATGCATCAGATGAGGCAGTAAAGTGACGAATGATGCATCAGTTGAGGCAGTAAAGTGACGAATGATGCATCAGATGAGGCAGTAAAGTGACGAATGATGCATCAGTTGAGGCAGTAAAGTGACGAATGATGCATCAGTTGAGGCAGTAAAGTGACGAATGATGCATCAGTTGAGGCAGTAGAGTGACAAATGATGCATCAGTTGAGGCAGTAAAGTGACAAATGATGCATCAGTTGAGGCAGTAAAGTGACGAATGATGCATCAGATGAGGCAGTAAAGTGACGAATGATGCATCAGTTGAGGCAGTAAAGTGACGAATGATGCATCAGATGAGGCAGTAAAGTGACGAATGATGCATCAGTTGAGGCAGTAAAGTGACGAATGATGCATCAGATGAGGCAGTAAAGTGACGAATGATGCATCAGATGAGGCAGTAAAGTGACGAATGATGCATCAGTTGAGGCAGTAAAGTGACGAATGATGCATCAGTTGAGGCAGTAAAGTGACGAATGATGCATCATTTCAGGCAAAAACAAACTCATAAAATGTGAAAAAATTGCTATGAATTCAATAAAAATAAGTTCATCAGAGCAGCGAATTAACTAAAGATGCGTTATATGAGGAAATAAGGATAATTCAAAGCAGCTTCAACATAAGTAGTTAATTTCTCGATAATGATGCGTCAATTAATCATGATAAACGCATAAACACTGATGAATAATTATAAAATTGCAACAAAATTATTAAGAAATCTTTGAACATTGTAATGATTGCGGCAATATTCTGAGGTTAAATTTATGAAATGAAAGAATGACTTTGTAAATAATTTATCGAATAAAGACGCAAACTAATGAAAAATACCTTAATTGATGCTATAAACTGATCAATAATGCTTTAATTTACGGCATGGAGCAATCAAAAATGCAATAAATTACGGCATAAACCGATCAATAATGCATTAATTTACGGTATGAACCAATCAAAAATGCAATAATTTAAGTCATAAACTAATCAAAAATGCAATAATTTAAGGCATCAACTTATCAATAACACACATTAATTAAAGCCGCGAATAGATCAATAAAGCATTAATGAATTAAAGGCTAATATTGACCAATAATACGTCATTTAATGACACATACTAGTCAATTAATAGTGTATTAACTGTACCATCAAGCGATTAATAATACATCGATAAAAGCCATGAATTGACCAATAATCCATTAATTGCAGTGAAAATGGGATCACTACTACATTAATTGAAGCAACACAATTATAAAATAATCCACCCCCTTCATTTGAAATAAGAAAGAAAGCGAAATGATAGGAAGAGCGTAAGAAATAGAAAAATTCAATCTCTCGAGCGTTGATGAGGCCGAGTGCACACGGCCCGTCAAAAATGTATAATAATGTCCGACAAATCACATGACACACGTTCCTATTTCCTAAGAATTCACGTGATATTCATTTCTACTCGAATCTGATGGATTAATACACTGGAAATTGTGGAGTTGATGAAGCTTGTATCACAGATACGCTCATCACACACTGCAGGCTGGCTTCGGACAGACAGACAGACGGACACCCCTCTTATTGTAGTACAGATTAAGCATCAATAATAGCAATTGACTGGCCTATTAAAATTTAAGGGAGTAGCATGGTTGATTAAAGGAGACAGCGGAGAATTAAAGGAGTATTAAGCGAACCGAGGCCTCTTCCCTTCTGACACTTCCAGGGCGCGACTCATAAGCGCGATGCGAGCAAGTTCTCCCATGTTGCTACCAGAGGCCACCTGTGCAGATGGCCTCTTGGTGAGACGCCTGCCATCTTTCTCGAGAGAAATGACGGTTGCCATGCATCTTTCGCCTCAGTTTTGAAGTTGGTGTTGTGCGTGACAGATGTCTGGATCGTGTCTCTATTAATTAAAACGTTTCAAGTAGTGTTAGAGTGTATATCAGTGCGAGTGTGTATTACGTGAGGGTGTATAGTACGTGAGGGTGTCAGAAGAAACAAGAGATGGAAGAGACGTATAATGCTGGTCTGTAGAGGCATTATTTCAAGAGCATGAACGGAGCAAGGACCCCACTGCTAGTTTCACCACCTCGGTCAATTGATATTTTAGACGATTCATCGTTGTGGTGGGGCTCGTAGTGAAGTGAAGGCAAAACCTCGATGTGAGCAATGTAAAAACAAAATGTGGAAACCAAACCTGAATTTTCCCTCGTCAGTCTTCAGCAACCTTTGAATTGAAGGACGTTCTTGAAGGTGATCAACTATGTGTTCAGATACATATTTGTGTGTGTGTGTGGATGTGGGGGTAGGTGTGTGGGAGGGGGGTGTGGGGAGGGTTTGTGTGTGGGGATAGGTGGGGGAGTGTGTGTATATGAATAGCCGGTGTAATTAAGCTCGGGCAAGGTAAAGTCATTTTATTTTCCTTTCTAATTTTAGGAATGAAAGATGAAAAATCTGCTGGACGATAATTGTTTTTGTTATATATATAGCTACGAGTATATTCTTTCAACGACTCTAGGGTATTCTTGCTATATTCTTTTCAAGGTACATTTATATTGTTCCCTGCAGGCTTTCGCCTCCAAGGCTGCGTACAGCTGATTTCCCATTATTGCACATTCAACCGTTGACGCTTCTCAACCAAATATAGCCAGTTGCCCATTAATTACCTTAGTTATTGCGTTTCGAAAACTTCAAGCATAAGTTATACGTCACAAACATGTCCCATTAATGTCAGCTTAATAATGTACACGCACCCTTGAAATTTTCTGCACATTAGTAAGAATGTATTTAATTTACATACTCTGGTACATTTTTATTGTGATATTAACCGTATTTGCTTATGGTGAATTGATTAATCGCGCAAGAACTAAGGCAATTCAAGGGCAAACTGGTTATAATCGGTTTGAGCAGTGTGACGGTTGGAAAGTGTGACTAATGGGAAATCAGCTGTGCGCAGCCGTTTTTTTAAAATCAAATTAAGAGGTGGCCATCCTGGGCCTCTCATGATTCTCCGATGGTGAATAGAAGAAACTAGTCGCGACTTGGGAGCGCGACGGTAGTGCTCCATGCTGAGCCATGCTTGGCCACCGGTTGGGACAGAGGCGCAGGCGCGCCTATAAAGTGGACACTTCGAAGTTGCCTCATAGGAGACGCATGGATGAAACAACCATGCATATTTGGGAGCGCTCCCAAGAATCACCGATGCCACTCCTATAATTTTTAATAGGGTGATAAATTAAGCACAAGCTGAGGCTACAAAACCAAAACAATTTGCCAACTCATGCAAAAGTTTTCAAATTATGTGATTATATTGGAGACAAAATTTCTTGAATGTTGAATGGAGCCACAAACTAATAAGCGTCACAATAACGGAAGCAAAATATAATAATTTATGTGTTTACTGAGGTGAAAACTAGTTAATAATGGGTCAATGAAATCTGTAAACTAATAATCGATGCGTTACTTGAAGCAATAATCTAAAAACCATGCGTTACTTGATGCAATAAACTAAAAATCATGCGTTACTTGATGCAGTAAACTAAAAACCATGCGTTACTTGATGCAATAAACTAAAAACCATGCGTTACTTGATGCAATAAACTAAAAACCATGCGTTACTTGATGCAATAAACTAAAAACCATGCGTTACTTGATGCAATAAACTAAAAAACATGCGTTACTTGAAGCAATAAACTAAAAACCACGCGTTAGTTAAAGTAATAAGCAAATAAACCATGCGTTAAATAAAGCTATAAGGTAATAAAAAATACTCTAACTACGATAATAACAGCCGTAAGCTAATAAAAAGAGGCAAGCGAGAAAGAAAGCCTCTCACGTACCAGGCGGCGCTCGGAGGAGCTTCGCGATGGAAAAATCTGTGGCGGGCTGACAGTTGTGCTGGTCGGCCCCTACCGCCGCTCTGTTCATCGTGAGCGTTGCGCAGTTATTGTGCGCCTTGTGTGACTTGTCTGTTCACTCGCTGCACGCACTGCAGTGTGGGATTTGATGGGTTATTTTGTTCCGGTGCAGCTATTCTGTTCACTCGCTGCTTGCACTGCAGTGTGGGATTTGATGGGTTATTTTGTTCTGGTGCAGTTATTCTGTTCACTCGCTGCACGCACTGCAGTGTGGGATTTGATGGTAATAATGAATGACAGCATTATTGAATGAATGACAGCATTATTCTGGTGCAGCTATTCTGTTCACTCGCTACTCGCACTGCAGTGTGGGATTTGATGGGTTATTTTGTTCTGGTGCAGTTATTCTGTTCACTCGCTACTCGCACTGCAGTGTGGGATTTGATGGGTTATTTTGTTCCGGTGCAGCTATTCTGTTCACTCGCTGCACGCACTGCAGTGTGGGATTTGATGGGTTATTTTGTTCCGGTGCAGCTATTCTGTTCACTCGCTGCACGCACTGCAGTGTGGGATTTGATGGGTTATTTTGTTCCGGTGCAGATATTCTGTTCACTCGCTACACGCACTGCAGTGTGTGACTTCGTTTTTGTGTTTTGATGCACCTTATCCGTTCACTGAATACGCCCACTGCAGTGTGTGGTTTGATGGGTTATTTTGTTCTGGTGCAGCTTATCTTTTCACTCGTTACACGCTCTGCAGCGTGGGATTTTGTGTGTTTTAGCGTTATTTTGCAATTAACCAGTTCATTCGTTACAAGCTCTGCAGTGTGATGTAGGCTCGCGTGTGAGACATGGAAATGATGTGCTGAAACTGAAATGAAGGGAGAGATGTACGGAAGTGTGGGGTGCGAGTGTCCTTCTGATTTTGAGGTTAAATCGTTAAAGTTTAGGCACGGATTTCAAGAAAAAATAATTTAATAGAAATAATTTTAAATGAAATAAGTTAACACGGATATAATTTCGAGCATTATGAAAATGGGATTTAGGAGACAGTTTGGAATACATTGATTGAAATGTAAGACATCGATCATACATTGATTGAAATGTTTGACTTCAATAAGTCACATAAATCTCTCACATAAAAATAAAATAATTGGTTGCGATTGCCTGATACGTCCAAATAAATAAATAAATAAATACCATTAATTCTGAAACTGAAAAATTTCCCGATTTCCGAAATACTTTTTTTGGGGAAAATTTTTCTTTCGCCCGATTAACTCAGGTGCCAAAATTTTACACACAATTGACCTCACTAGAAGCAGACGGAATGGAAGTTCAAAAGGAATTTAACAGTTTTTAGTTGTACCAAATCAATTGCTCATAAAAATTCATGGTTATAAGATACTTAAATGCGATAACTTCATCCCGTAGATTTTTTTCGCGAATTGCATGAACCTTTTCCTTTTCGTCAGCTTAAATGATTCACAAATTTTTTTAATTAAAGTATGACATGCAAGGTCTCTCGTGTGCGAAAATTGGGATAGCTTAATAAAATTATCATTGTAGTACTTATGAAATTCCTTGATTAAGGTGGTTGTTCTGCTCATTTGAAATTACTGATGCAAGTTCAATAAAAATGCGCAAGTTCAATAAAAATTCATTACAAAATTTTTCTAACTAAATTTCTTTATCGTCACACAGATACTGAACTCAGAATATAATGTTCTTTGAAAGATATTTAAGGAAAATTGTCGAAGAAACACGTAGCGCAACACGTATGGGCATTTAAAATTTCACAGGTCTTTCAAAATAACATTCCACAGATTTCAAAATTTTTGATCAAAATCCACAATGCTGCCCAGAAAAGTGCAGATCAATAATCTCGGTGTGCATCACGATTCCCTTGAGATGCGTGAAATCGTGCACAGATCACGCAATCGCGCACTGCGCGTGCCAGCGCCGCGCAAATCTGTGCGTAATGAGACTAGCGCGACAGAAACGCGTCTTTTTGTCGCCAAGTGAGCCACTTAGCGGCCAATCCCGCTCACATCGGCAACACTGAGACCAAAAACACGACGTCATTGGGTTCAAACGAACGAAAAAACACTCACAAAATTACTTATGCTTCAATTACTGGGCCAGACGTCAATTAGTCGAGCATCAAACTTGCCTCGGATGCGTTGGATGGAACGCCAGCCAGAAAATTTCAGCTCTAGACCAAGAGGAGTTGATGAAGCTATGAGAGGCGCCATGACACTTCTCCAGAGCTGCGTTACAGATGCCAGATGTCTGTACACTCTCAACCTTCGAGCAATTTCTCGTTTTCTATCTTCAATGATGAATACATCTGTTGAATCAAAATAAATTATTATAGTGTATTATAAATATTTTTCCTGAGCAGTTTCGTATTTATGATTTATATGAACTCTATCCATGTATCAATTCATAAATGAAAAGATATGTAGTTGTCGTACACCGCCAGACTAGAGCGAAACTTAGAGGCGTGAAAGCGAAAGACTACGGGTGAGCCCCGCCGAGGGGGAAATGGAGTCGGCGGGTCAATAGGTCTTATAGGTCTTACGTTAGTGGCCACGTTTCAGTGAGTTTCGTTAAATTCCGCTGATTTTCGTTAAGTAAGCATGCTCAAGGGGCAGCTTCACGGATTTGCGCCACACGCGACGAAACTGGCACTTTACTTCTTGCGTCAGCCAGCCCTGCTGAATTTGAAAGCGCGTTTCAATGACTCAACTGAGGTGGCACATAGTTAGTAACCATGTATTTCTGTTGCCGAGTATCCCGTGCGCTGTAAAACTTCTCTGTCACTGAGATGCACCTGATACACTCGCTTGTTGCCGAGTAACCTGAGCGTTGTGACACTTCGCTGTGGTAATCGTGAGCTCCACAACGCTCCCGTGTTGCCGGGTAACAAAGCGTTCTGTACAATTGACAATGATGATCTCGGAATTTTTCATGTCAGGTTCGTCTGTGTATCATAATATAACCTCTCGTCTATTAAGAAGAATTTGTCTCACTTTCTCGCTTGCCTGCGCGCTGGCGACGACTTCAGGAAGGAAATTACATCTAGGTAATACGAATACTTCTGGCAACAGCTCTCGATTTTCTTCTGAAGAATGCATTTTTTTATGATCACAATGTTGTCAATTTTTGTTAATAAATATTGTTTGATTTAGGTCAATCTTTACTTAATTCCCCGAGGCCATGATGACACAATCACCGCACATATTCAAAATCAACGTAAGTGATGCAGCAGTGTTTCCTCTAAGTCAATAACTGGCCCGAATTCAAAGAAAAGTTGATCCATTTTTTACATTATCAACCTGATATTTAGCTTATCAGTTTTGTATAACACGAATTAAAATAAAACAGAATGCTGGTGTTACAAGTCCAAGTTTTTCCCGCACCGAATCTAGAAGGAAATTAAAAATCGTCAACTAATCTAAATAAACATGTAAAAACATAAAAGATATTTGAATGTTTTAGTGTGACCACGAGAAGCTTATATTTTGACCAACGCCCACGGTTTCAACATTGAGGAATATGGGCGAGTTATATAGTAGGTACGGTTTCAACATTAAGGAATATGGTCGAGTTATGTAGTAGGTACGGTGCCTGGACAAGAGGGAGATGTGAGTTAGGCCAACCTACATTGCTGTACGGGTAAATGCAGTGTTTCGGTTTCTTACATGTTTTCACATGTTTACAATATTATTTCATGTTTTATTATTACATGTTTACGTGTTTTAAATATTATTGAGTCCTAAATGCAGGTTGTGTACATTTAAATACAGGTTGTGTATATTGTTATGTGTGTTTTGATAACACAACCTAATGTGCGCGCTTGTGTTATAAATTATGTATGATTTACTGCAAACTTACTGGATTTTGTGTTGGGTATATATATAAATATGTATATATATTATCATATATAGATGTATCCATGTCTTATACCCTTGCTTGTTGCTTGTATTGCTTCAATGTGGTGTTTTATTCACTGTAAATGTCTTTTTTCTTGTATGTCATTAATTTTATTTTGCCTTTATGTTACTTTTCACAGTCACCGTAACAGAAGTACTCTGAAGAAAAAGAAATTAAATATTATGAATGACAGCAAGCGTCAATGAGGCACGGGGCTTACTTGTATTTCATTGTGTTATCGGTCAAGCCAATCACTCCGCAAAATCATTTGAACATGTAACTTATTCAAGCATTTCCCAAGTTAGAATATTGCAATCGTTGCTAGTTGCATTATGGAGTCTTTACTATTTCACTATCCTCACTATTTTCAAACGCTGGCTTAACAAATATGCGGATGGAAAACAAGCGTTCTTGGTTCATGTATTCGTGTATTCTGCATGTTGGCTACCCAGGCGGGGGGTTGTACTTGTAAAGAAGAATACATTAACTCATTTGCACAAACAAACGTGCTCACATACTCACACGGCATAAAATATTATTTGGCATCCAATTGCACTTCATCCAGAGATTCTTAATTCAGTATTTCTCTAATTGTATTACCACTGAGAATCACAATGAGTGTTTTGCTATACGCTATGTTTTGATATGTTTTGTACTACCATAAACCTGCATCCCGTCCTCTTCTTGAGAAGCTAATCGAGTTAACTTTTAAAGATTTTAAAAAGAAAGAACCCTATTCTACATCTGCAGTTCTCTGTTGCATGTGTGTGGGTGCAATGCAGTGTACTCAATCTGATACGGTGGTTAAATCGATGAAAAATTATTGAACACTAAATAGTGCATCCTATGCGCAGTTTTACTTATAAATTATTTTACTATTCATTTACGAATTTTTGCCCAATTTTTCTTGATTCATTCATTCATTATTAACAGCTAATGGACACTCTTGGTAATTTTATTTTGAAGAAAATTAAAACTAATTCATAATTACCTACAACCCAACTTGTTCAAATGTTGGGATAATCCTGTGTTGTTCCGTTTCGTCGCTCTTCTTCTCATACAAACGTCATGCATTATTATTCATTCTTCTGATTTCGATTTTTGTACCCATGTTTAAAATATATATATAAATACATATTCAAACACACAACGGTTCTGTGTTTAAATATATATATATATATTTAAACACAGAATCTATGTCGCGTCAGTCACAGACTCAGAAGACATACATTCAATGAGCCGATCTATACATATGTCTTCCGGTCTCTAAAACCGTATTCGAATTGAAATCTAATATATAGATAATTTATCAAAAAAAGGACCATGGTAACCTAACTTATGTGTATTTTCTGCATTATTGGACTTGAAAATCGTTATTTAGACGCTCGTTCTCTTCTATCTATACAAACATCTTTTCATTCTTGGCCATCGCTTATATATATAGAAATGACAATTTTATTCAGTGAATATAACCCAACGCGAAAACTAATATATTCACGGTATTATTCATGGAAAATCTTGGTCAATTACTGAGTAAGGCTATTTTCATAATAGGCAAGCAAAATATTGGCACAATCTTACTGGATTTTATTCGCTAATCGCAATAATGTGTACCAATTAGCGCTTCGGCTTCCCGACTCCCTGAGTAAGCAAAAGCTCGGCCAAAACGCTCTGTCTACACGACGCAAATCATTCCAGTCCCGAGAGCCAGAGCCCGGGTACGCTGTTGGCGCAATACTCACGGCGATTTGCATATACGAACTTTCAAGCGAGTCAATATCCCGGAAGAAATTTGGGTGCAATTTCATTTCTTGTTCTCGGTAAGTAAATCCGCTTCCAAGTCCAATATCGAGAACGTATCGCAAATGCAACTTATTGCAGCAAGCTCGGATGTAGCGCATGAATATGTAGCAACATCACAACGCGACCTCCTATCTCTCTCAAACATTTATTAAAGGAATACATTAAGCTTTGGAGCAGCGGAGGAATCAGATATAAATGTTATTGAAAGACAGCTTGGAGAGGCGAGCAACTCCATTTCCCCCCGTGCGGTTAAAACTCGCTTAAACTCACAGCTGTCCCCTCTTGATCTCCTTCCTTCTCCCCCTCACCGAGGGTTTGTCTTCTTCCCTCGTTCCCCTTCCCCGCGTGCGTCCCCAGACTCCCCACCCTCCCTCTTAGAGGGATTCCTGCTCCCCCCGTCATGAAGCGATAGCGACGATTGGTCAAAGCTCAGCGGCCAATCGAGTCGCTGGAATCCCAAACCGAGTTTGTGGGGAAACACTTTTTAAGTTTGTTTTATTTGTCGTTTCGAGGTGATTTCGGTTTATTCGAAAGTTTATTTTTTCGTATTTGTTGGAAGATTAAAGGGGTTTTTGAGGGTTTTTAGATATGAGGGGGTCAAGCTGGCTGCGAGAGATATGAGGAGATCGCTGCAAGTGTGAGACTGTGAAATTAGCCGAGTGAGAAAGTGCAGTCCCAAGAGGAAAGCAAATGGGCCTACTTTGCCGCATACGAAACCTTCTTCTCAAGTCTAATAAAAGAAGCTCCACGGCCTGACCTTAAACAATGCAAAATACGCACACCTTCCGCCGCTCGCAAGGATGTCTGAGAGATGTTGTCGTGCATGGTGTGAAGTGCCGGACTTGGTGGAAAGAGATCTTATTTGCTGCTGGCGAAATTAAAGAGAGGAAATTTGATGCAGTGTTGTAGGTGTTGTGCAGTTGTAAACTTGGGCACAGAGGGACGTTACTTTTGTGACGTGGAATATATGTTGAGAATTGTGAGAAGTGTTAGGCTTGGTGAAAAGAGTTATATCGATGAGGTAGAATTTGGTGGAATAGGTAGTAAAGTTGTAGTATCAAATGGCAAATGAACAGAACTTTTAGACTTAACGAAGAGAGATAATACATAAAATGGTGTTCTAGACTTAAGGGAAAGAGATGTTCATTAAAATGAAAAATATCCTGTTATGAGAAAAGAAGATAATTAATTTGGTGCTTTCAAATGCGCGGTACTCATTTGATCCATTTTATTTGACCTAAATACAAACTTACAACTTGCATTAGAACACCCGATCACTTTATTTTGGCGTAATGTAGGGCAAATTGGGTGAAGCGACTGACTTGTTGAATAAATGTTGGTGAATAAATAAATTTTAAATAAATGTTTTCTTTTTGAAGGTGTGTTGAGTTTAAGACTTAGGTAAAAGGAGATAACATTTGATGAAAATTCTTTAGCGGCACGTAATGTGAATTTGAAAAAGAATGTAAAGATTTTAGTTGAGAGGGACAGTATTTTCGGCATTCTGTGAATTTTAATAGTAGTAAACAATGAGATATTACTTAAAGCATGTACATATATCACGGTTAGTGTAGTGCACACAAGCTGTGTGAGAGGAGAAACTATACTTCATCGTGTGAATTTTCCCTTAAATATTTGTGTTCAGTGGAAAAAACGTAACATCAATCAAAAACGTCATCATTGTTTGCTACTATGAATGAAACAATTATTGAATAATTTTTTGGCAGTGGGTCGGTTGGTAGCGTAATTGGTTGCTTGCTTGCTTAGTTGGTCGCACCGCCCTCCATGTAATAATAACCTGCAAGCTAACGGCACCGAGTAAAAACATTGACAAATGAACTACAAAGTGAGGAGTACTATCTTGGTTATGTTAGCCACGCCTCCCACTGAATGCCTGAATTCGACATAGTAATTTCTGAATTATGATTTTGAATTGCATTTTGTTTTTACGGAAATGTTCGACTCTGTTTGTTTCTTCAAGATTTTATCCGGGAAAATATTCGGAAATATAAGGAAGCTCGGATCACAAATACGCTCAAAAGGCATTTCCGGTTGTTCTGGTATTCAGGGAATAATTAGCATGGATATGATTTACAAGTTTGAGTAAATGGTTTACGTCTCGTACAATTGTATGTAACATTCAAGTAGACAGAAGAGTCTTTTTTAATGTCGTTAGTACACTGATGTTATATGACCAACTACGACAGCGCAGTAAAAGTCCTGTTACGTTCATTTCAATCTTGTATACAATAAATGAATGCAGAATGAATTGTGCATTTCTATCGCTCTTTCATATATTTGTCAGTTACAATTTGAAAAAATAACGTGAAAGAAGTCATTATAATAATAATAATAATAATAATAATAATAAAAATAATATACGTGTATCTAAACCGTGAATATTAATAGCTGGGTATGGATGAAAGAGCGAAAGATAGAGATTACACTGTATCGCGTTATACTGGCTTCTCCACGCAGCTTTTGGACGGTCGGGCTTAGAAAATATTCGGTACACAACTTGCGCGTTTCATGGCAGTGACACTTTCTCGCATCAGTTGGCTTTAGAAATGTGCACTCGACGTAATGAGAAGTTTCCAAGGTTACCTAAAAGAGCTAAACTTTTTTTTTAAATTTCAAAATAAACTCGAAAGAACCAATCGATGCTGTTGCTATGAAGCGAATAAAAGCTGTACTATAGCTCCTCGATCAGTTTTAGTTTTTGACCGAGGCATCAATGATCTTCGCCGCCCAGTGCAGAGGTCATGTACCTGGGTACCTAAAATTATAGAATCTGTTCCGAAAAAATGAGATTGGGTTTTAAGCGGAAAAATCAAAGGCCAGGTAAATTGTGGATAATTACCTTTAAAAATTTTGTCTTTTTAACACATGTTTATTTGCCATGTTCTTCACTCCGATAATTGCTTTGCGCATTTAAAAAAAATGCTTCTGAAAGCAGTCATCTCCGGAAAAAAAAAAGAAAATGCACACAAAACATTCGTACATCATAAAATTTAGCCGGTAATGAAATGGTTTCCATCTATTTACTTATTGCAAAGAATATGAATTGTCCATATTGTTTCGATCAAATTTTATCTTTAAGATAAGTAAGGGCTCTAAAATTCTGAGATCATAAGGGGTAGAAGCGGAATGTAAAATTTTGAAATCGGCCGGAGATATCGGTACATTGCAATTTTCCTTATTACCTACTCAATTATATGTTTTACGTATGCTTTTGTTGTTCTTTCGAGATTTCCTTTCATATGTTTTAATACCTACAATTCATTATAAACTTTGATATTTTTTTCTGAGACATAATGGTTTGTTTCTTGAAAATTGCCGATGGAGCTGGAATCCGAAACGTTTTCTTAGTAAAGACAATTAATTTCCTCGGATCTTATTTCATTTTTAATATATATATATCAACATGTTGTTACAATCGTGTATGTGTGGGTATAAGTGTGTGTGCGTGTGTGTGCTTGGGGCGTATGTGCGTATGCGTGCGCAACTGTATACGAGTGTATGTGTGTCTTAGTGTATGAAAGTGCACATGAGTGTGTACATGGGTTGTGTATGTCTCTATGTGTTGTGTGTGTCTCCATGTGTTGTGTGTGTCTCCATGTGTTGTGTGTGTCTCCATGTGTTGTGTGTGTCTCCATGTGTTGTGTGTGTCTCTATGTGTTGTGTGTGTCTCCATGTGTTGTGTGTGTCTCCATGTGTTGTGTGTGTCTCCATGTGTTGTGTGTGTCTCCATGTGTTGTGTGTGTCTCCATGTGTTGTGCGTGTCTCCATGTGTGTGTCGTTGAGAGTGTTTGTGTAGCACACAGCCACCTTCAAGTATGACTCTTTAATGAAGTGCCACTGACGACTGGCAGTCATCAGGCGCCGAAGGATCCCGTCACTCACGGCGTAGGACACTAGCTCCACTGGAGGATGTTTTGTTTGTGTGCATGGCTTCCTTATTCCTCATGTATCCTCCTGCCTCCCAATGTATCCTCCTGCCTCCCCATGTATCCTCCTGCCTCCCCATGTGTCCTCCTGCCTCCCCATGTATCCTCCTGCCCCCCCCCCCGTGCATCCTCCTCCCTCCCCATGTATCCTCCTGCCTCCCCATGTGTCCTCCTGCCTCCCCATGTATCCTCCTGCCTCCCCATGTATCCTCCTGCCCCCCATGTATCCTCCTGCCTCCCCATGTGTCCTCCTGCCTCCCCATGCATCCTCCTGCCTCCCCATGTATCCTCCTGCCTTCCCATGTATCCTTCTGCCTCCCCATACCTCTTCTAGTTCCTCATCCTCCTTTACGTTTTCTAGCCTTCCATGTACTTCCTTCTGCATCCCCTCATATTCCTCATCCATTGATCTACCTCTAACGTTGCTTCCTACTCCCCCATATATCCTTCCATCTCCCCTCACACTCCCCACACTTCCTCTCATCTCCCCTCACTCTCCTAAACTGAATTCTACCCTCCCTATGCCTCTCCCTAATTCTGCAGCCTCCCCTCGCATTCCCTCAAACTTCTTTCCCCCCTACCCCACACTCCCCCAAACCCATTCCCACTCCTCCATACTCCTCCACACACCTCCACACACCCTCCCACCGTTCCCCACACTCCCTTAAGCCTCTACCCACCTCCCCCTCACTCCCCCACACACACTCCCCTATACACTCTCCCCGCACACCCTCTCCTCTGTCCTCAGACTCCCCCATACCTCTTCCCACCTCCCCCACACTCCCCCACATACACTCCCCGACACACCCTCCCCCACACACCCTCCCCGACACACCCTCCTCCACACTCCCACACACACACTCCCCCATACACCCTCCCCGACACACCCTCCCCCACACCCCCCATACCTCTTCCCACCTCCCCCACACTCCCCCACACACCCTCCCCCGCTCACCTCACATGAATAACTCGGCTCCACTGGCCCCTATCAATAAAATCTCCAAACTTGAAATTAATTACTTTTCATCGAGGTTTGTACAAAATTTGATTTTGAATGAAAATCCAATTAAGCTTTTATCACATTTAATCTGTGTGCCGCCAACAAACAATTTTTCTTTTTTTGTACCCCAGGGCTGACGCGGAATGGGATAATGAGTTGACTGCTGTATTATGTTGGAGCAATGCTGGAATTACTGATGAAACTGATAATAAGATTATTGGCAAACTGATGGTATAATTTTTATTTTTATGTGTATTTTAAAGTTCTGAGAAATAAAAGCTCATCAGGGAGCCCCTTAAAGAAAATGAGTTCTTGCGAACATGGTTCTTACTTTAAAACAGTAATATAAAAAACTCGAAGCCAAATATCAATTCTGAAATAGGGTGGAATTTCACCCATTGTAAATCCACTTCGGTTGCCTGAGACCCGCCTTTAGTTGTTCATATAATAGGTCTTAACCAACTACGCAGAGAAATACGTCAACAAATATCATCCTAAACTTTGGTTAGCTAGTGATGGAAAGTCCCTAAAGACAACATCGCATGCGAGTTTTCCACTGAGACATTCGTTCTCAATACTAATAAAATCAATTTATTGAACTATCAGTGATAAAATGTCATTATAACATTCGTTAGATATACAACCATTACTGTGTTATTTAAATAATTTATGGTCCTTGCCACTATCTTGTCCACTGCCCAAGTAAATTTTGATTTACTCTCAACGTATGCAAATTTTCCACGTGTTAGGAGCGCATTCTAATTCTCGTATGCGTGTTTTTACCCATGTTTATGTACGAGATGAGTGTGTGAGCGTGTTCCAGAAGTTTGCATGCTTCAAAATACTTCCTGGGATCACTTCCCCTTACGAATCGAAAATAAATGCAACAAAATATTGTTAAAATGCTAATTGATGGGAATATAAGCTGAGAGTTCAACGCACAAACTATAAATATTTTTTGCCAAATATTTGTAGTTCTTATTCTGACAAATGATTCAGTTCGATACCAGCCAATTGTTTTGGCTTGAACTTTTCGTAAAATATTAAGATAAAGTTATAAAAATTGTTCTGGTGTTATTTCTTATATTTATCTGTATATTAAAGGGGACAACAGTAGTCAAATCCCCTAAATACCAGGCCACGAAGCACATTTCCATCATACACTCATTGCACCAAATAGTGAAGTTCAGAAATACCTGCAAAAATAAACACATTTTCATTTACACTGATAACACGTTGGCTGCTAACAAACGATCAATACAAATGCAAACACAATATAGTAGCAAGGAGAGATAATTTTGAAAATAATTCATCTTAATTCCAGGTTTGGCGAAACAAGTTCACTATCTCATAAGGCTTTAGAGGGAACACCTTGTAGGCCCAAAGCACACAAAGCATACATTGGCCAGGCCTGCTCGAAAATCTTTTTGAAAGAAAGGCCGGCACGGCGATGGATGTTGACGCGAAGGCTTGAGAAGATTGCTCGAGGTTTTTGAGAAAATTGTTCAAGTATTTCTGGGTGTGTTGATATATTCATACAGAGGCCGCTTCTGAAAAGTGGATGGTGAAGTCCGCAGATTTTGAGCGTTGCACGGGACCAGCCAATTTTCCATGATGAAGTTTTTGATGAGAGTTACGGGAGAACCTCTCGGCACCATCAGTCGTTTCGCATGAATAACAAAATCCTGAGAACTTTCAAAGAAAAACGCTACCTTTTCTGCAGGAAAATGCCTCGCAAAATCGCAGCAACGTCGCGCCGGGTGAAAAAATATGATCGTTTTCTCATGGGCTCCGTCCGTAAAAATTGAACTGATGAGCGAGTAAAAATTTTCTCGAGGAAAGAAATGCTCGGCAAATCAGTAAAGTTGAATTATTTTAGGAAGTTCGGATCAAAAAGTGTGGCTCATTTGACGTTTATTGGCGTGCGCGAATAAAAGATTTTATGGAGGAGACTTTCGGCGCGTTGTTTCATAATTATTGCTTTTTTTAATACAACGCTTCATCAATCAAGTTTATTTTTAAAGGGCATTAAAAATGGGCATCATTCTTTTATTCTGAAAACTTCGTGCTGAGTTTCATTAATGATAATTAAGGGAAATTACCGTAATATTTCGTACTAAAGCAAAATAATTTAGCCGTTAATGGGTTAAAGAGAAATTTTTTAAAATGAAATAATTTTAATTCATGAAACACGCTAATACAGCTATGAAAAATATTTTGCGTTATTTTAGTTCCGTGAAAGACTGATATGACAAAATTGTTTGTTCATTTTATTCCTCTCAATTCAGGGAAAATAACAATAAATAAATAATAAATAACAAGCTTAAACGCTGAGTTAAAGAAAGCCTGATAAGGAGTTTTGAGAAAATCTAAGGGAAAGCCAGAAGTAAATTTACAGTAATACAATTACCATTTGGGAATCAGAAAATAAATTAATATACAGAAACTTTAGGGCAGATATGAAAAGAATACCTATAGAGAGTTTATTCTACAAATGTGGTCAAAAATTTACATAGACTTAAATGGAAACAAGATAATTAAAAATAAATTAACTTTATCGAACCCATTAAAACCAAAAATAATGAAACATTATTATTGGTTTTCAATACCTAATATTCGTTAATATTTCCTACAGATTCGCCACTAAAGTAATAATATTATCTCACACCGAGTCGATGTTACTCGGAGGAACAGTGTTGGTGGATGTTGCATTCAGATTCCTTATTTCACATTGAGCTTTTTATGTTAATTACGCTAAGTTAAATGCTCCTGATGATTTCACTTAAATTTGTCTGGAATATTAAAAAAAACATTAATTTTATTTTTCAAGTGATTATTACGCTAAAATATAATCTTCCAGGGAAAATTTCTCGGGATTTTCCTTCGATCCGTGTCACTGATTTTCAAACACAAAAAGTTAATAAACTTTTACCCTATCAAACATTGAAATAATATCACAAGAAAAGCCAGAACTCTTTTTCGTATCCCGAACTAAAAAAACAGATGTGATACTGTAATACTGAAAATTAAAATTCTCATAAATCCATTAACCAAAACGACGACGCTCCCACCCACCCACGGCGGTGCTGCCGCTTGCCTCACACGACGCTCGTCCCAACTCTGGCATGCTCTTTCATTTACAGACCATTTGAAAAAGCCCAAAAAGAATGTACAATTTTATAGAATCAAAACAACACACGCCAGCATTTTTCGCACTTCGGTGGAAGAAAAAGAGCGTACCGCATCTGAGAATCGCGGTAAACTGTGTGCTTGTGTCGATGCAACTCAGATACATCATTGCGTGGGATTTCGTAGAAGCATCAGTAGAATTGCAATATAAAAGAATAACTTGATAAAATACCTTTCACCCAGATATACGGAAAATAGGCGTCGGGGGGAGATAGAAAACGCAAATTAAATTATTAATGAATGTGTTGCCGATTATGCATGAGGAAGCACAGAAGCAACTTTAAGGAAAATAATATTTTCCATGAGGACAGCCTATAATTCAAGATTATAATGATGAAATAGAGCAGCATTATTTAATATCAGATGTAAGGCCTCGAAGAAAGGGTTGTGCCACGCGAAAAAACGGTATGTTGATTAATTAAAGTTTGTCTACCGCGCAATCTCTCAAATAGATTTTTATGTCTCGCTCAGTTTATCCCAAAATCAAGAAATGAGTTCTGGCAAACATGGACAAACTTATATCGTCGGGCTGTACACCAGTCAGAAAGTATTCAGTTCAGTCCAACGCAACATTTTATTTGGTATTTATCCCAGTCAAACACAATAATTAACTCTGCTTATTTTAGTTAAGCACAGTATTCGGTTCAATTTCGATTTCAATCAAATTAAAGCTTCAGTTTAATTTTCTCAGCATAGCGAAGCATTATATTCAGTTCAGAGTTTCAGCTACGTAAACATAATAACATCCCGAAGCCTATTTTTCAGGCCAATCAACTACAATGTTCTGCTCAGTTCTTCATTGCAATCAAACTTAGCCTTCAATCCAAAATTTCATAAAAACCTAACACAATTTTCAATCCGAGAACTAATTCTTTTTCACTTGGCCGATCTCTTGAAAAAACAGGTTGCCTATCCTTTTGGAGAAAAAACTAATTTTTAAGAAAAAATTAGGAGAAAAAATCAATCCCTTTTTTAAACTAAAAAACAAAGCGAGTGAAAGAAAAGGAGACTTGTGGTATAAAGGACTTTAATGAATAATTTTTTGATATGGACACGAATAACTATGGTTGTTTTTCTCAGAATTTATGGCTTATTTTACTCATTCTACCCAAGTACAATTTTTCATGTAATACACATGAATAATTCAAGCAAGTTCGAGAAGAAAAAATTTTACTCAGCTCACATTACTGGCAATTCTGCAGATGTCGATGAACTTAAGGAAACTTTAACAAATATTGGGGTGGTTATGGACATTTCATTTAAATCCATTTTTAAGCATTCGCAATATATGAATCCCTTTCAAAGTCACAGCAAGAATCCAACCACAAAACTACCAGCAATTATTGCACGGAATTAAAACGCCATTTAGCCATCTCACACCCGACACCATCTCCCCTACATTCGCTACCACATGCAGTGCTCTCCCATCCTCCGAACAAGCCGTATTTTAAAGGACATTTTACTTGGTAGCCCCAACAAAAATCCCTTCTCTTTTTACACGCTTCGTCGAGACGCCGTTTTGTCGAGGGCGTTTTTGAAAAGCCTTCACTTGCCTGCCTGGGAAAATGTGCTGTAATGGCAAATGGAAAAGGGGGAAAGGGTAAGGGGCTTCATGATAGGGAGAAGCGAGGCGAGGATGTGTGTGTGTGTTTTCTTAAGGAAAAGGGGAAATCGAGATCAAGAAAGTTCAGTTTCTGCAAATATTTAAAGGAAGTGCACAAAAAACACTGCTCTATGGGATTTATCTGAATTTAAAATATTTTTTATCTAAAAAGGTAAGGTTTTTTTGTTGCAAAATTGATTTTTCGCAGTACTTTTGGTAAATAAAAAAGATAAACGTAGGAATTAAAGTTTTTGTTTTCCCACTCAGTTCTTTGAAACAAATATTAACTATATTAGCATCTATGTTTTCTGAATAGTAAAAAACTAAAATAACAATTAAATGTCTAAATATTAACGAAAAATGTAACATTTTTCTTTATTTTGCAAAATCTTTGATCGTTTAATTCTAAAAATAAATAGATAGCAGCAAAAAAAGAATTAAATCTTATAGCTGTTTCCAAGACTCAATTGACATTTTACGCCCGAAAGTGGAAACTAGTTCAAATTTATCATTAAATTCATTTATATAGATAATTAAATGCTAAAATTAACCGTAAAAGCCATAAACTATTACAGAAACAAATTATTAAAAATTACTGTTTTTGTAACATTACCATTTTGTTAGGATAGTTCCAAACAACAGTTGTTAGGAACTATTTCTTCAGAAAAACAAGATGGAAGTGAATTACCGTATTCGATAAGGCCGAAAAAATTGCCCATTTCGTGTAACTGGAAAAAATCTTCGGAGGAAAACTTGAGGGTTAAATTTGTCTCAAATTATGAAAATCAATAAAGCACACGTTCTTCCTTATTAGCGCTTGAAACTACTAATAGACAAGTTGATCACTTCGGATTAAAATTCGTAGTAAAATATGGTAGACCATATTTAGGTCTACCGAAAGATATTTTAATTATACAGGCTTTGACATGCATAAGAAAAAGAAAGAAACAGAAAGAAAAAATAGTAATTTTTAATAAAAATGATACAAAAATCAAAATTGGATTTTAAAATATGTTAACACAAAGATCCTTAGTTGCTCAACGTTCATGGGTATCGCAATACCGACCTCAGTGGTCGAACAAGTAATTGAGTGAAAAACATAAAAATGTACTCCCTTTGTTGAGTTATTTTATTATTATATTCGGTATAAACTTTTTCACAAGAGATTTAAATTCCCATTTTGTCAAATCAATGTTTTTTTCAGTGGCACTTGAGTATTAAAAGATTTTATGGCCATTTTTTATAATTGGGCCAACTTCATAAAATTAAACATGTGACTTTGATAACATGAATCAAATTGAACTTTCGTAAATGTCAACCCATTTCGGAGAAAAAATAGGTATTAAAATTTCTTATTAGAGCACTGACATCACTGAACATTTTTTCAAAGAAATACTGCACGTGTTATAGCTCTAAGCAATTACACTAATCGTACATCCGTACGTAAATTAGATTCATAAGTGTTCTAGGAAATAAAAATATACTATATTATATATACTAACAATTTTCTCAAGATATTTATTACACACGCAGTTCATATCACTATTGACCAAACTCAATATTATAGGTTCGCATTTGTTACTGATTAATTAACCCTTACATTCGATCAAGGTAATTCGTAAAATTTTACTTCAGAACGAGTCCTTTCATATTCCATGTAAGCAAACATCCATTTTAGAGACGCAGTGTGCTAGTCTATTTCTTTTTAGAAAACCTTCATATATTTTCATCAGGGAATGAGTTGTCTACGTCTCTTTTGAGCGACGATTCAAGTTCTCAATAAATATTTGGAACGAATCGGAAAACTAGGTTCGTGCGCGTGTCCCCTGCCAGAATCCTCTGGAACAAATTGGCTCGGTATCGTTCCCTCTGTTGTACAAATCGCGCCTTAGGGACCGGCAGATTAGAGGGAAGCGTCCGAGGGACTGAGAGGGTCCAGAAGCTCGAGTGAGCGAGGGAAGGTGTGTCATTCCGAGGGATGGATTGAGGAGGGAGTGATGTACTTTCGTGTCGGGAAGTGTGGGGGGAACATGAAGGGGGATGGATGGAAGTGCGGTGGAATAGAGAGAGGGAAGCGCGTACTTCAGACGAATAAATAGAGGGGAGAGGGAGAGAAATTATTTAATGCAGAAAGTGGGTAAAGTGATATTGAGAGAAGTCGTGTCCCAAAAAGGATTGACTGAGCGTGTAAATAGGATGAATGATAGAGGGAAGACAGTGCAATTGTAAGTGATAGAAATTAATACAGAGCAGTTTGAAGGATCAGGTAGAGTTAATTTCGTGTGGAAATAGAAAGATATCCTTCGGGAGACTATGTGATCGTGCAGCAAAACAATATGCAGACTGAAGGAGTGTATGCTCAATTTATGATGATAAATTTATATTTACAGTTGGGAAAAACAAGCAAAGACTAATGATAGGAAATTATCTACAAAAGCAATTTACTGCGCAGGACAACAGTGAAGGGAATACAGAGGAATAAATTAATTCATTAAAATCACGGGAGCAGGCAAAGAAAAAATCGATGTAAATGACGGCAATATTCGCTTCACGCATTGATGTATACGACTGCATAAAGGTTCGTGAAAAGTATTTTTTTACGGCACGATTTAGAAATAATATATTACCAAAAACTATTTCTCGCATGCAATGCAAAATTACAAATTGCATTTGACTGTAGTTTTATTTCAATAGTTTACAATATAAATTGCATGTTGTGATTGGAAATACGTATTTGATTTATTTTTTATACTTTGAGTGTGTCATAAATAAAACTTAGCTCACTTAATGATTGAACCTAAATTTTATAGAGTATTAGTATTCTATGACAACGAAAATAGAATCACAAAAGTCGACTTTAAAAAACATTTTACTTTCTGTGCAAATGTTAACTTTTTTCTTATGCGACTCCAGAAGATGAATCAAATCGAATACGTTCGATCTCGAGAATTTCTACACTTTTTATTTGTTCTTTATAGGTGTTGCTTTCCGGTATCCTCATTCAACTTGCGTGTTAGCGCTGCTAAAATAACGGCTTTATATATTCTCAAAGCATAGCTTTAATTCGTCCATGATTTTTTCTCATAATTCATTTGATCTTGATGCGACTCGTCTTGGTGTATTTCTTAATTAATCCATTTCATCTTGTCGTATCTCAAATTGCGTAACTTTCGTAATTCACTCATTTCTTGATGCATCTTAACCTGCACAAATTTCGCTTTTAACTCATTTCATATTGAGTTATCTTGACATCGCGGTTTGAAATGCGATATAAGTAAGCAAACATGATTGAAAGAAAAGTCATCTAATGACTCTTGTGGTAGCAATACCGAGCTGTGTTAGAAAAAGAAAATGGGCTCTGAAAAATCTCCCTGGTATCACCCCCAGGTAGTTACTAAAAAGTCAAAACGAATCTGTTTGTAACTCGTTCCGAAATCCAACACGATCAACAAACTATCGCGTTGTCTGCTAGCAAAGACATCATCAGTTGATGTCTCCCATCGACGAGGCTCACACTCATTATGTCGCCTAGAAAACCTCAATGTCGAAATTATGTATTTTTCTCTCAGATTAAATATTGCAAAAGATTATTTTGTTAATATGAGAAACATGAGAACTGTTGTTAGATATGATGCTATCGAAGTTGAACTTTCCTGAAGAAACAGCTAGGGTCATGCTGGGGCAAAAAATGGAATCATATTTTGTTTGAAATTATGATGAAATAACTTTAGGAACACAAAGAACTGCATTCTTCGTAATGAAAACCTTTAGGAAAAAGAAAAATGCAGGGGAATATTCCGAAATAAACTAAATCTCAGGTGCATCCTTTCACAAGTACAAAGAACTTGAACCGTTCTGTCAAATTTCGAACAATCTGTTTTAATACGGGACAATTCTTGTATAACATTGTTCCATTGGTTGCCCACCAGCTTGGTCGGCTTTTCGCCTTCACTTCCACCAAGCGAAATAAATATCTCTGAATATAAATAATAAGTGTTCTAATGTTCGCTTTGAATTACAATTCATTTTTATTTTTTTTTTTTCGTTCGCTGTTTCAGAACTGAAGGAATCGACGGCAAAGTTTTCAAGCTTGTAACAGTTCATTTGAGAAGAGTTTTCGAAAATGAATCATTGGTCTAATATAGGAAAACTTTGGGATTTCTGACAGTACCAGTGACCTAGTTTTATATACGCCAAAGCATGCACCTGCGAATATTGCACGAACAAAAATAACTTATAATAATATGTGTATGAGGATATTTATATATTTATTCATGAGTGATTTATATATTTATGCATGATGATTATGTGTGTATTATCTATATATTAAAATACATATTCTATTAAATACATTCAGATTATATTGTATATATACATTACTTCCACACATACATTACAAAATATGTGATATATGTGTGGAATTATTCATAAATATATACATATATAGATGTAAATATACACATAAATATATACCCGACGACTGTTAATCTTATTATCATTATGGATTTAGAAACACTTGAGACCCATTCGTTTTAGGGCAAAAACTGAACAATGAGCCCTTTCTTGCTGAAGAACAAACTGAAGAGACACACTAGAGTTCAGGAGCGGCCTGGAGACTGCTGCCACTCAAGCAAAGTGCGCCACACGCGCCTTTTTGTGTTTGTGTGCAGCGCTGAGCTCTAATTTGTTGCCTTCAGAAGCTAGCACATTTTTATTAAGTATTGTGTGCCTGAAAACAACTGTTTTCTGTGATGCAAAACTTCACAAGTTAGTATGGTAATAACAGTATTGACTGCTATAGTATTTGTGATGATATTTTGAGGGTAAAAATTGTAACTCAAAATAATTTACACAACAACACAAGTACAAATAATTTATACAACAATATAGAAAAATAATTTATGCAACAGCACAAACATAAATACGACAAATATAACACAAGTTGTAATGGTAATAACTATAGGCTGTGACATTATGCTCTAATCATATTTTCACAGCACTGAGAATCACCCACATACCCATGTGTGTGATTTGTAATAAACCACATACATGTGATTCAATACAATGTGTGAAAGCATGTGCAAGTCCCATACACGGGCATGCATGTTTGTGATTATTGGGGCTGTGATAATATGATTAGAGCATATTGTCACAGCCCTAGTAATAAAAATATTGATAGTAATGGTTTTTGTCATGATATTTTGAGGGTAAAAATTGCCACTCAAAACAATTTCTAGTGTTGACCGAATGTTAGTTATATCGTTATCATGAGAACGAAATGTTCACCGAATATCAGTAAAAGAATTATCATGGCACCTGCGTTCTGACTAAATACAAATAAAATAATTAATATGAGCATAAAATATCGAACGAGTAGATGTAAAAGTCATTTTATGCGCAAAATGCCGACTGAATTTAGGCAAAATTCGTCACCAGTCAAAAGTAAAACCAAACGCAAACGATCGTCTCGAGGCTTTGAATTCTCGTATTTTGTGTTTGTTGCTGTAGCACAATTTAAAATTACATAATATCATAGCACCAAAGTCTTAAATAATATATCACAGTACCACAATCTTAAATAATATAATATCGCAGTAACACAATCTTAAATAATATAATAGCACAGCACCACAAGCTATCCTAATAATACCCGTTGTGTGTTTATTTATATATCTGTTTGGTGTCCGCTTCTTAGAAACATAGGATGTCTGAGTTTGCGGAATCATGGATACCGAATTCCTCAGTGTATTGAAAGATGGCCTTTACAGGCATTGATATGTTTGACATTTTATCGAGATAGGTTCGTTTAGGATAGGTGTGATTAGATTAGAATAGCAAAGGTTAGGTTATATTGACAGAATTTTTTCACGGGTCCACCTAGCTCAACGATGACATTGTCCGTGGAATTTCTACGGGTACCACTATTACCTAATAATACCCTTGGTTTATTTGTTTAGAGTCCGCTTCTCCCATTTCTCTGTCATGCTCATAAAGATAGCCATAACGACTGTATCTGTGCTACGAGTTTCACCAGTGCGCAAGTACAATAATATTTTTATTGCGGGTACTGCTAGGATAGATATATTTGTTTGTCATCCACATTTGAAAGTTTGTTTAAGAAAGGTATAGAATCCCGTCATTTTTGGCGGGCCGTGCACACTACATATAGTCTTAAATAATATAATATCGCAGTACCACAACCTCAAATTTAATAATATCACAGTACCACATTCTTAAATAAAATAATATCACAGTACCACAATCTTAAAATATCACAGTACCACAATCTTGAATAATATTTCACAAAATATTAAATCGCTGATTTCCATATGTATTCATTGTTTTATGAATCGTTCTCATCTCCTAAGTACAGATTTCTGTTATCATTAACAAACCCACAATCAAACAACCATGTCATATTTTTTCAGTCCTGTACCCAGATATTTACGACCGTATCATATTTACCGACATTCTATAATGTAAAAACGCTGTAATACGAGAATTTCTACAACAACTATGTCACATTTTTCAGGACTGCACCCAAACATTTACGACCGGATCATATTTACCGACACTCTATTTTGTCGAAGCGCTGTCATATTTTTACAAGTCCGCGTGGGCACGATCGCGTCTATGAGTCGTTGAGACACACGAAACAGACGTGCTCTGCTTGTCACGTGCACTTGAGGCGCGTCACAACACACTACAGGGCACGTGGACACAAAGCCTGGTCTATGACGCATCATGCTCGTTTCTTTGAAAAACGTGGCGTCACAGACTTGATATTTTCTGTGTTCTGTAGCAATGAATGAAAGTTATGATTACATATTCTCGTTAGAGACTCAAATTTGGTTTGTTCTACTTAACATGTCCTTAAAATGCATTGTACGTCAACTCTATGTCAACTCGAAATGGTAATAAATTAATTTTTCTTCCGTATGAATGTTTTATTTCGTGTTCGATCTTAATTTGTATTTTATGTTAATTTTGATTTCATTCTTACCCTGTCCCAGCCTTACCTAACCTGTTCTAACCAAGCCTATTCTACATAGACCATCTTAACTTTCTCTCGTAGACCTGTGAAAAAAAAAATTATGAGTTGAATTAACAGCGACGTTGTATCATTGAAAATTCGCTGTCCTGATGCTTCATGGAAGTTGAACTGTATATTGCGCGATACGTGTGAAGAAAGTGAGAGTCTACTTTCAACGCAACGCATGATGTCTACTTTTCGTATCAGTGATGCGGATATTCTCGGAAGCGAAAACAAAAGTTGTCGTATGAAATTATTGTAAGCGCAATTTTTGCCGTAATAAGTTGGAACGTAAAAACGTAAGTGCTTGTGGGTTGTCACATCAACTCAACCAACTCGTGAAAATTTACGATTAGTTTTCCAACTTATTCCACCTCATGTAATCCGTCGAAAGCGATCCTAACCTAAGTTATTCCACTGTACTTTAAGCTAACATAACTTATCTCGAACCAGTGAAGAAAGCATCCAGGGACGGGTACACCAGAAGGATTATCATTAAATTTGCTTGAAGCGAGTCTGGAATGAGTATTAAATGCGTGGATATGGAAATAAATCGGGCCAACTATAGCGTGAGGTCTACCACACTATAGCGTGAGGTCTACCACACTATAGCGTGAGGTCTACCACACTATAGCGTGAGGTCTACCACACTATAGCGTGAGGTCTACCACACTATAGCGTGAGGTCTACCACACTATAGCGTGAGGTCTACCACACTATAGCGTGAGGTCTACCACACTATAGCGTGAGGTCTACCACACTATAGCGTGAGGTCTACCACACTATAGCGTGAGGTCTACCACACTAGAGCGTGATGTCTACCACACTATAGCGTGAGGTCTACCACACTATAGCGTGAGGTCTACCACACTATAGCGTGAGGTCTACCACACTATAGCGTGAGGTCTACCACACTATAGCGTGAGGTCTACCACACTATAGCGTGAGGTCTACCACACTATAGCGTGAGGTCTACCACACTATAGCGTGAGGTCTACCACACTATAGCGTGAGGTCTACCACACTATAGCGTGAGGTCTACCACACTAGAGCGTGATGTCTACCACACTATAGCGTGAGGTCTACCACACTATAGCGTGAGGTCTACCACACTATAGCGTGAGGTCTACCACACTATAGCGTGAGGTCTACCACACTATAGCGTGAGGTCTACCACACTATAGCGTGAGGTCTACCACACTATAGCGTGAGGTCTACCACACTATAGCGTGAGGTCTACCACACTATAGCGTGAGGTCTACCACACTAGAGCGTGAGGTCTACCACACTATAGCGTGAGGTCTACCACACTATAGCGTGAGGTCTACCACACTATAGCGTGAGGTCTACCACACTATAGCGTGAGGTCTACCACACTATAGCGTGAGGTCTACCACACTATAGCGTGAGGTCCATCACACTATAGCGTGAGGTCTACCACAATATAGCGTGAGGTCTACCACACTATAGCGTGAGGTCTACCACACTATAGCGTGAGGTCTACCACACTATAGCGTGAGGTCCATCACACTATAGCGTGAGGTCTACCACACTATAGCGTGAGGTGCACCACACTATAGCGTGAGGTCTACCACACTATAGCGTGAGGTCTACCACACTATAGCGTGAGGTCTACCACACTATAGCGTGAGGTCCATCACACTATAGCGTGAGGTCTACCACACTATAGCGTGAGGTCTACCACAATATAGCGTGAGGTCTACCACACTATAGCGTGAGCTCTACCACACTATAGCGTGAGGTCTACCACACTATAGCGTGAGGTCTACCACACTATAGCGTGAGGTCTACCACACTAGAGCGTGAGGTCTACCACACTATAGCGTGAGGTCTACCACACTAGAGCGTGAGGTCTACCACACTAGAGCGTGAGGTCTACCACACTATAGCGTGAGGTCTACCACACTATAGCGTGAGGTCTACCACACTATAGCGTGAGATCCACCTCTAGACAGTGCTATAGCGTGAGGTTAGGTTAGGTTTAGGTAGGTTGTGAATGGATATTACTTATATCTGAATATTTAATTCAGTGATAAACACTTAATTTGTACATCTCAAACTGCACCAGGGCAGGCGATATATGGCAGTAGACCTCACGTTTAGTAGCACCAAGGAATCTTCATTTGTGAGCGGATAAGATCTTCAGATTCCTAAAAAGATTTGCTGAGAATCATAACCTAGAAATATTGACTCATAATTTAGCAGTTAATTTCATCGTAGTAAATCCTCATATTTCCTCACGGTGAATAACCCATCGACTACTTTTTGAGATAAAACCATAACAAATTGTTATCGACTAATTTTCATAATGAAACTCTCAAATCAGGTCACTGGCTATTTTTTCATTAAATAATCTTATAAATGCGCATCAACTAACTTTTCGTAACAAAACCCTGATAAATGACCATTGAATAATACTTTCCCAATGGCAGTGCCCTAATTCATTAATCCTCAAATAATTTTATATAGATAAATTTACGCGATCTTTTCAAATACTCTTCAACATACTGCATCACAATGGAATTTTCATAACACTGCCTAGTTACCCATTAGGCAACTCTTTCATTTCCTCAAAAATTTTCTATCTTTTGGTTGCCTAATTGCATGATAGGTAAAAATTGTGAATCGAGGATTTTCTTACAAACCTTACATTCTTACAAACCGTCCTATTATTCCGCCCCGCATTCACGAAAGACGTTAATCCAGACAAAAATGATCTCACAAGTTGCTATTTAAGAAAACGTTACACCTTAGCAATACATAGCTGTGCGGCCGAGACAAAACGCAATTGCGCATTTTCACCGGCAATTTCCTCGTTCACAAAACGCTAAACTCGCATCATCTTCCCATAATTCTACTCCTCGCATTGAATTGGACCTTCATTTTCGGCTCATGTGCAGCCAAGTCTCGAGTTGCTGAAGGTACAACTTTTTACAGCCCAATTTGTTCCCCTGGGTCTTGTTCCCGGCCTCTGCCTCGAGTTGATTAATTATTAATCAGGCGAGGCAAATTCAAAATTATGGGGATTGCGGCCAAGTGAAGCCAAACTTATTGAGGAGATCGTGGTGAAGACCGTCTCCTGCTACGAAGAAATTACCTCCATCAGACTTGACAGGGTCAGAATTCCGGAGAATCATGCTATTGCTCCGCGAGTTATAAAAATAAGGCGTATATTGATTGGGCTTGGAGTACAATAAGAATCTAACGATGTAGTGTTACTGGGATTGTGTTGTTTGGACGCTCATGTCTGGTAAGTGCGACGATTATATCGGATGTGGTTTGCAGTTAACGCGTAAGAAATAGAAGACATTAGACGCTTGCAAAGACGTTTGCAAAAATAAACGTCAAACCCAAAATGCAGTTCATCCTAAAATATTGAGCCGGTGCTACAATTTGAGTAACAGGCGTAGTAAAAAAATTCGTGGTGCATCTTGTGAGGAAATAATAATATAAATAACAGAAAATTAAGTGAGTTTCATGAGGCGATGGGGAGTGGCACCAGGCCAATCGAAATGTAAATCATTCTTTTTATTGAGTGAATTATTGAATGAGCAACACGTTTCTCCTTCAAGCGAATTAAATGTAAATTAAAATCTTTTAAATTAGCTCTAACAATAAACTCTTTTTTAAAAATACTGGGAATATTGAAAATGAACCTTGGCTCTCATCGAAATTTTCTGTCATTCATTTAACAGTAACTGGCAGGGCTTAAGAAGTTATTTGAATCTGGAGGCAGTCAAGTCCTTCACTTTTAGAAATTCGAAACATGCCATTGATCGAATTTTGAAAAGTCAACGACTTGATTTGTTTAGTTCTGTCAAGCCGAAGTTTGAAAAAAGAGTTGCGCTCGCGTTGGAGCGTCAAACCAAGGAAATTTAATTGGAGCGTTGAATCTTTAAGTTTATCTGGAGCACTGAATCTTAAAATTGAATTGGAGCGTTGAATCCAAGAAATTTAAATAGTTCGCTCAGACTATACAGCTGCTGAATTTGAGAAAAAAACATCTTACATCTATAATCAAAACGTTTGCTTACGCCACGCGTGCTATCGCATGTGTATGTTGTGCAGGTTAAAAATTTCATGATTTTGAGCAGGTTTAAGCCACAATCGTAACGGAACGAGTTAACTCGTAACAGAACTTCTTAACCGAAAAAATTGACTTAAAAAGAGTCTCATTATTTCTAGCATGAACTGAAGCACGCTTGCTCTACTGTACAAGTCATGAATTGATGTTATTCATTCACGTCAAGGTATTAAATCCCATTTGTAAAGAATCGAACAAGGAAGCGTTGATGCGCTCTCACGTTATTTTTGGAATGAGATGCAAAAGCATTTATTTATTAACTACAAGTGATAACAACAGTGATTTATTAATACACAGATTTTATGTAACGAGCCTTACACAGATCGCTCGATACTCGATGTGCCATTCCTCGAAGCTATGGTAACAAATGTAATTGATTTCCCACTCTTTATAAGGAAGAACACTGTTTGGAAACAGAGACAACTGCTCTTAGATTAGACTTTGTTGTGTTCAAGATTTATGACACCCACACAACAAAAATATTTTCTGTCACTGCTCGCATTTCATTCATGGGAGCAGGCCTTATCTTCACGTTAATATAACACGATTTTAGCGCTGGAATATTTGAGAAGGAAAATAATTAGCGCGTTGGAAATTTTTTCTGACAGAGACAAGTGGGTCATACATGAGTTAATGACAGCATTCTTTAGTACATATAAACAGTTTTTCAACAAATATTATGCCGATTCAAGGACAGATCTTCCTACTTCAAAATTGCTTTAATAATATTTTGATATTTTGTCATAACTTATTCCCTTTAAGTTATTAAATTAACAGTTTTGCCTTATTAGCATATTTGAAATTAGAATATATTAAAACATCCGTTATTCAATTTATGTATGGTTGAAGATTGGTTTAAAATTGAAGAGAAATTGGTAAATTCCTTACTTTGCCGCTCTTCTCCAACATCGACGAAAAAACGCAGACGTAAAAAGTTGTGATATCCGTTACTTTCTGGCGCGTATCTTCGCGGAAAATAAGAACTAAGCCCTCATCATGCATTTCCTTAATTTAATGTCCCCAAGAACCAAAGCAAGCCATAAAGCATCCAAGTTTATTCAGGCATAATTCCGTCACATGAAGCTGTAAAGAACAAATTTCACTGCCCGTTTCTTTCATCCGAGTTTCCACGAGACGCAACAGTTTTATCAGGCGCACATTATTCTTCATCAATCATCCCCCATTAAATACATTTGTTATGAAACACACGAACCCTTGAGCATTGACTGGCAATGCTGATCATGCGCCTTTAGAGACAGAAAATCGCATCCTTTAAACCTGAAGACCCGCTATCACTCCCGCAAACAAGCCTCAGTGTGGAGAGTGGCGGGTTCCTCGCTGTAGACCTCCCATGTTGAACTGTGAAGGAATCCACTAAGCTGTCCGCTTCAACAACGCCTAATGTGAAACCCAAGCCACGTTTTGTCTTCAACGTAAACAAGACTTAGGTAGAAATATCATAGTGCGAAGGCATGCAGTGGGAGGCCCTAGAACAGAACCTTGAGGTACACTGCCTCTGAGTTCGACGGGAATGAGGCTGTTAGGTGTTACTTGTTCTGTAAGTAACTAAATAGAGGCAATGACACGCACGTCGGGGCCTAATTGAGCTCCTTCTCTGTCGAGTGACTGGAAAACTTTAAGTAAAATAGCCCTTGGGAACTGGATAGTCCTTGGGGACCTGAAAAATTTAAAGCTTTGAGAGCATAATCATTTTATTTAAACATTGTTTTGTTTTAAAGTCAGTACTCAAGTCCGTCTCGTAAGAGACATCCTGTTTCACCAGCATTCTTTTCAAGGCTGTCTCAGTAACTTGCATAATTAATCAAGGAAGAGTGATTAGAAGTTTGATTAAGTAGCTTCCATGACAGGGGAATTCTAAGTGAAAAATTAATGAACGTCTTTAATTTCAAACGAAATTTAGATCGAAAATTCATTTTTGCTGTCCAAGTTTTTTCCAGTACGTCCTTCAATACTCGAAATTCTGAGAGGGGCTGAGGGTTTTAAGGGAAACTCTAAGGTTTTAAGATACACAGTGGACGGGAGAAAATTGACCGAAAAATATTTTTGAACAATTTTCTATATTAAAAGAAATGTCGATAGCTCACCGTCGTGAAAGTGCGGGCAATCTCCGTAATTTTTACAATTTTCGTTGGGTTAAACATGTGTTGAGGCTTGGTGGAATTACCAAAGCGCGTACACTTAAAAATATGTATCAAAATATATTTTCAAATCCTGTAAGCACTGTTGAAACTTTAACACGTTACTATCACACCATGAGAAAAAAAACCTACCGTCACAATATTTCACATATTCTATTGAGCATGCTTCTTCGCTAAGCATGAATGAGTTGCACTTTACAAACAGCATAAAGAAGCACAGATAAGCGCGCGCTCTCTGGACGTTCGCGAATGAATCTCAAATGGTGCACTCATCCATTACAGCACTGCTTCTGGTGCCACTGAGGAATGACTATCTCCTGGCTGCTCAGGTACGGACTATACATCAGTGACTATGGAATGCTAACGATCATGATGAACTGCATTAGATGTGCTGTGTCTGTCGATGATCGGTCTTACGAGTTAGTTCATGGGATCAGTTTTGATCTTTCTCTACTATGGATCGTCACGAGCGCCTTGTTGTCGAACAAACACGACTTTGCACGCTTCGACAGGGTGAACGTATGTGAGGGATGCAGTTTGGCAGAATGATGCAGTCAGAATGCCGTAGATGCATTTTTGAGGCTTCTAAAATCCAGCTTACCATTGATGCACCATTTGAACTGCAAAATAGTTATGCATGTGACAGAAAATGATTGTGAAAAAAGAGTAGCATTTGCCATTATACACTGGCAAGAAAATGCTGGTGACTAGAGTGTGAGAATCAATGTCTCTTTGTTGGAAAGAAAAATCAGTAAAGAGTTAGGGAAAGAATATAAATGGTATGCGTTGAATTTGATGGTTTTAGTTTATGAACAGAGCTGCTCAGTTTATTTTTGATTGAAATTGTAAAAATACAAAATTGTATTATATAAAGTTAATTAAACCTTTAGTTATAATTTCACAATGTTATTGTACAAAGAATGATAATTTATTCAAGAGAAAGGAGGAGTTCAACGAAATTCCTCTCTTTGTCAATATATTTGGAAAATAAATGTAAAAATGACTTAGACAGGTGAATGTTCTTCACATATTCTTAGTACATGTCCCATATCATCATTTATGAAGAAAAAATTCAACTTTGTATTTCAAATGTACGCAGCATTTTTTTTTTGCACATAAGACTGAAGTAAATTCAAATTTTTTTTTCAATGAGAAAATTTATATTTTGTGTCTTTATGTTTAGCATTTTCTGTTTTACGATTGTTAAAAAATTGAACATTAAAGTTTTCACCAAATTTGAAGAAGAAGCAGAATTTGTATTTAAGGCGACACTTTTCCTAAAAATGGAATATTGTACCCAAGGTGTTCCTAATTTACATAACTATCCTTATTTGAATTTGTTACATATCTATTAATTTCTGGAACATATTAAAAAATAAGAAAGTCTACAGCAAAGCAGTAAAGAAATATGGAAAAATTAAGATTGAACTTCTGAAATAAAACAGATAAATATGGTGTCAAATGAAAGCATTATCGTGAACATGTGTGACGAAATATCCTGAACAATCTGCTAAGACACTTTAAATGTATAACAGAGACTGACTGTGTGCACAGATTGCGTGCCAGTGAGTCGACTGGTACAAATTATTCTCAAAAATTTAGTATAGAGCCTAATTTCAACGACAGCGATTAAATTTAGGTTATGATAAGCTTTTAAGTAATCAACTTAGTTCAGTTACTGAAATTTGAATCAAAATTTTGAACTCTAAGAATTCAAGTTTCTTATGTTTCTGTTCATTTTTCATTATAATGCATTTGCTACAGTTCCTTTTAGGATAGAGTAAAAATTTGACACAAAGTTCAGTGGAAATTTGTCGATTAACACAACATTATTAAATTTAAACATCGGCTTAAACGGAGCATTTGTCTCGAGTTGAGAATTCCTTTTCTATGAGAAATGTTTTCTCAACATACGATCATTTTCATAGTCGATGCTGAGTTTTCATTTGAGTATACCTCTTAATTCCGTTTAAAAACCAAAACCTCACAACCATTATTTATAACAAAAATTCTGATCACAAATAAAAACAAGACTATCCCAAACTTACTCAATGAGAAAGACAACCAACGAAAGACGTCTCTGAAGGGCAATCCAAGTCGGTATAGAGCCTTTTTTGAGGGCATCACTCTATGTACAATGGAATCTCAGAATTTTTCGTAACAATTCAGCACGGGAGTTTCTCAAGAGGCAATTCAAGACGAGCGTTTGCGGATCACAATAGGACTGACGATGACTAACTACGATGAAGTTGTGTCGGGACCACCAAGGTGCCGCAGTGAGGTCCGACACTTGGGGGGCCGGAGAAGCCAAGTCTGTGGGATCCTCTAATCCCTCCAGCCATCTGTCTCCAGAGGGCGCCGTCTCCAAAGCCACGATTTTTATGCGCATTCAAAACCCGGAGCTTAAAAAGACACATTTCTGGTGAGAACTATCAGTCTCGTGAAATGTTGTCACACAACTCGCGCTGGGTGTCGCCGCTGGAGTATGTGAAGGAGCGCACGACTTGAATTAAGGTATACGTACGAGTCAGTGATCTCAGGAGGTATAAAGATTCTCTTCTGATGAGCAGCATCGGACGTTTTAAATGTTGCGACATGACGAGCTTGGATGTCGCTCTTACGTACGCGTTGGGAAGACTATGTGAGTTCCAGGAAATGTCTCTGACGGAGAAATGGTGGCTGACTCAAGGCTCGAATGATCCAACTATCTGAGGATCCTTCGCTGGTGTTGGAGCCCGACTCTGGAATTCGAGATGAGGTTAACAAATCTTCCGATTCCCAACTGATGCTAGCAACGTAATTTTCATGTCACTATAATATAGATTAAAACGCTCGAACTCTGTGCTCTGCATCCATCTTACTGACCGTGCTATTCTGGGACCAAAAATGTGATTTTTCACGACCCTAAAAAGTAAAATACGAACGGGCCCTCAATTTTCGAAGTACGTTGTAAAAATTAGATTCAAATCAAACTTATCAAAATTATACATATATGTATATATACAACGTGCGAAGAAAGGCCTAAACATTTTGTTCGGTAATATTAGCAGGGAGAAATATTACTTAGTAATGCAACACAAATAAATAGCAGCTCTGCCAATTGCAGCACACAACGAGATAAATCAAAATAAAATGACAGAAATAACGTGCGTGACAAAGAGCCAGTGTCGCCACAACAGAGCGTCAACAGTCGCTGCCGCGTGACGGATGTGAAGATGAGTGACAGAAGTCAACAAGCTTGTAGCAGCATAAATTAATTTGCAAAGAGAAATAGCTCAATATATGGCCAGTAGAATATCGGCTTTAAATCGTTTCCTTGTTTCGCTGTCGGGTCTTTTCGGAAATTCGATTATGAGGGTGTGAGATAGGCCTTTTACAAGGTAGGTTTACTTTTCGTGTTATGTTGGTGTTGTATTAGTGTTGTTTTAGTATTGTGTTGGTGCTGTGATGGTGTTGTATTGGTGCTGTGTTGGTGCTGTATTGTGATGGTGTTGTGTCGATGTCGCGTTGGTGTTGTATTGGAGCTGTGTTGGTGTTTTGTTGGTGCTGTTGCGTTGGTGGAACGTTTTTGTACTACTGAGTGTTATTACTTCCCTATACTCAATTACTATAAAAGTGACTATTTCTTTTGCTGAAATATGTCATCTCTACAAATTTTAGTTTGGCAGATCTAATATTCATCCTTAGATCGTCCCATACCTTCAGCCCGACATACCAATACAGGACCATACAAATTTCATGGCACAGTATGTCTCCTATAGGCTACCCAGTCTAACTTTTTCGCCGCCTGCATGCATGTTTTTCGCCGCCTTAGCAATTTATGCGTTTAAATTGCTCAGGCGGCGAAAAAGTTAGACTGGGTATAGGTATTTTTGCTCCACCGCCTTGTCGCACCTCGTCGCTCCGTACACCTTTACCCTCTATACTAACTCTACACCACAAATGTACTTCACAAACAGAAATACTTGACGTTTATTGTTGCTTATTTGTTTCTTTATTGTTATTTATGCGTTCGATATTATTGCCTCGTGGATGGATCTTTTAACTACGTATACACCATTTTATCTGTGCAACTTAGAGGAGTTTTCGTTAGGTTTTATTACGGTGATGAGCTTTAATTATGCGCCCTTGCTCTATCTGTACCCAGACTTGTGATAGTCTGAGACGGTCAACATTAGGGGTTCCCAACCTTTTTTTCGCCCCGCACCTACAAAAAAAAATCATTCGAACATCGCACCTCTGAAATTACAAAGGCCAACATATAGCCAATATCCTATCATTTACCTGTACGTTTCTTGCACCCCCTGGAATATCGTCTCGCATCCCCAGGGATTGCAAGCACCCCAGGTTAGTAACCTCTGCTCCACATCACTCCGACAAAGTAAGGCGGAATAGTGATTTATTAAGTCTCTCTAAGCACACTGCTTTTCAAGTTGAAAAAAGCAACTAAATTCTCTTAATTGATGTCACGCGTCCTTTGATAGGTTCCGTATTGCATTATTTCATGTGAGTTTATTTAATTTTATTTGGGCCATGTAGCTTCCAATTTTCACTTCCATAAAAAAAGCTTTAATACGTTTCGTTTCTTGTCGAATTTGCGCCCTAATGTTCTTTGAAGTTCACTGCCGAGTGACAGTTGGGGACACTCCGATGTCGGTGTCAGTCCGATAACTGTACTCGTATTGCATTAACGGTGCGTCGAGAAAAATGGCTTTATGTGAGCTCCTCCGCGATGCTGGGCACCAAAATTTATTGCATAGCGGGAGTTTTCTTGATATATATTCGTCTTTAAACGTGGGTAATTACTTAATTTACATGTTTTTTGGAGGCAAAAACCGTGTACAATTTACACAAAAGAGCACAGGAAAAAAGACTGAGCTTTCTTACCTCTCAGTGACAAATAATATGCAATTGGAGATGTGTTTGCTCTATTTTGCATGGAACTATCTTACTAATTATTTTTTAATATCTCAAGTAGGCTTAACATGAGCCATGTCGCAGTTTTTTACTGACTATTTGAAGAAATGTAACAAATTCAGCATTTTAAGTTCTCGAGAGTTGGATGTGCGCGACATCCAGTGTCGCCAACTCACAACACTTTTTAACGAAAAGTCGCTCCTCAATACATCCAACATCAACTCATCCTGACAGTGTTACATTCGTCCTCTGATGACGGTTGAAACAAATTTAACGGCAAGCTTGGTTGAAAAAATAAAAAAATGTTGCTTTGCGTTTTAAAAATGAAGAGAAACGGACAGTTTATTGTCCTTTCTGCATTTTATTATCAGGCTGAGAAACATCTTGGCATTGGATTTTTCAGTTTAAACTATTCCCAATCCAGTGAGCAATGATGACTTACTCAGTTCCATTATTGCCTAATTACGTAAAGCTAGGCCCTCAGAGCGTGTCTTAATTGACGTTGTGACACGCAAAAAAACTTCAAAAACTTGAACAATTCCTCTTGTAGTCTATTTTTCGAGTAATCAGCGACGTATATAGCTTTAAATTGGTCATCTGGTCCAGCTCTATAATCTTTTTTCTTATTTGTTCTAAAAAATATCATCCATGAGCCATTTAAGTAGTTGTCCCACACTTGTTATGGCATCATGACCCAGCTTTAGATTATGATTTCCATATATTTCTATTCCTAAGAGGCTTATTTTGCTTTCACTAATGTTGCATCAAGAGCATTTTCTACCATTCTCTGTTTTATATTACTGGCGAATAATGAGCAAAATCTACGTTTTATTTCACTGTTCAATTTTTTTTAAATCGAACAATTTATTACTCATTCATATAAGCGGAAACATTTGCGCTCTAGTTTCACTTGTGTAAGATGAAAACATACTGTTGTGCTATCTCTACCTCAAAAATTTCCCTACATCCCCTCCCTACATCGCAAAAAGCTCTACGATGTACATTCAGTTCGGTACATATTAAGAGAGCAGACCAAGGCTTGTTATAAAGGCGTAAGCTGCTTGCTCGAGACGCGGACTAATTGCAACAAGAAAAGTGTCACAATTTATAAGCTCGATGCCTGGTCTGGTAGCTTGCAAATGGCATCAAGACTACCATCCTAAAAGACAGCAACATCTTCCGAAGCTTGGCAAGGAAGATCAAACTGGCGCCGATTGTAGAGGCCAGCCCGGGACATGTGTACGACATGTTTAAAACCGGTATAAGACAAGTAGCTGCAATAAAAGACGTCCTTAAACTTAAAGCCTCGATGATGCGTTCAAGAAATCCATTGTGTGTGTGTGTCATGGCCCCAAATCTCCATGCAATAATGCCCTGGAAAATCCAAAGCCGGTTTACAGCAGGCATTCATTGGCGTGTCGCCTAAAGATTCGAGGAATTAACGGTTGTCTCGCTAATTACATCAAATGCGTGTAATGTTTAGACAAGGCGAAGTTATGCTGATGTCGTCTTAAGTAAGCGCATTTATGCACGATCCACATCCAGATATGCGCTCTCGGCTTCGGTGTGAGCTTCCAAACCTACGAGTTGCTTTGGTAACTAATGCAATCGATGGTTGTTGAATTAACGCTTTCTTGATTTCGGTGCTCAATGATATTGAACTTAGCCTTATCTAATATTCATTTTTAGTGATAATTTAACTTATGGCTAACTTTGAGTTATTTCATTACTTGTTGGGTCGAAGGTGTCTATTTTCAAAAGGTGTAGGAAGTGAAGCTGTGGCAGATTTTGTGCACTATTCCAAACGGCACAATTTGAACAGTTTGATTTTACAATTACTCCTGCACGAATTGCCCCTACGGGTAATTTTTTCATTTTTCATCTAGCGAGTTGTGAGAATTGGGTGAATGTTTCCTCCGAGCATCACAATTAACAGGGTGGCTAATTTTTCAGTTTTCCCTTGATGACATCCGTGAATTGGATTTATTTTCCGCTTTTTTATCATTTCCAAATTGTAATACCATTGGGTAACTAACTTGTTGACCGTTTTTGAAAGATTTCAAGAACACTATGCCTGACGAACGTTCAAAATTCACATCAATCTCGATCAACATGAGAACTGTTAGCAGGGTAAAAGTATGCTCTACATTTAGTCCAGAAGTAACGTCAGAGATCATCCTCAGATGCCGCTGAGAATCGTTCATATCAAGGTAACGTCGGATTGCTTTCTCAAAAAGACGCACGGCACGATGATCAGGCCACTTTGTGATGCAGTGGGTAGAAAATTTCAGGTTCACTCGGCAGTTCATTGGTAAAATTTGTGAAACAGTGGTTTGGATATTGTCATCAATATATTGTTGCATTAAATGGTTACGTTTCGAAAAGTTGTTTCAAGAAAATCTCGAGGTATGGGTTGAAACCATCGCACTACATTGCAATGCACAATTACTTGCGTGGTTTTTATATCTATTTGTCGTTAGTCCCATTCTGCAAACTGAAAATCAGAACACTACGCAACGATCTCAAATTTCTCATTTTAAGAGAAATTTAATTTTGCTTGAAATAATTCCAAAGTTATCTTAACACAATTATTAAGAGGGGTATCAGAACATGAAACGATACGCTTTTGTACTGTACATTCAAAAACAAGTTTCTGTATGAATTACTGCCTCAACTTAACAAACGGCAGCAGTGTACTAGTAATATACGTACCATTTCAAACGAGAAGAGTATACTATTAACACGCAAAGGTCTTACTCGAAAAGAACATACTTTAAATGGGCATTGTATAAAATGTTTTACTTGAACGTTCTTGCAAACCAAAGTCGTTGTCCATCAATTTGGTTAATGATGCGGTAAATAGATTAAAAAACATCTCTTCTAATCACTTCTGGAGCTCATTAATTGGCACAGAGTAAGGCACCTGTTGAAAACGAATGCAAACGAATGTAGAAAAATTTAGGAAAAATGTCCTAGCAATGACGTTTTACATAGTGAATGAAATGAAGTGGTTAGAAAACAGCGGCGACGCAAAAATTTACAACTGAGGAAACTAATAAGGAAAACGTAGTCTCAATTTCTACGATTCCAGAGCTATAGGAATGTTATTTCCATCGGCAAAAGTAGATAATAATGGTAAAGAGATACGGAAACCAGAATATGTTCTCTTGCATGATAATGCAAAAAAAAAAGCGTGATCAAATGAATTCATGTCATTCTGCATTGCATTGAATCATTTAAATGGTTCACGTGTGTTACTATCGAAATGAAAGGTTAAATATCTTTTGTTTGTGCTCACGTGCTATGCAAGTATTTCACTCTTAAATCGATGCCTACAAAACGTCTTAGTAATCCATTAGTTCCATTTCTTTCCGATACAAACACTTTTCGCCCCTGAAGGTCGTAAAATCCTACAGACAAAACCGAGAGATATTAGTTCAAAATGTGAAAGTTTAATAGGAAAATGAACGTGAGTGAAAAAGACAGGAGGAGCATTGTCAGAATTCGACTTGAAGTAGTCCCCGTTTGAGGTAGAAAATCGTGTGCAATTCACAAACCTCTAAGTGGAAAAGCAACAGGATTAAAGCAAATATTGTCCCAGACAAGATCAAGGAAGATGCGCTCATACAGATGAAATCCTGCTTGCTGATGTGAAAATGTTCACTGTTGAGGAAATGTTCGATTTCTTAAGCACAGAAGTCCCGTGGTAGGTTATTTAATTAGCGATGTTTCAGAAGCTCACAGAAGAGTTTTCGGACGTTCAAACATGGTATGTCATTTCCGAGCTCAAATCTCCTCTCATTTTTGTTCAACAGTGCGCGCAACTGAACTCAAATTCGTAATTTCAAATGATTCCAAAGCTATCTTAACCCAGCAAGAGGGGCATCAGAAAATGAAAGGATACACGTTTGAACAACACAATACATTTAAAAACATGTTCCTATATAAATCACTACATCGTATTTGGCAATTGAACTCAAATGAGCTCAAACAAAAATGGTATGTCTTTTCCAAGTTCAAATCTCCTTTCATTTTTGTTTAACAGTGTGCGCAATCGAGCTCGAATTCGTTCTTCAAACAAATTTGTATTCCAATGCCTAAAGGTAACCAAGAAATACAGGGCGCAGAGTCAATTCCGCATTTTCGAGAAGGCTACGGAAGCCTAAAATGTTGCATGATTGACTGTCGCATCCTGTACGTTTTAAAACATCGCCGTTCAGTTTCCAACAAGACAGCGCACCGCGTCACACATCAGATGAACATCGAGAGCTCGATGTTCGATAGCGTGTTGACGCAGTGATTTCTAGTCCTGAGTTCTAGTCTCACGAACTCCTCGTACATTTATCAGATGAACACCGATATCAAGATCATTTCCTTAGGTTTTGGAGCAGGAAATATGCTTCCCCCCTCGCTTGATCTCAACTCAATAGATATTTCTGTTTCGTCCATTCTAGATTAGGAAGTTAGATTAATTTCGCTTCACATTCCTGCCCAACAGCTGAAGTTCTGACGCTCTCTCAGGAAAACAGGCGAGAAATATTTTCGAGACAAGCTGTGTGAAGCATATTACTTCCGCAGAATGCTCATCTTTATAACTAAACAAATTATTGTTAAACCAGTTTTAACTGCGTGCATTATCAAATGCATAACTACGTACACAAGAGCTGAAGACCTGAATTGAGGGAATTTAAGGTACCTCTAACAGTTACCTGCTTTTCTGCCTCTGTCTGCCTTTCTGACATCGAAGAAAACGAGAGCGTAAAACGTTTACTGATTTGTCAGAATATACACAGATTTTATATATATGTTTCATAATTAACGCCACAATCACGCGATAACTGTTTACACTTCAACATTTTCTCAATTGGTGTCTTGTCATAAAGTCATAACTACTCACATAAATTAATTTGTTTTAGCCAGCTCCAGAGAATTTTTTCCACTCAGATTTATCAGCTTCACTGTGTTCAAAATTATTCATCTCCGACGGGATTCGAACCCGCGGCCTCTGGATTAGAAGTCCAGCGCGCTATCCACTGCGCCACGGAGACTGCCTTTTATCAGTAAAACAGTCATTGAAATTTAAAAGTAAAAGATGTGGGTTGCCAACTTTCCAATCTTAGTTTCAAGAAAATTGTGTCGTATGTGACAATTACTGCACTTCATCGTTACCACCCAAACAAATCAGCTTTTTCAGAGTTAAATATATCAAGCTTGAGCATTTTTAGCACCACCTATGAACATAAGTATCATTAAAGTTTAATGATCACAACGTTCAAAACCTCAAAACTTAATACAGAGCTCATTGACTATTAATAATCTAAGTTTATTTTACTTCGCAACACAGTAAACGAAATTCTTCATCTTCAAATTCTTCAATTCACATTATTATACCGAAATCAATTCCATGTACAACTGAGATATGGTATGAAATATTTTAAATCCATTGTTTACTATGAATTACCACGTTCATTTTCGCCAGATGCGGAGGGGATGCCCAACACCTACCCAATTCTGGGACATTTTCGCCGACGCTCCGTTACTCAAGCGTCAAGGTAACGTGTGGGGGCTCCGACATACTGTGTCGTAGTATGCACAAACTTACTCTGGTTCAAAGATGCAGGATTTTCACTTAAAATTGTATGAAAAAGGAGAAAATTGCATACTTTCAAGAAAGTCAGACATAAATTTAGCGAAAAAATTATTTTCAAGGTTTAACTAACTAAGTGTTTTTTCGTGGAAAGTTGTTCTGTAGCAATATAGCTAATTGTTATCAATATAAATTGTTACTTTGATGAAATATGATTAAAAAATAATTACTTAATTACAAACAAACATGATTGGGAACGAATCATAATGAAATAATGAATTAATATTTTTTAGCTTACTTCAATTCATAAATATTCAAATAATTAAAGTGAAAATTAATCAAAATCTCTTACTCATTTATTGCGTGACACTTAGTGAAATAGTTCACGCAAGCTGTGTTGCGCTGCTACTAAATAAGGCATAGTAAAACACTTAGCCTTCACAAAAAAAATTCTATTTTCAAATTTTCATAGCAAGGTTGGCACAGCGCTGCTTCGCGTTCCTTGTTAGTTTCATTCGCAATGAAAGTTAGTCCAATAAAAAACATAATAAGCCAATACTTGGAGTTTTGAATGTTAAGCAACATCAAATTCAGGATTGGTGTCTGTTCTTCCTCGCAAAATAGTGTATTAAATTTAAACAATTATGGGTTTAGGACAAAAGTATACAATATTTCACCTCGTGGAAAATTGGATCTATAACGTGAAAGTTGACTTTCATTCGCGAAAATTACCGGAACAAAATCACCTTTGGAAATTTTCACTCAGCCTTGATGACATGCGTCGACCACCTAAATACGTCGGTGTGACCTGGAGAGCTCTATTAATTTGTGTACAGAGTAAACAAATCGGAGTTCCAGAACCAGTTTTCTCTCTCTTCGTCTCATTTTGCTCTGCAGCTTAAGATAAATAAGTTATTGCCAGACCATGCAAATTTGAACAACTTCAAACAGAAACATTTGAAAATCTAACCACGTATCAGAAAATTCCTGCTCGTTATAATTACATAATTTTCAAAACATTTGGCAACGACTTTTTGTGGCTTGTCGCGTTCTAAGCGAAAACAAGTGTTGAAACTAAAAACTTTGGTTTAAACCTGTGATCGGTTTTGCTCCTACTTAGGATTTAAAAATTATTTTTTTTAAAGTTGGGTGGTGTTTCCACTCGTATTAGCATAATTTATTACTAGGTTACCTCATGCAGACATGCTTACTAGTTTAAATTCAATTCAGGATGCAATTGGCCAGAGAAGGAAGCCAGAGGACGACTCGGCAAAGAGATTCTGCGATTTTGTATACTTACTTTACATAGACTCATCAAAACTCATGTGTCACGTTATCATCAGCTCGACACTCTTACATTTCGACTCATATTTCATAGAATACATATTCATTAAATAATAAGGAGTTTTGAATGAAGACATTATGTTTGCTTACATGATAGACAAAGGTGGCAAGGGAAATTATTTTTCTTAACTATTTATGGAATGTGTTCTGTTCGTAGCCTGAGTGAATTTAAACTAAGGAATCAAATACTCCAATATACTTATACTTAAAAACTCCGTGAACTGACGTTGACTGCAGTTAATTTTACATTTACTATCAGAGATCATGATCAATGAATCTCACGCCTTGATTGCTTCGTTTTTTTCAAATAAAATAAAAACTAAAGTTGATTCGACAAATTGTTCTAATGGCTTTACGGTGCGTGAGCTTTGAAACAATTTACATACGCTCATTTATTGAGCTGTTGTATCAACTAATTTAATAACGGGACTCGCAGTGGAACTTGAGTGCATATCGATTAATGCAGACCACCTGACAAGAACAACGTGCCGGTCATTGCTTCGAATTTGCTCTCAAATACTTCACTAAATTCTCATACCTCATTAAGATAAGACCCAAGACTGGACCTTGTGGAACACCACTCTGTAACTACTGCAGTTTCGTTCCTAGCGTTACCAGACTTAGGCTATCATTACTTGATTAGATTGCAATGAAGCAAACATGACGGCATTTAGCACAGCAGAATTGTCATGTGTATAAGCAACGTAAGCTTTCACTGCGTACAGTACGATTGATCAATAATAAAGAAGCAATTTATTGATTTTTCGTCACTTTAGATCACGTTACCCATTATTCATACTAATAAAGCACTGACAGAGACACTCCTGTGAGACAGTTTCAATTTGGTTTGAGAGGTTTTAGGAAAATCCAAACAATGGTAAATATAAGCAACTTGCGGTTTGGGTTGCTAAATTCAACCGGTTCGAATTCCAATGGAGTTTATAAAAAAGCACGATGGAATTACGCTGCGTATCTTGAAAACAGATCTCGGTTTGCTCGACCGGTTAAGTGTCTCAAGCGATTAGCTGAAAATCTATGGCTGTTTAATAGGCAAAAAAATGAAACATTCTTTGGCTTAGGTGGGAAGTGAAGAACCTTCAATGCCCGGCACTTTAACAAACACCAATTTAAACACGTTGCTTTTTGTCTCCAATTCCAATAAAATAGATGAGAAGCCGCTTATAAACAGATAGAAAAATGGTTCATGTTTATGATCCACTAGTGTTATCCTCAGAATGAGTGGAAAAACAAAAAAGTCATGTTGGTGACACCTGTTGCTATTGAATATATTGAAATTAAAAGATTAACTTTTTGATCATCAAGTGGAACTTACAAATGGTATATTGAAAATAATAAAATTTTAATAACCATTATGTAAAATAGTCAGCAGTTAAAAAAATTGCAATTATTCAATTCCTTGGAAAATATCTTCGTGAATGGTAGCTGACAAATAGACAAAAATTTAATTTTAAAAATAGACGAAAACCTTTTAGAGACAACAATTATATTTGAATTCATTGTACGACGTCATGAAGTGTCGCCATATCCACTCACTCGCCAATCCCAGACCTACCTGGCAAGCCTGTCTTTTGACAGCATAATGCATGTAAAAACACGCTCTTGTTTTCTTTTAGCTCGAAAGTTAGTCTAAATAAGTTGTGTATAATCTGAAAGAAAAAATAAATGTTTTTTTCTTCGGGGTTTTGGTTTTTAAGTAAATAAATGTATCAATTTGAAAAAAACTTTCCTCCTGAAAGTGTGGGCGTTATTACCCGCCAGAATACAACAAAAGTTTTCTGGTCCCGTGAATCCTCTCTTTATTTTTGCGTTATTTAATGTGGAAAAATTAACTAGCATTTGAATTGATGGATAATTATAAAGAAACATCCTTTGTTGGGCACTCTAAAGATTGTCTAAAGAAAGGACCTCAGTTTTGGAACAAAGTTTCTTAGTACAAATGTGTTAAAAATTGTATTTTCCTTTTTATCATTTCTGTAGAGCGGTAAGCAACGGCTATGCTTGCTATGCTCATGGGTGTTATGATTTTTTTATGATTTAAAGTATAAAATTTTAAAGGCCTGGTACGGGTTATTTTTAGCAATTAACTTGGCCGTTGTGATCCTCAGTCGTTGTGATTTCATCCAAGTCAGTTAGGAGAACATTCTCTCCGAGCTGCACCAGCATCACGACGTAAATTGTTCGTAAATTCGTTCCCAGAATGACGACTACAAACGCAGCGAATAAGAACGTTCAAGGGCAATAATTCAGTGCCTGTCTGTACAGCTGAGCCTCAAATTTCAGCCTGAGCATTGCTTATGGACATTAATTAAAGTCACATCTCGGTCCGCTTTAAAATAAAGAAATGAACATCATTTTTGCTATGCTTCTATCACCCATTCTTACTTCGGTTTTGTTTTGCTTGCGTGCCGTAAACTTATTTATCTAAAATCATCGCATGTGCAAGCTTAATATCATAATTTTATTTTCAAATTTTGAAGTGCGTTTTCAGTATTTCAAACAATTTTATAAATAATAAATTAATTGAACTATATTGATGTTAACATGATTGTCATTTTCTGCATGTTACTGAGATACTTGCGGAAAATATCAAGTAAGTATTTTATTAAGTAAATTATTAAGTGAATGACTTCATCGATGTTAATATGATTATCACAACATATTCTGCATGTTACTGAGATAGTTGCGGAAAATGTTCCATCTTCCAGCGTCCATTGTACAAGTAGTAATAGTAATTGTAGAAAAAAGGGATTGCTATATCAATTATGCGTCTATAATTACGCGAAAACTATCACGTCGCTAAGCCCGTAAATTTGAAAGTAGCTAGAATGTATTTAACGAAGTATTTTTATGGAGTGTCTGTGCCGTACACTTTCTTAACGCACTCGAGTTTTGTGGATTGAATAATTCCGTTGAACTGTGCAAGAAAAACGCAGGAAAAATACGAGAATTTCGCTTTTTCTACTCTGCATGCAAACATGTTTGATGCTGTCTTTCTTGCCCTGAAATGTTCTTGTGCTTCTATTCACTCGTACCAGTTTCAGACAATTTGTAATAGTCATAATGGATTAAAATGGACTGTAAGTTCCAATGGACTCTAAATCATTTCCTTTATATTGATCCTGCTCAAAGTGAAATTTGAATGAATTCCTGTTAAAAAACAATTTCCAGATGCGGTTGTTTTCCTCTTGTGAGCTATTACTTTGTACAAATTTTGAATTATTTTATATTTTACGATGTTTTATTTGTACTTGCCACTTTTCTTTGCTCAACTAATTTTATTCACAACAATTAGCATCGGAAAGTATTCATTGCCCCGCTTTTTACCGGAAAATTTTGGTGACAAATGAGCTTTTTAACCTCTTAAAAAAATGGATGCCGAGCGGTCGTCGTATACAATCGTCATCCAATAACAGTCACCGTAATTACCTGCGTTGAAATGTGAAGAAGGTTTGGTCTGGAGTTATTGGTCAGGCCTCAGTGACCAGACCAACGCAGAAATTTACGCTCAAAAGAAGCTGGTGACTGTCGAACACGAGATGTCAACTTGATGCAAGGATCTACTTACTCGCCGAGGCATCTACTCGCTATCCAAGGTATCAAGTTAATTCTTGTGTTTTCGTTACTTCAGAGAATCTCTAAAGCCTTCCAAAACTACGTAAGGTTTGTTTTATTAATAGTTTCAAGTCACGTACATCAAAGGTTTAAATATTTAAAGATGAGAACGGATATTAGATTTCATTTGAAAATAGCATTACAAATAATTCAATTTTGCGAATATTGTACGCCATCAAACAGAACTTGCATTACTGGGACACAAGTATTCGAAGTCACCAATGAAATATGTTGGATTATATAAAATACATGTTCTACAGGTATAACGAAGTGAAATCGCTACGGGTAAAGAAAAACTACTTTTAACATAAAATTTACAGCACAACTCAATGAAATTATGGGATCACTTTTCGTGCTGAGTAAAGTCACAACAAAATGGAGAAAAAGTATCTCAAAAACATAAAATAAGCTAGTTTCGCGCCTTGGCTCATTGTCAACAATGCAAAAAATTAAATTTGGTACATGACTAAAAGAATATCATAATACACCGAAATCAAATACAACAAAAAGTAAAAAAACCTGACAATAGATTTTGATCAGCGAACTTTTTACGGAGCCGAGCGCTTTTGCCCGTCATCAAAAGATAGTCTGAGCCGATGGAAGTCGAGAGATTCTAAAATTTTTTGGTAGATGACCATGATCCAAAAATGATCAATTTATCGTTGTTTATAACTTGCACGCGAGGTCCGTCTAAACAGCGTTCAACCAAGAAAATTGTTTGTTCTGTGACTACGACTTGAATGTCTGAAGCCCTCACGTATAGTGCTCGGTGGGTAGAACCGACATACTGCGATGCTCAATGCGCACTACTGGAATTTTACTCGAGGGAACATTGCAGGCTTAACGGTTGGGCATTTTTAAAACTAAAAATAAGACAATAGTGGTCTTATCTACTCAAGTGATGCGAATTGGATTCTCATGAAAAAAATGCGAAACTTGTTTTAAAAGTTCTATCTTCAGTTTCTCACACTGGGGTCTAAAGGTGGAAGGACAAAAAAGATGTACGTGCATTATCAGAGGAGTATAACGTGAATTAGAAAGTATCAATGAAAAGTGAAAAAATGGAAGAAAGATTACCGGTATAAATTAAACAAAGGTATAATAATTAGTTCACTGCGTTGGTGAGAGTCATTTGGCCAATTTCATTCGCCAGTGATGACTAAGTTGAGAAATCACTCAGCGTAACATTTTTTAAGAGAAGCCAAAATAGCTTAAACCAAAGCAGGAAAATTTGGTTTTGAGGTAACCACTATAGCACAAAATTTATTTTTAGCTCGGTAAACATTCACATCCAAAAGGTGAACCACATTATTTCTTTCTAATTTCAAAGTGAACCTAAGGTTAGGGTGCTGATTATTTAAGTATTGTAAGAAAGCGCTCCTGATTTTCGCTCAAAAATAAGAAAAGTGTCGTCAACATGTTTTGGGAAAAATTGTTAAAAACCTAGCTGATAGCTGTCCTACCACTTCTTTTCGTGTTAAAATATGAAAAAGTTTGGAAATTTGTGCCCATGATAAGTCCTTTTGCTAAACCTTTATCTGTATATTGAAATAACCCTGGAAAATAAAAAAGGTCAGCATATGTAATTTTAAAAAACATCTGGGAAGTTTCTTACTTCAACGAATGACTAGCTCGTACGGATAAGAAAATAGATTCGGTTGGTTCATCTCATTTCAAAACTAGTCTAACACCTAACATGCGATAAAACCTTACGTTTTAATTTCGTTGTGCACGCTGCGCATCGCAGTGTGTCCGGTCTACTTACCGAGCGCTAAAAATGCAAGCCGCGATCACAGTACGGCCAATTTTCTTGGTTCACTTTCGTATTCAAGTATTAGACAACTCTGTTCTTTCTGTCCTTGGGCATGATTTATTAACAGCGATAAATTTACGATGTTGGATTCGTGTTCATCCCATTTTCTCACATATTAAAATTTCTGTGCTTTCACGAAGTAAGACCATACTTCGATGACATGGAAAACACTTGATGTATGAAAACATTCAATTGGTGAATTTTATTTTGAATTTTGGCTTTGTAATCGATACTTTTGTCTCTGCATATTAAAGTCCCGAGCTAAATTTTGTTTTCTCCTCTATTCCCATAACAACAGTCGACAAAAAGTCAAGGCTAATTATGTTCTCTTTAAATGTTTTAAAGATATAGATATCTCGCGTCAATTACCGCCATCAAAGTAAATCTCCATAGAATTATGGGTTGTAGACAAAAGCCACGTGTAAAATTCCATTTAAAAATTAGTAACCTTTCTTTATTACACTTACAGGTTTGCATGTAGCCTACCTGTGCGTGGAAGTATGGCTAAAATACTCCAGAAATAACATAATTACGCGTGTCAGTGCAGTCAAGGTTTGCTGGCGCATGCAGGATTAATCTTAAAACATGTCAGAAAAACATTACACCAACGATAAGAATGTATTAATTCTCACTTATTTATTCATTTTTGGGTAATAATGAAGAGTGACTCTCACAATTATGGTCAAATTTTATCATATACCGCCTAAACCTATATCGGGTTATAATGTCGCTTGCTTGCTTTAGGAAACATTATACCAACGATAAGAATGTATTAATTCTCACTTATTTATTCATTTTTGGGTAATAATGAAAAGTGACTCTCACAATTATGGTCAAATTTTATCATATACCGCCTATACATGGCTACATGGTGCCGGTGTGTAGCCACTGGCTTTCCCGTATGCCACATGCAATATATATGTGACCCCATGCGGCTCACATGTGGCTAAATGCTGCCTACATACGCGGTTACCCACTAAATACATATTACGCACACGCACACACACACTGTATGTATAGTGGGCCTCACACTGCCTACATACGACTACACACGGATTACAACATATGACCACACGCTAAGTACATATGGCAACTCATCACCTACACACCTCACGCTGCGTGTAGACAGCCACACACCACACGCTGCGTGTAGACAGCCACACACCACACGCAGCGTGTAGACACCTACACGCTGCACTACAGACGAGCGTCACCACACACCCATCAGCCGCTGCCAAAAGTGTCTGCCTCCCGCAATGGAGCGAGCGCTGCGTCGGGCACGAGATCAATGCGCCATCGACATTGCTGCCGCGATAGCGCCCATTGCTGCTGCGATAGCGCTCATTGCTGCAGCGATAGCGCTCATTGCTGCTGCGATAGCGCTCATTAGCACAATAATCGACGACGCTTGCCACCCTCTTAGCGCTAGGATCGCGCGACTGGCGAGTCAATCGTTCCGTCAACCTCAACTCCAATTGTGACGCGGTGCGGCAATTGTGACGCGGTGCGGCAATTGTGACGCTGTAATCAATTGTGACGCGGTGCGGCAATTGTGACGCGGTGCGGCAATTGTGACGCGGTGCGGCAATTGTGACGCGGTGCGGCAATTGTGACGCGGTGCGGCAATTGTGACGCGGTGCGGCAATTGTGACGCGGTGCGGCAATTGTGACGCGGTGCGGCAATTGTGACGCTGTAATCAATTGTGACGCGGTGCGGCAATTGTGACGCGGTGCGGCAATTGTGACGCGGTGCGGCAATTGTGACGCGGTGCGGCAATTGTGACGCGGTGCGGCAATTGTGACGCGGTGCGGCAATTGTGACGCGGTGCGGCAATTGTGACGCGGTGCGGCAATTGTGACGCGGTGCGGCAATTGTGACGCGGTGCGGCAATTGTGACGCGTTGCGGCAATTGTAACGCGGTGCGGCAATTGTAACACGGTGCGGCAATTGTAACGCGGTGCGGCAATTGTAACGCGGTGCGGCAATTGTCACGCTGTAGTCAATTGTGACGCGGTGGTGCGGCAATTGTGACGCGGTGGTGCGGCAATTGTGACGCGGTGGTGCGGCAATTGTGACGCGGTGGTGCGGCAATTGTGACGCGGTGCGGCAATTGTGACGCGGTGCGGAAATTGTGACGCGGTGCGGCAATTGTGACGCGGTGCGGCAATTGTAACGCGGTGCGGCAATTGTGACGCTGTAGTCAATTGTGACGCGGTGCGGCAATTGTGACGCGGTGGTGCGGCAATTGTGACGCGGTGGTGCGGCAATTGTGACGCGGTGCGGCAATTGTGACGCGGTGCGGCAATTGTAACGCGGTGCGGCAATTGTGACGCGGTGCGGCAATTGTGACGCGGTGCGGCAATTGTGACGCGGTGTGGCGTTACCTGCGTGCTGACAGACTCAGCATTGGATCGAGTCACATACTCTGCATTGGATCGAGTCACATACTCTGCATTGGATCGAGTCACATACTCTGCATTGGATCGAGTCACATACTCTGCATTGGATCGAGTCACATACTCTGCATTGGATCGAGTCACATACTCAGCATTGGATCGAGTCACATACTCTGCATTGAATCGAGTCACATACTCTGCATTGGATCGAGTCACATACTCTGCATTGGATCGAGTCACATACTCTGCATTGGATCGAGTCACATACTCTGCATTGGATCGAGTCACATACTCTGCATTGGATCGAGTCACATACTCTGCATTGGATCGAGTCACATACTCTGCATTGGATCGAGTCACATACTCTGCATTGGATCGAGTCACATTCTCTGCATTGGATCGAGTCACATTCTCTGCATTGGATCGAATCACATACTCTGCATTGGATCGAGTCACATACTCTGCATTGGATCGAGTCACATACTCTGCATTGGATCAAGTCACATACTCAGCATTGGATCAAGTCACATACTCTGCATTGGATCAAGTCACATACTCTGCATTGGATCAAGTCACATACTCTGCATTGGATCAAGTCACATACTCTGCATTGGATCGAGTCACATAATCTGCATTGGATCAAGTCACATACTCTGCATTGGATCAAGTCACATATTCAGCATTGGATCAAGTCACACACTCAGCATTGGATCAAGTCACATACTCAGCATTGGATCAAGTCACATACTCTGCATTGGATCAAGTCGCATACTCAACATTGGACCAAGTCACATACTCAGCACTGAATCAAGTCACATTCTTTGCATTGGATCAAGTCACATACTTAGCATTGGATCAAGTCACATACTTAGCATTGGATCAAGTCACATACTCAGCATTGGATCAAGTCACATTCTCTGCATTGGATCAAGTCACATTCTCTGCATTGGATCAAGTCACATACTCAGCATTGGATCAAGTCACATACTCAGCACTGGATCAAGTCACATACTCAGCATTGGATCAAGTCACATACTCAGCATTGGATCAAGTCACATACTCAGCATTGGATCAAGTCACATTCTCTTCATTGGATCAAGTCACATACTCTGCATTGGATCAAGTCACATACTCAGCATTGGATCAAGTCACATACTCAGCACTGGATTAAGTCACATACTCAGCACTGGATCAAGTCACATACTCAGCATTGGATCAAGTCACGTACTCAGCATTGGATAAAGTCACATTCTCTGCATTGGATCAAGTCACATACTCAGCATTGGATCAAGTCACATACTCAGCATTGGATCAAGTCACGTACTCAGCATTGGATAAAGTCACATTCTCTGCATTGGATCAAGTCACATACTTGGCATTGGATCAAGTCACATACTCAGCATTGGATCAAGTCACGTACTCAGCATTGGATAAAGTCACATTCTCTGCATTGGATCAAGTCACATACTTGGCATTGGATCAAGTCACATACTCAGCATTGGATCAAATCACATACTCAGCATTGGAACAAGTCACATACTCAGCACTGGATCAAGTCACATACTCAGCATTGGATCAAGTCACATACTCAGCACTGGATGGTGTTGAGAGTTTAGGGACCTTTTTCAAGTACCTCGATCAATTTCCATGAAAATAAAACCCAGGTATCTGTGATACATCGTGTCCACATCGTCTAGGTTTCATATAAATTACCGTTGCACTGCATGGACGTTTCCTTTCACCATAATTACAATTGTCATCACTGGTACTTGCAGATCATCGAAGGTAATGCAACTCGGCAATGAACTTTGAAGATAGCAGTAAAAAAGCATATATTCTACAAGAAATTATACATATTTGAGTGTGATTTAAGGAGTGATTTTAAAATCTGCAAGGACAGTGAACGCCCAGTAAAACCTGTTATTACGAGAACGTCCGTCCAATTACGAGAACGTCTCAGGTACACCATTGGTATCAATCTAAAACGGCCATGCACTTGCATGGACTCGAACCCAGGACCCTCACTGCATAAGACAGACATCATAACCACTACACCTAACGTATTTCGTTATGTTAGTAAGTGTGTTCAGTCAAACTTGTTGTGCGATTGATAAAATAAAACAAATTTATGTAAAAACAATTTATGATACTTACGTAAATAACTATTTTCCGGTCATGATTCTCATGCTTATTTCATTACTTATTTAGAAACAAGAACTGAAACAAAACACTTGTGCTTACCTGGGCTCGAACCAGGGACCTTCTGTGTGTTAGACAGACGTGATAACCACTACACCATAAGCACGTGAAAATGAGGGTGTGTACGTTCATTTGAATTGTTATAACTAGTTCTTTTATTCTGCGAATGAAATTAGATTGAACAGCTAACTTTTCCGAGATTCTGAGGTCATATGGGCCAGATAATCTGGTGGCACTCAATACGACACCGAAATCTTTTTGAGAACTGCACCACATCTGAGGGATCAGGAAACGAAGGCTTTGCATTAAGAATTGAGGACCAAAATTTTATTTGGTTGTAATTTGTTTTTATACCGACTAGACATGGGTCAAAAGGATTTAACCTAAAGATAATTGATCCATTCAAACGTGGCATTAGATTTTATAGATTCAATTGCATAAGGTGAAAGCATGTGCGACATCATCGTGAAGCGAGCCGGATGTTTTATAATTTTTTCAGTCGTTAGCACTCGTAGCAAATCATCGAAGAAAATGTAACTCGGTAATGAACATCGAAGAATTGCTTCTTAGTGCTTTTCATTACTTATTTGGAATTAAGAACTGAAGCAAAACGCCTGTGCTTACCTGGGCTCGAACCAGGGACCTTCTGTGTGTTAGACAGACGTGATAACCACTACACCATAAGCACGGCAAACGTACTAGCTATGTCTTCATTGAAATTTGCTGCAGATTTTTTGCTCTGTAACTGACAATACGATACTGTTTGACTAAAAATACTATTATTCTCTCGTTGCTCTATGCTCATTTGTTTTAGTTCAACTTATTTAAATAACGTCACGAGGTGCTCCACCATAGGAATTATTCGTTCAAATTAAAAGAAATGTGCTTACCTGGGCTCGAACCAGGGACCTTCTGTGTGTGATAACCACTACACCATAAGCACGTTAAATTTAATGAGTTCATCTCACTTGCTCTCACTAGTACTTTCCCTTTGGGACTTTCAAGAATTGATGCATTAAAATATGTTTTTTTTAACTTCGTTGACAACTAACGGCAGTCAACATGTCGAAATTGACAAATACTTTTTAAAATTACTAGATTTTTGTTCTATTTTTCAGTACAAAATTCTTCCATCACGTTTTTCTCATCTTCAGACACTTGACATTTTTTCACCAGTAGCGGACTAAAACCCACAACAGGTCACCTAGGCGAGTGATCCAAAATTCACTTGAATACTTCCCATCAAAATTGTCTGATCTCCAACAACATTAGTCAGGACTCGAACAGTTAGAAGCTGCGCCATTTGCCAGCAGTGCAGGGCACCACGACGGTGCGTTTCGTTGCTCCAGTTGGGAAAAGGGAAAACTCAGCCACAATTCCCCACTCCACCCAGGTGTCTGAAATGGGTACCGGCTTCACCGGGGGTAACCGTCATTGCTGTCCCCCGGTAATTATAAGGCGTATTATTTAGCAAAAATCTAGTAATCATAAGGCGTTTGAAAAACCAATGTACAAGGTGATATGTATCAGGATTGATTGGAGTAAAACATCCTTCTTTCCTCTCCGAAACGAGCATGTCTCCGTCACACGTGACTCAGCCGTGGAAGGCTGCCTCATATTTGGAAAAACCCGCAAATAATGCAGCAATGAATATACAGTCATTATATTAATGGTAATAGCAATCATAATTATAATAAAATAATAGACGCCGCACGAGTTCAACTGAATCTTGAACAGGACGGTGTCAACAGAATGGTGAGGTGTGGGTGGCAGATTTCGTTTGAGTTCTTGCTTGAAAAAAAGGTAGCTTAAAATCGGAATTTGTTACCTATAAGAGGAGCAGCTACGAATGGTGGCTGCCAAAGCGTGTCTGAAGGTCGCTGCTCGGGCGAGGATAAATGCAGGCAATCATTAAACTTGTAAACTTTTCAACTCAGAATGCGTAAATAACCCCTAGATGATAAATTTGATGCAATTTTTTTGTGTGCTGGGTTCAGTAGCTATATGTTTTTGTATTTATTAGATACAGTATTCGACTTGTTTTTAGCAATTGTCTCAATACCACAGTGCTATACATCCACGCTGCAAGTTCAAGTTAATAATACTGTATTAATCCAGAATTATGAAGCGGTTTATCATTGTGTACTACGAACAAAATATTAACACTATCATGTACGGAACTAACTTAGGGGCAAGTGCTTATGGTGTAGTGGTTATCACGTCTGTCTAACACACAGAAGGTCCCTGGTTCGAGCCCAGGTAAGCACATTTCTTTTAATTTGAACGTACAATTTCCATGGTGAAGCACTTCCTAACGCTATTTAGATTAGATTATTAGTTAGTTTAAGCCTCCCTATCCTCAACAAATGAGATCCAAAGAGAGAAAAGAAGAAGGAACCATTTAGTATGGAGTTAAGGGAACGTGGAATCTATGCAGAAAGGGCACAGAAACAGTAAGATGAGAAAAAAGTCCATGAAACAAGATCAAAGTTGAAGAAGAAAGCAGTAGGTGCTGAAAAACAGGACAGCAGTGAACCGAAAAAAGATGGTCCGTAACAAAATAAAAACATATTCTATTTCAACAAAGATAAAGCCTACCTAACCTTTAGCTCAGGCCCTTACATAGTCCCCCTGGGAGCGCTAATTCCCATAGATACAATAGTTGTATCCCCGTGAGGGGTCGTAACGTTATTTAAAATAAGTTTAACTAAAGCAAATGAGCATAGAGCAACGACAGAACAATGTTTTTTAGTCAAACAGTATCGTATCGTCAGTTACAGAGCAAAAAAAATCTGCAGCAAATTTGAATGAAGACATTGCTGTACATTCGCTGTGCTTATGGTGTAGTGGTTATCACGTCTGTCTAACACACAGAAGGTCCCTGGTTCGAGCCCAGGTAAGCACATATATTTTGATAAATGAGAACTTGAACGTAAACTCTACTATGGCCATATATGACTGCATCAATTCTCCGGAACCATTGACCAATTACTAATTTCATTAAAGCCATTTTTCTAAACAAAACATGTTTGCATATTTCATTTAAAATAATAGTTATCAAATTTCTCGGGCAGTTTAGGCGGGCAGTTTAGTCTTCGAATGGCTAAATTGTTCGTTCCACTTGTAAATAACAGGTACTCACTCAACTCTCTAGCCGTAACAAAGGCAATCTCCAGAGACCTGAGAAAGAGAGCCCTTTAGTATGAACTCAGAAAACGGGGGATGTAGGCACATAGCGTGTTCCCACACTGCATACCCTTCGATAAGAAACATTGAGAAAGAAGAGGAAGAAAAATCAAAGAGATAGCGAAGAATGTGCGAAAACTGTAAGAAGCAAAGTGGGCACGAAAGGCAGAAGTGCCGCAGGTCTATCTACAGACATTCACTATCTCCCCTGTGTGCGCTGTCTCCATAGCTCAGGTCTGGATGCGTGGAACATCAAGACATCGGTACCATTCTTACCTACAGATTCGATGAGCGCAGCCTCCCCGTTGACGAGAACATCATAGTCACCCCGTTCACATCATAGTTACCAGAGTTACCCCGTTCACATCATAGTTACCAGAGAACGGTGCACAGAAATTTTACCGACCTCCAGGGAGGCGCTAAGTCCCCTGCGACCTCAATCCAATCATGTAGAGCCCAATGACATGGGCCCGAAATTTCAAATTTACGTCGTCGTAGCAGCACAGCCGAGTTTTTCTAACGACTTGGCGATGATGCGTGCTTTTTTCTCTTCAAAATTTAATCCTGCAGGAGGATGGTCGAATGCTCACTGCTCAAATTACATTCGAACAAACTTCGAACGAAGAACTCAGCCAGAAACATCATTCAGCGCAACCAAGTAGACAGAAAAACTTTCGCTGCTGTTTCTCACCAAGGGTGAGAGTTGTTCGAAACTATAGCTCGTGGGTAGAATCCTTTTTTTTAGTCATAGGATTTTGGGAACAAGGCGTAGGATTTCGAGAACAAGGCGTAGGATTCCGAGAACAAGGCGCAGGATTTCGAGAACAAGGCGTAGGATTTCGAGAACAAGGCGTAGGATTTCGAGAACAAGGCGTAGGATTTCGAGAACAAGGCGCAGGATTTCGAGAACAAGGCGCAGGATTTCGAGAACAAGGCGTAGGATTACGGGAATAGGGCGCAGGATTTCGAGAACAAGGCGCAGGATTTCGAGAACAAGGCGCAGGATTTCGAGAACAAGGCGCAGGATTTCGAGAACAAGGCGTAGGATTACGGGAATACGGCACAGGATTATAGAAACAAGGCGTAGGGCTTCATAAACTAAACGTAAGGCACAGGATTTCAGGAACAAGGCGAAGGATTTCAGGAACAAGGCGTAGGGCTTCATAAACAAAGCGTAAGGCGTAGGATTTCAGGAACAAGGCGTAGGGCTTCACAACAAGGCGTAGGATTTCAGGAACAAGGCGTAGGGCTTCACAACAAGGCGTAGGAATATAGAAATACAACATAAAATCTAAACTCGTTTATTGCGATAGGTACGAAGCCTGCCACTCTCCCACACAGATGCGGGCAGTCACAGCTGATGTCTGCGATGCGCCCGAGGATGTGGTGACGGGATGGACAAATTGACCTATTTTCTGGCCAAGATTTCAAATTTGCCCTACAAAATTCGGGCATGAAGACCCCTCAACTTCAGGTGACAAGACACTGGATGCCCTCACAGCCCAAAATATGCTTGAAAAAGCTCCATCTTGGAAAATTTCCCCCAGAAAATGTACCAATTTGACCACCGTGCGTGAAGCAAGGAGTTCACCACCTTGCGGAACAAGGTAAATTTGATCATACAAAAGCGGCAGAATCAAAGAAACAGAACAGAATGCAGAGGTGATGACAAACAACACTCTAGAGCAGCACACTACACGAGGGTTAGATTACCTCGCTATATTCACACACACGTGATACCAAATTTGGTGCACTGACATCCATTGCTTCTTCATCGACTCCGATAACATAGCAACATTAATTCTGCACAGATCGTCAATAAATTTAATAGGCCTGCGATTTCATTCAAAAGATATATCAATATTGACATGATATATATATATATATATATATATATATGTACATATATATATATATATTGACATGATATATCAACATTGACAAAATTGACATATCATGTATGGAGGAACAGCATAGACCTACGAACTTACACGCCTAGTTTCAGAACCAGACTAAGATGATAAATAAATAAAAATAAAAACAATATCAGATAAACGGGGAAGATGATATGTGCGTTACTAGAGAACCAACACTTATGCATCAATGCCTAAATTATTCTAAAGCATCCTAACAACTTCCGTTTCGGTTACAACGCCCAACTAATTCTATCACAGGGAATCCTGTTACAAAACATTTTGTGCGAACCTCAACATATGTGGATAAAAAGAAGTCCCTGTCGTTCAATTAATACGACGCGTGATTCAAGTCATGAATAACCGAGACTAATTATATTATCCGTATACGTTGTGCTTCGCACAAAATTAAGACTGATTATAGAGGATTGACCGTTCAAACAAACAACTTCGGCTAGCATCTTAGCTACGCAAAGACCAGCCATGAGCAGAAAAACAAATGAACAACTTCGGCTCGCATCTTAGCTACACAAAGACCAGATAAACAAACAATTCTGCTAGTATCCTGGCTACGCAAAGACTAGCCATGAGCAGGAAAACAAATTCAGCTAGTATCCTGACTACGCGAAGACTAGCCATGAGCAGGAAAACAAATTCAGCTAGTATCCTGGCTACGCGAAGACCAGCCACGAGCTGGAAAAGACTGCCGTATCAGCAGCAGCTCGTAGATGTGAAACAAACGCAAGCCTCGCTACACGCAAGATCAAATCGAGATGCTTCACTGCGAGCTTGAATCAACCTCCAGTTGCGACGTGGCCACAACTGGGTCATGTACATGTCACAAATGCTCGAGATTTGCGATTTTGCGGCCGGTCAACTACAGGAGCACACATGCCGTTATGAGGCGCATGTAAGAAAGGAAATGCGAGTGAATGTTGAAAATTTTTTCGCTTGATTAAGCATGAAATTCCTACTTGGATTCGGGATTCAAGACGAAGATTCTTTGATTCGTCTTCCGACCAGCCGCCCTCCCGTTCGGGTAAGATTTGAATCTTTCCGTATGCAGTGCAATCTCCCCAGACATAAATGGTGGGTAATTATCATTCAAATATACAATGAAAAATGCTAAATTGCACACTTTGTGGAAATTAAAAAATAATGATCGACAAAATTTCCAGCTGCAATTTTCCGAATAACAAACGCTTCATTTACTGCATTCGTGCACTTCATTTGCTTTTTTTCTCGGATTTTTATTTGTTTTATTTCTGCACTTCCTTGATTTTATTTCTGATATTAGTGGAGATACAGATCTCTTCAATAAAAAACCCACACTCCAGTGCCATTACACATGCTTCACTATGTTCCGTTATTTTATAGATATCCAAGCCATCAAACAGAGCGCAAATGGCATGCCAAAAAGCCTTCCAAATACAATCCACAGGACAACGATAACATGTCACGCACAGCAATTACTGTTGAAATTCAGACTCTGGTTTCGAAATGAATATTCACCACAAAAGCATGCACACAGCCGATCATTACAGACTGTACGTGAGAGCTCTGACCCAGTCTAACTTTTTGACTGGGGACATCTATGATTTTAGTCGCCTAAAAATACCTCACGCATAGGGCGACCATAATTATAAACATCCCAACTATTGAGTTGAACAGAAAAGGAGAGTAGCCAAAATTTATTCTTCTGAAATTCGGCCGCTTTTCGAACGAAATTTTTTCATGAAGAGCCCTCACCAGGCAACCAGGCAAGAGCCCTCACCAGGCAACCAGGCAAGAGCCCTCACCAGGCAACCAGGCAAGAGCCCTCACCAGGCAACCAGGCAAGAGCCCTCACCAGGCAACCAGGCAAGAGCCCTCACCAGGCAACCAGGCAAGAGCCCTCACCAGGCAACCAGGCAAGAGCCCTCACCAGGCAACCAGGCAAGAGCCCTCACCAGGCAACCAGGCAAGAGCCCTCACTAGGCAACCAGGCAAGAGCCCTCACCAGGCAACCAGGCAAGAGCCCTCACCAGGCAACCACACAGAGTTGCCAGATAATATTCTGGCAACTGAATGCTCTTCAAGCCAAATTACGTTTGGAAAGCGGATAAACTTGAGCACTAGGCTTGAACAACGCTGCCACCGTGACTCTAAAAGGTGCTTGAATGCGGACGGACTAGTTTTGGTGCAGTTGTTTGTCGCAGGCGCGACTCAAAATGACCTACAGACCACGTGGAGACCGCAGAAACTTTACTAGGAAAGTTAGCGAAATGATGCGCACGGTGAGTTTAAAGAGCACAAAGAGAGAGCTTCAACACGACCCACATTTTAGGTTCGCACATGCGGGACAGGAACTTGTGAAGTTGAATTAGAAAAATGAGCAAAAATAAGCAATTCTTCGTAATTAACGCTTCGAAAATCGGTTATAACTGCTGAGAAACAAATATTGAACTGTACAGGGAAAAAATGAGCACATCCCGGTTACAGCCCGGCAGAAAGAAATACAGATTACTATTATTGTTTTAATTGGAAAATAACACACCCCTGAATAAAATTATTCTGAGAGAATATAGGCAAAAAACGGGGAAGATGCGGAAGTGTAGCCTCAGTTCTCAATAGCTAGCACCAGTGTCAACAAATTAAGGTCACTAAATCAACTATTACGAGAGAATTGAATGCAAATAGCAGCCTCATATTCAAAATAAATCTCATTTTCAAGGCTTCAATTGTAGTTATTATAGGCAATTCGAGCCTCGCTTTGATAACTTCAAGTAAAGAACCGAGGCTTGTATTACATGAAAAGTTGAGTGACATGAAAAATAATGCCTTCGATGTTGATTAACTCACATAAAAGAACTATATTAGGTTTTCCCTAAAGGAAAACTGTCATATTCCAAAGATATAAGAGATATATAAAACCCAACACAAGGACGTACGTCAGAACACGCTCGTAAATCATCGAAAACACGGAACGCTAAATCACTAAATGCCACTTACAGAATCAACTCTATGATCTATGAAGAATCACTTGATAAACAGCAGAATCACCTCACATCAACCCGAACAGTCATTTCTATGTTAAATAATCTGGAACCATTGATACTGCACTCATTTCACTCGCTTAATTAAAATAATATTCGCTACAGTAAAGCTGACGGCAAAGAAATAAAAATATATCATGGAGCGTGCGTAAAATTGCAACTCAGTAAGCAAGACAAGGATATAAATTTTTATAAATCAATTATGAAATTAATAACCCACGGAGAATTATGCTGAAATATCCAGAAAGGAAACAACGAATTTACGTCTCGAGGTTTCACCGCAGCTAATCTCAAAGTACAGCAAATTAAAAATATTGAACAACGTCAATAAAATATTCCAAACAAGACACTATTACACACAAAGTTTGATTTTGTATCAAAAATACGCATGACTAAACCAGTCACAAAAAAATATCAAGGCGCTGTGTAGAGTTAAGCCATATTCATTCTGTCTACATGCGTACTGTTTACTGGATGGTGCGAGTCAAGTTTAGGGATACGGCATTCAGGGTACAAGATTTGCGCCGAAATATTAAATCACACTAAGATTAAGGAGCTGTGTAGAGTCAAGCCATTAAAACAACGTACCCAGTCTAGCTTTTTTCACCGGAGTATGCATGTTTTTCGCCGCCCAAGCGGTTTAGTTACTTGGGCGGCGAAAAACATGCATGCAGGCGGCGAAAAAGTTCGACTACGTAATGATTGTTTTCCTCACACAGCACGATAACGGGGACACGCGCTATAGGATCCCTTAGCTCTCTTTTTGTCAGGGTGTTGGCCCTAATCATCAGGGTGTCGACAGCAGGATGTTGACCCTCATTATCAGGGCGTTGACCCTAATGAAATTAATTTACCCTAATCATCAAGGTGTTGACCCTAATAAAAAAAAGAGTTATAGTTAGGTCTGCCTGTATCAGGAGCACACAACCTCATCCCTTCAGAGTCCATAAAGTTTTCCATTTATTCAAAAGTGCGACGTTATCGTACAACAAGACGGAATGCAACGAAACTGCAACAGCCACAAATGATCAACTAAACTACAACAAGTAGAAATTTTAGATAGATCTGGCGAGGAAAAAGAAATCAACATTGATTCAAAAGAAATGCAGTGGATAATTGCGAAAAATGTAGCATAAGCACCTCAAAAACCGAAAGAAAACATTGAAGATAAAAAGAGTTTAATTCGAGAAAAATTCCAAGGACGACTACCACGGTAGAGGAAACAAGATAGGGTCATTTCTATGGGAGAAAATACACCTCCTCTTGATCAGCTAGCCAATAGAACGGCTTTATTTCAAACAAACTTTATGACGTCACCAGAACGCCATGTCGTTGGGCCAATAGTGGAGCTAGATTTGGGGGTAGCAGTGCTACCAGATGCAATATGAGCGCTACTATTGGCTTGTTGCCGTGACGGCAGCAAAACCACACCGTCAACGAAAAAAATACTGGTTTGGACCTACCTTGTTTCCTCTACCGTGACGACTACCAAGTTCAGGAAGATTTTCTGAAGTGCACAAAGTTAAATTGCTCAAGTGACGCAAACGACTTTTATGGCTAGCTAAACCGATCTATTCTAGTGTTATTAATAACATTAGATTTCTGTGCATCCTTATTTGATTTAGAGGAGAATAAATAAACATCAAAATATTGAGTTTAGAAAACAATAGTCACTAAATTAAGGGCGTCACCGCTGAGCTAGCGCAGCGATGCCAGTTACACAGGACGCAAGCTGCGGCGACTAGATTCTCTTTCTACAGCTACACCCAAAGTTGATGAACTTATCCTTCGGACACCCAAACTTACCTACAGCTCTGGCCGCAACTAGACCTCGTTACTCGAAAGTTCAACTATTTACAAAATACTAAGTCTACATCTTAAAAGTGGCCTACAGCTCTGACTGTGGCTGAATTCTTTCAACGCCAGATTGCTGCTATTTACATCAGACTATACCTAAATCCTTTATTTTGGGAAGTACCTACAGCTCGACATACGATTAAATCTTTTGGTATGCATCGCGAACAAGTCAGCGTAATCCTACATCGCCAGCATCAAGCAGTAACTTAGAGCTAAACATCGATCATTCAATTTTAAAGTACAGTTTTTGTACAATAATGACATTTCGACTCAAATAGATTCATCGACTTGGATTACCTTCAGTATTTCTGTAAACATTGAAGATTAAACAGAGCTTGAGTTCTATGAAATACAAAGTTATAACTGTAACTTAGAGCTCGACTTCTACGCTTAAAGTTTAGGAGTTTGTGGCTGCTAAATTTATAAAGGAGATTTCCACTACTAATCCACACTTGAACAAACCACCGCAATCATTTCCAAGTGGACTTTTAGTTGAATTTTCCAATTCAACTGCGAGGAAATACAGAGTATGATTTTAGAAACGCATCCTCATTGTAATAATCGGAACAGAGTTGCTCCGTTTCGATAGAATGAATCAGCTTCTGAAGAAACACGGCCATAACGCAGGAAACACGCCGCAAACCTGCTATCGACAATTTTCTACCTTCCAAGAGACAGTTCTCTACTTACCAGAAGGTACTTTATATTTTATGGAATATATGTGCTTCCTGCCTCCCAGACGATCCAACTTACTTTTCAGAAGAAACTCTCCCCCTTCAAAAACTATTAACCTTTAAAAGGAAACAGATGGCAGAAGCCACGGCTTTCACAAGAAACACACTCTTTCCAACATGCGGTATTCAACGTCACTCATTCGAAGGTTGCATGCAATGAAGAAAAAACAGCTTGGGTAGCAGATGCATGAACGACTGAAAAGTGTGTTGAGGTTCAAAATCTTTGCGTCGGATCACAACGGAATAGGACTGCTTAACCGCACTATTACCAGTACTTTGAAGGCACTTTAGTTTGGAGTTCTCACTTAACAGTGCGCAGTGACTTCGACAAGCCAGGAGAATATATTCACAGTTTCGAAGAGCAGTTTAGTGTTCGAAAGCGCGCCCATAAATTTACAGTCATAAACATTCTCACATTTTGGGTCGTTTGATAGAGGTACGATTGGTCATCAAGAAATGAGCGTTGTTGATTAGCTTATTCGAAGTAATTATTGAATTCAGCGTTGAAACTCCCTAACACCACTCAACCAAAGCGATCATCATAGCAGAGCTCTGAAGAACTTTCGTGTTTATGCAACACCAGGACACTGTAAAATGTAATATCCAACGGGTCACTGCGGAACTCGGAAACAACACATAGAACCTTCCAAATTCATAGAAGCAAAGAAAAATTATATTCGTGCAAGGCGATTGGTCGCTCAACAGGTTAACTCCCTCACCATTCATCCGAAAAGAAGATAAGGGAACGACAAGACTGAACTTTCTAAACCCACATCAAACTCCTGCACCTACAAGTTTTGCTGTGAGCCACACAGGCGGAGAGCGTGAGTAGCACGAGGCCAACGCCCAGAACAGAGCAAGCAGCCACACACATACGAAGGCAAAACCCAGAAGTACATTGTGAAGATCACCACAGCATCAATACGTTCAAACAATACACGTACAATTGCAGAAAATTCCCGTCTAAGTCCTAGGTAATCCGGACAATATTGGAACGTAAATGGCCTCGGATTAAATATAAATAAATAGGCTATTATTATTAAAATCGTCGAGCTGAACTTGACACTTAATCACCCTCGTAAAAAGCAAGGAAAATGGTAAAATCACTGGCCAACTGAACACCGCTAAGCAAAATAAGATAAAATCAGTCGCTAACTAAATGAAATTAAGCTAAGAAAATCAAAACAGAAAATCTGTAAATGAACGCAAACAATAAGGAGCTCGTCAAGCTCGTCACGAAGAAAAAAGATTAGCTGTCTAAACGCTTTTCTTTTGATCGTCCGTTAGTTGTGAAGGGGCTCATAGAGCCACAAATTCACTTGTACATACACTTCATCAAGAGCAAATGCGTTTCAAGTAAACTTTTGCCATTTTAACATCGAAAATAGAGTTCAATTTTACTTGAAAATTGAAATTCAGTTTCACTCACCGCAATGACCGTGGTAAACGATTACCGTGCTTTTTCGAATGGTTTCGTCTGTCTATCCGTCACGCTTTAAAAACAAAAAAGATTATATCCGTAGCACAGATACAAGATTTTCATACAGATAAGATAAAAATTAAAAAAAATTATATCCGTAGTGCAGATACACGACTTTCAACTACCTTATATCCCATGCACGGGCAAACTAAGATACGTATTCTCAGACACGTTTCCTCAGTCTATATGAACAGTTTTCCCAACAAAATTGCAGCTCAAACTTGAAAAAACGCCGTCATTTTATAAGCGAAACTGGCGTCCGCACACAACTAGCGGACGTTAACGAACAAAACAAGTTATCGAAGTTACCACACAAACTTGACAGGGCGCCTTAGTAGCACTCGACCATACTCTCAAAACAATGCCAACCTACTGAAATAATAAAAATTATATTGATACAATTTTCCACGGCGCCTATACAACACAGCTATGAATTCGTCATCAGCACGGGTCCACTAACGGGCAAGTCTGCATGAGAGTGGGCGCGTGAAAATGAATACACCCAAGCACCGTGCAGAAGTTGGGATTGTAGGTAAGCATCATACAATATTTATTTTATGTACAGTTACGTATAGTTTGTGACTAAGTTCGCCATACATGAGGTTACTTTACAGTACTGTACATACGTACATGACTGAACACTCCTGTATTCCTACTACGATAAGTAGCGATATCAACTACGATCCCACACCGGCGGACCTCACAGTCTGGTATAACTACCACAGTTAGCAACTATTCAAACCGCGATAAGTGCCTATGTCTATCACAATAAGCAACTGGTATTCAGTGGGACGCATTCGATAATTTCTACTACAGTAAGTAGCGACAGTGGAGATAACTACCATAACAAGTAGCGCGATACCCAGCACAACAGGTAGTTACATTCATTAGTAAGTAGCACCGCCAACATACAAAGGCATAGCTACGTCGCAGCTACGATATCTTATTGATGTACAAGCCAGCGCTAGACTATCCTTGCCTAGTCTCACGTCGCTCAAGCACTGGCATTAGCATGCACAAGAATGCATGTTAATCCAGTTAAATAACTACTAAGCGGCTGAGGACTAAGTTTTAGTCATTTTACCATTGATTTACTCGCTATGCGCACGCTAAAGAGAACCTTTAATTTTTTGGTGGAACCTTAGATAATAATATTTTCTAACACTATAACTGAAACTAGGATTTTTGGCTAAGCAAGTTACTGTATTATTTTCATATGAAGATATGAAACCACAAATAATTATGTGCTTTTCATACATCATGACGGCAATACAAAATAATACAACCTTATATAACGGAGCACAATTTAATACCCTGCAATAAAAAGAGAAATGCTAATGATACGATTCTGTACAACTCGATTCAAAATAGGCATCTACATTGTTGTATCAGAGCAGGCATTATTCCGGCTAGGTGAAGTACTGTTGACAAATAAATGACGCTATAAAATGGGACAACATCTGCAACACAAGACAAAATATCTGATTAGATATCAGTTTAAGCCTCCCCAATCACAACAAAGGCGTTCAAAAGAGAGGAAGGAGGAAGACACCATTTAGTATGGAGACAAGGGAACGCAGAATCTATGCATAAGATCCATAAAAACGGTGAGTTGAGAAACACGTTTATGAAACGAGGTAAAATTTGAAGGTTGCTGAAAAATTCTGAAAAACGTTGAAAATTTCATTGCTGAAAAAATGTTGAAAATTTCACTGCTGAAAAAACGTTGCTGAAAAACAGGACAGCAGTGAACCGAAAAAGGTTGTCCTTAATTAACATAAAAAACATTTTATTTCACCAAAGAGAGGGCATACCTAACTCTCTGCTCAGGACCTTACATCTTCTCCCTAAGAGACCACAAAATATCAGCAAAAATTCAAATAGCTGCTACTGTTTCGGTTGTTTTGGACGTAGGAACGTCCGACTGACGAACGCTTAGACGCGCTCTGGCTAGGCCATTCTGTCGTCACACCTCAAAAATAATTCTGTGAATTTTCTTATTCTTTTAAGAGTTATACTTTATTTATTTCTGCTCGGATTATTTTTTTTATTTTTGCATGAATTTTGTCGTTTGTTTTCAAAAAACTTCGACTCGATTGAACTTTTGAAACGCAGCACTTTCTTCATTTTGGATCGAAGCGAACCTATAAAAAGCTTTCTGAAGGATGCAACCTGAGCAATATTTTCTTAAATAAAAAGTTTTTAATTTTTTTACAAAAACTGTCATAAGCGTTTTTTTTAACTTAAAACAACCCATGTGCAGTTTTTTTGAAAGATCACTCACATCTTCAGAAATTTTGTTATGGTGTTAGTAAAATCAGCGTTACCTACTCCTGTTATAAAGTGTTACTGTTATAACGTTATAAAGCGTTACTTACTCCTGTTATAAAGTGTTACTGTTAAAACTACTGTTATAACGTTATAAAGCGTTACCTACTCCTGTTATAAAGTGTTACTGTTAAAACGTTATAAAGCGTTACTTACTCCTGTTATAAAGTGTTACTGTTATAACTACTGTTATAACGTTATAAAGCGTTACCTACTCCTGTTATAAAGCGTCACTGATGCACTAAAGTACGAGATGCAGGTAGTTAATCGATAAGCTTATGCATGCACAACGAATTCGTTCACTTTAATTTATTCATTCGTATAACTATTTTTTAGTAATTAAATTATTTGAAATGGTTCATTTTACTATTCATGAAACCATGTAAACCGAAAATATTTTCTGAAGAAATCCAAATATTCACCTTTTTGTAAGAATTAAATAAATTAAAATATAAGAGTTTCGAAAAGAAGCATTTCATTTAGTCTACACAAAATAACTAAGTGTTTTCTTTAGCGAGATACGATCTATTTTATGCTTTTATTGCCTTTCAAATGAACTAGTCACACTTAGCATCATGTCAACATTTTGCATCAATCATTTCAGTAGAAGCATTGCCTCGGCTTCATATCCTCAATTTGAATACGAAAGTTGTCCAACATAAAGAAACAGGAGCATTTACTCAGAATCACGCTTCAATTCGTGAAAGCGACCTAATTTAGGATTGCGGGGGAGTTTAGCTCTAGTTTCAACACAACTACATCACACATGAGCTGCCATATTAAATATCAGAATCTAAGACAACGAAAATCCTTGAAAAGGAACAACACGAGGGTACGAAGGCAAAGCAAGACATGATCAACAAACTTTTATGCTAAACGCAAACAAAAACAAGAATCATTCCGAGCAATTTCATCCCTATTTTTGCCAATATTATAACTATTTTTGTCAATATTATGCGCGCCATTCAATAAAAAAACGAAGCTATATCGAAGTAGTCATACTACCAACACCATACAATGTTCGAAATAACTTGTAACTTGACTAAAAAAGTGAAATTCATGTAGTAAAAACCAGGCATTCAGAAAAATTTCGTGGCAAAGGGGAAAGTATGCCAAGCTTGTCAAGACATACTCCAGTTTTCAGTCTTTGAAATAAAGGAAACCACATTTCTGACTTCCAACACTCAACACCATACGCTGTTGTGAAGGATTCGTTAGTCGTCAACGTGATGTAGGTATACGTAGGTGGCCAAAATGACGAACGCGTTGGTTGTCAACATGCCGTATGCGTCAGTCATTAAAATGACGAATGCGTTGTCTGTCAACATGCCGTATGCGTCAGTCGTTTAGTTAACATGATTTGCTCAGGAGAAGCATATGAAAATGATATATTAACGATAACACCTCGACTGTGGGATCAAACGTTCCATTTTACAGGAGCTGGAGTACGTCAGCTCCGGCGTGTCCACGAACCATTCAGGAGCTAGACATACCAGCCTCTTAACCCTGTAACGGCTAAATGTTTGGCTCTCGAATGAAATATTACGGAATTTTCTCCTAAATTATTATACATGAAACCCAGTAAGTGTTGACTTTTCATCCAAACGAAATATTACGGTATTTTCCCCTAAATTATTATACATGAAACCCTGCAAGTGTTGCCTTTCATCCAAACATTAAGAATATAAGAACGATGTGGGCGATTTCCTCATGTCCTTCAGAAAGGACGTTGGTCGACATAGGGTGATTAACGAACGTAGCTGCTCCTCGACACTAAAATTAGCTTTTGAACACAAGCATCCTGATACCCTAGGGTTAAAATACCAAATTTAATCCTCGGCAGGAATAAGATATTCAGAGTAGTTACTCCAATATTTTCTATCTATGATATTAGCTAAAATTCTATTATTTAGACGCACATATTATAAAAGTTTTAGAATTGAAGCGACATATACTCAAATGAGCTCAAGCACATGAATAAATTTTGCGATTTTAAAGTAATTTTAAAGAAATACTTGTTCTAAGAAGCAAACTCTTTAAATTCAGAACTACTCACTACCGATATTACTCTACCCTGAACTAGTCTCAAGTATTTCTTAGCATTAGACCACTTATCCATAATATTCAACATATATATAACTAGCAGGAAATTTTCCCACAGTTCAAAATTAATTATTAGAGATATTTGACGCAGAATCAGCATTTAACAGCTTTCTTTTCATTTAATAACTCCCTATTTATTCCATACCTTCCTATTTATTTAACAGCATTCAAAACCAATTTCAACCGATATTTGACGTAGAATTAGCAGCTAATACCTTCCTATTCAAACCATTTACTGACCACATGCTCCGCGTTGAGGACCAGCAACATCAAATGTCACAGGACACGGGGCTAAACAGAGTACTTTATTTATTACTATCATAATTCTAACATGGAAAGCATGGCAGTGACAGCGCACAACGCACTACGGCGCCCGTAATGTTATAACTAGAACATTTCATGTGATAAGAAAATCTCAACTTCGCGCCGATAAGTCTTCGTCAAATTAGAGCGCCTTTGACACTACGACCTTCGCTATGTCATAAGATAAGGTATTTCTTACCGTCTACACTGTGTCCTAAGTGGCGGTGTAACGTACCGTCGGCTCTACAACGTAAGTCGTGGATTAACGTACTCATATCAAATGCACTGTGTCGTAAGTTACGGTACGACATTCAGGTCTCTGTCTGCACCATAAAGATCATGACATAAATTAGTTTAAGCCTCTCCAACCACAATCTAGGTGATGTTCCCATAACAGATTAGATTAGATTATAGGTTAGTTTAAGCCTCCCTAACCTGTTCCCATAACAGAAAGGAAGAAGGTACCATTAAGTACAAAATTAAAGGACCGAGGATTCCATGCATAAGGTATGTCCACACACCCTGCACACAGTAATAGAAAGAATGAAAAAAGTAGTTGGTGGTGTGAGGTAAAAGTTGAAGCAGGAAATAACGGTGGCTGAAAAATGATAGCAGTAAACCGAAAAATGATGGTTTCAAATGCTACAAAAATCATTTTCTAATTAAACAAGAGGAAGGCTTACCTAACCTCAAGTTCGCGACCTTTTTCTTCCCCCTGGAAGCGCTTATTCCCATAGACGCAATAGTTGTATATTCCTAGGTAAATACTTTAGCAATCCTACTCTTACCAATTACGAAAAATTTATTAACTTGGGGACAAAATACGTTCAAGTTCAGTCATTATTGCTAATATCTCTTATCCATTAGTAGTACTGGCAGACCCAATAGTTAACTTGCCAACTAGCTAATATTTATGCCCAATTTTGAGTGAATACCGTAATGAAGACTAATATTTATGCCTAATTTCGAGTAAATACCGTTTTGAAGACTAATATTTATGCCTAATTTCGAGTAAATACCGTTTTGAAGACTAATATTTATGCCTAATTTCTAGTAAATACCTTCATGAAGACTAATATTTATGCCTAATTTCGAGTGAATAACGACATGAAGACCAATTTAGAAGGAGTCAATACTTCACATTAGATCTGGAGCCAACAGACACACAAAGAAATTTAAAACCTATTGTAGAGTGACCAACAGTTTACTCTCAAATTCAATACAATAAACACAATTAAATAGGGATCTGCGAATATTTAACAATCAAATTCAATCTAATGAACACAATGACACTAAAATCTAATTAGGAAGCAGCCAACATTCCTACCCAATATTGGGCAACAAATCACATCAACAAAATAGTGATGACTTTGACTCTGAACTCTGCAAAATAAAAAACCTATTTGAAGTAGAAACACGAAATTTAGGGCAGTAGAGCACAATGCAATTATCGTTTAAAATAAGCTTAAGCAATTCAAAAACCAAATGTCCAGTATTCATTTGAAGTGTTTAATGGTGTATTCGGTGTGCAACACCCACTGTCATCTCACGTGTCAGCTAAATATAAAAAGAAGGAATCAAATGCCACAACATTTGAGGGATCAAATCCAACATTGGAAGGATTACACGCCCCAACATTAGAATTACATGCCCCAACATTAGAATTACATGCCCCAACATTAGAGGGATCAAATGCCACAACATTTGAGGGATTAAATCCAAGTCCAACATTGGAAGGATTACACGCCCCAACATTAGAATTACACGCCCCAACATTAGAATTACACGCCCCAACATTAGATTAGATTAGATTATAAGTTAGTTTAAGCCTCCCTAACCGCTGCAAAAATAGAGCGTATCGAAGAGAGGAATGAGGAAGGCACCATTTAGTATGGAGATAAGAAAATGAGGAATCAATGCAGAAAGGGCATAGAAACAGTAAGATGGGAAAGAAGTTCATGAAATAAGATAAAAGTTGAAGAAGAAAGTCAGAGGTGCTGAAAAACAGGACAGTAGTGAACCGAAAAAAGGTGGTCCTTAACATAACAAAAAACATTTTATTTTAACAAAAAGAAGGCCTACCTAACTCAGCTCGGGCCCTCACATTTTTCCCCTGGGAGCGCTAATTCCCATAGATACAATAGTTGTATCCCCCTGAGGGGGCACGCCCCAACATTAGAGGGATCAAATGCCACAACATTTGAGGGATCAAATCCAACATTGGAAGGATTACACGCCCCAACATTAGAATTACACGCCCCAACATTAGAGAGATCAAATGCCACAACATTTGAGGGATCAAATCCAACATTGGAAGGATTACACGCCCCAACATTAGAATTACACGCCCCAACATTAGAATTACACGCCCCAACATTAGAGGGATCAAATGCCCCAGCGTACATCAACATGAGAATCGAGAGCTCCGAGGAATCTCCCGCGTCTCGGAAGATTATCGCGTCACCCTCAAAGCTACATAGTCTAACTTAAAAGAACAAGCCTCAGGATAATGAACATAAAACGTAAGACAACAATCAACGTAAACCTTAACAATGTTATCGAGTAACATGAAGTCCAAAGATGCAGTTTTTAAAAATGCCACAAAGAAGCATCAGCTTTAGCCAGACATCTGGAGTGTGAATGTAAATGTGCTCAGCAAGTTCACCATGTTTTCATCACTCAAATAGCCATTAGTCTGGCTAAGAATTTCACCGTTCATAGTTTTGACATAAGCGCCGAGTAAAAAAAAGTTTGTTTAAAGTAATCGTAATGGTCTTCGTAAATGCCAGATCTATAGCAGGGCCGCCAGGTTGCTTTGTTTTACAAGCCATAGATCCAAGTTGGGTCAAATTTTCTTCGAAAACGCCGGATAGGAGACTGTCGGCTTAGAAAAATTATCCAACTGGAAACCCTAACGATAGTAAGAAGTATAACAAGAATTCAATATTAGAAAATTGAAAGGTCACTAAAGATTATTAACCCATTATTACACTTTTCATGTAACGACCGCAGCCATGTCATTACAGAGGACATATATAACGCTGTGAATCCTGGATACTCGCGGACATAATGCCTAAAAATATATTTTTTTTGCCTAGTCATCTTTTTCCAACCGATCACAATTAGCAATGCCAGAAATTGAAACTTGACACAATTCAACTCTCCTACAAATTCAATTACTGGCCTTTATCCTAAACACAATTTTTACTCTTCGTCTACTCTAGAAACAATTTCAACCAACACTTTCACTCTATGCAAACATTTCAGCCCCTACTTTACAAACGAAAACAATTAACACCTTTCACTTTCATTTAAACCCAAATTCAATCACCCACCGTGAAAGAGGAACAATTTTGACTCCCTCGACATAAATTTAGCCACACATCTTCAATAAAAATACAATTTCAATTTCTTGCTTCCACACTAAACACAAATCCAGCAAACCGCATTCAATGAGGATACTATTTTAACCACTCATTTTCATCCAGGGCACGAATTAAGCTACTCCCCCAACATTTGACATTTCCACTAACGCATTCGTCGTCAAGCAAGCCTGTTGCACAAGCCGCTATTACAAACTGAAATGATATGAAGGTGCTAGGTAACGCAAGTGTTTCGACTACGGCAAAGGTTTAGACACTTCACGCGGCTGAACACTGCAGTTCTGGAAGGTATTTAGTGAGCGAGTATTTGAGCGTCAGTACTAAACTTTCTCAAGTACGGCTTCATTACTCTTTGAACAGTCCCTCGTACCATATATGGCACACTCACTAACGATGCTCCTATATCTCATTTCCAGTCAAACTTATGTCCTTATGCGTTTATGAAGTTTACTGCCATGAGACGGTTCCGCTCCTATACTGACGTCGGTGACAACCTGATGCCAGTGGTTGTTATAGCGATAATAAGAGTAAAAATTCTGACAGTTATGGGTTAAAATATTTTTAAAACAATCTTTGGTGAAAGATGCAATGATACAATTAAATCCTGCATCTATGAACTCATACGCAAACGATGCAGTAATCTCTTCGAATTGAAATTAAGAGACCAGTGAGAGCAAGCACTGGAGTTCGTACTGGCATTCATTGGCTTGGGTACTGGCAAGTATTGGATTTGGTAATACCAATCGCTGGCATAGGCAATGGTGGCCATTAGATTGGCTACAGTTGCCGCAACACCAAAGCGATGAGGTTGACATTTTAAGGCCCAGCAACTGAAGCCCAGCACGTTGGTGCCTGGCAACTTCAGACACCCTAGATTATTTTTAAACAAAAATAACCACCTCATGAATGAGTTTCAATGGTGATAATTGATCATTTACAAAGCTCGAGTCAACAATTTAAATTAGACACCGAAATCGACTGCACTTCTCACAGCAATCTCCATCACAGGTGCCAACCAATGGTACTTCACAGAGCAAAATGTGGTACTTGCAACAAGAACTATAAGCAGGGGGGGTTATTGTGGTCGTGGTGACAACCACTAGACACCACTTTTGTGTAGGCGACACACACTAGTCACCAGGGTTGTGGAGGTGACATACACTAGCCACCTTAGCTCTGGTGACTAACACTAGTCACCAGGGTTGTGTAGGCGACATTCACTAGTCACCATGGTTGTGGTTGGGTTGCGGTGGTGGTCATAAGTCCGGGAAGCGGTACTGGTCTTCAACGTAGTGGGGTGGGATGGTGAAGAGCGTGTCGGGAAGGTCGGGTCGGAACTCAAACTCCTGGAACGTGATCTTTGCTGACACCGTCGGCAAGATCGGGATGTCTGGTGGCAATGTTCTAGTTAATTATAGAAGCAGTGAACCAACGAGCTGCTGCTGCTGCGGCTGCAGCTGTATGAATCAACGAGCAACCGTTTCATAAAGCAGTGTCATGAGTAACTGCTTTATACACCAATAGGTAACTGGTCAAGTAACTATTCTATACACCAATAGGTAACTGGATAAGAAACCAATGAGTAGCTACTTAATTATAACTGCGATTCCATTAGTAATGCCTCACCCACACCAATAGCATGGACTAAAAACAAAAAAAAGAGGCGATCTTGGCTCAAATATTTTCATATTGCGAAGAAAAATGTCAAACCATCTGACCACAATTTGTGCAATGGCCATGTTTAGAGATATTAAATTGATGTACAGTAGCTTGCGCGTGACAATTGATTATTGTAAATGCGTTATGTTGGTGCCTGTGCGTGACCAGAGCCATGACAGCACGGAATTGGGGACAGCCCGAAAATGGGCCACTTGGCTCGTTCCTATCGTTTCTTTCTATTTTAGTCTATTTTATACACAAAACAGCAGCTACCTGCTTAACTAAAGCAACAAGCACTAACTGACTGCTACATAATGAAGAATTAAACAGCTACTTATTACTACTTAATAAAACCAATTAGCATTGGCAATAAATAATAGACTTTTAGCAAATGAAAATTATAAAAAAAACAGAACTTTCCGAAAAGTAATGCAGTAGATTACAAGCATACAACCATGATGACTTAAATAAACAATATTTTATTTTCTCAGTACGTTATCAGCACACTGACGCCAGCACAATCACGTTAGTGGCAGTGCACAGCACAGCGGAAACTAAGAGCTTCATTTTCTGAACTAACTTCCCTATAATAACTAAAGGCCTGCCTAATGCTAACTTTTCCAAACCCAGGAGACACAGGCATCGACAAAAACGCAGCTTTCAAGTCCACTAAGAGCTTTGGTTTCTGAGGTAAGATTCTGATAAATGTTGAATATTAGATTGAATATTGGACATCTTGGATACATCTTGGATTCCAAAGACAGCTGTCATTGGAAATGAAATACTATGACCAACCACATCTTAGGTTCTAAAGGAAAAGTCTGAAGGAAACTTCAACATGGGATTAACTTAATAGCCATGTACATCTTGGATTCCCAAGGAAACTATAGTTGAAAAATAAAACATTAAACACCGTAACCCACATTAAACAACACTGTGACTCCACATATATTTGATATTCCAAAGGAAACTTCAGTAGGAAATCAAATATTGGGTCAAATACTATGACTCAACTACATCTTGTGTTTCAAAGAAAACTAGTAGGAAATTGAACACGGGACTATGAATATAGAGCCCCTCCCAAGAATGAACCAGTAAAAAAATGCTTGCTCACCAATCTTGACAGGGAAGCCTGGCGGTAGCTTCATCTGGACAAAGTCGCGGAGCTTTGCAAAGTGTTTGAAGGGAGCGATCACCTCCAGCACGCTCAGCAGCATCGATACTGTCAGGGGGAACTCCTCACTCTGCGCAACACAAATCACTCGTAAAATCCTTCAAATCAATTATTTCTAACATTAATATTATACATTTTTCTAACTGCTACGTATATTTGACTAATCATATGCTTGGACCTCATAAATTACACCTGCCTTGATTGATTTTTTCATGAATCTTTCACACAGCATTGTGATTAAAAAATTGCAATATAGAATGCGTGTCTAGCTCCTCCGCCAAGAGTATTTTACTGCGCCACATGGATTATACCAAGTAATTCTACATTATATTGGTTAGTTGAAGACTTCCTAACCACATCAAAAGCGACCTCAAGAGAGCAGAAAGAATGGACCATTTAGTATGGGCTGTAGAAAACGGGGAATTTACGCCCAAGATATGTTCCCACACAAGCTTCACTGCTCATAGAAACAGCAAGTTAGGAGGGAAGAGAAAGAAAAAAACAAGAAGAGTTAACAAAGAAGGTATGAACACTGGAAGAAGCAAAGTGTGCATGTAAGATAAAAGTCTCAAAAGGCCTGTCTTTAGCTGAAGTGACACAACAGTATCTATTATAGGGGCGCCAGTCCCCATAGCACAGGATACACAACAAACTTTCGTGTCAGCTAAATGCGCTGTGACCCACTTTCCCCCCAGTATAATGTAGCGTGCGACGCTCTCAGCGCCGCATTTTGTCAGACTCTCCAGCATCAAGCATAATTAAACACCGCCTCTCCTATTGCTTGAACATTCAATGGCTTGTCATAATACAACTGAATAATTTAAATAATGATTAATTTTACCCTAGATTTGAAAAAAGCAACTAAGAATTAAAATACAAGGCGTTTATTTCCAACAGGACAGCATACCTCATTAGGGTAACATATTCCTCTTGAAGAGGAATTCTGCTACCATCACAATAGATTACATCTCCTCATCCGAATTGTTATCTCTAGTCCATCCAAATATTATTTCTGTCTCTGCCCAATATCATTTGCATTTACACCGCTAGTTCTGGCAGCAAGTAAATTCATCTCTTCTTCCGTCTTTACCTCTTGCCCTCTTCTAAATTACCCCTCACCTCCCAGGAAATCAAATTTTGTTCTCCCTTAAATGTTCCCCGCTCATGATACACTCTAGCTCTTTCATTATTAACTTTTCTCCTCCAATGAATAATTCCTCGACTAAACCTAGAGTAATGCTTTCCGCCCACATGTTGCAAATTTTTACACATGCAACGATCAGTACCCACAACGGACTCGAGCATCTCGTGCCTGGCGAAGACGAGATAAATGAATGCAGTTCTGCCACAGGACCTCTCCTGACATACAAAGTTAATTTTTTTTCTTTAATTTAAGTGCCAAAAATTTTCCATCAAATTTGATTACAAGTTGGTTTGAGGTACCCTTACCACAACAGAGGTCTTTTCAAGAGAGGAAGAAGAAAATCACTATTTAGTTTGGAGTTAAGGGAACATGGGCTCTAAACACAAAGTGTATTCCAACACAAGATCTCCTGCGCACAGAATCAGTAAGTTTAAAAAGAAGTTTATGAAACAAGTCAAAAGTTGAAGACGAAAAAAGCAGGTGCTGAAAAACCAAACAACTGTGAACCCAAGAAACATTGACTGTGACTAAACAAAAAACTTATTCTATTTCAACAAAAGGAAGGCCTACATGACCTTCAGCTCAGATTATAAGATTAAGATTATAAGTTTATAAGTTAGTTTAAGCCTCCCTAACCGCTGCAAAAATAGAGCGTATCAAAGACAGGAAGGAGGAAGGCACCATTTAGTATGGAGATAAGAAAATTAGGAATCTATGCAGAAAGGGCATAAAAACAGTAAGATGGGAAAGAAGTTCATGAAATAAGATTAAAGTTGAAGAAAAAAGTCAGAGGTGCTGAAAAACAGGACAGTAGTGAACCGAAAAAAGGTGGTCCTTAACGTAACAAAAAAACATTTTATTTCAACAAAATGAAGGCCTACCTAACTCTCAGCTCGGGCCCTAACATTTTTCCCCTGGGAGCGCTAATTCCCATAGATACAATAGTTGTATCCCCCTGAGGGGCCTTCAGCTCAGAACTTCACACTTAGCATCGAGAGCGATAATCTTCATTGATACAATAGTTGTATCCCCATGAGGAGAAGAGCAGGTGTTATCAGGAACTAGTGTTTCTGTATAAACCACAATGGTTTATATCAGTCCAATATCACTGGTTTATACCACTCCGACCAATCAAAATTAGCGGCATCAAACATGTACCCTGGCGTTATCAGTTTTCCGATATACGTACCCGCGTAAACATAAATTTAGATAAGTTAGTTCAAGCCTCATTAACAGCAACAAAAGTATCACCGTGTGGAAAAAATACTTTGCTATGTATTAATTTCAGAAGAGTTTTCAAGAATGAATTCGAATTCAGACATAAAAATTCCGACGTCGTTTTTACCAGCGTTGGCATACTTAAACAACGGCTATTATAAACTAAGGTTCAAATTCAACAATACATGTCAGACCAAAGCGTTAACTTGAAAATATTAACAGCGCCATTTTTGGCAGCGCTCAGACACAAACAAATCAGGTAAACACAGATAGATTCAGACTTTAGCTAGATGACAGAAACAGTCGAAACATAACTTTAAATTATAAATGATCGTCAACTGGTACTTAACGTGGATATACATACATACATAAACCCTTACTATTTTGAGAATTCATAGATTTTGCGTTAACTTAGCTTTAACATGGAAACAGACCTTTTATTTGCGAACGCGCTGTATCACTACTACATGCATTATTATTTCCATAAGGGTGTTATAATTGTTAAGATCGATAGATCATAAGAACAATAATTAGGGTCATACCATAACAACGGTGGCAAAGAAGGTCTTGGTGTTTATTACCAAATATATTATTTCTACCAGGCTTTTCCTCCTTACGGGAGGGTAGCCGGCAACAAGCCAAAGGGAAGAGATAAACAACACACAAACATTCAAACTTTGTCATCCTTAGTCACTGTGTTGTTCACAAATACCCTTTTGGCCATTACCATAAGGGTGTTATTATCGTTAGGCTGTACAGATGGTAAGAAGAATACCATGGCGACGGTGGCCCGGAAGGTCTTGGTGTTGTGTTTGGTGACGCGAGTACGCGCGAGCACTGGAGCGCTGCCGGCGGGGGCGCTGAGGTACTGCTCCCACGTCACGCCCGGGGCAGGAGGAGGGGGCAGCGTCGCTCGCCTTTGTATTTGTTCTGGACCTGCGAAATTTTTGTCACATTTGAAGTGGCAATAAAACAGACGCGTCACTAGCTCAGGATCCGTAACAGTTTAATGAGATTTGAAGTGACAATAAAATAGATGTTACCTCCTCTGCACCTGCAATTATAGCGACATTTGAGCAATAAAAATAGAGGGCGTCACTTGTTCAAGATCAGTAAAATTTTGGTGAGACGTGTAGTGGTAATAAAAAGACGTGGCACCAGCTAGACCTGTGAAATTTATGTGCAATATGAAGTGACAATAAAGAAAATGCGGCCCCTTCTCCGAACCTAAGAAGTTTTGTGGCTTCAGCTGTGACACAAAACAATTTAGTGTAACGTATGCTGAGGTAATAAGTGGTGGTTGGTTTGAGTAATGAGATGAACCAGTAGAAAATTATACAAACCTTACCTGTGTTGTTTATATTCAAGAGATGGTTTGAAAAAATCAGCTGCTAGTTTTTCAAGCTGACGAAGACAATACAAAGATCAATAATGATCTGATCCATTCAAAAGAAGTCAACTGAAGCTTGAAATTGACCCATTCGAACCTAACAAGATCAATAACATAGCATTAAAAACTAGGTACCTAAGCCTCGAAAATGAACCACCAAAACGCAAGACCAATAATGTCATATTCAAGACACCTACGCCTAGAAATTGACCCACCACAACACAAGACTAATAATGTCATATTCAAAACAGGACACCTTCGCCACGAAATTGACCCACCAAAACACAACACAAGACCAATAACATGACATTAAAAACAAGAACCCTAAGCCTCAAAATTGACCCACAAAACAAGACACCTACGCTCCGAAATTGACCCACCATAATACAAGACCAATAATATGACATTAAAAACTAGACACCTACGCCTCGAAATGGACCTACCAAACCACAGTAACAATTCAACACCCAAAGAAGAAGAGCCACACGAGCAAGAGTCCCACCAGCAGGAGGCGAAGTGCCGCCCCTGGTGAGGTTCTCGACGATCTGCTTGTTCTTGAGGAGGTCCTCGGGCGACAGATGCTCCCGGCGCTTGTGGGAGTCGATGCAGAGGCCGTTGAGGCTGTAGAAGTCCGCGCTGTACTTCCCTACAACCTCCTGTGGGACGTAACACACTCTCTTCACTATTGTATTTATATCAAAGTAACATAACTTATAGTTCCTTTACACAGCACTGGTGGATCATCATTTGAAGTAGAGTTTGCCCTATCAATTGGCATGTTCAGCATTTGTATTAATATTACACTAGCGTATCATTAACAGTTGTTCCACATGGCAATGTTATATCATTTAAAGTGGAGTTTGCCATATCAATTCCCTCGTTCATCATTTGCATTCATATTAAGGTAACATAATGAACCTGAAAGAGCAAGATACGCTACTTTAATCTTTTCCCTTCACTATTGGTATTTATATTGACATGTTAACTCTGATGGGTTCAGCTGAAGTTCAATATTCAACTCCTAGTAAAAACATTAAATAGATCGTGCCTTCACTTGGTTTTTATTTGGTTTTTATTAAGTATTTATGAAAATTGAATTTGTGATTGCTGGTCGGTCAGCCACATTTTGGAAATTCCCTTGGTGACCACTGGTTCACAGGAAACTTGTCAAGATAGCTTATCATTTACAGTTATTTCACATTACATTGGTGCATCATGAACTGAAGGAGAGTTATTCTTATCAATCACCTTGTTCACCATTTGCATTCATATTAAGGTAATATAATTTATAGTTGTTTTCACACAGCAATGGAGGAGCATCATCATTTGAAGTGGAGTTTTTCCTATCAATTAGCACGCTCAACATTTGCATCCAGATTAAGATAACATAAATTACATTTGGTTTACATGACACTGGTGCATTATATTTAAAGACAAGTTTTCCGTCTCAATCGTGCAAGTTTAATAATTCATTGGCATACGCTCATCATAATTTAAAGTGGAGTTTCCTTATCAGTCATGTTGGTTATAAACAATGCACTATCATTGACACAGAGTAAAGTTTCCCTTATCCATTTCCATGCCAACAACAAAGAGCAAACAATCATCGAGAATTTCAACAGAAAATCCACCATGAACAGAACCTTCATTCCACTACGAGTCTAGACTTTAACTACCCTGCACCTGGCAGTCGCGAGTCAATACAGTGAACCAAATAAACTTGGCAGATACACTTTAAACTGAGCACGACGCCCACCTTCTTGTCAGCACGGAATATCCAGCCGGACTGAGCTCGTGCAAAGGTGATTTCCTTCATGCTCATCTGGGCAGAGACGATGTCCGAGCTCATCATGATGTCCACTTCGTCCTCCAGCTCTGCGTCCGACTCCTGCGCGCGAGACTATGCAGGTTTATTGAGTGCCTCAAGGTTAGTTTGTACAATTAAAAAAAGTTGAAGCGTGTCATAAAAACATGAAGAAACAGATCTGGGTAACATGAATACTGAAAATTATTTTATGATGAATTTAAAGTGTGTAAAATCTGTTTTCAGAGATCTTAATTCTTGAAATTTTTTAAAATTAGGCCTAAATACCCAAAAGTTGTTTCAGATACAATTATAACATTCGCAGGTTGTTTTAAAATAAAATTAATTTAAGTACTCTTATGACTTTTAAAATAGGAGGAAAATTAACAAAGGCTATTTTAAAACTAAATGTGAATTAGCATTTATAAGCTGGGGGCTAGATTACTAAAAAAAAAGATCTAAGAATAAAGCAATAATATTCAAAGGGTAATCTAAAATACAAATTAACACTCAAACACCCTCTGATAAACCCACAACATGCTTGCCCACTTGGAGGATAAAACACCAGCATTTGTCATCATTACACGCTGCTATTTTGGACCACACAGTGAGGGTATAATAAACTTGTTACAGAAAATGATGAAACAGTTGTTTGGTGATGCAAGCACAAGTGACAGGGCACTGGGTCAATGAAGGCATGAATTACTAAAATCAGGAGAAGCTAACTACATACATTTATAGCCCTGAAAATAGAAATGACGCAATACAAGAATGCGGAAGGTAAGAAAATAAACCATACCACTCTGTTTGGATTTCTCAAAACTAAACTCCAGAGTAAAGTAGCAAAAATTTAATCCTCTGGATGGACTCCTGATAAATAAAGTTAAAGTATTGAAGAAGAATATTAAAAAAATGACAATTGCTAATAAAATGAGTGAGAATAAAATTAAAACTCATACCATTCAGGTACAAATTCAAATGGGTAACGTAGGAAAAGTTTTATTAGAAAATGATTTTGACGTTTAGCAAAATTTTTAAAAATTTCAATTGTCAAAAAAAAAAAAAAGAAATAATGAAAACAACGTTCCAAGAGAAAACATCATGCTAATATGAAGCTAACCTTAGCCTAAAGCTACTAAAATACATTATTATTATTATTATTATTATTATAAAAGAAAGTTTTAGCCTTCCTTAACCACGACAAAGATGTTCCAAGAGAGGAAAGAGGAAGGCTGCAGACAAAGTTGAGGAAACGCGGTATGGAGTTGAAGGAACGCGGAATCTATGCACAAGGTGCACAGAAACCGTAAGCTAAGAAAGAAGTTCCTGAAACAAGATAAAGTTGAAGAAGAAAGTAGTAAGTGCTTAAAAAACAGGACAGCAGTGAACCAAAATAAGAGGGTCCGTAACAAAACAAAAACCTATTTCATTACAACAAAAAGGAAGAATACCTAACCTTTAGCTCTCTCACATAGTCCCCCCTGGGAGCGCCAATTCACAGCTACTAAAATATAAAAAAGCATCGCCAAATTGACTAATGAAGTAACACTCACTAAATCAACACAGAGTTATATCATGCGGAAGAATAGCTCTGCCACAAAATACCACTAAAGTTAGTGATGTACCGATACCATTTTTTTTGGCCGACACCGATACCGATACCCATTTTTTGGCCGATACCGATACTCCGATACTTGAAAATACCGATACTTAGACCAATACTACTACCGATACCGATACTTTTACAATCATCTAACCTAATAATACCCGTTGTATGTTAGCTTATGTATTAGTTCGGTGTCCGCTTCTTAAGAAACATAGAATGTCTGAGTTTGCGGTATCACGGAGACCGAATTCCTCAGTGTAACATTGAAAGATCGTCTGTACATGCAATGATATGTTTGAAATTTTATCAGGATAGGTTAGTAATATTGGATAGGTTGTTGTGATCGCCGTAATTTGCGCATTTTGCAGCTTTCGTGCAGCTTTCAGGCCATATCGAATAATTAAGAGACATTAAATTAAGTATAGTAATTTGGTGAATAGCTGTGCCCGAAGTAATCATTTTTGAGTAATGGTTATTTGTCACCGGAGGGGAACTCCGAGTCAAGAAAGCTTTGTGTGTTCTTGTGCATATGTGTGGGGATAAACATTTTAAACCTACCCGACTTTCCGTTCTACGTATTGGCAACAGTGGAAAACGCATTAGTGGTGTAGGGTCTACAAGAACCGCAGTTGCTACCATGTAATGACGATCGCTAGGCCTTTGCGTCGTGAACGTGCTTTGCGGCGGTGCGAGTCACGACATAGAATTAGGATAGCATTAGTTAGATAATGTTGAAGGAATTTTTCCATGGGTCCATCTAGCTAAACGATGACATTGTCCTCGGCATTTCCATGGGTCATGCTGCTACCTAATAATACCCTTGCCCTTGGTTTATTTGTTTGGTGTCTGTTTCTTCCATTTCTCTGTCACTCACGCTCATAAGGATAGTTATAATGACCGTATCTGTGATAAGAGTTTCAACTGTGCAAAAAATATTTTTCATCACGGGTACTGTTAGGATGGATATACTGTATTTGTTTATCATCTACATCTTGAAAATTCGTTCATGAAAAGTATTGAATCCCATTTTTGGCGGGCCGTGCACACTTGTATTAAAATAAAACCATTAAAACTCCTACATGGGAGTTATAATAAAATTATTTCCTTATATATCTAATAATACAAAAATACTGACAAAAAAGTTTCCGATTGTGAAAAATGAAATGCTCTTGCTATGTTAACTATATTGTTGAGAAAAACAACAAAATGAAATCCATTTAATAGATATGTGTTTCTAATCGTATTGCAACGTAATATTTGTCGACTAGCTATAATAGCAACAGGCTCCAAAAGTGGACCAAAACAATAGCTTCTCCAAAAAAGGATTGTCATTTTCGTGTTATTCACACCAAATACGAGTACATACTTTGGCGAAAGAAAATATTAAAATTCGGTAAGCCCCGAAACCGAATATATCCGCAAACACGCAACCATCTATAAGATGAAGAATTTACAAACGACAATTTCAAGGAACTTGATCATATTTATTACGAATGCGTTTTGGAGTGCAGATCCATCATCAGTTCGTAAATTTACAAATCATTAGCTCTGCAATAAAAGATAAAGCAAAATGTTGGATACAGTCATTAAAGGAAATCAAGAAAATAAAAATAAAATTAAAACATGTCCCAGCAAAACTAAAATCGACAAGATTATTATTTAGTTACAATTCGTTATATGTAGGAACTATCAGAATTGTTGAGGGCCGGTTTTCGTTTAGAAATATGTAGCGACCCTAAAATTCTGAGGTCACATGCAGTTGAAGCCGAATCTAAGATTTAGTTGCATTTTACTGCGTGATTACGTACTGCGGAGTGTGAGGAGTAAGCTAATTAGTTCCCCGCGCGGAAGCTTCGACCCCAATGTTCGACCATTCTGTTATAAAAATTTCGTGACGTCATGCCGACGTACGATGATGTGCACTGCACACAACTGTATAACTGTTAAAAATAAATCAGAGATCGAGGTTCGCATCTCCATCGGAAGCGTATCCTTGTACCGAAAAAACGAAGCAACCATAAAATTATACAATTCCGGTACAAGGATACGCTTTTGATGGAGAAAGAGCCTTTCTGATTTATTCTTACAGCTGTGTGCAGTGCACATCATCGTACGTCGGCATTACGGCACAAAAATTTTATATCAGAATGACCTAACATCAGGGTTGAAGCTTCCGCACGGGGAATGAATTCGCACAATTCGTACGTAATCACGCAGTAAAATGCAACGAACCGATATCCTCTGCGGACTTCAAAATCTCAGATTCGGCTTCAACTACATGTGACCTCAGAATTTCAGAGTCGCTACATATTTTTAAACGAAAACTGGCCCTCAACAATTCTGATAGTTCCTACCCATCGTAAATTGTAAGTAGATCATGTCGATTTTACTTTCTCTGGGACATGTTTTGATTTTTTTTGTTTTCGTGATTTTCTTTAATGACTGTATCCAACATTTTCTTTTTTCTTTTATTGTAGTCATAATGAATTTTGATTTTACGAACTGATGATGGAGCTGGACTCCGAAACGTATTCCTAGTAAATATGATTAAGTTCATTGGAATTTTCCTCGTTTTTAAATTCATCAAGTTGCGATGAAAGCAATCAACTGACCCGTTCAGATGTATTGAACTATAAGATTGTTCGTGAATTTTTCGAACATCTTAACATAGAAGAAAAATGCAAGATTCGTAATGAACGGTGATATGCATGCTAAGTTAAAATAAATTATTAGCTTCGTAATATTTGGCGATTTACAAGCTAAATTAAAAAAGTATTTTCGGCAATTTCTATATTAAATTCACAAAAACTTTCAAATGCACCTTCAACTTTATTAAATTGGTTTGGTTTTTGTTAGCCTGTCACATACTTCAAGATATGGACATTAGGTCAAACTATAAAGGTTTAGTCGTAAAAGAATAAAAATTTTATGTAGCTACAGGGTTTAACTATTCATTTTACATAGCTTTCAGTTATGACCGGGACTCATCGGGAATTCAAAGTAGTGAATTCAGTTAGCGGGCCTGATTGAACGCTATAATTCGACAGTTAGCTATCTAATTTACTAGGTATGAATAGGCTCTTTATTTGATTACAAGTACGCACAGCCCGTCAAAAATTACGGGACTCGCTAACTTTCTTGAACAAATTTTCCAAATGTGATGCCCAACGAATGTATTTATCCTGACAGCGCTCGTGATGAAAAATATTCTTGTTCTTACGCACTGGTGAAACTCGTATCACAGATACGGTCATTATAACTGTCCTCATGAGCGTGACAAACAAAATGGAAGAAGCGGACTCCAAATAAACCAAGGGTATTATTAGATAGTAGCAGGATCCGCGGAGATTCCATGGACAATGTCATCGTTAAGCTAGGCGGACCCGAGAAAAAATTCTGACAGTATTACCTAACCTGTGCTAACCTAACCTAACCTAGCCTATCCTAATCTAAGCTAACCTATCCTAATCTAAGCTAACCTATCCTAATCTAAGCTAACCTATCCTATCCTAACAAAACCTATCCTGATAAAATGTCAAATATTTAAATGCATGGAAACGCCATCTTTTAATGTTACACTGAGGAATTCGGTATCCATGATACCGCAAACTCACACAACGCGGACACAAAATAAAAATATAAATAAACACACAACGGGTATTAATAGGTTAAATACTCTTACTTTCATGATTTATGACCTTCATTTGAATGATAAAATACGTATTTTTGGAAATTATCGGTAAAGTATAGGCCTATACCGATACCACTAAAAATGGCCGATACCGATACCGATACATCGGTACATCATCACTAACTAAAGTTTTACTGTAAACCTTATTGACTGAAAATAAAATTAATATAGGGCAATAGGAAACCCGCAGCATGCTGTCCACCACAGCTCACCTCATGCCGCATCCTCTGGTACACCCGCAGCATGCTGTCCACCACAGCTCACCTCATGCCGCACCCTCTGGTACACCCGCAGCATGCTGTCCACCACAGCTCACCTCATGCCGCACCCTCTGGTGCACCCGCAGCATGCTGTCCACCACAGCTCACCTCATGCCGCACCCTCTGGTGCACCCGCAGCATGCTGTCCACCACAGCTCACCTCATGTCGCACCCTCTGGTACACCCGCAGCATGCTGTCCACCACAGCTCACCTCATGTCGCACCCTCTGGTACACCTGCAGCATGCTGTCCACCACAGCTCACCTCATGCTCCACCCTCTGGTACACCCGCAGCATGCTGTCCACCCCAGCTCACTTCATGCCGCACCCTCTGGTACACCCGCAGGATGCTGTCCACCACAGCTCACCTCATGCCGCACCCTCTGGTGCACCCGCAGCATGCTGTCCACCACAGCTCACCTCATGTCGCACCCTCTGGTACACCTGCAGCATGCTGTCCACCACAGCTCACCTCATGTCGCACCCTCTGGTACACCTGCAGCATGCTGTCCACCACAGCTCACCTCATGCTCCACCCTCTGGTACACCCGCAGCATGCTGTCCACCCCAGCTCACTTCATGCCGCACCCTCTGGTACACCCGCAGCATGCTGTCCACCACAGCTCACCTCATGCCGCACCCTCTGGTGCACCCGCAGCATGCTGTCCACCACAGCTCACCTCATGCCGCACCCTCTGGTGCACCCGCAGCATGCTGTCCACCACAGCTCACCTCATGTCGCACCCTCTGGTACACCCGCAGCATGCTGTCCACCACAGCTCACCTCATGTCGCACCCTCTGGTACACCTGCAGCATGCTGTCCACCACAGCTCACCTCATGCTCCACCCTCTGGTACACCCGCAGCATGCTGTCCACCCCAGCTCACTTCATGCCGCACCCTCTGGTACACCCGCAGGATGCTGTCCACCACAGCTCACCTCATGTCGCACCCTCTGGTACACCCGCAGCATGTTGTCCACCACAGTAAGGGAGTGCGCAGGCTTGGCTCCACTGAGTGTCTGCCCTGTGAACAGAAAGCTGATGTCGCCGCGCTCCCACCGCATGTTGTTGAAGTCCACGAGTGTCGTGTCCAGCCTGAGCGAGGCGCCCTTCTTGTGTAGCCGACACACGTCCGAGGGCAGCATGCGTGATACCAGAGGCACTGCAACAACGAAAGAATGCTTAGAAATAGGTGTGGAATAAATCGCGTCATAAATGAAGCACTTCACAGTACCTTAGATTTGTTGGTGTACTTATACTGTCTTGAAGGGCAAGCAGAAACCAATGCTTTAAGAGCATTGCAAGTTAGAACTCAAGGCTCTCTTCATTTAGGTTTGTGATTCTCTAGCACAGAAATGATTTCAACTCTTAATGTGACCATTTGCGTACTTGTGTGGAAGTTATCACAATAGCCTCTTTTACACTGAGGTGGGCATCATCTTGTAGTTGACATCAGAAGAGGGAGGAACTGCCACTTGGTAGTGAACTACGAAAAACACATTTACCAAAAAATACCATATATTTCGAAAAAGGACCAAAAACTCCTTCGAAACCTCAAAGCGTTAATGACATGGAATAACTATAATTCCTGAGAGATAATAAAAAGCCACATTTATACAACATTCACATAACTTTGAGCTAATCGACAACTGCTACACCACAGAGAAGGCTTTCTTTTGTACATTTTCAAATAGAATTTAATACCTAATACTACTAGGAACACTCAAGCCAGCTAGGTTTTGCTATGCTAGCACAGCATACTCTAGGTACTAACATTGCATGAAATCGTACATTGGCACATTTTCTAGGAGGCTAGAATAAACCAGAGCCATGGAAAAGCAAGCAACTCACCCCAACTTTGGAAGTCCCATTTGAGCTCCATGTAGAAGTCATCCATTTTACTGAGGGCATTTATTAAGTGCGGCCTCCGCTCGTCCATAGCTTCTTTTGACTGTTGCTTCAGTCGCTGCAGCAGCAGACTGACTGTGAACATATATTTTCATCCATTATAAACGGTTGAACAAGTTTTGTGGCATAATAGAACATGTAATCAGGATCACCTTTATGTGATTTGTTGACAATTTTTAAATGTTTTGTTTCAATATTCCTCTATGAGGTCTTGTTAACTTATCAGAGTATTGAATTCAGTTTGAAGATGGTGGAATAAAAGGAATGAAGTATCTACTAAAATTATATTTACCGCAGCCCAGTAGCTGAAAGTTTAAATGATATATTCTCATGGGCAGTGAAGGAAAAGACTTGACTAAAATTTGCACATCATTGCTAATAGGTAACCATGAGATTTAATTTTCTATTACACAATCACTTTGGTGCATCTCTTTCAAATCTCAATTGCACCTCATATTCTTTTCAGTTATGGGACTGTGTACCAATTCTTCACAGTTTAAAGCCAATAAGAATGAAATTACACAAAAACCTATATGTGAATGATTAGTTTTCCATAGGAATTTGCATAGCAGGAAATAATGCCTAAAGTAAAATTTGTAGATAACACTGTGCCAATTGAAGGGGTAGTTAGGAAGACTAAACTCAACATCCAAATTTTTGGTGCATTAACTTTTTCTGCACTCCCAAATGAGTGAAATGATCACCACAGAACAGCCATTTGATTTAATCTATACTATAATAACAGCTGCGTCCGTCGGTCGGTCTGTCTGTCTGTCTGTCTGTCGGAAGCCAGCCAAAAATGTGTGATGAGCGTATCTGTGATACAAGCTTGGACTCGTCAACTCTCGAGCGATTGAAATTTTTATTTCTTATGGCCTTCCTTTCATATCGCCTCCTTTCAAATTTTAAATAAAGGGAGGTGAACTATTGTAATAGAAAAGGGCCCCAGGTTGCTGCAGAGGCAGAAACCAAGCACAGTGCAACTAGCTGCCTTGACATAAGATTGAATTATGAATTAGTTTGAGCCTCTCTAACCATAAATACAGTTGTCCTAAAGAGAGGAAGGGGAAAGACCTCATTTAGCATGAAGTCACGGGTACAAAAAATCTATGCAGGTGTGGTCCCCTTTGACTTTTAACCCTTTAACGTCCGAATTTTTGTACTCATATTACCGTTAACACAACCACCGTCACTAAACTGGCGCTGGCATCAGGCAGTCACTAATATCAGGATGAGATAGGAACTGCCACCCGGCAGAGAACTTCAAAGAACACATTAGGGAACTAATTGAACAAGAAATACAATATATTGAGGGTATTTTTGAAAGAGGACACTGGTGTCCTCTGGGGCGTTAAAGGGTTAAACCGAATGTATGTTACCAACAGTAATTTCAAACATTCAGTGGCACAGCCTCTTCCCTCACATCTTCCATTGATATGAAAATAATAATCTGTGCTACAACTGCAGCCAAAGCAGACTACATCACAGCTGCATTCTAGCAAAGAGGAATTAAAAATTATGAAACAAAAGCTCAAATATTTATACAGCATATACATTTAACAGGAATATAAATTTAGCTCAACATGTAAGTTTCACAACATTGGTCTTGTACTTCCTACTCATTCTTGATAATCGGAGAACAGCTATTCATGAAGGATTTTCTCAACTGCAGTTCAACACAGTCCACTCAGAATAGGCAATTTGAATTTTAATGAGTCATTACCAACAGAGAAATTCAATATGGAGATATTCATAAATTTGGTCTGAAATAGAAGATTATTTAGAAAAATTTTGGTACTTGTGAACTGCAACCTTTCCCACATGTACTGGCATCTCTGTATCAACACTAGTCCCAGCCCCACTAGTGTCCCAGTCCCAGCCTCACTGGTGTTCCAGTCTCAGCCTCACTAGTGTCCCAGTCCCAGCCTCACTAGTGTCCCAGTCCCAGCCTCACTAGTGTCCCAGTCCCAGCCTCACTAGTGTCCTAGTCCCAGCCTCACTGATATCCCAGTCCCAGCACCACTAGTGCCCCAGTCCCAGCCTCACTAGTGTCCTAGTACCAGCCTCACTGGTGTCCCACTCCCAGCCCCATTAGTGCCCCAGTCCCAGCCTTACTGGTGTCCCAGTCTCAGCCTCACTAGTGCTCCAGTCCCAGCCTCACTAGTGTCCCAGTCCCAGCCTCACTAGTGCCCCAGTCCCAGCCTCACTAGTGCCCCAGTCCCAGCCTCATTAATGCCCCAGTCCCAGCCTCACTAGTGCCCCAGTCCCAGCCTCACTAGTGCCCCAGTCCCAGCCTCACTAATGCCCCAGTCTCAGCCTCACTAGTGCCCCAGTCCCAGCCTCACTAGTGCCCCAGTCCCGGCCTCACTAGTGCCCCAGTCCCGGCCTCACTAGTGGCCCAGACCCAGCCTCACTAGTGTCTCGGTCTCCGTAACTGATGGCCTCGGCAAGAGTGCTCCAGCCCTCGCTGTTCTTGCTCTTGACAGGCGCATTGTGGGCAATCAACAGCTGTATCAGTTCTGCACATGCAAAAAATATTAAGAACTTCAAAATTAATAAAATAACCAACAAAAACAATAAACCCTGTAGATTATCAGAAATTTATAATGCAGTAGAATTGTCAAAAATAAAGGAACAAGAGCATAAACAATTGACTAAACCCATGTGCTTACAAAGGCAAAAAATTAATAAAAGAAGATAAAAAACTAATAAAACAAGATAAAAAATGAATAAAAGATGATAAAAATTATTTATACACTACACTGCTTGCGATTTTAACAAGACAAATATTAGTGATGTAGTAGGAATGAGAAAAACCTGTCAGAGATAATAAGCAACAATGGCATACAGTATTCACATGAGAAAGAAGAAATGAAATGGCACGTACAGACTATTAATTGTGAGGAGCAGAAACTAATTAGTAACTAATCACAATTGATTTAGCCAAGCATATAAAAACTAAGAAAGTGACAGAAACTATTAGCTGTTACCAAGTGATTTTCAATTCTATATAATAGATTAGACTAGTTCAAAAGTTACTTTAAGCCTCCTTGACCACAACAGAAGTTTTCCCAAGAGAGGGATGAGAAAACCATCATTTAGTCCTAAATAAAGAGAATGATTCATTAAAATTAAGAAATATCTGTGAACAAGAAGCGTCCTAACATTCTGTGCATAAAAACTGCAAAACTTAAAGAAGCTCATAAACAAGATAAAAGATTAAGCAGGAGTGCTTCTAAATAGGTTTCTAAAAAAAGACATCAGTCAACTGAAAAAGATGGTTCTTAATAAATCAATAATTCATTTAAACAAAAAGAAGGCTATCTACTTTATAGCTTGAGCCCACACATTTATCTTCCAAGAGCACTAATTCAAATAGATACAACTTTTGCATCCTGCTAAAGAGAAAGAACCACAAAACCAAAAATAGATGGTTCAGAACAAAACACAACCCATATTCTACCTCAACAAAAGGAAGAAGGGCCTAGGACATATTTGGATAACACTGCCCCTGTTGAAGAGTTACTTAGAGAGACCATGATCCAGATTCAGCCATTTGATTTAATTAGTTCAAAAAAAGCTTCAAACTATTTTTTATGAACAAAAAAATTGAATGAGAAAATTGTTGAGGCAATTTCATAAGGAAATATTCAATATTTCCATTTAAAAGGAAAAATGACTCATATTATGATAGATGGTGGGTGTTATTATGACTACAGTGATGTCCCTGTGATTCAAACACCCTTCAACTTGAACATTTCTTAACCCACACACATTTGGCCATCTTATCCAAAAATGCTCTTGCAGTCCAGGCACAACAAATGCCAGTCAATGATGCCAGCTGAACACTTTTTACACTAGTTCTGATGGTAAATATTGCTTCCCAATTGTAGAAGCCCAAATGTGTAAATCAAGTATTTGAAAGGTGCCACTGTTTCACTCCTTGTATGGTACCTTTGTTTCCTAGCATCACAGCCAGGTGCAGAGCAGTGTTTCCTGAAATAAAAACACATTTGTTAGATTCTGCCATAAAGACTAAGCAGAATATGTTGTACTGTAACACGTTATAACAAATGTTGCTATCATGATAACATACTACCTTCAAAAATTACAGAAAATATACTTCATCAAGCTTGAAATGAAACCAAAACAACAACAATCTGAACTGTATATGTATATATATTTATGCAGATGGAGTAGAATTATTTTCAGAAAAATGTCAAAAACATACTATAAATTTATTCAATACATAATTCCAGAACTTCACTTGTGACCAAGGTATATATAATTCAGAAGTGGAAAAAAGGATGTTCACAGTTGATGAAAAATTATTTCAAATTTAACAATCACTAATTAAAACTATTGAGATCAAATATTATTTAGATATATTTCATGAAAAACTTGTGAATAGTTTAGAATTTCAATATTGTGGAGATATATTTAGAATCCAACGTGTTCCTAATTGGAACACACAAAAAAACTTCACAAAATTACTTTTATACATTTGATCAGGTAAGATATCAATCCACTTTAACAATGGTCAAATACATTTTTTGAGGCATCTCAGAAAGTATTTTTCCTAAATAAAGCCCATCTATTTTTTCTAACTATTTAAATTTATTTAAAGAGTAAAATAAAATGTTTCCTATATCTGAAAATATATATTTTATGCCCTGGCAAGTGCATATTATCTCTTTATAATTCACTAGTGTGCACAACCCATCAAAAATGACAGGATTCAATACCTTTTTTGAACAAATTTTCCAGATGTAATGAATGACAAACAATATATATCAATTCTAACATTACACGCAATAAAAAATATTTCTGCACTTGTGCACTAGAAACAATCATATCACAGATACAGTCATTATAACTATCCTTATGAGTGTGAGAGAGAAATGGAAGCAGCAGACTCCAAACAAACCAAGAGTGTTATTAGGAAGTAACAGGACCCTTGGAAATTTCATGAACAATATCATCATTAAAGGGACCGAACGATTTTTCCTATGAATTCTTTGAAAAATAAAAAAAATACTCCCGGAGGGAAATGAGCTCTCGAGTATTCACAGCATGTTTATAACATTCGAATAGACAGTTGTAGCCCAAAAAATTTTAAAATTTACCCATACCCCCTGTCCCCCCCCGCTCCCCCTTAAAGAAATATTTGTTTAAATTTCAATTTCTCCGCCAATACTGTATATAGAGACGAATAGTTTTTTGGTTTGATTCACAATCAAAATATCTACAATAGCTAGCTCAGTTGGTTTTTTTTTGCTCTAAAAAAAATTTACAACTATTTGAATATTAAAAACACAGTTAATACTGTTATTTTATTTCCATGGACAATGAAAAAAAATTTCTAATCAACTTATCTTACTCAAATAAGCTAGCTATTATAGTACTCACTTTGCTCTCCACGATGCAAAAAAGATCTCCTTCATAAGTGAAAAACTGTAGGAGATATTGAGCCGCAGAGCCAAAAAAAACTTTTTATGAGGAAAAAGTGTTCCAGTTTTTTAATTATTTCTCCAACAGTTTTTTTTTCTTAGTGAGGAGATCTTTCTTGCATCATAAAGATCAAGGTAATTACTATAAACCTGCACAGTTGTTTTTTGGTAAGTTAATTAGAAAATTTTTTGGTAAATCTGAAGGAGATGACAGTTGTCGATTTTGTAAATTTCGATGCCTTAGCATAGTTAATTAGATCAAAATAAACAAGTTTTCTTCTTTGCACTTTTTGTCTCAAAATGAGTATTTTATTATTTATAGCGGTAAATGACTTACCGCAACTCCAGTCTTTGAAGCGGAAAGAAATTCGTTGATCGAGTTGTATGGCAATACTGCAATGGCGTCTCGCTTCCAGCGCTCTGTCTTGAAAGACGAAACCAAACCTACCGCTATACCTCGTTAAATACTCATTTGACGAAAAAAGTGTATAGAATAAAAGTTGTTTATTTCGATGTTATTACCATGTTTCAAGCAACAATAATTCGAAAATCGATGAGTAGCTGTTTATTCGAGCGCATTCGTCATCAATGACGAAACTAAACTTACAGCAATAAATCGTAAAATACTCATTTGAGACAAAAAAGAATAGAAGAAAACTTGTTTATTTTGATTCAATTAATTAGGTTCAGGCACCAAAAAGTAGAAAATCGACAACTGTCATCTCCTTCAGATTTACCAATTTTTTATTGACATGTAAAGTAATAACTAAAAAGTTAGTATATTTTACTAAGAAAAATTCAAAAAAATTTTAAATTTTTTTTTCAAGCAAAACCAAACACATGAACTTAGCTTTAGTAGATATTTTCAATGTGAATTTAACAAAAAAACTAATCGTCTCTATGTACAATATTAGCTGAGAAATAAGGTTTTTTAGAAATTTCCCTCTGAGGGGGGGGGGGAAGGCTATGGGTAATTTTGAAAAGTTTTAGGGCTCTGAACATTCATTCGAATGGTATAAACACGTCGTGAATACCCAAGAGCTTTTTCCCTCTGGAAGTATTTTTTTTATTTTTCAAAGAATCCATAGGAAAAATCGTTCGGTTCCCTTAAGCTGGGTGGACTCGTGAAAAAATTCCGTCAACATTACCTAACATATCTTAATATAACCAAACCTAACCTTTCCAAACTGAACTTACCCTGATAAAATGTCAAACATATCAATGCATGTAAAACGCATCTTCAAATGTTACACTGGAAGAATTCCATATCCATGATACCGCAAACTCGAACAACTCATGTTCCGGACACCAAACAAAGATATAAATATATAAACTTGCAATGGGTATTATTAGGTTAGATAGATTCCTGATATGTTATAGATACTAGTGCACATGTGCTGGTTGGCATTAATCTGAAATTCTGGTGTGTTATAAGCACTAGTGCATATGTGCTGGTTGGCATTAATCTGAAGAATTGCATCTTCTTTCTTGAGTTAAATTTTCTTACGCAAGTCGATGCTGTTCAGCATTAGTCTGAAGAATTTCATTCCTTCTTTCTTGAGTTAATTAAATTCTCTCGTGCCACTCGATGTTGTACAGCGCTATGCCGAAGAATATCCTTGCTTCTTTCATCTGTTAGAGCGTAACACAATCCAGCTACTCTGTGTTGCTCTGCATCATTCTGTAGAACTTCCAAATGCCGTTCAAGGGTCAATTTAGCTCTAGCTTCTCGTTGGTGAGCAGCATTGCTTTGTCTTGCCATTTCGCATTGTTTATCCGATCGTCTTTGGCATTTTTCTTGCTGTCGTAGTCTTGCTACTTCTCCCTTGCAGTTGGACATATTTCTATCCACGGTAGCCTCTTTTGCCGAAATTTTATTCTGAAATGTCGTCTATTATCTCTTTAGAGCCTCACAAGAAAACCATAATTTCAACATCGATAACTGAAGTTCCAAAATCTTGGGCTTAATACTAAGTGGTAGCCAGGTTACTGGTCAAACTAATTTAACATATTTTTTTTTGCATTATCAATTTAAAATATCAAAGTAACATGATGAATTTCAACAGAGAAAGCTCCAAAAAAGATTTCTATTTGTAAAAATACACTACTTGCGTATTTTGGATACCATAATCCAAGTGAAAGGGAATTGAATTGCCACAGAAAAATAATGCAACAGAATAATTTCTTGTATTTCTTAAGCTTTATCCTTGTTGCTCTCAAAGCTATCGATTAGAAGAGGGGGACACACAGATGGACGGACGTGGCTACTTCTATAATAGTGATGACCCTACTTATCCTTTAGATATAAATAATGAGGACAACAGTCATATCTAAATTCTAAAACCTATGTGATGATCTACTGAATTTAAAAAATGTTCTCATGTAGAATGAGAAAGTAAGTGTAATTGTATTGCTTTGTTGAACCCTAACTACATAGTAGAGAAAATTTGTTTGAAAACCAAAGATGCATTGCCAGGGCACCAATAAATTCATTTGGATGTTGATTTTATACCACCAAACAATATTCCTAACCACTGAATTAATCTCTACTCTTTTTTCAAAATGAAAAATTATACCTGCTACACTGAAATACATAACAATTAGTATAACTTATTTGCAACAGTAAATAGGATTGCATAACATAGAAATGTAATTAGAAATAACCTAATTGACTTTGATTTCAGCATTACAAATAAAGTTAGAATGCAGCAAGTAAATATTTTACCGTGCTTGCAGTCTATTAGCACATTTTTCCATAAAAATTACATAAAAAAATATTAGAAATGGAAAATTATATTGAACAAATGGATTTGAATTTCAATGTGACTCACCATGTTTATCCTTTTTAGATATATCACAAGTTTGTAGCAGCTTTCTTACTTTCTCTATATTTCCATTAAATACACTTTCGTGCAAAGGAAAATCTTCCTCGTCATCAGCCATCGCAGAACTCAACACCAACCTAACTTATCATGCCAAGTTTGGAAGTGGTAAATAAAAGGGTTCGTGACAACCGAACTCATAAGCGCACAAACAGAATCCGCGGTCGGACGGTCAAACACGAAAGAGTACGGGTCTGTTATCAAGTTGCCGTATGACGTAATGCTGCAAGTGATAAGGCAAAAGCTAATTCTTCACGACTAGAGCAGATAACGGTATATTAAGAAATAAACACAAACGAATATATTTATGTGATTACTGAGTTAGATGAGAGTTAATACAGTGTGCGCTTTTTGCCAAGAGTGCGTGAAAAGTTGATTTCAAGTTTCCGGCATGACCTATAAGTTTTAGGGGCATAATCATTTACTCTCACTCATTTTGTCAATACCAGCATCTGCAGCAGAAGATTAGGCTCATATATAGATATTAGGTGAGACTGTCCTCCAAAAAGAAAGCAGAAAAGAAAAAACTGTCTGTATAAAAAAGTTTACTCATGAGATGTGTTATGTTTGGCCGTTGGCATAGCCAGACCTAAACATACATCGATAAGCATTTGCAAACCATGAGAGGGGTAATGAGGCACTCTGGAAACTCAGCTTTTCGTCTCTGGTTTATTTGAAGGAGCCGTAAAGGACCGCCGAGTCTTGCGTTTGCTGAAGAACTTGGCTGACGATGGTTCGCAGTCCGTGCAGGCGAAAAGGCTCCGGCCAGCGGCGAAGTCGACAGTGTGGGTGTGTGTTTGGAGTTTATCGGAGCCCCAATTTATAAGACTTTGAAAGACCCGTGACGTCGGTAGGCTCAATTTAAGGTATCGGCTTATTTAATTTCAAGCCGGACAAGATAGTTATCGTAGTGGAAGCAGGGAGTTGAATTTTAAGGGAATAACTTGTAGTTTTTTTTGTTAAGGCCAAACAAGGCCACAACAAAGTCCCAACAAGAGATGGAGGCCCAAAACTAGTTCCAGAAAAGATAGTCCCATGAAAGGTAAATCATGGTAAGTTAAGGCCAGTTAAGGTAAGGCCAGTTCAGGTAAGGCCAGTTCAGGTAAGGCCAGTTAAGGTAAGACCCGTTAAGGTAAGGCCCAAAATAAGGACCAAAAACTAATCCACGAAAGGCCCAGGGGAAAACTGTGTGTGTGGTGGCGTTTGGGGCTGACGTTGAGGTCCTGCAAAAATTCGAACGCTGGATGAGCAGTCCAAGGAGACATCAAGGAAAATTCCACCACTGACAGTCCCCAACATCGTAAATGATAAACTCCCACAGAGTAGACTCTGAGAAGTCCTACAGATCCGACACGAGCTATTTGAATTTTTTTGTTCTCTTTTTGTCAAACTCAGGAGATAGGACAGATTTTTGTAGCTGGCAAGCCTGTTCACTAATGCCTTTGGCTTTATTTTTCTGAGCATGAGGTTTAAGAACTTCCGGTAATGACAATCGTTATTCATTACCGAAACCACATGCAATTAAGCACAAGATCTACGGAATATCATGAAATATCCACAAAACTGCAACGTTTGCAAGAATCTGCAGGACAGTAAATCCTGTGATTTTTTAGGCAGTAATATCGGTGATTAAATTTATGGAGTTATGGAAAACACATGACTTAATAACACATGATTCATGAAGCAGAAGGAAAAGACATACAGCAACTAAAAATCGCATAGAATGAGAATTAATGCTTCTTTAGTACTCTAGAACATCTCTATAACTGTACGAGAAATAACAGAGAAAAAATAATCCTAACTTTCATTAATATCAATAATACTGAAAAACACTGACAAGCATCATTGATAAAAAATTAAGGAATAATATCTACACTGAGAAAAGAAACACTAAACGTGTTTGCTTGCACAGAAGGAAAATATGCGCTAAACGAAACATGAAAATCAAGGTGACGATGACCCGGTGGATTTACGGGTCGCCATTTGCAATAAACCACCGGCATACATCGTACGCATTCACGAAGGCAGATGCTAGTATGCATTTTTGTCGCAAGAATAAGAAGAATTGATTTAAATTTGTTGATAGTGATTTATATTGAAATAAGTGCGATTAAACGCAAGATTTAAGGAGTATGAAATATATATAAAATAACTAAAAACTTTAGCAGGCATATGCATGAATAATCTGCGTCCTCTATTAATTCGTACGAAATTATTAAAAGGCATTCCCACTTATTACGCGTCAAAAACACCCTTAAGAAAAACTAGAAAAAGTATGTTTGTAAAAAGGAATATTATTCCACATGCGCAACGTATGATTTTAAATCACAGAGTAAAGACACGAGACGGCAGTTTGTGCTTCGCCATCTTGGAAAACAAAGACGCCGGCAACATGACGCCACCAGTTCTGTCGTGCTCTCTCACGAGTATTTTATGAACGAATTTCAATATCAATATGACCGCTGCTAAATGCATAACTTTCATTAAGGGAGAAGACGTAGTTGAATATCTACTATAAATTATTGACACACGAAATGCACGTGCCGTGCAAAGTTCACGCTAAGTCATGTTGAGATATCCTCTGAATGAAACATGCTACATCACAATTCCTACGCATAACTACGTATCTAAATACACAGCACTGTCACTATTTATACTCACTGAACACGAAGAAAGGAACACGATAATTTTCTAACACAGATTTACTCACGAGAATTGCTGTAACACCGAGCTAGAGTGACGCCAATGTGAAAGTGCGTTTTTGAAAGAGACGCGTCACTGCGCAGTATTGCCATACAGGGGGTCCTCTTTCGAAAAATGTCGAGTGTTATTTTATTGTCTCATGCATTTACACAAAAACTTCAATGATTACGAATTAGAAGTAGAAAATAATTAATAATAAATTAGAGTAAGATTTTTAATGCTAATAATTATTTTATTTACGTACGAATGGGAAAATTTATAGTTTCTACGCTCTGTAGCGAATGCTACAGATGCATCACAACTAAAAAAACATTCTCAACACGAGGGTCCGCCATTGTAAGATAAACCATAAAAGATGTACAGTAGCTATTCCAGGGATCAAATATTCATTTGGAAAATATATACAGTATATTCCCTATATCAATTCGTTCTAGCAGCAAGAGAACTCAAAGCGTATAAATTCGGTCAATACTGATGAAATCTGTGGGCTTTCGTACAAATTCTTCATATTTTTTAGAGCATAATTAGTGGATAAATGATTATGGACCTTGTCGGATAACTAAATACCAATGTCACAATATTGGCTGGAATGTATAAAAATAGAATATTCTATCTTTTTCCAAAAATAGGAAAAAGCAAACCCTTAGTAGAAAATAGAATATTCATTAAATGTGGTATACATAACAATTTGCTATTTGCTTCGTGATAAAAGAGAGCAAAGTAGAATATTCTTCAGGAAAAAGAGAGCGACATACGCACTAGCTTGTATTCGTAGGAACATAAAGATCTATAACTAAGATCAAGTGTCTAAATGCAATTGACTAACTTCTAGGTACGACCAAGTTGTCGTTGCACAGCATCTGTTTCCACTCGATGTTCTTCAATTTCTTCATTGACAATAGGCGCAGGATTTCTTTCTTCTGGCAGGTTATCATGTAAATACATTGAAATGTTGTGTAAAACAACACATGCTACAGTAATTTTTGGAACTTGTTTTGTTGCAACAAGAACAACACCTGCCAGCATAGGAAAACGTTTCTTAAGTTGCCCAAAACATTGCTCAATAATTACTCGTTCTTTAGTGAAAACTTAGTTAAAATGTTGCTGCGCGGGAGTTTCAGGGCTTCTGAAGGGTACCATAAGCCAAGGTTTTATATGATATCCACTGTCACCTAATAGCAGAAAGTCACCTCCTGTTGATTGCATGATATGTGCGAAAATCGTAGTATCCTCGAATCATGAACACTGCCAGCCCAACTAGCGCAAACACTTGTAAAACACTCTTTAGAGTCACAAGTGGCCTGCACATTAATTGAATGCACTCCCTTTCTGTTAACAAATTCGTCAGGGTGGAAGCGACGCACAGCCCTCTTTATCTTTATATGAGTGCAATCAATCGCCCCGATAGCTTGCCGAAATGAATATTTTGCAGTCCACATCGAGGAAGCGTTTTCTTTCTCTTGCCGTGCTTGAGGAAATTTGATCCAGTTGTCAGCTATTTGCCCGAGTCTCTCACAGATGCAGTGAACCGAACGGTAAACTGAAGATTGGTCTATTTCTAAGTCTTCACCAACTCTGACTTGAAAACCTGGATCGGCCGCATACCTAAGAAATGCTTTAAGCCGCTCAACACCATTATTGTTCAGTGGTACGTTTTGTACAATCCAATTTATGTACGTTATCCTCGTCAAATTGGAAAAGATGTTTGTAGTCATGGACATGGCGGCTTGAGCGACGAACGTGATATATTTTAGGTTTTCTAATATTCATGAACGCAGCCATGATGCACAACGGCCCCCACCGGCAAGTGCTCGAAGACACCTGATGGCCTGCCTTTCAAATATGAAGCAAATTCTTCAGTTTTTAAGAATATTCTATAATTATGCATACATACGCTAAATTTGCTAAGCGTGGGGAGAATTTTCTTCGGAGAATATTCTTCGGACGAATTGCCTACTTTTATGCATACTAAAAGAGAATTTTCTTCTCAAAAAGAGTAGACAATAGAATATTCTATTTTTATTCATTCCAGCCATTGTGCGGCAAAGCATGTTCTTTGAAGTAAATTTCTAAGGACTATTTTGATATGGATGCGCGGAAAGATAGTTTCACATTCATACCTTGTTCACCTATTGGTTTTAAATATAGAATAATTTGCCTACACCCATTGTACTTTCAATATTCATATTCCAGAAGCCAAAGCACATATGTTCATGTAAGTGTTGACTGGCATAAATATATTTACAGTAAAGTCCCTGCTTTTGTGTTTTTAAAGACACCGTCTGGGTAGAAATCGGGATAAGTGTTGATTTTCTGTTTTTAAATGCATCTTATAGAGGATTTTCTTGCGCTTGCATTGATACTTTCCGTTTACGTCTACTCCGAATAGTGCGCCCACCAGAGGGGGGGAAAGCGATGGGGGTGGCGTGACCTTGACCCCTCCCCCCCTCATTATTGAGGGTCAATTGAGCATGTTTCTCTGCGGCAATGCCAATAGAGTTCGTTTATGGACTACTCAAAGTGCTTTCATTTCCAGACGAAACATTCTAACGCTGAATAAATATTTTTTATAAGATTTTGACAATTTCAGAATTTAGCTGTTCTGCCGTATCTATGATACCGCAGCTTTCATTCATAGCGCAATGACAGCTGCAGTATCATAGCTACAGCTATGGCAAGCACACCAATCCAAGGGCTTGAAAAGAGCTACAAAACAGAGGAAATTACTTGAAAAAAACGTATTTTGGTTGAAAAAGAAATGAAAAAATAAAAAAGTGGTTATTTTGAAGAATTACATGTATTGTCTTTTGTTGTATATTTTTTCCCAGAGTTACAGAGCTACAGCAATGTAAATTATATCAATCGAAAGGGCTTGAAAAGATCTACAAACGCTCAAGAGTTGATTGTAGAAAATCTTGTAGTTCAAAAGATAAAAATAAAAACAATTTTTTTTGTGAAAAAACACGTTTTTCTGGAAACTCGATAATTGGTTTCTCAAATGCTACTTCTTCCACAATTTAAGAGCTACAAGAATGATTTATATACCATTCTATAGGGCTTAGCAAGGTGTATCCATAAGGGGATAAATTTTTCGATACATAAGTTATTTTTGAAAATTCCACGACATAAAAAAAAAGGTCATATTTTTTAAAAAATACTCCCAAAATCCACAAAAAAAAGTTATCCAAATTCGTAGCCCCTTATGGTTATATAGACATAAAAGCAATCTAAAAAGGAAGTTCTGGTTCTGTAACTTCAAAATTGTAGAAGATAGATTTTAAAAAACCCTATTTTATCATATTTTTCGAAAAAAAAATCCAGTGCAGATACAAAAAATTTGTCGAAATAACAAATGATCTATGCATCATTTCACACCTACTGTGAAAATTTCTGAGAAACCCATCCATAAATAACGGACTTTTCTCCTACCCAGACGGTGTCCTTAAAACTTCTTCTATTTCTAGGTAAAACTGCGTACCGGGTATGCACCCGTGGTATGCACCCACATGCTTTTTTCTCAAATTTTTATTCAAATTAATGTAGGCTGTTATGACACCCTTGTACGTTTATAAAGTAAGGATCTTAATGTTCAGATATTTTAGAACCAAGTAATTAATTTGTTTAAACATTATTTGAATTAAGCTGTTTTTCTTCTCATGTTATTTTTTCTTTTAAAATTTTTAAATTAGATTTTGGTGAAAATATATGATTTTAAAATAAAATAACTTATATCTAATTTGTGGGATAAAACAAAATTATTAGAATGCCTATGGGAGAGTTTGAAGCACCTGCGACCAAGGAAATAAAATCTGTTTTCTTGGTTCACTATAAGTAACGAAAAAAGGCTTAAAATATTCGATTGAATAGGCTTAGATAATAATGAAGTGGTAAATTATTTCATAATAGAGAGAAAAGGTTGGCCAGCAAAATTTGCTTAAACATTGCACTACACGCACGTCTGAAACAAATAAACACATGCGCTGAAATAAATTTCAACGATTGTTCATAATACATTGTGTGAGAAAAAATTAAAATAATTGGTAGAGTAATCTTTAGCCCGAGACCATGCTCATGTTCGTTGATTTATTGATATTTTGGGACATACAAACATACGATGCACATTGAAGTAACAAGTAATCTATTTTCAATACAAGCAGTGAACCTTAGTACTAATTTATTTACTTTTTAGGCTACGAGGATTGATATGTTTTATTTTTATATCATCTTTAGCATGGCACTTTTTATAGGCAGCAAAGTTGCTATTCGTGGGGACCGTTTTGTGGATTGATGGACCTTGTCAGTGTTGCAACAACGCTAGGTAAAGCTGCGTGGGTATGCACCCGTGGTATGCACCTACATGCTTTTTTCTCAAATTTTAGGTTTTCTAATATTCATGAACGCTTTTCCTATGCGTTTTTATCTAGCGTCTGCTATGTTTGAGTCCTCCATTTAGCTGGGCAGCAGTATTTTGTCAAGATGATATGACTCCAGTCTGATATCTTTCTCATGTTACAACAACAACAACAAAAATATTTAATGAATTTAAACAGCATCTAAATGAAGGAATTAAAATAAATTTATTTAACCATAAAATATCTAGTCATTTTATGTTTCGACAATTATTATATATGCTACAGTTCATAATGAAAAACTGGTTTGAAATTTCTTTTTCTCATTACCTTACATTACTAAAGATTCAGCCCAAACTTTTGTGGTATGCATATGCGCTGTGATTGCTTGTGTGCTAGTTCAAATTACGTATCAGTTGGTGCAAAGTTGCTAAATCCCTATACCAGCAACATGGATTTTTTCTATAAGTGTCATATTTTATCTACTATCAAGTCACATTACCAAATACATTACTTTCTTTTATGTTATAGTCAAGCATTTATATATAAATTTGTTTTGTGATTCAAAGCCTGGACTTTGAGGCATTTAACTTAATACTATTTTGACTTGTTTGAACGAAAGTTTGTTCAGAATTTCTGTCTTTTTGACTTTTTAGTTTTGAATATAGAATTAATTATTTCCAGTCATGACACTTTCAACATTCTTCCCGGATATCGCAGAAGCCAAAGCTTGTATCATGTCAATATACACGAAAGTATTCCACCCCACTGTGTCCCTCTCATTATATCTCTTATATTACATTCGCTTACAAGCATTGTCAAACTTAGAATACCAAGCCATGAGAATTCATTTTTATGTTTTACTCTCAACCTCTTGTACATATATTGGGATGGGATCTTATGACACTCATTTATGCTTGCTTTGTAAGTAATTCATTTTAGGTTTCAATTTCATTGGATATAAACTATTTTTTTTTATTTGTATCGCATAATGCTTTTGTTAACCTCGTACTATTATTGTCTATAAATTTTTCTGAAGAAGAAAAGAAAACAATGTATTTTGAATAAATATGATCCACAAACCATCATTGGTTTTTAAAATGTCAGCATAAAGATCCTTCATTTATTAACACACTTGGGAATCGAAATACCCATGTGTCACTTGTCGGACAAATGACAGAGAAAATTACCTTCCTTAGGCCGCGGCCAGACAAACAGCAGTGGAGCAGGGCAGAGCAGAGCAGACACCGCGCGGAGTTTTATGTTAGTGGTATTCCTATTAGGCCGCGGCCAGACAAACAGCAGTGGAGCAGGGCAGAGCAGAGCAGACACCGCGCGGAGTTTTATGTTAGTGGTATTCCTATTAGGGTGGCCAGACAAGTAGCACAGAGCAGAGCAGAGCAGCGCTGTCTGAAGCAAGCAGTAGCGGCGTTTTATCTCGGGTGATAAAACACTGCTCGGGAGCTAGCAGTCAGTTGCACCCTAGAGTTCGTACGGGGAGGGTGTCGACTTCTGATCTCCTCGGTACACGCTATTCCTGCGATCGGGGGTGCATCTCTTAATATTTCGATCATAACTATGTTAATGAACAATGGTCATTTATAGCAGACGCTATGGAAGTTAGTGGTAGGTGTGATTGTACAGTTATTTATACGTATATATGTATTTTCTACCTCATAAATCGGAAAACTATACTATATCAAGCATTTTCTTTGTCAATACCTAAACTTTAGAGCATCCCAATGCCGAATATTTCATATCTGGTCTATTTTTGGCACATGACATTAATCTTGACTTGAAACATGTAGCTTTTACGTGTGAACTATTAGTTTTTTAGTTATAAACATTAAGCGTTTTTCTCCTAAGTAATACTGAGGAAACACAGGTTAGGTCATCTGTGAGAAAGAAAGAAAAGAAAACCGTTTATTTCAAAAAAGGTTGGCATATGAAATACATGGCAACATCTTGGCTTTTAAAAAATTTCTCAATATAAGACGTCCTTAGACAAACGTACCGTATGAGGAGTACTAATAGACAAACTATACGTGGTCTACTAATAGACAAATCATTCGAGGTTTACTAATAGACAAATTATACGAGGTGTACTAATAGACAAACTATCCGAGGTGAACAAATAGATAAACCAAACGACGCGTACTTGTAGACAAACCAAACGTGGCGTGCAAATAGATTAACGCTGTCAATGGCTAGTTAAATCAAAAATATCATTTCTTGGAGATTTTATATCCCAAGAGATGGCTGACGACTTATAAATAATTCAAAATACTACTAGAGAATTCTTCGGAATTCCTGAATTATTTGTTGTATAGATATAAGCATACGTACAGAGATGATGATTTTTCACGAGCACTTTTTTCATTTGTCTTTTTTATATTTTTCATTGTTTTCATTCACAGATACGCCCTCTGGGGCAGTGATAGATCTATTTTTGAATCATTAAGCAATTGCAATAAATATATCTATTTTTGAAATCTGATTCAGTGTTAACTGGTCGCAGAGCTTTGGGTAAAATGTAATATGTTTTGAGGTTTTGTTTTTACTCAAAAAATAGGAATAGAAACTTATATATGCCTAGGTGCGTGTATATATATATATATAAACACGTATATGTGCGCACACAAATGGAATTGTTAAATGTGAGTAAAATGTGGAGAGGATGGATCTTTTACTTTTTCTGTACCAGCGCAAAGTGCTGGGCAAAGCCGATACAGAATTTTTTAAGTTTGCGTTTTATCAGCATTACATCGGTAAAAATAACCTTGAAAGCACGCAACTAAAAGATTGTTAGTTGCTCCAAAAACGATAGTGATGTTCGAATTTTATGTAAAAATTGCCATTAAACTGAAACTTAGTGCCGCACGTCAACTACAAAAGATCCTTTTATACTTAGATATTGTTTATTGGTTTAAAAATTCCAAATTCGGGTTGTTATATCCATAGATGTTTATATTCATACACCTGAACGAATATGTTCCTTGTTCTGTAATGTCTCTACACGTCCAATACTGCAAAATAATCCACATTCAAGTATTTATGAGTTTCAAGTCATGCGTCAGTGAATTATTTGCATGATTATTCCATCATCAACCATAACTAGCATATTATCATGCAATTAATTTTTTGTCGAATTTCCTGGAACAATTAAAAAACAGTATCAAAGCCATTTCAAACATTGTGGGTAGAAATATTTTAGCGAAATGAAAAGTACTATACGACAGTGTACGGATGCACTTGTAATGCTAAGAAGATAATGCACAGCATGGTAATATGTCTAGATATAAATAAACTTGATCCGATGAAATATTGCCTGTTCTACATCTATTTATTAAGCAAAATTTGAGGTTGCCTGTCACAAAACACCGCCCATCGCAGCGCTAAGATTACAAATGCTGCGGACTCACGACCAGCCACTGCTGTTTGTTTGGCCACCTAACTTTCGAGCATAAGCTAGCAGCTACCAGCGAGCCGAAACTGCTCTGCGCAGCCCTGCTTCACTGCTGTTTGTCTGGCCGCGGCCTTAGATTATTCATAGTCAATGCATATAAATGCATGTGATAAAAATTGGAAAAAACATGTCAGTTGCGCATCAGAGAAAAACCTTCTTGTTAGTGCACACTTTCAATTAAAACAAGCTTATAAATTATCGACATTAGGGATTAATGTTGGAAGTGAAATGGGTAAATTTAATTAATTCTGCATCTAAGACTAAGATGTAGACATTCGGAAGTATCTCTTCCTGCTTACGTATCACTAGTGTACCAAACAACTAGCTTGTAGAAAATCTTTTATCCCCCCCTCCCCACACACATATTTATGAGAGAACATACATAAATAATGATGGTATAAGAGTTCACCGGAGTCAGAAACATATAAACGATTGTTGTTTAATGCTAACCAAAACATTTTACAACGTAATTGGACCAATGTTCGTGGAATTGACTACTCAAGTAATGTTATTATGTACGCACGAGCGTCAGAAGCGAGAAATTCCAACCTGAGGCTGACAAAAACATTGTACAACACGAATAAAAAAAAAAAAACAGTTCAAGTCAAGTGCAGTTGAAGCCTAAGATGAATTACATTCCCAATGGACCGATTCGTTGATAATCTGCGAATGAAATACTTAGCTGACAAACACAAATATGTGTTATAAAGCGCATGTCACCGTTTTTATACAAGAGATTGAGAAAAAACATAAAGGTAAGTTCTCATGGCAAGTTATTCTAAATTTGGCAATGCTTGAAAACATAAGAGATATAAAGAGAGGGACACAGCGGGGTGAAATCCTTTTGATAGTCTCTACGAACTACATATTGACATTGAGGAGCTAGCTTTGGCTTCTGCGGGATCATGAAAAATGTTGAAAGTGTCATGGTTGGAAGTATCATAGATAATTATTTCTGTATTCAAAACTAAAAGGTCGAAATGACAGAAATTCTAAACAAACTATCGCGTAAATGTGTCAAAACAGTACTAAATTAACTGCCCCAAAGTACCGCAAATTTCTATGTAAATGCTTGACTATTACAACAAAGAAAGAAAAGAAAGAAAAAATGTGTATTTCCAAGTTGTCACATGAGATACATGCCAACATATTGGCTTTTAAAAGTTTCTTAATATAGGACATCCTAAAACAAATGTTCCATACGAGGAGTACTAACTGACAAACCCTCCGAGGTGTACAAGTAGATAAGCCATACGAGGCATAATAATAGACAAACTATACGAGGTGTACTAATAGACAAACTATCAGAGGGTTACAAGTAGATAGATCATACGAGGCATATTAATTGACAAAATATACGAGGCGTAGTAATAGACAAACCATACGTGGTGTGCTAGTAGTCTAACAAAAGTTCTATACTAGGAGTACTAATTACTAACGAAAAAAAACGAGCGGGGGGAATTTGAAATACAGACAATGGAATAAAGTTTAATACTACCACCAGAATATTTGACAATGCCGGTAAATAAATGAACAATCGTGCAATGAAAAATAAATTAGGTGATGGAGAACGATGGTTTTCGTTCAATTGTTGCGTCGGAGACACGGCCCGAAGTGTCGGAGCCGCTGTCGTGACTCCAGGCGCAAACCCCGCGCCTTCCGTTAATGCACCTAGGTGAAACAAAATAGAAAAATTTAAAGAAAAGGAGTAAATACGATTTATGATGATCTGACTGGCTTGGAGAATAAATCAGTTAAACACACCCAAACTAACCCCGATCTGATACCTATAAACACCAACTAAATTAACACCCACCGATCTGATCTCACCTAAACTTACGTAACACCCACCGATCTGATCTGCACCTAAACCCGTAAATAAACACACCCCGATCTGATCTGCACCTAAACCCGTAAATAAACACACCCCGATCTGATCTGCACCTAAACCCGTAAATGAACACACCCCGATCTGATCTGCACCTAAACCCGTAAATGAACACACCCCGATCTGATCTACACCTCCGATCTAATTCTAACTAGTTAATATATAGATTGATTACCCTAGGCGCTATTATTTAACAGGAGGGAACGGAACACTTCAATGAGCTTCAGCCGAACAATCCAATGCTTACGCACGACACACGACAGCACTGCGACTTACTGCTCTAATGGCGAACCGAAGTGTCTTCATGCGGTGAGTGAGGTGACGATGACGGGTGCGCACTCGCGCTCACAGGGTGCTTAGCCGCCTCCTCCCATGCCGACCGTGGTGCGGCAACAAGACCAGCGCACACTGAATGGCCGGACGGCGGATGGAGCCGTGCCGGACGGTGAGTTAGCGGAGCTGGTCCAGATGGCGAGGTCCAGAAGTTGATGCGCTAGCGGTGAAGGCTGAATATGATCTGATGATTTTGGGCTCAACAGATCTGAGATTGGATCTGATGAGTAGCTAGGAGGGAAGTTTAGTGGCGAAGAAGAAATGTCGACAGTGAGAGTCACTATGCCGGTTGTAAGATATAGAATTGTCAACTTTACTATTGAAGTGTTCGTTATTAAAACCAATAAAGTTTTTCCCCCATATACCCAAATAAATTAAAAGGGCACTTTTTCGACACCATACGAGGTGTACAAATAGATAAGCCATACGAGGCATAATAATAGGCAAACTATACGAGGTGTACTAATAGACAATCTATCAGAGGTGTACAAATAGATAGACCATACGAGGCATATTAATAGACAAAATATACGAGGCGTACTAATAGACAAACCATACGTGGCGTGCCAATAGTCTATCTCTGTCAAGGTTAGTTGAATGAGAAATGAAAAATATGCCCTAAAAATATGCAAAGCCCTATCACCACCAAAAACATATTTCATATCTTCTCGATATTCACCACATCATGCGGACATGGGTACATGGGATAAAATAGAGAGACAGTGTAAGCCGGTTACCACTCATGATTGACAAATATCTACAAAATATTGGTAGAAATGGGTAAACAAACATATACTCAATATCAAAATTCATAGCTTGTACAACATACGGACAGAAAGATAATTTTACTACGATTCATATGCTCAAATTGCACTTTATTTCATTAATTATATTTGACATTAATCCGATTCACTGAAACGCCCTCTGGGGAAGTGATAGATCTATTTTTGAATCATTTCGCTAGTGCAATAAAATTTACTAACCGGATGGTTTTTGCGTAAAGAAATGAAATAGAAACATGTATATCTATTTATGTAGATACATATATATACCTACACACGAACACACACATATTAATATATATACCTATTGAAAATGAAATACTAGAAAAAAAATACATGTAAAAATAAAAAGATACAAGCAACCTACCATCTACTACATAGAAAATGACAGTTGAGCTCACTGTAATCCTAAGAAATTTTTCGCAAAAAAAAACTAAAACTAAAAGAAGACTTCGAAAAACATAAAAATGAACTGGTTTTTAATTTCTACATAGAAATTTTTAAGAAAAATCAGGTTACAGTCAAGAAGCAACACAACTCTTCAGCATTTTACGGACATGTGTACATGGGATAAAATGGAGTAACATTGTGGCCGGATATCACATCTGAGTGGAGAATATTCACAAAATTTGGCACATATAGGTAGATTAGGCATTGATCCAAAGTGATAATTTTAATTACAGGAATTTAGAGTTTTTTCCGATTTGAAAGTTCAGTGCTAGTGTGCGCTGAACGCACGAAAAAAAAATAAAAAGACTAAATGCAATGCTTAAATTACCCCCATGCCCCCAGCTCAGCCGAAAATCGATTGAAAACATCTTCCAGAATGATTTTGAAATAGCGAGACAACGTTAGCCAAAATTTAATTCATTATAGACTTTGCACAACCCTCACATCTATAAACCTGTTTATTGGTATACACACAAAATGTATTTCACGGTATATTTGTCATACGGACGTAAGTAATGTATCAGGTAACGTGACAAGTAGATGGCTAACAAAAAAGTCAGCCAATGAGTAAATGAAATTGGAAACCTGGTTTTCATTTTGAGCTGCAGCATGTAATTATTGTTGAGACATAAAATGATGTGCTATTTTATTTTCAAATTTTTCATTATTTTAGGAATTTTGATGTTCAGCAGAACTTCAACGAAGTATCGCACAGTGCTTTTTGCGTATTTTCAAATGAACGGTAGTTAACTAGCTAAGACATTATTTGTCGAATTTGGCGTCTCGTTAGTTACAGTGAAGGGAAGAAATTGTGCAATATCACAATTGTTCTGAGGAAAATACAAAGAGGAGAATACCTATTGGGCTTTACGAGTAAGGAATCTTTCTTGAATACGAGTCTAGCCGAGCTTATAATTTGGAGAAGAGTTGCATGATCGCTCTTCTTGAAAATACGTTGCATACCATCTTAGCCACGTGGCATACTAGCCTGTAATAGTCATAACGTGATTCATAGCAGTGAAATTGAATGGCTAATAATCTAGATTTCTTCTCGAGCATACTTTTTAGACGGTGGGAAAACACTTATGTTCCGTAGAATCAGTTGCATGATCTCTCAACGTGAGAGTTGAAGGACATATTTTGATCGAACCTCTTGCCCAAATTTTTCACCTTTTAATGCCTTTAATTGTGTCATTCTCTATGGTCAAAGTCAGTTTGTTAATATTTTTATGTTACTATAATGTATTGTATTAGGTTTGATTTCAGCTTGAGACCATTTTGGTTTAAAAGAAAAACATTCTAAGGAACAGTAATGTAAAAAATGAGATAACATGAATGACGATGAAAATACTTTGGAGGAGAAATTATAAGGAAATTTGAACCTTAAGGACTCCTACAGGCTGCTTTAGAATTCTTTCTTGCACAGTCGATTGTTCAATCATTACTATTCTCAATTTTATGTTTCTTTGTTTCTCAAATGCCCCCTCAATCATCGATTTCATGTAGTTGAACGAATTCCTTAGTTGAATACAGCACATTTTGAGTACTTCAACGACTAAAGGTTAGGTTAACATCGGCATCTTTGGGATGCTTTATTTCCAATCAAGCCTGATACATATGATCTTAGCATTGGTTTTTCAAATGTCTTATAACTAACCCTATATATAGGACACCATGACGGTTCCCCCGTAAAGCCGGTACCCATTTCCGACACCTGGGTTGAGTTGGGTATTGTGCTTGAGCTTTCCCTTATACCCAACTGGGAAAATCTTCTCGCCAGCGCCGGGATACGAACCCGCGACTCCAACATACGAGCCCGATCCCTTAACCACTGTACCACGGAGAACACGGAGACTACAAACATTTGACGCAGTGCTTGTCAAATTTATATGACTAAAGGGCCGTTTACACTAGGGGACATTTCGGCCGTGAGGCGCGACACGTGTATACGAGGCTTACTACTCAGGCTCATATTTGTGTGCGTTTATACAAAGTTTCCTATTCGCACTGATTGAATTCGTAATCCGTGACACTCAATAGCCTCGTAACTACCATGGCGAATAGGGAACTTCGTATAAACACGCACAAATATGAAACTCAGTGGTGAGCTTCGTATACACGTGTCGTGCCTCACAGCCGAAATGTCCCCTAGTGTAAACGGCTCTTAAGATTGCAAACCAATAACAATAATTTGTGGTAAACAGTGTTGCGATACTGGCTCTTCGTTGTTTCACTGGTGTTTTAAAATGCTTATTTTTGCTATGTGTGGTAATCCTTTTCTCATTTTGTTTCTCGAAAAGCTATTCTGCCAACATTATTTCGGTACAAAAGAAAATTTCAAATTTCAGAGTTGTCAATTTTTTTTATTCATAATCATTTTACGATTTTGTTCACTTTCATTCTGCTTCATTTTCCCATTCATTCATTTCACTACCTTCAGCATCGGCATCTACTCCATGATCGGGACGCTCATTTGTAAAAGTAAAGGGAGATATAAAATAAATTATCAAAGTTTCACTGTCTTTTTGCGTAGCCTGCATTAATGGGTTATTAGTCGAATTTTGTTTTTCTCTCAATTATTTGTTCAGCGATTGTTATGGCTATTACGAAAATTTTTACGGTATATTTCCCTCATTACATTGAGACGATTGAAAAACCAGTATCGATATACGTGACACTGGACAAACTTATTTAAGGAAGGAACTTGAAGGTAATAATGAAATTATGTGACTCACAGGCAACACCTAAACCATAAAAACAAACCGTAAGTACTTCTATCTAGCTTTAATTGATCATTCTTTTTAATCAGCCTCTGTAGCAAACAAAGAAGTATTGTTAAGGAAAGCATAATGATAGTAATTAACACCACGCGCGTAGAACAACTTAAATTAAGTTAAATTTTTATTTCATCACAACGACAGTTGAGTGCCGATTATAGCGAGCAAATGACGCTGATTTTATTTTTGTATGATATTCATTCACTAATTTATATTAAATCATAGATTTATTCTCAAAATATATAGAAGAACCAACGTTATAGAGAACATTTATTAAAGCAAACGTTTTAGAATAAAATTATTCCATCATCAGTGCTGGAAGAAATAAAAAGTATATTCATTCATGAATAAGAGGCTTAAGGTCTGAATAGCAGTACAATCCACAACTCAAAAGAATTATAAAAAAGTCTGTTTTCTAACTACTAAAGCATTATACACAAGCGTATAGGCAATGCACACAGTACATACATGCGTACACAACCAAACATACTTAACACACTCATACATCTACACATTTATATATATATTTATGCACACACAGACACACACACACACACACGCCCTACATGCACACACACTAAGCACACCTCAGCATACCGTAAGTTAGGAAGTAGGGGCTACAAATAATTTTGTCCCGCTGAAATCGTTATTTAGTGAATGTTTATTCGTGCATATATAAAGAGATTCTAAAGTACAGAGGTCTTGTGCATTGAAGGCATTCAATGGGATAGAAAAATTGGACATTTTGAAAAGGTGGTTAGAACTGTTGCAATGGTTTCTAACGGCAGACTATGGGGACCAGCAAATGGGCGGCCAGTTATATGAGAAAATACTGAATGTTGGCTGTGACGGATAAATAGTTGGAGGGTAGTGCTTCCAACGTACGATTGCTGGCAGCAATTACAAACATACACACATACACAACTTTCCAGGCACTCATCCTGTCGCTCTTTGCTGTTAAAAAAAGACGATATCTTAAATTTATTCTTCCAATAAACATGAACGTCAACCGCTGTAAAAAAGGTTCGCACAAGGACTAGAAATTCTCTTTGAAATTTACTGTACAGGTAACCTAGGAACGAATGGCCAGTAAATATTCTCCATTCCGGTACGGTCAAAGTTACAGGAAGGGGAAAAATTTTATTATTGATAAATTTTATGAATATTTTATTAAAAAGATATTTTGGATAATTATTACCCACAAACATTTTTTGCCGATATTCCAATTCATTGTGTTATATTTGGCACGTGCTTGAAACGCAATAGGCCCTATGCAATAAAGTTTTCACACACGATTTAATATAACCTTTGTAAACACAGTTAAGATAATTTATACAAATACCAGTAACTGTGGACTTCCTATAAACTGAAGAGATGAATTTAGTATCAGACTTCCTTACCAGGACATCTAAAAAAGTATTTCACCATTCTGTTCACATTCCATTGTGAATTTAATGTTGGGTGAATTGCATTAACATACTCAAAAAATTTATTAGCTTGATCCTGGGACCTAAATAATAGAAAGGTATCATCCGAATACCGTCTATAGAGAACAGCTTTATATTCAGTCGAGCATGAATGTATAAAATTGGTTTCTAAGTGGGCCAAAAACATATTGGCAATGACAGGAGACAGGTTAGAGCCCATGGCTAGTCCCTCTATGTATTTGTTGATATATCACCTTACTGAACACAAAATAAGAATCTTTAAGAGAGATTTAAAAGAAACGTTTGAATTGCTGTCTGTCATAATTCATAAAATGGCTAGTGTTTAGAAAAATCTTATCCAGTAAAATATTGATTGATTCCCCTGAAGGCACATTGGTGTACAAAGATTCAACAGCAAAGCTGCACACGAAAAGGTTGTTAGTATTGTCGATACTGGATAGTTCACGAAGGAAATGACTCGAGTTCTCCACTGTATAAGGACTAGTGCTAAATGGAGCTGGGATGGGGCCCAAATTTGCACGATGCCTGTAGCTAGGCACTGATGATGGAATACTTTTATTCCGAAACGTTTGCTTTAATAAATGTTCTCTATAACGTTGGTTCTTCTATTTATTTTGAGAATAAGATTCCCTAAGAATCGCCCTATAAGTACTATCTTAGATTTAAACACGAAAATTGTACGCAACTGAACGAATTTAACTTGCGCGTTTGTCTTAGTTTAAGAAAAAATATACATAGCTGTGCGCACATCTAAAAATACTATGAGTTAAAACGTATCAGTGAATCAATCTCGAATTTGTAATTGTCCCCTGAGTCATTTTCTTTGAAATGTGTAAAATTATTTTTATCATCAGTTTAACTCTAAAATGAATGTGTTTAAGATAATATGGAGAATTTTCCGTTGGTTATAATGCCCTTCACCGATAAATTAACGTTGTAGTTGTTATTTCCAATGTCATTAAATGGTCGAAAGTATGTATGCGTAATTTGCTCAAGAGGTTACAATCAATATCACTTTGTAAGGAAGAGGAATGGTGGGCTCCGATTTTAAGTTTAAGATTTGCCAATATGATTTGCACACTTGCCTGCATAGAGATAGTTTCATCCCTTAATTATTTCCCTCAGGCCAATAAGAAGTAATGTTATATGGTTCGTATTTTTAAACGCTCACTGTCAATTACCAAAATGCATCGAAATTATGATATCTGCGATGTCATTCATATAATATATAAATTAAAACTTTGTCGGAAAAGACCCACGCCTGCAATTAAATAGGGTACTCCAAAAAATGAATACTTTACTTCTAAATACAATGAAATTGAAAATAGTAAACCGATTTTACCACACTTTGTTTTATTGAGCGCAGAAATTAATTCTTCATCACAGTCCTGTAAAACTTTTGCATATAAATAGAAAGTTGTAATGATTTTGTAGGAATTAAAATTTAGTTTGTAGGTAATACAAATGAATTTTGTGGATTCGGTAGGGATAAAAGTTCAAGTACTCGTATTTTCAAAAGATTCGACTAATGGCTACACAGGACATATTTAAATCATTAATGCGGCATAAAAATTTTTGATTTTCTTGAATCATTGTGGAAATGAAATTAATAAATGTTTTTAGTTTGTGGTGTTCTTTTTGTTTCATTTTTAGAAACGTTCAAATTGCGCGCAGTTCGTTTTTAAGTTTGAGCTCCTTGCGATACATGGTTGGTTTAGTTGAGGATGATTAGCCAGGAAAATATTCTGAAAATGACTGGGATACTTGCTTGAAACTACTTGTGTGAATGTAGCTCTTCACAATAAAAATTCGTTGCTCCTCTCTTAGTAGCAGCTTATTAGGATTGGATTATTTTTTTTCCAAATTACAGAGCAGATTACTATTGGTTTCACATGATAAGTGTATCAGCACACATCTAAGTTTTGCTTTTTGCAAAGTCTAACAATAAATAAAATAGCAAGGATAGTCGCTTTTAAAAGATCCATTATCAGTGAGTTGTTTAATAAATAGAAGAACCTAAAATGATATATAAAATTGAACGTTTCGACTACAGGAGTCATCTTCAGCATTAACAAGATCTATGGAAAACAAAAAATACATTTTATTGAAAATAAGTGCAATAGTGAAAACAAATAAAAAGAAGTGGACGAAAAAGGATGGAGAACAATACTAACATGCTATTAACAAAGGGAATGACGATTCAGTTTCATTTAAAATAGGTTTGTCTTTCATGATAAAAAGAGATTCTAAAATACGAAGGTCTGATTGACTAGATGTGGTTCCTATTATCTGGAAGTTGTCCAAGCGGACTAGCTGGTCGCACTTCTCGGCATGAGTGCGTACCGAAGAGTGAGGGGGAGAGGCAAGGGGATTATTGGTTCGGAAGCTCCTTCCAGCATGCTCCGCCACACGAATATGGAGGGCCCTTTTTGTGGACCCAACATATTCCGACGCACAGTGCGCACAGTGACAAATACTGTTGCGCACTGTGTGCGTGGATCGTTTAAAAGCGACTATCCTTGCTATTTTATTTATTATAAGTGTATCATGTTTAGAGCTGAAGATGTGCCATGAATAAATTTTTACATCCAATGTGACGAATTACGTTAAAGTTGTTTCGCTATTTTCAGTTTCTTAGCTTTTGAAAGTGAGATACACAATTTTTTTAAAAACCATGTATAATTTACGATAAACTACATATCAAACATTATCAGATGAGGTATTTTTAATTGAAACATATAATAATGCAGTTTTTCCTAAATTTTCTACACGTTTAGAAATCAAGGAAATCATTATTTCTGTCTGATGATAAGAGGATTAGATAGATGGGGAATTATTTAATTTCAGATATATAAAAAAGAATTTAAAATTTTATTATTTAGGTTCATGAATTTAACAATAGTTTCATGTTTAGAAAAAAACTGGTGTTAAGCCTATTTTAACCCCGCTAAAAATTATTTGCTCAGCTCGCGTTGCTTAACTGATTTCAATTCTTTGTTAGATTCTGGCAACATCGACTTTCGGTGTTTTCTTTCTCAGTTGGTGATACGTTTAGGTTAGGGAAAATGGTGAGTGCGCTGTTTTGAAAAAGTGTTCAATTTATCAACGCGTTCAGTCTTAACTCATTATATTGCAATGGTAATGTATTTGTGTTTTATTAATAATGTGAAAAGTTGGTGAGCGTTATGCTACGAAATTGCTGAACCTGAATGTCTCTAGACAGGCCCTTCCCACGATCACGTTGGAATTTTATTCAAACAGCCTCATGCTATGTTCTCGCAAACATAGTGGTGACTTGAATTGTATAAAGTTTTTACTGAAAATCATTGTGTTTTATGCGAATTAAATTCTGATGTGCTCTGGTTGTATTGGTTTGAGTTCTGTGTACTATGGTGCTAAATTAGAGGCCACTCTATTCCATTCTAGATTTGAACCATTAATCTTGCTGACATCTACCGTTACACTGGATAATATTTTGGCTATAAAATACTGATTAAAAATATCAAGCTGAGAAACTTGAGCTGCTTAATATGTAATATCAAACTAGCTAGGAGTCAACGTATAACGATTTAAGTCAAACTTCCATGCTGTGATAGCTGTTAAATTTTATCCATTGTAGGTAGATATTTTGTTATTCCTGATAATACATTGATTTAGTTAGGGGAGTTGTCGAAATTATATATCTGATGTAGGTAGCTGGTTTGTTTATTGTTTAGTATTTTTATGTTTTAAAATTATCACTGTTAGCAGTAATGTTACAAAATCCCATGCTAAAATCTAACTTAGTTGTTTTTGTGTTTGGTGGAATTTGCCAAGTTTAGTTGTTTACACATTGGATGGGTGATGAAAATTATATAGGCCCTATATTGTACTAAATGTGTTCTATTGTAAGACTACTGTCATCTGAAGATGTGACTATTTGTTAAGGTTGAAAAATTGTTACGTCTAAAATTCTTATACCTGATATTTAACTCAAACATTTGATTGTACTTCAATTTTTAAATGTAGGATAGTATTAATGATCAATTTCAATGACCATTGAATGAATAAATTCACATGTATGTTTATTGTGGTTTTGGACAGTTTTTATATGAAGCAAATAAAAGTTACGTTGCTGTCAATCTCATTTTGATACAGTGCTAAGTATCATAACTCTTGACCAGCTGAGCATGGCAGTAGTATTGAAGATTTTTTGTATGGTATTGGAGTGCTAATTGGCGTGTACATTAATTGTCTAATTTTGATATATTGCGACTAGAGAGAAACAAAATATCATGGATGCAGTATAAACAAAAATGGAAGTTGCAGATTAAAATTTCATTTTTTACTGATATCTAGAAATTCATTAGTTTTCTGTTGAATGTTAATCACAAAGTTCATTCTATTTATGACTCATGCTAAAATTTTGAAATCTTTAATCATTTGGTGATATGGGTATCTATATCAATGGAGCATTCAAGATTCAAAGATCCTGGGGGCATATTCAATATAAATATATCTTCAAGTATTGAAGCAACCGTATTTATGATTGGCTAGGTTCTTGTGGTGCTGAAGTCTTACTGAAACATAATATTGTGATGTTTTTACCATAGCATATTAACATTCTAGAGTATAATCCTAGTAAGGATTCAGTATGTATATCTTAGTTGCCAAATTATTCTAGTGAAGCACATTTGAAGCAAGCTCTACGTGTTCACCATGCTGCTTTACCAAGTGATCAGAAAATTGCCTGGGTGCTGATATTGGTTAGCACTGCTTCTCTATCAAGAGGATTAATTTATTTACATTAATTTTGCACTTGGAACGTAAATTTTTTAACGTTCTCTCTCTGAACTTGGAAATACAGCATTGTACTTTCAATTGACAGAAGTTTAGGTCAATGTGAAGTTTCATGCAATCACGGAAAATAATAATGCCGACCCCAGGAATCACTAAAGGAACACATTTCAGAACGTTTTACACGAATGACATTCTGCTCTCTGATGCGTTATTTTCGAATTATTGAACTTTGAAGTTGGCCGTCGCGCGCCCAAGGAAGCGAGCGTAATTTAATTAAAAACGGAAGCTAACCCCCTATTACAAACGTAAAGAGGTTGGGTCGTGAGGGGTAGCCACAGTTCTTTTAGTGAAAAGTATAAATAAAGGTTCTATCCCACCCATTAGGGTGACGACCGCAACCTTGTTGACATCGGGTCCAAAATGGCGGCGCCCATGGTGGTCGCCATGTTAGTTGGCCGTCGTGCGGTCGTCACCCTAATGGGTGGTTTAGAAGCTTTATTTATACTTTTCACTAAAAGAACTGGGGCTACCCCTCACGACCCAACCTCTTTACGTTTGTAATAGGGGGTTAACTTCCGTTTTTAATTAAATTACGCTCGCTTGCTTGAGCGCGCGACGGCCAACTTCAAAGTTCAATAACTCAAAAATAACGCATCAGAGAGCAGAATGTCGTTCTTGAAAAACGTTCTTAAATGGGTTCCTTTAGTGATTGTTTGCAATATCATTATTAATTTCCGTGATTGCATGAAACTTCACATTGACCGAAGTTTATATTTTAGGTAGTTTTTAAATTTTACATTAACTTTTTAAAGAAGTATATAAAAGTAAAGAAGTTCAGAAATAATTGATAGCCTGTGATTAATTTTATTTTTTCTACTTTCAGGCGTCCACCAACGATAGAAACGTCGTGTCCGTGTACAGCTTTGCCGAACAGGCAAAATGCGTGAAAGAAGTGAAGCTTCCCCGAGTCTTCACTGTTCCTGTGAGAGATGACATAGTCTCGCAAACATTTGAGTTGGTCCGCAAGAACAACCGGATGCCGTATGCTGTCAGCCACAAGGCTGGTGAGTGTCTTACGCCTTTTATTTGTTGGCTGTCATCTGCAAACATTACGTGTTTAAGAGTATCAACGATTTCATTGAGCCTGTAATGTAATTTTTAGATTTCTTGGTTGGATGATCAAGAAACGAATCTAAACTTAATTTTACCTAGATAAAACTTCAAATTTCATGTAGGACTGCTTTATATTGCTTAAATTAAATTAAAGTTGAAAGAGTTTTTGTCAATGTTTTGAATTTCTAATGTAAATTTGAGTTTGGAAAACGCTGAATTTGTTTATTGTGACTGTGACAAAAATGAGTAGGGGTTATGATCTTTACAGTGGACATAAACTCGTGATTTTTTTTGGAAATATCTTGCTGCATGCCTTGGAGATAAAGATTGTATCTGGATTAGGATGTCAAGAGGTCTTGCACTCAAGGTTTTGTAAGCATTCTTTCTGTCGAATATGTAAGAACTTAAGTTTTAGAGCATCATTTTTCTGTTCTGTTATTCAGTACCTATAAATTTCTTCCAACTTGAATATTATCTCAGAAAGTTCTTCAAACTTGCTTCTGTGCCAAGTGGTGTGAATTTTTTGTTCCCCTAATTTCACACTGGAAAATCTATTTCTCTCTTGAGAACACTTTGGTTCGGGCATTAAATTAATATAAACCTATCACACAGTTTGTTTTGGTGTTATGTAAAAATGTAGTGTAGAGCAGTATGTGTTGTTTTTCAATTGATGTGGAACCTGCTAGGTTTTAGTATTGGCTGAACATGTCAATAATGTAATGAGAACTATATAGTGATTATTTAGAGCTTCACGGTTATGTTAACACTTTCACCATTGATGCCATAAATTGGTCTCTTCCCTCAGTGGAAAATAAGTTTGTGCATCTTCATTATTTAACCACTCGTGGAGCATAATATGAAGTATGATTAGTCTAACCCTTGCTGTGGGCACGTGTGCTCCCTGAGTGGACACTCAAGTACCTCAGCAGTGAGCAAGCCTTTAAGGTGTGCATTTTGCTTCTTTCAGTTTTCATGCTTTATCTCTATTTTCTTCCTTTCTGTACCGAGCTATTTTCATGTGCAGTCAACTAAATTGTTTCTTCTTGCTTATGAGATTGCTTTAACTTTAGCTAGGGTCTTACACTAGCAAATTGGGTAAATGTGTAGCGTTGGTCAGTTATCGATTTTTGAGTTTTCAGTGCCTAAACGTAGTTAATTAGATCAAAATATACAAGTTTTCTTCTATGCACTTTCCGTCGTAAATGAGTATTTAACGAGTTATGGCGGTAAGTTTAGTTTCGTCTTTGATGACGAATGCGCTCGAATAAACAGCTACTCATCGATTTTCAAATTTTTGTTGCTTGAATCACGGTAATAACATCGAAATAAACAACTTTTATTCTATACACTTTTTTCGTCAAATGAGTATTTAACGAGATATAGCGGTAGGTTTGGTTTCGTCTTTGATGACGATCGGGCTAGAAGCGAGACGGCATTGCAGTGTTGCCATCCGACGTGCTGTTTGAATTAGTTCCCGCTTCAAACACTGGAGTTGCTATCAGTAATTTACCGCTATAACTTGTAAAATATTCATTTACGACGGAAAGTGCATGGAAGAAAACTTGTTTATTTCGATCTAATTAACTACAATTAGACACCGAAAAGTGGAAAATCGATTACTGACCAACGCTACACATTTACCGCAAATTGTTTATCATTTGCAATGCAAGAGCCACAGTTGAGCCTAAAGGGTTTGTCATGGATTGCATGGAGTATTCAAAGGCTACATTTGATGAATCATTGGTTGAATGATTTGCCTATTTACTAATTTTTCAAGGGGATTGAAGTGCAACTCTCATTGAAGGGCTGTTCATAATGACAATTGTATCAATTTATGAATTGAATCCTATAAGAGTAGATTTATTTGTAAGTATACCTTGGGTAAATTCCAAGCTCTGTGCCACTGTGTTGCTTGACACGTGTAAGGCAAGCCAGAGTAAATGCTCTAATTCTGGATATTTTTCAATGTAGCTTCCATGTTTGGTTGTGATATAAATGACTGGCCACTATAAGGCATTTTAAATGGCATGGTCCTCAAATAAGTAGCTGGTTTTAGGCAACTTTTGTCATGATTTAAATATTTTGATGCAGCAGTTCATTTGTCATTTTTTATGCATGTAGCATCTGCCCTGGTGTTTGTACCAGGCTATGCTTAGGTTTTGATAACCTATTTGTCACGTTGTATTCAAAACTTATGTTAGTCTTCAGGAACAATTTTTAACTATATTTAGAATTGGTAAAATTTCCTATTTAAAGTATTATACTTTCCACATGAAGAGTGCTATCAGTCCATTAAATTCTGCCCCTATGTGTTTTTTTATGTTTTTTAAGTCTTACAAAGACAAAAGTGGGTGTCATGAACTGTTTTTAGCATGACTCATGTTTTAGCTGTGAATGACAGTGTATGACACATGATTGAGCTTGTCAGTGCGCACGATAGTAACGACTTCCCTCATCAGGTCACCAGACGAGCGCCGAGTCGTGGGGCACTGGGCGAGCTGTGGCGCGTATCCCGCGTGTGCGCGGTGGCGGTACCCACCGTTCCGGCCAGGGTGCCTTCGGTAACATGTGTCGCGGTGGACACATGTTCGCTCCCACCAAGGTGAGCGTTGTGTGGGCTGGCTGGGTTGTGGATGCTAAGCTTGGGGGTGCTAGTTTCACGTCAAACTGGTGCACGTTTTGAAAGGTGACCGCTGTGTGGGCTGGCTTTGTTGTGGATGTAAAATTTAGGTGTGTTGATCTCATGTATAAACTGGTGTACATGTTGGAACTCGTGCACGTGAAATTTCTCAAGATTAAGGTTCATTGTCTAGTGTCTTTGTGTGTAATGTGGAAAGCTAGAGTTGAAAACCTGTTTTTGTTAGAGGATGAAATTGGATTCAATCTCTTCAAGTGGTGAAAGTTTATGTAAATTTTTGTAAATGTGAGTTACCTTAAAAGTAATCTGAATTTTATATTTTTCAAATAAAAAAAATCACACGGAATGTCTTGAATGATAGTCCTACTAAACTCAGGGTGCGTACAGGCATGGAGAAGCATGGAAAGTAGTTGAATTTCGGAAATAAAGTGCAAGGCCTCGAAAGTAGTGGAATTTTAAAAATGGTCATTGAAAGTCATGAAAGTCAAGGAGACGCGCCACTCCTGCCTTTCATGTGCAATGACATCATCAAGATTTTGAAGGTTCTGTTGGAGAGGTGTGTGAAAGCAGAGGTGCTGGAAAAACTGACCACACCAGCTAAGTATGCTGCCCTTGACTTCAATGACAAGACCATCTACCTGCAAAATAGCAAGATTGACCCTGGCTTTGTTGCTGCAAGTATTTTGAAAGATCAGATGGCTGCAAAGAAAGTGAATGAGAGGCTTGCTTTCTCCTTCAGGGATGATGTGAAGAATTTCCTTGTTGCTGTCATCAAGAAGATTGTTGAGAAGTCACTTTTGAAGTTCGGGTTGGCCCGAAACATGGGCTGGCTGGTGCCAAGTGTCTTTGTGGATCGCACAAAGAGAGAGAAGACCAAGTCCATGCTGAAAAACTGTCTGCAGCTGCTCAGCGATGCTAAGAGGCTACCACAGGGTGACATCGATGAGGTGGTGAGCCAGTTTTCAGAGTTCTTTGATGAGGCACAGAGGAAGATCAGCACTTTCAACAGTTTTCAGCAAGACACTGATTGGCTAGATGTCTTCTGGAGCAGCCAGCTGGCCACATCCTCCCTCAAGAAACTGTGGCTGGTTGTGAAGATGCTACTGGTCCTGTCACATGGCCAGGATTCAGTGGAAAGGGGCTTTTCTGTGAGCAAGCAGCTCATGGAAGTCAACATGGGTGAGAACACCATCGTGGCGCAGAGAGTGGTCATGGACCACATCAAACATGTAGGAGGTATCTCCAAGGTTGACATTTCCAAGAAACTCCTCTTTTCAGCTTCACAGGGCAGACAGCGCTATCAACACTACCTGGATCAAAAGAAGGAAGAGGCAGAGAAGCAGAAGAAGGGAGAGAAGAGGAAGAGAGAACTGGATGAAGTGGAGAACCTGAAGACAAAACGGAAGAGGATGGAGGAGAGTCTGCAAGCGCTGGTGGAGGATGCTGACAGCTTTGCACGGAAGGCAGAGGACAAGAATGATTTGCGCCTACTGGCAAAGTCAAATGCATTGAGGAAATCAGCCAAAGACAAGCAAGAACAACTCAAGGGGCTGAATGCGGAAATTAATGACAAACTTAATGCACTGGCAAATGCATAGCAGATGCTATTGAACTGTCCAGCATGACTGTTTGGTGTTGTGATGATCATTTACACATTTATGAAAACAAGACCTGCAAGTAATGATGAATGTTCTGTGAAGTTTATGACTGAAATACATTTATTGTGCTGCAATTTAACTTTGTGTGACATTATTTTGGGCAGAGAGAGGTAGTGAAAATGTGATTTGGTTGGCATAAAAAGTCATGAAAAAGTAGTGGAATTTTGAACCTCAGAGCCTGTACGCACCCTGTAAACTGCAACTATCTCATCTTTTTTGCAGTGAAGCAAGACAAGTATAATTGTACTTCATGCTTATGTGTTTTAAGCTTGAACTTTATAACTATTGCTTGAGACAGGCATCAGTTGCCTCTTTGTATTGTTAGAGCTTCTTGTTCAATGTTTCAACTACAAGTAATTGAAATAACTTTTTTTCATAATTAAGCAGCTGTCCCGCCCCCTGAAATAGCCTTATTATTTACTTCACGGAATAAAGTTCTGTTCTTGCAACAAAATGTGTCGTTAGGCCTTCTGCTTTATGAAGCATTTAGTGTAGTTGCTATGCGCTCGTATCAATGAAACGTTTTGCGGTTAAACCACCAGTTCTAATAGTAATGAAGGATTTTGTACAGCTTGATGGTCTAGTGTTACACGATCTAATTTTAAAAACGTCAAGTACAGCACCACCACTTGCTATTTACTTTTTGAATTTTCTAGTGCAGCTCCGATGTTTATGATGTAAAATGAAATTGTGTTCGTATGTCAGGTGTGGAGGCGCTGGCACCGCAAGGTGAACGTGGGCCACAAGAGGTATGCCATCTGCTCTGCCATTGCTGCCTCTGGGTCTCCTGCCCTCGTCATGTCTAAGGGCCACCAGATCCAAAAGATCCGTGAAGTGCCCCTCGTTGTCGAAGACAAGCTTCAGGAGATCTCCAAGACCAAGGTATGTTAGTTATGACTTTTTGTGAATTTAATTGTTGATTATTACAGAAGTGTTTTAGGATGCCTTTTGTGCGTGTTGTGCATATATACATATACCGGGCTTATCCTTCCTATGGGAGGGTAGCCGACAGCAGGCCACAATCACCACACTTAGTCACTAGGAGGCGAGAGAGGCAGCACTGGCCGCACCTGAACTGCCAGGATCAGCAGCAGCCCAGCACAACCACCTTCCACAGTCAGGCCCGACAGCCACAGCTGGTTTACTCCGACCGCTTCATGTGCAGCCCCTCCCCCCGCACATGACAGGTCAACCCCATCACACGCGGGCAGCTTCCAGTAACGCGTCAAAAATAAAATTACCTCCTTATACACTACCCCCACTCACCTCTGTCCGCAGCCATCCCTCTCGCCACGTCCACAGTCAGACCCCTCTCATACAAAGCACGTCGCACCCCATCCATCCAACTCATTCGTGGTCTACCTCGCGCTCGAAGACCACTCACTTCCGACATATATATATTTTCACCAGCCGCTCAGCATTCATTTTTTCTACATGCCCAAACCATCCAAGCACTCTTTCATCCACTCGTCTGCTCAACTTTTTGATAACATCCGTCTGCCCCCTAACCAACTCATTCTTGATCCTATCTCTTCTAGTTACTCCATACATGCTCCTCAAACACTTCATCTCAAACACATCCAACTTCCTCCTCTCAGCTGCTCTCAACCCCCAGGACTCTGCTCCATACAACAAAACTGGCACAATCAAACTTTCATACAGTCCCCTCTTAGCATTCATACTCAATACTCCTGCATTCAAAAACTTTCCTCATTGCACCCAATGTCTTACAACCTTCACTCACTCGATGCTTCACTTCTACTTCCATACTATCCTTAACAGTCACATCCGACCCGAGGTACCTAAAATGCTCTACCTCCTCTAAAACTTCCCCATTCAACCTCACATCCAAAGTTCCGAACACTCCACCTCTTGAACATCTCGTCACCTTACTTTTATTTACATTTACCCTCAATTTCCGCCTTTCGCACACTCTACCAAACTCTGCAACCAGTCTCCTCAGTTTTTCCTCTGAATCAGCCACAAGCGCTGTATCATCTGCAAACAACAGCTGACACTTCCCAATCATACCATTTCGTCCCACCAACTGCGCACCTTTTCCCAACACTCTGACATTCACTTCTCTCACCACACCATCCATAAACAAATTAAACAACCACGGCGACATCACACATCCCTGTCTCAGACCTGTCACAACTGGGAACCATTCACTCACCTCATTCCCTACTCTCACACATGCTCTGCTATCAATGTAGAAACTCTTGATCGCATTCAACAGTCTCCCACCCACTCCATACAAACTTACCACTTGCCATAGAGCCTCGCGATCCACTCTGTCATACGCCTTCTCTAGATCCATAAATGCCCAATATACATCCTTTCCCTTTAATAAGTATTTTTCATTCACCTGCCTCACAGCAAACATTTGATCCACACAACCTCTACCACACCTAAAACCACACAGTTCTTCAGCAAGCACACGATCCGTCAACACTCTCACTCTTCCAATTAACACTCTTCCATACAGCTTCCCAACGACACTCAGTAGACTTATACCCCTAGAATTACTGCACTCATACCTGTCACCTTTCCCCTTGTACAACAGAACTACGCACGCGCTACTCCAATCAACCGGCACTTTACTAGCCTCGAAACACACATTTAATAAACGCACCAACCATTCTATAACCACATTTCCTCCTTTCTTTAGACATTCAACCGTGCAGCCATCCAAACCTGGAGCTTTCCCATTTTTCATTTCATCCAACGCACATCTCACCTCTGCACTTCTTATTCGACTTTTATTCACTTCACCAAACACAGGCATCCTAACATCACTTCCAACAGCTACTACTCTCGCAATCCTATCATCCCTCACGTTCAGCAGTTCCTCAAAATACTCCGCCCATCTCTTTCTCACATCACAACTTTCCACTAGCAGCCTACCATTTGTATCCTTCACTCTTGCCTCATTCTCCACCTGACCCTTCATAATTCTCTTCACTTCCTTCCAGAAAACCTTCCTTCTCTCCATGAAATCCCCTCCCAACTTCCTCCACCATTCCTCATCCGCCGCCCTCTTCGCTCTCCTTACCATTCTTTGTACCTCTTTCTTCCTCTCCTTATACTCATCAAAATTTTGCTGGTTGCCTCGTTGCAGCCACCTTTCGAACGCCCCCCGCTTTCTTTTCACAGCCGCTCCTACTTCTCCGTTCCACCATTCACTCCCCTTTCTAATCTCCCCTCCAACCTTCCTTACCCCACACACTTCCCTTGCACATTTTTCCACCGCATCTTTAAACAACTTCCATTCCCCTTCCACTCCACCCACCTCGCTTTCCTTCACCCTCCCATACTCCACTTTCATCTTCTCCTGATACTCACACTCAAGCTCAGAATCATGTAACTTGCTTACATTTAACACCTCCCTTCCACTCCTCCTTTTTACACCTCCCCACATTCCACTCTCAGCTTTCCTTCCACCAAATAATGATCCGAAATCCCATTCATCTCACCACGGAACACATGCACATCGAGCAAACGACCCATCACTCCCCTGCTAACGAAAATATAATCCATCAATGCTCTCTCCTCAATCACACCTCCATTCGTCCTCACAAATGTATACTTGTTTATACTTTTTTTCTGAAACAAACTATTCCCAACCACTAACTCACTCTCCACACATAACCCCACCAAGAAATCCCCACTCTCATTCACCCCAGCTACTCCGTACTTACCAACAACACCATCCACCACCTCATCACCCACTCTTGCATTCAGGTCCCCCATCACCACAACTCTACAACCACTCCCCACTCTAGCCACACACTCGGTCAATTTCTCCCAAAACTCCTCTCTCTCTTCCCCACTCCTTTCCGATCCCGGTCCGTACGCGCTCACAAACACCCATGCCTCTTCCCCCCATTTCACTCGCACCCACATTATTCTTGATCACACCTCACCCCATTCAACTACTTTCTCTCGGATTCTTACACTCAATAATATAGCCACACTCTCTCTTGCATGTCCCCCACGTACTCCAGACACTCTCCCTCCCACACTCCCAAACATCAACTCACCACTACCCTTCAATTTCGTCTCACTCAAGGCCAATACATCCATCTTCCGGTTTAACATCATTCTTCCGATCTCCTCCTTCTTACTCTCAGTTGCTCTACTTCCACACCCCCTTACATTCAAAGATCCTAGTACTAGGGTTTGAGTGGTCTTTCGACCTCTCTCACCCCCTTCATTGGCCTGCTGCCTCTCGGGAAAATCATTACAGAGAAGGGGATCCCCAGTCCCCTCGCTCCGTCCACTATAGTCGCCTCTTACGACACGCAGCGGACCACGGTGGGAGAATTCTAACCCCCCCTCCACAGGGGGTGCGTGTTGTGGTTGAAATAAATATCGCATTCTAGTGTATTTAAAAAGTGCTTTGGTTGTCGGTGGCGAATTTAAAGAGATCTGAAAATGAGCTCTTGTTTAAAATAATTATTCTCTTGTCAATTCGAAAAGGCCTACGAATTACTTGTATTTGACTGTACGAAATTTCTGACAGCAAGAAGCTGTTGTAATGAACATAAAGCCGGGTGGGAAAATAATAGGTGACAAGTTCTTGTACAATGTGATGGCTTTGAAGGGTATCAGTAATACACTGGCCAGAGATTTTAGGCAAAGACGACCTTTTCTGGGACGTAGACCACGGTAGAGGAAACAAGGTAGGTTCAAACTAGTCGTTTTTCGTTGACGGAGTGGTTTTGCTGACGTCACGGCGATGAACCAATAGCAGCGCTCATATTGCATCTGGTAGCACTGCTACCCCCAAATTTGGCTCCTCCATTAGGCTAGCGACATGGGAGTTTTGGTGACGTCATAGTTTGTTTGAAATAAAGCCTTTCTATTAGCCAGCCGAACAAGAGGTGTATTTTCTCCTATAGAAATGACCCTACCTTGTTTTCTCTACTGTGACGTTGACTTTTTCAAAAATTTGATGCCTTTTACGTTTTTTGTTGAGTTTTCTGGAGTGTAAATGTCACTTGAAGTCTGTATTATCCTACAGAATTGCCTGGCTCTGCATATGCGCTCAGAAATGAACTTCAGATTTCTATTGGGTTTGTTAGTTTACTAGTGAACATCTTGAATACTAAAAACTCGCATCAAACTACCTATTAATACTTATTTACCTACTAAAAACTCCCATGTTTTTATATATGCGTAATGCGATTGTCTTTCATGGCGGTCTGGGTGCGAGCCAGTTATTTTCCGCTGTGTTCTCATGAAGCACGTTCATCTGTGCAGGAAGCCGTTGCCTTCCTGAAGAAGCACAAGGCCTGGTCCGATGTGCTCAAGGTGTACAAGAGCCAGCGCCAACGTGCGGGTAAGGGTAAGATGAGGAACCGTCGCCGTGTGCAGCGTCGTGGTCCCCTTATCATCTACGACAAGAACCAGGGCCTCAGCCTGGCCTTCCGTAACATCCCCGGTGTCGAGACCCTGTCTGTAGATCGCCTCAACCTCCTCAAGCTCGCTCCCGGCGGTCACGTTGGAAGGTAGGCGTCTCTGTCCTGTTATCGTAAATTGTGATGAAATCCAAGATATTAGGGAAACTAAAGTTTTCAAGTCAAAATTATTTCACTTAATGTACTCTTGTTATCCTAACCGTTGTTCTTTGTGTTGAAATTTCATGTGTAAATCGGTCTATTTGTTATTCAGGTAATTCTAAATGATAATTTCCTCGTTTCAACCAGGTTCTGCATCTGGACCGAGTCGGCTTTCCAAAAACTGGATTCCATTTTCGGAACATACACTAAGAAGTCGACGGTGAAGAAGGACTTCAATCTGCCCCAGTCCATCATGAACACCGCTGACCTCATGAAGGTGCTGAAGCACCCTGAAATTCAGCGTCATCTCCGCACCCCGAGGTTAGTGTCTCGATTGCCCTTTCTCTGCTGAACTAGTTCCATCCCTTGTTCACGTAATTGATTTATTTTACAAAGTAATCACGTGTTTTTCTGTATTCGTTAATTTACCAGTTCTTTCCTGTAGTTTGTTATGTCGCTCTTGTAACTCGATTTTCAGTTGATTGAAACGTGAATATTTTTATTTGCTGATAAATTTGCGAAAACCGTGTGTGCATCGCTATTTTTAAGTGAAAAGTACCCAAGCTTCGCCTATTTACAGGGACTTTTTAGAGTTCTGATGAGCATCTCTTGAAGGTCCAGCATCATTTCCGCATATCTCCTGGTTCTAGAAAACACATTTCCATCTGATAACCATATTGTTCGAACACTCGAAGATCACTAGTTATTAAACGCATCTCTGGCGTAATGTTTGAGTTTTATAATTGTAGTAGAAATTTCGTTATAAAGGTTATTCTGCTCGGCCCTCAGGTTCTTCCGCCCCATGACCAAGACCAAGCTGAACCCTCTGCGCAACTACCGCGCCTTGCTGAAGCTCAACCCATACGCCGCCGTGCAGAAGAAGGAGGCTAGGGCTGTGCAGTTCCGTGCTGTGGCTGCCAAGGAAGAGAAGAGGCGCAAGCGCCGCGCGGTGAGTTCATCATCTCTAGGTCTAATTAATGTAGTGTTCCATGTGCTTTGTTCAACCTGTCCGCAATTGAGGATGATGGTTTCGCCTTAACTAAATTACATCATGTGATCTTATGAACCCTACCGGTGAGGGAAGAGTAATGAATGTTTGTGATAGCACTCGCTGAAGTTAGCGTAAAATAGTTAAGTTTTGGAATTATTTTTGAGTTTGAAAAACCTTCGTTTTCTATAACAGCAATAAATTCAATGGAACTTCTGTGTATGAACATCTTTATCTTAGTTACGAGTTTTGAAACTTGTGCACTTGAGCTTCAAATCGATTCTATTTGTAATCTGGATGATATTGTCTTCAAGTGCTTTTAATCGAAAGTCTGGATCACATTGTTTCATACGTTAGAATACGGTCGGGGAAAAATTGAAATCGTTCACTTGTTTTTCTTGTCCTGCTTCACTCAGGGATGCAATTAGAAATGGCTTCTTCTTAATTAAAGTAATTAATTTTATTCATATGTATTACTAAATCGTGCTTCTTGTTTTATAGGAAGAAGCCAAGGCCGAGAAGAAGACCCTGACTCGCGCCGAGAAGTTCAAGGCCATCAAGGCGATCTGGAAGTCCACCCCCGAATACGTCGCACAAGTCGCCGAGCTTAAGAAGGTGCGCCAGCAGCGCGTTGCCAAGAACATCCGCCTGGCTGAGATCAGGAAAAAGAGGCACCGTGAGATTAAGAAGGCCAATCCTGGCCTCAAGAAGCGCGCTGTGTACAAGGGTAAGAACCCCAAGAATCCCCGCTTCAAGAAGGGACACGGTCCTCCTCCCGCCGGTACCGCCGCTGCCTTCAAGGCCGTCAACAAAATTCTGCCCAAGAAAGAGCATCTCAAGAGGGTGAAGAAGATCGCTTCTCAAGCCAAGGGAAAGAAGAAGGCCGGCAAGGTTGCTGCCAAGAAGTAGACCAATAAAGTGTCTTCGGGACACGTTTTTTCTTTAAATCCTGCCTTTTTCGTTTCGGTTTTGAAAGAGCCGATTATTTTGAAAATGAGTTTGTATAGTTTAATGCTGGAAAACTTTACCAGACTTCAGAATTATTTTCTACGAACCTGTAAATTAACTTCAGGGCAGAAATAGCCTTCGAATACGTGCCTTCGGCATTATAGGAAATTTCACTGTTCCCTTTACCAATTTTACTGGTATCTAATTGAACTAATTATAATTGTGATAAGGGGAACATTAAAACAAAATAGACAAGGATTTGATTGTATGGTACCTTCATTAATTTGTCTGTACCTAGCCGACCCGCACCTTCCCGAGGTGATACCGTTAGTATAGCCAGCTGCGTTCTTGTACAATCTAGATTGTAACTGATTATATTGCTTATAAATTTTTCCATTCAACTAGTTTTCTGGCTAGAACCAACGCGGGCGGTGCCCTTTACCATCAGGGTCTTTTTCTGTATTTTTGGAGTAGTATTAGGAAATCTTAATTGTAATATAGGGTGTTAGTACGTAAATTTTGTTTGTGGGCCCTTGCCTAGCAAGGACCCCTCCCTCTTTTTCTGTAAAACTTGGAAGATGGAACCTACACAACCGATGGAAACGTCAGTGGAGGGACCTCTGAGAGCGTCAGTTGTCGGAGGAACCTACCAGAAAAAGAAGATAAAATACGTCCCTTTCCAACTTACTGAAGGACAGTACTTCCCGAGGTACTTTGCTCTAAACTTCGAAGCAGAGAAAAAAAAAGACCGTGAATCCCTTTGCAATCATAGAAGAAATCATGACTCTAACCGGAGAAAAACCCAAAAGACTCTTCAGTGTGAGCAGGGAAGTGATAGTGGTGGAGGTGCGGAGCGAGCGTCAGGCGGGGAGGATGGCGGAGCTCACCAGTGTTGAAGATGTGCCGTGCCGGACCGAAGAGTATAATCGTTTCAACCACTCGGTGGGACTGATATACATTAACGAATTTGACATCACTGATCTAGAAGACTTCAAAATGGGACTTCAGGAGGAATACAATGTGGAAGATGTAACCCCAGCAACTTTTATCAAATCTCGAAATCCTGAAACGCAAGCTTTCCTTGTATCATTCAGACAGCAATATGTACCACACAATATATATATTCCAGGAGAAAGACAAGATACCAGAGTGTACCCATTCCAAAACAAACCCATGATGTGTCAACACTGCCAAATGTATGGACACACAGCAAAGAGATGCCGCAGCAGCGTAACCATATGCAGGAGATGTGCAAGCATCGGCCACTCCATCCACAACTGCGAGTCTACCGAAGAGAAATGCCACCATTGTGGAGGCTCACGCAGCAGGAAGTAACCTGTGTAAGAGAGAGTTGGAGGAGAGGAACGTGTTGCAGATAATACAAAGAGAGAAGGTAACTTTGCGAAGGGCCAAGCAAATCAATGAGGGTACTACAGAAACTGGAGCAATGGGACCAGCCAGCAAATATATCACACATTTCGACTGTAAAATGAACGAGTTCGACAGGCGAAAAATGTCTCCATGGCATCTAGAAAAATGCATTGCAAACCACCTTGGGAGCAAGCCGATATCCATAAGATCAAGTAGTAAAACGGTGTTCACCGTGGAAGTGAATAATGCTGAACAAAGCCAAAAAATGAAGCAACTTAAAGAATTGAACGAACTGCCAGTTACTGTGGAGGAGAACCTCAAGTTTGGTATCAATAAAGGTCTGATTTACATCTACGAATACAATATGAACAACTTCGAGCAGTTCAAACGAGGGCTATTGGAAAAATGTGGAATACAAGATGCCGTTGAGGCAAGTGGGATAAAACCCAGCAACGTACACGCGAAACCCTTACTCATCTCCTTCAGACAGTCACCAATACCGGAATACCTCGATATACCTGGGGAACAAGCAAAAACATAAGTTTATGAAATCAAACCAAAACCAATAATGTGCAAAAAATGTCTCGAATATGGCCATGGGATAAAATACTGCCAAGGAGAAGAAACCTGCTCAAGATGCAGTGAGCTAGGACACGCAATAAACCGCTGTAGCTCTGAAGTAACTACCTGCTACCACTGTGGGGACGGACATATGGCGGGCGATAAAGCTTGTCAGAAGGAAGGAGGAAGAGGAAATAATGATCATACAGAGCAGAGAAAGAGTCTCCAAAGGACAAGCTAAACTGTTGTTCAAACAAAGAAATCCGCATTTTACAATGAATTACTCAAGGGTTGTTACTAAAGGTAGCATTGGGGATGCAACTGGTACCGTCAACACTAAAAAGCGACAGCGCTCAGGAGACGAGGAAGCAGAAATAACAAGCCCTAAACAAAAAGCAGAAGATCCTGGAGACAATGTGGTGGGCAGAGGAAGCGGATGGCAGGCTGTTCGTGAAAGAACGAGCGGTAGGACGGAAGTAGTCTGCGAAAGTCCCACCACTGGAAGAATATACACCACCACAGTCGACCTTCATCTAAAGTCGACCACCCCAGAGGAAGAAAAGAAAAACCGAAGCAAAGATGAAGACAAAAACTCCGGGAATAAACACAAACAAGAGAAAAGTGGTACAGACGCTGACAGAGACATGTATGAGGAAGAGCTGAGACAATCTAATTCACTGGGAAAGACCAAACCACACTTTAAATCGCGCGACACATCAGGAGAGAACCGTGGACGGAGATCTCCTAGAAAAGGCCGAGCAGGTGAGAATGATCAACGAAAACATGAAAATCGCGGAAGGAAATGGCGATAGGAGCTGAAGAAGGAACCGAAATCTTTTTACAATGGAATCTCCAAGGAATGACCTCATCCAAAGAAGATCTAATTCACTTAATAGATACATATAAACCGGCTGTGGTAGCAGTCCAGGAAACTTTCTATGGCAATAATTTTATATCTCCAATAGCTGGATACAATGGTTTATGCAAACAAGGCCACTTTAATAATAGATTTCATGGAGGAGTAGCTCTGTATATTCACTCATCAATACCAACCCAGGAACTCAAGATTCAAACATCCCTTCAAATCATAAGCGCAAGAATACACCTAACTTGTTATAAAATAATTACAGTTGCATCTATATACCTGCCGCCAGGTTCCAATATTAACCTCAACGAGCTGTCTGCCGTTTTGAGCGAATTACCAAAGCCGGTCGTTGTGATGGGAGATTTCAACGCTCACCACACCGACTGGGGGAACAAAACAACTGACCGCCGGGGGCGCTTGCTGCAGAACATCCTCAATCATAATAACATTAATATCTTAAACGACTTCTCGGCCACGCACATATCAGGCACGGTTATAGATTTAGCACTGATATCGTCCGATATGACCCCTGACTTAGACTTCGCAGTGCTTTCTTCTGTATTAAGTAGTGACCACTATCCGATAATATTGTCAGTAACTATACATTCAAAGGATGGGAAAGGAGAAACCGAAGGATGGAACTTCAAAAAGGGATATTGGAAGGACTACAAGCTGGATACCTCGTGGAGACACGTTCAGCATCAGCAACTGCCAGAATGTCCCAAAAAGGCAATAGAGGAGTTGTACAACCGCTTCGAAAGCGTTCGGGAAAAATGGGTACCTCAATATAAGGTTAGACGCCACTTCGCAAAACCTTGGTGGACGCCCGAATGCAAGAGGGCGTGGCGAGAACGGGAAAAGCGATACAGGGACTACAAGCGAACCGGTGAACTGCAAGATAAAGTGAAGTGGAAAAAAGCGAGAGCAGAAGCAACACGCACTTTCAGAGAGGCGAAGCTGAACAGCTGGCGTGAGTACGTGTCATCGCTGAACACCACCACTCCAAGCAGTTGCATTTGGGAACGGATAAATAGAATCCGCGGCAGAGCTAAGAGACAAATAAATATGTTAAAAGATGGAAACCGCATCGTCTCAACCACTCCCGACATTGCAGCAAAACTTTCAGAAACATTCGCGCACACATCGAGCGAGGAAAACTATTCCAGTGAGTTCCGCCAATACAATCAACAAGTTGAACAAATTCCAGTGGATTTCACGAGCAGCAATGACGAACTGTATAATATCCCATTCACCATCCTTGAACTAACATCAGCAATCAGGAGCAATAAAATCACAACCCCAGGACCGGATAACATAAGCAATTTGATGATAAAAAATATGCCTGATAACGCTCACGAGTACTTATTGAAAGTTTATAACAAGATATGGATGGATGAATACATATATCCTCCATGGAAAGAAGCAATCGTCCTACCTATACCCAAACCAGGAAAAGACCACTCCGACCTCAAAAATTATAGACCTATCTCTTTGACAAGCTGCCTGTGCAAAACAATGGAAAAAATGATAAACCGGAGATTAACTGAATACCTAGAAAATAATAAAATTTTTGCTGACATACAGTGTGGCTTTCGGAAGCACCGTGCTACTATTGATCATCTTGTCAGATTCGACACATATGTACGACAATCACTCGCCACCGACAAGTATGTGATGGCTGTCTTCTTCGACCTGGAGAAGGCGTATGACATGACATGGCGTCATGGCATATTGAGGGACTTGTACACAGCAGGCCTGAGAGGAAGGCTGCCAAACTTCATTCGGGAATTTTTGAAAAACCGCACTTTCCGAGTAAAAGTAGGAGATATAATATCAACACCTAAGCAACTTGTTAATGGGACGCCACAAGGGAGCACGTTGAGTGTGACTCTGTTTGCTATGAAAATTAATTCACTATCAAAAGAAATTCCTGAAAGGGTTTTTAGCTCCCTATTTGTCGACGATCTGCTCATTTCATTTGCAGATTATAGTAAAACTAAAGTACAAGAAACCTTGCAAACTACAATCAACCAAATCACCAAGTGGGCAAGATACAACGGATTCAGATTTTCAACGACCAAAACAACAGCAATGCAGTTCTACAAGGGAAGCGAACCAATAATTGTTCCGACTCTACAACTTGAAGGTCACAACATACCGAACGTCGAAAACACAAAATTTTTGGGGCTTGAGTGGGACAGGAAACTCAACTGGACACTACACATTCAGAAAATCAAAGCAAAATGTTACAAGGACTTGAACTTGCTCAAGTCGGTTTCCTCCTATGCATGGGGAGCGGACCAAGAAATCCTGATGAGACTATATAGGTCCTTGATCCGTCCAAAAATAGATTATGGTTGCCTAGTTTATGGATCAGCAAACACCACAGCGCTGAAGGAACTGGATGTAATCACGAATGAAGCGATGCGAATCAGCACAGGAGCCTTTAAAACTACTCCAATTCAGAATCTGAACATCATAACTAATGAGCCACACCTTGAATTGAGGAGAAAGGAGCTACTCTTGCGATACTATTTCAAATTAAAATGTCACTTCCTTAACCCTGCTTACCGTTGTGTTAACGATTCAAACCTGGAATTATTCTTCCGAAGCCGTGAACGCTACCCGAAGTCAGTCATCACTAGACTCCACCAAACTTTGAATGTGTACAGAGTTCCAACACAGCCAGTCCAACCTTTTTTCACCCCTACAATATATTCTTGGATTCAGCAGCGACCGAAGATTGACGGAAATAGAGCAACCCTGAGAAAAGATGAAGTAAGTCCAGTGCTACTGAAACGCATGCATGAGGAAACTGAGAACAACTATGGTGATTGTAAACTAATTTTCACGGATGGGTCAAAGTCGCAGACCGGGGTTGGTGCAGCAGCGGTGATGGACAACGTCATAAGAAGAATCTCAATACCAATAGTCGCAAGCGTAATGACAGCAGAACTGCATGCAATCAAACTGGCTGTTAACATAATCAAAGAAACACAATTTGACAATTTCGTGATATTTAGCGACTCGATGAGCTGCATTCAAGCAATTGAAAATAACAGCACTGAAGACAACCAACTTCTCAATAGAATATTGCAAGATATGCATCGAATCATCCTTGAAGGGAAAAACATCACCATCTGCTGGGTACCAGCCCACGTGGGCATTGATGGGAACGAGAAGGCAGACAGAGCAGCCAAGGAAGCCGCTACGAGACCAGCTGAGTTCGCCCTCGTCCCATACAAGGATTGGTTTTCATTGATCAGGAAGAGGACATTTGAAATATGGAGCGATGCGTGGCAGATGGAACGAAGCGATCTGAGAGAAATGAAGAATAACCCTGGGAGGTAGAAAGTGAGCAAGCACAAGTTGAACCGACAGGAAGAAGTTATCAATAGACTCCGACTAAAACATACTGCCTTGACCCATAGCTATTTGTTAAACCCAGATGCCCTTGGCCAGAGACCTATATGCGGTTGGTGCGGTGACGCAGTTTTAACGATAAAACACATCATTGAAGCATGTCCAGCCCTAAAGCAACCAAGAAGGAACATCCTGTGTGATAGTACCAATGGAAACAAAGTTGGAGACTTACTGAAGGACGGTGGCCCAATAGGTAGAGTTTTGGAATACGTTAAAACAATTAATGTATTTGCTAACTTATAAGTTCCATCATTCATTCTAGAATCTGTTTGGGTATACTAAAGGACTTGCTCTGTAAATTGGGAATAATTTCCTTGATCTGGCGGTGTCTATAAAGTCGCAATATGGCCGGGCGCACTACGTTTCTACCCCTGGGGGTTTCAGCGTGGGTAAGGCGCCTGGCCATAAATGGGTGGGCAGCTGAAACCCCCATCGGGGTCTGGCTGCCCTATGTGTTCAGGTGTACGAGGCCTGTCTAAAAAGTATCCGACCTTTGGCCAGAAAAAATATTTCGAATACCTGTCGGAGTTGGGACCCTAATCCCCTTCAAAGTAGGCTCCTTGTGCTTCCACACACTTAGCCCACCGATCCTTCCACTGCCGGAAACACCTCTGGAAGTCTTCTTTTGGAATGGTGTTCAGCTCTGTCGTCGCGTTCCGCATTATCTCTTCTCTACTCTCAAAACGGGATCCTTTCAGTGGTGTCTTCAATTTTGGAAACAACCAGAAGTCGCAAGGAGCCAGGTCTGGAGAGTAGGGAGGTTGGCGAACGGTCGTAATTCCATGTTTGGCCAAGAAATTGCGGATCAAATGGGATGAATGTGCGGGCGCGTTGTCGTGATGCAAGTGCCAGTTGTTCGCAGTCCACATGTCTGGTCTTTTGCGCCGAACTGCATCACGAAGTCGCCGGAGAACATCCTGATAGTACTCCTTTGTCACTGTTTGTCCTTCCGGTGCGTATTCGTGATGCACAATTCCACGGACATCAAAGAAAACAGTCAGCATCGAAGGAGTCAAACAGGCAATGCGACGATGGAGCTGAACACCATTCTAAAAAAAAACTACCAGAGGTGTTTCCAGCAGTGGAAGGATCGGTGGGCTAAGTGTGTGCAAGCACAAGGGGCATACTTTGAAGGGGATTAGGGTCCCAACTCCGACAGGTATTCGAAATATTTTTTCTGGCCAAAGGTCGGATACTTTTTAGACAGGCCTCGTACTTGAAGTGGTGGATTGTAATACCAACAATCGATTGTGACTTTCATATGATGCAGGTAATGTGTGGAATTTTGAAGTGTATTTTGTGGATGCTTAGCGATGTAATGTAATCTGAAGTCCTGGTAAACTTGTATTGTTGTGGTTTAACTTTGGCCTGAATGCCAAAGCGACAGCTAAATAGTTTATGACCGAAGCTGTCGTTAAATGAGTTATTATTATTATTATTATTCGGCTTTATACAAAAAAAAATAACTTCAGAGGTGGCTAAGGCATGGAAGTTTCAAATAAGAATCGCTTAATATATTCATTCGCTTTATGGGAAAAATACCGCTAATTTTTCTATCGCTAGAAATTCCCATTAGTAGATTCGTGATGGGATTTGATGCCGGTGGTTCATATACGGTCGCATATCCATTTAAATGATCAGCTTCCTTATCTCAAACAGTATTTGGCGGTATAGTGTAACCAGTCAATTCCTTGTACGTATGCTATTTTTCAAATTCAATTCAAATTAAAGCCAAAGCTAAGGTTGCAAATAGCTTGAGACTTGAGTAGAACGTTACCTTAACTTTTTCATCTCAGTGCAGTAGGCGTAGGAACAAAAACAGACCAAAAGCTAGACAAGTGTTCGTACAGTATTATGCTTACGTCGGTTCCCATGACAAGTACACAGGCTTTATTATGAATAGAACTAAGCGGAAACGAAGGGTTAATTTGACTGATTGTCTACAATTGCAGATGATTCAGAGGTTCTTATTGCCGTAGCGCAGGGGATAGGCAACAGACTTTGTACGAGAATGAATGACCATGGTAAGATCTCTCCTAAATTAGCGCTAGTTAACCAGAATTTTGGTCAGCGTCAGACACATTCTTGCTGAGTGCCCGAGATATGCAGCTGACCGAAAAGTATGATTACCAAACCTCCGTCTTTTTGGGAAATTTCACTGTTCCCTTTACCAATTATACTGGTATCTAATTGAACTGATTATAATTGTGTTAAAGGGAACATTAAAACAAAACAGACAAGGATTTGATTGTATGGTACCTTCATTAATTTGTCTGTACCTAGCCGACCCGCACCTTCCCGAGGTGATACCGTTAGTATAGCCAGCTGCGTAAGTGTACAATTTATATTGTAACTGATTATATTTAGCAAATAAAATGGGATCGCCGTGTAAAGGATCAAGAAAAAGTACCGTTTCAGAAATCTATTTGCTTCTTCGAGCAAGTTATCAAGAATTTTAAATTGTGTGGAAGCTTTGCGCTTGGCGGCAATGGTACGAGTTGGGGCAGGCTACACGAGCAGCCACCTCACCCCCCAGGCCCGCCGCTCGCCGTTCCAACTCAATCCACAATCCAAGAACTATAAACCGAGCCGGAACTTTGCGCTTGGCGGCAAATGGTACGAGTTGGAGGGCAGGCTTACACGAGCAGCCACCTCACTGCCCAGGCCGCCGCTCGCCGTTCCCTCCTTGAGTCTCCAAGCGCTGGAAGTAAAAAATGAGTGAACATACAGGTACTTTATCCTTAATTGCCTGAAAAAGAATTTACGTAATTAATTTTAGTTTGTTTGATGAGCCACCATCAAACGCGATCCATCAATATATTGCTCAGAATAATGCGTGATAATGGTTCGAGTCCTAAAGGAAATCTCCATGATATAAATGGCAGGGGTTCGGAAACTTTAGGGGTTTGGCAAGTCCGGCAAGCTTCCTCACCTCATGGCATAACGCCACGAGATGTAGATCCCCTGGTAGTGGATTTACGTCCGCCTGTCCCCAGTCTGGTAAGTGGACGCAGCGTGGAAGTCCAGCGCCTCCAGCAGGTAAGTGTGGAGCAGCGTGGAAGTCAAGCGCCTCCAGCAGGTAAGTGTGGAGCAGCGTGCTCCCCGTAGATTACGTAGGATATGGCATTAAATGAGCAGTTTACGCCGATGGTGGTGCCCGATTGGAGGTCTGTGAAAAGTCTGATTATTCGGTGCTAATGCACGCTTAAGTATTCTTCTTATCGATCGTCCGGCGCTAAGAAGAACGGAAACTGCCGGGCCAAGAATTTGTTCCCTACATCCTGCCCTTTAAATCATGAAAATAATTTTACTAACCTGATGTTCTTAAATCTAGCTTAAATCTAATAGGCGAGCTGGCAGAAGAAAATAAACAAGGCAGCTCGCCGAACTAAGGCTAGAAGGCTAGAATTAAGGCTCCATTGAACTAGTTTTCTGGCTAGAACCAACGCGGGCGGTGCCCTTTACCATCAGGGTCTTTTTCCTTATTTTTGGAGTAGTATTAAGAAATCTTAATTGTAACAGGGTGTTAATACGTAAATTTTGTTTGTGGGCCCTTGCCTAGCAAGTACCCCTCCCTCTTTTTCTGTAAAACTTGAAAGATGGAAACGTCAGTGGAGGGACCTCTGAGAACGTCAGTTATCGGAGGACCCTACCAGAAGAAGATAAATACGTCCCTTTCCAACTTCCGGAAGAACAGTACTTCCCGAGGTACTTCGCTATAAACTTCGAAGCGGAGAAGAAGAAGACTGTGAATCCCTTTGCAATCATGGAAAAAATCATGACTCTAACAGGAGAGAAACCCAAAAGACTCTTCAGTGTGAGCAGGGAAGTGATGGTGGTGGAAGTGCGGAGCGAGCGTCAGGCGGGGAAGATGGTGGAGCTCAACAGTGTTGAGGATGTGCCGTGCCGGATCGAAGAGTACAATCGTTTCAACCACTCGGTGGGACTGATATACATCAACGAATTTGACATCACTGATCTTGAAGACTTCAAGACGGGACTTCAGGAGGAATACAATGTGGAAGATGTAACCCCAGCAACTTTTATCAAATCTCGAAATCCTGAAACGCAAGCTTTCCTTATATCATTCAGACAGCAATATGTACCATACAATATATATATTCCAAGAGAAAGACAAGATACCAGAGTGTACCCATTCCAAAACAAACCCATGATGTGCCATAACTGTCAAATGTATGGACACACAGCAAAGAGATGCCGCAGCAGCGTAACCATATGCAGGAGATGTGCAAGCATCGGCCACTCCAAAACCGGTGTTCAAAACCATCTCGTTAGCAGCGGAACGGCCCGGAAACAGACTCTGTGTGTCTTTTCTGATCTTTTCAAAGCCTACGACACTGTCTGGAGGCACGGGATCCTGCAGCGTGTGCATGAATGCGGCCTCCAATGTAATATGGCGATGTACCTACAGCAGTTCCTGAGGGAGAGAACTTTTCGTGTCAAAGTGGGTAATGTTCTATCCCCGCTGCAAATCCAACAGGAGGGCCTTCCACAAGGGAGTGTGATGAGTTGTTCGCTTTTCTCCATCGCACTCAACGGAATCACATCTAACTTGCCAGCTGGTGTTGCCTCGTCATTATACGTTGATGACTTTATGATATACTCCTCTTCAACTCTTTTGCCGTCGTTGACACGTCGGATACAGCTGGCAATAAACAATGTGAACTACTGGGCTGGACAGAACGGATTTAGCTTTTCACCTACCAAATCCGCAGCTCTTCTCTTTCAAGGCCGCCGTCGACACGACCCTCCGCAGTTGTTGCTTCGTGGGGAGCCGATTAATTTCATGCACAGTGCCAAGCTCCTCGGAATGATTTTTGACGACAAGCTATCGTGGAAGCCTCACTTGGCTTTCCTCAGGGCGGACTGTACCAGAAGGATGAACCTTCTAAAATGTGTCTCTGGACTATCCTGGGGAGCAGATCGTGCCACGCTGCTTCGTCTGTACCGAACGCTTATTAGGAGTAAACTGGATTATGGCGGCATAATCTACCAACATGCAAGGGAAACTGCGCTAAGAACTCTGGATCCGGTACATAATGCAGCTATCAGACTCTGTACTGGTGCTTTCCGAACCTCTCCGACGGAGAGTCTGTATGTGGAGAGTGGTGCACCTCCTCTCTGGCTCCGTCGTGTGCAGCTGAGCGTGCAGTATCTTGCCCGACTTGATCAGCTGCCTCTGTCCCCAACGTGGGTCAGCGTACACGCACCTCTTGGACGGCACCTACCTTTCCCATATTTTCTACCTTCGTCTAGAGATTACCCGACATTGGTTGCCGCAATGCAGCTGAGACCCACGAGAGTCCTTCCGGTACTCTTTGACAACTCTCCAACATGGCGCCTACCAGTGGAGACTTTCTGCCCCGGGTGCAGGATGCCAAGAAAGGAGTCGATGCCAGCCAACTTTCTCAAGCATATCTTTATGGAGCATGTGCTGGAGGTGCATGGGGAGTCTTTTAAGATCCACACAGATGGTTCCAAGACGGGAATAGCTGTAGGTTGTGCTGCTGTTTCCGGAGAGATGGTGAGGGCTAGAAGATTGCTACCCGAGACCTCGAGCTTCACCGCGAAGCTCTATGGTGTCTTGGAGGCACTTCAACTAGTCAAGGAACACCCGCATGATAAATTCACTGTTTCTATTGACTCGAAAAGCGTCATTGACTCTGCTCAGGCTTATGATAGCACTCACCCCCTCATTGGTGAGATCGTATTGATGCTGGTGCAGCTTGTGCGTGAGCACAAACATGTGAAATTGTGTTGGGTGCCCGGACATGTGGGGGTGTCAGGCAATGAGAGAGCAGACCAGGAGGCGAAGCGTGTTGCGAATAGTAATGAGGAAACTCTAAATCAAATGGTACCCTTTCGGGACTACTATCCCGTGATCAAGGCTGCTGTAAGACGTCTGTGGCAACAGGAATGGGACAACAGAATGGACAACAAACTGAGAACTATTAAAGAAACGGTTCTGGAATGGCCCTCGTCGAGGTGTCGCGTCCGCCGGGTGGAAGTGCTGCTCTGCCGTCTTCGCATCGGACATACTCGACTGACCCACCGTTATCTAATGGAGCGACAACCGCAGCCGCGATGCGAGCGGTGTCACGTTTCTCTGACCGTCAAACACATACTTGCGGAGTGCCCGAGATATGCAGCTGACCGAAATGTATGCTTTCCAAACCTCCGTCTTTTTGCCGTGGATGAGTTGTTAACCAAGATGCTTGCGGAGATCGAACGTGTAACTTTCAATGTGGATGCTCTGGTGTTGTTTCTTGAGAAATGCAAATTGCTGTCGGAAATCTGATCGAACGTCGCACTTTATCATCCCTATCTTTGTTGTATTTGTTTGTCAATACTTTCACGTGCTTGGAAATGTGTGTACTCCATGTTGTACTACTTGAAGAGATTTAACGGGAGGCCGCGCTGTAAGGTATTATAGCCAGACTTAATATCGTTCTGGAAGTTTGAAGATGAAGAAACTGTAATATTGCCGGGCGCGCTGCGTTGATACCTCGGGGGTTTCAGCGTGGGTAAGGCGTCCGGCCATAAATGGGTGGGCAGCTGAAACCCCCTACGGGGTTAGGCTGCTAAGTGTGTTCGAATGTACTGTGTTGTGTACAAACTTTAATGGGGAGACGCTTGTAATCTTGAGTTGTAATTATGACCATGATGCTCCGATAATTTTGATGTTTCAAATAATAGCAATGTTCATCTTGTGTGCTTATTTGGAGGAGTCAGATATGAATTAAATTATGTGACCTTCGGTGCGATATAGTTAGAGTAACTGAAGCGCTAGCAAACCCATGTTACTACTACTACTACTACTACTACTACTTAGTTTCAGCACTCCAGACATGTTCTCCGACATTCTGTGAAGCGTGCTGGATGATACTCTTGGCAGTGACCACTTCCCCATTGTTATGGAAGTGAAGGAGTTTGCTCCAGTGCCAGTGGAACCTCGATACTGCATGAGGCGTGCCAACTGGGATACTTTTGAAGCCCTAACCCCGATGGAAAAAGTGGATGATCTGCTGGAGGTTGACGACATGGTGGAGCGATTTACCGGTACCCTCAAGAATGCTGCTGGTGCTGCTATCCCGGTGACTCGCGATGGTACACCAAAGTACCGTGCTCCTTGGTGGAACAATGACTGCGCTGTGGCAAACTTTGAGAGGCGGCAAGCCCTGAGACGCTCCAGGCGCACCGGCGAGCTCGGGGATATAATTGCCTACAAGCGAGCGAGCGAGAGCGAAGGCCCAATTTATCAAAGACGCTACTAGGCGCAATTCGTGGCGCAAATATGTTAGCAGCCTAAATACCGACACGCCTATGACGAAAATCTGGCAACGTGTGGGAAAGATGAAGGGAAAGTATAGTTGTGGCAGACCCTGTCTGGAACTAGACCGCGTACTCACGGCAGATCCACGGCGAGTGGCGACGGCGCTGGCTGATAGCTTCGCGCATAATAGCAGTGAAGCTCAATATCCATCTGCTTTTCGTGTGCACAAACGTCAAAGAGAGCAACATAAGCCAGACTTCGCTACAGAGGCAGTCTTCTCGTACAATGAGCCTTTCACCTTCCTTGAAATTTACCGCACCTTGAGAACTTGCAAAAATACTGCACCAGGCCCTGATGGGATCCATTATCAGATGCTGAAGAGGATGCATCCAACAGCATTACGTCAGCTCCTTCATATTTTTAATAAGGTTTGGAGGACACATGTATTCCCAAGTATTGGCGCACTGCAACAATCCTTGCCTTTGCCAAACCCCCAAAACCGGCCACCCGAGTAGACAATTACTGACCGATCGCTTTAACGAGCTGTGCGTGCAAACTGCTAGAGAGAATCGTAAACATTCGACTTGTCCGATGGCTGGAAGCAGAGGAAATCCTGAATCCTGCCCAATTCGGCTTCAGACAGCTTCGAGGGACCACGGATGCTGTTGTGAGGCTACAGAGCCATCTAGTCCAGAATGTTGCGGCTCGTAAGCAGAGCTTATGTGTCTTTTTTGACCTGCACAAAGCATATGATACCGTTTGGAGACATGGGATTCTAGAACGTGTTTATGGGTGTGGCCTTCGGGGCAATTTGGCCTTTTTTATCCAGCAATTCCTCCAGGAGAGAACTTTCCGTGTGAGGGTGGGAGCCACATTATCGCCTTGGCAAACCCAGCAGGAGGGACTACCCCAGGGTAGTGTGCTGAGCTGTACTCTCTTCTCTCTGGCCGTAAATGACATCACCTCCACACTGCCGGCCGATGTTTCGTCGTCATTGTATGTTGATGACTTCATGATCTACTCTTCATCAGCGTATTTGCCGGCACTGTCGCGCAGAGTGCGGTTGGCAATCAACGGTGTGAATGACTGGGCAACGGAAAATGGCTTCGTATTCTCCACTGGGAAGACTGTAGCCCTGCACTTTCAGGGACGATGCCGACGGAACCCTCCACAGCTACTGCTCCGGGGAGTACCGATAAACTTTGCTCATTGTGCTAAATTTCTGGGTATGACTATCGACGACAAACTATCGTGGAAACCCCACCTGGCCGAGCTGAAGTCAAACTGCAATAGGAGAATGAACCTGTTGAAATGTGTATCAGGCCTGGCGTGGGGAGCTGATCGTGTAACGTTGCTGCGCCTATACAGAACCCTGATCAGAAGTAAGCTGGACTATGGATGTACTGTATACCAGTATGTAAGGAAAACTACTTTATCAACGCTAGACCCGGTGCACCACACGGCCATAAGACTTTGCGCGGGCGCCTTTCGGACCTCCCCGTCGGTCAGTTTGTGTGTGGAGAGTGGAGAATCTCCCTTTGGCTCCGCCGTGTGCAGCTGAGCCTACAGTACTTGGTTCGTCTAGATCAGCTGCCCCTGTCTCCTACATGGAGAAGCGTGCACGCACCTTCCGGACGACATCTGCCTTTCCCGTATTGTCTGCCATCATCACTGAACTATCCTGCGCTGGGGGCTGCCATGCAGCTGGGACCCATGAGAGTGCAACCTGTACTTTTTGACTGCTCTCCGACATGGCGTGTCTCCGTGGAGAGTTTCTGCCCTGGATGTCGAATGCCTAAAAAGGAGTCGATGCCGGCTAACATCCTGAAGGGAATTTTCATGGAACACATACTGGAGAAACACGCCAACTCTGTGAAAATTTATACAGATGGCTCTAAGACAGGAGACGCTGTGGGATGTGCCGCTGTGTCCGGGGAAATAGTGAGGGCTAGGAGACTGATCCCAGAGACCTCGATTTTCTCAGCAGAGCTGTATGGTGTGATGGAAGCGCTACAGCTGATCGAGAAGCACGCATATCATTCTTTCACCGTCTTCGTAGACTCGAAAAGTGGAATAGATGCTGCTCAGATGTACAACAGTACCCACCCCATTATTGCGGAGATCGTCACAAAGCTGGCACGGCTTGTAAACGAACGAAGGAGTGTCGAGATATGCTGGGTACCCGCGCATGTAGGGATATCCGGCAATGAGAGAGCAGACCGGGAAGCTAAGCAAGCTGCTGGGTCAAGTGAGAGAACATTGAATTTGATGGTCCCTTCCCGTGATTATTGTCCTCGCATCAAGGCGGCGGTGAGGGATTTGTGGCAGCGAAACTGGATAGACACAACAAACAATAAATTGAGAAACATTAAGCTCACTGTTCGGGAGTGGTCATCATCTAGCTGCCGTGCCCGTCGAATGGAGGTGATACTCTGCCGCCTTCGCATTGGCCATACTCGCATAACGCACGGCCACCATATGGAGCGACAGCCGCAGCCGCAATGCGAACGGTGCCATGTTCCCCTGACTGTCGTACATTTTCTTGCTGAATGCCCAGGATACTCTGCTGCTCGCAATGTGTGTTTCCCAAATCTTCGTGGCTACGCGGAGGATGTGATGATTGGAATACTCAGGGAAAACGAACGCTCAGGCTTTAACGCAGCAGCGTTGCAGCTGTTCCTGGAGAAGTGCAAGCTATATACTGGGATTTAACAGGAAGCCACGCAGTAGTGCACTGTGACCATGCACGAAATCGTACTGGAAGATTGTAGATGAAGAAACTGCAATATGGCCGGGCGCACTACGTTGGTACCTAGGGGGGTTTCAGCGTGGGTAAGGCGTCCGGCCAAAGTTTAACTTCATTGACTGTAGCTAGAACCCCTCGGTGGGGTTCCAGCTACCCGCCCTCACTTTGGCTGAACACCTGATCCGTGCTGGAACCTCGCTCGACAGAGAGTTGAGGATATCAGCACAGTGCATTCGGCCATTTGCTCATTAAAGTTCGGGATGAGTGACTTCTAGTCAGGTGAAAAGCTCCCCGCTCGACGTGACCGAAGCCGAGTTGTGCCGACTCTTGAATAGAAATTCCAAGGTAGTGTCCGTCACACCTGGACTATCTCCACTTGTCCACTTTCACCTTTGCAGATTTCAGAAAACATTTTCCTCGAAATACTCCAGCACTCTACGGACAGGTTCTTCGTCCCGCAACATGTTTTCCGTATTAACATTCTTTCTGGTTTTCGATTTGAGTATTCGGTCTCTTGTTGGCTGCAGCGCTGTACATTCCTCCATGAAATGTTTCACAGTTAGAATCTCTATTCTACACCATCCGCATTTGGGTGGGTATCTGTCCAAAACGTGCGGGTCAAGAAGATAACTGCGAATTAGGGTTGTGAGATTCAGTCGCAACCTATTCATGACAACCTCTTCCCGACGGTTCATCACTCAAGTTGCTTTTCTTCCACTTCCCGGGGCTAGTTTTTATTGCTCTTAAGTCTCCCAATTCCTGTTGCCATTCCAGGTTCTAAATCTCATACGTTCTTCAGCTGCTTATCGGGAACCAGTCGCTGTTGGGAACCAGCAGAATATCAGCAGGTTTGGCTGCTGCTGCCTTCGCCTCCTGGTCCGCGCGCTCATTTTTAGACGAGTTCAGGCTGCCCGCAAAAAAATGTTCTCCTGAATGACTCAATGCTCGTGTATTTTGTTTCGACGTGTTTATTGACATGGACGTAAGTCGAATGATTTTCTCAAAGATGAGAACATCATATTTTAGAAAATTAGATGTCAATAAACTTAGTTGCACTTGAAACCTGAACAAAAGAACAAATCGTCAAGAATAACATGTTTCGGGATGCCCAAGCATTAGTGGGTTAACTCAGACCTAGCATTTGTCTTAACTTAATCGAAAAACTTAATGAATTCTCAACAGTGAACAAATTAGGTGCTTTTCTATCAAACTGTTATGATTTTTACAGAATAATTGTTGAAAGTTCAGAAACAAAATTTGGGTGAATCTGAGATGATTTTAAATGAGCTCTAGATGAAGTGAACAAAGTGTGTGATATGTATATGATATTTACATAAATAATTATAATCTAGCCTCACATATTACAGATCTGAAAAAGATAAAAATTACCCATGATTTATCAACTACGAAAATTACAAGCTGGAAAAATGAACAAATAATGACTCAAATTGCGAGACACGAACGTTTCTATAGCAGCACAAAAGGAAAACAGGAAATTTTGTAGTCTATTTCCGAAAAATTTGGAAGGTTACATTCAAGTAACCTCATTGACGCCATTGTCATCATCGCTTTCGAAATATGGATGGACAGTGAACGTCTTCTCTTCAGCATTAATGGTACGGATCTGACAGACTGCTTCTATGCCGTGAGGCTAAACCCTGTTGCCGTGAGAGGCAATTGCTGTACTGCTGCTCTCCTCTCAGCAAGGCACTCCGGTTGTGATCCGATCATAGGCTCTTGATCCTTTAAACTGAAGACGCGGAAGCATGGCCTAGTCATAAGACACAATTAAAATAAATTAGAACGTCCTAATCATGAGGTTACTTTAATTGAAGTATAGCGTTCTTGTTATAAGGCCTCGTGCCGTTACTTTTTGTTTATTTCATGGTTCTTTGAACTTCGGTAAGAACTCAGATTTCTCTAAATTTTACCAAACGATAGTACAGAGTAATTTATAATTGCTATGGTGTAAATGCACTGTATGATTTTAATGTTATGGTTTTGTAGTAATGGGGATATTGGAAATTGAAGATGATTGCACTAAATTTCAAAACGCATCGCATTTAACTTCTGAAAAACTCTTTTGAAGTTGTTGGCGTACAACAATTAGCATCATGTTTATGCAAAAAAGATTTGATGGAGGTGTTAAAGAAAGAACGGATTCGTAAGCTTAATTCGATTTAACGAAGGATTAGCAACAATCGGTATCAAAGAGTCAAACGAATCAATGGGCGAGGAGGAGTAGAACAGAGCAGGCCTGAGTGCTAAACGCACAGCTCTCGCCATACGCCAGCGCCCACCGCTCCACTCCCAAAGGAATAAACCCGACGTCCTGGAGGGAAGAACCGAAGAACATATACTTCATCCCCATTACGACGCCAAGTACCCCCGGAACAACTTCAACCCCCAACAATGCAACCGATAAGAAATCCGCTGCATCAAAGCGTTCCAATTTAGTTAGTAATGAAGTTATGGTTATTTAGTTATTAAGTCATGGTTATTAGTTATCAAGTCATAGTTATTCAGTTATCAAGTCATAGTTACTTAGTTATCAAGTTATAGTTATTCGAATGCGCGTGGGCGCGGGCGTACGGTGGGTCAATAAGGCGTGGCGTGGCGCCTTATTGACCAGCTCACGAAATTGACTCGTAGACACCATATCACCATGGCCAAGCAGCCTCAATGCACCTCAGTGCCATGCGCTGCTCAGGAGTGAGACGGAGAGGAGGAAAACGGCCCTCAGTGAGCTAGGCTTCCATGGTCAGGTCACGAGTCGGCGGGCGAAGAGGCGAATGCCAGTAGGTCCAGAAAATGGCTCAACAGCTCGGCTTCTGTACGAAGCATCTGGTTCGCTTTGCATCCTCTACGGTGGACCACTGCACTTCATTTTTATCTCTTAGCGCAAACCTTCACCAATATCTACTGGCACATCATCGTAAGATCTGCGCAAGAAGCAGCCCTCGACAACCACGCCAGACTTGTGTTGACGGTTGAGCCTGCAGTACTGTACGAGGCGAAATTAGGGGCAAAACTCTGCGTGGTTGAATGGCTGTTGATTCGAATAGAAATAATTTCTAATACGTTGCCGTTCTAGTCACCTGACCAGAACAATCTACTGCAAACGAACAAATCGCGACTGGTTAATTCTAGCCCACGTCATTAAAATAGGGTTACTTATCTGAATTTCTGCACGATGTTAGATATTTAATGAACGTTGCTTTTTCATTCGTACATCCAATTACAGGTAACTCTCGATTTAGCCACATCTCGATTAGTCGCTCGCTCGATTTATATAGTTTTGCTTGCCTCAGTTAGTCCGCGCTATCTCGATTTATCCACCCTTCGCGTTCGTCGTGTATCCTGCAACATTTCTCGTAAGAAGAAAAAATATCAAAAAAATATTTTTGTAAGCAAAGGCTGTTTTTTCATGTTACTCTGTTCAATGTGTTTTGGTTCGATGTATGAGCCAATATTACAACCCCTGTGAGTTCAATTAAAAAAGTTAACGTACTTATGAAAGTAAAAACTAGAAAACAACAGAAAACAAGTACTAGAAGAAAAGAGCATCAAACAGTTTATTTATTTAAATATTTTAGTTTTAATTACTCCTTTACTGTAAGATTCTACGATAATTATTCGTATGCAGCATAAATTTTTCCCTGGAAGAACAGATTCACCTTCTTTTAAACAAGATATGGTATCTCGATTTTTCCACCATCTCTATTTATCCAGTCCCGTCCCAGGAGACATATCGAGAGTTACCTGTATATTTTTCTACACAAACACATCCAACTTGTACTCTTAGTCTGCTTGATCCTAGGCTGTGAAAATTTGCCCAAAAAATTTTGAGGTATCGAAATTTCGCACACGGCGCTGAGCGGGCAAATTTCAGTCCGGAAGCCGTGCAGTATCTCGGGATCCATCAGGATAATTTAGGGACATTTTCAAACAAACATTTTGAACGTTTTTGGTCGTGAAGCACATCTCTCTCTTTCTCTCCCTCTCTCTCACTGAGCTAAAATATTGTTATAAGTTGGCCCAAGTTTGGGAAAATTTTTGAAGAAATTATTGCTGGTGTTTTGACTCCGTTTAGTCATGGCTTAACGGGAGTTTACCATTTGACGTCAACTGCTCGAGCAGGGCTCGATTGACTGGATTTTTAAACGCTAAAACACAGGTCTGTACCAAACCCATGGGACGTGAGGTTGGCTGTTTTTCTTTCTTGAATTTAAAACTTACATCATGAAAGGTTAGTTCCATGCACTCGAAACTTTAGTGAAACAAGAGATTCTCAAACAGGCAAAGGTAAATTACAGCTCGGGTCTACGTTTGCTCGAATTGTGTTTTGTATTACAGCACGGACTGAAGAAAGCATCTATCTCATTCAGGCATAGGGTCAAAGGGTCTCACTTAGGCAAAAGCATAAAGTCTTCAGGTAAAATTTACAGTAGGGATCTAGATTTACCCTTACTGTGTTCCGTTTTCCAGGGTCTTTGATATTAAAAGGGTTTCTATTAATTGATCTTTTCAAATATGTTTCATCAGACGACGTTTCAGTTGCCGTCACATGTGCAAAAAAAATTGTGCATAATAACCGATGGAAGTACATGCATACGATTGGTATTCCATTTCACTCACTTTAGCCATTAATGGCTCACTGTAAGTTCGTGGGCAACATTATGTTCGCTTCCGTAGCGAGTTATTACTTTTAAGGCATTCCTTTCTAATGTAATATATATATATATATATATACTAACAAATTTATGTTTTCTCAAGTAGTAATTATGTGCTACATTTTCTCCTTATGTATAAGCATTCAAAGTGGTTTGCGCTTGAGTGCAGTTAAACCTCAAAATATGCGTTCATTTAACATCCTTTTCAACATCTATTTGATGTAACGTTACAGTACATCCCTATTGATACAACCTTTCGGTACATCCGTTATTTTGTGGTACATTTACGGTTCATTTATTTTTTTTTGCATCGGAGAAAAAAAAATTGATGAGGTCTGTTATTATGTTGGAACAAGTAACAGATGGCCGCTGCGGTTTGAAAACATGCTTGATGTTCTGGTGTAATTGAACATTGATATTTTTAGCAGTGACTTATCTTCCCTAATACTCTGCGGCGTTTAAGATGTATCGTCAGATCAAACGAACACATTCAATCAGAACCAAAGGAAGCGTTTATGTAATCAAGAATTTTGAGTTCGCTATCCACGTACAATATTGAGGCAAGAGAAAACTCCCACGCTTGTGAGTTTCTAAACAGTTGCAGAAAGTACCTCGTCTGACAGCTTGTCTCTAAAAGAACTTTTGGACAAAAAGGAGACCGTTGTGTATGAGGTAGAAATTTATTCGAAACTTGATTGCATCATCCCTTGTTCAACTACCAAGTGAGTGTAATAGATCCGAAACTAAGCTTCAGTTATTGGGAGGATCGGAATTTGGAAAAATTTGTAAGTGAAGCGATAAGAATTATTTCCCATAAAGTTAACATACGGAACGAACGGCTATCTATCTTCTAATTACCTGTAAAAAAAAGTCGGAGCATAACTGATCGAAATACAATAGATTGGGCGATGATACCACAGTGGGGATTTCATCTTATTCTTTGAAATTTACTCTTAATTTTGAACTCATTGTCCAATGTGAACGATGAATCACTAGGCTAAAGACGCCGGTCGATTCCTAATGTGCATTTGATTCAACACAACTATAATTTCAGTTTCAGAGGGACACTTACTGAATTACGTTCACTGATTTTCTAGGTTTACAAGAATTGTATACCAAGCAAATGATTGGGAGCAGCGAAAAGTTAAAGTTTTTAAGAATTTTTAGCGGGCGATATTTCAGATCATTTCAACGCTCCAGTTCACACGTTTGAAGTTTTGTTTTCTTTTAAATTTTCGAGATAAATTTTTTTATCGCCAACTTTTTGGTTCCTTTTTGGGTATTCATGTTTTATTTCTTTATAAACATTGAGAAATTGTTTTCGGCAAAAATAAAACAAAATGTTTTGGTATATTGAAAGGGGAAGGCACTACGTTTCTCATTAAAATATTCCAAAGGTTTCGTCAGCACCTTAAAAAATGCATTGTGATGACTGGAACACATCGCCAACTAACATAGTTTATTACAAGAATAAATTTGTCAGCATTCCTGCAAGTAGACAATTTCTGAGAATAAATTGTGCCTAGAGTAGATCATCCCGGAATAGCGCTGTATCAATTTCATCCAATTTTCCAGGAAGCTTCATGGGTACAATGTACACCGCCGGCCAATAGAGGTAAGTAATAATGCAAGTGATAGCCTTGCCATACACCGAGGTTGTTAACGGCGATGTTTTTTGCATGGATCAAGATCTCCTCGTGTTACTAATTGTACGCCACCGAAATTGCTGCTATAACAACGGAGGGACACAAAAGAAGCTGTTGGCTCGCTAATTAATTCACCTCTAAATTAGCTTTACCAGAAGCCGCGGGGAGGAAAAAAAGAAGACATGGAGGAAAAAAGACACACGCGTCAGCCATGCTCTGTACTTCTGCTCTAATTTTTTCACTTGAATCATTATCTTTTGTTCATGGCCCCAAACACAATAGTTTGCATGGCGAAGCAATCAAAGGCTCCTTTTTTCATTTTGAAAGGCGTTTTTTTCAGTATGAATGTCAGTAATGGTTTTCCTGTTAAATGGGAGGGAAATCGTAAGATGAAACTAAAATTTGGTCTATTTAAATTCGAACGACGAACCCTTTCTCAGGAAAACTCTAGAGGGAATATGACTTTTTTGGTGCATAAATTAAATTTTGTTAGGAAAATTTTAATGATTAGATCTCCAAAAAACAATTGAACAGCGACCAAGCTATACCAATGGCTCCTGTGTCTCTAGGCTTGTTCATAGCTACACACTGGTGGTCCGCCATTTGTGATGAATCTCAGGTGCGAAATAAAGTCAGCTCCAGTCTGCCGTTGATTTTTCATGGAACAGAGCTAACCATGGATTTGAAAATCTTATGACACATGCAATGAAACTTTTTAGTGCAATGAGTGAACAAAAAATTCAGTTTCCAATTGTTATTTCTGATATGACAGAGATAGTGCTCAGATATAGGTATATTTACCTTGTATAATAATGATAATATACAAGGAGGTTCAGAGCAATTGAACACCACGTAGAAAATGGCCAAATAAACGCTTTATCGTCAATAAAATTTTCCGAAAAAACTCGGGTTTTTGAAGTATTAGCTGTTTATTGTTTTTAATGATGAAATTGAATTACACAAATACTCGCAATATTTATTTTAAATTTACGTAACATTCACTTTTATTCAATCAGAGTTTACAATATTAAAATTTAGTTTTAGTGATATTTCGTAAAAAGCCTTGTAGCCTTGTTTATGCTACATGCACCCATTGAATCTGAGGGAGATCTCGTGGCCCGAATTGCAGTGGCTGCTGGTGTGATTTCTGAAATGCCAGACATGTTTCCTGATATTTGACAGTCGTTAAGGACGACATTTGAAAAGTGCATTAATGTAGGTGTACATTTCGAACAATTTTTGTGAAGTAAATTCAAGATAAATATTGCGAGTAATTGTGTTATTAAATTTTATCCTTTAAAACAGTATACAGCTAATATCTCAAAAACCCAATTTTTAATCGGAAAATGTCATAGAAGAAAAATGTTTATTTGGCCATTTTCTACTAGGTGTGCAATTTTGTACCTCTTGTCCTGAAACACCCTGTATATTCATAATAGGTGTGTATAATATCAAATGGTGTACAAACATAGCTTGTTTGTGCTCGACGTTAATCCGATCCATCGGATTGAACAATTTATAGAAATGAAATATTGTGCTTGCGCATTTTCTTGGATTGTCATCAGGGTTGGAGTTTTTATCTATCATATATTACTGGAACAAAAGTTGCATAAGGTTAGGCTACGTGCCACAATTTTCCTTTTCACAGTAAATTTTTACAACGCAAGACTGTTAAAATGGTTCGTTGCTACAGAATCAGGCACAGTTCAACCAACAAGCGAAAAAAGCTCAAAATTGAAAGTGATAAATTTGAAAATTTTCTTAGCTACAATTCCTTTCTTCCAAACGCTGGACAGCTTCACATGACGACTTCGATTGTTTCATTTAATCGGAAGTAAATTCGAAAAGATGCGATTTATGAGACTAAAATGAATATATTATAAAAAATTACATATCTTTGTGCAGCGTGTGCCATTTCTCACCACTCACACACAATATCTCCAAAGCTCTGTTGGAAATGTATTCACCTTAATTTGATTTTGTCCAAAACTGCTGATATTTTCCGACCACTAGCGTGACGTCATTGCTTTGTTGCCACGTCTAGGAACCGGCCAGAAGATGAAGGAGGCCTTGACTATATCCCTATGTTATCGTACCAGGCCCTTTACGATTCTGAGTAAGATATTTCTAGAATTTCACTCTCAGAATTTCTAGAACTACATCTAGACATTACAGCATCGCCATATGTTATTGTGGCGACGAATAACGCTGAAAACTATCATTACCAGCAGCGTATAAATTTTCAAAGTAAAGTGAATATTGATTTGGAAAAAGAACAGTATCTCGAAGTACAAGAGTGTTGCTGCTTCAGAAACAAAATACTCAAGTGCAATCTTTCACATATAACACCTTGAAAAGCCCTCTTTTCCACTGCATTTTTCTAATCGTACGAATAATAATCTAAAAAACTCGTCGTAGCCGTGTGACTATCGAACTTGCCTCCGTGCAGGCAGACCCGGGTTCGAGTCCCGGTGCTGGTGGCGATTTTCTCTGTTGGGTATAGGGGAAAAATTCCAAGCACAATACCCCACTCTACCCAGGTGTCTGAATTGGGTACCGGTCTTGACCATGGGAAAGCGTCATGGCGTCCTGGCGTTAGTTATAAGGCATTTGAAAATCCAATGTACAAGGTGATATGTATGGGGCTTGAAATAGGAAATAAAGCATCCGTAGATTCCTTCATTATAAAAAAAGACGTAGTTTGTCTCTTACATGCATGTTGGCACTTTTTTGAACAAACTTTAACATAAGTTTGAGAACGTTAGAATAAACACATTTCACTTAATAACCGTGTCATCGAAAATGCTTCGTTAAAGAGTAACAAGGACTTGAAATTTGTAGCATATTGGAGGAAAACTCGTACGTGGAGAGTGGCATGGAAATGAAATGTTAGAGTTAGAAAATTATTGTTACCATGAAATCAAGAAACAAAGCAGCCAGAATAATAATAGAATAGCCCCCGCAAGGATTTGTGAAAGAAACGCATTTTCAAGTAGTGATTGTCGTCAAAAGCGTCCAGCAATCATCATTACACTGGCGTTTGAACTTCTGCATAGCAAAAGATGAGTGCCATGTTGAACATCTTCTTTAAATACCTAATCTTTTTTATAAATTGGTTTCTTGTGGACATAGTAATTGGGGCTATTATTATTTCTTGTGTTCATGATAAAAATACTTTCCTAACTTCTACGTTTATATTTTCATGCCACCTCAAAGTACGAACTTTTCTCCAATGTTTCAAATCTTTAGTCCTTGAAACTCTTTAAGTGAAGCATTTGCGACCACACCGTTATTGAGTATAAATGCTTTTCCAATGGTCTCAACCTTATGTTAAAGTTCGTTCAACAAAGTGCTCGTCACTCTATATATCATGACCTATACTCTTATACACGTTCAATGACATGGTATGGAGACAGACTGAAATTGACTCAAGTGAGTAAAGGTTTTAATTTTACTCGTGTCACGCCAACATTCGCTTTATCAACTCGAACAGGTCGTTTTTGTACTAGTATACATCGAGGGAAGCAGGGTGACCAAGTCGCATCCCATAATGTGATAACGTCGTTTTCTTACAGAAACACTATCCCTCTTGATAAAAAAAAAGAAATGCTAGGACACGCTATTATAAGTCCCACTTTTGCAGGTTTTTCTTCATCGCTGAAGTCATATTCTGAGCATTTAAAAAATATTCTTTAGGCTTTGAATTATTGTACGCTGGGTTTTAGACCGGCATTCCTCTTCATTATATTATAATTTCACCTAACTCTCAGAAGCGCGTATTTATCATTTCAACGAGGCAATGAAGTGCCCTGGAGTAGTTCATAGATCAGGGAGCGGTATATTTAATCTCGGGAAGAAAGATTGCCTCAAAGGGGCGCTGCGTCACAATTTTAAGGCCGTTTTTGTCTAGTTGCCTCATTTTTAAGGGCTAAAACAGGTCCCATATATCAGAGGCGTGAATACAAGCTCGTCTGAAATACGCTCGGTAGGATCACGCTTCAAAACGCACTCTTTACACTCACCAGAGTAATCCTTCTTTCTCATTTTCATGAGGATTTTATTTGTTTGCTGGAAAAAACATTCATGCTGAATACACATGAGGCTCGTCCTGCTCATTAGTTGTGTCTGGAGAAAAATTGGCTTTTAATTTTTAATATTCACGCCACGGTGACTTACAAGCTGGAACAACATATTCGGATTCCGTGTGCTTTTGAATTTTGTTTTAAGATAGTGATTTTTGTATACTCAGTGAAAGTTCCTCGTCTTGACTGAGTTATTTAATTGCTATTTTATTTCAGATGATATAATTTCGGAATAGTTTCCGCGTCACGAGAGCTGACGATAAAGTTCCTAGAATTTTTATGACGATGAATAGACTTGGTAGGTTCTCTTCAAAAGTTCATGCGAGATTTGCTCCAAAATTATATTCAGTTGTTGGAAGGCGATACAAATGAACGTTTTGTTCTCAAAATGAACTGTTTCTTAAAAATATCCTGATTAAGGTGAATAGCTGATGGCGCAAAACTCTCAATGTAAACTTCAAACGCAAGAAGCTAAATTTTAGATTTTACACTACAGTTTATCATAACATATCGAGCCATATACTTTTTTATATGAACTATTATTTAAATACTTATGCGAGCTTTGATTAAGCCCTCGCATATCTGCGAGCCACAAAAACTAATATCTGGAGTCGTATTTCGTGCATATATGTGTGCTAAAGATTTACTGCGAAGTAGAAAACAGTCGACCCCAATTCAAACCTAACAGCCTGTCCTGTCTCGCAGTGTGCAATCAAGCAGAGTCTGTGACCAGGTGCGTTGGACGTGCTCGATGTTCACGAGCAGTGATCCCTCGTTTACCGCGGCTGGTCGGTCCCGAGACCGGCCGCGATAACTGAATTTCTGCGAAGTAGTGTCAGCAAGATAAAAAGGAGAACCAATGTGCAAATAGACATTTTTATTTATTTTTAATGGCAAACGTTTCGGAATGTTTCAATTCCATCTTCACTGCTTAAAAAATACAAAAGGTCAAAAAGATCAAAAACTTATAATACAGAAAGTTCATAGAAGTTAAAAAATTTTTTTAGCAAACAAACATTTATAAAACTTTAATCCTACTGAGAATTCAACTTCAGTAAAAACGATCATTCTCATTGGCTCATTCACCCACCATTTTACCAGTACATACATTCATATATTTACACATGGGAACCTAACAAACAGACGCGCGCAAACACACTCCTATACAATCATACGTACATACATACACACATACATACATACATTCATACACACACACAGAAATTTGTCAGTAGGTTGACGCAATGTTCAGTTTCACAGCACTCAAGTCTTTATTTAAGTCAGGTTTATGAGTAGATATGAACAAAGATTCTAAAATGCGAAGATCTTGTTCGTTGTTGGTGGTACACAGAGTGGAGAAATTTTTTGTCTGTAAGGATGATTAAATTGTTGACAATGATCTCGGATTGCTGAATGAGAAGGAGAGGAAAGTATGCGACCGGTTCTATGGGAAATTCCTGAATGTTGGCTGTGGAGGAGTGCCTGTGGAGTGGATGTGTGTATTTTTATAAGTGTGACTGCTACATGCAGACTTATGTTGGTAGTACTAAACTTCAACAATTGATAAGACACAACCAACATTCAGGAATTTCCCATAGAACCGGTCGCATACTTTCCTCTCCTTCTCATTCAGCAATCCGAGATCATTGTCAACAATTTAATCATCCTTTCAGAACAAAAAATTTCTCCACTCTGTGTACCACCAACAACGAACAAGATCTTCGCATTTTAGAATCTTTGTTCATATCTACCCATAAACCTGACTTAAATAAAGACTTGAGTGCCGTGAAACTGAACATTGCGTCAACCTAATGACATATTTCTGTGTGTATGTATGTATACATGTATGTATGTATGTATGTATGTATGTATGATTGTATAGGAGTGTGTTTGCGCGCGTCTGTTTGTTAGGTTCCCATGTGTAAATGTATGAATGTATGTACTGGTAAAATGGTGGGTGAATGAGCCAATGAGAATGATCGTTTTTACTGTAGTTGAATTATCAGTAGGATTAAAGTTTTATAAATGTTTGTTTGCTAAACTTTTTTTTAACTCTTATGAACTTTCTGTATTTTAAGTTTTTGATCTTTTTGACCTTTTTGTATGTTTTCAGCACTGAAGATGGAATTGAAACATTCCGAAACGTTCACCATTAAAAATAAATAAAAATGTATATTTGTACGTTGGTTCCCCTTTTTATCTTACGCGTGAGATTCCCTAAAAATCGACGTGGTGTCAGTATATTTACCGTACTTATGTAAGATGTATTTGAGCTATTAAAACCATCCTTGTTCTGCTAACAACCCACCTTCCATGGTACTAGTACAGTACCCTACCAAAAACAAGGACTACTGTTAAACAATAACACTTAAGAAATGAGGGTGATGAAGCTGATGATGACTTTTACTGCGCAGCCGATGATTTTATTTTACGCGAAAACTCTTCAAAACACTTTCCATTTACATATTTTAGAAACCCGCGAATTCGTGAATCCGCGATAGTCGAACCGTGAAGCAGCGAGGGAACACTGTATATCCTTTTGCATTTCCACGTGTCTTATTCGATACCCCGGTCCCGATTCCAGTGTCCAAGACAATTTCTCTCCTACGTTTCACATCTTCGTTCTGTTTATTACGCTGATAAATTGAGTGTTGTGTTAAGTGTTTATGATAGGTTGTGTCATTTTTTCGTCGTTCTCTTTTATCGTGTTCGCTTGTGCTTTGTTGTTATCTTAGTAGACGTGCGTAAACTCTTGGTTACATTAAATTTAGTTTTCCCACTGATTATTTCTCATTCGATAGGCGTGCCATACCTTGATTGCTACAGAAAGTCCTACTCTCAAGAATGCTTTTCCTCGTCCTTTTGGACTGGCGGTAGTAGAGGTGAGCCTTCTTTAACGTGGGTCTCTCGTGCTGCCACTTCGTTCCATTGCGACTAAAAGGACTCATTTTTCGGTGTCCATTGTTTGCTGGGGCTATTGGCCGCTGTGCCGGCTGTGTCTTGCAGACCTACAAGTGGCCGCTGTCAAATCGATATCAATCGATGTGGAGGAAGTGCCATCGCTAGTAAACATGAATTTACCATTATCGTCTTATTGTCCAATGTATCCCTCCAACAACATGACACAACCCTCAAATCAAAAATGGCGTCTCGTAGGTTCAGTTTCAGTAAGTCGTTTCGTGGAACAGCCACCATCGAATTATGGTAATTCGTTTCGTGGAACAGCCGCCACCGTATTTTAGTAATTCGTTTCGTGGAACAGCCGCCACCAAATTATGGTAATTCGTTTCGTGGAACAGCCTCTATTGTATTTTAGTAATTAGTTTCGTGGAATAGGCGCCACCATAATTTAAAAATTCGTTTCGTGCAACAATCACCACCGAATTATGGTAATTCGTTTCGTGGAACAGCCGCCACCGTATTTTAGTAATTCGTTTCGTGGAACAGCCGCCACCGAATTATAGTAATTCGTTTCGTGGAACAGCTGCCACCGAATTTTAGTAATTCGTTTCGTGGAACAGCCGCCACCGAATTATAGTAATTCGTTTCGTGGAACAGCCGCCACCGAATTATAGTAATTCGTTTCGTGGAACAGCCGCCACTGAATTTTAGTAATTCGTTTCGTGGAACAGCCGCCACCGAATTTTAGTAATTCGTTTCGTGGAACAGCCGCCACCGAATTATAGTAATTCGTTTCGTGGAACAGCCGCCACTTAATTTTAGTAATTCGTTTCGTGGAACAGCCGCCACCGAATTTTAGTAATTCGTTTCGTGGAACAGACGCCATCGTAATTTAAAAATTCGTTTGTTGGAACAGACGCCACCAAATTTTAGGAATTCGTTTCGTGGAACAGCCGCGCCACTGAATTATAGTAATCCGTTTCGTGGAACAGCCACCGTATTCACACTGGCGAACACCTAAGTTTCCTTTGGCTAAAACGCTTTAACTTTATGACACTGACCTTCACAATTCCTCTCTGAACTAGCTTCTGGCTTGCAATCAATGAGAAAACTTCAATCCAACTGAGTAGAAGGATTACTGATCCAGACTAGCTGTGCAAGCAGTGATATTTGAAGCGTTTCCAAGAGAAAGGAATTATGATCAGGACGAAGACTTTCAGATTACTGATAAAAAAGAGACTTTTTGAACTGGAGGTAAATCTTTTCTTTGAAAAGTCATCGAAGGTTTCAACATTAATAGTTAGGTGAAAAATCACTCATGATTTTTGAACACATGACCTACTAAGAAGAAAATTTTTCCTAGTTTGGCTTTCAACTCTTTGTTACGTTGTGGAAAATCAGAACTGTATACTAGAGAGTGCAGCAGTTCGTAAAGTATGGCGATAATTAATTGAAATTTGACGTTAATACTAAATTATTTGCTGCTGCTATTTAACCGATATGAGTAATTGATGAAAATAGAAGCATGCTTTAATATCTTCATGCCACTCTCACTGTCAATACAGTTATATGCACGAAATAACGTTATTACAATAAACTTGAGTGTAGAAGCTCAAAGGAATTTTGAGCTCAAGTGAGTGAGAACATTGCATTCGCACACTTTGTGTGCTGAATTCTTAAATCGGATATCTCTAAAAATTTCGAGCAATATCTGGTTAACGAATGCACATGAATATTTTCAAATTAATCACGATAACATATTCGCAAAGTATCTGCAAGTAATAAAAGCATCCCTACTCTATTTGAACCGTAATTTTATTAGCATTATGCACTTTTCTATTCCCTATTTCTTATTTTGTTTTGTTTTTCAATTTCTTGCCTGATTGATTTTCCTTTTCGCATTTTTTGTTTATTGCATTTTGTCTTGTATTTATTGTTGATTGTTTTATTTTGTTACTTGTTTCTTGAATTAGTTTATTTCTTGTAGGGTAGATCAGCAGGATCATTTTAGTTGAGACTTGTCAAATTTAGAACTGTTTAATGTTATTTAAGGTGAATAATTTTGATTTTGACATTTGTAGTGTGTCAAAATATCAGTCGTCATGCCTAAATTGCTAATTCCTCATTATGTAGTTAATCAAGTTTCATTTTAATAACATGTCGTCTATGCACTAATTTGTTATTAGACTGACGGGCCTATTTATTATCCAGATATGACTAGCTATGTTTTCCAATTTTACTTCAGGAAATTTTGTGTGAACCATATACATTTTCGTTGGTAGTTCAGGCACCAAAAGCTGTCAATACTAGGAACTTTTGTTCAAAGCGAAGTTCCCCAAAATATTAAAATTGCACAAATGTATTTTTTTTTGTGGGGAACGTACACTTTCATCGTAATTTCTTTTTCCGTAATTCAGCTTTATTTTACGGGTGTGTTTTCCTCAGACGTTTGTCTCAAACTGAACTATCTCCGAATTACTGAAAGAACAACATCGCAAATGCTTAGTGACACCAAGTATTCATGAAATAGGCGAGTTCATAACCTAAAAATAGCTGTAGAGTAAACATCAACTGGAACTGCCCTCAAGCATTTTTTTAGAAATTGATTGCCGTTTTTCAGGCTGAAATTCACTAACTACATATATTGATATCTTCAATCATCTTGGATGGGTTAAGAATTTAAGCAATCCATTAACGTCACCTGGAATTGGTTTAGAATGTAAGCGAATGGACTTATAATCACTCCAACTTTTTCGAGGACGTTGTTGAAAGTATCGCACATAAATTGACGAAGTGAATAAATTAAAAAAGATGAGCCCACTCTGCTACATTTGCTGCGCGGTCAAAAACTGTGTCTTGAAAACTTGAAACCTGATAACCAAGACAAACTTTCTCACTTGAATCAGACAAACCAAAACCAGAGCATCGTGGTTGGAACAGCTGCAGCAACTCAGTAACTCCAGACTTACAAGAACAACACCAACGACACACAGGCACGCTACGCGTCATATGGATTAGTCATGTTTACGTCTGCAGCAACGCACGCGATTCTCGAAGTCAATTCTGGATTGTAATCCACTTAGTGTGCGACAGGCGAGCCAAACGACAGCTCTTGATGGCATGAGCATCATCTTCTGAAGTGCTGAGAGAGGACTGCATAACGGCTGCGGGTCCCCGTTCTGTGCGTCTCGCTCCACTCGTTGTAGCGGCCCCTGAAGAACGCTCAGCTCATTGCAGGAATAGTTCTCATTCGAGTTTGTGCGTATGGTTCAACCGACGGCGGTTGTCGGCCATTTGGTTGAAGAAGAGGGTCCATGTTTTAGGGATCAGAGGATCTGTGTTGGGAATTTTAGCCGTTTGATGGGCTTACTTAACCGCGCTTGGTATAAAATTGTCCTTATGAATCAAGGGCTGCAAATGCATGGAAATTCTGTGTGTTGTTGTGATTCCATGTTTAGTTGAGGTAGGTCTGCTACTGTGCTTATAAAACCAGAAATTATTCAAAATATGATTCTTGAAACTTAGCAAACGTTTTCAATTTTGCGCTTAGAAATTAGTTCAAATAAATCGACATTGATTTATCGTTTAGAACTTTTCAGTTTCTCGGCAACCACATGATATGAAAGACTCCTTACTTTTTACATTTTCTGAATTTATTTTCGTAGGTGAGAAAAATTTACTTTTTAAGGCCCTGGTACACGTGTTTTCGTAGTTTAAAGTCACTTTACAGAGCGAAAGATAAAATTTACTAATCAGAAATTGTAGTCCAATGATATGTCTAAAGATTTAAAAATATGTCTTATACATACGCAGGCTCTACCTCAACATTAAACAAATCTATTCAATCTAATCTATCAGGCCGTATCATTAGTCCTGTCCGTTTTCATGTTCTAACAAGTTTGAACTTGTATTACAAAGTAAGGTAGAAAGTTGTAATCTATTTTGCAAGATAATTACTCTATTGCGATCTTTCAACACTTTGGAGCGAAATTCGTTTACATATTTAGCCATTTTTATTTTCAACTTTTGAATTAACATGGAGCCGTCAACAGGACACATAAGACACATAATGCTGTTTCTGTTTCACATAAAATGTAATGCCTTAACAGCTGCCCAAGATATTCAAGAAGTGTATGTTCCAGACGCAGCTACTGAACGGACACGCGGAAGATGGTTCGAAAAGTTTCGAAATGGGGGCTTACAGCCATGAAGATAGCCCTCGAGAGGGTCATCCTGTTCAGTTTGATGCAGCTTTATTGGAGGCAACCCTTGAAGCTCGTCCTGTAGTACCCATAAGGCAATTGAGGTCTAAACTTTATGTGAGTGCAACGACAATTCAACGTCACTTAAAGAAGCTGGGAAAGAAACCCAAACTTGGGAAGTGGGTTCCTTTTGACCTCTCCGCTGTTTATCATCAGCAGCGCGTGAATGTCTGTGCATCTTTGCATTCCCGCCAACTGCAAGAACCTTTTCTGGTTAAAGTTGCTGCCGGATTATGTACAAAGTGGATTATGTACAACAATGTTAAACGTCAAATCAATGACTAGATCGACATGCAAAATCGCAATCACAACCAAAACCAGGATTCCATCCGAAAAAAAAATTTGTTGTGTGTTTGATGGGAAATGAGAGGAATTATTCACTACGAGCGTCTTGAAAACGACCAAACAATCACTGCTTAACTGTACTGTCAACAGTTGCAAAGAATAAATACCGCTTTAAAAAAAGGGCCCAGCTTTGGTCAATCGAAAGGGCGTCATCCTTCAGCGCGACAATGCGCGTCCGCATACAGCACGAATGACTTTGGACACAATTAAAACGCTGGAATGGGAAGCATTGATTTAACTGCCGTATACTCCAGATATTGCTCCTTCGGACTTCCATCTCTTTAGGAGTCTAGACAATCATTAAAGGGGAAAACTTTGAAAGAGAAAAACAACACTGAAAATGAATTGCAGTTCTTTTTTGATTAAAAAGCAAAAAATTTCTATAAATAAGGCATTAAAAATTGGTTAGTACGTGGTCAGAAGTTGTTACTAACGATGGAAAAAATTTTGTTGAATAAATGAACTTTACGTGATATGTAAAACGGACAGAACTTATGTAAAAAGTGCCGTTAAAAAAACGGACAGAACTTATGGCACGATCTGATACCTCAACTTTTATTGACTCGAACAATTAAAAACATTTCAAAACTCACCAGGCTCTTTTCATGAAAATGAACACGTCAAGATTAAATGGCACAAAAATTGAAGTGCTGTGAGCTAAACTCGCTTCATCAATTGGAAAATAGCATGGCGACAAGTTTCGTTTTACAAACACACCCTGCGAACCCACTTCAAGTTCCACTTGAGTTACCTTCCAGTAAAAAACTCACAATTCTACTGATTTGCGTGATTTACTTCAACTTCGCGTGAAATGAATGCCTCGCTAAAGTTAATTCATAAATACTGTCTGTGATTCGTGAATGTGACTTTGTTGCTGAGTTGCCTTGGTAAAATACACTCGCTCCTTAACAAAATTCATGAAATGGTCCGAAATTTACATTGCACAAACTATGTGAGTCCTTTGGCCGAGATTGTGACGTTGAAGATGCTGAGAATTACAGATGATAGTATATACTGAGGAGAACCTGAGATTTGAGCTTTTAGGTTTTTACTTAACGATGTACGTAGATGCTCGAAAGAAACTTACTCTAACTTGCCACAAGCCAAAGTAAACATGTTAGGGCTTGAATTAGCTTTCATTGTTTACGAGTGAATCAAAGGGTTGCACAGTCTGCATTAATCAGCACATCCAGCCAATCAGCGAAGAGCCCTTGGCATCGACATCTAGAGAGTCAGATGAGTTGACCAATAGCATGACCGTAATTAGGATGAGCTCGTTTACGTAGAGCGCACTCATCAAAAACGGGCTCACGCTGCCCCGCTCTGTTGAGTGTTTGTCACGCCTTCTCTTAATTGGCAAGCCTTCGCTGATAACTCCTGGAATAGATCACAAAGATCACAAGCTGTTGCAACATCGCAAGATTTTTCCTTTTTCTCATGAAGAATATTGATGAGTTTGTATTTACATTTTTTTATTATCTATTCTTAGGTCAGTTAACAGCAGCTGAAATATAGGTTCTGTATTGAAAAATGTAGCATTATCTCTGGGGTTTGGTTTAGTTGAATAGAGCGTTTGGTGTATCTTTCGCTAGTATACATTTATTGTAGAATCGGAATGTTATTTCTGAGGCTATGTCAATCTAATGTTTTAATCGTGTTGTAATTGGTACTGGTAAATTGAAACGGTAAGAATGTGTGATAAACGACGATCTTCATCTCATGAATTATTTACGATTGAAAATTCTACCGATTTTTCGCATTCTTCTGTGTAACCTGATGATACTTTCTGGATAATTCACTTAAGGTCAAACATTTTATGTTTCTCTGGAGTATTTGAAATTGCTATTACAAGTTTCAGATAGGTTTCCAATTTACTTGAAGACATTCTAAATGAGTGTACTTCGCTAATATACTGAAAATAGGAGTTATATGTGAACATAAAACACCCGTTTTTGTGGCTAATTTATAAGTTTGAAATGTATGACCGTGAAATTAAAGAAAGTTTTAGCTCGAATAATTTTTAGTTAATAAAAATTCACAACGAATTTAATTCTGTTTCTAAAATTTACGCTCTTTAAAAATGAGGAAAATACCGAGTAACTTCACATCAAAGGAAATTGATTTGCATTCGTTACACAAAAAATTGACTTAAAACTTTTATTTATAAAATTCAGTTTTATACATATGTAGTATTTCTACCTTCTAACCCTTTCATGACCCCAAAATTTTTAGGCTTACTGTTTCAAGTAAACAATGTCAATAAAAAAAAAACAAAAATTTAACATTTCTCTTGCAGTTAAATTATTTCTCGAGTCAAATGATTTCTCGAATCAAATGATTCTTGAGAGTCAAATTATTTCTCGAGTAAATTAATATTTTACTTTGATTCGCGTATATCATGAATGATAAGTAATTTATGTATAGTATAGATGGGAAATGAGGTTGGACTGTGAGAGTTAACGAAAAATTTATTTGAACTGCAAATCAATTGCTTTAAAAATATTACTTAATGCGAAGCATCTCAACAGTGCAATAGCTATAACTCCCCACCCACTGCGTCGCAAAAATGAGTGGCAATGGTAAAATACCGAGTAATTACGAGAAAGCTGTTACTGCATTCGTGTGCACTGACTTAAATCTCGGAAATGTCTGAAGTAATTTAAATATTTATATATTTCACCGTAGATTTTAGGAAATTTCAAATTTTCTTGGAATTTGATCGGGTCATCTTTGTTCAGAAATAGTGAGGCAGGATTGTATTCAAAATTTGAAATAATGACAGATGTCCAATTGCACACAATTGGAATACATTCTGGTGTAAATACGTTTTATACCGTTCAAATTTATCAGGTTGAACAAAACATGATTGTAATTTCTCTTATATCATCATAAATAAAACTGTTTAAATGTGAACTTTTCACCGAAGCATTCAAAACATAAGAACGTTGTGAGTGATTTCCTGATGTCCTTCAGAAAGGACGGTGGTCGATATGTATGGGATAACGCGAGTCAGATTTAGAAATTTTGAAAAAAATCTACGGAAAAAGAAACCAACATTTAACTTACTATCAGGACCAGAAGTTTTAGATACTGCAAAAGAATGCATCCAGTAATATTTTTCCAATAAATAAAAGTGTATTTGAGTCCTGTCATATTTATTAGATTGAAAGTGCACCAATTCAGTTTTTATAACAGCGCTGGGATTTCCAATGGCGGTATATTTCGTGACTGAAATCTATTTTACTTAGATCCTTTTCAGAACAGTGGTAAAGAAATCATTGCTTTACGTTTATACGTGTTATTTTTCTTTAAATTACCGCATGAACTCAACTACAGCTGAATATTTGCATCATATTTTGTTCGCACTCGATACACTCAGCCTTGTTAGCAAAGAAACATTCAAACATTTTTGCAGGAAATATTGCTGTGAGGCAGAACGAATAAAACAGCCCAGTTTCACTCGACGGGCTTGGAACCTAAAATATTTATTAGGCTTTAAATTTATATTTGCTCATTAATGGCCGTAAAAATTAATGATGTCGTCGCTTGTGACCTGCCAAAGTCCAGTTTATTTCGACAATAATTTGCAGTCCCCTGACTAGCTCTCCATGTCGCTGCTGCAGCTCTGTCGTGCAGCTGGGACATGGAAAGTTGAGTGTTGAAGTGCTGTGTATAGTGGAAAGTCGGGACGTTGAGATGGAGAGTACACTGTCAGATTGGGACGTTAAAATGGAGAGCATGCTGTTGAATCGGGACATGAAGTGGAGAGTATATTGTCAAATTGGGACGTTAAAATGGAGAGCATGCTGTTGAATCGGAACGTTGAAGTGGAGAGTACATTGTCAAATTGGGACGTTAAAATGGAGAGCATGCTGTTGAATCGGAACGTTGAAGTGGAGAGTACATTGTCAAATTGGGACGTTAAAATGGAGAGCATGCTGTTGAATCGGAACGTTGAAGTGTAGAGTATATTGTCTAATTGGGACGTTAAAATGGAGAGCATGCTGTTGAATCGGAACGTTGAAGTGTAGAGTATATTGTCTAATTGGGACGTTAAAATGGAGAGCATGCTGTTGAATCGGAGCGTTGAAGTGGAGAGTACATTGTCAAATTGGGACGTTAAAATGGAGAGCATGCTGTTGAATCGGGACGTTGAAGTGGAGAGTAAATTGTCAAATTCGGACGTTAAAATGGAGAGCATGCTGTTGAATCGGGACGTTGAAGTGGAGAGTACATTGTCAAATTGGGACGTTAAAATGGAGAGCATGCTGTTGAATCGGGACGTTGAAGTGGAGAGTACATTGTCAAATTGGGACGTTAAAATGGAGAGCATGCTGTTGAATCGGGACGTTGAAGTGGAGAGTACATTGTCAAATTGGGACGTTAAAATGGAGAGCATGCTGTTGAATCGGAGCGTTGAAGTGGAGAGTAAATTGTCAAATTGGGACGTTAAAATGGAGAGCATGCTGTTGAATCGGGACGTTGAAGTGGAGAGTACATTGTCAAATTGGGACGTTAAAATGGAGAGCATGCTGTTGAATCGGGACGTTGAAGTGGAGAGTAAATTGTCAAATTGGGACGTTAAAATGGAGAGCATGCTGTTGAATCGGGACGTTGAAGTGGAGAGTACATTGTCAAATTGGGACGTTAAAATGGAGAGCATGCTGTTGAATCGGAGCGTTGAAGTGGAGAGTAAATTGTCAAATTGGGACGTTAAAATGGAGAGCATGCTGTTGAATCGGGACGTTGAAGTGGAGAGTACATTGTCAAATTGGGACGTTAAAATGGAGAGCATGCTGTTGAATCGGGACGTTGAAGTTGGAGAGTACATTGTCAAATTGGGACGTTAAAATGGAGAGCATGCTGTTGAATCGGAGCGTTGAAGTGGAGAGTAAATTGTCAAATTGGGACGTTAAAATGGAGAGCATGCTGTTAAAGCTGGACGTTGAAGTGGAGAGTACACTGTGACGTTGGGAAATCGGGACGCTGAAATGGATAATACATTGTGGAATTGGAACTTTAAAATGGCGAGAACATTGAAAAACTGGGACGTTGAAACGAAGAGTACATTGTGAAATGGGTATGTTGAAATGGAATGCATTGTAGACGAGCATTTATAAATTGAGACGTCAATAGCAACACGTATATTCTGAAATTGGGACATAAAAATGGAGAGTACAATGTGAAACTGTGATGCTAAAATAAAAAGCATATGAGCGTACATAGGGAAATTGAGACATTAAAATCAAAATTATTTTTGAACGAACTTTGAAAAATTTATGCATGCAGTGAAAACTGGGCAATTAAAACAGAACGTATGTTGGCCATGCACTTGTAAGTTAGGATGTATGTTGTTCAATAGAGATGTTAATTATGTTAAATGGAGCGTGCCATTTGAAATGGGGATAAATTGAAAAATTTGGAAGTCAAATGAAGCGTTCTTCAAGAAATTACGATATACTGAAAAATTCAGTAAAGTTATTACTATTTAATCGAATGATCTTTAGAAACTTCAAAACGAAGAAAACTGTTAATATTGAAACCATGTTTGTCAGAATTTCAAAAGGCCTGTATTAAAAATACCAGGAAAGAATCTATTGATTTTGTCAAACGTTTCGGAGACTAGCTCCCCCCTAAATAAGTCAACGTGTAAAAATAAAAAAAAAATATTCAGTCATTTCTAAAAACATAAGTTTCCATAAAAAATCTACATATAAATTTTCAACGGAAATGAGCTTTTTGTACTATTGCTTAAGGAATTTTCTTTAGCTATTTATAGGGATTCTAAAATGCACAAGTCTAAATCATTCTGGACATAACATGAAATTTTAATGTTGTCCTCTTCTATGCACTGTTCGCTATGAAGGCGAATAGACGAGTGAGGCGGTTGGGTCAAAATTCTTCCGCTACGGTAGCTGACTCCACGGTGCTGAGCAATCCTAATGTAGAGAAGCAGTCGTCATGCCGACGTAGCCAGATTTACACTGTACATATCTAAACTTATACACAAGGGATGACCGCATTCGTTTAGGAATCACCTCCTTGTGATAGAAAGATGAGCCAACTTTCCAAGAATTGCTGGCAATAACATATGGTTTCACGACAGGAAAATGACGTTTGAAAAGTGTCTGCAAATCTCTTGACATCTTATCAGTAAAACCTCCAAAGCACGGGAAAACACAATAGAGACGTTGTATTGGCTCTGCAAGAGTATTGGTCATTGAATATACAAATGCCTACAAATTACGGGAATTGGAACTGTAAAAATTATTCCTCGTGGAAATTCGGAATTATTTTATGAAATGAAATTGAATATAATACTTGATTTTCGTTCTCTAAAGTATTCAGCATTTTTCCGAATAAACTTTACGAGAAAGTACGCAATGTGAAGTACAGAGTGCGGCAGTCAATCCTGCATTTTAGGCTTCCAAAGCCCTCTCAAAATTGCAGGAGTGACTGCCGCACCCTCCACAAGCCTTGTGGGTAGTTTGAGATCATATTAATCTAAATGAGTGCATTTTTTACTTCAGTGCATTTTGTTGCATAAAAAAATAATCATTATAATATCTTCAAACCTGAATATAAAAATATTTTTCGTTAAGCAAAATTACATCTGTTACATTGTGCGCATTGTTTACCTCCGCCGTAACGTCAGTGGAGTGAAAATTCCATAAATCTGAGTTCACTAATACACATGAGAAATTCAGCATTCTAATTATCTAAGCCTGTGTCGGAGCAAAATTACGGTGGTGTAGTGAATGCCATTATTCAGCAGGTATGTCGGTTTATTATTATCGTATTTTTAGTAAAATTCTTAATGAAAATCCTGATGATTTTTTCTTGCTTAAACTTTATTACATGAATGCCCTTGAAATTGGCCAACAAGAACCTTGTTTCACTTGAAATATTTTGCGCACGTAGCTTGTTAGCCATTCAAAGTGCTTTAGAGGCAAAATATTTGGAAATATGTCACCTGACTTATGAAGTGTTTGGTATTTTTGCATGTTACAAAAGAGTAATTCATTAAAATGGTTCAACCCGATGGTGTGGCTTATGAGCAGCTTACCCATTTTTGAAAATCGACACAAAAAATTATGAAGCTCAAAGATTTCTTAGGAACTATTTCAGATGATAGATGAAATTTGAAATTGACTGAAGAGTTGGATCGAACACTTCCAAAATCAGAGCGTATTGCTTCCATAAATCACATACTTTATCCCTTGAAATAGTGTGCCACACACACACAAAAGAAAAAACAGTGTGTAAAAATCGTAGAGTTTCATTCCTAGTGTAATGAAGCAATTATTACTGTGCAAAAAAACAAATCACACGAACATTTTTGGTCATCAAAGAATTCTTGATAAAAACAGCATGGGAGTTATGGTCTGTAAATTGAAAGAATCCGGATCTCCGGTAGCAGACCATGAGCCGTTCAAAATAACACACCAGTTCAGCTCGTTTCAAGGAGTGTTAATAAATTTTATCTCAAAGATATTGTATTCTACGCTTAAACTATAAACAAATTCCAAGCTCCCCTAGATCGATTTGATTTACCACAAACTTTAGATGTTTCAATATTATCTAGTTAAATATTTACAAAACGGGTGAATTACTCAAGGGCGACCCAGTACGTCGAAACTTGGCTTCACATGAGATTTTAATTAGATTTGTTGAAATGATTCTCGACCTATCAAGAATTTCCAATCCCTGCAAACTTGAAAAGACATCAGCGCTCTTCACTCAAGTTAAAAGTAACTCGTCAGTCGCGGAAACCGCTCGGATAGCTATACGAACCCTACTTTACACCTTGAACTCGAGGATAGAAACTGGATCGCTACTCATTCATTTTTGCGCATTTACTGAGGTCCATACATTGGCATGGACAGCAGGCAGTTGAAGTGTCGTTTTACTTCCTCTACGTTAAATTCGATCACACAAGAGAGACTTGGAGGCTAGCATATACGCGAAGCTGGTGCCCCTGCATCCCAGTAAACGATAATTTTTGGGCAAAAGTTTGTCAATCATTTTTGGCAGTTCTTCAGAGAACGTATTAAAGTAGGTGTAAGGAAGTAAAAATGAACCGTTTATCGATTGCGACATCTAAGATACCTCAATTGTTCATATAAATTTCATGCTAGTAATGTTTAGTCCTATTCAGTCGTTCTTAGATATTACCCATTGAGTTTTACGATATTTCTGTTCTAAGCTTCAGTTGACGAGGGCATCGATCAAATTATGCGAAGCTACACAGGGAGATTTTTTGTAAGCCACGTGAAAAGTTTTAAAATTACGATGATCTAAATTCTTACCGAGTGGCAGGAAGAGCTTAAATGCTAAATGACCGGTTGCTGGGAATCTGCACTTTGGTGGTGACTTCGGAATGCCTCTTTTCCAAGTTTCAATTATTTGAAGGTAACTCAGAGCTGTCGGAAATTTTAGGGTGCGTGCTGCTGCGTGCGAACAAAAAGTGACGGCTATGAATCTGCTCCCCAGAAACTTCGACTTTCGAAGCAGAGCTGTACGATGTTGTAAAGATGCTTTGTTTGATTGAAGTGCACCTACATAGCACCCTCACTATCTTCACAGCCCCGAGGGACATTATGCTCGTAGATACAACGCATATGCACAGGCGCACACACCTCCTTTTCACTTAGTTGGTCACAAAGTTCGTTCAACTTACGCGTGAGCGTATGTTAAGCAAGTTTTGATATGTATCTGAACATATAGAGGTATTATATTTCCAATAGGGGAATTTCACGCTGAAGATGAAAAGGAGAACAAATGTTAAAATGTGTATTGTTTATTGTAAGTGTTTCGAAATATTGAAATTCCAGTTTCAGTGATGAAACATGAAAAAAGAAGAAAGTCAAACTTGAAATATTCAGAAAAAATAATGAAATAAATTAAAATACATCTATAAAAACTTAGATCCTATCCCTCATTCAAACACTCGTAGAACTGTCACGTACCATCACTCGCTTACTTAAACAACCATGAACAAGCACATACAACCACGCATTTACTCATGGAAACATCCTCACATTCACGGACGCGCACGTTCGCACACTCATAACTCATATAACAAATATTGTCAGTAGGTTGAAGCAATGTACAGTGTGGTTGCACTTAACTCTTAATTTAGGTGTAACTTATGGGTGGATACGAGCAACGACTCCAAAATCCAAAGATCTTGTTCATTATTTTCAGTACTGAGAAAAGAGCAATTAGTTTGTCGAAAAGGGTGATTGAAATTCTGACAATGATCTCGACCATGCTGATAATAACCTCGTACAGCAATTCGAGATCATTGTCAGCACTTTGATCATCCTTTCAAAAGAACTAATTTCTCTACTCTATGTATCCTAAACAATGAACAAAGTCTCCGGATTTTGGAGTTTTAATTCATTTTCACCCATAAGTCTAACCTAAATAAAAACGTGAAAAAAGGGGTCCAGCGTGGACCCCTTGCAGCTGGCTGCAAGTTTGGGTTTGTAGCTGGGACCCCCGCTTTGTGGTCCAAGCCATCCTTATTAAAATTGGAAGCTTCTCAATCCTCTTCCACCATCACTATTCTGATCAGAAGATTTCGCTTGAGTTAAAATCTATGAAAACAATCAGTTTTGAGTTTCGCTACTGAATCGCTTTCGAAGTGTTTTTGGTTATTAAATCGTTTCGCCATTGCTTTACATGTTTTACAAATCCGGATACTAGTTCCAACAATGTATACCCGATAGCTAAAAGTAAATATGCTGTGAAGAGTCCACAGTAAAGGATATAATAGAATGATAGATAATATTTGATTTTCTTCATCAGTAATTTATCAGGTATAGTTGATTTATTTTTGCGTCTGAAGAGTTATAATCATCGAGGTAGTAAAACTTGTGTCACGGTTGTGCTCGTTACACACGACTCATTGTTCAGGAATTTAGGGAGTACTCAGTGCTGTTATCAACTCGCCGACGTTGTGGAAAGGCGTGCGTCTTACACACTTTTAAGTGAGACTCGAGAAGTTGCCTTCAAGAGATGAATATTTCACAACTTCAATTGATTTTTAAAAGTAAAGGAAAGATTCGCTATTATAGGCAGGTCTAAATTTAAATCTATTCTAAGAACGTGCAAAATGAATATCTTTTCCTGCATTATTACTCAGCAAGAAAAAACAAGCTCAAAATCATTTGCGCCATCGGCAGCAGATAAAGTTTGTCTGAACATATTCCTGTGAAATTTTGAATGAATACGAGGCATAGCAAGGAGGCATATTAAAAATTGACGTTATGTTTTTACGTATTTTCAGCACCGTGCATGATGTGCCCTGTTCCAGCAGAGCCAAGACATATTTCTTTTTCTGGCTCTCTGAAGCGAATCACTACGTTGCTTTCGCAGGGAAAACTGTGAAGTTGTTTTGCAGCCGGAACAATAACGCTCAAAAATATCGGCGGTGGGTGCCCATGCCGGAGCCTCGTTTTGAATCTTAATACGCCAACCTCATGAATATTGTCGGCGCTCAGAATAGACTCAAATTCTGGCGGGAAAGCGTCTGCCAATATCACTGAGTTCTTGCGGCAAACTCGCCTCCTAAATCGCTGAGTTTGTGCCAGAAAAACTTTCTTAACATTGCTCAGTTCTTACCGAAAAGGTTCTGTTGACTTCACCGATGTTATGTAGGAAATCATCAATACTATCTACTAAAACGCCAGGTGTCTCCATAAATTTATAAATAAATTAATATATATATTTTTTGTGCGTAATTTCTTGTATATTATCACAGTATGAACCTCATTGAACACATTAAATTGGTTGGTCCGTCTCTTTTTCACGGTTTTAAAGGATGCTCTATGACCGTATCTGTGATACGAGTTTTACCACTGCATAAACTACAAGAATATTTTAACCGCATGCACTTTTATGATGGATATGTTTGTTTGTGATCCACATTTTGAAACTCATTAAGTGTCGAATCTCGTCATTTTAAACGGGTCGTGTACACTAGTGTCAAACAAATTTTGTAGATTTTGGTATGAAAACCATGGTTGCGACTATCCCCTGTATTACCTATTATTATTTTTTTAGGTTTTAGTTTAAGTTTTCATTTTTTTTACCGCCTTGCAAATTCGATACCTGAACATTACATCCCGACTACAAATTTCTAGCTTTTAATTTCAATTCAATCATGTTAAATGAAATTGATTTTTCAGTTAAACTATCTCAAAAATTTTAGGAAAAGACACTAATATAGCCAATTCCCTTAAAAACAGTTTTCAGATATGAATCATGACTTCAACTTAACAAACTTATCATCATTTTTGAGAGTAAGTATTCTCTAACAGCTGAATATCAGTGATACATCAGGAAACTTTCGCAACAATTTCTACCTGATATTCCTAATTTTTTATGGAACAGTGAACGCAATTAGTTGTAAAATTACTCGATTATTTTCAAGTTATCTTAAATTGTCGGATACCGAATTTCTATGAAACAATATTTTATGTTTTGAATCGAAATTAAGAACACGTTGTAAATTCAAAATCATTTAATGAGTTTTAGTACGGTATTGAGCTTCATACGCTCAAATAGTTCATACTAAATAGTTCACACGCCATATCTACGTTGTAACTAATGTTAATTTGTGAAACTTTGTTAAAGAAAGAAAGAAGAAGAAAAGAAACGAACTACAGTGTAGTGAAATGCGTCGCCTTTCTTCTTCCGATTTCCAAAATTTTGAGCTAGGGGGAGTAAGTTTAAAATGAACTCATTCACAATGAATTTCATCAGTCACTAGTGTACACGACCCATCAAAAAGACGGGATTCGATATTTTCTTTTGAAAAATCTTTCAGATGAGGATGGCAAACAAATAAATCCATACTAATAGCGCCCGCGATTAAAGTATTCTTGTACAGGGAAGTAACTGACCCTTTTAATTTGCTAATACGTAAAAGGAAAACTTTGTTTTTTTGAAAAAAATAACATTTCTGTGTTTTTTCCAGTATCCTATTTACTTAGCTAGCAAATTAAGAGGGTCAATTACTTCTGGCCCAACTTGTTCTTGTGCAATGGTGAAACTCGTATCACAGATACGGTCATGAAGCATCCTTTAAGAGCGTGAAAGAGAAGCTGACCAAACAACTAAATCAGGCCAATAAATTTAATGCGTTCAATGAGATACCATAAAATAACATACACAAAATATCTCTAAATTTATTTATTTATAAATTTAAGGAGACACCAGGCGTTTTATTACATAGTATTGATGCATTCTGCCAACGAAATTGATTCTTTTATTTAGTTTACTAATACGTACAATGAGAAGAATAATTGGACTGGTAGCCATGGGGGACTACAAAGCGGGTTCTGAAAAAAATGCGCAAATTTCAGCCTATTGCAAAGCTGCAGGATATACGACCTACATTTCTGAGAATATTATATTCAAATGAAAGCAAACGGAGGTTCGATCTAATTGATCTATAGTCCATTTCATCGTTGAAAATTGATATTGAGTTTAATTTAAGTTGAGTATTGAAGCCTGTTGTAACTTGAAATGAATATTAACGATAAAATTAAGTTGAGTTCATTATTGAAAGCGTTGAATTTTGAATCTTAGTTTGCCCCGCTCTAATTGAAGTGCTATTTTTTGCGAACAGATACGTGCATTAATAAAACAACTTCTTCCGGTTATTATTTATGTGCTCAAAAATTACTTGATTATTTTAAATTAGTCAAACACGGCTGAGTTATTCATGACAATTATGTTATTTTTGTCAATTTTGACATTTTTGGCAATGCTGTAGTTTTGTTATTCCCGGCAATTTTGTTGGTGAGAAATAAATATATATCCTCACACAAATGAGTTGCAGTCTTCATTATGTTGAGAATAACAACCGAGAGAAAATTGACTTTTTTCTCTCAATGTCAGAAAAATTCCCAATAATAAACAATGTTAGTAATTAAGGACGAAGAATAATATTTAAAATATTCAGAATTTATAAAACGTTTTCTGCTAGCTCCACTCAACCTATTCTTGGACGTTTATACAGCCCCAGTAAGGTGGGTGACTCGCTTCATACGAGTTTTGTAAGAGTGGGAAATAAATTGCAAATAAAACTGACAAAAGTCACATTTATAAACAGAAACTGTTACTAAAGTTGTATAAAAGAGAAATTTACATACCTTGTGGTAACAAATAAAATTAGAAAACATGTTCATATTAATTCTGTGAATGTTTTTCATTCCGTTAAATTTTCTAAAATCTCTTTTGAATGAATGTGTCGTAAATATGTGTAAATCTTATATTTGGTAATGAGCAATTATTACACAAGACGAAGTTTTAAATTGTATAAATTTCTGCAGTTTCTACCACTTTCTATAAACACCAGACGTATTCTAAACTACCGAACAATAATAATAAGCCACCCATACTCCTTTTCTGAACTTTTCTTGCGCCGTCGCCAAAAACCTCTTCGCTAAATATTTTTGCGCGCTAAATTTTATCATTTATTATTCATTGTAACAACACTGTTGCTATGACCTTTGATGAGCAAGCTAATATGTATCATTTACTAATATAAATCTCATCAGTTGTTTTTTCCTTTCTCGAATAGTGCTTCCTCTTCCACGCAGGAAATTCATATTCTCTCAAAAGAAGGTATCGAGCTTTTGCCTCAGGCTGAACCACTCTGGAAATCTTTAACAGATCAATAAAAAGTGCACTCTGAGTGCTGTGGAAGGTCCCGTATTAAAAGTCCGAGGCAAAATACTGACGTCCGCATACTTTTTGTTGGTTGAGTTTTGAGACTCGGGGTCTGGAGAAGGGGGAACTGAAGATTTGTGAGGGTGAATGGACTTTCTTGAAATTACCATCAGGGTATATCGATGCATATAAATAGGTATATTAGCTATGTTATTCATCTTCAGAGATGCTGAAGACATATTCGGCTCAGTGTCTGGCCAGTGATATGTTTTAAAGGTCCTTAGTTTTACTCGTGTTCTTCCAACACTTTTGCCTAACATGAACTTTCATTCCAGCCTATCATTACCCAGTTTATTAAGTACTGAAGTTTAAAAAAAAGCATGACATATCACCATATGGTTAAACTTTAACTCAAGGTTCGCACTGTCTTTCAATTAAATGTAATATTTTTGCATTATTCCAGACACATTGAAAATACTTCATGCATAAACCTAATACTAGATATGCATCTCCTTGAGCGTAATTATTAAAACCACAGTTCAAAAAATGATAATAAAACACCCGTAGGATAAATTTATACGAAAAATTATCGAACACATTACATAAGAAATTGCTTTTTACAAAGTAATCTTTGTAAAGGGAACTAGTTCATGTATTTTATTTCAAGAATTTTATTCGACCTAAGTTGTGGATCTTTGTAGAGAAAACTAAGTTATCTATTATACCCGAAGAACAAATTCAACCCAAATTGTAAACCTTTCTTGAGAAAACTAATTTATCTAATTTACATCAAAAACTTAATTCGACCTAAGTCGTAAACAAAGCTACGATCCCATTCGTCAGGCAGCCAGCAAACTGAAAGATGCAACCAAATGCTCGAGTTCTCGTCGACGTCGTGCGTGAAAAATCCCGTAGACTTATTAATGACGTCGGCGAAGCTCAGCAGCTGGGATGGTATTTTCATAAACACGAGGGTTTTAGACGAGCAAGAGCCCAGCGTTTCTATGGTTACGAACGAGAAAACCTCATAAGCGAAGAAAGGAAATAAGAAGCTTTGTTATGGACACTCTCTGATAAATAACTCTTGTCTTTTTCACGTATTAATTTAGAAACGTAAAACTCAAATTCAGTTACTGGAACATACTCGACACAAGAAAGCGTCTGTGATTGTCTGGTAAGTATAAACAAACTACATCCAAAAAACCTTTTCCTGTCAAACAATTAGTATATTGGATAAAAAATACTCCTACAGCGTTAAACCACACTGGTCCAGAAACTGTACCCATCAACGGAAAAGGTGTATTAAAAATTCCGTAGCTCATCTGAAGGGAATATTACTCATCCGGGAAATAGCGCTAACCGACCACTTTTTGAGCGGTGTGATGCGTGTGGACACAAAGTCTTCTATTAATCTGCGGGCGTGTTTACAATGTAAGCATCAGGATCATGGGCGAGTCGAGTTTCCACCAGCGTCCTGTTGTTTTTACGTGAAGCTTAAAAATATGTAGCCCGAAGCTGATTACATGATGATTGATATTGTCCTGCTTCGAACTTGGTTTATTTAGCGATAGTATAGATGCGCATTCATTTTTTTCATTGTTCGTATTTTTATTTTTGAAAACTGAGGGGAAAAAGGAAGGAAGTCTACACCCAAATATTGACTGTGAGCACACGCAACTCAACCCTATTGTAAATATCGTAGCAATCGCTGCGTGTTTGGTTTTGCTTTATGAGCAAAAAAAAAGACGTTCTCCATTAACAAATTTATGCAATCTTTTTGTTCAATTATGACTCAAGGGTTAGAAAGTTAAGCAATTGGATACTCGTTTGTTACTCTTGAAGTGAAATAAGATTCTCACGTAGCTGAATCACATTATTCAGAATCACTTTTCTCTTATTAATTCAGTGCACATAAAATGTATTCTCCCTTCAATATTTAACTCATGAAGTTTTAAAGAAATAACTCAGACGACTACAAAGAGAACCGTTCAATTGTGATGAAAATAATTTACGATAATGAGCACACGCGTTGAAAACTAGTTTTCTGGGTCAGCGGATCGACAAATTAGTTCTCAGTGTCTGAAGTGTCTGAGGTTCAGCACTTCTGGAGAGATGTACTTTCTGGAAATGTTGAGTACGCTTGAGGTTTGTAGAGTTAGAAATTAGCCACATTTGGGAACACTGCATTGCTAAGTTGCTAATTTTTGATAGGTGGAATGGTAGGAAGATTCACGCATTGGAACCTACGTCTTGCATGTGAAGTTGTTTTGATGAAATTAAATCTAGTAAATAAACAGTCCTACAATCAACTAAATTAAAATCCTTGTTCTATTCCAGTAATTAATGCATCGAAGAAGGGAAAAGTTACGTGATTCACAGTAATTTTAATTAATCTATCTACTTTAATTTCATTTACTACAAAGAATTGATTGATGAAACTTACAACTGGTGTAAAGGTTTTCAAAACATATTAAACTGTTTGGGTTGATGCAAAAGCGTTAAAAAATGCGACCATGTTGCTTTAACTTTCAAGTAATTACCCCGTAGTGATAAACAACACCCGAATTATAATATGTTTTTAATAATACCTCTAATATTTTCAAGTATACGTGTTTTTTTTTCATCATAAAATGTCAGCGTGTGAAAAAAGGTCAGTGTGTGAGCAAACAGAAATGGTAAAAATGTGAACAATCAAAACTGGTCAGTATATGAGCAGTTAAAATTGGTCAGTATCTGAGCAATCAAAACTGGTCAGAATTTAGCAATCAAAACTGGTCAGTACGTGAGCAAACAAAAATGGTGAGAATGTGAACAATTAAAGCTGGTCAGTGTGTGAACAATGAAAACTGGTCAGTATGTGAGCAAACAAAAATGGTGAGAATGTGAGCAATCAAAACTAGTCAGTATGTGAGCAATGAAAACTGGCCAGTATGTGAGCAAACAAAAATGGTGAGAATGTGAGCAAAAAAAAAAATGAACTAAAATCAAAGATGATGAGATGACCATAAGGTCATCACTGACAACTTCGACCCTCACACCGACCTATACACGGTCACTGACCGATGACACCAGAATGCGAGAGATGAAAGGAAAGTTTGTTTCAAAAAGTAGAGACGCTTTCCGGAAAAAGCTCATCCAATTTATAGTCACAAAATGATCGTTCATTTTCCAAGGTATTTTGAATATTGCTACTCAAAAATAAAATCCTTTTTGTCGTTGGTGAGTTTGGATTAATTATAAAAGTGCATTAAAAAGGCACCAAGTCCTCTATTATTTTGCTGCTGAACGTATTCTCAAATGATTTCGCTGGAATTTCTAATTGTTTAAAATAAGCGCTTACTTTCCAATTATTTTGCAGGTACTTTTTTGAATTTAAACTTGTTTCTTTTATCAGCGATTCACGTAATAAGAATCGGCCCCGAACAGAGAGGAAAGTATTACTGCTACTTGTTCAAATAATTACTCTATCGGGAACTGGATGATAATTCTATAGGATCAAGGCTTTCATAATTCAAGCTAAGAAAATATATTTTAGCGCCTTGGGCCTGAGTGCACTATAAAAGCTGTAAAATCTTTATTGCTCCTTCTCAAATAATGTGGGGCGATTGTGTCAGTTTTTGTAAGGTCGGCCGTTAGAAAGAAAAATTATCTTGATATTATTTCTTCACTTGTTTTATTTCATGACATTAGAGCTCTCACTATTGAAAAGGAAGGAAAAAACCATCTCTTTTAGGAGGCTGTGAATACAATACGTTATATAGATGAGACTTAGTTGGCTGTTTAGAATTTCTTTTCTCAAGAACTTAATTAATTATTACTTAATTTTGTTACTGTATATTTAAGTTTAAGTTTAAGGTTAAAACCTCGTAAATGGAATTTGGTTCTATGACATCAAACGAGGAGTTCTTATAGCGCGATAGGGAGAATTTTTATCGATATTTCACGTGCACTTCTTCATCTAATGACAAAAGGAGCAATAAATTCAACGAGCCGACAGAAGAAAATTTCCCTGCCGACGCAATACGTCGCTACGGCCAGCAGAGGCAAAAGTATTTGACGTTTTGCTGACGCTAGCGCTCTTTTCTGAACCGCCGCTGGCGAATCTATTGGTGGGATCCCGTAGATTAATGTCGTCAGAAATTAGGGCGAAAGCTCGCCTAATTCGGAATTCGACTTTCAAATTAAAGGATTGCTGAGGCAACTCAAAATGTTAACGAAGCCGAGGCAGATTCTGGTAAAGTAGGACGAGGGGGCTTGTGCTGCGAGGCTTTTTGTGTATTTTCTCGGCTTGGAATGTGATATTAAACGCGATCTTGGGCTCAGTCTTAGACGTGGGCTCAGGCGGGACTTTGACCGTGATATTAAGAGTGATATTGAACCTAATCTTGAATTTGGTCTTGAGCAAATTTTGAACGTGAACTTGAACGAAGTCGCGAACGTAGTTTTGAGCCTAATCTTTTACAAGACCTTGATCGTGATCTTGAGCGCTACGTTGAACGTGATCTTGAGCGTGATATTGAAGGTGATCTTGAGCGTGATATTGAAAGTGATCTTGAGCGTGATATTGAAGGTGATCTTGAGCGTGATATTGAAGGTGATCTTGAGCGTGATATTGAAAGTGATCTTGAGCGTGATATTGAGGGTGATCTTGAGCGTGATATTGAAGGTGATATTGAGCGTGATATTGAAAGTGATCTTGAGCGTGATATTGAAGGTGATCTTGAGCGTGATATTGAAGGTGATCTTGAGCGTGATATTGAGGGTGATCTTGAGCGTGATATTGAGGGTGATCTTGAGCGTGATATTGAGGGTGATCTTGAGCGTGATATTGAGGGTGATCTTGAGCGTGATATTGAAGGTGATCTTGAGCGTGATAGTGAAGGTGATCTTGAGCGTGATATTGAGGGTGATCTTGAGCGTGATATTGAGGGTGATCTTGAGCGTGATATTGAGGGTGATCTTGAGCGTGAAGTTGAAGGTGATCTTGAGCGTGATATTGAAGGTGATCTTGAGCGTGATATTGAAGGTGATCTTGAGCGTGATATTGAAGGTGATCTTGAGCGTGATATTGAAGGTGATCTTGAGCGTGATATTGAAGGTGATCTTGAGCGTGATATTGAAGGTGATCTTGAGCGTGATATTGAAGGTGATCTTGAGCGTGATATTGAAGGTGATCTTGAGCGTGATATTGAAGGTGATCTTGAGCGTGATATTGAAGGTGATCTTGAGCGTGATATTGAAGGTGATCTTGAGCGTGATATTGAAGGTGATCTTGAGCGTGATATTGAGGGTGATCTTGAGCGTGAAGTTGAAGGTGATCTTGAGCGTGATATTGAAGGTGATCTTGAGCGTGATATTGAAGGTGATATTGAGCGTGATAGTGAAGGTGATCTTGAGCGTGATAGTGAAGGTGATCTTGAGCGTGATAGTGAAGGTGATATTGAGCGTGATATTGAAGGTGATATTGAGCGTGATAGTGAAGGTGATCTTGAGCGTGATATTGAAGGTGATCTTGAGCGTGAAGTTGAAGGTGATCTTGAGCGTGATAGTGAAGGTGATCTTGAGCGTGATAGTGAAGGTGATATTGAGCGTGATATTGAAGGTGATATTGAGCGTGATAGTGAAGGTGATCTTGAGCGTGATATTGAAGGTGATCTTGAGCGTGAAGTTGAAGGTGATCTTGAGCGTGATAGTGAAGGTGATCTTGAGCGTGATAGTGAAGGTGATATTGAGCGTGATATTGAAGGTGATATTGAGCGTGATAGTGAAGGTGATCTTGAGCATGATATTGAAGGTGATCTTGAGCGTGATAGTGAAGGTGATATTGAGCGTGATAGTGAAGGTGATATTGAGCGTGATAGTGAAGGTGATATTGAGCGTGATAGTGAAGGTGATCTTGAGCGTGATAGTGAAGGTGATATTGAGCGTGATAGTGAAGGTGATATTGAGCGTGATATTGAAGGTGATATTGAGCGTGATAGTGAAGGTGATCTTGAGCGTGATATTGAAGGTGATCTTTAGCGTGATATTGAGGGCGATCTTGAGCGTGAAGTTGAAGGTGATCTTGAGCGTGATATTGAAGGTGATCTTGAGCGTGATATTGAAGGTGATATTGAGCGTGATAGTGAAGGTGATCTTGAGCGTGATAGTGAAGGTGATCTTGAGCGTGATAGTGAAGGTGATATTGAGCGTGATATTGAAGGTGATATTGAGCGTGATAGTGAAGGTGATCTTGAGCGTGATATTGAAGGTGATCTTGAGCGTGAAGTTGAAGGTGATCTTGAGCGTGATAGTGAAGGTGATCTTGAGCGTGATAGTGAAGGTGATATTGAGCGTGATATTGAAGGTGATATTGAGCGTGATAGTGAAGGTGATCTTGAGCGTGATATTGAAGGTGATCTTGAGCGTGAAGTTGAAGGTGATCTTGAGCGTGATAGTGAAGGTGATCTTGAGCGTGATAGTGAAGGTGATATTGAGCGTGATATTGAAGGTGATCTTGAGCGTGATATTGAAGGTGATATTGAGCGTGATAGTGAAGGTGATCTTGAGCGTGATAGTGAAGGTGATCTTGAGCGTGATAGTGAAGGTGATATTGAGCGTGATATTGAAGGTGATATTGAGCGTGATAGTGAAGGTGATCTTGAGCGTGATATTGAAGGTGATCTTGAGCGTGAAGTTGAAGGTGATCTTGAGCGTGATATTGAGGGTGATCTTGAGCGTGATATTGAGGGTGATCTTGAGCGTGATATTGAGGGTGATCTTGAGCGTGATATTGAGGGTGATCTTGAGCGTGATATTGAAGGTGATCTTGAGCGTGATAGTGAAGGTGATCTTGAGCGTGATATTGGGGGTGATCTTGAGCGTGATATTGAGGGTGATCTTGAGCGTGATATTGAGGGTGATCTTGAGCGTGAAGTTGAAGGTGATCTTGAGCGTGATATTGAAGGTGATCTTGAGCGTAATATTGAAGGTGATCTTGAGCGTGATATTGAAGGTGATCTTGAGCGTGATATTGAAGGTGATCTTGAGCGTGATATTGAAGGTGATCTTGAGCGTGATATTGAAGGTGATCTTGAGCGTGATATTGAAGGTGATCTTGAGCGTGATATTGAGGGTGATCTTGAGCGTGAAGTTAAAGGTGATCTTGAGCGTGATATTGAAGGTGATCTTGAGCGTGATATTGAAGGTGATATTGAGCGTGATAGTGAAGGTGATCTTGAGCGTGATAGTGAAGGTGATCTTGAGCGTGATAGTGAAGGTGATATTGAGCGTGATATTGAAGGTGATATTGAGCGTGATAGTGAAGGTGATCTTGAGCGTGATATTGAAGGTGATCTTGAGCGTGAAGTTGAAGGTGATCTTGAGCGTGATAGTGAAGGTGATCTTGAGCGTGATAGTGAAGGTGATATTGAGCGTGATATTGAAGGTGATATTGAGCGTGATAGTGAAGGTGAACTTGAGCGTGATATTGAAGGTGATCTTGAGCGTGAAGTTGAAGGTGATCTTGAGCGTGATAGTGAAGGTGATCTTGAGCGTGATAGTGAAGGTGATATTGAGCGTGATATTGAAGGTGATATTGAGCGTGATAGTGAAGGTGATCTTGAGCGTGATATTGAAGGTGATCTTGAGCGTGATAGTGAAGGTGATATTGAGCGTGATAGTGAAGGTGATATTGAGCGTGATAGTGAAGGTGATATTGAGCGTGATAGTGAAGGTGATCTTGAGCGTGATAGTGAAGGTGATATTGAGCGTGATAGTGAAGGTGATATTGAGCGTGATATTGAAGGTGATATTGAGCGTGATAGTGAAGGTGATCTTGAGCGTGATATTGAAGGTGATCTTGAGCGTGATATTGAGGGTGATCTTGAGCGTGAAGTTGAAGGTGATCTTGAGCGTGATATTGAAGGTGATCTTGAGCGTGATATTGAAGGTGATATTGAGCGTGATAGTGAAGGTGATCTTGAGCGTGATAGTGAAGGTGATCTTGAGCGTGATAGTGAAGGTGATATTGAGCGTGATATTGAAGGTGATATTGAGCGTGATAGTGAAGGTGATCTTGAGCGTGATAGTGAAGGGGATCTTGAGCGTGATAGTGAAGGTGATCTTGAGCGTGATAGTGAAGGTGATATTGAGCGTGATATTGAAGGTGATATTGAGCGTGATAGTGAAGGTGATCTTGAGCGTGATATTGAAGGTGATCTTGAGCGTGATAGTGAAGGTGATATTGAGCGTGATAGTGAAGGTGATCTTGAGCGTGATATTGAAGGTGATATTGAAGGTGACTTCGCATGGGCCATCAAAATGGTCTTGAATAGGATATGGAAGGAGATATGAATAAGATCCTGTAACGAATTGGAACTATTTAACTTGAACAATTTCAAACGAGATATTCTGAAGAAGTTTGGAAATGACCTTGAGTGGGATTTTGAACGGATGTTGTGAGTTGAATGGAGCGTAACCTTCGGTTGAATATGGTCTTAGTTTAGATGCACAGTAAAAAATTGAAAGTAAACTAATGATAGAAAACATCCGTTGAGGGAATTCTGAATGAAATCTCACAAGACTTCGATTAAAGAAATATATTATGGAAATGTTCTATTCGATTTAGTTTATAGAAAGTTTAAATATGTATTCTTTCACGTGGTATCACTCTGCATTGAACGGCAAAGAAAATGAGCTGGAGCTGATGCACAGGGAATAAAGAAAATGTAAGCAATGAAAAATGAAACCAACCAAATTTTTGAGATATTGTGTACAAAATAAATTTAAGAATTGTGAGGTGTAAATTGTTTTAGGCAGTAAACGGTAAATCCGATTTGTTAATGATTCGAAAATGCGTAGTGTTTCATTATTGGTACAATTTTTACCGCATACCTGAGCACCAGAAACGAGAGAGTAGGTAGCAGAAGCCGGAGAAAAAGTTACAGAAGCCAGAGAGTAGGCAGTAGAACCTGGAGAGTAGGTTTCAGAAGCCAGAGAGTAGGTGCCAGAAGCTAGAGAGTAGGTGCCAGAAGCCAGAGAGTAGGTACCCGAAACCAGAAAATAGTAATCAGGAGCCAGAGAGTTGGTTCCAAATGTCATTTGGAAAATGCTGCATGACAAAAGAGTCTAAATGCCAGGTACCAGGAAGCAAGTGTACGGTACAAAACCCATGAACAGATACTACTGTATATAGATACGGACAACCATAAAAGTCCAAAGGTTATACTATACACCTATTACCAGATAGCAGGCGCTAGAGACCAACATTTAATTACTAAACACCATTGGAAAAATGCTAGATAAGACAAGACGATTCAATGGCCAGCTGGTACATAGTCTACACACGTACTAAATTACTAGATACCAGCTGGCACATACTCTACACCAGGACTCACTTTACTAAATCCCATGGGACGAATACGAAATACCAGAACTCACTATGCTAAATGCCATAGCGTAAACACAAAATACCTGTACTCGCTTTACTTAATACTGTTGGGGAAATACAAATTACCTGCAGCCACATAAATGACTCCATATGAGAAATACGAAACACCAGGACTCGCTTTACTAAATACCATAGGGGAGATACGAAATACCAGGACTTGCTTTACTAATACCATAGGGGAAATACGAAATACCAGGACTCGCTTTACTAAATACCATTGGAGAGATACGAAATACCAGGACTCGCTTTACTAAATACCATAGGGGAGATACGAAATACCAGGACTCGCTTTACTAAATACCATTGGAGAGATACGAAATACCAGGACTCGCTTTACTAAATACCATAGGAGAGATACGAAATACCCGGACTCGCTTTACTAAATACCATAGGGGAGATACGAAATACCAGGACTCGCTTTACTAAATACCATTGGGGAGATACGAAATACCAGGACTCGCTTTACTAAATACCATTGGAGAGATACGAAATACCAGGACTCGCTTTACTAAATACCATTGGAGAGATACGAAATACCAGGACTCGCTTTACTAAATACCATTGGGGAGATACGAAATACCAGGACTCGCTTTACTAAATACCATTGGAGAGATACGAAATACCAGGACTCGCTTTACTAAATACCATAGGGGAGATACGTAATACCAGGACTCGCTTTACTAAATACCATAGGGGAAATACGAAATACCAGGACTCGCTTTACTAAATACCATAGGGGAGATACGAAATACCAGGACTCGCTTTACTAATACCATAAGGGAGCACGAAACACGAGCGACCACCCAAACGCCTGCACAGGCAGCCACAAGAAGCAGCCATGACAGAACATGATCAGCTCGCGGCCTCACCTCACGCCGCCACCGCAGCTGGGAGCGACTTTTCTCTCCTCAGACCGTATTTCATGTAATTTTCTGGCCGATTAATTTGGCACCATTTCCGCTTCCTAATGGCGGACGTGGGGCTTTTTTTCCTTTTTGTCGTCTGGAAAACGACAGGGAGAACACATAACTGGAGTTCGTAAACTGACACAAGGAAACTGGGAGGGGAACGGTGGGTAAAAGTGCCATAGAAAGAGAAAAGGAGAATGTGGTAACTTTGGTCTGGTCTTCAAGTATTACAAAGTCGGGAGACTGTGGCTCCTAACAACTTCCGTCCGCTTATTTGATGACGGTCAGAGGTAATATTTAATAATAGTGTGAGGTGATTTTTATGAGTAATACGAGTTTAATATTTGATAAAATTATGAAGGAGTCATTAACTGTTTAAGGAATTACTTATGAACAATCTAAAGCGTTATTTAAAACTCATTTGAAAACCCATAACTGTTTTCTTAAGAAATGTCTTATGGCCAAGAAAGAAAGTTTCTCACTTTAATTAAGCCGCCACGGATGATTCAGGTAAATCTTCTTTTAGCTTTAGCCTTCAAAATTATTGAAGGTTTAAGTTAAGTAGCTTTATTAAACCGGCTAAACATTTCTCACACGCCCTTAAAACAATGTTAAAAAAAAATCGAATTACAGCGATCTTGGCATCTATATCAGAAAGCGTTCAAATTTTAAACTCAATTTAGTAATACTTCGATAAAAGGTTACATTAAGGATTTCTTTTTTATTTAATAGTTTTTGGAAATCTTAAAGTTTCATATAAAGTCACTACATTGACGGTTCGCCTGAGACTCACGGTGGGCCTCTTAGCACCTCGAGTCAAAGCGCCGCCTGATTAAAAACTAATATGGATAATTTTGCGGAAACAGGTCGCATGCCAAAGGACTTTATAAAAACTTTCACACCGAACTCCCGCCAGCCCCCGTAGCACTTGTGGCCCTCCTCCAGGTCCGCAACGGACGGTCACGTCCAGGTGACTGCAAGTCGGCCAGCGCACTCGCTCACACAGCCGGTCAAAGGGCGGCACCGGTCAAGACTCGCTCGCTGATCGCTATAAATGCTGGCAAAAACATATCAGAGTAAGAAAAGATGATGGCATTGATAAATTTAAACAATGGTCGGATTAGAAAAATTCCAACATCCGATATTAATGCCTTGTAGCAAGAGCCCGTTGAACCCGTTGACCCGGTCGGCTGGCGGAGACAGGCCCCAAATACACACTATGAGGGAAGAGAAAGGAAAAAGTAAGAATATTGAAGATTAACCAGCCAGCAGTCAAATAGTTAATAAAAGAAGTCCAATTATATTCAGTTTTCACTAAGTTGACAGAAATTACACTTAAATTCAGTGCCCTCAGTGTTTTAACTTGCAGAACACAGTAATTGATAACAATAATACCAATTAGTCAAAATATCAAGTAGATTCAAGTTATGCAATAATCAGCATAAGCAAGTGTCCCAAGGTTGAGGACAGTCAAGTCGTCCCCCAGCAAAACAAATGCTGCCAACACTCTTGAACAAGCCGGCTGGGAGAACGAGAGTTGAGATGAACTCAAGTAACGTGCAAGCATAAATAATGACCCAATACCCTAATTTCTGAACCTAGAGAAACTTTAATGAACAATGACCAACGATACAATGTAAACAAGGAAACGAACTCCAGCGACTCCACAATCAAAGCCCCCCTGTGAAGGACCATACGGTAAGATGACGAGTTGAGCCGACCAACCATGCACCAGCGTTACATACGACCGCCCGTCCAGGGCGAAGGTCTGATAAAGCAAAGTAGTCAGTTCGACCAGAGGCAAGAAAATGTCAGTTCAAGCAAGCGAGCAAGCCCTGAAACAGGCTAAAACCTCTCCGAGGAAACAAGCACATGGGTAGTAAGGGTCTCATTGAAAAAGTTTACCACGAATACACCCTGGGCAGATTTTTCCCACAGTCTACGGTAATTTTAATCAGTAGTAAGCCGTATTAATTAATGAAATGTAACGGAGTCAGATATGAAGTGTCATTTAATTAATAAGGAACTGAGCAATTATTTCATAATAATTTATCATGTTGTTTTTTGAAAATATGAAGTATCATTTGGTAACAATTGAAGCTAATATTGACTAAAAATTTACGATATTATTATCATGTCTAAACTTGATGTCATGCAGCTGCTCTAGCATGATGTACTGAGTGAGGCAAATTGGTTGTGCTATACGCAAGTATTTTGCGGTCAAATATTTAAATATAATTTAATGCGCCGTACTGATAAAGAATAACATAAGTTAGTCCTGAAATTTATTCGTGAATCTGTCAATGAATAACGAAGTAGTATGATGAAATTATTTATTCTATGATAATTACACTAGTACTGCAGGTCACTAGAAACCAGAGATCAATATTTCTCATGGAGTTTGGGTCGCATAAAAACCACGAAATGATGAAAATCACGGAATCACGAAATATGATAATTGCGCTAGTAATAACTAGAAACCATGCGTCAATATTTCCCGTGAAGTTTGGAGAGCACAACCGCGAAATCTGGCCCATGAAGAGACGATACGAACGCACACACGATCAAACGCCGTCCGTGTAAAAGGAGCTAAATTTTTTGTAAATGGAAATTCGGCGCCTGGACAGCACGAACATAACGAACGTGGAACAAACTTTGAAGCAGCAGGGCACCGTTTTGCAAAATACAATTTTACGAAACGTCCTGCTGTGAACTGCAATGTAACAAAACGCAACACAACAAAGTGTCATGCCACAGCGCATCGTATGGGAACACAATCCTGAACTTCTGGCTACAATGGCCCCGAGCGTTAGGGTTTGGTGCCATCGTTGGCAGAAATTTCTGACTGGGGAAATGTTCGATAACAAAACGTCATATGACAAAATGCTTAGTAACAAAACGTCATATGACAAAATGCTTAATAACAAAACGTCATATGACAAAATGCTTAGTTACAAAACGTCATATGACAAAATGCTTAGTAAAAAAACGCCATATGACAAAATGCTTAGTAACAAAACGTCATATGACAAAATGCTCAGTAACAAAACGTCATATGACAAAATGCTTAGTAACAAAACGTCATATGAAAAAATGCTTAGTAACAAAACGTTATATGACAAATTGCTTAGTAACAAAACGTCATATGACAAATTGCTTAGTAACAAAATGACATACAACAAAATGCATCGTAACAAAACGACAAACAACAAAATGCTTCGTAACAAAACGACATACAACAAAATGCATCGTAACAAAACGACATACAATAAAATGCTTCGTAACAAAACGACATACAATAAAATGTTTCGTAACAAAACCACATACAGCAAAATGCATCGTAACAAAACGACATACAATAAAATGCTTCGTAACAAAACGACATACAACAAAATGCATCGTAACAAAACGACATACAATAAAATGTTTCGTAACAAAACCACATACAACAAAATGCATCGTAACAAAACGACATACAATAAAATGCTTCGTAACAAAACGACATACAACAAAATGCATCGTAACAAAACGACATACAATAAAATGCTTCGTAACAAAACGACATACAATAAAATGCTTCGTAACAAAACGACATACAACAAAATGCATCGTAACAAAACGACATACAATAAAATGCTTCGTAAAAAAACGACATACAATAAAATGCTTCGTAACAAAACGACATACAATAAAATGTTTCGTAACAAAACCACATACAACAAAATGCATCGTAACGAAACGACATACAACAAAATGCATCGTAACAAAACGACATACAATAAAATGCTTCGTAACAAAACGAGATACAATAAAATGTTTCGTAACAAAACCACATACAACAAAATGCATCGTAACAAAACGACATACAACAAAATGCATCGTAACAAAACGACATACAACAAAATGCATCGTAACAAAACGACATACAATAAAATGCATCGTAACAAAACGACATACAATAAAATGTTTCGTAACAAAACCACATACAACAAAATGCATCGTAACAAAACGACATACAATAAAATGCTTCGTAACAAAACGACATGCAACAAAATGCATCGTAACAAAACGACATACAATAAAATGCTTCGTAACAAAACGACATACAATAAAATGCTTCGTAACAAAACCACATACAACAAAATGCATCGTAACAAAACGACATACAATAAAATGTTTCGTAACAAAACGACATACAATAAAATGCATCGTAACAAAACGACATACAATAAAATGCATCGTAACAAAACGACATACAATAAAATGCTTCGTAACAAAACGACATACAACAAAATGCATCGTAACAAAACCACATACAATAAAATGCTTCGTAACAAAACCACATACAACAAAATGCATCGTAACAAAACGACATACAATAAAATGTTTCGTAACAAAACGACATACAATAAAATGCATCGTAACAAAACGACATACAATAAAATGCATCGTAACAAAACGACATACAATAAAATGCTTCGTAACAAAACGACATACATCAAAATGCATCGTAACAAAACCACATACAATAAAATGTTTCGTAACAAAACGACATACAATAAAATGCTTCGTAACAAAACCACATACAACAAAATGCATCGTAACAAAACGACATACAATAAAATGTTTCGTAACAAAACGACATACAATAAAATGCTTCGTAACAAAACGACATACAACAAAATGCATCGTAACAAAACCACATACAATAAAATGCTTCGTAACAAAACCACATACAACAAAATGCTTCGTAACAAAACCACATACAACAAAATGCTTAGTAACAAAACGACATACAATAAAATGTTTCGTAACAAAACGACATACAACAAAATGCTTCGTAACAAAACCACATACAACAAAATGCTTAGTAACAAAACCACATACAACAAAATGCTTCGTAACAAAACCACATACAACAAAATGCTTAGTAACAAAACGACATACAACAAAATGCTTCGTAACAAAACGACATACAACAAAATGCTTCGTAACAAAACCACATACAACAAAATGCTTCGTAACAAAACCACATACAACAAAATGCTTCGTAACAAAACGACATACAATAAAATGTTTCGTAACAAAACGACATACAACAAAATGCTTCGTAACAAAACCACATACAACAAAATGCTTAGTTACAAAACCACATACAACAAAATGCTTCGTAACAAAACCACATACAACAAAATGCTTAGTAACAAAACGACATACAACAAAATGCATCGTAACAAAACCACATACAACAAAATGCTTCGTAACAAAACCACATACAACAAAATGCATCGTAACAAAACGACATACAATAAAATGCATCGTAACAAAACCACATACAACAAAATGCTTCGTAACAAAACGACATACAACAAAATGCTTCGTAACAAAACGACATACAATAAAATGCATCGTAACAAAACCACATACAACAAAATGCTTCGTAACAAAACGACATACAACAAAATGCATCGTAACAAAACGACATACAACAAAATGCATCGTAACAAAACCACATACAACAAAATGCTTAGTAACAAAACGACATACAACAAAATGCTTAGTAACAAAACCACATACAACAAAATGCTTCGTAACAAAACGACATACAACAAAATGCATCGTAACAAAACGACATACAACAAAATGCTTCGTAACAAAACCACATACAACAAAATGCTTAGTAACAAAACCACATACAACAAAATGCTTCGTAACAAAACCACATACAACAAAATGCTTAGTAACAAAACGACATACAACAAAATGCATCGTAACAAAACCACATACAACAAAATGCTTCGTAACAAAACCACATACAACAAAATGCATCGTAACAAAACGACATACAATAAAATGCATCGTAACAAAACCACATACAACAAAATGCTTCGTAACAAAACGACATACAACAAAATGCTTCGTAACAAAACGACATACAATAAAATGCATCGTAACAAAACCACATACAACAAAATGCTTCGTAACAAAACGACATACAACAAAATGCTTCGTAACAAAACGACATACAACAAAATGCTTCGTAACAAAACCACATACAACAAAATGCTTCGTAACAAAACCACATACAACAAAATGCTTCGTAACAAAACGACATACAATAAAATGTTTCGTAACAAAACGACATACAACAAAATGCTTCGTAACAAAACCACATACAACAAAATGCTTAGTAACAAAACCACATACAACAAAATGCTTCGTAACAAAACCACATACAACAAAATGCTTAGTAACAAAACGACATACAACAAAATGCATCGTAACAAAACCACATACAACAAAATGCTTCGTAACAAAACCACATACAACAAAATGCTTAGTAACAAAACCACATACAACAAAATGCTTCGTAACAAAACCACATACAACAAAATGCTTAGTAACAAAACGACATACAACAAAATGCATCGTAACAAAACCACATACAACAAAATGCTTCGTAACAAAACCACATACAACAAAATGCATCGTAACAAAACGACATACAATAAAATGCATCGTAACAAAACCACATACAACAAAATGCTTCGTAACAAAACGACATACAACAAAATGCTTCGTAACAAAACGACATACAATAAAATGCATCGTAACAAAACCACATACAACAAAATGCTTCGTAACAAAACGACATACAACAAAATGCTTCGTAACAAAACGACATACAACAAAATGCTTCGTAACAAAACCACATACAACAAAATGCTTCGTAACAAAACCACATACAACAAAATGCATCGTAACAAAACGACATACAATAAAATGCATCGTAACAAAACCACATGCAACAAAATGCTTCGTAACAAAACGACATACAACAAAATGCTTCGTAACAAAACGACATACAATAAAATGCATCGTAACAAAACCACATACAACAAAATGCTTCGTAACAAAACGACATACAACAAAATGCTTCGTAACAAAACGACATACAACAAAATGCTTCGTAACAAAACCACATACAACAAAATGCTTCGTAACAAAACCACATACAACAAAATGCTTCGTAACAAAACGACATACAATAAAATGTTTCGTAACAAAACGACATACAACAAAATGCTTCGTAACAAAACCACATACAACAAAATGCTTAGTAACAAAACCACATACAACAAAATGCTTCGTAACAAAACCACATACAACAAAATGCTTAGTAACAAAACGACATACAACAAAATGCATCGTAACAAAACCACATACAACAAAATGCTTCGTAACAAAACCACATACAACAAAATGCATCGTAACAAAACGACATACAATAAAATGCATCGTAACAAAACCACATACAACAAAATGCTTCGTAACAAAACGACATACAACAAAATGCTCCGTAACAAAACGACATACAATAAAATGCATCGTAACAAAACCACATACAACAAAATGCTTCGTAACAAAACGACATACAACAAAATGCATCGTAACAAAACGACATACAACAAAATGCATCATAACAAAACGACATACAACAAAATGCATCGTAACAAAACGACATACAACAAAATGCTTAGTAACAAAACGACATACAACAAAATGCTTCATAACAAAAGGTTAAGCAACAGAACAGATTGTAGTGAAACGCCACATACGCATACATCACTCAACAAATGGCGTATAACAAATGGCGTTCTAAATCGCAATGCCAGCGTTGGCCAAAAGAGCTATTAAAATTCGTTTGAAGGACAATTTAGCTGAGATGAGTTTCATAGAATTTATCTGAACCCTAGTTTTTACACAAAACAAAACTTGCATACGCGCTTGCAAGAGATCATGAGCAAATGGAGATGAAAACATCGCTGCTCGAAGCCTCAACTGATGCGCGAAAATTTCCTTGAATAACAATTGAGGAAAACAAGTTTGAAATAGCTGGAGAAAACTGACGCTATGCTAAGGTGTAGCTGTGTAGCCGCGTAGCATTAGTTACAGTAGAAATAAGAAACATGTTCCTCTATTTTCTGCATGCATGCATGTTTACTGTAGTAAAATAAAGGCAGTAACGGAGGCAGTAACGGAGGCAGCAACGGAAGAGGCAGCAACGGAGGAGGCAGCAGCGGAGGAGGCAGCAACGGAGGCAGCAGCGGAGGCAGCAACGGAGGAGGCAGCAACGGAGGAGGCAGCAACGGAGGAGGCAGCTACGGAGGCAGCAACGGAGGCAGCAACGGAGGCAGCAACAGAGGCAGCAACGGAGGCAGCAACAGAGGCAGCAACGGAGGTAACAACGGAGGCAGCAGCGGAGGTAGCAACGGAGGCAGCAGCGGAGGCGTAGTCCCAACAAAGCTGGGCCCTGGGCTGTGTTTACTCGATGCCTCTCACGCACGCAATAAGGAACACTTGAGGCCGAGGTGGCAGCTCTGATTAGTTGCCACCATGGCAGCTGTGATTAGTTTTCACCGTGGCAGCTCTGATTAGTTGCCACCGTGGAAGCTCTGATCAGACGGTTGCCACCGTGACAGCTCTGGTTATGCTGTCGCCACCATGGCAGCTGTGGCTATACGGCTTCCACCGAGGTAGATGTGGCTATACGGCTGCCTCCGAGGTAGATGTAGCTATCCGGCTGCCACCGAGGTAGATGTAGCTACACGGCGGCCACCGAGGTAGATGTGGCTAGACAGCTGCCACCGAGTTAGATGTGGTAGACGGCTGTCTTCGAGGTTGATGTTGCTAGACGGCTGCCACCGTGGAAGCTGGGAGTTGGCTGTTACGACCGTAGAGGCAGTGTCGAATGCCACGCTGGCAACAGTAATATACAGTAGGTGTTGCCACCACTGCAGCTGTTACTGGAAGATTGACTTCTCCCCTGCAAAAAAGGTATTTAGTTACGTTGTGGCCATCATGACTGCAAATAAGCAAATTATTAAATTAGACTGTTGCAGTCTTAGCTAAACTAAGACAAGGTATTTAATTAGGCTGTTGCTATCAAGTTTGAAATCGGAAAGGTATTTATTATGCAGGTTTCCGTACAACAAGAAGACAAATGAAGAGTTTTGCATCGAATGATGCCTTGAATTTACCTTAAAACGTGTGGGAAAAATCCCCACCGGGCGTACTTGAGGTTAACTTTTTCAATAAGACCCTTAATTATTTGTCCCTGTGCTTGTTTCCTCGGAGATATGTTAGCCTGTTTCGAGAGGCTTACTCGCTTGCCATCGACTGGAACGGACGCTCCCTGGCCTCTGGTCGTACTCCTTGTTTGTCAGACCTTCTCTCTGGACGGGCGGTCGTATGTGGTGCCAGGGTTGACAGATTAATCAGTTAGTTTGTGGCCACTTTTTACGAGAAACGATGGTGAAAATTGCCTCTGCATAATAAATAGACATTTTTTATTTAATAATCACAATTCTAATTGACTTTTCATTCACTTTGACAATATTACGACGAGAGCACCTCTTCGAGATGTTGCGAGTCTTCTGTTTCATGAATTGTGCGATATTTTTGTAAATGGCCAAGTGAATTTCTCATGAACACGGAACTAAAAAATGGCCAATTAGGCGTAAATTGGCCACGAAATGGCCAATCTGGCAATTCCGTTTGGCGCTGGTGGTTACTCGTCCTCATACCGTATAGTCCTTCGCTGGGGCGTTGATTGTGCAGTCGCTGGAGTTTGTTTCCTTGTTTATATTGTCATTGTTCATTGAAGTTTCTATGGATTCGGTAATTGGGGTATTTGGTTATGAATTAGGTTTACACGTTACCTGAGCTCGTCTCATTATTCGTTCTCCCAGCTCTCTTGTTTAAGAGTGTTGTTTGTACTTGGTTGTGCTGGGGGACGACTTGACTATCCGCAACCTTGGGATACTTGATCTTGATTATTGAATTACTTGACTCTACTTGACATCTTGACCTCTTGACTAATTAGTATCGTCATCCTCCACTTTGTTCTGCAAGTTAACGCACTGAGGGCACCATTTCCTTCGGTGGGAATAGAGTAATTTACGTCTCCATAATAAGAACTTGACATAATTGCACTCATTTAATTGACCTTTTGACTGCTGGCTTGTCAACTTTCAATATCCTTATCTTTCCTACCACATAATATCCATTTGGGACTCACTGCTGGCCGACTGGGTCTACGGATTCAACGGGCTCTTGTTACAAGGTACTAATATATGATCTTTGAATTTTTTTTATCTGACCATTATTTGAATGCATCCTCAAAACTATCATTACTATCATTACTATTATTTCTAACCCTAATATTTGTTCCAGCTGCTCTAGCGAACGAAGAGTTGTTCTCGACCGGTGCCTCCCTTTGACCGATTGAGTGGAAGTGTGCAAAGCCGTCTTCCAATCGGCTAGACGCTAACCGTCCGTGACTGTCTGTCCGTTCGTCGCAGGACGAGGGAGGCCATAAGGGTGTTAGCTATCTTCTATTCAGCTAGATGCTGACCGACAGTGGCTGTCTGTTCGGTGCGGATTTGGAGAGGGCCCACAAGTGCTACGGGGGCTGGCGGGCGTTCGAGCTGCAAGTGTTTAACAAGGCCGTTGGCAAGCAACCTGTTTCTGAATATTCCCCACATTAGGTTTTAACAAGACGGCGCAGTCAACCCGAGATGCCACGAGGCCCACCATGTACCTCCGGTGTACCGTCACAATGCAGTGACTTTAAATGCGACTTTGACGTCTTAAAACTATTAAATATAGAGAACCTTAATGGAATCTAAGTGTTACTGAATTGAGTTGAAGTTTATGTTCTGATTTAGAGGCCAAGATTGCTTCATTTCGACTCGAACGTTTCAACATTGTTTTAAAAAGCGCTGAACAAACACCGTGTTTGGTGTCTTCAATACAGTTAATTGCATAATCCTTTTTTGATAATTACACCTGATCCATTCGTCGCGACTTAATTCTAGTGTAACCCTCATTTTTCGCCATAAACGCACTCAAATCACGAATCGTTTATCTTGAGATGTATCATCACCTGTTTTTTCATACGAAGATCATCGGACACAAAATATCATCGAATGTTATATAATTTCATGAATATCATGATGGAGAACTAACGGATGAGAGAATCATTCGGTGGTTTGAGCTTACTTGCAGTGTAAATGCGTCTGGAATGTATGTGGCATCCAGAATACGTCTGGAATGAACGTGGCACTTAGAATGTGTGTGGAATGAACGTGGCACTCAGAATGCGTCTGGAATGAACGTGGCGTCCAGAAAGCGTCTGGAATGAACGTGGCACTCAAAATGCGCCAGGAATGAACGTGATGTCCAGAAAGCGTCTGGAATGAACGTGGCGTCCAGAAAGCGTCTGGAATGAACGTGGCATCCAAAAAGCGTCTGGAATGAACGTGGCGTCCAAAAAGCGTCTGGAATGAACGTGAAACTCAGAATGCGTCTGGAATGAACATCGCGTCCAGAAAGCGTCTGGAATGAACGTGGCGTCCAGAAAACGTCTGGAATGAACGTGGCGTCCAGAAAGCGCCTGGAATGAACGTGGCACTCAGAATGCGTCTGGAATGAACGTGGCATCCAAAAAGCGTCTGGAATGGACGTGGCACTCAGAATGCGTCTGGAATGAACGTGGCGTCGAGAAAGATTCTGGAATGAACGTGGCGTCCAGAAATCATCTGGAATGAACGTGGCGTCCAGAAAGCGTCTGGAATGAACTTGACGTCCAGAAAGCGTCTGGAATGAACTTGGCGTCCAGAAAGCGTATGAAATGAACGTGGCGTCCAGAAAGCGTTTGGAATGAACTTGGCGTCCAGAAAGCGTCTGGAATGAACGTGGCGTCCAGAAAGCATCTGAAATGAACGTGACGTCCAGAAAGCGTCTGGAATGAACGTGGCGTCCAGAAAGCGTCTGGAATGAACGTGGCGTCCAGAAAGCGTCTGGAATGAACGTGGCGTCCAGAAAGCGTCTGGAATGAACTTGGCATCCAGAAAGCGTCGGGAATGAACGTGGCGTCCAGAAAGCGTCTGGAATGAACGTGGCGTCCAGAAAGCGTCTGGAATGAACGTGGCGTCCAGAAAGCGTCTGGAATGAACGTGGCGTCCAGAAAGCGTCTGGAATGAACGAGGCGTCCAGAAAGCGTCTGGAATGAACGTGGCGCCCAAAAAGCGTCTGGAATGAACGTGAAACTCAGAATGCGTCTGGAATGAACATCGCGTCCAGAAAGCGTCTGGAATGAACGTGGCGTCCAGAAAACGTCTGGAATGAACGTGGCGTCCAGAAAGCGCCTGGAATGAACGTGGCACTCAGAATGCGTCTGGAATGAACGTGGCATCCAAAAAGCGTCTGGAATGAACGTGGCACTCAGAATGCGTCTGGAATGAACGTGGCGTCGAGAAAGATTCTGGAATGAACGTGGCGTCCAGAAATCATCTGGAATGAACGTGGCGTCCAGAAAGCGTCTGGAATGAACTTGGCGTCCAGAAAGCGTCTGGAATGAACTTGGCGTCCAGAAAGCGTATGAAATGAACGTGGCGTCCAGAAAGCGTTTGGAATGAACTTGGCGTCCAGAAAGCGTCTGGAATGAACTTGGCGTCCAGAAAGCGTATGAAATGAACGTGGCGTCCAGAAAGCGTTTGGAATGAACTTGGCGTCCAGAAAGCGTCTGGAATGAACGTGGCGTCCAGAAAGCGTCTGAAATGAACGTGACGTCCAGAAAGCGTCTGGAATGAACGTGGCGTCCAGAAAGCGTCTGGAATGAACGTGGCGTCCAGAAAGCGTCTGGAATGAACATGGCGTCCAGAAAGCGTCTGGAATGAACTTGGCGTTCAGAAAGCATCTGGAATGAACGTGGCGTCCAGAAAGCGTCTGGAATGAACTTGGCATCCAGAAAGCGTCGGGAATGAACGTGGCGTCCAGAAAGCGTCTGGAATGAACGTGGCGTCCAGAAAGCGTCTGGAATGAACGTGGCGCCCAAAAAGCGTCTGGAATGAACGTGAAACTCAGATGGCGTCTGGAATGAACATCGCGTCCAGAAAGCGTCTGGAATGAACGTGGCGTCCAGAAAACGTCTGGAATGAACGTGGCGTCCAGAAAGCGCCTGGAATGAACGTGGTACTCAGAATGCGTCTGGAATGAACGTGGCATCCAAAAAGCGTCTGGAATGAACGTGGCACTCAGAATGCGTCTGGAATGAACGTGGCGTCGAGAAAGATTCTGGAATGAACGTGGCGTCCAGAAATCATCTGGAATGAACGTGGCGTCCAGAAAGCGTCTGGAATGAACTTGGCGTCCAGAAAGCGTCTGGAATGAACTTGGCGTCCAGAAAGCGTATTAAATAAACGTGGCGTCCAGAAAGCGTTTGGAATGAACTTGGCGTCCAGAAAGCGTCTGGAATGAACGTGGCGTCCAGAAAGCGTCTGAAATGAACGTGACGTCCAGAAAGCGTCTGGAATGAACGTGGCGTCCAGAAAGCGTCTGGAATGAACGTGGCGTCCAGAAAGAGTCTGGAATGAACATGGCGTCCAGAAAGCGTCTGGAATGAACTTGGCGTCCAGAAAGCGTCTGGAATGAACGTGGCGTCCAGAAAGCGTCTGGAATGAACTTGGCGTCCAGAAAGCGTCGGGAATGAACGTGGCGTCCAGAAAGCGTCTGGAATGAACGTGGCGTCCAGAAAGCGTCTGGAATGAACGTGGCGTCCAGAAAGCGTCTGGAATGAACGTGGCGTCCAGAAAGCGTCTGGAATGTACGTGGCGTCCAGAAAGCGACTGAAATGAACGTGGCGTCCAGAAAGCGTCTGGAATGAACTTGGCGTCCAGAAAGCGTATGAAATGAACGTGGCGTCCAGAAAGCGTTTGGAATGAACTTGGCGTCCAGAAAGCGTCTGGAATGAACTTGGCGTCCAGAAAGCGTATGAAATGAACGTGGCGTCCAGAAAGCGTTTGGAATGAACTTGGCGTCCAGAAAGCGTCTGGAATGAACGTGGCGTCCAGAAAGCGTCTGGAATGAACGTGGCGTCCAGAAAGCGTCTGGAATGAACTTGGCGTCCAGAAAGCGTCGGGAATGAACTTGGCGTCCAGAAAGCGTCGGGAATGAACGTGGCGTCCAGAAAGCGTCGGGAATGAACGTGGCGTCCAGAAAGCGTCTGGAATGCACGTTCCTGATGATTTGATAGTAGTTTAGAATGTTACGCGGCGCTCAAAGTTTCAAAAATGGTTTTTCAAGTGTTTCAAAAATATCAAATCCTGTGAATTTATTGCAAAAGTTGGTTTGAGAACATGCTAGTCATATCACCTCCAATTAGAATCAGATAATCTGTAAATTCCATTAAGAAAGTGGCCACGAAATGCTCGCAGTTTCAGTGTTAAAAACCAAATGACGTCTTAATTTCAATGAGAATGTTGCAGCAAATGACCATTGTCGCACTGTCAGCTTCACAAATTATAATAAAATAACCTTTTTATTTCCATTTTGGATGAACCGAAATGGCCACATCCGCCCTGGCAGCTTCACAAATTGTAATGAAATACTTTTTGATTTTCTGTTATGGGACCGCAAGTGGCCACACTCGGTGTGCGCTTCACACATCAATACCAAATAAATAACCTTCTACTTCCAGTCTGGGTGTTGCCACAAGTAGCTACAGTCTCGGTGTGCGCTTCACACATCAATACCAAATAAATAACCTTCTACTTCCAGTCTGGGTGTTGCCACAAGTAGCTAGAGTCTCGGTGTGAGCTTCACACATCAATACCAAATAAATAACTTTCTACTTCCAGTCTGGGTGTTGCCACAAGTAGCTACAGTCTCGGTGTGCGCTTCACACATCAATACCAAATAAATAACTTTCTACTTCCAGTCTGGGTGTTGCCACAAGTAGCTACAGTCTCGGTGTGAGCTTCACACATCAATACCAAATAAATAACCTTCTACTTCCAGTCTGGGTGTTGCCACAAGTAGCTAGAGTCTCGGTGTGAGCTTCACACATCAATACTAACTAAATAACCTTCTACTTCCAGTCTGGGTGTTGCCGCAAGTAGCTAGAGTCTCGGTGTGAGCTTCACACATCAATACCAAATAAATAACTTTCTACTTCCAGTCTGGGTGTTGCCACAAGTAGCTAGAGTCTCGGTGTGAGCTTCACACATCAATACCAAATAAATAACTTTCTACTTCCAGTCTGGATGTTGCCATAAGTAGCTACAGTCTCGGTGTGAGCTTCACACATCAATACCAAATAAATAACCTTCTACTTCCAGTCTGGGTGTTGCCACAAGTAGCTAGAGTCTCGGTGTGAGCTTCACACATCAATACCAAATAAATAACTTTCTACTTCCAGTCTGGATGTTGCCATAAGTAGCTACAGTCTCGGTGTGAGCTTCACACATCAATACCAAATAAATAACCTTCTACTTCCAGTCTGGGTGTTGCCACAAGTAGCTAGAGTCTCGGTGTGAGCTTCACACATCAATACCAAATAAATAACTTTCTACTTCCAGTCTGGATGTTGCCATAAGTAGCTACAGTCTCGGTGTGAGCTTCACACATCAATACCAAATAAATAACCTTCTACTTCCAGTCTGGGTGTTGCCACAAGTAGCTAGAGTCTCGGTGTGAGCTTCAAACATCAATACCAAATAAATAACTTTCTACTTCCAGTCTGGATGTTGCCATAAGTAGCTACAGTCTCGGTGTGAGCTTCACACATCAATACCAAATAAATAACCTTCTACTTCCAGTCTGGGTGTTGCCACAAGTAGCTAGAGTCTCGGTTTGAGCTTCACACATCAATACCAAATAAATAACTTTCTACTTCCAGTCTGGATGTTGCCATAAGTAGCTACAGTTTCGGTGTGAGCTTCACACATCAATACCAAATAAATACCTTTCTACTTCCAGTCTGGATGTTGCCACAAGTAGCTACAGTCTCGGTGTAAGCTTCACACATCAAAACCAAATAACCTTCTACTTCCAGTTTGGATATTCCCGCATGTAGCCACTCTCGGTGTGAGCTGAAAACATCAAAACCAAACCAACTCCTACTTCCAGCTTGGTTATTCCCGCAAGTAGCCACTCTCGGTGTGAGCTGAAAACATCAAAACCAAACCAAGTTCTACTTCCAGTCTGGGTGTTGCCGCAAGTAGCCACTCTCGGTGTGAGCTGAAAACATCAAAACCAAACCAACTCCTACTTCCAGTCTGGATGTTGCCGCAAGTAGCCACTCTCGGTGTGAGCTGAAAACATCAAAACCAAACCAACTCCTACTTCCAGTCTGGATGTTGCCGCAAGTAGCCACTCTCGGTGTGAGCTGAAAACATCAAAACCAAACCAACTTCTACTTCCAGTCTGGATGTTGCCGCGAGTAGCCACTCTCGGTGTGAGCTGAAAATAGCAAAACCAAACCAACTTCTACAGTACTTCCGGTTTGGATATTCCCGCAAGTAGCCACACTCGATGTAAGCATTACGATGCGTCCTAGCACCGTCAGCCGGCCTCGAGGAACGGCTAAACTTGCGCTCCACACCAGCAATTGAATGCGAGCAGGATATGGGAGAGGAACTCCTTCATTTGACAAACTTTTGCAGGCAAGGCGACTGATTTGCTGGAATTAACATGCAAATTGGAACCCTCGATGGCTTTTTGGGAGCGCACGGATTGGGAACAAGGGTTTTTTGTAGGCGTGAGTCCCTCGAGAGCAGGAAAATGAGACAGACGTCATCGTCATTGGGACAGGAATGTAACCATGGAGAGTAAAAGGTTAAGTTTAGGGTATTTGTTTAAAGAGAAAATACGTGCAGTTCAATCAAAAGTTTAAATACGGCTGGTATGCGTTCTCAAAAAATGAGAGAAGTGGAGAAAATCTATTATTTTCTAATTGTCATTTTAATTTTTTGGGTTTTTCTTGGTTTATCCAAACTTATGCATTTAAAACCTTTTGCTGTGTTCTCTGAATTCACCAAAAGTGAACTAAGCACAACATAAAATATATGTAACAGTATGCTAAAAAATTCACAAAAAAGTATTTTGGGTAATATACTGATAGAACATCAGGCAAGGTACTTGGCAGAATTTCCCGTAGTGTATTAGACGGTGTATCAGGCAATTTGCTACGCTGTATATCAGACAGTTTACAAAACAGTTTATCGCTCAGTTTGAGTACAGTGAACAGAATTTTTATCACACGGTATGTCATCCATCATACAAAACAATACACCAGGCCTATTCCAGACTTGTATATTAATTGAAATACCAGAACACGCCTGCGTTGCGAGGAGTTATTTCGTTTCAGTGGCAAAATTTTCTTATTTTTTGTTGTCAATCAGGGAGGTAAATTCTGAAGCACCTCGCATAGAATCCACGTTACGTTTTGAAGTATAATTTTCTCTAAGAAATTGTTGCATCAAAGCTTAAAAATTCACGTCAAGGTGAAATTCTTTAGTTTATCCAAAAAAATACAAATTCCATGAATTTCAGTCCCTTGGCGTGAAGGATTCTCTCGTATTTCAGAATAACAAATTGAGTGCATGCAAGTGAAGTCTTTCGCTGGGAAAAACTTCCATCATCTTAATCCTGTCGGGTGCTACGTACGCGTTATTTGCGTCCAGATGAAGTCTTGAGAATTTATTTTCAAATAATATATCTTACTTTCATAATTAATCTTGGTTGCGATTTTAAATTTTGAAGAAAGTTGAAGCAAATTAATCCATGTACCCTACAATTTAAAATGTGTGAAATAAATTCATGTAAGTTTGGCTTCTTTAAATTCGACCAACTTCCACACTTTCCATTAGAAATGAAGCAAATTCGCACCATGAACGGTACAAAATAACTAACATCTTTTTTTCCACGGAGGTAATTAGAGCATAAGTAATTAGTAAACTACTAGTAATTACCATTTCCTTTTTCAAAAAACTAATAGAAAAATTGAATATTTTTCGCATAAAAAATGTAGAGGTATTGTGTTAGAGTAGGTAGAAATGTAGAGGGTGCCTGTATGCAGGCTGAGTGAAGTATGCAATTTCAACAAACGCGTCACCACAAAAAATAATAAAAAACGAAAAAGTAGGCAGCATGGTCTCACAAATGAGAGAACTAGAAATTGATTTCTTTCTGGTACAAAAAAAATTATAAATAAATTGGCTCCCCCTATGTGCTTTTTTATTGTAGCGATGTATGAGTAGTTATTTTTAAATTTGTGAAACTTTCTCCCCGATGTAGTTTGTGCTATTGAAGCCCTAGCAGACCTATGTCACGACCGCTACTCACCTCTGTATTTTTCATTCTCCTTAGAGGAGTAAGAAGGCCATGCAAACTCCATGACTAAAATATTTGTCTACGCTAAATTTTCGTACGTATAACATAACCAAGTATTCAAAGTTTCAAAGTTCAGGAGTGCAACCAGGGCCATGCATTACGAGAAACTTGACCCTTTCATCGTCGCAAGACCTGCTCATTTCATCGCAACCAAACATAATCAGCCCAGCCCAACTGTGCCTCATGTTTTCAAGTGCTGTGAATTCAAGGCACATGAACACCACTCATAAATCATCCGGCACTCTCTTAGTGTAATTTACGAGTGGGTCGGCCCCCACCAAAGCCATCTAACCCATTCTTGCGTCGCAAACTTTTGTAAGTGGTCGGCAGAGGCAGGAGGAGTCGCAATAGGAGTCGGAAGGCATAAATTTGAGCGCTTTAGTGCATTGCCTGCCTGGAAAGTTGGGCAGGCAGCCCGCTGTTTGTTTCAATTCGGCCTCAGCTTCTTGATCGCGGAAACTCTCCGTTGGATTCATCCTCAACTAGCGTGAAGGGAACGCGACACTGACGATGACACTTGCTTCCTCCCGTGAAAGTCTATTTGTACAAGCAGGAAGTGCGAGTTAATGAACGTCTGGATTAAAATAGTGCCTGTGGGGAGCAAACTTGAAAGAAAGCTCTTGTAAGCAAGGAGAATATATTAGGAGAATTTTTAATGTGGCGTTCTCAAAAATGTGGTAAGATTTCATATTCATTTGGACTGTAATCGTTGAAGATGGACTAATAAGTGAACATATAAGTAATAAATAGGTAAAAGAATGTGAATATATCAACAATACTATTCGAAAAGGTTCTGGTTCAAAAAAGGTTGCAAAAGGTCAAAGGAAAAGATGTCTAAGAATCCCTTGAAATTTCGGGAGGCGCTCAAAACACTTTTCGTTCTGCAGACGAAACTAATTTTTTACACAGAGTTTTGTGGCGCGCAACATTTTCAGTTTGCGTCAAAAGTCAAATGACAGACACAGTATTAATTAGTGGAATGAGAGAAAATCTCGCACGAACAGGAGAAAAGTACAAGAGAAATAATCCACAACCCAATATTACGCTTATAAAAAAAGCAGTGCTTTTAGCACGTCTTATTGAAGCGTTGGGTTTCAAAATGGAAAAAGCTGACACACAACGCACAAGCAAGGGGAATTATAACGCAATTTTTTTCGTAGCATTGCAAAGTTTTCGAAGCTTAGATATGCGACGTAAAAAGCTCTAATTATACAACCGTGAAAAGTATTTTTTGTATCACTACGAAACATCCGCTTACTTTTTATTAAAAACAAAATCGTTTTTGATCAAAAACAAAACGACCACCGTCCCACACCATACAAATTTCCCAGATTAAATAACCTGTGTCTTTACTCTGCTGCAGAGAATATAAATTCACATGAAAGGTCACCGTTTTCAACATCGTCAAAGGCATTCATGGAAAACGCAGGAAGTGCTTCACTGCCTTCACGAAATGTATTTTTCAACACTTTCCAGGCGTGAAAAAACGCTACATTCGTGGTTTCAATTCGCAAGGCGATATCTTTGTAGGAGAGGGAGGCGTCAGCCTGGATGAGCTAAACTTTATTCCTTGGACCAAGTCTGCAAAAAATTTATAGCATTTCGTAATTTATTATTCGTAAATTTACACGAATGATTTATTTCGAACTGCTATTAGAGTGGTCATTTTTTACTAAAATAAATTCCAGGTTTCTACTTTCGTAGTGCAAATTTTTTTGTAAGTATTAAAATTAGCTTTCGTGAGGCCATATTTCAGTTAGACTTTCTTAGAGTTTTCTTACAATGGGTTGAAACGCTGTTTACGAATTGTATAACAGTAATAAGAAAATAATGTGAAGAATACCATATGAATAAAACGATATTTGGAGCAGAAGTTGAAAAAATCACAAAGAAATTCATAGATTAATCTATAAAACACTTTCAGTGGTTTATTTAAGATCGAATCTAAAAACGTGACATAAATATTTGTTATTCAAAATCTATTTTAAATTTTTTAATATTAATTTTCACATTACAATTACTCCAAATGTCAAATTTCATTCTAAAGTAATAAAATGAATCCACTCCTTGTACAGGTACTGTTCACCGCAAGCGTGTGCTCGGTCACATTTGGTGTCCGCCACATTTTTTCTGGCATTCATGTTACCGAAACGGCCGCACGCCAAAAGCGACCGGTCTAACTTCTAGGGAGAAAACGCTCTGGTTTTTCCCTAAGAGAATATTTAAGGAACGGTTGATTTATGGGTGTTCATTAGAGCAGCAACATGCCTTCTCTCCATTGTAATTGATGAACACACCTGGAGTGAAGAATTCAAATCTTTACCTGAGAGAGACCGTCCAAAATGATACATCTAGTTTTATTTCTCTTAGGTTATTTATCCACGTCGGCAGCAGAAAAATGAGAGAGCAAGATGGAGAAATTAGCTCTCGCTTCTGAGTGAAGATGAAGATGTCTACATTTATGCATAAATTTATTGTGTTTTTAATGACTCGTAGACTATTCCTGGTTTTCTTATTCATTATACAACAAATGGAAATAAATTTTTTTATGCAACTGGTTAACCATACATTACACACAGTTCATCTGAAAAATTCGCAATGATGACTTTAATCTGAGCTTACTAGAGCTAAAAGAAAGCTCTAGTTTATTGCGCGTGCATTTATCATTTAGATTCCTTTAAGCGGCCCATAGGCGATCAATTTTATTGTCAAAATCATTGACTCAATATATTGACGAGATTTTTTTTGCCCAATAAGTCAATTATTTGACGGTCGTCAATCACGTCCACAGACGATCAATTAAATTGTAAATATTCATCATTGTCAATTATATTGACAATAAAATTGATCGTCTATGGGCCGCTTTAGATTCCTTTAAGTAGCTGGTTGAAAATAAAGGAAATGTGTATACGATGTGAAAGTTTTGGATCAGTATTGCACGATACGTGATCCACTCACGTAATAATTGCTTTATCGGTGCCTTTAAGGACGTATTATAGCGTTAATATAAGTGACAACAAAAAACTTCATCATTGAAGTGTGAAGCGAAATTGTAAATTTAACTGTAAAAATAACTGGCGATTTAAAATGCTTGTTAAAATGTGAAATGAAATTACAGAGAAAAAACTTCAATAATCATTTTTCCGTTTCCCTTCATCATGCAAAAACTTTTCCAACTAGAGAATCATCAAAAGTTTCAGATTTATGACAATGTCAGAACTGGAAAATGTCTTGCTTAACTCTGCTGGTATCCTGCACCGCAATTAACTGGAGAAAAACTTCCTGGTTTGTCAAGTTCTTTTGAATGAATTCCCCTAATGATGGCGAGCATTCAGGGGCCGAATTTTGGATGTTTCAATGATCCAAAATTCTTGATTGTAATTAAAATCGTTTGCTGGGTTGGTCTGTGTGCGCGTGTTCTCCAAGCTTGGCAAGCCTGGAGCGTGCGGTATATAGATGGCTGCTATTTTCGTTGTGACTTATAATACACCACTCTTACACGCGCATGTGCGTGTAATGACCATTACATCTTTTCGATTAAGTATTGCGTGATATAAAATCATGAATTGCTGTTGCATTTCGTGTGGTGCAAAACAGTAGGTTTCCGCTGGATTTTTTTTTGGTGGTATAAAATAATAGATATCAGTTGCTCGTTTGCACGCTCTCTGGTACGAAGAAAGTATTCGCGTTGAATGTGTTGTGGCATAAAGCAATGGATGTCGTTGACTTTCAATCTGATGTAACACACGGATGTACAACAGAGTTTACTGGAGTGAAACAATTAATTTTCACCATTTGTTATCACAAAACAACGGGTTTACTTTGTGTTTGTAATTGGAAGTTGAGAATTTTTTGCTCGTGTAACACGTTTATAACTCACGAGCTTTAGTGTGGTACGCGTAATTATCAAAATGTACATCCCTTGAGAAAAGCATATAGCATTTTTACAATTTTTTCTGTATAGTAGGTGGGGTTTCATAAAAATTTCAAAATTGAATAAATTGGGGGAACCTTATGCCCGGTCTGCATGACGAGTTCTGAGAAGACACCTCGAAATATACCACAATTTTCTACTTTGATGCGCTTGATAACGCTGCTAATAATAATTACACGTCTAGAAATACATTTTTAAAATAATCCAAAATGCGTTGTGAGAAGAGTGCCGCATAATACACCTGAACATACTTCTTGGAATTCGCCAGAAATGCATCTGATATTGCACGTGCTTGGCTTATTAGTCATTCCCTTTAATTCACATACATGCAATGATCCCCGACTTTCTTGACTGCGCATTAGACTTGTAATGACTACACTTTAGTCACCCCTCAGATCTGTCAATCATTTCCAGCTTAGTAGTGAACCATTTCGAAGTGCACAAGAACTAAAAGTACTTGAACCAGGATTGGATCCTCTTATAAAAAGGTAAATCAGTGATCAATGTGGACCTACAGACAGGGAGAAAAAACACTCAGAAACCAGACCAATACCAATTCAAATTTATTGCAGCCCTAGAGACAAACTGCATATTCCTCCATGCGTAACAAAAAAATGGTATATTAGCGAATTAGCAAAGAAGGATTTCGGTCTAAAGTTCACTGTACAAGACGCAGCAGACTCAAGGAAAATACTTGAAAGTTGAAATGATCAGAATAAAGAGGCTAAAACTTACAGGCACAAAAATACACATTCTCAAAAACTTACAGGCACAAATTTCTACGACTACCCAAACATTCCACTACAAGCACAGCAAAAACGTCTAAGCCTTAAGCATGCATTCACTGACAGTTTTGCAGCACAACGTAACCACGGGGAACAACAAGAAAATCACCCTCTCGAACATATATAATCAATCCGATCCAGACATCATTCTCTTGAACGAAGCAGCCGTAACAACAGGACAATCCCTCAAAATTTTCAACTATAACGTATTCACTGGTAATCACGCGAACGAACGCTACGCTGGAGCAGCAATAGGAATCAGAAAAAACATCAAATACAGACTGATTGCCAATTTTTTCTCACATATGATCGCAGTAACCTCGGAAACAATGCAAGGTCCTATCACAATAGCCACAATGTACACACCCCCAAAAACCGCTATTTCTCAACATAATTAACTTGAACACTCTGTTCAGAAGAAACCACCCCATCTACCTGATAGGTGACCTCAACGCACGGCATCTGGTTTTAGGGCACAACATCTCAAACGAAAGAGGGAGAAACCTATACACTCTAATAAGGTCAGGCATTTGTTCCCATGAGTCCCCTTCTTTTCGACTTATATTTCAGGGCATCACACCACCACTCCAGACATTATGTTACAGACCAGCAAGGCGTACATGAACAGATTTCTTAGAGTTGGACCCTTGACTCCATCCAACCCCATACCATTACTGATAAAAATTTCTGCAAACCCAATACAAATTCCCAAACAACCTAGGAAATGTTTTCACAGTGCCAACTGGCGGGAAGACAGAGCGGATCTTCGACGGCACACACAATTTAAAGATCGTAATCCCACTCTAGAGGAAATAGAAAGGGCACTGGAGGACTGGACTTCCGTAATTCAAACGGGGGAAAACAACCTCATTCCAACCATAGCTTACAGGACTATTCCAGGCATCAAGCCTAGTCAAGAAGCACTTAAGACCCAACTGATGTACAGAGCAGCTTTTTATCAAATGTCCACATTCGGTCCAGCATCAAGCCTAGTCAAGAAGCATTTAACAACCAACTAATACACAGAGCAGCTTTAAATCATATGTCCACATTCGGTCCATCTAGACAGTTAATCACTTACGTAACCAATCTCAGAAACAATCTTATCCCTATCTACTACGGCTTGTATACAAGATCCTGGAAAAATATCATGAATCACCTAAAAATCGAGAAAGACATACAGAAATTCTGGACCACAATCAAGAAACTTCAAGGCGCAATTAGAAACAAACAACATGCATCCTATATCAGGCTTAATAATGCAGAGCCAACTGCACCGGCAGACAAAGGCTAAAAATATTCGGAAACATTGGCAACAAATATTCTCCAATGAATGAGAACGATGGCGCATTTGATCAAGAGCATATCGAGACAAAAGAGAAGTGGATGACTCACAATAATCACCACACAATACCAAACCACACAGGCGACCTTAACAGACTTGATCCACTGCTGAGCCTACATTAAAAGTCATCAGTACTCTCCGCACATTCAAACAAAAGGCCCTTGGACCGACAGGAATAATTTTTAACTACATAAAGAATGTACCGATAAACATGTTGAACATACTAACAAACATCTTTAACTATTCCCTATCGGCTGGTTACTTCCGGACATTCTGAAGAGAGCAACTTTGATTTTTATGCCTAAAGCAGGATCCTCCCCTCATGAAGTAAAAACTACCGCCCAATATCACTACTTGACATCGAAGCAAAACTTTCCGGCAAAATTCTAAGTAATAGACTCACATGCCATTTAACATTACTGGATAAACTAAACAAAAGACAGCATGGAATCAAAGCAGATCACGGAACACACATGGCACTTTCAATTTTCTATGAAGCAATAGTTAACTCTCTATCAGACAAATGCAAGATTGATGTTGTCCTCTAAGACGTAGCGAAAGCCTTTGACTAGGTTTGGCGTATAGCTCTCAAATAAAAAATAGTCAATAGTACAAGATAGTTAATTTAATTAAGCCTTCATCCATCCCTCACAAGAACACTTTGTGGTTTTATAACAGACACAGCAGCAGCAGTCAGGATATGTGGCCTCACGTACAGGCAGGCCTCTTGTTTGAGCTAGCGGCCGGCGTACCGCAGGGTTCGTGCCTTTCCCCCACTCTCTTCAACTTTTATACACACGACTTACCAGATCCAGTTCCAAACTCAGAATACATAGCATATGCAGATGATATCACTCAAATAGTAGCAATCCGTTCCAGCAATATCAGAGATACAGCAAAGCGCACCGAAATAGGAATCAACAACATCAACCAGTTCGAAAACAAATGGAAAATAAACACCAATATGCAAAAATATAAAATTGTACCCATAGAAAGCATAAAATCAGACACGGTTCATATTGACGATAAGAATATTCCGTACGAAACAAAAGGAAAAGTTTTGGGTCTAAACTTCTCAACAAGGGCTACACATCTCAGGTGGGAGCAAGAAAAGCCATAGCAAAAGCAAACCTAACAAGAGTGTTCAGATTCAGACATGCAGCTACGCACCAATATTAAAAGGAAACTCTACTTAGCATATATTAGGTCAGCTTTACTATACCCAGCCATCCCATTGCATACTTTTTCTACACACTCACTCACAACACTACAAAGAGTACAGAATACAGCCAGAATATTTCATCATTACAGAATATTTCATCGCAAATGTCTCTCGATCAAACCAAATAACATCTCAATCACTACATCAGCAATGCTGGCTCCAACCCATCAATATAGTATTACACACACAAGCAAATAAAACCTGGAAACTTATTCGAGATAAATTACCTGAGGTGTTCGAGAACAAAGTTTCAGGATACTACGACGTACCACATGCGTGGTTCAGGAGTTCAAGGCTCCTAGCTCTGGGACTTCCTCCATCCCCCATATTGACTTGAGACCAGGCCCAAGATTTTCAACATAATTGAATAGCACATATTACTAGTTTTTTATTGTTCTTGAAGAACCAGTGCGGGTAGGTCTGGTCTCCATTTAATAGGAAGGGTGGGCAGCTGGGACCCCAAGACCCCCTCCCCTCACTTAGAAATTTATCAGAATTCGCAGAATTCTACAATCGAACACACAATGTTACAGATAAATTCCGACGACGTGTTTCACTGCCGGCAATGCTAAGCAGAACGAACCTTCTAGATACTGCACAACCCCATAACACGTAAAAAGCCTTGGTAGTTTTTATTCTTCATAATATACATAAACACCTAACATGAATAGACCCAAACAAACCTAGTCATGCGCACTAGTTGTGTCATTTGTCTTCTACTATCCATATCCTATTCAATTCTGTTCTTCTTTGGCACACTCTGTGCCAAGCTCTACCACTTCTCTCTTTTACTTTCTCAGTATTGATCGATTAAAAAGTTCCGACTTGTCCGTGATATATCACCATTACGCGCAACAGGAAAAGTATTAGTAAGACCGCTACTTCACTTGCCGCAAATGGGACTCAATGATCGAACTAGCAAAACTGGTCTTACAGACTCATATAAAAAATTCTCTTAGGAATCATCCTGAGTTATTTCGTTCAAAAATCAGCTAAGGGAGAGTATCACTGGGATTGAAAGCATGTCAAAACATTCAGGTAGGTTATCACTTTGAATACCTAAGGCCAAATTCCAGTTAAGAAGAAATCACAAATGGTATAACTGACCCGCTTAAGCTTTAATACACGTTATGAAATAGGCTCAAAGCGGAGCGTTTTACTATCGTTATTCCAAAAATGTAACCTGATGATAACTCTTATAAATTTAGACCACCATCTTCAAATCATGTAGGTCCTCGTTTAATAGATAGGCGTTAAATTTGGAACCAATACTGAACGACTCTTCAGCTAGATCTCCCCAAACCTTCCATTACAGGGGAATTCACCTGCCGATGATGAAAAAGAGTCGAGACGATAGCGAGAGGACCCTACAGAAAAGAAGGACATACGAGGAAAAACAGGGACGAGTTTCGATAGATGTGTTCTGACCTCATCCAATCAGGCAGCGAACAGATGAGGAATTTCTCGCGGCCTGAGATTACTGAGCTGCGAGGTCAAAGTGTCGGGCCGAGGAACTCGCTTTCGGTTTCGGGTCGGAATTTTGCGCTCGAAAGAAAAAGATGTTGCTGAAGGAAAGCTAAATATGTAGTTTAACTGCGTTTCGTTAGACTAAGTATTTTTTAAAATTAAATTCGATGTGGCTTTGTCCTTTTATGTTCGTGAGATCATGGAACGAACAGGTTGATTATGAAAGGAAAGCTTGAGATGTATATAATGATTAAATTCATGAAGATAAAAGGAACGTATTTACTCGCAGACGTTTTAGCACAACCTATTTCAGAGGAAGAGAGACGAGAAAACTGTACAAAAGTTTGAAATTAATGCTCAAAAAAGGAAGAAAGCACCGATTTAAAAACTTTTCAAAATAAACTGCCTAGCATCTCACACACAGCCAAAGTGCTTGTTTTCACCTGCGCATTTACATACACGCGTAATTACTGAACAATTGAGACAACTATAGAGTGAATTAACATTTAGAGCAGTATTTAGTTTTGGTGCACTCTGATCTTGATTTAAGAAAGCCTGGGGGTAAAATGAATAGAAATTTCAAAATAAGTTGGTCAAGTTGATCACAACTATTATCTGAGTGCTGAGAATTTGAAAGCTTTGAAAGAGAGATCTGAACTCGTATAACGGAAGGATATCGAGTTGACTGAGATCTGTGCTTTAGAATCTATTATTTTTAACCGCGAAGTTTCATTTAAATCACGATCTAAGTACATCGAAACTATGTACCGTTCCTATAGTTTCATTCAGACTCTATAGTCCTGTGAATGATGATGAAGTAATTATGAGAGTCTTTGTGAATACATGGTTTTACACAGGATGTGACTGCAGAGTAGGAGCTAGGTAATTTAAATGGCGAAGTTTTCACACTTGTACTCTTTCCTCTTCGTGTTTTGATATGAACTTTTACTAAATTCTAATACGGCATTGAGGATCGAATAAATTAGTTCGAAACGTTGTGAGAAAATAAGTTCATTATATTTTTAGTTTTCCTTTTTATTCGTAATGAGATCATTAATATGTCTTTTTGCTCACTCATTCAACAGAAAGCAGCAAGGATAATTTGATTTTAGAGCTGAAATCATTTTAACCGTCACTAGCACCGATATATTCATATTTTAAATCATTAATATATTCTGATTTCTTGTAATAATATCACTTTATCGAACGGAAGGACCTTAAATTTGTTAACATTTTTTTTGGTTATTGCGGAACTGACATGGAAAGTGGATTAAATTTTGAGGTTTTATGCTAAGTACTTTAATAATTATGAGTGCATGCAATTGTAAGCTAATGGTGATAGTCAATATTAGGAAAATCAAATGGTATCGAGTCTTAAAAATACTAATTGCTGGGATTAAAAATCGCTGGACTGGGTTTGAATTATTTAAATCCATGTGACATCCACCTCAGGAAAGTCTCATTTCCCGCATCAAATTTATCATGGATTTTTTATTTACTTTACAATCTCATAAATTTTTAGTCTCAAGTGAACTATATAGCGTTAAAAATTTTCTGCAAGCCTTGCAAAAATTCCCATAAATTAGACTTCTGTAGCGGGATCGCCTGAGCCGCAAATTCCCTCTTCCACATAGATTAAATTCCGAAGCAGTCTCTATTTTGGAACCAATGCCATAAAGCTTCCTTTTTTCTTCCTCCAGCAATCAAGTTTGTTAACCACGATTGTAGCGTTCCCCGTTAGTAAATCGCTCGGTGGTTTGGCCGCGACGGCCGGACAAAAGACCGCCTTCCGGCGTCCGTACTTTAGTGGGCAAGCCACAAAGCGTTCATCCAGCGGAAGACTGCAGCGGCCCCTGAGATGTGGCTGCGTGTATCGTGCCCGCAGTGAACTGGATGTTCGAATGCCTTCGGAGAAGTCCGTGGCGTTGACAAAAATGGCCTCACAAAAAAAGATAAATAAAAGATTTTGAAGCCAATTTGCTGGCTGGAAACTCTTCGGACTTGGGAAAAATGTTTTGTAGCCTTGCGGAAGACGTCGCAATGTCTATCCACAACATCACCATGCTGCCTACGGAGTGTGCGCGGTTTTCTGTCGGTGAAGATAATCTGGTAAAAATAGAGTAGGAATTTACTTCTGCCAATGTGGCCAGTGCAAATGAAATATTGACCAAACATCTGTAAAATTCGAGTTTTTTGAAAATATATTTAACGAGTAATTATTTTCCATTTTTCTGTACGAGTGACTCAGTCTAGAATTGGCAATTAAAAGTGATACTTACTCGTACATAAAGTTTTGTAACAAGATTATGTTGGATGTTGAAACACAGATTTTAGGATTTGAAAAAAGATGATCGCATTTATCCATAAGTTTTAAAAAACCGAGGTTTTGAAGGTGGAAGAAGCTATGGAACGTTTTTAAGTGCGAAAAATAAGGGGCTGCGTAGATTAAAAACATGATGACATTATTCGTTATTTGCCATTCGTAAATAAAGTTTTTCTTCGCATTTTCATTTTTCTAAGATCTTTAGAAAAGCATGTCAAATTTCAGTGAAATATAGTCTGCCGAAGTTTATTTTATTGGGTGGTTTTGGGTGAAGCTAAGTTTCAAAAATAAAAATTTTCGAAATTCATGGAAATGTTCTCGATCAAAGCTTAATTTTAAAAATTTCTGGGACAGGCTTTTTTAATAACAAAATTTGCATCAATGCCTTTAAAGGAAATGCTGTACCCTTTAATCGTGCGCAGTCGAAGAATAAGGAAAAAAGTGAGTTTTACGGACAGTTGAGGAATTCTTCGATTACGAAAGTGTGGGTGAATTTATGGTGACGGAACGGGTGTTGAATTTTACGAAAAAAACTATAAATGAATTTGATTCACTAATAATCATTAATTTGACGGGCATTTTCAGTTAAGAAATCGCTTATTGCTTAAAAAAGCGGATAGGAAGATAAGTTTTATTCTGAAAACACAAAGAAAATTGAAAAATTCTGTGTGTCTTCTCAATAGCGTAATAAAATTATAGAGACTCGAATACTTTTCAGCACAATTATTTTTTAGTAAGGATATGATTATAAAAGTGGGTGTACAATTCTAAAAAGAGGTTTACAAATAGCTCATGCTTGGTTTCTTCAGAAAATTTGAAGGATTCGAAGTTACTGGAACTTCTTTGATTTTTCCGAAAACGATAAAAAAATTAAACTCTACGAAAATCCAACGTAAATTCCACTCATATCCTATAGATGTATTTTAAATGAGCAATTTGAACACGTGAAGTTTTCACGCGCGGATGGAAGAAAAGAAATGCCAAGTTGGAGAAAAGCATCAGAAATACACAGTCGGAATAACTGTAGAAAAATACAAAAATGTGGAGTTTTAGGATAAGGAATGTCTAGTGTGAAGATAAGAAATGTCGTTTGATATATGAAATACGCAGATAGAACAAAAGAAATGCCCAGCTAGAACATAACAAACATGCAATATGATCATAAGAAATGCTCAATAGTAACGTTAGAAATAGCAAACCTATGTAACTACTACTACTACTACTACTACTACTAACGTAAGAAATACACAGATGGAACACAAGAAATGCACAGTACGAACAGAAGAAAATCGCAGTTTACACCTAAAAAATGCACTGTAAGAACGTAAGAAATGCTCAGTTAAGAAATGAGCTGATGGAACATTTTTAAATTGACAGTGCTTTTAGATTCGCGCCAATACCCGACTCACCAGAAGCAGTTCCACTAACTCAACACAAGTCCTCGAGCAAAAAAGTAAAGCCTATGCAAATTTTATTCTCCGTCGATTTTTGAACAGCCCAAGCTACTCGCCGGCTCCATTTCCCAGAATAGCTCCATTTTCCTGAACTGCCAAATTCTTTACTTTGTTTAAGAATAAAAACATCTTCCCTTGGGATTCGTTTGCCGCAGTGGGCACAGACCTTCAAGAAACCTCGAGTCATGCCCTTTGCAGAGCTTCATTTAGAGGTGACTTTCCCTGAAGCTACTTCGGGATCAAGTCTCCCAATTTCATCGCTAAGTTACCCCCCTTAACAATGTTCCCAAAAAGCCCCTTAAGCACCTTGAACAATTTGCCCAAGTTTCAAAACCGGCACAAGTTTGGATACTTTAATTTGATTACGGATCGTCTCCAGCCTGCACCTGCATCTCAATGAGGGGACGAGCACCAGCACTCTCGCGTGCAGTCGATCTTCGACTTTTACATCATCTTGTGTGAACCTCAACTCATAAATATTAAAACTAGTCCCTGTTATTCCCTAAGGGAGTGAATCATCGTGTAGGTTAACTCCCATACTCCCACATCTTGTAATTAACCTGCGATTAATTTTGATCCGTTTAAATTGAAGTTCGCGCGAGATGATGTCGTTCAACTCGAGAAATGACTGTATTTCGGACTCCAAGGGAGGCCGACGCAATATGTGTTCTTTGATTACAGCTGCTCAAAAGTTACGATTTCAAAGGCCAGAGATGCCAATTTGTTCGCTTTAGCACACTCGCGCAAATGCTTAAATTTTCTAGTTAGATCTTACTTGCCACACTACTAGACTGCAACAATGGCTTTTTCATGATTTCGTCCCATGAGGGAGCCATGGTTCGTCAAAAATGAGCAATGACGTTAATGAGCAAATATGAGCAATAATAACGTTATGAATTTACTTTTTTCGATCAAATACTGCTCGCAGTTGTATGATTGAAAGTTGAATTCCAACTTCGCAGACTCAAGAGCAATGAATTTCTGGTTGTTATCGTCGCTGACAGAAAACAAAAATAGCAATTTTTCCTTCGCATAATTCCACGTTTGAAAACTCAAGATGTTATTCGGTTTTCATCGCAGAACTGAGAACATGCTTTTCCTTGTTTACGTAAGCATAAAACCCTTGAAATTTATATCACAAGCTTTAAAGTTGCACTATAAGAGGAAATTTATTCAGCTGTGAAAAGTGTTATTCTTTGAAAACATAAGGTAGTAATTTAAATGGAATAATGTCGATAGAATAATCAAGATAATAACGATTCATTACAATTATTCCAATAGAATAATTGAAATAATAACCCATTCGAATAATTTCCATAGAATTATTGATAGAATAATTCATTAGAATGATTTCAATAGAATAACTTAAATAATAATTCCATAGAGTGATTTCAATAGCATGATTGAAATAATAATTATACAATAGTCAAATAATAAATCAATGGAATAGGGCAACACAAACGAGCCGAGTAGCCCAGCCTCGGGTCGTTACCAAGCCCGTTGTGGCACAGAACAATCAGGCACGGGCACCAGAGGACGACTAGAAGAGAAACAAGAGTAATGTCGGTTGCTGGCTTTAATTTCCCATAGAAGCTTCAGTAAATTCGCATTAACAGGCTGACTCGTTCGTCAGCAATAATTATATTGACGGAGTTGTTTGCATTCAGGCTACGTGAACAATTTCTAGTAACTCATAATGTTATGCAACAATCCTTGTATTGACTTTACATATGTTATTTCTACGGCGCTAAATACTAGTGGTGTCTGGTGAATGTCCTTTTTTTTGAGCGTGGCGTCTAGTACAAATGTGGGACAATAATATATTTAAGGTTTATTTTAACCATATTATTTTATTTCGCGCAAAAATATTAGCTCCAGTTGCTGAAAAGTGTAATGAATATTTGAATACATTTCACATACTAACCTTAAGAGTGTGAAATTGAAAAATTATACGCTATGATATTGCACCTTATATTACAAAATTAATTATTGATTTCTAAATAATGAACGCTTACAAAAAGTGTATCTAAACGAGTATTTTCGGATTTTTTTTACCTTTGCTATCGCCAATCTAGTCAACTGCCAATCAATTTCTCTCTTAGCCTCTAATTTTGTACGAAAAATCTAGTCTATAATCTGGATCATTAACTAAATTATAGTCGTGAACGGAATCTGATTCACCTGGTGTAAATGATCTGATGATATGTAACTTAGCATTTGCTAAATTTATTCGGGATCCATACATATTATTACTCATTTTGTTTTGAATTTTGTAATATCAAATAGAGGGAGTTATATTACTGTCACGTATTTTTCCGAAAAATACCGGAAAAAGAAAAATGTTTATTGGTTTAAAATTTCAACTAGTTGTAATATCAAATATGTAAAGTTTTGATATTACACCTGCGGAGTCGAACAAAATATGTAAATAAACGTTCATGATGAAAAAGTTACGAAACATATTCCATGTCGACAGTTTGTGTTGACATGCTCTCTTGAAGTCTTTTAAATCTAATACCGTAATTAGATTTAATTGTTTATGGGTGATTGTTTGTATGAGATAGTTCATGATTGTTTAAAGATTGTTTATGAGAGACAGTAATTGTAAAGGAGTTATATCATAAGTTTCAGGTTCGATAATTTATAAAAATAACCTAAAAAACCCTAAAAGTAAGTACAGCCACGCATGTTGATTTAGCCACCTAGGAAAAATGAGATTTTTTCATATTTTTCGTAGCATACAACGGTAATTGAAACCTGAAATCAATTGTAAACATGTTTCAGCGTCCAAACTTTCGACTTTGCTTATATTTGACAAAAAATTATTTTTGTGGCCCCATTGCCATATTTACAAAGAATCTGCTTGGCAGTCAACGTGTTAGCACTATAACTCAAAAATTTCATTGAAGTGAGGTCCCAAGATTTGAATAATCTTTTTGCACTGTTGGTAACATTAGAATCCTTGCCAGAAATGTTTTTCAAGTATGTTCTGGGCTAAATTCTCTGAAACATGTTACGACAAGTAGGCAAGTTAATAATTTATATTACACACTTTCATTGGAACTCATTTCCTAGTTACACAATTTGGTTTCGCTGTGGTATTAGGGTTCGAAATTTTTGTGAAATTAAGTTTTAAAGACAATATTCTGACTAATAGTGATCTAATTTTTCCTTCAAGGTTGTCGTGACGGTGAGGGAAACCGGACTTATTCTGTTTTCATTTTTAAACCGAACAATAAAATTCATCCATGAACATATTCCTGGATCTGGAATTATGAACAGAGCATATGCTAGCATATGAAGGCTGATGAATGCTCATTTTCTAGTTCACAGATTCAAGATAAGATGCGGCAGTTGTTCAGAGCAAAGGTTAAGGTATGAAAACTAATGAGTTTAACAGGACTCCATTATTTTATACCCTCATGACTGCTTCTCATACCCAACAGCTGAATTTCAGTGAGTCTCCCGTACGCAACACAGGAATCACAGCGAGTATCTCGTACACAACGGAGGTATTTCAGTGAGTTTCTCGTACACAACGGAGGTATTTCAGTGAGTTTCTCGTACACAACGGAGGTATTTCAGTGAGTTTCTCGTACACAACAGAGGTATTTCAGTGAGTTTCTCGTACACAACAGAGGTATTTCAGTGAGTTTCTCGTACACAACGGAGGTATTTCAGCGAGTTTCTCGTACACAACGGAGGTATTTCAGCGAGTTTCTCGTACACAACAGAGGTATTTCAGTGAGTTTCTCGTACACAACGGAGGTATTTCAGCGAGTTTCTCGTACACAACGGAGGTATTTCAGCGAGTTTCTCGTACACAACAGAGGTATTTCAGTGAGTTTCTCGTACACAGCGGAGGTATTTCAGCGAGTTTCTCGTACACAACGGAGGTATTTCAGCGAGTTTCTCGTACACAACGGAGGTATTTCAACGAGTTTCTCGTACACAACGGAGGTATTTCAGCGAGTTTCTCGTACACAACGGAGGAATTTCAGCGAGTTTCTCGTACACAACGGAGGTATTTCAGCGAGTTTCTCGTACACAACGGAGGAATTTCAGCGAGTTTCTCGTACACAACGGAGGTATTTCAGCGAGTTTCTCGTACACAACGGAGGTATTTCAGCGAGTTTCTCGTACACAACGGAGGTATTTCAGCGAGTTTCTCGTACACAACGGAGGTATTTCAGCGAGTTTCTCGTACACAACGGAGGTATTTCAGCGAGTTTCTCGTACACAACGTAGGAATTTCAGCGAGTTTCTCGTACACAACGGAGGAATTTCAGCGAGTTTCTCGTACACAACGGAGGTATTTCAGCGAGTTTCTCGTACACAACGGAGGAATTTCAGCGAGTTTCTCGTACACAACGGAGGTATTTCAGCGAGTTTCTCGTACACAACGGAGGAATTTCAGCGAGTTTCTCGTACACAACGGAGGAATTTCAGCGAGTTTCTCGTACACAACGGAGGAATTTCAGCGAGTTTCTCGTACACAACGGAGGTATTTCAGCGAGTTTCTCGTACACAACGGAGGTGTTTCAGCGAGTTTCTCGTACACAACGGAGGTATTTCAGCGAGTTTCTCGTACACAACAGAGGTATTTCAGCGAGTTTCTCGTACACAACGGAGGTATTTCAGCGAGTTTCTCGTACACGACGGAGGAATTTCAGCGAGTTTCTCGTACACAACGGAGGAATTTCATCGATTTTCTCTTGCGCAACGGAGGTATTTCAGCGAGTTTCTCGTACACAACGGAGGAATTTCATCGGTTTTCTCTTGCGCAACGGAGGTATTTCAGCGAGTTTCTCGTACACAACGAAGGTATTTCAGCGAGTTTCTCGTACAAAACGGAGGTATTTCAGCGAGTTTCTCGTACACAACGGAGGAATTTCAGCGAGTTTCTCGTACACAACGGAGGTATTTCAGCGAGTTTCTCGTACACAACGGAGGAATTTCATCGATTTTCTCTTGCGCAACGGAGGTATTTCAGCGAGTTTCTCGTACACAACGGAGGTATTTCAGCGAGTTTCTCGTACACAACGGAGGTATTTCAGCGAGTTTCTCGTACGCAACGGAGGAATTTCAGCGATTTTCTCGTACACAACGGAGGTATTTCAGCGAGTTTCTCGTACACAACGGAGGTATTTCAGCGAGTTTCTCGTACACAACGCAGGTATTTCAGCGAGTTTCTCGTACACAACGGAGGAATTTCAGCGAGTTTCTCGTACACAACAGAGGTATTTCAGCGAGTTTCTCGTTCACAACGGAGGTATTTCAGCGAGTTTCTCGTACACAACGGAGGAATTTCAGCGAGTTTCTCGTACACAACGGAGGTATTTCAGTGAGTTTCTCGTACACAACGGAGGTATTTCAGCGAGTTTCTCGTACACAACAGAGGTATTTCAGCGAGTTTCTCGTACACAACGGAGGTATTTCAGCGAGTTTCTCGTACACAACAGAGGTATTTCAGTGAGTTTCTCGTACACAACAGAGGTATTGCAGTGAGTTTCTCGTACACAACAGAGGTATTTCAGCGAGTTTCTCGTACACAACAGAGGTATTTCAGCGAGTTTCTCGTACACAACGGAGGAATTTCAGCGAGTTTCTCGTACACAACGGAGGAATTTCATCGATTTTCTCTTGCGCAACGGAGGTATTTCAGCGAGTTTCTCGTACACAACAGAGGTATGTCAGTGAGTTTCTCGTACACAACGGAGGAATTTCAGCGAGTTTCTCGTACACAACGGAGGAATTTCAGCGAGTTTCTCGTACACAACGGAGGTATTTCAGCGAGTTTCTCGTACACAACAGAGGTATTTCAGTGAGTTTCTCGTACACAACGGAGGAATTTCAGTGAGTTTCTCGTACACAACGGAGGTATTTCTGTGAGTTTCTCGTACACAACGGAGGTAGTTCAGCGAGTTTCTCGTACACAACGGAGGTATTTCAGTGAGTTTATCGTACACAACGGAGGAATTTCAGTGAGTTTCTCGTACACAACGGAGGTATTTCAGCGAGTTTCTCGTACACAACGGAGGTATTTCAGTAAGTTTCTCGTACACAACAGAGGTATTTCAGTGAGTTTCTCGTACACAACGGAGGTATTTCAGTGAGTTTCTCGTACACAACGGAGGTATTTCAGTGAGTTTCTCGTACACAACGGAGGTATTTCAGTGAGTTTCTCGTACACAACAGAGGTGTTTCAGCGAGTTTCTCGTACACAACGGAGGTATTTCAGTGAGTTTCTCGTACACAACAGAGGTATTTCAGTGAGTTTCTCGTACACAACAGAGGTATTTCAGCGAGTTTCTCGTACACAACGGAGGTATTTCAGTGAGTTTCTCGTACACAACGGAGGTATTTCAGTGAGTTTCTCGTACACAACAGAGGTATTTCAGTGAGTTTCTCGTACACAACAGAGGTATTTCAGTGAGTTTCACGTACACAACGGAGGTATTTCAGCGAGTTTCTCGTACACAACAGAGGTATTTCAGCGAGTTTCTCGTACACAACGGAGGAATTTCAGCGAGTTTCTCGTACACAACGGAGGAATTTCAGCAAGTTTCTCGTACACAACGGAGGAATTTCATCGATTTTCTCTTGCGCAACGGAGGTATTTCAGCGAGTTTCTCGTACACAACAGAGGTATTTCAGTGAGTTTCTCGTACACAACGGAGGAATTTCAGCGAGTTTCTCGTACACAACGGAGGAATTTCAGCGAGTTTCTCGTACACAACGGAGGTATTTCAGCGAGTTTCTCGTACACAACAGAGGTATTTCAGTGAGTTTCTCGTACACAGCGGAGGAATTTCAGTGAGTTTCTCGTACACAATGGAGGTATTTGTAGTGAGTTTCTCGTACACAACAGAGGTATTTCAGTGAGTTTCTCGGACACAACAGAGGTATTTCAGCGAGTTTCTCGTACACAACGGAGGTATTTCAGTGAGTTTCTCGTACACAACGGAGGTATTTCAGTGAGTTTCTCGTACACAACGGAGGTATTTCAGTGAGTTTCTCGTACACAACAGAGGTATTTCAGTGAGTTTCTCGTACACAACGGAGGTATTTCAGCGAGTTTCTCGTACACAACGGAGGTATTTCAGTGAGTTTCTCGTACACAACGGAGGAATTTCAGTGAGTTTCTCGTACACAACGGAGGTATTTCAGTGAGTTTCTCGTACACAACGGAGGTATTTCAGTGAGTTTCTCGTACACAACGGAGGTATTTCAGTGAGTTTCTCGTACACAACGGAGGTATTTCAGTGAGTTTCTCGTACACAACAGAGGTATTTCAGCGAGTTTCTCGTACACAACGGAGGTATTTCAGTGAGTTTCTCGTACACAACAGAGGTATTTCAGCGAGTTTCTCGTACACAACAGAGGTATTTCAGTGAGTTTCTCCTACACAACGGAGGTATTTCAGCGAGTTTCTCGTACACAACGGAGGATTTTCAGCGAGTTTCTCGTACACAACGGAGGAATTTCAGCGAGTTTCTCGTACACAACGGAGGTATTTCAGCGAGTTTCTCGTACACAACGGAGGAATTTCAGCGAGTTTCTCGTACACAACGGAGGTATTTCAGCGAGTTTCTCGTATACAACGGAGGAATTTCAGCGAGTTTCTCGTACACAACGGAGGTATTTCAGCGAGTTTCTCGTACACAACGGAGGAATTTCAGCGAGTTTCTCGTACACAACGGAGGAATTTCAGCGAGTTTCTCGTACACAACGGAGGTATTTCAGCGAGTTTCTCGTACACAACGGAGGAATTTCAGCGAGTTTCTCGTACACAACAGAGGTATTTCAGTAAGTTTCTCGTACACAACGGAGGAATTTCAGCGAGTTTCTCGTACACAACAGAGGTATTTCAGTAAGTTTCTCGTACACAACGGAGGAATTTCAGCGAGTTTCTCGTACACAACGGAGGAATTTCAGCGAGTTTCTCGTACACAACGGAGGAATTTCAGCGAGTTTCTCGTACACAACAGAGGTATTTCAGTGAGTTTCTCGTACACAACGGAGGAATTTCAGCGAGTTTCTCGTACACAACGGAGGTATTTCAGCGAGTTTCTCGTACACAACGGAGGAATTTCAGCGAGTTTCTCGTACACAACAGAGGTATTTCAGTAAGTTTCTCGTACACAACGGAGGAAATTCAGCGAGTTTCTCGTACACAACAGAGGTATTTCAGTGAGTTTCTCGTACACAACAGAGGTATTTCAGTGAGTTTCTCGTACACAACGGAGGAATTTCAGCGAGTTTCTCGTACACAACGGAGGAATTTCAGCGAGTTTCTCGTACACAACGGAGGAATTTCAGCGAGTTTCTCGTACACAACGGAGGAATTTCAGCGAGTTTCTCGTACACAACAGAGGTATTTCAGTGAGTTTCTCGTACACAACGGAGGAATTTCAGCGAGTTTCTCGTACACAACGGAGGAATTTCAGCGAGTTTCTCGTACACAACAGAGGTATTTCAGTGAGTTTCTCGTACACAACGGAGGAATTTCAGCGAGTTTCTCGTACACAACGGAGGAATTTCAGCGAGTTTCTCGTACACAACGGAGGAATTTCAGCGAGTTTCTCGTACACAACAGAGGTATTTCAGTGAGTTTCTCGTACACAACGGAGGAATTTCAGCGAGTTTCTCGTACACAACGGAGGAATTTCAGCGAGTTTCTCGTACACAACGGAGGAATTTCAGCGAGTTTCTCGTACACAACGGAGGTATTTCAGCGAGTTTCTCGTACACAACGGAGGAATTTCAGCGAGTTTCTCGTACACAACAGAGGTATTTCAGCGAGTTTCTCGTACACAACGGAGGAATTTCAGCGAGTTTCTCGTACACAACGGAGGAATTTCAGCGAGTTTCTCGTACACAACGGAGGAATTTCAGCGAGTTTCTCGTACACAACGGAGGATTTTCAGCGAGTTTCTCGTACACAACGGAGGAATTTCAGCGAGTTTCTCGTACACAACGGAGGTATTTCAGCGAGTTTCTCGTACACAACGGAGGTATTTCAGCGAGTTTCTCGTACACAACGGAGGAATTTCAGCGAGTTTCTCGTACACAACGGAGGTATTTCAGCGAGTTTCTCGTACACAACGGAGGAATTTCAGCGAGTTTCTCGTACACAACAGAGGTATTTCAATGTTTCTCGTACACAACGGAGGTATTTCAGCGAGTTTCTCGTACACAACGGAGGATTTTCAGCGAGTTTCTCGTACACAACGGAGGAATTTCAGCGAGTTTCTCGTACACAACGGAGGAATTTCAGCGAGTTTCTCGTACACAACGGAGGTATTTCAGTGAGTTTCTCGTACACAACGGAGGTATTTCAGCGAGTTTCTCGTACACAACGGAGGAAATTCAGCGAGTTTCTCGTACACAACGGAGGAATTTCAGCGAGTTTCTCGTACACAACGGAGGAATTTCAGCGAGTTTCTCGTACACAACGGAGGAATTTCAGCGAGTTTCTCGTACACAACGGAGGAATTTCATCGATTTTCTCTTGCGCAACGGAGGTATTTCAGCGAGTTTCTCGTACACAACGGAGGAATTTCATCGATTTTCTCTTGCGCAACGGAGGTATTTCAGCGAGTTTCTTGGACATAGCTGAGGTATTAGCGCAAGTCTCTCGTACACAACAGAGGGATTTCCTCGAGTTTCGTGTTTTCGTTGTAAAAACTCTGAATCGTCCTTTATTGACGATCTCCTTCTTGGATCGAGGACAAACGAACGAGAACAAGTAAAGACGAAAGGGGGACAGACTTTTGAGGCGTTTTTTTGGCGCATTCGTCGTTCCCACAATATTGCGAAACAAACGCTGTAGTTTAGGACTGAGTCAGTGCAAAGTTATTGAATGTAATCTAATGCCGCACAATGGGCATAATTGGTTTGTACTCCATAAATAAAATATTGTTACTCAACATTAGCCAATAACAGAAAACAATGATAATGGTGAAAAAATGTACTCGTTAATGGTTACCGAGATAATACGGCTAGCTAGTGCAACGTTATTGAATGTTATCAAAATGTCGCACAATCTGGAAAATTAATTTGTACCTCAAAAATAAAATATAGTTACTCAATATTAGCTAATGACAGAAATGAATGATCGTTGGAAAAAATTAAAATAAATGGCCTTTGAAATAATACGAAATCTACAACGTTACAACAACTGTGTTAGAAGCATAACCACAATGCTGACATGAAAATATGTTGCTACCATGGTGGTAGAAATATGAGTTGATGATGATATAACGATAATGGTGGTTGAAGTCTGAGTTTATGAAGTTACTAAAGTAATGTTGTACAGCTTTGACAATAATGATAATGTTGCACGTTATTGATAGAAGGACGATAATGGTGGTTGAAGTCTGAGTTTATGAAGTTACTAAAGTAATGTTGTACAGCTTTGACAATAATGATAATGTTGCACGTTATTGATAGAAGGACGATAATGGTGGTTGAAGTCTGAGTTTATGGAGTTACTAAAGTAATGTTGTACAGCTTTGACAATAATGATAATGTTGCACGTTATTGATAGAAGGACGATAATGGTGGTCGAAGTATGAGTTTATTTACTTATTATGGTGATGGTTGTACAGCTTTGTCAATAATTATGTTGCACTAATGGTGATGTTGCGGTAATGATGATAGAAGTATGGGAGTTATGGTGGTGGTCATGGTCATGTTGTGAGGCGTTGCGTTAATTTATCCAGTTATCGTCTCATCAAATGTTTTTGTCCGAATATTCAGGATTTTATAGGTGTTTTCTTATCTTCTTCGAAGTCAGAAAATCTGGAAAAATCCGGTTATCGTCTCATCAAATGTTTTTGTCTGAATATTCAGGATTTTATAGGTGTTTTCTTATCGTCTTTGAAGTCAGAAAGTCAGGAAAAAATTTGCATTCCATGAGGGGTGGGAAAGCTATCGGTGAGATTGCTATCTGTCTCTTCTCGTTTTCTCAATCCCCGTATGGTATTGTAAACGGCTGTTGTGTAACACATCATTTAATTTGACAGAAATTAAACAGGGATAGCTTCAATTTTTCTTGTGCAACAACAAGTGAATCAGAAAAACAGTTTCTTTTCAATAAAGCTGGGATATACAAGTTGCGCACACCCATGAATTTTATAAACGGTCACTTAGTGACATTAGTACGCTGATAACAGAGCCTGGCAACCTTAATTTTTAAAATGATCTAATAAAAGAAAGAAGATTCGTTTAACTTGACTGCGAGCGCTAAATTGCGCAGCTCATGCGAAAGTCTGCGGAAGCAATTTGCCAGCAGACGACGCGTTAGTGGCACGTGTCAACAATATTGGCCGCCAATATTGTGCACTTATTGGCCAATCACGAACAGCCTCGCGCGTGCCGAATCCAAATTGCCACAATCACAAAAACCCGATGCCAATTACCAATTCTGATATTAGGTAGTCGACCCACTTTATTGCAGGTCGCTGACATTGGCCGCTCCTTTCTCGATGCTAACACGGACAGTCAAACAGAAGCACTAGGGGTTGGACGAGGTGAAAAATGTATCACTGAACACTCATGCTGATGGACGATAATACCTGCGTTGAGGGCAAAAACTTGGGAAATCTCTGAAGACTGTAGCACTGGTTTTCAAAATGCAAAATAGCTTCGCCAGACTGTGAAATTCAGGATTTCAAAATCTTCTTTTACTTTTTGTTGCAGCTACGGAGTTCCCTTATAACAATTAAACAATTCTAGACCATGATTACATTAGAACTCTCCTCCATAATCCTTAATTATTTTGTTAGGTACATTTACTTCCTCCAAAAGTTTGTGCAAAGCTTTGAGACGGTTTCGTTTTACTTTGCCTTCATTATAACATCATACAAATCTACTCACTAATGTATTTGTATTTGAGTTTAGAAACTTTATCTACATTGTCAGAATTCATTTTTCCGGACAAAGCTTTGAAATTAAGAAATTTGAATTCGAAAGCTGAGACTATTGAAGAATATTGCTGGAATTGCTGATAGAAGCAAGAATTTTGATCAAAAATTATCAAATGAGAAAATTTTAATCAGGAAAAGGCAGCATTTTTTTCAACGCAGCGTTTAACGTTCAGGAGATTAATTCTTTCGTATACTTCATGGCAAAACATGTCGCAGAAAACAAGTTTCATGTTTTATTGTCTAACCATTGGGAGAATAGATGCACTCGTGGATGTTGAATTTATTTTCTTCGTTGGAGTTTATGATCTTCTTCCCAGTCTTCATTTCGGATTGCATAGATATTGATATACCTATAAGCAATAAGGGATTTCAAATTATATAAAGTTTAAGGAATATGCATTGGAATATCTATACCGTAGTTTCATCAATTGTTATGGTAATTCTTGATTTCTCACTCGATGCCAAAATTTAAAAAATTTTAATACCGAAAAATGATTGGCATAATTTTGTTGTTGTTTATTCACTGAAGTTATTGAGTAACGTAGCCCAACAAATCAGATTTGATTATTTTACAATAATTCTAAAATTTTGGAATAAGCCTCAAACAAATCGACTAGAACGTGATTTTGAAAAAAGAACGTTTAATTCCTGAATTATCAGCAAGAGATTTATCAAGCAATAAAAGAACTATTTGTTGAATTTCAGTGAACAGTGAATGAAAATATAATTATCTACATAGAATTAGGATGCGGTGCTTAAAACATTGAATAATTGTGTAATATCAGCTTATTAAAAATGTTCAGAAACGTCCTCTAATCGCTATAGACCACTGCTTGGTAACTAAAAGTAGACACAAATATTGTAAAGGAACAAACTTAAAGTAACATAACTCAGGAGAAAAGACTCCATCAGATTTTATAAAACAAGATCAACTCATCCGATCTTATTGAAGTAAGAAAAAGACTGCGAGCTATTTAAACGATCGCAAACTCTAAAACTGACCTCTTCATTTGTCCATGATATCCACTTTTGCGCGAGTGTGTCTAGGATTTTGAGTGACGGTCGGCTAATGAAACTGCGTTTTGCGCTCGGAAAATATTCCCGTTGCGGGCATCCGGCAGCAATTTGCTGGGCTTAGAAACTTCCGATATTTCTGTCACGGATGTTCTGTCGCTCTCATTTTTGTGTCGCTCTCATTTCTGTGTCGCTCTCATTTGGGTCATTTTTATTTCGTGTCGTTTTCATTTCGCACGCCGAATTTCCACTTAGTGTCGTTCATTCTTATTCGTTTTGTACTCCAATGATTTTGTGGCATTCTTTGTTTTTCGTTTTGTGCCATTCTCATTTTATGTCATTCATTATTATTCGTTTTGTATCCTGATGATTTTGTGGCATTCTTTGTTTTTCGTTTTGTGCCATTCTCATTTTATGTCATTCATTATTATTCGTTTTGTACCCTGATTATTTTGTCATTCATTGTTCTTCGTTTTGTACACCTCTGATTCTGTGTCATTCATTGGCATTCGTTTCGTACCATTCTTATTTTGTGTCATTCATTGTTATTCGCTTTGTACCGTAATGATTTTGTGTCGTCTATTGTTATTCTTTTTAAACCGTTCTCATTTGAGTCGTTTATTCTATTTTAGATGATTTGAGCCGATCTCTTTCTTGTGTCATACTTGCTTCTTTTTCTTTCAACTCAACGTCGTCCTCTTATACTGTGCCAGTCATTTTATTTCCATTTTAATTCTGATTTTCAGAATTCATTCATTACCAATTATTACGATTTACTGCGTGAAACTCTATAAGAAGGAATGATTTTCAATTCAGATCTGTGTTATAAAACCGTCTCCAATAATTCTGGAATGTGTGCAGCGTTTACCTTGAACATCAAAAGTACAGAGTATCTTATAATTTGAAACTCGAAATTAACTTTTACTCAGCCTTATTTTATTTCACGTCATTCAAATTAACCTTTTGCTGGCCCGTTTTCTTTAGAGCAAACTCGACCCGGTTCCGTCTGTTTTTCTAGATTTAGTTGAATTTTATCAGCCAAAGTGACCAATCATTTACACGGCAGATTGAAGAGGAATTCAGAGTGGAATAAATTCCTCCAAGGAGTAATTTGAAATTGTGAAATTAAAAACATCAAAGAACCATCAGCAAAAATGTTCATAATTACATGGAATGATAATTATAATCTTACAATGGGTTCAGCGTTGCCTAAAAAGAGTCATTGATTCAATCAGTCCTCTTGTATTGCTTCCTTCACAACACGACAGCCATGCGCATTTCGTGTGAAAATTTATGTTCAATTTTTCAAATTTCAAATCAAATTTCATTCGCTTTGGGGAAAATTAAAAATTATTTAGTGCAAATTATATTTAGTTTTGAAATGAATTGGATTGAATTTTGATAACAATTAAAGGTGATTACTTTCGTTATTTATTTAGTCATTTATTCAAATCATTTCGTTACAGACTAAATATAATTTGTTGTTGCAAAATTGAAATGATGAATATATGAATTAATCGTCTTGAATATTAAATAGTAATTAACAATGGATATAATACAAACATAATACATAATAAACGACAACCATGCCTAGTAATAAATAATACAAATAATACATACATAAAACATAATAAACGACAATTATGCCTAGTAACAAACAATACATATAATACATACATAATGCACGATGAATATGCCTAGTAATAAACAATACATATAATACATAATAAACGACAACTATGCCTGGTAATAAACAATACAAATAATACATACATAATACATAATCAACGACAACTATCCCTAGTAATAAACAATACACGTAAAACAACAACTGTGCCTAGTAATAAACAATGCATATAACAATAAATTTGTGTATAGCCAGCTTTTGAAGCAAAACTAATGACATACACATTCATTTCCCTCTCGATAAGCAAATGTAATGCGAATACTTGCATGTAAATTAACAAGAATACAATCAGTAACGTATCACGAGTGACTAAGATTCATAACCATTTGGTGCCTGCAATTGCATTGCATGACAGTTAATTGTCTAAAGTTGTTTTACTTGTGCTGTATAAAAAAAAAACAAGTATTTCACTGTATTTCAGTATTTAACTGTATTCAGAGTACGTTTTGATCCTAGTGGCTATATCCCTGATTACCAAACATACGCACCATAATGGCACCATGAGTCCCACACCATAATGAAATTCTGATTCACTCTCACAGTCTAGTACATATGCCACATTCTGTACTTCTGTCTCGCACCATTATAAAATTCACATTCAGTCTCACAGTTTTTAGCATATCAGCCACATTCAGTATATTATGTCAGTCTCGCACTATAATAAAGTTCACATTTATTACGCGTTTGTATCATATCTACACACTATTTAGTTCCGAGCGATCGAAAAATCCGTCAATTCAACACTGTATGAATAACTTAATCCTTTTGTTGCAGCCTCGCAGAGAATACGGGTACTTTGAAGTTATCACTTTATAGCGCTCGCCTATCGGCTTTTTTCACATTATCTTCGAATTGCGAGCGCGAGTGAGGGATTTTCAACGGAGGTCGAAGAATAGTCGTACTTTTTGCCTCTTTATTATTTACCGAAGTCGCTGTAAACTGCACAGCTACAAAAATTGTAAGAATTGGGGAAAACTATGACACAGGAAATATTTGACTACTTGATTAATCTAAAATGAAATCTATTTGCTGCAACAAATCTATCACGGAGTCTGACAAATTTATCACAGAATCAGCGGAGCCTCTTATATCAGTGGTATGTCTACATGAACAGATAAATTGTGGGGACTGCATAACACAAGATGACAAATCGTGTACACTGACGGGCAAGGATGGTTGCAGAGCTTAGCTCGCATGCTCGAAGCCTGGCATGTACATGTGAGATATTACGGAATAAAACACAAGCTGGCAAGGTAGGAGTGACTCGCACAACATTGGGATGCATTGAGTTTGTAAAAGTTAATTTTGGCACTGAACTGGATACCTCAAAGCGTAGCTTCTGTAAGGCCGACATAAACACTTGATAAAGAAATCAAATTCAGGAAAAATGACAATGTGAGGCACTAACTTGCAAGGTAAGAGTAGCTCTCACTCCACATTGAACACATAGAGGTTGTGGGTGCCAATACAGGTGTTGGATTGCCTACCAACAAGCCGGTTGCAACATGGGCACCAGGCACAGAAATCGAACGGGTTCACAGAAAATGAATCCCGCCGTGGGTGAAAATTGCTAAGGGGAATCTTCAGAGACTAAATACTTTTCAAAAACGGCCTTAGTATTGAAGGAAGAAACCCTGATGACATCTTACTCCAATATACTTAAAGTATGAGGGTTTGGTGCTCTACAGAACCTCTAGATAGGTCTCCCACTTTTCAACTATATTTCTCAGAAAGGGACTAATTTTAATTTACATGCGGGAAAATATTTGAAAAGATTAGACATATAACATAGGAATATCACTCGACGGATTACATCACCACTTGGATATCTGCTGCAATAGTTAAGACCATGGAGGCTGAGGGTGAGCCGCCAGACCATTATTCCCTCTTGAGCAACTCACAAATGGGTGCTGGCCTGAGTAAGAGTTCACTTTGGGGCTACTGGCCAACTATTCGGCCACTCTCACCCCTTCACATTACACTAGGCATTGCAGACTAGTCTGAACTTGATTCACAGACAAGCATAGCAGCGTGATCTGCTGCCCAATCTCTGCCTTTCTTGGTCATAGCACAAGTATATACTTAGAATAAATTATAAGTTGAGCTGAGTTGTGCATTGATTAACTAGTACACAATTTTTAGCGCTATCCTAAGCATCCACAAGCTACACAAAACTTATTCAGAGGCACAGTCAGGTCTAGCGTGCTGAGTAGAAAACGACTCGCTCTCAGGGGAAAGTAATATACAAGGCAAATACTAAACCTCACTTCAGCTCCAGGCTTCTAAAACTACTGGCTGGCATAATTTACATAGCTTAGCTCATAAATATGAAATTAATACTGAATTTACGGTACTCCAATGCAGCATACTTGCTGAAAGAAGTACCAGGATTCATCACTGAGATGAGAATAATTAATATTAATAATAATAATAATATAATAATAAGACACTCTCAGGCTTACAGTTGTTGTTATTGTGCTGGTCAGTTAGAGTGTTATTGAGATACTCGCACGCTTACAGTTGCTGTTGTTGTACTGGTCAATTAGAGCAGAACAACGGTCATAGCACGACTAGATTACACGGCTACTAAATATTTAAATGTAAGTGCTCCAAGGCCTGATTTTTATTCATAAATTTCCTTTCAACCTCGTCAGAGTACATTTAATAGCAATGCATGCATTCAAATCCCATGTAATCTCATCCCAGATGGGACCACATTTGTTTCACTCGAAACTTTCTCTGGAAAATTCGCCAGACATTTTAGTGAATTGCAGAGGTTCAATTTTTGCTCAAAATTTTGCTGTGGACATTGCCGGTTGCATTTGAAAGTTTAACGCGTGTGCGAAACTTGAAACCTGTCTTAGATTTGCTTCTTGTATCAGTAAACTGGCATCAGCTACGCAAGAGAACAAGCGGTGGCTCAAATAATAACTAATATATTTATTTTTGTAATATTTGTGACTCGAAAACAAAATTCACAAGTATTTGTGAAGTGATACACTTAAAAATCCTCAGTTTATGGATGAGTTCAGTAATGGTAGCTTATACGTTAGAAAGGCCTTCACGAGAGGTACAAATTCTACCCTTGGTCAAAATCGATTGTAGCTGAACAAAGGACAGAGTGTTCAAAAAGGGTTTCCAATGAGAGTATTCTAGGGTCAGTACAGTTAGTATAGAATACTAGTTTACGCTAAGAGAGTATGCGTAGGAGTCGGTTATCGTTCAAATAAGTGACACCGTTATGACTGTTTTCGACCCGCACATGCGCAACTTGGTTGTTCAGAATCCATCAGCCAGTTTTTGTTGACATAATCTACTACATAAAAGTCAACATAGGCTTTAAAAATGAACGACCACGTTCAAAATTTTCATTAAGTTGTTAGCAGTCTCGCAAAGTCTAATATATTATTTGCAAATCGATTTTCATCAATTTGAATATTTACTTCGCCACAAAATAATTACTGCAGAAAATATTTGAATACGTTTTATGATGAGCCTTTTCCTGTTTACAGAAACCTGTGCTGGGTGTGCCTATGTGCACTGATTAATGTTGGGTTACTGAGACCTACATAGATCTCCAAAATTGAAATACGCATGATTACATGATCCTACATACTTTATAGTTAGCCTCTAGGAACTCACTTGAGGCTTGCATTGCATGGATCAACGTTGCCCCACTTAGACTCACACGGATCAATGTAGACCTACACAGGGCTATGTGGACCAAATTAGAGTAAATGAAATTTGTATAGACCTGCGTAGACTACCAGCCAGGCAGCGCTGTGCAGGATAACAAGTACAGGCGCACTGACGCACATCATATACTGTGTGTGTGAACCTTGGAGACCAGTTTCCTCATCACAGAATATTCAAGGCTTATTGTAGTGTGCGTTCAAGTAAGGCTTAGTTTTAACCCATAAAAGCCTGCGATTCGCATCCATTTACCTACTGGTCAGTTTCGAGGAAGAGGTGAGTACTTCAATTGATAAGTGTGACCCTCCACACACCAAGTGAACCGGAACGTTGTACTTGTTAATCTTCATTACGATCCACATTCATTTAACGCCCTCACCAGGTCTCGAATTGTATCGTCGTCTACAGATATTTGTATCGATACAGATATATTCCATCGCCGTCTACAGTATCTCTCGACCGAGGTACGCTGAAATTAACAGTGTTTCACTCGTTAAAATCCTTCTTGTCTCCAGGCACACGCTCCGTCGAACGTATGGGACTTCAGACAGAGCTCGGTCAATAAAACTTTTCTTTTTTTAGAACACCTTGCAATAAGACCTTAAATCCAAGCGCTTTGGGAGCACGATCTCGTTCTGAGCAATTCGCTCGTTTTCTTGATCGCCTTAAGACACAAAGGCGCGTAATTCAAATTGGAGCCCCGAGATGATTTGTTTTATCTCGCAGAGTGCGCGGAAATTCGACTGAACTGAACTTGCCTTTGTGAAACTAGAAAGATCTGAGAGAGATCTGGGTGTAAATTCTTTCGGATTCAAGACTGAATTTACCGAGCTAGGAGAATGTCTCAGGGATTCTTGTAGCTGTTAAAATACACGTTTTGTTGTTTGAGATCGTTAAAGGTTGGTTTCATTAAGTTTGGTTTTCAATACAAGAGAACGAGAATTGAAATTGAATTGAAGAATTTACGTACACATGAAGGTTGTGGCCAGTTAGAAGGTCGGTTATTAACATTTAAACGTCCACGCACACGAAAAATTAAGGATGAAATAGCAATTTGAAATTGGAGATTAAGATAAAAAATTTAAATTGGTATAGGAATTGATGATTGGATCGAAATTAGATTTGAAATTGAAAATATAAAAAATTGAAATAAGACTAACATTTTCATCAAAATCTGAAGAAAAATATATGACTCACACGTTCTTTGGACGTTTGGCTTAACTGATCAGAACATTTCGTGTTGTGGTAATTAAATAACATTCTGTTTATCATTAATGACGAATTACAGATGCTGATTGAAAATTATAATTTTTAAAAAATCTGTTGGATTTTTTTGAGCAAGTTTTTGGTATTTAGAAAGAATTTCGGAAGATATTTCCTCGCAATAAATATTAAGAGGACAATTAGACAAAATTTTGTAGGTCCCTCATTTTCGGAACCTAACATCTGTAAGTCTAAATTAAGATATCATTAATTGTGTTCTAATTTGCAAAAAATATTAGTTTGACTTCTTTCCTGTCTCCCACGTCCCCACGGCGATGTTTCCAGGTTTTAAAAGCACAGCATTTGAATCATCGAAGAAAATTTGGAAATGAAATTTAGTGCTGTGAAATCACGGGAAAAGATTGTCAAGGCTTTTAAATATTCATCGGTGAGTGAAGTCTTCCATGTCATTGAAGCGTACAAAATTAAACTAAAACTTAAAACCTTGCCAATAAGTTCATCAACTTTCGCCTGCTGAAACCTACAGTACAATGCACTCATTCTCTTCTAACTACTCATGATTTTTTCCGAGAAACAACAGTTCACCTTCTCGCGCTCTCGCGTTTGTTGCACTTCAGGAGCGCTAGTAAAGCGATACAAATCTGGTCTCCAAGTCTCATCTACTGGGACCGGGTGGCACTTCTACGCATCCTTCGATTGAGGGCAACGATTTGACGAGAAGGGAATGTTATGACCAATGCCGTCTTGATCAGAAATGCAATTTTACTTCCCACGTTCTTATTTAATTTGCGAAACTTTTCTTAATCTTCAATTTTTGATTTCATATCGTAACTGCGGAAAGCTGTTTGAAAGCAAAATTTGACAAATGTCTTTATTGTATGTAATTAATTATCTGACAATTTTCCATTTTCTCCGCGATAGTAATTTGGGCTAAATGAAGCGTTTGTAATTTAAAACTGGAAAGATAGAGGAGCGCACAGTTATTAAAACAAAATATAATGACGCAATAGGGCACATTTTGACTTCATGGAGTTAGATAGAATGCGAGGATAGCTTAAATTTAGCCTGAGGTAAAAAATTACGAAAGACTCTATTCAAGGTGAATTCATGTTTTTAAACGAGTAGATTCACATCAACTCGTTTCCGTGTACGAGCAGAAAAGCAGGCAGAAAACATGTGGCTTGGGAATAGCGCGAAATGAAGTCATTATGCTGCTTGCATTACTGTCACTGCTGCATTGGACATTACTGTCAATATAAAATCATTGTTATTGTTTCATTTGAGTGCCCACTGTATAAAAGCATTTTTGAACGCTATTACATTAAGGCCCCCTAGACTATTATCTTCATTATTATCGCTTCTCCTTCCTTTCCTCATGCTGGTGCTGCGTTGCTCTGTGGTGCTTTCCACTTCGAAGCATTGAGTGCTAATTAGTCGAGAAATCCTTCCCGGCTCGGCTGTTCACTAACGATGTCCTCTTCGCAAGCCTGACCACGGGCGAGTTAGGCAATTACTGGTGTCCTCCGCATTCTTCTGAATATGGTGCAAAATCTCTGGCTACAGCTCAACCGCAAGCGGCTACGAGCTAATTACTTATGCTCTCCGCATTCTCTCTTAAGCATGATGCGAAATTCCAGCCTCACATACATCTTCGTCGTTTCCCAATGCAACGCTAGAATTTGTTCTACAGTCAAATACTTCCAATACAAGTTCGATGAATCCCCTATGTCGTGTCGTTGCTCTCTGTTCTTCGTTTTTGTGAATAATTACTCGTGCTCCACGTGATTCTTCCGTAATTTGGCTGCTTATCCGAGACTCATTCGTGTTATGCAATGTTCTGGCCTGTTTTGTGCTGACGTACTTCCTACGCTAGTCCTCCTAGAAATTAATTCCTTAAGTCTGAAAAAGAAATGTACTACACTCTACAGCGTAAGATAAGAATAATTCCTTCCGGAATACCGTGTTTTACGATATTCTTTCAGGGCAAGAGAAAGACACAAAGTCAGAAAATTCAACACTACAGCACGAAAGAATACGCAACTTTTAATCTGACGCTAAACATATTTTCCCCGTTACGAAAATGAACGGTCTAAAGGTATTGATAAAATTAGCAAGCCTGAGATAGCCTCAGCCTAAGAACTTTCAGATTAAACTAATTAATTCGCTAGCGTTATTTTCGTATTAAGCGCGTGCGCTTTATGCGATGCTGGCGAGGAAATATATAAGCATACTACAAAGGAAACAAAGTACTCCTCTTGCGAAACATACGAAGTTAACCTACTGAACGCTCAATTTTCCTTTACTTAGCAAGAAAGAAACATGAGAATTAAGCATAGGATAAGATTAGATCACTCGAACAAGATTTTCCGGACGAAATTTCTTGTGAGCAAAGAAAGTGGGAGTTGCATAACCTAGAGCATATTTCTACTGAACGAAGCAGCACACTCTAGTGAGTGAGATCAGATTTAATTCACAGCTAGAATAACACAATTCTACTAAAGAACACATTTAGATTAAAGCAATACAGCGCAAAAAACTCACTCCTACGCACGAGTTTTTCTAAAATTAAACACACAAGAACACATCTCGCAAAGACAAGTTGACGCATGATTTCAGTCCTCTGCAGTTCGTTTCTAATTGGCGATTCACCTACACCGAGAACGTAGATTGTAGTTCTGCTGTGATCTGGACGCGGCTCGTCGTGCGTTTACTGCATCTCTTGTCCTCCTGTCTTCATCTTCACCTTTGCCCGTATCCTTAGCAGCCACTGGCGCAGCCGCATTGTCCGCGTCGTGAGGGTAAGCCTCACCTCTGGCATGTTTACGTTTTCTTCAGGCTGGGGGTTCGCCGCCGGCTCATTTCCACGAGCATTGTTCCTTCTCCCTCGCGCAGGCATGGTGTCGATTTTCTCCAATTTAAATTTTCAAAAATTCAAATTTTTTGCGATCACTCAAATATTATAAAACCTACTCACCGTGAAATTTTACTGAAACTTTGAATTAATCGTATGAGCACACTAGAATATTCTCAAAGAATCTTATCACTTTTATAACCGCTTTCACTTTCTTTAGCTATATGGTAGTGCGCTTGCTGGCTTCTCACACCGGAACACAGAAAATCATCCCTACGAGTTATGCACCTCTACTGAATTTCTGTACGTTTTGCACATGAAAATAACCACGCAAAAAAATACAATGTAACTGTTACACCACACTCACAAATTCACAAAAATTACAAAGCGATCGTATTGATCTTACCAAATTGTGATGTCACGAGAAATGGGCCCTCCTCCTTGTTAACACTTCATTAACAAGAAGAACAGGTTCTCGGAATTGAGGGAATGGCGCACCTCCATGCTACATAAACAACACAAAATTAATGAATAATAATCGGCAATTACAGCACATATACTAAAAAGAAAAGGTACTCACCGGTGATCGCTGACCCACTTACGCAGCGCATTTTCTGAGCGCCCTCCGAGGTATTACGATTGATCGCTTCTAATATTGTGGGGTATGATACACAGGATAAACTATGCGTACAATGAGCGTACACACAATGAATTGTGTTAGGAATAATGCCAATTAAGTAATGGAATCAAATAGCATACGTCAAATGACTTACATCACATAATTATACTGAAATATTGGCTGGCCGGCCGCCGCTAAGTTTACAAGAGAATTCATCTATCCTGTCCTATTTCTATCTCAGTTATTCCAGCAGCACAGGATGTGATCATTACTTCGACCCTCACGTTCATGAGCCGATACAACTTCAGTTCAAATCACTGTCCTAGGCACAGTTCAAGGAATGTTTGTTGCTAATCGCCAGCTTCGTAGCTCCCGAGTATTTTCTTTTCTTGCGAACTTCTATCCTCAGGCACAGACCTCCCACCTGCATGATCAATTTATAACCCATTAATCCTGATATCACCCCTTAAGCTCCCTTAAAACATTTCAATCTTTACATCACTGTATGCCAATAAATTTCAGAACATTTTATAAAGAAGAATTATCTTTTCCCAAGAAACGGCTTCGCTCTTACCCTCCCAGAGACGTTGCGCCTAAATGTTCCATTAAATGATTCCCACGCTGGTTGGGGTTTTAATTTGCTCTTCTGCAAGTAAAACGAGAAAATGTATGAATTTCATGATCACATTTTGGCGTGAAACTTAGTATAATTTTCAATATAGCCACTTTTCTTATTATTTCATTAAGCACGTTTGTTACTGCTAGCACACCCGCGTTTCTTGCTTACACTTCGCGTTACGGTCTCGCCGGTCGGACTGCCTTTTGTTCTTCCGATGCCTGGGCCCTGGCGTATTTTCTCGAGGGTTGTTCTCTCTCTCACCTCCGGCCTATAAGAATCTTCGGACCTTGACAGCGACCGCCTACTTCTCTTCTCATTGGTAGTCCCGCAGCTTGTCTTTATTTATTTCTTAGCCTCATTGTTTCCCACGCTCCAGCTCCTTCAAACCGACCGTTAGTTTGCCGCCTCTCTCGGCATGAGTGTCTCGATTTATGTTTGACTACAAGGCGACTTTGTTTTGCCCATGGGTAGGCATTTTTCCGAACGTCCCAAGTTTCCAAGGGCTCGCCCGAATGAAAAAATTTGCTAACACCACAAAATAGACCCCTCCAGAAACAACACACAAGGTAAACAGCCATCGTTCGAGCCCTTACATCTTATCGCTCCCCTAACATTTGCTGAGTTCAAACATACCGGCATAAAAACATGTATGTTGAAGCGACCCTCCCGTACTGCTGGGATTTTCTGAGATGTTTCTACGTAAGCCCAAAATTTATTACACACAATTAAAAATTCGCAAAAATTAATTATTCTTAACAGATTCTCGTTTTCCCTAAATCCTCATTTTTAATTCGCAAAAATTGATTATTCTTAACAGATTCTCGACATCAGCCACATTCAGTAGATTATGTCAGTCTCGCACTATAATAAAGTTCACATTTATTACGCGTTTGTATCATATCTACACACTATTTAGTTCCGAGCGATCGAAAAATCCGTCAATTCAACACTGTATGAATAACTTAATCCTTTTGTTGCAGCCTCGCAGAGAATACGGGTACTTTGAAGTTATCACTTTATAGCGTTCGCCTATCGGCTTTTTTCACATTATCTTCGAATTGCGAGCGCGAGTGAGGGATTTTCAACGGAGGTTGAAGAATAGTCGTACTTTTTGCCTCTTTATTATTTACCGAAGTCGCTGTAAACTGCACAGCTACAAAAATTGTAAGAATTGGGGAAAACTATGACACAGGAAATATTTGACTACTTGATTAATCTAAAATGAAATCTATTTGCTGCAACAAATCTATCACGGAGTCAGACAAAATTTATCACAGAATCAGCGGAGCCTCTTATATCAGTGGTATGTCTACATGAACAGATAAATTGTGGGGACTGCATAACACAAGATGACAAATCGTGTACACTGACGGGCAAGGATGGTTGCAGAGCTTAGCTCGCATGCTCGAAGCCTGGCATGTACACGTGAGATATTACGGAATAAAACACAAGCTGGCAAGGTAGGAGTGACTCGCACAACATTGGGATGCATTGAGTTTGTAAAAGTTAATTTTGGCACTGAACTGGATACCTCAAAGCATAGCTTCTGTAAGGCCGACATAAACACTTGATAAAGAAATCAAATTCGGGAGAAATGACAATGTGAGGCACTAACTTGCAAGGTAAGAGTAGCTCTCACTCCACATTGAACACATAGAGGTTGTGGGTGCCAATACAGGTGTTGGATTGCCTACCCACAAGCCGGTTGCAACATGGGCACCAGGCACAGAAATCGAACGGGTTCACAGAAAATGAATCCCGCCGTGGGTGAAAATTGCTAAGGGGAATCTTCAGAGACTAAATACTTTTCAAAAACGGCCTTAGTATTGAAGGAAGAAACCCTGATGACATCTTACTCCAATATACTTAAAGTATGAGGGTTTGGTGCTCTACAGAACCTCTAGATAGGTCTCCCACTTTTCAACTATATTCCTCAGAAAGGGACTAATTTTAATTTACATGCGGGAAAATATTTGAAAAGATTAGACATATAACATAGGAATATCACTCGACGGATTACATCACCACTTGGATATCTGCTGCAATAGTTAAGACCATGGAGGCTGAGGGTGAGCCGCCAGACCATTATTCCCTCTTGAGCAACTCACAAATGGGTGCTGGTCTGAGGAAGAGTTCACTTTGGGGCTACTGGCCAACTATTCGGCCACTCTCACCCCTTCACATTACACTAGGCATTGCAGACTGGTCTGAACTTGATTCACAGACAGGCATAGCAGCGTGATCTGCTGCCCAATCTCTGCCTTTCTTGGTCATAGCACAAGTATATACTTAGAATAAATTATAAGTTGAGCTGAGTTGTGCATTGATTAACTAGTACACAATTTTTAGCGCTATCCTAAGCATCCACAAGCTACACAAAACTTATTCAGAGGCACAGTCAGGTCTAGCGTGCTGAGTAGAAAACGACTCGCTCTCAGGGGAAAGTAATATACAAGACAAATACTAAACCTCACTTCAGCTCCAGGCTTCTAAAACTACTGGCTGGCATAATTTACATAGCTTAGCTCATAAATATGAAATTAATACTGAATTTACGGTACTCCAATGCAGCATACTTGCTGAAAGAAGTACCAGGATTCATCACTGAGATGAGAATAATTAATATTAATAATAATAATATAATTATAAGACACTCTCACGCTTACAGTTGTTGTTATTGTGCTGGTCAGTTAGAGTGTTATTGAGATACTCGCACGCTTACAGTTGCTGTTGTTGTACTGGTCAATTAGAGCAGAACAACGGTCATAGCACGACTAGATTACACGGCTACTAAATATTTAAATGTAAGTGCTCCAAGGCCTGATTTTTATTCATAAATTTCCTTTCAATATCGTCAGAGTACATTTAATAGCAATGCATGCATTCAAATCCCATGTAATCTCATCCCAGATGGGCCCACATTTGTTTCACTCGAAACTTTCTCTGGAAAATTCGCCAGACATTTTAGTGAATTGCAGAGGTTCAATTTTTGCCCAAAATTTTGCTGTGGACATTGCCGGTTGCATTTGAAAGTTTAACGCGTGTGCGAAACTTGAAACCTGTCTTAGATTTGTTTCTTGTATCAGTAAACTGGCATCAGCTACGCAAGAGAACAAGCGGTGGCTCAAATAATAACTAATATATTTATTTTTGTAATATTTGTGACTCTAAAACAATATTCACAAGTATTTGTGAAGTGATACACTTAAAAAATCCTCAGTTTATGGATGAGTTCAGTAATGGTAGCTTATACGTTAGAAAGGCCTTCACGAGAGGTACAAATTCTACCCTTGGTCAAAATCGATTGTAGCTGAACAAAGGACAGAGTGTTCAAAAAGGGTTTCAAATGAGAGTATTCTAGGGTCAGTACCGTTAGCATAGAATACTAGTTTACGCTAAGAGAGTATACGTAGGAGTCGGTTATCGTTCAAATAAGTGACACCGTTATGACTGTTTTCGACCCGCACATGCGCAACTTGGTTGTTCAGAATCCATCAGCCAGTTTTTGTTGACATAATCTACTACATAAAAGTCAACATAGGCTTTAAAAATGAACGACCACGTTCAAAATTTTCATTAAGTTGTTAGCAGTCTCGCAAAGTCTAATATATTATTTGCAAATCGTTTTTCATCAATTTGAATATTTACTTCGCCACAAAATAATTACTGCAGAAAATATTTGAATACGTTTTATGATGAGCCTTTTCCTGTTAACAGAAACCTGTACTGGGTGTGCCTATGTGCACTGATTAATGTTGGGTTACTGAGACCTACATAGATCTCCAAAATTGAAATACGCATGATTACATGATCCTACATACTTTATAGTTAGCCTATAGGAACTCACTTGAGGCTTGCATTGCATAGATCAACGTTGCCCCACTTAGACTCACACGGATCAATGTAGACCTACACAGGGCTAGGTGGACCAAATTAGAGTAAATGAAAATTGTATAGACCTGCGTAGACTACCAGCCAGGCAGCGCTGTGCAGGATAACAAGTACAGGCACACGGACGCACATCATAACCGTGTGTGTGAACCTTGGAGACCAGTTTCCTCATCACAGAATATTCAAGGCTTATTGTAGTGTGCGTTCAAGTAAGGCTTAGTCTTAACCCATAAAAGCCTGCGATTCGCATCCATTTACCTACTGGTCAGTTTCGAGGAAGAGGTGAGTACTTCAATTGATAAGTGTGACCCTCCACACACCAAGTGAACCGGAACGTTGTACTTGTTAATCTTCGTTACGATCCACATTCATTTAACACCCTCACCAGGTCTCGAATTGTATCGTCGTCTACAGATATTTGTATCGATACAGATATATTCCATCGCCGTCTACAGTATCTCTCGACCGAGGTACGCTGAAATTAACAGTGTTTCACTCGTTAAAATCCTTCTTGTCTCCAGGCACACGCTCCGTCGAACGTATGGGACTTCAGACAGAGCTCGGTCAATAAAACTTTTCTTTTTTTAGAACACCTTGCAATAAGACCTTAAATCCAAGCGCTTTGGGAGCACGATCTCGTTCTGAGCAATTCGCTCGTTTTCTTGATCGCCTTAAGACACAAAGGCGCGTAATTCAAATTGGAGCCCCGAGATGATTTGTTTTATCTCGCAGAGCGCGCGGAAATTCGACTGAACTGAACTTGCCTTTGTGAAACTAGAAAGAGCTGAGAAAGATCTGGGTGTAAATTCTTTCGGATTCAAGACTGAATTTACCGAGCTAGGAGAATGTCTCAGGGATTCTTGTAGCTGTTAAAATACACGTTTTGTTGTTAGAGATCGTTAAAGGTTGGTTTCATTAAGTTTGGTTCCCAATAGAAGAGAACGAGAATTGAAATTGAATTGAAAGAATTTACGTAGACATATATGAAGGTTGTGGTCAGTTAGAAGGTCGGTTATTAACAATTAGACGTCCAAGTACACGGAAAACTAAGGATGAAATTGCAAATTGAAATTGGAGATTAAGATACCAAACTTAAATTGGTATAGGAATTGATTATAGGATCGGAATTAGATTTGAAATTGAAAATACTAAAAATTGAAATAAGACTAACATTTTCATCAAAATCTGAAGAAAAATATATCTGACTCACACGTTCTTTGGACGTTTGGCTTAACTGATCAGAACATTTCGTGTTGTGGTAATTAAATAACGTTCTGTTTATCATTAATGACGAAATACAGATGCTGATCGAAAATTATAATTTTTAAAAAATCTGTTTAATTTTTTGAGCAAGTTTTTGATATTTAGAAAGAATTTCGGATGATATTTCCTCGCAATAAATATTAAGAGGACAATTAGACAAAATTTTGTAGGTCCCTCATATTCGGAACCTAACATCTGTAAATCTGAATTAAGATATCATTAATTGTGTTCTAATTTGCAAAAAATTATAAGTTTGACTTCTTTCCTGTCTCCCACGTCCCCATGGCCATGTTTCCAGGTTTTAAAAGCATAGCATTTGAATCATCGAAGAAAATTTGGAAATAAAATTTAGTGCTGTGAAATCATGGGAAAAGATTGTCAAGGCTTTTAAATATTCATCGGTGAGCGCATTCTTCCACGTCATTAAAGCGTACAAAATTAAACTAAAACTTAAAATCTTGCCAATAAGTGCATCAACTTTCGCCTGCTGAAACCTACAGTACAATGCACTCAATCTCTTCTAACTACTCATGATTTTTCCCGAGAAACAACAGTTCACCTTCTCGCACTCTCGCGTTTGTTGCACTTCAGGAGCGCTAGTAAAGCGACACAAATCTGGTCTCCAAGTCTCATCTACTGGGACCGGGTGGCACTTCTACGCTTTCTTCGATTGAGGGCAACGATTTGACAGGAATGGAATGTTATGACCAATGCCGTCTTGATCAGAAATGCAATTTTACTTCCCACGTTCTTATTTAATTTGCGAAACTTTTCTTAATCTTCAATTTTTGATTTCATATCGCAACTGCGGAAAGCTGTTTGAAAGCAAAATTTGACAAATGTCTTTGTTGTATGTAATTAATTATCTGAAAATTTTCCATTTTCTCCGCGATAGTAATTTGGGCTAAATGAAGCGTTTGTAATTTAAAACTGGAAAGATAGAGGAGCGCACAGTTATTGAAACAAAATATAATGACGCAATAGGGTATACATTTCGACTTCATGGAGTTAGATAGAATGAGAGGATAGCTAGAATTTAGCCTGAGTTAAAAAATTACGAAAGACTCTATTCAAGGTGAATTCATGTTTTTAAACGAGTAGATTCACATCAACCCGTTCCTGCGTACGAGCAAAAAAGCAGTCAGAAAACATGTGGCTTGGGAATAGCGCGAAATGAAGTCATTATGCTGCTTGCATTACCGTCACCGGAAAAAGCAAGATAACAAGTGTTTGCTTGCAAAAATGAATTCACTAGTGGAAATTCAAAAGAAACTCCTGCGTGAGACTTTCTACGGAATTAAATGCAAACTTTATCATTTATCTCCGAAATTTGAACATGAAAAAATGTAAAAGCATTTATGCAGTAATGAATAGACTTCACACAAATGAATGTGATTTATTTAAAATTCTGTACAATTTACAGTGTTACGAAGCATCTGGAGTTTTATTTCCTAAATCATAATGAACAATTCAATGATGAGAGGTTTTATTCGAATTTTTCTAAGTCAATAATTTTTTTGTGTATGATCTTCTCACTATTAGAAGATTTATTCAAGGTGAAGCGAAAAAATAGTGTTGACACTAGGTACTTTATTATGTTTCGAACTGACTAAAATGTGTGTCACAAAACAGTTTATCGATGAGTTTCATCTAAGAGTTTGTGGGTATGTAGTTTCAGTCATTTTGTGCCTAATTGTGGGTATGCTGGGGCAATGTTTAAATTAATTCATCTTTCTCTTGCTGCAATGGATACGATAGGAAAGATCTTTTTTGTAGATTTGTGGGTGTAAGAGAATTTTAGCTAATAATTACTGTGAAACAAATTTATCGCCGTAATGAAAAAATTGAGAAATTTCAAATGGAAAATGATGTAAACAGGAACTAAATATAGAGTAAACAGAATAAGTGTGAAATCTGGTCTTTGATTGACAAGAGTGTCAAAAAAAGACAAATGGTATTTTGATGACGATTCTCGAAAAAGCCCGTTCTTTCCCTTGCTAGTACCAGAGAAATATACTATTCCAGTCTTTTGGGTGGACCATCTGAGTCTCTGGATGTTTCATTGTTTTGCTAGAACTAAGGGGGTAGACCATTCAACTTTCTGAGTGTTTCTTTGTTTTGCTAGAACTAAGGGGGTAGACCATTCAACTTTCTGAGTGTTTCTTTGTTTTGCTAGAACTAAGGGGGTAGACCATTCAACTTTCTGAGTGTTTCTTTGTTTTGCTAGAACTAAGGGGGTAGACCATTCAACTTTCTGAGTGCTTCTTTGTTTTGCTAGAACTAAGGGGGTAGACCATTCAACTTTCTGAGTGTTTCTTTGTTTTGCTAGAACTAAGGGGGTAGACCATTCAACTTTCTGAGTGTTTCTTTGTTTTGCTAGAACTAAGGGGGTAGACCATTCAACTTTCTGAGTGTTTCTTTGTTTTGCTAGAACTAAGGGGGTAGACCATTCAACTTTCTGAGTGTTTCTTTGTTTTGCTAGAACTAAGGGGGTAGACCATTCACCTTTCTGAGTGTTTCTTTGTTTTGCTAGAACTAAGGGGGTAGACCATTTAACTGTCTGGGTGTTCCATTGTTTTGCTGCCAGTAATGGACAATCATGATCTTTTACTTTTTCATTGTTTTTTCTGGGTACCGTAGGTTGTACCAGTACACATTGACCTTGGTCACCTCTAGACAAACCTGTGCTTTCGTCCCTGGACATCCCCTCCAGCTACTGCTCTGAATCCTAAGATTTTTAGCACAAATTACATCGCTTTACCTTTATGGCGTTGCTAGGTGCTCCATGACTGCACTTCGAGCTAAGATTTTCAAATTTTGTCGCGGACAATATTGAATCGTTTCATGGCGACATTTTCAAAACGCGTCTTTCTTTATTAGCACCAATGGCTGTTATGTGTAGATTGATCCATCACTTCAAATTATAACGAATGTGAAGTGATATTCACATTTTATCTTATAGAAGTCTTCCTTGGACTTTTTTGGCCGTACGGTACGGGCGGGAGCGTGACGGCTGTTTTTTTTTTAGTTTTTAACTAATTAATATTGTCACGTCTAGGCATGCAATCTCGTGCGTCACTGACATTCCTTAGCTATTGAAAGAGGATAGCCCTGTTTTTTCTCAAGTTGAAAATATAGTAAGACCCATTTTGGTTTTGAGAATGTTACTCAAACGATTTTCAAATTAGTTTAAAAAGGTAAAATGTTGAGCTTTTGAGTAACATGCTGAAAATCCCGTCATCTTCCTCGTGATGAAGTGGAGTTTCTCATTGCTTACTAGGCTCCATCAAATGAAGCGAAGTGCGTTGAGCAACAGTAGATACGGTGGTCTCTAGTACACTACATCATTAAATGCTTTGACTCTTTGACTGCTGCAGGTGAAGCTGATGTTTTATATTCAACGCTAACTTAGAGACAACTGTAGTAAGTAGTATTAAAAATAGCAAGCATTAACTGGATCGAGCCGACATTTAGTTTTGATTAGGTATTTATGAAAATTGAGTTTGTGACAACTCGTCGGACAGCAACATTATGAAAATCCCTTTCGTGTCCACCGGTGGCTCACGTCGCAGTCAAAGTGTTGATACGATGGGATCGTAGAGGAAACATATGCGAGAATATACGTGAAAAGGTAGTTTACGATAAATTGTGCTAGTTCTGTGCGTACGCTTTATATCTCAGGATGTTTTTATCAGTAGCGTTGCATTATTGTTCCGTTTGTTTCCGAGAAAAATGTCCTGTATGGAATAACTATGTAATGTGTACTATCTAATTTTTTTTGTTCTTTAAATTACACTTTTAACATTAAGAATCAAATGTGACAACCTCTAACGACAAGGTATTTAATATCCACTTACTGAATAAAAATTTCCGGAGGAAAACCGGCTCAGGAACCAAACAGGGAGGGAGAATTATTAATCAATTCAATCACCGTATTGGGTTATTATACATTTATTATTTATTATTTTTTGGGTTATTATCAGCTCGTACATTTTAAAATCGAGTTCCTTTCGTTTCGAATCGTTTCTGTGAGATAACAGCGAGGCTTGTGCCAAATCCTGGGAATAGAATATAGCATTGATATACAAGGACCTCCAAAAATGGTGGGTGATGGGGGGAAACGGGAGTCATATTCGGATTCAGGAGGTTATTTCACATAAGAATCATCAGGGAAGGTGTCATGGTCGTTTATCATGCAGACCAGTGATATAAAGTAAAGTAAAGGAAAGTAAAGGAAACTGTGTATGATTATATATAATCATACACAGTTTCCTTTACTCATACTGCAATTTTGATGAAGTATCCCGAATCATCTTATCACTGGAGAACACCTTTTCAGCAACTTTGAGTTGTATTGGATATTTTAATTGATCCTAAAGGAGTTTTACGCGCTGATTTCAAATCTGAAATTAGCTTTTCTCTACAAGCTCTACACAGTTTGTATGCAATATGAGGTTAATGAAATTGTACAAATGTAAACATATGTAAACCACGTATAAGTATTTTCACGCCCATATATTATATAAAGATAGCTTCTTATACTTTGATCATTCTTCTTTTGTTTTAGTTCAAACATGGCTTCCAAAGAGAAACGTCATTGCAGAAACAAGCCTGATGCTTTCTGCTACAAATGTGGATGCTATACACTCAAACGTCAGTGACGTAACATATCCTCGTTCGTCAAGTTTGCCTACAAGGCATATTTTGAAGTTCATCTTGGTGATCAAGACAAGAATTAAGCTCCTCATGTTGCCTGCCACAATTGTGAGGAAATGCTTCGAGACTGGACCAAAATAAAACGCAAAGGTCTGCCTTTTGGTGTTCCAATGATTTAGCGCGAACCCACCAACCGTGTAACTGACTGTTATTTCTGGACGGTAAACACAACGGGTGTTGGAAGGAAAATCCGACACAAGATTACGTCTCGGAACATTCCCTCAGCTATTCGGCCTTGCTCCACACACCGAAGAAGTTCCTGTTCCAGTTTTCAGAGGATTTCCTTCATTGGACGATAAAGACGTTGGACCTGATATAAGCGAACAAGACAGTTGTGACAGTGAATAGTCTGAAAAGTGTTCACAATTGGAAAACTGTTTTTCAGACACTGAACCTTTTTTCGTCCCCAAGCCTATTCCTCAGGCTGAACTGAATGATTTAGTGCGGGATTTAGGTTTTTCAAAGAAAGCAGCAGAGCTTTTGGCATCAAGATTACATGGTAAAAATTTTGTTGATCACTCTGTAAAAATATCATATTTCAGAAGCGTGGCCAGCTTTTTGTGACTTTCTTTTCATAAGACAGTCAGTTTGTTTACTGCCATGACATCCCAGTGTTTCTCAAAGAACTAGGTGTACCTTACCATAGTCCTGATAAATGGAGACTTTTTTAGACAGTTCAAAACGCACTCTAAAGTGTGTTCTTTAACATAATGGCAATGTTTATGGAGCAGTACCTATCGGTCACTCAGTGGATTTACAGGAAGACCATGATAATAGGAGAATGGTCGTGGACTTATTGAAATACGAGTATCATGAGCACAATTGGACCATTTGTGTAGACTTAAAGATAGTCAACTTTCTTCTTGGACAACAGGAAGGTTTCATCAATTTTCCATGTTTCCTTTGTACGTTGGACAACCGAGCACGAGACGGACATTGAGTCCAGATGGACTGGTCAATTCGTGACACTTCTGAAGCAGGCAGGCAAAATATCACGCAAGACCAAATTTTAAGCAGAGATAAAATAATCTTTCCTCTCTTCAGATCAAATTAGGTTTGATGAAGCAATTTGTCAAGGCACTGAAAGCCGAAAGTAAATGTTTCCAACACATCATCACATCTTTACCTGGGTTATCATTTGAGAAGATCAAAGCAGGCGTGTTTGATGGCCCACAGATTCAAACCCTTATTCGTGATGATCAGTTTGTTGCTAAGATGACCGCTTTAAAAAAAGGCAGCATGGTTATCCTTTGTGGCAGTCGTTCAGAACTTCATTGGAAACAAAAGGCGGAGAACTACAGTGACCATGTGAACAGAATGCTCCTCGCTTTTCGTGATCTCGGGTGCAACATGAACATCAAGCTTCATTTTTTGAACAGCCTCCTTGATAAGTTCCCTGACAACCTGAGGGATGTGAATGACGAACAAAGAGAACGATTCCACCAAGACCTATATGTAGAGGTCATGGAAGAACGCCACAGAGGGTGCTGGGACAAAATTAGGATGGCTGGCTACTGCTGGAGTATTGCCCATATGAAGTGTACAAACGAAAAAGTTACGGACGTAAATTCCATCCTGAATAAAATACATAAACAAATTGATAAGCATTCTTCTGCTGTGGTGATGTTCTGAAGGATGCTAATCTAACTTTGGGATAAAGATTGGTGTTTTCTAAGAAACGCTATCAGAAAAATACTGCACAACCAACAACAGTGTAATTTACTCTCACACTACATTTTACCGTTGTGTTTCTTTTGCCTTAATAAATAAACGGAAATGACTTTCAAACCGTTTTAAAATTATAGTGAACGATAGAATTGTAGCTGATACTGCAATTTTCTATAATAACAATAAAAAAAACGTCAAATTGCGAAAAACCTGTAGCTTGTAAACCAAAACCGACTGCAGATTTGAAATAAACAAATTCAAATTGACTATTTTTGCGACTTTTTTTAAGTGTAACAAAATGAGCGTTCCTCAGTGTTATTGATTCAGTCAAGGCCGAGGATTATACAGCAAGTAAATTTTATGTCTAGAAAGCACAGAAGATGTAATGCTCAACTAATTTATATTGCAAAACCGTCTTGGAGAAAACGATGGAAGTGATCAGTCCCATTTTATTTTAAACGCCAATACAAAGGCTGTGACCTTACATGATATCGTTCCATAACTCAAAAATTATTATTTCTCCCCTTTCCAGGGCAATCAAGTAAAGAATGCTCACCCAAAAATGTGCTACGATTGTTCGATCTAAGCTCTTCTATCCGGTTCTAAGTTCTGAAATTGGACAATCTGCGGACTTTGATGGTTAGAAGAACTTCTGAAAAAACTTTACGGCTGAGCCCGCAGAAGTTTAGACGCTTCGAATTCCGATAGGCAACTTGAATCTGTTTATCTTCATCAGCGTAAAATCGCTTAGAAAGAAAGAGGTCTATTATATTTATCCGTGGAAGCTTAATCGCTTGAGAAGAACATTTCTTTAGGAATGTATCATTCGAGAATATTTTGATCTCGAATCGACGTTGCGAAAATATGTAATGAAGCTTGCGGTAAAATCGGAATCACCATTTGAATGTTCATCCTTCTTTGATTATTTTGTGCCATTTGAACACATTAGATGCCTAAATATTACGTGGAAATTTTTACAGTACGCACATTGTCCCTAAAAATCTTTGGATTTGAACAATGGTAATGAAGTGAACGTTCAAAAATCTTGCACGGCGAACGTGTGGCAAAAATTTGCGCTAGCCTCAGAAAAAAGTTCTTAGGATATCAATGCTAAGTTATTGAAGAAATCTTATTTTGGCCTTGACAGCATGACTGAAATCATTTGTTATATTGCACGTTAATTTGCAGATATAGGTATACAGCAGGTAATTGCTGAAAATAGTTCATCAATTTGATATTGATCAGTGGCCGTAATTTCGCCATAAATCTTCGAAATATTATTTCCTTTATGCCCCCAATTTATCTAAAATTTTGAGATTGAGCTGCAAACTAAATTATTTATCTTCGTAGTACATTAATAAAAGATGTGAATAATACAATTGGTGCTACTTTGGTATCGGATCTTAACGACTCTTCGATGTCGATTAATATGCAGACTATTTTGTTTTCATCTTTAACACAATGAAATTAAGTTCTAATCTCCTAAAATAAGTGCAGAAATTAAATCTAAGATTTAAATAATTTATTTTCTAATTGCGTTTGCGCTTCGTTCGTCCATGTTTGTCCGTCAATTCGTACTTTGAGCTTTGAGCTTCAGCAGATCTCCTTTAAAACAATTTAAAACAATTAAAAAGAACAATTTAAAACAATTTATTTACCACGAGCGATACAGAAGTAGATTGTTTCTTAAGTCTAGTACAATGGTCAAATTTGAGTATAGCTACCTGTGGGCCCGAATAAGTTCAGCGACTTCTAGGGCATCCTACCACCAACGCTATTCTAATGTGTACAATAATGTTTATCCTAATTCACTTAACCTAGTTTCGCATTAGACTGATCAATGAATTAGTTATCTCGATATTCGATGCTGCATTTTACAAATTAGTTTATATGAGCTAGATATTAACAGTATGTTCTAAACACAATTTAAGCATGATCAACGACATTAACCATGGCAAATTACCCTATCAAGAATAGTCATTCAGGAGAAAAGATTTGACTTGGTTATCTTACATGATTACTTGGTTGTTTAACAGGAAACGAGAGTCAAGATTTACTTGGAATACTTTGTTAAAATGCGTATTACTGTGTTAGGTATGATTGGATGAGATAGGTTGAGATCGATTAAATTAGGTTCAGTAGCCTCGATGAAATAAAAACAACTGAGCTTCTTCACCTGCCCAGCTCTCCATTCTATAATTCTGCTTCTAATTTTTAATTCTAATTCGTTTGTTTGTCCACCATTCTGTGCTAGCCGAACGCTTTTCATTGTTATGCTTCCATTCACAGCTAAATTTGTAGTATAATATGAAGTTCTTATAATTGGCTTCTATCTGTTATACCGCACAAAGATCTGAATCATACTCTGCCTCCTGATGCTGGATACTTACCACATTTTACGACAGCCTATTTTATATTGCAGAAATTTTATGTATTCCTTGCTGAAAGGAAAAAGTTTTTCTTGCTCATCACATCCAATAGATACATATATAACACAAAAAACTCAAATTAATGAGTGATTGTGTCAATTCTTAACTCAACTTATGGTTAGATTGATTTGAACTTGACTTGGATTAATTTGAACTTGACTTGGATGAAATTGAACTTGACTTGGATTAAATTGAACTTGACTTGGATTAAATTAAACTTGACTTGGATTAATTTGAAGTGAAAAAGGTGTATTATGTTTCATATATCCTTTCCCATTCTTTGCGCCTGGACAACGCAAAACAGTACACACACATGAAAATAAAGAAGCTATACAAGAAAATTTGAAAATTTCAGGGAACATTAGAATCAAATTCATTTTTGCTAGTCTCGAGGTGGCTGCTGGATTTCGGGTCTGACAATGCGTCCGTATCTTGGATACCGCATCGTGAATTTCCAGAACGACATTTGGACTTAAATTCCGCAACTCGGGGTTCGAGGATGTTATTTAGACTTGGGTGTCGCAATGTGAAATTCAAGTTGATATTTCAACTTGAATATCAAGACATAAGGTCCTAGGATATTTCGAATTGAATACTGTAAAATGGGGCTCGAGGACGGTGTTTCAACTAGAAAATCGCAACGTAGGGTTCGAGAACGATATTTCAACTAGAATTTAACTACGCTAGGAACTTGTAACACATAAATCTCGAATATTTTCAGTCACACTTGATTGAAGCATTTGAATGAAGCATGAAGCGATGTTTCAGTTTTAGTCACATCAGAAGCATTTTTAATTTACTCACACTGATCTCTGATTTTAAACTCTTTCAGAGTTTTAAATTAGGCTTCTAAAAGAATCTCTAACAACTCAGACAATGCCGAATTGACCTAAAAACATTGCATGCATGGAAACTGGGTAAATGCTAGTTTTATTTTAACTACTTTTTAATTACAATGTTCATAAAAAATACTGAATCTTATGGGTATTTTTCTTGAGCATTTTTAGGGAAAATTTATCTCAAGATTGGGCGCTGTTGAATGGCCAACTCGGTCTCCGCCCTACCACCCTTGGATTTTTCTTTTTGGGGGATCCCCAAAAAGAAGAGGTTGCTGTGAAAATTTTACAAATTTACATCAAATTGAATCATAGAAGCCCAACGAAGTATAGACCAGCTCTTACCATTGTCATAATGAATAGCCTGTGTAATGGTGCCAATTCTTTTCGGCACTATGTGGGGAACGCATGAAGAATATTGGATTAAAAAATGATCTAACTTAAATTAGTATACCTCAGGATCGCATTAATGTTTTTTTAAATCCGTGCGATGTCGTGGGAATTATTAACATTTCTTAAATGATTCGTATATAAGAATCACCCTGCGTTTTGAAACAGAAAAATTTTCAGGGGCTTTAACATATCACTACATCATTGCAATGCAAGACTGAAGTAACTCAAATTTCGTGATCTTTCAGGAGAAGCATTTTCAAGTATCTAAGTCATATAACTTTAATAATTTTACGCAAATCAACCAACGCCTTCAGTCGACCAAAAATGCACCTATACATACGACTCTACTACCAAAAGACGTAGAATGAATTCAGCATTCTTATAAACATTGTAACTCCACACTTGAAATTTTTGAATTATGACAGTCATGCAATGATGCATCGATATATTTACCGGGTAAAAAAATCAGTCAGCAATATATTTTACAGACTTAACCTATCTCAAATGGGTCACTAACAAACGCGTATGATAAACACAAGTAATAGAACACCAATACTGAGCACAGATGTTCATTCCCCCTCTCATTGTGCGCAGTATTCCCCAGACTCAAACTCATGCTGCGAAAGAGGTAGGAAATTTACCTTGATGCAATCGTTTGTAAAGTTACTTCTTATAGAAAGTATTTAAAGAAAAACTGCAAGACAAGCAATGAATTTCAATATACGGCAAAGCCTGGCGAAACTGGTGTACAAATTTAAAATTTAAATTGTAATACAGCAGCTGCAGCAAACGAATGTGCACCTTACATGGCTTGACTGCTAACCCAAATGCACTTTTAGGGCAACAGGAGAAATTAAAAAATTGAGTAAATAAAAAATACTTGCGTTAGTCCAATCGAGATAGATCCAGAAACGAAACAATTATAAATAATTTGAAAAGATCTTTAGGAAAATCAAGTGAAGCAAAATAAGTACATTTTCATTGGGAACCATTAGTGGTTAAACGAATTCAACACGAGCGAGAGGAAGTAATCATTAGCGAGGAAATGCAGTACAAAATTCATACGGCAGAAATAATTTTGAGAACACAGGAAACATTCTCTAAGTTCAATAATGTTTACCCAGAAGTAGATACGAAAGAATCAGATGAAATTTCTTAAGCTATTTCTTATCAACTTTATGTTGCAAGCCCAAGCTATGCATTATTTTCTGGGGCCAGGAATAAATAGAGACCTCGTTCTGTTAATTTCCGAGAGAGGCGAAGAATCCAATGGGCCAAGTACGTGATGAAATTATTTTCCAATATATTGAATGCAGTGTTCTGACTACAGAACCAATAATTCTTTTGGCAATGGTTATATTTATAATTACCAAGTTTCCTGGTCGATGGAAACCCTGCATAATTATAATATTGCACAAAACAGGTGACATTAAAACGGCGTCAAATGACAGGTCACTCAGTCTTTTACCTAGCATCTACGGAATATTATAAAAATGATCAACGAGTCACCTATCAATTAATTTACGCGAATTAAATCAACTTCATCGAAATTTATACGTCTATAATAGGAACACCAGTTCTCAAATCTGATCGTCGCCGAAACATAGCCAGTGACGCAGACAAAAAGAACATAACTCTCGCTGCTGCTTGATCCCTCGAAATCGATAAGCGTTTGAAAAGCGACTTATCTAGAAAACTCATATTTAGGAGTAGACGCGCTGAGTCTCGAAGTCACGTGTCAAACCAACCTCATGTATTTTGCTAAGAAAATCAATTGTTCCCACCCAAAGAAAATAATTTTTGTGTTGTGCGAGCGAGCACGCCCCCCTACCCTAAGCACCTCAGAGGTCTTATAAGCGGTGAGCTCTTTAGGGCCCGCGCATTTGGTTCGCATCCCCATACTGGCCACCAAAATATGCAGGCAGAGGTTAGAGATACGCTGGTTCAAGGAACTGTCTTTGGCCACCAACTCTACATATTTTCATTTGAAATTTTCCTTCAATGCCATACAGGGCAAGAATTTTTATGTACGTACGGAGCTTATGTGCAAATTGCTACGGCCAGTTCAATGACCGAATTTTCAAAAAACACATGTATACGCAGGAAGTCTCTTAAAGAACCTGGAATTTTAGTTCGATCAAAATGAGCTCAAATTCAACGCAAGTAAAACCCAACGCATTATTTCCAGATCCATCCATTATGTGATGAAAAACGTGTAGAATGTTTTACCACTCGAATCAAAATGACTGGAAAGAAGGAATTCAAGAGGGAATCAGTTCATCTAAAGCGTTATTTCTGTGCTTCTTGGGCGCGTCCTCATTAAGTGTACGAATGAGTGATTTGCGCTCTTAAAAGAAAGCTTAAAAAAGAGCTCATAATTTTGTTAAAATTTTTGCTTCAACAAAGCCCATTGCACAGCGCGATTTTAATTCAGGAGAGATCAATAAAGGCAATTCTTTACATTAAAGACATGAAAAATTGGCAAAGCAATTTGCAGCATTTTATTCACGGAGTCTGCGAGAAAAGAGTACAAAGATTTTTGCCTTCGTGAAAGCTAACAGATGAAAAATGGTGGCTGTTGAATGAGCTCGAAGTTTTGCAAATTATACATTCATGAGTGCCGTTTTTTTCTGCGCAGAGAAGTCGTCACCTTTGTTTGTACTGGTATTTTTAAGCGTTGATCCAATGGGTTCGTGTTGTGTTTCACTTCAGGAATGTTGTAATTTCCTTCATCTCCGTGCACTTTTTATTTACCGTCAACAAAGCAGCCGTTGCCTTTATTCTTTTGCAATCGTTTCCATGTTGTCACTTAGAAAAAGCTTCTTCCATTATTCAGTCAAAAAATTTAATGTAATTACCACGCAGAAAATTACTTTTATTTACTTTTGTTTAGCGGTAACAAAGTAGCAGTTGCTTCTATTCTTTCGCAATATTTTTCATGTTTTCACTCAGTAAAAAACTGCTGTCATTATTCATACAAAAAATTTGATGTAGTTACGACGCAGAAAATTGCGCTGGTTGCAATGGAAAAAATTTCCTTTTGTTTTTTCTCATTGATAAAAGAGTGGTTGTAATTGTTCTTTCAAAGTCCAGTTTTATTTTCCATTGGTGCATGCTCGGTACTCTCATGTGAATAGAATATTGTATATAAAACAAGTTCACTCTACTGTTTCCGAACAAAAATTAGGCGAGGTAGAGTCAATTGCGAGTGAGACTTATAGTGGGGATGTGGCCTCCGCATTCGCCTTTTACTTTCCCCATCATTAAAAGCAGCGATTTTCAACCGTCCAAAATACAGTGTTCGAGTCGGCGATCTCTGTTGTAATTAACAAGAAAGGCCTGGCCCCTTTAACAATTCTAATTTTATGTATTTATATGCTTTCATGCATTCATAATAAGACTCTCTAGGCATGAAATGCTATACAAGAAACATTTATATGCTGATTCAAAATCTAAATAAAGGAGGAAAAAGTTCAGGGACCTTGTTGCAACAGGATTTGAAGTTTGAAGACAGGCTAAGGAAGTTGATTCGCAGAAAGATAAAAGAAGCATACGGGTGATGACATGAACAAGTTTTCCTGCCACTCACTAAAATATCATTGACACATCTGACAAATTGCACTCAGACATAAGTTGAAACGGGTTCATGAATTATACAGTTGTTGAATATTTAATGCCACTCCGACTGTAACATTCATTCCAATCTTAATTGTCCGTATTAAGTTCTCACTACAAAAATTGGCCACCTGTGACTGTAACATTCATTCCAGTAGCAGCCGTCCGTCCGTACTAAGTTCTGTGTGAAAAAAAAAATCAGCTACCTATTTGTTTTCGAGCTTCAGTTACTTGCTACGTCCACCAATCATCGATCAAAGCAGTGACCGAAGTTTAGGTTATACGCAAGTTGGATGAGCATCTGACTTCCTTCAAAGTTGGCAAGGTAAGGAGCTGGGGCAACCGCCCAGGGTTGACAGATGGTCGGTCATTTTATAGGTAAACATGCAACGTAGCCGAGTTTACTTAGAAATAAATTTCGCTGCTAGCTGTGCTGACGACGACGGAATGGGTTTCAAAATTACGCAATTCAGTACGTAGAGCGATTCGCTTACACATGCTGAGTTTCGAGAGGCTTTAAAAACGTTAGGATGGGGATGAATATTATATAGTTTTAACTTTTAAAATTACTGTTTGGTAAATAAATATCTGGAAAAGAACAAAATGAAGTATACATATGAGTCATATAAACGATCTGTTCAATACACGGTGAGCAAGAATGCTAAATCAATCTTACCTTCCAGATTGATAGAATTTAATTTTGCCTTATCTTTTCAGATTGTCCTAAAAATTCTTCATGAGCTCGACATAACTCGCATACAGCCACGCATTCCGAGATTTATTTCTTCCCTTTATTCCCTCGTTGGAGATCGACTTTTATCGTGTGAACAAATTATAAGAGGTCATTAGCAGCCGTGCCGACACCCAGGGCAAATTCCAGGCTCGTCGATTCGATCAAATAAATCGCTACGTGATGCGACCGCAGTTCTTGCAGTCGGGGCTGGCAGATTGGCCTGTTTCCAACCAAAATCTTAAAGCTTTTCTTCTTGAACACCATTTGAGTATCTCATATGACATTTGAGTGTGAAGAGCAGGGTTCCTAAACACAGAGTGCTCTTTACGCTCAAATATCACTATAAAAAACAATTATGAATAATGGGGCAAAATAAAAAACTATGGTAGCTCTACCGGGTGTAACATGAGGTCTAAGACAGGTCACGTGCGCTGAGCATATATTTTGAGAAAATTTCAGAGCGACTGAATGTTAGAGTGACGAGCTGCTTCTCAAAGTGAGAGGATAATTTTTAGACGAATAGGTATGTAGTTAAAGCGTAAATTAATATTTTGACACGCGGGATAGTACGCGGAGCATCATCTCGCTCTAACGATTACTCGTCATGAAACTCTGGTCAAGTATAAATATTTGACCATCGCGTCTTTGTAAATCCTAGCACCAGGCAGATACATTATATCGAAGTTAGCATAATAAAGTTTTTAAGTGAACATCACTTCAAGTAATATTTTCTCAACAACTTCGTCAAGTTAAAAAGACCATATCACATGCCTAAAGAGTGTACGGCGGTAACGGGTTGTCGATTTTCTTGTCATAACTTTTTGTTCGTGTTCCAGAGAAATTTTTTTCTCGAGAAAAATGTATTTTTTTCCATAGCTGTCTTTTTCCAGGCACTGATGATGGGCTCTTAGAAATCCGAAACATTTGGTTTTACAAATGATTGTGACAACTTTGATACTTCTTGTTTGTCGTAAAATTAGAGTTCCAAGATTAAAATTATGAATTGCGACAGTGTTAGTAATTCATCTTATCTTAAAATTAGAGTTCCAAGAATCGTTCCATTGCGCTTTATAACAAATAATGAAACTTTTTGTTACATTGGAGGTAAGCTTTTATGGCCTTGGACATACGCATGGTATGTTTGAAAAAAATCATATATTATTAATAGCTATGAAATAACAGCCCGATTACAAAATTAAATTTTGGCATTAGTTATTCCGATGTATGTTATGTAGACAGTGCACATGTATATTTTAATAATCCCACAGGAGCGTTTTTAAAGCATTAAAAAAAAAGTATTCTCTGACCGTGAAACAAAAACGTATGTAAGCCATTCATACATATTGACGTGAACCAAAACCATTCTTTCATTTATGTGAACAATTCATGCACATTTTCCTCAATAATAATCTCATGCACGAGTCCATTCCATTAAAATATACCGAAATTACACATCCCACGTTGACACCAAGATTGAAAGTCGACCGCGGAATCTGCTCATTTATTCAGCCTGTTTTTCTAGGCCAGCAAGGCTTCGGCCGTCTTTTTCGTGGGACGTTGCGTTTCTCTTGAGCAGTGGCGAGGCCGTTTGTTTAGCAGGAGCGGCTGACACACCCGTTAGTAAGTTTTATGTTCCGACGATTGATTTTCGTTGCTGAACGATTGGCAAAAGTTGGGGGGGTGAACTTGGGTAATTTATTTAAATGGGACCTAGGACATCCCCTTGGCCGACAAATTGCTTAGTCTTTGCCACGGGAAAGGAAAGATTTAGGGTACCGGAATCCCTTGCCTGAAAAATACACCTGGGTTCTGACTAACGCTTTATTTTTCACGCCTTCCCCAACGGGATGGAATAACACACGCGTTCGGCGCTTAGAAGTAAGCTTCCGTAATGACATTACATGCTTGTAAGATTTCGAGTTGCTAAACGAATTTTAAACATGGCAGTTGTTAGAGCGAGTTCCACAATTATTTGTTAGTATTGCACACTGTGCAATACTAGCCCAATTAGCCCAATATTAGCCCAATGGGATCATTGTGTATTCTATTTGCGACACTATTAGCATACAGCCTTTATTAATGGAATTTGCTGTTTTCGATTTTCGCCTGGATCTATTTTTTTTTCTTTTCTGACTTTTCTTTCGTACGATACTGATATGTCCATTGGAATTGGAATGCTTAATAGGTAGAGTCGATCATATAGGAATACTGTGCTGACGGATTTGAAGATTTTTCCCTCGTAATAAACGTCCCTGAAACATGAAAAATGGAAAAATAGTCGATTACGAGAGTTGATTTGAAGTCCAATGGTAAATTTTCAACAAACTCAAGGTAGTGGAAGAGGAGAGCAAGAGCGAGAGAGCTGAGAGACCTCTAATCTGACGAACTAATTCCTCCACTGAAGAGACTTCTCATTAAGATAAAAATTCTAGGCAAATCGTCTCGACTTTTGCGCTTCAGTGCTCACCGTTTCTTTCTTTCCATGAAGCTTAGCTCCATGCGGCACGTGATGTATCGATCATTAACGTAAAATATTTTTGCATTAAATTCAATTTTGTTAGTGTTTCGTAATTCTTCCCATCATATTCGGTACAGTAATCAATAACTCAGATATGCAGGGCTTAACAAAGTCATTTTATTTTGTTTCATCGAGGCGGAGACTTTATGAAATACTTAACCGAATTTTCAAGGACCACTCTCGACACTGTAATAAAAAAATCAGTCTCTCCCAGGCACGTGGATTGAACATGAACTGTTTGTGTGGACCAAGTGGCATTGTAGATGCTCGGAGGGCCCTCTACTGAGCCAGAAACGCTTCTACTTTATTGCCCTAGTAAGGCTGTTATTCCATAAAACCCTTTCTACACAGGCGAATCTTATGAAATGAAAATTTGTTCTACTTACGTGGGAATTTTGATATCGTTCAAGATGTTCAATTTTTCACTATAATGGTACTTGAGCGAGGAAATCAAGGTTGTGGAATGAGCAAAATATTTTTTCTTGTATTTCAGACATAATATTGCGGTTAATGATCAAATTGTAATATCGAGCTCCTACATGTCGAAGGTAAATTTGTTAAAATTGAGTGAGGAAATAGCTTTATTCCTCAGACTAAGAGACTCATCACGCAATAACAAACAACAAATTTTCTCTACTTTATTGCGCATTCTATTTTCAACAGTTATGAATTTTAGAACATTTGGACGAGGCATTTGTATGCTGACTTACGGATCTCGCAGTGAGTAACTTGGGAAAAACTGGTATACTCATAGACATAAATGAATTGAGCATATCTGATTCGAGGCATCACTGCATACAGTTTACACGTATATATATTTTATATCTATGTATATATAAGCAGTATATTTAAATCTATTTATCCACATACACCTATACAAATATATATATATAGAGGATACCATATATGTATATACCATATATATATGGTATATTTATATATATATATATCGAATATATGGACAATAGACATCATAATACTCAGCATTGCTCAAATATGACGCTGCGGTACGTTTTAAAGTGTTTCAAACATACAAGCATTTGAAACAGAACTTTAAGCGTTGTTTAAATTCTTGCTCTTAAAGAGAACTTTAAAGTATTGCTTAGCACATTTGCATTAGCGGTCTAAATTTTATTCAACCGGCAAGTAGTCCTTGAATAGCGTAAATTATTGCAACTGGCATCAGTATTATAGTCGACTGCTGTGTGTGATGCTTGTTGATGTGTTCAGAGCATGCAGAAATTGCTGAACTAAATGCATTGCCTGACAAAAGCTCGTAGTATTACTGAGGTGCTATAAAACCAACTTCAAAATCCTGTGCGGGAGAAAACTGTAAATTCCTCCAGCACGGGAGCGAGAACTTCAACCAATACGAAAACAAAAACTCAAAAATTCTCACCGGCAAGAAAGCAGCAAATCGGATCAAAACGTAGAATCCATATAATTCTTATCATTATGGCAACTAGTAGAAAACTCCTGTCCTAGTAGACTATAACTGTCTATCCTAGTACAGTAGAAGATGACAGGCAGAACATTCGTGCAGAATTTCTTATGCAACGTTCGCGTGTTTCGTAGTATGAATATGAAAGTTATGGACTGCTGTCCAGCAGCACAAGATCACTAAGCGCGAAAATTTTTCCAGCGAGGACAACAATTGCTTCGGAGAGAAGTCTTTTGTTTCTGAGTGGAACATTAATGCCTGTAAAACTGTGAATTACTTTCTTTACGACAACAAGTGATGCGTTTGGGGCGCGCTAAAATTTCTTTTGGATCGTGCTGCATTTGATGTGTTTTGAAGCAGGCGCAACGCAAAAAAATTAAATTGTAATGAAATTTCGGAAGATTTGAAGGTTTTTGGTAGATTTACTTGCCACAAGTTCGTACTTTGTAACAAATTAGATGCAAGAATATGCTTAATATTAGCAGTCAACGGAAGTAGCATTGTGGGACAGGTAAGCTATTAGATTTTTAAAGGAACATACCGAGGGATGAAAAACTTCTGTAGCAAACTATGGTAAATGACTGAGTATACTTATTTAACTTTTAAACAGTTAAAAATATAAAAAATTTGCTACCACCAAGCTGAAAAAAATTAAAATTTGAAATTCAGGTCATCATTTTTTTCATCAGATGTCTTTTTGTTTTAATGGTAGCTTTATAGCCAGGGATTTGTTCTTTTCGTTTTTATGGTGGAGGATAATGCTTGTTTGTTTCAGCTTCGTTTAGTTTTAATTGGTCTTACAATTTATGAAGATGAGAGTTGCAAGCCTAATTTTGAAGGCCGAGAATTAGAGAATTTAAAACCAGCGAAAAAGAAAGCTATTTCAAAAGCGACTTTAGCATGAAAAGGGAACGTGAGCTCTTTTCTATTCCTCGTTACGTTGTCATGGTAGTCAATTCGAGTGTGAACTTAATGTTGAAAGTTAAAAGTTTTGTTAGTGTTTAGTATTTTGTTCGTAAGTTTTCCAAGAGAAAATCATTAATTTATTAGCAGTTTTAGAATTGTTGGGTCATGAAAGAAACATTTGTGAGAGCGATGTATTTTAAGACGGAGATGCACTGCAAGAAATTTTTAGTGCTTCTTTTGGTATGAAATGATTGACTATTGGAAAAATTCTGTTGGATCTGGAAATCATTATACGTAAAAAATTGGGCTGATTTTTAAAATCAAACACATTTTGTATTCCCAAAAATTGGCAGCCGTCGGTCCTGATTTTTTTTCACAGTTTGTCAAAATACAGAGAAGGCAGTGTTTTTTTCTAATAGGTAAGCGGTATTTGCATAGTCTTTTTGATTTTTTATACTGACATTATTTATTATGAGCCACCACATATTCTAACCTAATAATACCCGTTGAGTATTTATTTATATATTTGTTTGGTGTCCGCTTCTTAATAAACATAGGATGTCTGAGTTTGCGGTATCACTGATGCAGAGAAAACTTAATTAGGGAGCGTTTCACTTAAAATGTGATGTTAGATACATTAATTTTATGGTTCATTCGCTACAAGTCTAGGTTGAAATCTCCACAAGCTATTTTATTTTCATAGTAAAGTTGGTTTAGAACCTTGGGCAAGTTAATTAGTTCTTAAACGAAGGTCTCCAGATTTCCAGACGGTGGTCACAAAAGACTACAATGAGGAAACTTTTATTTTTCTTCATTTGCATCATTTTTGATGCGAAATGTGTTCTCTTTCAGAAATTTCGGCGGCAATGGCTTCATAAGAATAACGTAATTTGTGTTTTAATTGGGAAAAGTTATCAAAATTAATTTGGTGCTGACATATTCATATTTTTTCGTCTATTTTTTATAATTCCAGCTAAAAATATAAGTTTACCCGTACGTGCAATAATACAGGCAGCTACATCAATACCTTTACTGGCGCGAAAATTTTTACTACATCTAAAGCAACTGAAACTCTTTCTTTAAAAAAGAGATTTTACACGTTTAGAGACATTTTTTCGACATTTTCAACCCGTTTTTATTGGCATTTTGCTACATTTTTATACTCGGTCACGACACTTTGCGTGCATTGTGCTTGCCGGTAGACGGATACGGACTTCTTCGTTAGGTTTCTTTTTCTTCATCTGTTTCGGGGGCGAAATGCTTCTTCTAGAAGTGCTGCGCTGAACTACAATTGATAAGCTCCCACTCGAACATCAATGTTATAGTAATTGAACATCAACGTTGGAGTAATTGAACATGAATGTTGTAGTAATTGAACATCAACGTTGGAGTAATTGAACATGAATGTTGTAGTAATTGAACATCAATAAGGTAATAATTGAGCATCAACGTTGTAGTAATTGAACATCAATGTTAAAATTATTGAACATCAATGTTGTAGTAATTGAACATCAATGTGTTAATAATTGAGCATCAATGTTGTAGTAATTGAACATCAATGTTGTAGTAATTGAACATCAATATGGTAATAATTGAGCATCAACGTTGTAGTAATTGAACATCAATGTTGTAGTAATTGAACATCAATGTTGATGTAATTGAACATCAGTGTTGTAGTAATTGAACATCAATGTTTTAGTAATTGAACATCAATGTTGCAGTAATTGACCATCAATGTTGTAGTAATGGAACATCAATGATGTAGTAATTGAATATCAATGTTGTAGTAATTGAACATCAATGTTGTAGTAATTGAACATCAATATGGTAATAATTGAGCATCAATGTTGTAGTAATTGAACATCAATATGGTAATAATTGAGCATCAATGTTGTAGTAATTGAGCATCAATGTTGTAGTAATTGAGCATCAATGTTGTAGTAATTGAACATCAATGTTGTAGGAATTGAACATCAATGATACAATTATTGAACATCAATGTTGCAGTAACTGAACATCAATGTTTTAGTAATTGAACATCAATGTTGTAGTAATTGAACATCAGTGTTGTAGTAATTGAACATCAATGTTACAGTAATTGAACATAAATGTTTCAGTCATTGAACATCAATGTTACAATTATTGAACATCAATGTTGTAGTAACTGAACATCAATGTTGATGTAATTGAACATCAATGTTGTAGTAATTGAACATCAATGTTGCAGTAATTGACCATCAATGTTGTAGTAATTGAACGTCAATACTGCAGTAATTGAACATCAATGTTTTAGTAATTGAACATCAATGTTGTATTAATTGACCATCAATGTTGTAGTAATTGAACGTCAATAATGCAGTAATTGAACATCAATGTTGTAGTAATTGAAGGACAATAATGCAGTAATTGAACATCAATGTCGCAGTAATTGAAGGACAATGTCGCAGTAATTGAACATCAATGTTGTATTAATTGACCATCAATGTTGCAGTAATTGACCATCAATGTTGCAGTAATTGAACATCAATGTTGTATTAATTGACCATCAATGTTGTAGTAATTGAAGGACAATAATGCAGTAATTGAACATCAATGTCGCAGTAATTGAAGGACAATGTCGCAGTAATTGAACATCAATGTTGCAGTAATTGCAGGTTTCACGAGCAAAAAGCCCTTCAGTTGGCGGAACTCAGTTTACTAATTTATTTCCTTACGATGGTTTTCAATTTTGAAGTCTCATTGATTTTTTTTTGTTTCTATTAACTGGCAAAATTTTCTGTGAATGTTTATCTATGATTATCGTACTATTCGTTGAAACAGAATTTCCCTCAGCGAAAGTGGTTTTCAAGTATCTTATAACAATTTGGCGCGGCGAACTGAGGGCAAAATCATAGCCCTGACACTACTCACTTCAAATAATGCTAAATTAATTTGTATACCGTATGCATCAAAGCTGTGTGTATTTCTAGCCCATGATAGAGTAAATTGTATCATTTTTGGAAAATGATTGATTTAAACAAAATGAAAATTGACCAAGAGTCCGTGCATTTCTCAATTTTTAGGCGTTTTTCTTTTGATGAACGTCCTTAGTCATGATTTTATTTTTTAGTTGCAAAATTAAGGGGAGAAAAACTTAGTTCTACGCCGTGCTGTCTAAGCTGAAAATTCTTTCGTTTTGTAATATTCTTTTAAAACGTTTAATTATGCCAGTGTTGTCGATGTTGGTGAGAATCGTAGATTGAGGGAGCGTGTGAGGGTGTGTGTGAGGGTGTGTGTGAGGGTGTGTGTGAGGGTGTGTGTTGAGGGTGTGTGTGAGGGTGTGTGTTGAGGGTGTGTGTTGAAGGTGTGTGTTGAGGGTGTGTGTTGAGGGTGTGTGTTGAGGGTGTGTGTTGAGGGCATGTTGAGGGTGTGTGTTGAGGGCATGTTGAGGGTGTGTGTTGAGGGGGTATGTTGAGGGTGTGTGTTGAGGGTGTGTGTTGAGGGTGTTTGTTGAGGGTGTGTGTGAGGGTGTGTGTGAGGGTGTGTGTTGAGGGTGTGTTCAGGATGTATGTTGAGGGTGTGTGTGTGTGAGGGTGTGTGTTTGAGGGTGTGTGTGTGTGTGAGGGTGTGTGTGTGTGTGTGTGAGGGTGTGTGTTGAGGGTGTGTGTTTACCGGCATTACTATATGTGTGTTGAGGGTGTGTGTGTGAGGGTATGTGTGTGTTGAGGGTGTGTGTTGAGGGTGTGTGTGTGAGGGTGTGTGTGTGTTGAGGGTGTGTGTTGAGGGTGTGTATGTGAGGGTGTGTGTGTGTTGAGGGTGTGTGTTGAGGGTGTGTGTGTGTGAGGGTGTGTGTGTGTTGAGGGTGTGTGTTGAGGGTGTGTGTGTGAGGGTGTGTGTGTGTTGAGGGCGTGTGTTAAGACGCTGCAGGGTGGGGTTTCCAAAGTGTAAAAATCCTGCTTTTCTACTTTTATTTAGTTTTAAATTAAAAAAAAAAATTATTTGTGTGTCTGTTCAGAACGCTCAAAGATCATTAACTTAGCTTTCGAGGCAGCAGAATTAAATAACGTTTAACCACTAAAAAGAGAGTAAGGTTCCATTCTTTGAAGATGAGAATATGCTTTTAGACTGAATGCGTCACCGTCAAAATAGAGCGTAGTAGGACAATTATGTTTGATTTTAAAAAATAGAACACTCATGTGAACTGATAGTTTAATTTCACTTGTACCAAGCACAGTCAGATCTAGTGTCATAATGTCATAATCTCTTACGAATATCATCTTGTTCTCGCGAGGAAATTAGGTCTCCGGAGCTCAGTTCATATGCTCTCGATGAACGTCCTGGTCTACTGGTCCCAGGGTGCAGCTCTAATTTTCGCTCACATGTTTGCGACTTATGCTTTTTTCGCCGTTGCATCTATAATTTTAGCCGCCCTATTCAGAAGCTGTACGTGAACGGCCAATATCAGAGATGCCCCAGTGAAAAAGTTAGACTTAGTATATCTTAGGTCTGTCTCATCAGGTTACTCCTAGAATAAATTAAAGTAGAAAACGGTGACCGGAACAAGCCTTGTGGTCAATTCTTGGGTTGTCCTCAAGTCCCTCCCGGTCAGACATTCATAAGTCACGCACAGGCGCCAACAAAATAAACATACAACCATCAATTTTCACACGCTGGCACCAGTACCTGCTTGTTGTCACATCTCAAAACAGGGCTGTTACACGTAGTGTGATACCATGATCTTTTAGTTTTCTTTGCATTGCTAGAAGTATTAGGGCCAAGGTCCCCTCATTTTTCTCGCCATGATGAGGCTACTTTTCAGTGAGACATCAACGTGATCGAAAATATATCGAACAAAGAAATATGGTTTCTGATAGCAGGGCGCGTATAGTTTTTCTCTTTAAATCAACGTGGAAACTAAGTCTCGTGCTTCAAAATACTGGAGTGTTAATTGCCTCTCAGGACACCTTCATTATACAGTCCATCTTTGAACGGACGATGTCATCTAATGCGAGCCGCGACTTATACGGATAATTTAGTCTCAGTATTTCAACTACTACAAAATTTGATCCTACTTTGGAAGAAGTTGTGTAGTATTACACAAGAAAAGGGATAATTTGTTCCACATATTGAGATTCCCTGAAATGATGAATAACCTAATATTCGCATGCATCATTTGCTCAGGCCTCAAATATTTGATCTAGAAACTACCAATATTTCGACTGATACACTCATTAAATTCGCTCAAACCCCAACTCACGTCATTCACCCGACGACGGGTCTCACATCATTTCCATAAATGAATATCAGTGAAAATCATTTTGCGGTTCGTGAAAAATGATGACCTCGGTCCCCGAGAATTAGGCTTTGAGAAGGTCTTTGAACTATCAGGAATTTCTAGGCCCGTTTGACGTTTTTGGCGGTCTTGTTCACGAGCTTAGCCTCAACCTTTCTTTTCAGGCGGATTTAACTGGGATCAAATTCTCCCTAAAAGATCCTAAATATGCTTTTGAATAACTGCTTTCATCAGCCTGCTGCAGAGTTGTGCAACGTTATTGCATATTATCTGTGGACTGCAATATTATACCTAAATGTAGGTGCAATATTACGTGGGTGCTGCGATGTTGTGTGTGTCCTGCAATATCTCCTGTATCCGGCATTATCATATGTGTTCTGCAATATTATGCAAGTGCTGGAGTATTACTTGGTGCAATATTACGTGGGTGCTGCGATATTGTGTGTGTTCGGCAAAATCTCGTGTATCCGGCATTACTATATGTGTTTAGCAATATTACGAGCGTCCTGCTATATTACGCTAGTCCTGCAATGTTATCTGAATGCCTGCAATTTTACGTATAAGTAACAATATCTTGTATCTTCAGTATTTGAACACCAGGTGCGTAAGATTCAATAATCCTCACTCAAAACAGCAGTCGCACATTTCAATCAGAGCCATTGATTTGCATCACATAATCTAGAAATGAGGAGAAGTTCATCCGCTCTTGATTGAGTACTGGAGTGGCGGAACTTGAGAACATTTTGAAATACTAACAAGAGGCACATGACCCTCATGCCTCACTTAAGTTTAGTTATTGTTGCGATTACATGCACACGTTCTTATACTCCAGAGCACTTGATAAGCAACATGGTGTACATGAGATACTGGTGTACATGAGGTACTGGTGTACATGAGATGCTGGTGTATTTGAGGTACTGGTGTACATGAGATGCTGGTGTACATGAGATATTGGTGTACATGAGATACTGGTGTACATGAGAAACTGGTGTGCATGAGATACTGGTATACATGAGATACTGGTGTACATGAGATATTGGTGTACATGAGATGCTGGTGTACATGAGATGCTGGTGTACATGAGAAACTGGTGTACATGAGATACTGGTATACATGAGATGCTGGTGTACATGAGACACAGGTGTACACAAGATACTGGTGTACAAGAGATAGAGTATAATAGATACATGAGAGGGTGTACACGTGATACTCATGGCTTCAGAGCTCTTTATAAGCAATGGGTGCACTAAAGATTCACCTCGATGGCAGTTCGAGTACTCGAACTGGCCTACATTTTTAATGTATAAGGAGTTGACGTCTATGTATGTCATCGTATAATAAATGTTATGGCATCCCCTGCAAATTTAGTAGACCAATACAAATTAACTTGAAATAATGCTAATATTATGTTCATATTAATCGATAACTCTTCAACCTGTGTACATTCATTTTCAAACCAATTCATTAACTGAATTCGTCCTCTTTCGCTCAGAAAATGATACGGCGCATGTGCAAGGACTAAACAAAGGCGGAAATTCGAACTTTACCATATTATGACCCAACAAGTGTTCATTACTAGCCTGTAATCCCCTCGAAGAAGCCCTCACCGAAAGAAAACTTTGTTATCCTGTCTGTCCGCCCGCTGCGTTCTTTGGCAGACCCTCGTGTTCCACAGTGCTCGTTGATGAGCAAAAAAGCGTGCGAGATTCATCTATTGTGCCGAAGAGAGCCTATTGAGGCCCAGGATTAGCTGAACAAAACAACATTATCCAAGCTGCTGAGCCGGTTTCTTAGTCAGGTGGGCTGCGCTCTATTGTCCGAACTTCGGAAGACGACTCCATTGTTTGGCCATCGTAGTATAGTCAGTCGGCAAGATCAAAACGAAGCTTCGTTAGGTCCCAAGTTGCTTTGTAACTTGCCCGAGCCCAAGTTTGTGAGTAGCTCTGCCTGCCTTCATCCTAGGCAAACATTTTTAGCGTCACTGAGACAACTCTACGGAGTTTCTGTGTCAGTTTACAACTGCTCACTAATTTGCTAGGTAGGTCGTCCTCTGAGTTGGCAGTACAGGAAGGATGTCATAAACCTCTTTACTTTGTCGAACGTGACTTCAGTGACTTGCTAGTGACTGACTCCAAGTCTTTGATGTTGCAAACCAGCCTAAAGTACACATTTGTTTTCAGTTACTAATTGGATAAAGGTACCTTGAAACAGTTCTCGAAAACATTTGTGTTTTGACCTGTTTCAAAAGAAGAATTATTTTCCCAAATCTGAGTTGTGGTGAGTTTCTCAAAAGTTGGAAGGTTGTGTTGAGGTTTATCGGTCTGGCTTTTCGACGATTCTGTCATAGGGAATGGACATCGTCCTTTTGGTGATGTGTCCAATGAATGCCGCGAACAGCGATACATCAAATCATATTTCCAATAGTTATTTGCTTTTTTGAAAACATATAACTTGATTGTCCAACCTTTATCAAAAGGTTAATTATATCAAGCAATACAAAATTCAAGATAGCTCACACTTGCTCAAGTGTGATGATTGATGAAAAAATTACTTCGATTACACATATATTTTTAAAAATACCTCTGACTGACACTTTCATTCAACTCTTTTAAGCCCTTGACCAAAAAGGGTAAAATTTGTTCCATGCATCACAATAAGTATAATAGTTTTTCTTTAGAGTAAATAACAGCAACTTAGAGAATTGGAAAATGCTTTACCTTTGCCTTTACAGAACAACTCTGAATATTAAGTTGTTCATGGATCAGCTTCTCTGTAATTGTTCCGTAATTAGTTCGAAATCTTTTTCTTTTTCGTTATTTAAAAGTAAGTTATATTATTTAAATCTTCCCTTATTTAACTTCAAGGTTTGCTATCAAAGCTTACTGTAAGGTATATTATACATAATCTTTGATTTTAATTATAAGGCTTACAACCTAAGCCGACTCTTTAGTTCTCTTAATGCAAAATATGACTTCGAAACCTACGCGTTAGATTTCTAACTATGAGATACAACATTAATACTCACCAATAAGTTATTTCATTAGAAGCTATTATGTCTAATGTTTATGTGAGATGGCAAAGCTCGGCTACACAGCGCAACTCTTAGGAGTTATAAGAAATTTGATCGATTGTCATAACTGTCCATTTCACTCCTTGTTGATCTCGAAATTTATCAATTCCATAAATAAATCCTCGCTCCTGCGAGGATTTATTTATGGGATTGATAAATTTCGAGATGATGAATGCGATTGCAATTCTTGAAATATATTCAAGGCATAAGTCAAATAGATTTTATATTTTTTGTTGCGCTGCGCATCCTTCTGGCGTCTATTTTATTATTTTAAGTTATTCCTTCACGAAAAAATCCTTTGCGTGGTAAAACGCAAAAGTATTCAAAAAATTGAAATAACTGCAATAAAATGTATTGTCCAATCCAATTTTTCGAAGGTAAAATTACTTTGGGTAAATTTTATAACATGAGAAACATTAGTGACTATATCTGCACCGTCTTAGAAAGCCTTACGATAAATATTTTTGGCGATGAATGTTAATATTTAGGAGCAACAGTCTATCGGATACCAAGATTTTCCCATGCTCTGACGGTAATCGAAAGTTCTAGTAATTGAAGCGAAAACAATTCATCTGAAAACGTCACTTGCAAACACGGCAGTGATTTTCAAACTTCATTGTGGAAATCCTTTTCGGAGTAATGTTTTTGAAAGTCATATCGACGGATGAATTTAAAGGACTCAAGCAGTTATTACGAAACATATTCACACTGCCTTTATCAAATGATGCTTCTATAAGCCAGGGGACTCTGGGATTATCAAGTTTCCAATTCAACATTTGTTCATGTTTTCAATTGGGGTAATAGTTTGCATGAATAAAGTTCAGATAAAGTTTCGATAATTCAAGTACGGGAGTAATGTTTTTGCAAGTCATATCGACGGATGAATTTAAAGGACTCAAGCAGTTCTTACAAAACATATTCACACTGCCTTTATCAAATGATGCTTCTATAAGCCAGGGGACTCTGGGATTATCAAGTTTCCAATTCAACATTTGTTCATGTTTTCAATTGGGGTAATAGTTTGCATGAATAAAGTTCAGATAAAGTTTCGATAATTCAAGTACGGGAGTAATGTTTTTGCAAGTCATATCGACGGATGAATTTAAAGGACTCAAGCAGTTCTTACAAAACATATTCACACTGCCTTTATCAAATGATGCTTCTATAAGCCAGGGGACTCTGGGATTATCAAGTTTCCAATTCAACATTTGTTCATGTTTTCAATTGGGGTAATAGTTTGCATGAATAAAGTTCAGATAAAGTTTCGATAATTCAAGTTACGTGTAAGATAAAGTTATAAATAAACTTATTATGCAAAGTTACGCGTAAGATGAAATTTGAAGTTCGAGATGAGGTCATAAAATTTTCTAAAGCCGCGCAGAAGTTTTCAAAGGATTAACGCCATGTGAAACCGTTATACAAAGTTTTCTAAAACTGTGTAGAAATTTTCAGAGGATTAACGCCAGGTGACACCGTTATGTAAAGTTTTCTAAAACTAAAACTGCGTAGAAAATTTCAAAGGATTGACGCCAGGTGACACCGTTATATAAAGTTTTCTAAGACTGTGTAGAAATTTTCAGAGGATTAACGCCAGGTGACACCGTTATATAAAGTTTTCTAAAACTGTGTAGAAATTTTCAAAGGAGTAACGCCAGGTGACACCGTTATATAAAGTTTTCTAAAACTGTGTAGAAATTTTCAAAGGATTAACGCCAGGTGACACGGTTATATGAAGTTTTCTAAGACTGTGTAGAAATTTTCAGAGGATTAACGCCAGGTGACACCGTTATATAAAGTTTTCTAAGACTGTGTAGAAATTTTCAGAGGATTACCGCCAGGTGACACCGTTCTATAAAGTTTTCTAAAACTGTGCAGAAATTTTCAAAGGATTAACGCCAGGTGACACCGTTATATAAAGTTTTCTAAAACTGTGTAGAAATTTTCAAAGGATTAACGCCAGGTGACACGGTTATATGAAGTTTTCTAAGACTGTGTAGAAATTTTCAGAGGATTAACGCCAGGTGACACCGTTATATAAAGTTTTCTAAGACTGTGTAGAAATTTTCAGAGGATTAACGCCAGGTGACACCGTTCTATAAAGTTTTCTAAAACTGTGCAGAAATTTTCAAAGGATTAACGCCAGGTGACACCGTTATATAAAGTTTTCTAAGACTGTGTAGAAATTTTCAAAGGATTAACGCCAGGTGAAATCGTTGTATAAAGTTTTCTAAGAATGTGTAGAAATTTTCAAAGGATTAACGCCAGGTGACACCGTTATATAAAGTTTTCTAAAACTGAGTAGAAATTTTCAAAGGATTAACGCCAGGTGACACCGTTGTATAAAGATTTCTAAAACTGAGTAGAAATTTTCAAAGGATTAACGCCAGGTGAAACCGTTGTATAAAGTTTTCTAAGACTGTGTAGAAATTTTCAAAGATTAACGCCAGGTGACACCGTTATATAAAGTTTTCTAAAACTGAGTAGAAATTTTCAAAGGATTAACGCCAGGTGACACCGTTGTATAAAGTTTTCTAAAACTGTGTAGAAATTTTCAAAGGATTAACGCCAGGTGACACCGTTATATAAAGTTTTCTAAAACTGAGTAGAAATTTTCAAAGGATTAACGCCAGGTGACACCTTTATATAAAGTTTTCTAAGACTGTGTAGAAATTTTCAGAGGATTATCGCCAGGTGACACCGTTATATAAAGTTTTCTAAGACTGTGTAGAAATTTTCAAAGGATTAACGCCAGGTGACACCGTTATATAAAGTTTTCTAAAACTGAGTAGAAGTTTTCAAAGGATTAACGCCAGGTGACACCGTTGTATAAAGTTTTCTAAAACTGTGTAGAAATTTTCAAAGGATTAACGCCAGGTGACACCGTTATATAAAGTTTTCTAAAACTGAGTAGAAATTTTCAAAGAATTAACGCCAGGTGACACCGTTGTATAAAGTTTTCTAAAACTGAGTAGAAATTTTCAAAGGATTAACGCCAGGTGAAACCGTTGTATAAAGTTTTCTAAAATTGTGTAGAAATTTTCAAAGGATTAACGTCAGGTGACACCGTTATATAAAGTTTTCTAAGACTGTGTAGAAATTTTCAGAGGATTAACGCCAGGTGACACCGTTATATAAAGTTTTCTAAAACTGTGTAGAAATTTTCAAAGGATTAACGCCAGGTGACACCGTTATATAAAGTTTTCTAAGACTGTGTAGAAATTTTCAGAGGATTAACGCCAGGTGACACCGTTATATAAAGTTTTCTAAGACTGTGTAGAAATTTTCAGAGGATTAACGCCAGGTGACACCGTTATATAAAGTTTTCTAAAACTGTGTAGAAATTTTCAAAGGATTAACGCCAGGTGACACCGTTATATAAAGTTTTCTAAAACTGAGTAGAAATTTTCAAAGGATTAACGCCAGGTGACACCTTTATATAAAGTTTTCTAAGACTGTGTAGAAATTTTCAGAGGATTATCGCCAGGTGACACCGTTATATAAAGTTTTCTAAGACTGTGTAAAAATTTTCAAAGGATTAACGCCAGGTGACACCGTTATATAAAGTTTTCTAAAACTGAGTAGAAGTTTTCAAAGGATTAACGCCAGGTGACACCGTTGTATAAAGTTTTCTAAAACTGTGTAGAAATTTTCAAAGGATTAACGCCAGGTGACACCGTTATATAAAGTTTTCTAAAACTGAGTAGAAATTTTCAAAGAATTAACGCCAGGTGACACCGTTGTATAAAGTTTTCTAAAACTGAGTAGAAATTTTCAAAGGATTAACGCCAGGTGAAACCGTTGTATAAAGTTTTCTAAAATTGTGTAGAAATTTTCAAAGGATTAACGTCAGGTGACACCGTTATATAAAGTTTTCTAAGACTGTGTAGAAATTTTCAGAGGATTAACGCCAGGTGACACCGTTATATAAAGTTTTCTAAAACTGTGTAGAAATTTTCAAAGGATTAACGCCAGGTGACACCGTTATATAAAGTTTTCTAAGACTGTGTAGAAATTTTCAGAGGATTAACGCCAGGTGACACCGTTATATAAAGTTTTCTAAGACTGTGTAGAAATTTTCAGAGGATTAACGCCAGGTGACACCGTTATATAAAGTTTTCTAAAACTGTGTAGAAATTTTCAAAGGATTAACGCCAGGTGACACCGTTATATAAAGTTTTCTAAAATTGTGTAGAAATTTTCAAAGGATTAACGCCAGGTGACACCGTTATATAAAGTTTTCTAAGACTGTGTAGAAATTTTCAGAGGATTAACGCCAGGTGACACCGTTATATAAAGTTTTCTAAAACTGTGTAGAAATTTTCAAAGGATTAACGCCAGGTGACACCGTTATATAAAGTTTTCTAAGACTGTGTAGAAATTTTCAGAGGATTAACGCCAGGTGACACCGTTATATAAAGTTTTCTAAGACTGTGTAGAAATTTTCAGAGGATTAACGCCAGGTGACACCGTTCTATAAAGTTTTCTAAAACTGTGCAGAAATTTTCAAAGGATTAACGCCAGGTGACACCGTTAGATAAAGTTTTCTAAGACTGTGTAGAAATTTTCAAAGGATTAACGCCAGGTGAAACCGTTGTATAAAGTTTTCTAAGACTGTGTAGAAATTTTCAAAGGATTAACGCCAGGTGACACCGTTGTATAAAGTTTTCTAAAACTGAGTAGAAATTTTCAAAGGATTAACGCCAGGTGACACCGTTGTATAAAGTTTTCTAAAACTGAGTAGAAATTTTCAAAGGATTAACGCCAGGTGAAACCGTTGTATAAAGTTTTCTAAGACTGTGTAGAAATTTTCAAAGGATTAACGCCAGGTGACACCGTTATATAAAGTTTTCTAAAACTGAGTAGAAGTTTTCAAAGGATTAACGCCAGGTGACACCGTTGTATAAAGTTTTCTAAAACTGTGTAGAAATTTTCAAAGGATTAACGCCAGGTGACACCGTTATATAAAGTTTTCTAAAACTGAGTAGAAATTTTCAAAGGATTAACGCCAGGTGACACCGTTGTATAAAGTTTTCTAAAACTGAGTAGAAATTTTCAAAGGATTAACGCCAGGTGACACCGTTGTATAAAGTTTTCTAAAACTGAGTAGAAATTTTCAAAGGATTAACGCCAGGTGACACCGTTGTATAAAGTTTTCTAAAACTGAGTAGAAATTTTCAAAGGATTAACGCCAGGTGAAACCGTTGTATAAAGTTTTCTAAGACTGTGTAGAAATTTTCAAAGGATTAACGCCAGGTGACACCGTTATATAAAGTTTTCTAAAACTGAGTAGAAGTTTTCAAAGGATTAACGCCAGGTGACACCGTTGTATAAAGTTTTCTAAAACTGTGTAGAAATTTTCAAAGGATTAACGCCAGGTGACACCGTTATATAAAGTTTTCTAAAACTGAGTAGAAATTTTCAAAGGATTAACGCCAGGTGACACCGTTGTATAAAGTTTTCTAAAACTGAGTAGAAATTTTCAAAGGATTAACGCCAGGTGAAACCGTTGTATAAAGTTTTCTAAAATTGTGTAGAAATTTTCAAAGGATTAACGTCAGGTGACACCGTTATATAAAGTTTTCTAAAACTGAGTAGAAATTTTCAAAGGATTAACGCCAGGTGACACCGTTGTATAAAGTTTTCTAAAACTGTGTAGAAATTTTCAAAGGATTAACGCCAGGTGACACCGTTATATAAAGTTTTCTAAAACTGGGCACGAATTTGAAAAGAATTGACGAATCTATACGCAACAGGTGTAAGAGTTCGCTGTTTCAAGTTCATTCAGAAGAACTTAAGTTGCCAACTCCAACGATGCAAATTGGCTGTGTAAGCGAATAGAAAATAACCGCAGCAGATTAATAATTAAAAGACAGAAACAAAGAAAACGTTCGAAGATTCACGAGGTACGAACAAATTTTTACACCTTTTGCAATAACTTATTTTAGCAATCAACTGCCACACGCAGTCAGTGTTTGTATCCACCAAAAACCCGCGTAATTAGTGACATTAGACATCTATTACTTATGGAAATAAATCATTGAACTTGGCATTCAAAAGACTAAGGCAATCGCTGGCCTCATCACCAGTGGTTTGATTTAACCGATAATTCCAATACATTTGTTGTGTCTGGAGGTAACATTGCTCATAAATAAAATTATAGTCGTGATGTTCGATGCCGCCTTGAATTTGTGGAGATGGTTCAATCCAAGGAATCAGAAAAAATCCCTATTTTTAATAATCAATTGTTTTTTTTTGCAGCGACGTTTGCTCTGTTTTGCTTTTCTCTTTAGCGGAGAAAATGTTAATTATATAAGGAACAGCCCAGTGCCTCGTGGAGCTTGGTTTAATTTCGATGAGTTTTGCTTTTTGTTTGTTGCGCAACTACGTAAATTCGTAATTTTTGCGAGCTGGTTTAGAGAATACTTAGTTCTCTAATAAATTTCCAGCTTAGTGGGCTTTGCATTGTTTTTCGTAAGTAGTTAAATTTTCGAGAATCGAAAGGAATTAATAATACGCAAAGCGAATTATGCAGCTTTACTTAATATTGTTTACGAAAATAGATAAAATATGAAAGACCTAATTAATTATTCTAATAAGCTCTGTCACGAACATTCGTGAGGCACGTTTTGTTAAAACTAAACCTACCAGATTATGTACGATTTTATGGTGAAATAATAAGAAGCTGTAATATTTGTTCGTTTTGACAACCTCTTGCGACTTAAATAACGCTTTAATCGAATATTTAAATTTATAATCTGGAACGGAAGTTCAACTGAGTGACACAAGTACAAATATCCAAGAAAGAAGTACTCAAATTATTATAAGACTTTTATCGAATATTTCGATTGGTAACCTGGAATTTAAGTTTAACTAAGTGAGTGACATCAGTACTAATCTCTAAAATTTGTTCGAGTTATTTTCAGCTTCAAAGTTATTCAATGAGGCTAGACAAGACAAAAATAAAAGCGGAAGAATGGGCAAAGCTTCGCAGAAAGCTTAACCGTGGGATTTTTGGCAACGCTATACCTCTATTATAACTTTCCTTTATCATCTGAAAATCGTTGGGAGCTTCAAAATATTTCAAAATGTAGTGTAAAGTATGGAAATGCATGGGCATGATCACCAGCGTACACTCATCTATCCTGGACGCTGTACAGAACTAGAACAGCAAAATAAAAGCCGAAGGGACTGTATCTCAATAGAATTAACCTGGAGTCCGGAGTTGAACAGAGAAGTAAAACGGAGAATAGGCATAGAACACGTACAATTTGACGGGAAGTACATATAGCGCAATAAAATGAATCGGAGTCAGATTAAATATATTTAAATTAAACGGGAGTTAAATCTAATGTATTTAAATAAGGTGGGAATTAGATCTGATACGTTTAAATTAGACCAGAGTCAGATCTAATATTTAAATTCAATTCCTCGGGAATTAGATTTAATGTATTTAATTTAGACCAGAGTCAAAAATAACATTTAATTTATGTTCCTCGGGAATTAGTTCTAATGTATTTAAATTATACAGGAGTTAGATCCAATGAATTTGAATTTAGGAATTAGATCTAAAACACCTGAAATAACACATAGTGTCGCAAAATTAAGCTAGAATTTGAGAGCTAATTTCTTGTTTACTTGGCGCTCGTGTTGATTTGAATGGAAGCCCTCACTGTCTCGTCATATTAACGATTCCTTAGCAAAAAATACAGAATACGCTACGTGAATGAAATGACTTACAACTGCAGTTTTTGGACGAAAATATCGGTGGTATATATTTCTACACCACTCTATATTTCTGAATGCATGTTGACAACCTAATAACAGAAAACAATAATAATGGGTGAGTGAGAAGGAATTTTTCCTTCTTTTTTGGTGTTGATTGAGTTTCTGAATTAATATTTGGGCCTCGAAAGATTCATATCATCTTTATGAATGTTGTTGGAAGAGATAGGTCCTTCATTAATGTGAAGAACATTTCTTTATAGATACAAATTCAGCGTGAACTCGCTGGTATTATTTCCAGTTGTGTCAGTCATATCCTTTATCTACGACGAGAAGTTTTTCAATCTAGGCACTTGAAGTTTTGACAAAATATTGAGGTGAAAAGTTAACTCCTAATTTTGAAAAAGATTCAGCGCTTACAGTTTCGATATATTTCAAGATAACTATAGCGATAATAAGTGCTACGTCACGTAAGTACCTTCATTATCAAAGCTATATTCAAGGTAACACGCCCATGAAGTTACTCTAGAACTTACTAAGTTCCATTAAGTTTTACGTTGAAATGATCACTTCCATGAACAGCTCTACTTTTTCTAGAACTTCACCGGAACCATCAACTTCAACTTTGAAGTTGGAACATCCATGAACGGTACAAACTTTAGACAGGATTTTTTGGCGAGGTCAAGTTTTGGAGTCAAGTTACAGCACCGAGATTCAAATTAGAAACCCGAGATTCAAATGTCAGCACCGAGATTCAAATTAAAGTGTCCAGATTAAAATCACGGAGCCGAAATTCAAATCAAAGCACCGATTTTCAAATTAGAGACCCGAGATTAAAATGTCAGCACCAAGATTCAAATTACAGTTTCGAGATTGGAATTACAGCGCCAAGATTCATATTACAGCACCAAAAATCAAATTACAGCGTTTGAGATTAAAATAGCAGTGTCCAGATCCATATTGCAGCGTCGAATTACAAATTAAAGCATCGAGATTCAAATCAAAGTGTCCAGATCCATATTACAACATCGAGATCCATAACGCAGCGTCGAGACTTATATGCAGGCTTACGAGGGACACTCCCTGATGACGGTAACCGGGGTCCTGGTGCGGTTGATGCAGCCGCCGGGCGTGTAGTCCCTGCACAACTTCACCAGGTGGTTCACGCAGCAGTGCTCGTGGTTGCAACACAAGCGGGCCACAGAGTCGTTGTTCACGACGATGTCCTGGCAAGAAGGAGTCAGAGAAAAAAAAATGGAGCAAGATGTTCGGTCAAAAAAAAGGTTTACAATAAAAATGGGAGCAAGATATTCTGTTAAAAAAAAACGCTTGCAATTAAAATGGGAGAAAATAATTGTCAAATAATTGTAGACAGTGATGCGCCTCAACTATGAAAATGGCGTCAAAACTGAAAGGGTTAATGGCAAATAATGCTAGACAGTTCCAGCACTTATTTCGGTTGGGTTGTGAGAAATACCGGCATCGGCAGTTACGGAATGAGCTCGGGTTGAAGTTTTACTATCTCTGATGTGTGGACCATGAATCTGTTAGTTGGAGTCATAACTACAGCGAGAATTGATGAACTGAAATTTCAGAAAGAAGTGTCGATGGCGTGCGAAACGAAATATAATCACTTACATGCTGTGCATTAAGACAGCCTTCTGATAAATGGCATCAATACTATGAAGTTGATATGGATGAGTTGCGGTCCGCAAAATGCCGATTTTGATGATGGCTGAATTTTGATGTCACTTATGTTACTATGGGGATTAATATTAAGAGCGTAACACAGCATCACTTCATTGAGCAAGTGAAAACAATCAGCCGAGATGAAAGCACCTCATCATAGAATTTTCGTCCTTGAGTTGCTTACGTAAGCTTTTTTTTCAATATAGTTGGAAGAATTAAGGTTGGATTATTTATGGCCGAAATATAATTTTCACATTCGTTTTTTAACTGAGTAAGTATTTAAAATGTAACTGAAAGTGAATAAAGTGCCCTATCAAACATGACAAATATTGACAGTTCAAATAGTCGTAGACTAATTATTAACTTTCCATAATATTTACTGCTTATTAATTCTGTTTCCAGCGCAATGTTGGAGAAAATAATAATTGAAAAACCGTAAGCTAAAAAAATGCAAAATAGTGGCATAAATAAAAAGTGTGATATTTTTTTACATACGAATTATACCTGCATTTAAGTTGAAACACTTATGGCAACATACATTTCAATCGATTATATGTATTATGTATTTGCGTCAACGAACACTTGTCTTCAAAAATACATATATCACCAGAACACGTTGTTGCTGTTTCGAGAGAGCGAGTATTTTAAATAACAGTAGTTTTTCATTTATTGAGCATGCAGGAGGAAGAAAAAATATTGTTTTTGGCTTTTAACTTCGAAAAGGTAAAAAAATTGAGTTGTGCGATGAAGCTGAAAGTAAATATTCAACGTACACATGGGGTTTGTTTTTATAATAAATATTTACAAGTAACGTGTTCAACACTTGCATGCCGTAGTGTGCGTTTTTTTAATTTTCATTAAACGAGACACTACCACTAAATCAAGCAGATAACAAAAAAATATTTAACTACAATAACCAACTACTTTTTTATTACTCGAAGACAAAATTATTCCTTTTATTTAGATCTCACGCCCTCTAGCAGAACTTCACAGCATCATTATTATTTAATGGAGGAAATATGAAAATAATTTATTTATAATAGCAATGTACTGCTTCCAAATGCCATGTATAGATTGCAATGATTGCTAACTCCATTGCATGTAGCGATTGTTTGTTTTTGTAAAACGAACGATTTTGAAAAAGATAAATTGCAAAATGAGCCGTGCATCTACATTAGCTATAATAGTATCATTTATAATAATTCAAAATAATAAACTATATCATATTCTATTATAATAAATAAAATTATTTAAAAATAACTGTTATTTAGCATTTCACTTTAACTATCATATCACAAAAATAAAGTTTCAAACGCAGCAAAAGCGAACATCATGTGAAAAGCAGTGAAAAATTGGGAATATTGACCGACTTTAAATTTACCTGAAACTAGTTACTATAAGAAACTCACCGCTATGGGACCGAGAGGGAATGGGTCCTGCTCTGGAAGGAAAAACAAAAAAAAGTTAAAAAATGGCCAATTTTGCGTGATTACAGCGAGAGCTTCTTCGAGTGAATAAAACTTATCTCTGAACAAACTTTTCTCTGATTTTAATTTTTAAGAATAGTTTTGTGATTCGTGAATTAGGTTTAAACAAACACACTTACCATTGTGAAGCATCTATCGGGGAGGGAGGTTATGAATTTTAAGTTTTTGAATTTTTACGAATGATTTAGTGGCACTAATGAGAAATTTCGTTCTTTTGTTTGAACATGATATATTTTAATGAAGCAACAGAGGTGTAGCAAACCTGATTTATTCATTTTTAATGGGTAGTATGAGACTATATGGGATCGTAAAAAATGAACGTTCATGAATCTCTGTGTCAAAAATTTGTAGAAGAAAAAATGTATGCGTCATTACGCAGCTAGCTGCTCAATGCATCTTATCTGTGGAACATGTCTTGCTTATGGATATATAAATAGTTTATTCAATATGTCGTAATTCATCTTATTCATGACATATAAATAGGTTATTCGCGTGTCATCAGAAGGTTTCATGATAATATGCACGTGTAAGCACATTGAATATTTTCTTTGTTTTTGAAAACTCGAAATGATGTCAATAGGAACTTTTCAATTAGAAATCTTTAGTAAAATGGAAACGGTATAACGGTTTGGTGAAACCGAAACAGCTCAATTTGGTTATACAGTCTAGCTAATAAGTCAAATTAGAATGTAATATATTTTCATGGAAAGTTTTTCCCAGTTTAGCTAAGAAGTCAAATTGGAATGTTATATATTTTTGTGGAAAGTTTTTCCCAGTTTAGCTAAGAAGTCAAATTAGAATGTTATATATTTTTGTGAAAAGTTTTTCCCAGTTTAGCTAAGAAGTCAAATTGGAATGTTATATATTTTTGTGAAAAGTTTTTCCCAGTTTAGCTAAGAAGTCAAATTGGAATGTTATATATTTTTGTGAAAAGTTTTTCCCAGTTTAGCTAAGAAGTCAAATTGGAATGTAATATATTTTTGTGAAAAGTTTTTCCCAGTTTAGCTAAGAAGTCAAATTGGAATGTTATATATTTTTGTGAAAAGTTTTTCCCAGTTTAGCTAAGAAGTCAAATTGGAATGTTATATATTTTTGTGAAAAGTTTTTCCCAGTTTAGCTAAGAAGTCAAATTGGAATGTAATATATTTTTGTGGAAAGTTTTTCCCAGTTTAGCTAAGAAGTCAAATTGGAATGTTATATATTTTTGTGGAAAGTTTTTCCCAGTTTAGCTAAGAAGTCAAATTAGAATGTTATATATTTTTGTGGAAAGTTTTTCCCAGTTTAGCTAAGAAGTCAAATTGGAATGTTATATATTTTTGTGAAAAGTTTTTCCCAGTTTAGCTAAGAAGTCAAATTAGAATGTTATATATTTTTGTGGAAAGTTTTTCCCAGTTTAGCTAAGAAGTCAAATTAGAATATAATATATTTTTGTGGAAAGTTTTCCCAGTTTAGCTAAGAAGTCAAATTATGATGTAATATACATTCGTGGAAACTTTTTCCCAGTTTAGCTAAGAAGTCAAATTAGAATGTAATATAGATTCGTGGAAAGTTTTTCCCACTTTAGCTAAGAAGTCAAATTAGAAAGTAATATATTTTCATGGAAAGTTTTCCCAGCTTAGCTAAGAAGACAAATCAGAATTTTGCATATATTCAACATTCTGATGAAAGGTTTTCTACAACATAGCTAACCGAAATTAAAATTGAAGATATTTTCATGATGAAGAAAAATTTTCCCCAGCCCAACTAAGAACTCAAATTAGAATTCATCATATTATCATGAAAAGTTGACCCAAAATTTTCTCGACAGTTTTAACAAATGAGCTCAAATCCTCCCTGAAATTTTCCTCAGAAAATCCCAGCTTAAATCACCTAAAAAAGTTAGGAGGTCGCGTAAGCAGAAGCCGTGGCGTCTCGGCTGGTCTCAGCAAACACGAAGTTTTTTCGACTTTATTTGGAGATCATTCAGATTTTCCATTAGCTTGATTGAAGCAAGACTCGTTTCATTATCAGAAGTGGGGATCTTTTCTTTCACAAAGTTTAGTTTAAAATAACTTAATGTGAGTTACTGCTGACGCATTCAGTGCCCAGGAGCTGATATTTTCAACTTGATATCTTTTATTCAAGTTTCGTTGATAATAAATTAAGAATTATAGCATTTGCACGTCTAGTGCTCAGAGTTTTAACTCTGAACTCCATTTTTTCAAATATAAGTATTTTTTAAATTATTGAAGTTTCCTTTTCTCGCATTCTAAAACTTTCGTTCATCGCAACCTCAAGGACAGTTCAGCTTACTCTCTCCTTAATCTTCGAGTTTCACAAGAACAAAAATTTCGTAAATCCCATAGAAAGGAGATCTGGATTAATGAACTGCAGTAGGTCTTTTGCCTGTACTAAACATTCAATCCTTCATTTTAGACTTCCACAGCCTTTTCAAAAGTGCAGGATTGACTGCTGTACATCGTATTACCTTCAATTCAGTTATTCTATTTATTCAGTTTATAAAGTTTATTTATGAAAAAATGGCATGTTAGCGAGTAAATTTTCTAGTGTAGCGAACTGATAATGTCTTTCAACATTTCTGGGTGTAGAAATATTCACCCCCGTTAATTGGGATCAAGAGTTTCAATATTCTTTAAGATCATAAATTTCAAGCATCTGCTCACTCATATTGTTGAAATTTTACATCGAATTCCAGTATAAATTGAGTAGCAATGATGTTAGTGATAGATTGTTTCAAAATAATATAATTTTAAAATAATAACATAAGTATCAAGTAACGAAATAACTGTGTTATTCTATGTAGCAAATTGACGACCTTGATAAATATCACACTAATAATAATTTCATTTAATAATTTCATTGTTTAATAATTTAATTAAATGATTTTAAAGTTCCTAACTTCAATTTCACTCTTAGAATTATGACTCGATTACACATTAGTCTGGCGTTCAAAAAGATGAATCAAATATTTTTCACATTCATGGAAATATTTATAACTCAAAAGTGGCCCTGAGTTTATTCAGTACATATTCTGCATGTCTAGGCCGATAGTAAAGATATAGTAAATTATCAAGGCTCACGGAGCACACTAAATGAGAATTTATTTTACTTTAGTAAGTGTTAATTAAAAGTTGTTACAGAGTTTCCAATACCCAAAACGTGGATCCACCAAATTTATTCAACCACAAATTCCTTGTAAGTCATTGACAACTTTTCAAACTTCCAGCTATAGCATTCATCACAGTTATCAAAGCCTTCAGTGAATTCATTCAAGTTTTAAATGCACTAGGGGGCCAAACACTAAGGGCTAGAATTATGTTTGGAAGAGCTCAAAAGACTCACTGTAAAGCCTGTTAACTTCCGGGCATGCGCAGTTCAGGGAATCGATTTGGGCGCTGCAGCTCATCTCGAACAGCCTGCCAGTTTTGCGGTACTCGATGTGGTAGAAGTTGTCGTCGTACGTGGGTTGTGCGGCTGTGGGTGTGAGCCAGACACCCGCGAACGACATCAGAACCACCAGCAGGAGAACGTTGCGAAGCAGTTGTGCTGCAGACACGGAAAAATATAGTAGCAAATTGGAAGAATGGATTAAATAAGAAGACTAAATCGAACCGTTAAAAGGAGAATCTTATGAAACGGTTGCACTACAGAATCAGATGAGTAGAAGAACTGAAATGAAAAGAGTCTGAGCTACGATGATGGCAATGAAATGATTCAGATTGAACGAAGAGACGAAAGAATGGGAGTTACACTGAGGAAAAGTTACACGTTAATACGATCTAACTTCTGCGTCCTGCTCGCAATGCAGTGCGCATTTAGAAACGTAAATTATATACTTCTCATGCGAGTCTAATTAGAAGAGTTGTGTTATCAGCGAACCGCAATCATATGTTCAAATTCAGCCCATTTAATTATGCATTGGTGCTTGTTATCCGGCACTCACGTCCGATCTGGACGCCATCTGCGCTCTAAAGCAGAATGCAACCTCGATAATACGTATCAAATGACAACAATTAACCCACTTTGAGAACTGTTAGATGACAAAAATCCTACCGCTAGAAGAACTGCAAAACGACAACAATTCCATTAGCAGAACAAATATAATGACAGCGATTCTGCTACTAGAAGAAATGTCGAATGAGAACATTCCCTTAAATGGCATGGCTAATGGTTATTGCTCAATGGCAATGATTCCACCATCAGTAGAATTGTTGAATGACAACAATGCCATTTTAGGAATAACTTCTGAATGATAACAATCCTACCACGTGACGTGTAAAATTGTTGAGTGAGAACATTCCCACTTAAGGAATAACTTCTGAATGACAACAATCCTGCCACGTGTAGAATTTTTGAATGAGAACAATCCCACTTTAGGAATAACTTATGAATGACAACAATCGTACCACGTGTTGAATTTTTGAATGAGAACAATCCCACTTTAGGAATAACTTCTGAACTACAACATTCCCACCTCTGGCAGAAAAGTCAAAGAACAACAAGCCACCACTGGACTAAGTTATCAATGACAAAAACCTCCCCACTTTGAGAACTTCTCCACAAGCTCACCTGATTTTATTCCACCCGACAGCACCAGGCGCACCAGCTCGGAGCTCTCTTGGAGACATCGAGCTTTGGACCCTGAAAGGTGAAGCCCGGCGTCGGCGGTCGTGTGCTTCGGCGGAAACTGTGAATTAAAGTTAAAAAGTTAAATTAAAAACGTTAAATACAAGCCCTCCCAGCATGTCTGCTGCTCGCGTTATATCCCGAAAAAATAGTATCTCACGTGCTCTACATCGCATTAAATAAGTTGGAAATAACATTACCGATTTGATTTTCTCGATATTCGTGTTTAAAATACTATCAATAGCTTCAGGATTGCATATTTACCCGAGGCTTGTTACTTAGTTCTTCAATTTTACCGCTCATAGGCATCCTAAGCTAAGTAAAATTTGATTTCATAGACATTTGATTACACAAAGTTTCAAAATATGGTTACATTCGTATTGAGAAAACAAACTTGAACATTTTGGTCAGGAAAGTATAATTTGTCAGCGCTGCTCCCACCGACTTACCAATATTGACATTCACGACGCGACAAAGGGAAATTACGCTCACTGTGAGGTAATTACTTGGTCAGGTAAAACTCATTAGAATTTGGTATCAGTTTTCAGAAGCTAAACACTTAGACATTCGCTGCAAGGTTTTCATCAGATGCACACATGGAAGCATCGTAAGTTCTGTTCCTCTCATCAATGTAGCTCAAGATCTCCATAGGATCATATGAACAGTCAAATTTCGAGGGCTCATTAGAGCAAATTTCAATTAAAAATAGGAAAGATGAGTTTTTGCATCGGCTTGTAAAATAAAATAACGCACGTAAATTTGAATTAAAAAACGCTGTTAATTTTTTTTATTATTTTCTGTCAAAAAAATCTCTTTATCATACTCAGACAAACAGTTAAACTAGCAAGATTCTGAGAATATTGGCGCAATGCCCTAAACTGAGGAATTAACTTGGCATTTCGTATAGAAAAAAGTATAATTTTTCTACCGGCGCATTCATGAACATCATGAGGTAGTAACAGAATTATAATTCAATGAGCTGAATGTTCTACGTTCTTTCGGTGGAATATACTTAATTATGTTGGGCAAATGGAAGCTCATTTTGAAAGTCTACCTGGTAACTTCTAGAAAAAAGAAAGCTCTAAACTGTTTTTAATCAAGTTTTCTACTCCATATCTTCGACATGCAATATTCAGTATGTCCTATGAATATTTTTTGCTATGAGAAGAAAAAATCATCACAAAATCCCGAGCTATATCCTCGCCAGCTGAAATAGAGTGACTTAAATAGAGCAGCTCAAATTAGAGTGACTTTAATCTATGGTCGAGACCAAAACAAAAACATTATCGTGCACATTGCACCGGAGCTCAGCCGACTTCTGATACCTGACCTTCGTACAAATTAACGGGACTCGAGCTCACTGCACCCAAGACATCATTATATCTGTTAAATGCACATGGCAGTCTTTAAATTTATGTCAGGAACCGCACTTTAGTTTTGTTTCTTACGTTGAGTCGTTTGGCTAGGCGGGTTTACATTTTGAGCGCTCCAACTGTGACACGAACGAATTTTTTATAACTAAATTTATGGTGAATAGTGAAAAAAACACCTAAGGGGCACTGCAGTCTGTGTTTAGTGAAAAAAATCGAACCTTGCACAGTTGTCTTGCAGAGAATAAATTTATGCCTTCTTTTATTCGAGCCTGCATAGTCCCGCGCACTAACAATGGACTTGAAATAAGTTGAAATAAGTTTTTGAATTGAAATCACGTGTTTTTATCAATAAGGTGCGCAAGTTTCGATTGAAAAAAGTTGCTTTATTTTATCTTCGATTAAATAAATTCCCGTAATTTATAAACTAACTCTATAAATACTGAAAATAACAGACTTGGGATTTTTTGTCGCCCGTTAAATTTAAAATAAATGATAAGCGGTGGATTGAAATAAAAAATTTGCATACGGCTGGTCGTGAGACATCTGAACCCGACGTTTTTTATTGAAGAAAGTGTACGATCATTTCACCATTTCAAAAGAATTGAATAATTTTATCAAATTTCTTCAGGTAAGAGTTTGTTAACACGCGCTGCGAACTGTCTTTTTAAGTTAGGAAGATAAACCACAAGTTGTGTTGATGAGAGTCATGAACTGAAAATTTCGCTATCTTTATGAAAAGCCACCTCTTTCGGCTCGATAAACATCAGAAAGACGTCATTTTCAGAGCCTCCGTATCCTTAGTGTTCGCACTTACCATTTCAGCACCACTTGCTTCGGTCACAAGTACAAGAATGAGGTGTGGGGAACGGTGCCTTTTTATTAAGAACTCTGAGTCTTAAGGCCGCAGTTGGAGTGACCTCTCTTGCTCTAGGTGTCAAGATCAGTCAAAAGCATGGCATTTGATTACTGGCGGTGTTCTCAAGTGCTTGCGAGAATCGGTCGTATTCGCACGGTGTGAGCAGAAACTAAATCAAGAGGTTTCGAAGGAATAGAGGATGTTGGATGCATTAAACCCAAGCAAATGACGTGTAAGTGTGCAGCCAGAACTTGCATATCGTAAAATGGCAATTCACAGTATAAGGATACGTGAAATGGCAATTCGCAGAAAATGCAAAAGGGTAAGAATAACTGAATAAAAAGTTGTAAAATAAAAACGTATCGAGTGACCACACACCATCAGCCAGTACAAAGTCTGAAAATGGATAAATATTTGAACTTTAGGTTTCAGAAGAAAAACGCCAATTACGAATTTCTGAGAAAAACGCATAAAGGAAATTAATAACAATGAATGCCGTGATGCAAAATATTAAAGAATATAACTTTATTCAGAGATGATTTGGTTCTAAAAATGAATAAATATTTCAAAATTTTACTTGCTTTAGTGCTAGAAGTGTGCCTAGAAATAGCTTACTGAATAAGATGGGTAATATTGCTCATGGAACTGCATGATCTTCAAGAATAAATTGATTTTTCTTGCTAAGTATTCGCAGGTCTTCAAATTTTGTAGTGCATGCTTTGCATCGGAGTATTTTAGCATGACCAGGCGCGCTTTTCACCAAAGTGTTAGAGCGCAGAGGGGCTAGCGTCTGACAGGTGCCCGTTTAACCTGTTCAGCCTTCTCAGTATGTAGTTAAAAATGTATTTTCTTGTCACATTGATGTATAAGCTCAGCTGGACTCCTATTCAAGAAGTTTCCTATGCACAAAGGCCAATACGTATTCTTCTCTTTATATCTTCCTCAGAGCCATGCTGAAATAGAGCAATTCCATCCCTCCCCCGTCACCAATCTAAAGCCGAAAAGGAGACATAATGTCTTAATCAACAACCGTTCATCTAACATTGGGCGGAAAGCTCTGTCAATATCAGGCGCCTTACTGTGGAAGAAACTTCCCCAGAGTATCAAAATCTCTAAAACATTAAGGGAATTCAAAATCAAACTAGCTTGTTATCTGTCGTCTACACAATAATTGTGAGCTCTACGTACTGGAAAAGTAGTAACAAATTTCTATTGCAAATTATCCTATATTTCATTACATTATAGGTACCACATACATCAAATTTTGGTAGTAAGCGTATGCAATGTGATTGCATGTATGCGAATATTTACGTACATGCATGTATTTGTGCAGTTCGTATATATTTCTGTTCTAAGATGTTCTTGTTAGTTTTGTGTGACAATTTATTGTGTCTTACACTCGTGAGTATATTATGACAACACTATTTTAGCTAGTTTGACTTTCTGTGTTGTCCCAGTTTTTTGCAAATGTTATGGTTAGCATTGTGCAACAATTCTCATGTTTTGACTCCGGCGAACTCTTTTGTGCCAGTATTATTAGCATACGTAGAAAATATCATAAATGTATGTGGTGGTAAAATGTTTTATTCTCCCCGAGCTCATTATTTGGCATACTTGTTGATGTATAAGAATGAAAAATTATCCCGAATGTCGACTTCATAGTCTTAGACGCAAAATAATTTAAATCTGCCCATTTTACTTTCAACATCAATCCCTCATATCACTAGGTCCTATGTTCGTGTGCTCATATTTCAATTAAGCGCGTACTATCGAGTGTGATTTCAAGAATGCGTCACCAGGATTATGTTTTCTAAGTTACTTGTATTTTTTTGCATTGTCGAAATCAGATTAACGCAACGAAGGGAACGCATGTTTTCGTGCTTTTCTCTCAATCATTTGTGTTTCGACAATTGACATTGGTATTACGATACCCATGTATGAGTATCAACGAAGGAATTTTATGTTAAGATATTCTAAGAACCAATGCTGAATATTTCTTGTATCAACTTTATTGAAAATAAACTCTTTTTCTTTCTTTCGAAACTCACCCGTCTCTCAACCATCAGCAAAATTCATATCTCTTGAATATTGTTGCGTTATAGCATTGTTGATATTTTTTATATGCGCCTTGTTAGCAATTATAAATTTACGTTACTATTACTGTCGTAAAACTTGAATTACTAAATTCACATTTTTTCTGACTTTATGCGGGCTAATGATGGGTGGTAATCCTAAAAGCTCCTTTTTATTTTAGGTGTGTACTCTACATATACATGCATAATGATGCGGTAAATGAGTGAGTATAAAAGTTGGATGTCGTAAATTAAGTTAAGAGGAATGAATTAGTCCCTATATATAATGAATGGGAGGCAGCATGTACATAACTGCAATTAAATTGAATTCGGTGTTCTGTTTAAACGAATTGTACACTTGTGTAAATGAAGATACGATCATTGTGCGTGGTACTCATACAGATAATCGCATGGGCAATATTTTCCTGTTGTATAATTCATCTACGAAATTCAAACTTTCGAAGAATACTTACCTAAAAATACTTTCTGATGGGAAGAAAATAATTTTTTAATAGAAAACTCAAAAACTATTTTCATCACAATCCAGTGTACTGTACCTATTTTAAAAATGTTCAACACTTTTGCTGTCGTAAAAAATTACTTACCTCAGGTTGCTGGGGTGAGTCAGACACTTCATTTAATATCTTCAAGGAAAGGATTCAGGTTCTTGAAGCAATGTTCACTTTTTCGCTCAGGCTTGAAATATTTATAATTTCTGGGTAAGAGATGGAGGTGGGCCAGGCAAGTGCGACTCAAGCAGATTTCATCGCTTAATTTCTGCTGAAAGGGCCACTTGTACACTTCAGATATGTTCCATTCAGTGTATATGTTCTATTATTTAATCATTTGTACACATGCCCATTTTGATGTTCAAATTTTGAAGATCGGTTTTGAGATTCTCGGCATGCTATGTTAATAGCATGATTTGGTACCGTTTTTAGGTTTGACTGCGTCTTTTAAATCAAGAGCGTTGTTGAAAAGCCTCCAGAATTGCTATTTATTTTAACATATTTGAATTAGGTCGCCCAACTCAACGTTAATGATAATACTTGAAGAATGCAACGACTTGTATCGTTTTATTTGATCTGGTGCTCCTTGAAATATTTCATGTAATTTTGGGACGTTTTGGTCCTTGAAATGATTTTAGTAATTTTGAGAAGTTTTGTTTATTGAAATGATTTTAGCAATTTTAGAACGTTTTAGTCCTTGAAATGATTTTAGTAATTATGCGACGTTTCGCTCCTTGAAATGATTTTAGAAATTTAGGGACGTTTTGCTCCTTGAAATGGTTTTGGTAATTTTGAGACGATTGCTCTTTGAATTTTTTTAGCAATTTTAAGACGTTTTGATCGTTGAAACAATTTTAGCAGCGTTGAGGCGTTTAATTCCTTGAGATAAGTTTAGTAATTTTAAGACGTACTGTATTGTGGCGATTTTATGATAATACGTAAAGTATTTTTTGTAATCTTGGGATAATTTCAAGATGATTTGGTGTTTTTTAAAACGCAGGACAAGGAGACGATTGCTACACATGACGGGGACAAATTTTTCACCTACAATTACTTGAGGCATCAATTTATATTCGGATTGATTATTCAATCCGATTATTCAATATTTTTTAGTTCATCCAACAATTTTTGGTAATTTTGTCTCATTATTTGGAGGATCTCAAACATAAATAAAAATTCTTTTTACACATCATGCGTGGGTAATATCTCCTAAATACTCATAAGGTGACCATTTGATTGAACAACATAGCGTGGAGTTGGCAGTCGCCTAAGTTTCTCCCGTTGATTATGTGGCGTTTAAGACGTGTGCTCGACGGTATCTTGAAAATTCGGTCCAGGGAGAAGGTGCACGAGCTTTTTTTGCATGTTTGGGGTTTGGGATTCTTGCAATTTTTCTGTGAGTATTTAATCATTACTATTACACTTTTCTACAATTCCTGCTGCTGCTGTGTTTCCTGTCGGGATATATTTTTTTTTTGTGAAAGTGTCTAGCGTGCTATTTTTGCTTACTATGCGACTATTACTCTTCGAAGGTGTACAGATTGTAAATGTACTTAATATATTGCACAAACTTCCGTCTTAAAATAAAAAAATGGAAAAAGAACAGAATGAGAACTCTGCTGATTCATTTCTTCAATTTTAGTACTGACTCTAAGTAAGGTTCCAAGAAGTTGAAGATAGGTTGACACTCTTTCCTTGAACTGCTCTTAAGCCTTCTGATCCGTTTTGGGGCTATGATATTTAGTGAAGAATAAATTCCTTGCCTGTCTAGAGGTTTTGCAGATATATTTACTTCTGTCCCAAATGACATATCTTCTTAATAATAAACTTCCAAAATATCTTACGTGCAGAATCATTTTCCAAGACAACCAATACTGAATTTTTATCTCCATTATTTTAAACGTCATGTATCAAAGTTTTAATTTGGATCTTCTGAGTGAGCAGTAAACTAATAATTTTAATAATATAATTTTAATAAAAAGCGTGAAGTTTTCTCAGATAGTTAGAGCGGGCTCACCACATTGGCTTCAGGATATCGTTAATTCAAAATACCGAATGGCTATTAGAAACGTTCTCAAAAGTCATTTCAGGTTTTTTCAAAACAATAGAGTGCTCTCGCCGCTGCTTTCTAACACAATTTATTAGAATGACGGTAACATTTTCCTTAAAATTACTTCACATGTTACCCGAGTACTGTAATACCATTCTTAGTACATTTTTACACATTTCTTTTACGCTTTCTTATACCTTCAAGAATAGGTCAATGGACACTAACACCCAATCTTTCTTTCTTTGTTTCTCTTTCGTTTTCCTATACCTTCAAAATTGATCAATGGACACTAACCCCTAATATTTCTTTCTCAACCTTCCCTTCCCATACATGTCATGAGTTTCCGTATTCTGCATAGTGATCGCAATGCCACATTTCTTGCCCCGGGAGCTAGCCAGAGCCAAAGATCATCGAGCTGCAAGCAATAGAAGGCCGGAGGTATCCGTTTTCAGACCGCAGCAACCGACCTCCGTTGTTGCTGAGAGGAAAAAGCTCAAGATAAATATAATTCTGCTCAATGAATGTCGGCTTAGAATTGGGTCACGGATTTCAGGCTGAGGCCACTATGGTTGTTCAATAATTTTCGCTGATTGGATAATACACAAATAATGACGGTTGAGTAATTGCATATGCATGATAATTTATTTAGTGAAGAATTATGCTAATTTATTCTAAATGAATTTTGATGTTCAAGTTATCGCATCATTATGGGAATTCAACAACTGAAGAATTATGGAAATTTAACCGATAGAGTTATGCTAATCTAACTGTGTACAGTTACGGGAATTTTATTGCTGCTTAATGATGGTAATTTAACAATCATAGGAAAAAAGTGTGATTTAGGCCGTTCATGGTAGTTTTCTACTTTCATGGTTGTTCATCTGAGGATGTGTTTCATTGACCGTTCAATACAAGCCTGAATTTTTAATTGTTTTATTTTCTTAAATATTTGTACCTAAATTTGATCAGCATTTTTATATCGTCAAACTTGACAGTGAAATTCATCGTGGTTATCATGGAAGAATACAATTCATTTAATCGCTTCATCTTTATTTTACCATTGCAGCATCATTATCAGTAAACAGAAGTAGCTTAATCTGAAGAATATTTTCTTATGCTGTACTTTACTCCACTTGAGTTGACATAATCCACCTAATATAACCTTGAATTTACTTCATTCACAGCTGAAATCGTCGTGCCGACCAAACCACTTTCAAAGTGAAAAAAAATTATGATAAATTAAGGAAATTTATCAGTTGTTTTCTTCTAAAAACTTCATTCTAGAAATCCGTAATAATTCGACTGATGCATAAATCACTAGAAAAAACAATAGAAAATGAGATCACAATATTTTTGATGTTATCTAAAATTACATCCGCGTTAATGCATCTGATTCTTAAAATGAAAAACAACGATAAAATCGCTGTGAGTACAGTTACTTCACCAACAAATTTAGCAGAGTAGCGAAGTCTCAATGAATAAAACTGAACTTATTTCGAGCGTATTGGTTTATCTTCAGCAAAGGTTCTGTGACTATTTTTAAGTTTTATACCTACGACTATTTTGGGATGTTGTAGTTTTCTTGTGAATGTTGTAGTTTTAATTTATTCATATTTGTTTTTTTGTCGCTTTGTCGCAGACCCTTTGCTGAAAATGAACCAATGAGTCCGAAACGTTCAATTTCATTCATTTAGACTTAGCTAATTTTGTTTATAATATAACTACACCTGCAGTGAATTTCGCCTTGCTTTTTATTTTTGATGTTATTTTGATGTTAAGTCAAAGTCCGAAATAAAACTTCCGAGACAGCTGTTTTTGAGGCTAACGAGAGGCTAATTTGCATGTTTACTTGTTTGTAACGACGCAAGGTTACGTGTTTGGTTGTCTGTAACGACGCAAGGTTACGCGTTCGGTTGTCTGTAACGACGCAAGGTTACGCGTTTACTTGTTTGTAACGACGCAAGGTTACGTGTTCGGTTGTCTGTAACGACGCAAGGTTACGCGTTCGGTTGTCTGTAACGACGCAAGGTTACGTGTTTACTTGTTTGTAACGACGCAAGGTAACGTGTTCGGTTGTCTGTAACGATGAAAGGTTACGTGTTCGGTTGTCTGTAACGACGCAAGGTTACGTGTTTACTTGTTTGTAACGACGCTAGGTAACGTGTTCGGTTGTCTGTAACGACGCAAGGTAACGTGTTGGGTTGTCTGTAACGACGCAAGGTTACGTGTTCGGTTGTCTGTAACGATGAAAGGTTACGTGTTCGGTTGTCTGTAACGACGCAAGGTTACGTGTTCGGTTGTCTGTAACGAAACAAGGTTACGTGCACGGTTGTCTGTTACGAAGCAAGGTTACGAGCACGGTTGTCTGTAAAAAAGCAAGGTTTACATGCTCGGTTGTCAGTAACGACGCAAGGCTTACATGCTCGGTTGTCTGTAACGACGCAAGGTTTGCATGCTCGATTGGCTGCAACGACGCACGGTTTGCGAGCTCGGTTGTCTGTAACCACGCACGGTTTATGCAGCACCTAGAAGCCGGATCTGCTTCCACCCACTTCCTTCCTGAAGTTTTTCTCATCGGACTTCATCTCCGTGACTGTTTTCACACTGCGGAAGGAAAGCGTTATGTTACCGCACAAGTAATTTTGCAGAAGATTTCATTTAAGAACGCTAGAAATATTCGAATAGTATTCTCAATAGAGTTCACATGTGAATAACTACACAATTATTACTCAGTAGAGAATATGCCAGGGTTCATTCTTATACAAAAGAGCATGCATGCATTAATTACATGCGTTCATTATTTTACAAAATATTATCCACCTACGTTCATTTGCAAAGTGCAGGCAAGAAGTCGACACACATGCTATGCTTGTGTGTGCAATTGCAATAACTATGCAAAGAAAAAAGCTCATGCAGCCAGGATATTTCCTCGGTTACATCCCAACGCACTTTTTCTTTCTGGAGTAACCCTTCCATCCCACATGCACATTGTCAGGGAATTACGAAATTTTCCACTGGAAATTTTCAGGTACAACTTGCATTCCCCAAGCACCGTTGAGGTCGTAGCAAGGCTGTTGAGGAGAATAAAATTCTAATTAGAATTTAGAAGAGAATGAAATTCTAATTAGAAAATTCTAACCAACATTGCTGGAAGTTTCATTTCAACGTACCAATTTAGAATGGTATGGAAATAACTTGAATCTGTAATAACGATATCTGTTGGGGTATGGAAAAACTTAATTGAAATAAGTTTACGATATTGCATTTAAAGACTTCTCCCAACAAACGCTAGAAAAAATCTTTAGGGTACTTAAAAAAAATTCCCTGATGCTATTTCTTTTTTTGTTATTAAATAATTATCGCCTCATTAATAGGTAACTGATAATCGGTCAAATGATCTAAAGTCAAACTAACCCTGAGGTTCTTATAGAATATTCCATTTTCGCTTGCATCGTTAACATAATATATTAAAATTGAATATTTTCAATTCTCTCTAGGTAAAACCGCCCAATCGACCTATTGCAAGTTCAGGTTAAGTACTCTAGATGCGAAAAAATCATATACATTCAAACGAGCTTAACGTGATAATGCCACAGTGCTCTCGCTTGTAGTAGTAAATAAATTCCATATTTTTTGTTTAAATTCTAGATTTTGAGTGAAGCAAGGCATGTGCAGTGGTTCTGTTAATTTTGAGACAATTTAAGTCGTTTACTTCGAAAAAGCACGCAGGCACTTAGTTAAAATTATGACACATCCTCACGGTCTCCAAGTAATGTGGCCAAATAATTTTTTTTCGACACCTTTTTTATCTTGCCATTATAAATGCATGTTCTATATTTTTTCTATTTGAAAAAACACACTCATCTTCTATAGGCCGACATGCTCAGATTATTTTATGTATGTCGTCGACGGTCCAACGCTGGCGTGAATGGTAGAAGGCTTATGTTTTTTTCTTAACACAACTTTTCTCACCATTAGATATGTATACTCAACAAATTCTTTGTTTAAGAAATACCTCTACTTTTTTTGTAGACCTACTTACTTTTGAGGCTGTCAAGGGAATGCTCTTGAGACGAAGCCGTAAGAAAGAAATGACTCTTAAGTAGTTTAAGAGTCATTTAAAAGTCATAAATGGCTCTTAAATAACTTAGTTTATTATATATAGAGGACAATTTTTAAAGAATAATAAATGCCATCCTGACATTCGAAAGCTAGAACAACTGACAGGAAAAGAAGCCGGTTGCAAGGCTGAGGACAGTCCACACGCCGAGTCACGCAACATGCTACTCAACTTCTGCAGTGGAGTGAAGATAGAAGAATTGCGCCAGTAGCAGCCCCACCTCGTGCAGACCCAGCCAGTCGAGGGCGCAGGTCAGGGCACGGGTCAGGGTAGCCAAGCGGGTCCACCACCGTACCTACAAGATACGGTTATGCCTTCAGCCTGGGCACGAGTGCTACTGTCGCGACCGTCAGCCCAAGCCTGTGGCGACGTGAAGCATTGAATAAAATTATAAGAAAAGGGAGTTAGTTTTACTGCTAATTATTAATTATTCGTCCTAAGCCTTTACCTGCCCTGAAGTGCAGTTAGGAACACTAACAGCGTTAAGCCCACCAAAAAACCGAATTTAGCATTTTTACACAATGAAACCATTAGACAATATACGGTATTTTTCCCACTGGTCAATACACAGGAAAGATAAGAAAGGTGAAAATTACATACCGATTGGTCACAAAAATAAATCTTGTTAGAACTGAACCACGAGAAACAGTCACGCATGCCGAGGCTCGCTGATTCACGGATGATAGGCGATGTTGCCAGGTCAGGAATAAAGAAATAAACTAACACCATACAGAAAAGAATAAAAATAAACGACATAGATGGGCGGGCAGGTGAAGTTCCTTTACAGAGGCTCTGCTAGTTTTATGTGAGCGATGTTGGAACGCAGGCATAATTTGGAAATGATTTACCTAGTGGTTACCTGCATCGGAACATCGCTCTCATCACGTCTGATTCTCACACCACAGCCAACAACTGAAGACTTCTGCTCAAGAGTACGCGATTCCTTTTAGCTACAAGCTACCTCACTATCTCTTTAAAAGCGAATTGCGAACCGTGTAACAATTTCCTCACCATAGCTTACGACTGAAGATTTCTGCCGTAGAGTACAGAATTCCTTTTAGCAGCGAGCTGCCTCACTATCTCTTGAAGAGCAAATTCTGAATCGTATAACAATTTCTAATTTACCGATGGAGTGTATTTTTGACTTGAGAAATTAACTCGCCCCTGGAGTTAGCGTTAAGGTTTGCTCGCACAAACAGAACACGATAATAAATGCAAATGAATAAGAGCGAGGTGCCTGGGGGACTGAAGCTAAGCTTTTCAACGTATCGATATGAGTTATTGTCTCTGCGGAATATAGTTCCACATTACCATGAACTCAAGAATGTTTGTAATTTTGGCCGCATTTTTACATATAAGAAGTCACCTCCACGAAACTGAGTATGTATATTGCAGATAACTGGATAAATGCCACAATCTTAGCATTAAAAAATACGCTACAATTGTGAGGTTACAAGTTCATGGAAACTTCAAAATTTTTGATGGAATTGCAGCCATTTAGACGTTGTGATACTTGAAGACTAGATATATGTATGTATACATATATACACGTCAGGATTTCTAAACAATATACAACATTTCATCGGCAAAATATACATCTAAGTTCTTTTACATCGGCTGTTCGCTGCCTGCAAGTATTTCAGGTTAAAATCCTCAATTGAAAACTTTCTTTAAATAAAAACATTTTATTTAAAGAAACGGCTAGCAGTGAAGCCAAGCGAACTTTAAAGAGCACACACACGGCGAGCTCTACCGCTAAGACAATATAAATTGTCTAAAGAATTTAGTCGCAGATCATCCAATCTTCATGCCAATTGCTGAACGTTTAGCTTCTGCAAGCATATTGCATTATGTATAAAGGTTTACGTTAGCAAGAGATAGGAACTTAGAAAGTTTCTTTTATGCACTCATTCTTTCGCAGGTAAAGTTTCCCAAAGTGAAAAAAGATGCGTAGTGATAAAAAAATGTAAGAATTCTTTTTCGACAAACGAGAAACATAATAAATTGAAATATACTTCTCTTCAACGGTCTAATGTGAAATTTTCTCGCGTAATGTTATTGAAACGTAAGTTAGCATAGCCTATGCTAACAATTTGGTTAATCATTTTTCGTGAATCACAAAAAAAGTCAATATTCCATGCAGGAGAGTTTTTTTAATCATCTAAAGGGAAATGAAAATAAACGAACTCGAGTTTGTTCATCTCTTACCCAAACTCCTTGTGAATGCGAGAAATAAATTAGAGTGCTTCAAATAAAACCAGACTAAAGTTCTAAAGTGAAACGCTGTGAGTGTTCTTCCAGCGATTTTGAGATCTGTTGCTAGAAATTTGGACCCCGTCCTCCGAACTCGGCGCACAAAACCAGGGCTGCCCGTCATGAAGATTAGCACGTGCGGTCAAATCGGGCGTTCTTTGAGTGGTCGGAAGCCAAGTCTTTCCCTTCCAAAGGAATACGGAAGAAAGACCGTCCCTTGTTTTTGCCTTCTCCAGAGAAAAATTCAGAATTTTAGATCCGTTGATCCATGCAGGGATGTATTGAGTCAACTTTGGAGCTCGTTCTTTTAACCAAGCCGACCCTTCAAGGGCCTATTCTTTTTCACTCTTCTCTGTGCCCGCATGGACTTGAAAAGCTTAGCTTTGATCTTGAAATATTTCGGAGTTACTCTTCATTTTTGCAGAAAATGTACCATACATTGGTTCAGGTTTTAACAGAAAGCAAGATTTTTCTATAGAAAGAATAGAATCTGATGTGTTGGAATTGGAAACTGATATTTTGTTCAAATTAAAGTCGTTGACTTCAAACTTTAACAATAAATACTCGGTAAAGAATTCCTTAAAGGTTTCGATTTTGTTTAATGAATGCTTTTACTTGGGCATTACAAATCTCAAATTACTTTTAATATGAGAGAATGCGGCTATTGTTTGGTTGTTTGATTAGATTAGGTAAGTTAGTTTAAGCTTCGTTGCTTTAGGATTTTAAAGAGCAACTGCAGAGTTTCTGCTCTTGGGAACCGGATGCCTACTCTTTGTGCTAGATTTGATGTGGTTCGAAGACTGGAAAACAATCCACCTAGACACCAATTCGCTCATGGAAATTTGTTCGTGAAATAATTGTTGAACAATTTGTATTTATTTTTTAGATGATTGTTAATTTTCCTCACCCATCACAGGTAAATCACAAGAAAAAAAGTACGCACATGACAATGTGAGGTCACAGGTGACTTCAAGTGTGCGGAAAAAATTAAAATTGAAAATAAAAAGATTCAAGACTGACAACGGTACATCCGATGCATGCTTGATCCCTGTCTTGACACAAGAAAGTCGTTCTCATAACCATTTTAGTTTGGCTTTTCTTTATCCCCTTTTTTCATAACTTAGATCATTTAATACTTCATTTTACTTTTTACTTTGTCTGAAAGAATGATTGCGTTTTAGATCACAAAACATTACGTGCTCATTATTAATTGTACAAAGTTTGTAGTTGTTCAATCAATTCCTAAACATATTTCGCATTAAATTCCTATCAAAAAGTATCTGATGTTGTTTAATGTTCTAATATTCTTAATTATAGAAAATAATTGAATTTGTTAACCAGCTTTGTCAGTTTCGACTATTGTACGCTTCTCACGAGTTCAAACGTTCAAATATTTTCATTACATATTTTTGTCTAATCATCAAGCTTCAGTCATCCGCAATCCCACGCATTCTTATTCTCATCAAGAACTGTAGGGCATATATAAGCAATATGGATTAATTATTGAATTGTATGTGAATAAAATAGTCAAAGCACGTAATTGACGAAACATACCATCATTGTTTGTCATGCTTTGTTCTTAGCTAAACATTTCTTATAATCTATTGATAAGAATGTTTCATCAAGCGATGTACTCACACAGCAGCACCGAAAATTTCAAAAACAGCCTTAATTATATTCACAGTTGCCATCTTCTTATCCTTTGAGGTAATAACAAATATTTAATAAACTTAATCATAGCATAATAAGAGAAAAAATGACTGTACAGTCAGAAGAGGTTGGAGAAAGTGGAAGGGAAAATTTATTCGAAAAATCTGAAATTGAAAAAATATTAACGGAAATAAATTTTTTTAAGAAAATTAATGTGTGTTCATGACTAGTCCATTCGTTATAGATTTTGTAAAACTGGTTGTTGAGTATTGTAAGCGACTGATAGTTTTACTGAACAATTCTTGAAGGGTCTTATTTCCCCAAGAAGATCCTCACAGTCTGCAACGCGAAAGCTCAAAAATTGGTGTACTGGAGCTGTAATTTTCACCAAAAGAAACTGACAATGCAATAATAAAACTCATTACATCAAAACTAGTTCATGTGTGAAAACAAATCATGAAAAAATTCATCCGGGTTTATTTATTTTTTCTGTATTTTACAAAAAATTCTCATAGTGAAGCCTTATCCGATTTAGAATAATGAATTAAAACTGAAAAATTGTTGTTAGCTCGAATACGCGCCGAGTAAAGTTAAATGATGAAGAGGACAGATTAGACTCTGGAACTAAACTGTTAATGGTCAATGCTGTTTTAATGTATTTCACAGTAAGTGCATGATTGATACAGAGGATGGTTTCCTAATGTAGTCGAATATGTGCGTGGAATATGATCTTCTACGCTGCTCAACGTTAACGCATTTCCTCCACATTAGCAAATCGATTTTTGTGTTGGTTTGATGTTAATAGAAAATTGTTTTCAATTCGGTAAGTCACCTGCTTTAGTTATTTGGATTTGCTGTGAGGGAAATTGACTGTGAGTCTTCGATGTTAGTGAACTGCAGAGCTTGTTCCAAAAAAATTTACTCAACTCTTGACCGACGGTTACTCATGGTTTTTTTTTCGGCCGAAACTAAGCTTTTTTGTGACATTTATTTTTTTTAAATTTAATTTAACTTATTTTTATTTAACATCTATGTCAACAGACATCTACATCAAAATAAAATACACGAGTACTAGGCGGTCAATGAGTCAGTACATTTTTATGGGGGGGGGGGGGCTGGGGCACCCTGCATTTTGCCAGCCCCACAGCAGAGTATGGTTGCTGTAAACCCGTGTTACTGCTTATGCTTGCTAAAATTTCATTCATCCTTGTAGAGGAATTGCCTACACTTGTGATAATTTTTACCTATGTTCCTCTTACACTTTGCTTGTCGTAATAATAATGTTCTCTGATGTCACTTCAATGCAAAATACTTAATGAATGATGTTAATAAATCCTACTCAAATTTCTTTTGTCTTGTTTAGCAAACGACTGATATTAATTGGACGTTTTTATTTTAGGGACTAAACTTGATACTTACTGGTTGTTGTAATACTTTGAATTAATCGTAATTGAAAAAATTATCTGATTATAAAATAAAGTTTGCTAGATAAAGCACGAAACATCTAACTCCGTAAAAACGGTTGAAAATGTTCGAATCTAGTCTATACTCAAATTTTAACCATGCGATTTTCCAACCTCTTTTCGGAGTGTTTTCTTAGCATTTAAATGATCAAAATTAATAATTCTGCAAGAATTTTCCACAGGCAGTTTTCGGTCATCGCTGAATCCCATCGCTCGATTCCGAGTTTATTTTCTATTAATTTCAGCGACAGCGTCATGATGTGGCCTTCATTCCCTGTTGACGAGCGCCGAATTGAATGTCAGAGCTCAATTCTCGTATTAAATAATATTTTGTGGCTAGTTCTTATGTTACAATGGTTATTAAATGTATTGAAGACATTTAATTGACAGATTTCAATGCTCTTATTTTAAGAAAATTAGGTAAAAATATTTTGATCACGTTTACTTTTTCTGACTTATCAAGATAAATTTTGATCCCCAATTCTGATGAAGAGCTGTGGTTTTTCATGAATTTTCGCTGGATTTTTGACATGTATGCTCGATTTATTGCTCATTTTTTATAAATCTATTTAAAGTATGAAATTTTGAAGAACTTTTGTTTGACTGGACATCGATCAGATTTGAAATTCAGCTAAAAACTATGTTCTTCATAATTTAAATTACAGTATTATGAAATAATATAAATGTATATCATAATAAAATTTAATCAAATTATTCTAAAACTACCTTTGTATTTGGAAAATGACATGGAAGTGCTACGGATGCAACCATATTAAATTCAGTTCTCCCACTCTTTTGAACGAGCAATAGGAATTTCAGTAAAATCGAACTTGATTAATAGAAAAAAATAAAAGCGTCAAAGGAACTGTGAGTCAGATTAAGAGAATAATCTAAGCTTGTAATAAACATGAGTTGAATTTATGGAATAAAAGAAATTGTAGACATGCAATTGTAAGCATTGTTGAATTAAACATTGTCGAAAACGTCTTTATTCAGCGTAAATCTAATTTATTTCGCTGTCCATTTGGAGTTACCAATCATGTTCATAACAGCATGGCGTGTGTATTTTTTCAATTACCTTTTCCCGTAACTTTAAAGCAGAATTGAAAAAAATGATAATGAGATAAAATTATAATATAAACTGGGATTAAGATTCTATTTGCGAACAGCTGTTGTGACTGAATATATTAGCAATCCAAAAATTTCACATTTTCAACAGAGAAAAATTTGAAAGCGATTCCTGTTAGGATTCTTTGCATTTCCATGAAGATTTTTAACGTTCCTACATAGGTTTTTTGTAATTCAATTACGATTCTCTGCATTTTCATTAGGATTTTATGTATTCCTATCAAGATTCTTCTCATTTCTATTCGGGTTTTATGTAGGATTCTCAATAGGATTTCTATTAAGATTCTCTGCATTCCTTTCAAGATTCTCTGCAATCATTTTAAGACTTTCTGGATTACTATTAGGATTCTTCGCATTCCTGTTAAGCTTCTCAGCATTCTTGTAGGATTCTGTGAATTTTAGTCATTGTTTGTTAATGGGTCTTTAGAGTCTGCTAAGGCATTCTCAACGAGCTTCTTGAAACCAGGGAACTTCTGACTTTAATCAAATTGGCGGACTTCCTATCGAGCTTCATTACGCATAACTTTGGGGAAACTTTTAAATGAAAAAGTTCCCTCGGAAATGCGTGTTAGAGAGTCATATAAAATGTTCAGAGCGACATCAAACTGATGAGAAATAAGGAATTCATTCTTGCATGATGCTAATCGAGGACAATTTAGAGCTCACTACAATACGTTCAAGCCTCAAGAATGTCTTACGATCTAACTTACTTACGTCGCTTGAAGCTGCAGAAAAACGATGATAATTTAAGTTCGAGGAGGAACATGTTATGGGATGGATTATTTAATTGCATTTTGTTTGAATTGTTATATTAAAACATATTTCATGTGGATTAACATTTGTATTATTTTTATAGTATTTTTAACCAATCCTTTAAATTCACGTCTCATATGTAACCAAACGCTTATTTTTTTCAAAAATCTTTGCATGCCTTTCGGTTAACTTTAAAAACTACCATTGACATAATTAATATTTTTAACACAATCCATTCATGAGTCTTTTGACTATTTACAAACCATTTAAAAAAGCATCATGCCTTGGTCAATGTTTATTGGATTAGTGAGCGGGCGAGCCGTTGAAATATAAAAGCGGTAATCAAAATCCAAGAAATAAGATCTCAGAAAAAGCCTGGAAGTTATCAGACACTAGGAATTTGGAGGTCCGTTTCTAATTGGTTGCTTGTAGCCATGAAGTTGAACATGATGGATGATGTTAGGTAATATTTTAAATGATACTACACTTGTAATGCACAGTGTTAAAAAAGTTACAACATGTTTCTGAGCTGAAAACAAAAAGATTGTAATCAAAACCTAAAATGAAAATCTATGCGCTAAAGAACTTTTTTGAAACGAAACAAATAAATCTAAAATCATTTTGCCGACGTACTATAAACACTAATCCTACGGTTACATCGCTTGATAAAGGGAAAACTCAATACTGCACGTAGACGAAATTCGGATTTGAGCCGTCGAAGATGACGTCTAAGGCTTATTACATCTATGTGTCACACTTATCGATGGTCAAGCGCGTGGTCGAGTTTGTTCAGTCATCAGAAGTGAAAGTATAGTTCCTTATGTAATTGAACAGTAGAACGAAATAAAAGAGGAAATTTAAAGCTGCGACCATTCATTGCTCTCTGTGTAAGTTGAACACGAGTATGATTATGTGTGAACGAGGCATAAAAGCGCTCTTGATGAAAACAACTGTTGTCGGAAAAAAGATTCAAGTATCGTCAAATTCGCTAATTCCGGGCAGAAAACCTCAAATTTTGCCGCTTTTACGATGAACATCGACTATATCGACACCAAAAAGACCAAAAGACCAAAAAGACTCATAGCACATACATCTCACATTCAACCGGAGAATCACGGTACGATACAAAGTCCGACTGCCAAGAGGTAAAATTCCTCCTAAGAATCTGCCCATCTCTTTAACTCAGAGCTCAACCTCGTCTCAACAATACGCTTTGCATAAGATCCTGAAATTTTCGAGCTGAGAATAAGTCGTTGCGACCATTTTTTGAGCTCCTCGTGGCTGGAAAGACAACACTTTCGGCCGAATATTTTTTCAGTTGCGAGTCAGGCCCAGAGTTATGGCGAAAGGAGAGTTTGTCGAGCATTAAAAGAGAAATTAAGGGTTCTAAATGGACCTTAAATTTTGCTGCGGCTGAGAGACGTCTAGTTTCTTCAGCGGTCGTAGACTTGATACACCAACGGCAATTAACTCGCTAATGGACGACGTTTCCACTAGCTGAGACGCTCAAAAAAAGGCTTTGTTTGGCTTTTTCGTGGAATGATATTCATTCTCTTCAGGAAACAGGAGACGTGCCTTACTTGGCAGACAACTTAGCAGAGATGAAGATGGCTCGAATTATACTTAATGAATGTCATCCTGGTAATGAAGATGAATGCTGAAAAAGTTGTGTAAGAATTTTGTTTATATGAAATCCATTTTTGTTCCACTTTTGTTATTTGAATGAAATTGTCTTCATAATTGAATAAAAATGGAACAGTTTTAAAAAACTCCGGTACAGTTTTGAAAACTGTTGCGCATCTTTTGTAATTGTTTGATTTATGTTCAGTAAGAAAGTCACAATGGATTAAATTAAAAACAATTGTATATATTCAAATTCATTGTATGTTCAACTGCTCATGCTAGTGCTGGTATATATTCTATGGTTTCTTTAGACATCAAAAATTTGTTAACTGATATTCCGCTAGCAAAAATAATTGAAATCTGCCTTAGCGTTTTCTTCTTTAGTCCATCTTCTGTAGTTACAAGTTTTTAGACGAAAACATTTTAAATCCCTTTTTTAGGTAATTTTGCTTAGATGTTTTTTCATTTTTATTGAACTTTTCTTCAAGCTGGTAGAAAGTTCCTACATTCCTAATTTGCGAATATTTGTATATTTTTTTCCGAGGATATTTGTAGTAAAAATTTCCCTACGTGCTTTAATTCAAATTTTTACTACCGTTACGATGACGGCACATTCGTTGCTTTAGAATGCAATTATTTGAATGCCCGGCACATCATTATTAAATTTAACTGTGAGTCAAAACATACAAACACTTAAATTCTCTCAATATACCATCGTAACGCCAGAAAATTAATTTGATTTCTCTGTTTACCAAGAACAAACTTCCTCAGGCTTAGGATTACATTTATCTAGTTTCTGTTTAAAACAGTTGAAAATGAGTAGCCAATCCATGATTGTTTCTCTGGCTCGCAGAGTATGCACCAATTATGATGACCATCAATAAGAATTCTTTTCTTGAAATTTTTTTCATCCGAATAATATTCACTGTAATAATATTCCCTGCTAAATTATTTCTTCGTTCAATCAGCAAATTCCAGTCAAACATTAATTCACCTGTCTTTATAACTATTCAGAATACTTATCTTATTTATTTTCTTTTCCAACGCTTTGGTCAGAAATGTGAAAGGTTGAAGCTCTTTAATTTTTTCACTCTTTTTTTTCGTATACGCCTTCACGCATTGATTTGGTTAGGACCATAAAATTAATAAATTTTTTCATTGCAAATATATACCTTCAAAAAATCTCCAACCTTCCGTAGTTTGAAATTTCAGCTGTGCGCAATGCACATCATAGTACATCGGGTCAACCCACCCTACACTGTACATGCAGGTAGCTGAGTGCCGTGGATGGGGTCATCGAACTGGTTTCATGTAAAGTTCTCTGTCTCACTCCAGCAATAACGAGCGCTGTAATACTGAGTGCAATTAAAGTACCAATACCAGTGTATTGCTCAATTGAGTTCGATCTTGGAATTTGAAAATGAAACCTTGTTTAAATGACACGCAAACCCCACAACCGTTCAAGATAATGAACCGGTAGAAGATTTATATTTTTGCAAATATATTCCTACACATGTATTTTTGCACATGATGAAATTTTCTTGCATAAATTTTAATTTCCTCTCATTATTCTTTTCAATTTTTACCTCCTTCACATTTATGAACTCGACCCGTTCTCCCCTCTTCACGAAGCTAACAACTAAGCGCAATATTAGTGTTTCCAATGCTGTCAACGGAGTGTGTAGTGATATCATGACAGCGTCCTCTGTTGTTCATAAGAATTTTTAATGCTATTTATTGGCTTTCTCTCCATTCAAGAAATACAATATAATAGTTCAAATGTAAATTTCTAGTAAATGCCTCTGTATGTCTTCACGGAATTCTTGAAAATGAACCCGTTCTCGAAACTTTCGAAACAAAAGAGCAGCGGACAAAAATCGTTGAGCTTTACTTCCTATGTAACAGAGGAATTATTACCACGCAAAGAAGTTCCCGAAACATTTCTTGAAATCAAAGAATTCTTCATGAAAACCGTTTAAGAATAATAATGTCTAAGTTACAAGAATATGCAACCGCAACAAACAAATCCCGGTGTTGCAATCCGTAAACCACTTTAAATATGCCGCAATCCAGTTCGTTTCAAGGAGTGCAGGATTTCATTCTGATACTAGCCCGTTGCGTGCTCTCATGATTTATTTCAAGGAACATGAACAAACATCACAGTCCTTTTAACAGTAGCACTAATAATACAGTGAATTCGATGAGGAAACGTTCAATTTAGCTGAGAATGTCTCAACAAGCACTGCAACGTATTTACAATGACATTTGAAATATAATCCTTATTAAATCCTGCTGACGAAAGAATAATAGCTAGCAGATTATCAAAATTGAAGCAATTTTGCTTTGCATGCTCATTTTCACGACTTGCAGAAAATGACCACTTCAAATCGTACAAATTCATATTCGATGAAACGCATTTTTTCCTTAATAGTGAAGTTAATAAGCACAATTGCAGATTATGGACTTCTGAAAGTCTTCAAGCAATTTTTCATCATACACACACCCATGCTTGAGTAACAGTATCGTGTGGTATTCAAATTATGCAAACAGTATCTTGTCTTACTCAACTTTTTGCTAGCGTTACATTCGTTGTTTTAAAACGCAAATTTGATGTGTAAAATACATTAATTACAAATTTGATACATTAGTAAAGCAGCCCATAGACGGTCAATTTTATAGTCAATATAATTGGAAATAATGGATATTGACAATTTATTTGATCGTCTGGGGGCTCGATTGACGACCGTAAGTTAATTGACTTAGTAAGCAAAAAAAATTTCATCAATATATTGAGTCAATGATATTGACAATAAAATTGCTCGTCTATGAGCCGCTTAAGACTAATTATATTATGTGACCCATGACTATTACTTTTCAATGAATGTATGTAAAATTACTACAAGTTTTGTCTCTATGTATAGGATATCCCCCATAAATGAACTCACGCTCTGACTATCCATTACTCATCAAATTTGTTTTAATGTAGATTTTTAGTGACAGAGAAACAAGTCTGATGAGTTCTATAAAATAAAAGAACATTAGATTTATGAAAATTAAATGTCATGAAAGAAAACTTAGTTGCACCAGCAACAAAATATACTTGAGTATCCGTCGGTCAGAGTATATGAACATTTGTTTTTTGGGGAAAAACCTACATAATAATTATGAATATAACGATAACACGGACACAAAACCCTACATAATAATTATGATTATAACGATAACACGAACACAAAACCCTACATAATATATTCACACATTTAAATGTTCCCTGTACAGCAGGGAGGCTTATAATGAAGCAGAAGTTCATTCTTAAATCAGAGTAGAGGAGAGATGCTGCGCTTGGTAACTACTTCATTTATTGAAGGTCCACAAAAAACTAAGTGCATAATGCCAAAGTTGAGGTTTAGGCTCAAGGTTAGAATCTGAAGCAAAATATGAATAATTTGTGGTTCTTACGGTAAGCTAACCATAGAATCATGAGTATCATATATGCATAGATGAGACACAGACAATGCTGTAGTAACTCGAGTTCGCAACGAAAGTGGTTGCTTGTACGTGAACAAAAACAGATGCTTGGTAATTACTTCGCAGAAAATTGATCTACGCGTATCACTTCTTCGTGGTACATAACGATGGATCTTTGAAATTTATATCAAAAAAGAGGTTGTACATAGTAAAAGAAAAAATTTTCATTATGAAAAAAAAACTGCGAGAACTTAAAAAAAATTACTGCGAGAACTTAAAAATCTACATTTATCACAGCGTATAGGGAAATTTCATCACCCGTTCTATCCTGCATGTCAGTTAATGACATTACAGATATCAACTATGTAAAAAAAGCGACAAATTTACATGAAGTTTTCTGAGAATGTTTTTGCTCGTAACATGCGCATGCTCGAAAAAATCATTCAAAAATGCACAATGTAAACAAACTGACGCTATATTTGTATAAAATCAAAATGTTCCGGGTTCGCTAAATTAATAATAATAATCTCTAGTTTGTGTTTAATATGATTCGTAAATATTGCTGGCTTGAAAATAATAAATTTTTTCATTAAACTGTGAGAAACTTTACCGGTGATATTACGAAAGTACGTTAGAGGGCTGATAGAGGTCAATCAAAAATTGTATTTCTCTGTTCTATGCCACTAATTAATTAAAAAACTGGGAAGAGTCTTGAATTGATTGGAGACATTTTTAACCTCGTTAATGTCACCAGTATATGAAGGGTTTGGCCAAATCAATCAAACAGATGTCGAAACCCTTATTGATGGGGAGTCAAGTGCAAAATCTACCGAAAAGGACGGAAGATAACATAAAGCTTGACATTTCAAAAATTTTGTTAATCCACGAAAGGCGTGCCACTCTTGATGGTCGTGATGGCTTAAGTTTATTAAATCGGATTGAAAAAGTTTATTCAATCTGAGGCGTCAACATGGTGGTAGAAGGCTATTGATTTTGGCTGGGATTATCGGCGGAGCTTCATAAAAAGTACCAGACGGGGTAAAATTACTTCGAATGTATACAGAACTTTCCTACAGTAAAACTTTGAACCGTGGCTTAAGGTACAAAGGTTAACATTATGTCCGTGCAAGACAATGCCCCCTCGCATACAGCATATACAATTAGGGAGTACCTTTAAAAACTGGGGTTCTGTGGACTTCGAAAGAGCCTGTAAATTCCATAGTTTTAGACACGCAGAAAAACTGACGAGTATTCCGACACAGCGACTTAAGGCAAATAAACGTCAATTGAAGAACTACGATGAGTAGTGGGCCTTTCGTGGTGTATCTCGAGGAATGACTCAAGATGTGATTTTGAAATTAACATATTTCTCGGATCAAGGACTCGTTCAAATAAATTCTAAAATAGGAAAGGGTGTTTCATACTGCCATGCAGATGTTAATTTAAATTACAGTTGTTGTACACACATTAATTTTCCAATTTTTCATCTGTTTTGATTTATTTCTCAATATATGAACAAATAAGTTGGTTGTTTTCAGTTTCTTGAGTTTTAATAGCCTCACCAAAACTTGGCCCATTAAGACCTTCAGTTCTTTAGAAGTAGGCCATATGAATTCATTTTTACTAAGTGAATGCATATCAAAAGTGTCAAACTTCTTTAAAAATTTTATGCATATACATCCCATATATTTTGATATAACTGAGAAGTTATTTCGTTAATAATTCCGCAAACAGTATAGATAAGTAGAATTCTTTAATAAAAGATCTACACACCATCAAAAATTTACCCAACACTTTCGAAATGGATTAACCATTTTTGCCTAAAATATTTTCATCAGTACATATATTTTTGTTCATGAATCTCTGTTCATATGTGTAAAGTCGTAGTTCCGTTTGAATAACAAAACATAGCAACTTTATTAGCCCGATGATATAATGAAAATGGAATGATTTTTCTCATCACTGCTCAGATTTAAAATTTTATTAGTAGTACCTATTGTTTCAATATTTATTCGGAGTATAACTTCAAGAGGTTAGGTAAACTCTTACTTTCAGATGAAAATGACTCGGGAAGTGGTTTCATCATATATCAGGTAGATAACCTCGGAATGGGTTTTTTTATTTACCAGGTTTCTCTCAACACGATTCATAACAGAATCACGAGCGAATTTATCGCCCGTATTTGTGTGTCCGTTTTTCAGGCGCTTTTGCCCCAACTTGGATCAGCGACAAAAGTGCAGGAATTTTTCACATCGTAGCAGGAAGAGCGAGCGCTGAGCTCGTGAACAAATTCTAGCGTTGGTCGCATCTTTCACTTCAAATCTCGCATGCATAACGCGCTTCAATTTTGGGGGACGCCCGGAAACTTTCCTCAGATTTCTGGACACAAACACGGGCTTTGCGAAGTTATTATCGAATACTGTTTTTGAAGGGAAGTTTATGTACTGCATGTTTTCGCGCGAAGTTTGTAGTAAACTCAGTTCGAGCAAGTTTTCATCAGATCTTCCGATCGTAGATAGCAAGTTTGCTTATACTGCGAATTTGTTCGGAAACGCACTGGTCGGTACCATGTATCACCAAACATAGTACATGACTAATATCATGAATCAACAGTTGTAAAGTGAGGATAATTAACCAAAATGGAATTAAAATAAATTAAAAAAGGTCAAACAGAGCATTCTGATAATCATGTCTCTTTTAGTATCAAGGATGATTGTAAACGGGGATATTGTTGAATAAATAACTTCCAAAAGGACTATGATTCATGATTCTCAGCAGTGGCTTAGCATGGTATAAATGGGATAGAGGCTTATGGTAAAACACCTTTACGTAAATACATATAAGTCACTTGATTTGTGCTAATTCTTTGCTCGAGTGAGCAAATGGTAAGTTGTTGAAAAAAGTGCGTGTTACGCCTGCGTAAATTTGCCAAAAGTTTGTAAAGTACATACTAGGCCAAATAATCCTGTATTATTTGCCCACAGAGACAAGAAGTAGTATTATATTTTTGTTAATCCCTATGTTCTCAAAATCTACTAGCCTTTTTTATTCCGTAGTCAATAAGAGCATTGACTTAAATAAGAATTATTCATTTGGATTGTGAAAGTCGAGGGCTTTTTCATGATTTTTAAAAAATCCAAATGTTCCAACTTAAGAGTTTTCAGACCATCCCCTTATTTAACATACATTTCATTATTAAATCACTTGATTTTGATGCATCTCATCGTAGTGTACTTGCATGCCTATATTAAATCTCTGATAATCACAAACCAATGAGCGCTATCTAAGAAGCTGCGTGCATTACCCTCATGAGAAAAGATTTTTTGCACCTGGTAATCAATTTGCCACACACTTTGAGTAAACAAATATGATTAGAGACAGACAGTAATCTGAAAACCTTTATAATGCAGTTGACGAGCTGAAAAAAATGAATTACGCACAAGATAATTCCCTAGACCTTAACAGTTTAAGTGAGCACACTAGGGTACGTGATGAGAAAGAAGAAAAACCTGAATTAGTTGCCAACGTACGTAGGATGGGTCGCCTAAGTTGACTAACTTGTGCCCCGGAGCTGTGTGTTATTAGAAAAGTTGAGAAGTCCCTTGGTGGTAACTCGTTCTGAGCTCCAACTCGATCTACAGAATACCGGATTGTTTATTAGCATAGACACCGTCAGTCGATGTCTTTATCGAATATGTTTATACTTAAGATCACCAAAAAACTCTGTCGTCGAAACAGAAACATAATTCTCATCTATTAAATTTTCGGTAGATTATTGCAGATAGCCCTGTGCACTCCGAGATGCTGCTTTGTAGTCGGATAAAATCGCAGTTTAACTGCTCAGAAGATAAGCCATGTTGGGAGGAAAAAGGGAATGCTTACTCTCCCGAAAACATTACATTTACTTTTGAATTTGACAGTAACGCACTTATGACTCAGAGATACCTTTCTTCATTAGGAGCGAGGGAATGAACTCACGTATCTGCAAAGATGTTCTTAATTACTCGGGAAATTTGATTTTTTGGTAATAAGTGACGGAAATTGCGATGACTCTAAACATTCTTTTAAATGATTATTATTCTCTAGGCTCACGCCCTCATTCGATTATGCTGCAAGCTAAAAATGGTGAATTGAATTTGAGAATTTAAAGACTGATTTTGTTTTTGAATACTTCTACACGTCACTGCGTGTGCAGAATTAAAATAAAGTGTTATATTGCATTAGTGGTTGGATTTTTATTCAAAACCACAATTCTAGTGGTGGTAGATGTTATGAGCGAGCGTATGAACAAATTAGGATTCAAATTATCAAATCAGAACAAATTTCAATTCGAAAAATTAAAAAACCCAAATTGCGATGAGTACATATGTTTGAATTGATGATCGAAGTTTGGCTTTGAACAAGTTTAATTTTTCTGAAAACTTTGTTCAAGTTAGACCAAATCGAAACCGTTACTCATTAAGTTATATTAAATCGAATACTTCGCTAATTGAGTTGTTCCAAATCAAAACTTCACCCATTAAGTTGTACCGAATCATATTCTAAATAAATATCGAAGTGATTATTGTGATAAAAAATAGAAATATTTAATGGGAAGCATAATTAATGTAACAGAATATTCGAATTGTGCTTATCATGAATGATGAGTCAGATGGGGGCCATATTGTACCAGCTTAGAACCATATTTTAGCACTTTTAGATTATAATCAACATGCATGAAACTTCTGGGCAAGAAATTAAATAAAAAAAATTATTTGATCGAGTATCCTCATTTTCTTTAAAATTATTGTACACATGCTATCAAACATGCTGTATATTACAATAGTTATCTAGAGAAATTTTCTGTCAAAAAACTCTACGGTAGTTACACCAAATATTTAATTTACTTTTGTTTGTTAGCGTTGAGTAGTTCATGAAAAAATTGTACAAACTTAATAGCAAAGAATTTATATTATTTTATTCTTAAAAGTTAACAAATGGTGTTAACAATGAGCTTTTTTCCTCACTTTCTCTGACTTGTGAGTTCACCGTCCGGTTAGCAGGACCCGGAAATGTGTCACTCTTTAGACAAATATGAGGTAATGGAAGAAATACATATGTTGCTACCTTGATATTTTCCACTAGTTCTTATATAATACTCAATTGATCTAATACGACAATGATTATAAATAGTTTTTACTCATGCAAAGGTGATTTGCGAAAAAACCTACCGATGAACTTATTTTTCCTGTGTGATGGTTTGGTTTAAATTAGAAAACATGATCAAAGTACCCTAGTCATCTCAATACACACAAATGCAGCTGAAAAATCTCTTTTGACAGCTCATTTCCAATGAGTTCCAAGCAAAAAAAGTTATTATACTAATTCCACTCAATTAGTTAGAAATTCAGCCTCGCAATAAAAAATAATGCGTTGTAAGTGTGAAGAAACAACATGGAATTTTGAAAATCAAAATGGTATGCATTAAAATCATCCCAAAAAAAACATATTATTTCTGCCTACAGTAATGAGAAAGTATTTTTATATCAGACGTCGATTACAATGGCGTAGAGGTTCTACATTATTTTGAGAGGTTGGATGTTGTGTTGTCGACATTCTTCTGTTGCCATCCTCTCGACACCATTGCTCTAACGTCGGATATTTCAGTGCTCAAAGCTTTAACTTAAGGCCGAAGTACAACATTTCAAAAATCGACCAAAATGCTTGTTCGAAAACCGATTTAAATTTAATAAATTAATAAGAAATTTTAACAATGCTGAAACGCTTGTTTATTAACCTTCGTAATATTTTTCATACTCACATATTTTCTGAGTTAAATTATTTAAAACAAGACCGACCACTGGTTTGTAAACGAAAAATTTCATCTTTGAATGACAAGAATGGCAATAACGTAAAAATAACTTGTTCATGACTCAAGTTGTGTTTAATTTTGTGTTTATTGTGTGAAATAATCTTCAACCCAAAATTAGCATGTTTAGGGAAAGAGTATGTGTTGCTCACGCGGCTTCCTTATGCTAATTTTGGCTTGTAATTGGTTTTTGCGTTTTAACCAATCACTAGAAGTAAATTTTATTATATTAATCGAAGCGAGGTGAAAGATATATCCCCTGAGAGGTGAACTTTCTCAGCAAGAACTGAAAGTTTGATCTAATTTTATGCAAAAATATTCTACACTCTAAGTTGCCCGATAGAAATTTTCATGTTCATGACTCTATCGTTTTTCTGGCACCGTATATGGGGAACTGGGTGCAATTTTTGGAAAAGCTCATGTTGTTCTGTTCTCGAAGTACCTATTAGCTTTATTTTTAACTACAATCGAAGAAATTAAGTTTCATTCGCCATGAAGTATGCGCCTATGTTTACAGAATTGCACACATATAAAGTGTATGAGTTAAATCGCCTGAAATTTTGCTCACACGCGATTCACAAACGGATTCTAATTCGAGGATATGAAGAAATCGTGCGCAAAAAATTCCAGTGTCAACAAAAATCCAAAAATCATGTTTCCCATTAGAGCGACTTTAAGCGACCATTCGTGCAACATAATTTTAAATTCAAATCATTACTTTTGTTGTGCTTTTAGAGAATTCAATATCTTTTCCAATGCATTTTAAGAGGATGAAATTGGATACAATGCCTTTAAAACAACCTGACAATGATTTCATTAGAATTGAAGTTGTTTGTGGTATTATGGATTAAACCGGGCACCGTAAGGAAAAAGATTCCATAATTTATTATTAGCGTTTGACGTCCATTTGATTAACCTACTTAGTGTTAATATTATCTATAAGAGGTCAGAAAAGGTTCTCAATGTAATGTGAACCTATAATTAAAAGTGCAAATAAGCAACTCTATGATTAAAATGTACCTAGATTATCTCATCTTTTTTTATAATTAAAAGCGATTTCAACCCACGGTAAAAATCCCTAAAATCATGAGGAGGGATTTATAGCGCTCGACCTTTTTATAGTCATTTCGAAAAAAATTTGCTAAGTAATTTCGCTTCGGAATTACGTTTATTGATAGTCAATGAAATAACTGTGCTGGAAATGAAACAAATTATTAGTCAAGCAGTAATGAAATAATCTGTCTTGATAAATATGATCGAAACTGTAGTGTTTGTATACATGAGAAAATTGTTGAATCCGAAATTTTTTGCGCCGATATTTCGTTTCTAGCAAACTGTTGATGAAATTACTGTAATTTTTACAAGTTTTTTTTGGGGGAACTTTTAAATCCGTTCAGATAAACTCTAATACAGCACATGATATTCCACAGGATTGGTAAATCATACTACTCAATTAGAGAGCACCAGAATTTCCTCCTATATTTACCGGACGCATCTTTGATCAGTACCATTCCCAACTAATATGAAAATATGTTCTTAACCTAGTATTTGTGCTGTGACATACTCGCATGATACGACATACATTCTTTTGCTGCAGCAAAAGATACATAAAGATCTTTAACTTCACAGGTGCTCGACTGATGGAGAGACCCTTAAAATACCTCAAACACTTCCAGTTCACAAGCTTTGATATTCAGACGCTGCTCACTCGCTGGTCCTCCTCAGGAAAATTCTCACGACGAGACACGTACATTCCTTGTATGAAATGCGAGTTTAATGCGTTGGAAAATTGAAAATCAATGACGCGGGAACATGGTCTGAAATTTGCAGCGAAGTAGCGAGCTTGACGGCGCTTCTCTGCCTTTCTGGAGCAGTGAAGTCGAAAGGAAAATTCCACGAATCTTGGATAAAAAGAGAGAGTTTTTGAGCGATCGTCGTCATCGCATTGAACTCGTGATGGTGCATCTTGTATTGTTAATGACGGACTTACATACAAACAGGGAAAAATACGTAACGGGCTGATGTGCTAACCTTCAAAGTACAATTTGAATCACATCTAACGAGTGTTTATGATTTGTATATTTAAAGTTGGAAGGCTTAATGCATGTTCATATAATGCGTGCTCTGTATGCTCAATGTTTGTAAGTTAAATAAAGGTAGATAGGATTTACGTACGTAAAATGAATGAGTGTATCTTGCCTGCATGTTTAGTGATTAAATTTTCAAGAATTCAGAGTTCAATGCAAGTTTTGTTCATGAATCACGGAAAATTTTCTTGTCGTGGGTATTTTTAAGAGAATGTGGCACAGTTATGCTTGTTTTTAAACACACGAGAAACGGCAATTTTGAGCCAAGTGTTTTGCCATTTCATCCTTTAAAGAAGAAAAGTTTATACGATGACTATACTTCCATTCTTTGAAGTTGATATAAAATGATCATTTGAATGACTGTACTTCTGAGAACGATTTTTAATGATCGAAAAATTCTCTCAAACCATAGCTGAAATTCCTGAAGAGAAGTAAATGGTGGGAATATATAAAAAACGAATCATACCTCTCTAATGATCGTGTGCCGTGCCGCGGCAAAATCGGTTTCGATCACTTTCAAATTCAAAATTATACGAATACAGGACAGAAATTCTTGATACGTTCAAACCCTTATCTGATGATTTATTATGTTTAATCACGAGCCCTTTAATCTAAGTTACAAGATTCAATTTCATTTTTCACCGAACGTAGAATTTTCCCATTTGGAGCATCAAGTCAAGTGTACTGATTTAAATTAGTTAAACGGTGTTCTGCAAGATCAGATTTGATTTAACGGAACGTCAAGTATAGTAATTAATGATATGTAGTTTTTGTTTGGCATTCTCTGAACTGTATTCCTGTGATTTAATAAGTGCTCTGTTTCAAAGAAAATATGGGCTACCTTTGATCTTACAACGTCTTTCATATCTTTGCTGAGACGCGCTTAGATTCTGCACAAGTAAACATGAAACTGAATCGGATGTTGAGGTGTAATTTACATATGTTATTTTGCAGTTAAATTCTGAAATATTCAATTCTATTTTGAAATGTTTAAACAAAGCAATGCTTTGGTATGAATCTTTAAGTTCTGCGGCCAACCTGTGCAATGTTCAAACAAAGCAAACAAGAATTAAAGTTCGTTGCACCTGCAGGTATTACTGACTACATATTTCCTAACACAAAATGCAATCGAGTCAGATTAGAACAGATTTCTCAAGGCACTATGAATCCTTTCCATTTGATGTAATGACATCACAAAATGAACTCAATTTAAAAATTACTCTGCAGTGTTTCGAGCATTTTTGAAATTTTCTTCTCGATTTGTTAGATAATGTGTTTCTGAAGTGTGTACTTGGAAGTGAAGATTAAGCAACTTCCTTGAATGTTTTTGGCATTTCTGGTGAGAATTAGAAAGAAGTCTGAATGATTTTAGTTGAGGTTCTTCCTCGAGCGAGAAAACTTTACAAATATTTTACCTGACGTCACTCGTGAAGAATCCACGGAGGAATTAAGAAAACAAACCGGAATTTCTAAGAACTGTCCAATCTATTTCGTTAATGATCTGTTTGAAAGAAATATGAGCAGGAAGAAAAATTATGCCGTGAAAAACACTGGATAGAATCTGACGGGCCTTTTTGACCTCGACGAGGACTCTGAGGAGCGTGTAATTGACCGACATCTAATTATATTCTCCATGAAGAAAGGCCGGAGTGAATAGCGGCCGGATAATTCTTTACCTACACAAAAGTATCTTGTTTGGCACGAGCTAAAGAAGCTTACCTAATTCTTAGAAATTTTCCTCGTAACTGCCCTGTTAGAATGAACTTCCTCCAGCGTTGCTGGGCAAGAATATCAAGTACATGCTGAATATTATGTAACATTAGTTTGTGAGGGAAGGCGACTAGAGAAGAATATTTCAGTTGAAGTAAGTGGTGGATATTTGACAGGAACGTGGTTAAATGAATGTGAGGGTAAATACTACAGCATGCACAAGTTCAATACGATGAGTGTTTAAAATCATTCTTTATGAGCAAATGGTTGGTTGCTATCTAAAATTGTTTCCAAATATTAGGAAAAGAAACTCATGTGTACGGAGTTGGAAGTTTAGTTTTCGTACAATAATTCATCCCTTAAAATTCTGTAACTTTATCCAATTTAATAATTAATCCAAATGCATTCGGAATAGTGGATGTTGTTCTAAATCATCGGGGTGAAAAAAATCATTGCATCACAAAATTTAAGGCAAGGTTACAGTAATTTTTTATATTTTCTTCAAACTCATTTGGTATGTAGGGAAATGTTTGCTTCAACACACATGACTTGTGTCCCACACAAAAAATCTAGAGCTGCGTATCCTTGTAAATACATAGCTTCATGTAGAGTCATGGTCAGCAGCTGTGTTTGAAAGTCCTAGGGCACCAGTTTCTTTAACCATTTCTTGCTTAAAATAACTGAAAACAATGAATGTCAACATGAAAACTCAAGTAATGTACAGGATTGCTCATGGTTTTATTAACTAGACACGTTCGAAGTATATTCTTTCTGTAAGAACTTTTTTCCAAAGTTTACACAAACCTTAAGACCTAGAATAGTGAAGACGTTTGTGATGACTATGTGGAGCTGTCCGCTTCACATTCCATGTTAATCACTAAAGCCAGTCAAAATTTTCAAATGGGATCGTAAACGTGTCTTTGTTTACTGTATCCAATGTCGCTACAGCACTCATATTTCCAGAAGTTTCGAGGATAGATATCGACCTAACTTCACTTCAATTAAGTACTGGCATTTCTTGCAGCTTAGTTTCGTTTCCGTGATCTTCCATACTCTCATATTTTGTCTTATTTCTCTTTGATAAATAAAAAATATTTATTCAAAACAAAAACAATCTCAAACTTGAAAATGCAAGATATTTTGAGCGCTGTTCCTGCTTCGAATCTCAGCGAATCTCTCTGTTAACTTCTGACTAGTTGGCGGATGAATTATTTTTGCAGCGTGTTATATTTAGTTGGCAGATAAAATGAAAAACTCGAAGTAAGCGGAAGAAATCTCCTCTTGAAGTTCTGCTTCCATTAGACATTTTCTTCAAGAACCTGATCTAGTAACTGTTACTAAGCATGAGGAATATTAGTTTCAGAGAAATCTAAAACATTTCTCTGCGTAAAATTGATCTAATTAAGCAGTCATGTTTCTGAACTGTTGCTTGGAGGCTTTTTTCGTGCTAGAAGTTATGCTTAAAATTTTCAGGCCTGACGTCAAACCGCGAAGTAATAAAATAAATATGCAGTTTACTATTGAGATTGAGTCTCTGTAGCCGGATAATTTATTGGATTCTTTCCTATGATATGAGATGCAAAAATCAAAGCGATAAAAATAATTTGTTTATATTTGGAATCGATGGAATTTTATTTGTCACCCCGAGAGAAATCGAATGGAAAAAATAGGAAACATGTGTTTTGTTGTTACATAAAAGATCGCACACGTGCCTAGCAAACCTATTTCCCAGCACTGCCTTTTATTTAAAACATTGAATCAAGTGAAATCCATGACAAAGATTCCATGTACATTATCAAGCATTGTATGCCCGAGGTCACAGGCACTGACGACAGGTTTCCAATTTTCTTCTTACATGTACTAAAGGTCTCAGGTACTGAAGGCATGTCTGACTGGTTCTTATCTTTTGTTAAAATCGAACTGCAGCAAAGTACTGCTTTGCGGTCAGCCAGAATAACTGGAAACACGGAAATTTCTTCTTATCGAATCTTTGCTTGCACACACAAACAACCATTCTGAAATTAAAGAGACATGTGATGGTGGGGCGAGTTTGTTATTCGGAGACCACGTGTTGACCTAAAAAGCTGGAGAAACAAAGGACTTTCCTTTTGGATTTACGCAAAGTTCTGCGTACAAAACCGCAAGCGCTGCTTGTTATTGGTAGACGATTGGGAAAAACATTTCCGCAGTTTCCTAGTTTCATCGTACGTGAACGCTATCACAGTACAAGAAAATATAATAGATGAGCTGGATATTCATTAGCCGTAAAATTAGAGGGTGATTCTTCAGCAGAATTAATTGTGACGTTGAACAATCATTCAAAGCGATCACGACAGATGGACCAGACTTTTAAGGCTCGCTGACAAGAGGGATAATGAGATGAGGGGAGGATTGTTAGGGGGTATAAAACTGTAAAAAGAGATGAAAAGATGGGAAAAGTAAGTTTTAACGGTTGGAGAAAAGAGTTTTAGAAGGAGGTGAGAATGAATTGAGCAGCGAGGAAAGATATCTTCCATTTTCTCGACCAGTCCAACGTTGCATATGTTAGGTGTAAAGTATTGCTCAATTTAAGATTTTCCGCAACTGGAACATTATTCGCTTACGATACCATCCAACCGCGAGTATTGAAATGAAAGCAACGTTTGTACAGATCGCTTGCCACACCACGACAGATTATTATGCAACTAATACGTTTGTTATTACGTGGTTAATACTGTGGTTATTAGTATGTTGCAATGAAATAATTAATACGTTTGTTATTAAGTAACTAGCACTTTTTTTATTAAGTAATTAATACGTTTGTTATTAAGTAATTAAGACTTTTGTTAGCAAATAATTAATACGTGTGTTATTAATCTGAAAATGAGTGCATTCGCAAATGAAAAGGTTTAGCGTCGCTGTAAGCATTTCTATTTCTTCAAATTTCGATAATACTATCCTTGATTTGAAATTTTTTTCGTTAATCTTGGTAACATCACATTTCCTAGGTGTGTAATTCAGAGCATCAACCCATTCAGGCAATGGGAAATTGTATACTACCCTCTTTTTATCGCTCAGCATATTTCATCATTAGCATAGTAATACACACTCCACTTATTTTTTCGCACATTTATTTTCATATGCTGCCTAGCATATGAAAATCCCTTCCTGCATGTATCGGTATTTATTTGCCTAAGCAAGTTTTTAATTCATTTTAGTAATTTGTCTACAAATTTATTTTACCCACATGTAAGGGCATGAATGGCTCAGCGCGTAAACTTATTTCAGGTATTTCTTGATACAAGCGGATTATTACAATTACGCTCCTCCTACTTTTTCGCGGAAAATTCCTTCTTACCATAGAAGTATTAATGAAAAGATAACTCTTTGAGCTAGCATATTCCGGGTATTTCTTTACATAGAGGGGTTAATGACACATTTTCAAAATAAATTTTCCTTGCAAAAAGGTATCATCCTACATGTTGACCTACAAATCTGCAGAAACATAGGACTTTCCTTTTGGATTTACTCAGAATTCAACGTACAAAACTGCTAGCGCTGCTTAGTATTGATAGAATAAATGTATTCCACCATATTAATGATATTTCCTCCCACAGATTCGTTCACAACACACATTTTACTTGCCGTTGCGAGTTGGACTCGCTTAGAGCGCTCGGTGACAAAAGTTCCTAACTACCTAATTAGGCTCGTGCAAAATTATGTGCGCAAAGTGTTGCAGAATTTGAATGCGAACATTTGAATGTCAAATGCGAACCCAATACGGACATAATTTTCCCCGGACACTCAGTGAATTTTCGCTGCAGAAATTCAAACTTGTTTCTTTTGAAGTCAATTTTTATTTTCAGCTCGGTGCTACTTGAAATTAACTCCCCTCATGCTGACATGCAAGGGGAAATATTTATTGCTGTTAAATAACACTCATATAAACTTTCCGCATTTTGCTTTGTGCAGTAAAATACTTATTTTTCTCAAAATATATTCATACAAATTCTCCTCATTCTGCTCTGTATGGTAAAATGTTTAGTATCGTTGAATAGTAATAATAATTAAATTACCCTTAGGAAACTTTGCGTATGATGGAGAGGGCACACTTTGGGCATTTTTTCCATAACACATAATTGGAGAAGGAAAAAATATTCCTTCTAATAACAGCATTACCAAATAAAATTCACCCTCACAAAGAATCATTTTGCAGCTTCCAACCACTTTTTTTACGTTGCTTTCTTCACAAATGGTGAGCTTTTTACGCATCATAATTTAAATACTAGAACTAACTAAACTTTTGCACAGGGTAGCAGCACCTTGTTACCGAACCTGGAAATACCTGATAAATAGTGCTAGAAGATCGCAGATTTAACGAATGAAAACTTGGCGGAAATTTTTCATGGACATTCCAGGTCAAACGCTAAACATCGGTCACGTGACGTTTCGAAAGTTGTTCTGCACAAAAGTTTTTCTGAAACGAGGCTAAAATAACGAGGCCATCTGTTCAATACGCTCCCGTTTTGCGAGTCCAATTGATAATTATAGTATTCGTAGTGTCGAATGCTCAGTGACAGATGCATTATAAGCATTTGAGAAATTGATCAATTTCATAACAAAATATTATTAGTAACCGATGATAGGACATCGGTCTGACTTTCTTCTTGTAAAATTCGACTCCTTAGTCACTACCTCGGAGCTCGTAGCGTCGTGCCGCATATGCTTGCAGCCCCGCACTACAGGTGAACATCGAAATGATTAATTGTGAAGTACAATGAGATGAGGGGAGAATTGTTAGGGGGTATAAAACTGTAAAAAGAGATGAAAAGATGGGAAAAGTAGGTTTTAACGGTTGGGGAAAAGAGTTTTAGAACGAGGTGAGAATGAGTTGAACAGCGAGGAAAGATATTTTCATTTTCTCGACCAGTCTAACCTTGCATATGTTAGGTGTAAAGGATATTTCAATTTAAGATTATCCGTAAATTTATCTGTTTTATCTGTGTTTATAATACTACGTGAAATAGTGTATTGTGTTGTAGTTGATGTTCTTGTTGCTTTATTTATCTTCTGCGCTAGTCATGCTTGGTTTCTAATAAGAATGGTTTCCGTTTGTCTGCCTAACAGGCCACATCGATACGACTACGCCTTAACCCATGTGGCAATTCAGAACCGTTCTAGTGTAGTTTTTGTACTAGCCTGACTTTCTGAGTCTTGTTGCTATTAACTTTTATCCTAAAACAACCCATTTGTATGCTTTGAGGGGACCGTACATCTTTTACACTTTTTTATTTATTTATGAATCAATGCTTATCAACTTTGACGGACTGATAAAACGTGTGAAAAAACTAGGAGTCATCCTGAGTAAATTTTTTTATTTGCTTCATAGAAAATGAGTTACGCAAAAGAAAACGAAATATAGGCAAACGGCAAACATTACTCTTACTACAAATATTAACTTATTGACATGAAACAAGCGCCATTTGAAAGAAAAAAACTTGGACCGTAGTCGTATGTTTGGAATGTTTGAAACTCGTTTTGGTTTTGGCGATATTTCAAATGAAAAAGCCATTTTTGACAAATTGTTAAAAATCTCGATTTTTTTCACTTCTACGGCCTCCCGTTTTTAACCTAATTAAAAAATCTCAAATTCCTGCCTCGGGGCTGTCACCCTATTATTTTTCTTTAAACAAATATCTCGACTCTCTACACTAAAAATTGTAGGAGGAGTAGCCTTTCACATGAGGAAAGTTTCAGGTTTTCCACAATAGCGAAAAAACAAAACGACATTTTCACAATAAAACACTTCGCTTGTTGTAAAAAAAATTTAGTTGTTGTTGTTTTGTGTTCATGATTGAAAAAGTTTTAGAGTATTTGTTATTCAACAAGTAAAAATGTTTTGTTCAAATAAAAATTTTTTACAACATAAACCAAAAACAGCCCTCATTTCCAGTCAACTCCCCAGAGTGAGCGTTCTATTGCGTGCGCGAATGTAAAATTAATTGTGGACGTTCATCACATGTATAGCTTCATTTGAAAACAAACCATTTTTTTAAAACATTTTCCCAATAAAGATGTACGGTGTCCTTAATATGCTGTAGTCCTCCTTTGCCTTAATTCATCGTTTTTTTCTATGTTATTCAAATGTAAACGTGTTGTCCGAATAAACGTCATTTAAACAGTTGAATAAAACAGTAGGACATCATCAGTTTTCTTTCACCTGCCACCTAACCTATGCCGATCCTGCATGCCCTGACAACCAATTATTATTAGACAATTAAACTTTTTCCAGGCTGGGAATATATTTGCCCATGAAAAGAAACACAGGGATTTCAGGGCGGCAGCGGTTAAAGAATTTCTTGAAAACTGTATGACCTTCGCAGGAATTGGATAATTCAGTTCAAAAGCCTTTACAAAATTTGGAGTTCGTATCTACAATGTTGCTCTAGCAACCTTTCGTCAGGTACTCTGGGTGCATGCCTACTTTCATGGTGCATACTTGAATGCATTTATCTTGTGCACATGCACGCATTTAAGTTGTGTACTTGTATGTATTCGTGTCGTGTACTTGCATGTATTCATGATATATACATGCACGCATTCTAGTTGTGTACTTGCGTGAATTCATGATATGTACATGCAGGAATTCATGTGGTGTGGCTTCGCGCATATATGTGGTTTTCAGGGTATGTAGTCGCCGACTTACAACCAACGCGACTTACGACGATTCAACTTGCAGATCAAATAATAATAATAATAATAATAGTAATACTAATAAATAAAAGCAGTGAATGATAATTATAATACGAAATAATAATAATTATAAATTAGTCAACCAATGAATTGCTTTTGTGTTTGCGTACCATGAAAAGGTAAACTAAATAAAAATTGAAAATGCTATAAAGAAGGGTAAAAATATTACAAAATTGGTTAACTGAAGAAACAATACAATTGTCATACATGGACAACCTGACTCAAGTTCGAGCCGTCTCCCGATCTCTCGGTCTGAATCCAATGCGGTCGAAGTGGGTGACTACCATAACTTACGTGCGTTCACGTTGTGTGCATACACGCGTTCACGTTGTGTGCACGCACGCATTCAATTTGTTTACATGCACGCATTCACGTTGTGTGCATGCACGCTTTCATGTTGTGTACATGCAAGCATTCAAGTTGCTTACAAGCAAGCATTCATGTTGCGTGCATGAACGGATTCGTGTTGTGTACTTGGTGCATGGTATGTACATGCACTTACTTGTATTCATCATCATGCTGCATTCTTGCATGCATTAATGATGTGTGCAGTGCATGCACGTATTCACGTTGTGTACATACATGAGTTTATTTTTTTTTAAGCAAACACTTCTTCTGTCGAAAAAAATACATAATGCCCTAAAGCGTAAATCCTTTGCTCTTTGTGTGAAGAGAGTAGTTCACTCATCTAATTTAAAAGAACAACTTTGTAGATTTGTGTGGAATACTGAAATATGGTTCATATGGCATTACTAACTCATAACTCACCGCTGTAAAAACATTTCAAAAGTCATCAGCCTGACTGATATTCGGTGAACTGGGAGTACCTGGGTGATTGGAATATTATAATTTGTGCGTGTGATGATATCTCCTCAAAAGAAATAGATCAATTAACATGTTGATGATATCTCCTCATAAGAAATGGATCAATTAACAGATCGTTGGAGCATTTTAGAAACGAGGTTTTTTGCTTTTGACGTAAACGTAAATAAACGTCAATTTATCATTAAAAATCGTTCAACGCGAGAGGAAATCTTAATAAATCGTTCAGCGTTGATGCTGGCGTGAGCGTTTGAAATAGGGAAATCGATATTGAAGTTTGAATTTCATTGTAGTTTTTACTGGATGGAATGATTAGAAAAAATAAAGTGTATTCTACATGAGAAGTTGATTTGGGTAGAGAATATTACGATATTCTTCAAAAAAATACTCCACGACACCTGGAAACCACAGGGGACAGGGACTGCTAGCCCTAGCAAGTAACTGAATACAGTGATTGCCTCGAGCAACTCCAGGCTGCGCCGAGACGGGGCACACAGCAATGACGTCATACTCCTGGTCATAACAGTGGTGCCAGTTTTAGAGGCATCGAATGGAAGTAAATGAATTGTTTTGAGCAATTTTCATCAGAGCTTTTGTGGCATTGCACATGAGTGATTAAAAATTACGTCGTGTAATTATATAAGTGTAATCCTAATTCAAACTTTTTTGTATATTTATTATTTATTTTTATTTCTTATTTATTTTATTGATTTGTTAATTTTTTGCGACAGTCAATCCTGCATTTTCAAAAAGGCTGCGAGCCTAAAATGCAGAATTGATTGCTTGACCTGGTATATTGAAGGAGGAAATCGCAGTGGGAGCAATGCAGCGATTTAAAGATCAGGGCTGTAGCCCTCTCATATTTCTGTGATAGCTTCTAATTGTTAGTGTTGCTTCGTCGGTCTGTTGAACTTCGCTAAGATGTTGTTAAATGTGACAGCTTTGCACGACCTCGTGTTATCTAGGCAAAAGAGTGAAAGGATAGTGATGTGAAGAAGCCCATCCATATGTAACTCATGTGCTTAATTAAGTCTTAAATTGAGCACCGTAACCGATCGCTATTGCGAGAAACCATAAGAAAGTTCTCCGCTGTTTCACAATAACTATATAAAAACAAGCATTGTATTAAGTTTCTATTTTGAATTATGGGAAAATATATTTTCTACTTTTTCCTGTCACACAATGCGAATTCGAACATATGTAAATCTCCCCACGGCTCAAATATAATCGAAAGAAACATTTTTCTAGTCTACTTTGGCCCAAGAATTCATCCATGCTCAGATGCCCGTGCAGAATGGCTGCTTAAAACGAAATTTGCCGCGAGAAGAGAGCATAATAAAATTTTTAATGGTCTTACCGCTGGTGCAGAAAATATGATCCTGAATCTGGAAAGGATCTGGAAAGGCCTGATGCAATAAGTGGAGTGTATTTTGAATTTGACTTAAGCTAGGGCAGCGGTTCATGACATCGTAAACTGTTCATAGCCCAATAAAAGCTCGACAATTGCCTTGACCGTCGCATTTTCGAGACTGTTTGCTTTTATTGTAATTGTTTAATGTCTGCCACTAAATAATAGCGAGGGAGCGCTGCCTCATGACAATCATGATTGAAATCGTCATTTTATTCGAGCCCCTTGGAATGTTCCGTACTTTCGAACGATGTGATCGTTTTGAAAGTCATCATAATGATGAATGGTTTTAATGGTGGTAACATTTTAATATCGAGTGCAATATACTGCGCATGCGTAAAAGAGTCTAGTGTTTGTATGCACATAAAACGGTCCGTGAATGAAAAACCAGTGAAATAATTTTTATTGTTTCGTTATTAAAATTTTGTTTGTCGTGATATACATAAAAGCATCCGTGGAACTTGATATTGTAGTTATGTTCACTATGAAAATGTTGTTTTTGTGTTGCATGGAATCAAGTTTATTTTTGATAACTTGAATCACTCATGATTCAATTCCCCTTTTAAACAGCATTCTACATAGTTTTTAATGTTTTTTCCTCTCGTTTGTTCTGATGACAGGCAATTTCGTCCATAAAATTGAGCTTTTAATTGTCATTTTTTTCTCGTCATTGTCAGATTAAGCTGTTCTTCTTCAGTAAGCTTACGTATCGTGATTATAGACGACTATTTACTTTCATATAGGATGTCAGTGAAGTTCTCGCGCCAACACTTCAGCGTATTGTCTACTTCATTAGTTAGCTTGTTCATCCCATAAGACATGTTGCATCATTTACTCAATTCAAATGTTCAGTTTTTTTTTTTTACCTTTCACATTCAGGTAGAAAACTTCCCGTCATTCCGCAAGGTTAAACAGTATATTCTGTCCCAATTTTGAGATACTGAACTATTTCTTTGTGCAGTTAGCTTAGCAATTCCATCGCTTCGAAAAGCCCACTTACGCGCGGCGATGCTCCAGTTTCTTCACATAAAAGCCTCGGCTCCGAGTTTCTATAAGCCTCGACTATCAGATTTGACGAGGGCGGTTTTAGTGTCATTCAATATTGAGGCCCGGGATTGGTTTGTGTAAGTTCTGGGAAAACGCAGATCTCAGGTCTGATACATGCGCGGCTCAGAGAAGGCGCTGACCTACGAGCGGCACCTGATAGACAGGAAATAGCGGCAAGTGCAGGGAACGACGGGAACAGCTGTGTGCAGCGGGGCACAATCTCAAACTACGTGGAAGGAAAATAAACACGAAACGTAGCGGATAACAAGGGAAAAGAGAAATAAACACGGGAACGTAGCGGATAACAAGGGAAAAGAGAAATAAACACGGGAACGTAGCGGATAACAAGGGAAAAGAGAAATAAACACGAAACGTAGCGGATAACAAGGGAAAAGAGAAATAAACACGGGAACGTAGCGGATAACAAGGGAAAAGAGAAATAAACACGGGAACGTAGCGGATAACAAGGGAAAAGAGAAATAAACACGGGAACGTAGCGGATAACAAGGGAAAAGAGAAATAAACACGGGAACGTAGCGGATAACAAGGGAAAAGAGAAATAAACACGGGAACGTAGCGGATAACAAGGGAAAAGAGAAATAAACACGAAACGTAGCGGATAACAAGGGAAAAGAGAAATAAACACGGGAACGTAGCGGATAACAAGGGAAAAGAGAAACAGACTCGGGAAAATAACAACGAGCAATGGGAAAGGGAAATGAACACGGGAAAATAACAACTAACGAGGGGAAAGGGAAATAAACACGGGAAAATAACAACTAACGAGGGGAAAGGGAAATAAACACGGGAAAATAACAACTAACTGGTGGAAAAGGGAAATAAACTCGGGAAAATAACAACGAACAAGGGGAAAGGGAAATAAGCTTGGGAAATTACCAATGAACGAGTGGAAAGAGAAACAAACAATGGAAATTAACAATCATTAAGAGAAAGGGAAATGCACCCGTGAAAGTAGCAACTTTCGAGGGGAACGAGAAATAAACACGGGAAAATAGCGGAAAACCAAATGAAAGGGAAATAAACACTTGCAAATAGCAATGAACAAGGGGAAAGAGTAATAAACAGAAGACAAAAATAAGTATCTGGAAAGAATCATCAACAACAGGAGAGATCAATGCACAACGAATAATAAAAATGAATTGAGTGATAAAAACTATAACCACAGGAAAGAGTAATAGTAGCTTGAAAGGACAATACACTGGGAAGAGAAGTAATTAACAACAAGAAACAACACGGATACGAAGACGATCAAGAGCAGCCTGAAAAAGCAATGAAAAACAAGGACAAGCAATAAATTAAAGTAAAAAACAGGGGAAAATAGTCGCACCTGATATCAGAAGGATGGCATAAATTAGCCCTTGATCATGTCTGTTGTGTCACCGCAACATAACAGTTGTGTCATATTTTCAGTTGTGTCACCTTCGTCATGTCGTCAGTTGTGTCACCGCAACATAACAGTTGTGTCGCCTTCGTCATGTCGTCGGTTGTGTCACCCCAACATAACAGTTGTATCACGTTTTCAGTTGTGTCACCTTCGCCATGTCGTCAGTTGTGTCACCCCAACATAACAGTTGTGCCACATTTTCAGTTGTGTCACCTTCGTCATGTCGTCAGTTGGGTCATCCCAACATAACAGTTGTGTCACATTTTCAGTTGTGTCACCTTCGTTCTGTCGTCAGTTGTGTCACAACAACATAACAGTTGTGCCACGTTTTCAGTTGTGTCACCTTCGTCATGTCGTCAGTTGTGTCACAACAATATAGCAGTTGTGTCACATTTTCAGTTTTGTCACCTTCGTCATGTCGTCAGTTGTGTCACTACAACATAACAATTGAGTCACATTTTCAGTTGTGTCACCTCCATCATGTTGTCAGTTGTGTCACCGCAACATAACAGTTGTGTCACATTTTCAGTTGAGTCACAGTCGTCATGTCGTCAGTTGTGTCACCACAACATAACATTTGTGTGACATTTCCAGTTGTGTCACCTTCGTCATGTCGTCAGTTGTGTCACCACATCATAACAGTTGTGCCACACTTTCAGTTGTGTCACCTTCGTCATGTCGTCAGTTGTGTCACCCCAACATAACAGTTGTGCCACATTTTCAGCTGTATCACCTTCGTCTTGTCGTCAGTTGTGTCACCGCAACATTACAGTTGTGTCACATTTTCAGTTGTGTCACCTTTGTCATGTCGTCAGTTGTGTCACCCCAACATAACAGTTGTGCCACATTTTCAGCTGTATCACCTTCGTCTTGTCGTCAGTTGTGTCACCGCAACATTACAGTTGTGTCACATTTTCAGTTGTGTCACCTTGGTTATGTCGGCAGTTGTGTCACCGCAACATCACAGTTGTGTCACATTTTCAGTTGTGTCACCTTGGTCATGTCGTCAGTTGTGTCACCACAACATCACAGTTGTGTCACATTTTCAGTTGTGTCACCTTGGTCATGTCGTCAGTTGTGTCACCACAACATAACAGTTGTGTCACCGCAACATTACAGTTGTGTCACATTTTCAGTTGTGGCACCTTGGTTATGTCGTCAGTTGTGTCACCGCAACATCACAGTTGTGTCACATTTTCAGTTGTGTCACCTTGGTCATGTCGTCAGTTGTGTCACCACAACATAACAGTTGTGTCACCATAAAACAAACCTCTGGCAGTTTTTATTGCAACCCACGGTCCCCTCAGGGATGATCTTCGTACCTGCAGTTCTGAGCGGCGCCCACAAATGTTAGAGACGGAATGAATTTTTTTTAGAACTTTCTTGATGAACGGCTAATTATGAAAAAATTGAATGATATTTTTGCGGAAAGCAGTAGTGCCATTGCTGAAAATTTAGTTAAAACTTGTGACACTTGACGTACGTTAGCGATGCAGTTACGAACGTCGTATTTCTCGGATTAAATCAGATTTTATTTCAATTTACTTTGGATGTTTTTTCTTGTTTCTGTATAATAGTTTAATATTAAATACTTATAGATGATGTATTGAGGAATAATTTAAGGCGGAAAAATTTCCCTTGCATAAGTTAAGTGGGCCGCTCGCAAAAATTGGTACAAGTACGATGCAATTTGCATACCATGTGACAAAATACAGTGCTATTTTTATGCCAACTTTGGTATGTATATCGAAAAACACTTCATGACTAAGTATTCTCTGTTTTGACTGTAACCTCAGGAAGAAGTCATCGAGGGAGTTTTGTATCAACAGATCTTTTGCCATTATTGGGAGCATTAAATTTTAATGCAAACAATACAATTCAATCTGAGCTTCTGAAACAACCATCATATTTTAAGAACGATGCATGTTGCAGTTGTGTTTTTCAGAAAATATAAAAAAATGACGTTAATTAGTCACTGCATATGTCTTTCTTCCGTCCAATTCATGTACAGTGTGCTTGAACATATATTTTTCCTGTTTTTAAATTCATTAATTCTTACAAATCACCTCTCATACACCAAGAACGGCCTCTGACAACTACAGGCACACCGATTAGCTGTGAGCAATATAATCCAGTAACACCCATTATGCTCGTCTGCCGAAACGTCGACTCTCATCATTTGTCACCCTATCTAACCTTTTGTTCGAAAGGAGCTTGTATCGCATCCAACGATCAATGCACCCTGCTGCTTCAGTAGGTATCTGCCGTTATATGTTATTAAAGTGGTCCGGGAACGACAGCCTTTGTCATGTATACAATACTGGACATCATAAAGTTGTTGGAATAGTAACAGAGAGGAATAGTAACAGAGAAGAATTGTAACAGATAAGAATTGTAACAGAGAAGAATTGTAACAGAGAGGAATAGTAACAGAGAGGAATAGTAACAGAGAGGAATAGTAACAGAGAAGAATTGTAACAGAGAAGAATTGTAACAGAGAAGAATTGTAACAGAGAGGAATAGTAACAGAGAGGAATAGTAACAGAGAGGAATAGTAACAGAGAAGAATTGTAACAGAGAAGAATTGTAACAGAGAAGAATTGTAACAGAGAGAATAGTAACAGAGAGGAATAGTAACAGAGAGGAATAGTAACATGAGAGGAATAGTAACAGAGAGGAATAGTAACAGAGAGGAATAGTAACAGAGAAGGATTGTAACAGAGAAGAAGTGTAACAGAGAGGAATAGTAACAGAGAAGGATTGTAACAGAGAAGAAGTGTAACAGAGAGAATAGCAACAGAGAGGAATAGTAACAGAGAGGAATAGCAACAGAGAGGAATAGTAACAGAGAGGAATAGTAACAGAGAAGAATTGTAACAGAGAGGAATAGTAACAGAGAGAAGAATTGTAACAGAGAGAATAGTAACAGAGAGGAATAGTAACAGAGAGGAATAGTAACAGAAAGGAATAGTAACAGAGAGGAATAGTAACAGAGAGGAATAGTAACAGAGAAGGATTGTAACAGAGAAGAAGTGTAACAGAGAGAATAGCAACAGAGAGGAATAGTAACAGAGAGGAATAGTAAAGAGAGAATAGTAACTTCGCTCATTGTAAAATTAATTTATAGTAGTAACACACACACACTGACATCAAACTTGGCTCATTGCAAATTTGGTAAGAAATAGTAACACTCACTCACTAACAGACATCAAACTTCGCTCATTCAAAATTTGTCAAAAATAGTAACACTTACTGACAGGCGTCAAGTCTTAGGTCATTGTCAATTTAATCAGAATATTGACCCCTCCGGCAGACCTTGTTCATCAATCACGAGTAGCTTTGAGCTCTTTATACAAATCCCATTTGACACTTCAAGATATGACCAAATTCATCCAGATCACTCTTGATTGGTGTTAATCACACACCTGTAGAATTAATTGCAATTCTCATCATTACTTAGCGATTAATCCTCGAATATTGCCTTGCTTAATACTTCTAGTACTAACTTTTTTTAAATTATTTTCTTTATAATATTTTCGCATTCCATGTTGTGCACATACAGGCAACCTGAAATGTTTTTCTTCTTATGATTCCCCAGGGTGAATTATTCAGCAAAATGGAACAAGTTTAATCCACGAGCTCTGCCAACTGCTCCGAGAAGTAGGAACTTTCCTCCATTTACGCTAGCAATCATCACAAACAGCACCAAAGAGACGTACATTAACAACCACCACCAAAGACTCTGTGCTATTCACGCAGCAAAATTTTGCTGCTATCAGCAAGACCTTTAACCAAGCCTGTACAACGCTGGCGGTGCTGCCAGCATAGGACCTCAACTTTCGGTATGGCGCTGGCATCGCGCACAGCTAGCGTTACAACAACTTCCTGTCCCTCATTTAGGACAACTTCTGAGTACATTTAGCCTATTTTTCCTCGCTTCTTATTCGAACTGCGTAGCACCATTTGCATGCCTCGATGCCGGCATAGCTCGCCGCTGTGCTCAGGCTGAAGTTGAGGCAATGTCACTCACGAGAGGTGCCTCAAATGAACCGTCAGTTTTGGCGTTTTTTTATTTTTTTTTCTCGTTGGGTCGCATGATTTGAAAAATTGTTGAAGGACTGGGAAACGTAGCTTAAGTTATGTGGAGCACCGGGGCCGATAGAGAGGGGAAGGTGAAAATTTTGTTTATCGTGTGAGTATAAAAATGTTTTATCTCTTTCATGTGAGCAAATAATTAAGCGAGGCTAAGTGTGTCTGAGACATGTGAATAGGACACTATAGTTTGTCTGTGAAACGAGGAGAAAAATGCTTTAATTTGTGTGAGAATCAAGTTCAGAATTCAATCGGGTGACAATGTATCATAGCCGAATGATTAAAAAAAATCATAGGTTTGCATAACAACCTTCTAGCCATTTGAGAAGAAAATGTATTTTCTATTGTGAGTATTTAGTTATCTTTGCCAATTTGAATAAAGAATTGGCATCACAAGTTAAATCATAAGTCATTCTTTTGGATATCAAAGATCATATCCATTTAAAAAAATAGAGTATTGAGGTAAAATTGGAAACCTATAATTAAAAAGAAATGAAGTTGTTTCTGCATCTAAAATTTGCACTTTTTATAAACCGTAGACTGGTCATCGAATTACAATAAATTATACTGCTCAGTTCAAAACAATATTTCACAGAATTTTTTTATTTTTCGGAACTGGAGAATGCTAAATGTTTTCGAACTAATAATTTAATTCTCACGGAGCCGCGTGAAGCTGATAGCAATTTGATAGATACACAACCCATTACAAATTTGTTCAAGTAAATCATGTGAAAGGAGCTAATGAACTGTTTTTGAATTATTAAAAAATTCAGTAAATTTTTTAACCCAATTATGGCATTTACCTTACGAACGTATATTTTTCACTTGATTAGAGCTTTGTGCGATTGCAGTCTCTTTTTCAGAATTTGTTTGAGTATGACCGAATTTTGATTTAGTTAATTTGAGATGAATTTATTAGACGCTTTGTTTTACGCATGGAAATCATTTCAGTTTACAGTTTACTTATCACGTGAGCGTAAAGCTCCATTGTAGCAAGAGTAAATGTTCAAGCAAAGTGTCCCAGGGTCCAAAAATACTTTGTTTAAATGAAAAGGCTAAAGAAAATCTCAACATCTCGAACAGTAACCAAATATCGCTGGCATGACTTACGATCTGCCTCCATAAGAACTAAAATTTGAAAGCTGATGTCTCTTTCCGTTATTTCAGGCCACGTGGCCATACTTTGGGACACGCCAATTCCCGAAATGTTCGTCGAGAACATTCATGAATGCTTTCATTTGGGAAATTTATTCGACAGCTTCTTCCTGCTATAAGGAAATCTTCATGAAGCCTTATCGGAAACCGATGTCAGTTTCCAGAGTTCCATATCGCACTGGACTATCCAGACCTTTCGCTGGAATGCCTCTTAGCTACGATATTATTTTCCATTGGGGAAAGCGAGCGTATCGAGACCAATCTTCTCTAACTTTTCGTTTTGCCGTCCATTTCTTAGTGCACTTCAGAGGGGCTTCCTTCGGGTAATGATAGATCGAACGCTTTTGACTTCATGGAGATTTCATTAATTCGAAAATGTTTCATTGCCATTTACACTGGTATCATTTGTTATAACGATTGTTCATATGTACGTGTATCATACGTTCTTTGTGAAATCCTATGCTATCAAGCTGTGTTTATCAGCTCGTGTAATCTGAATGGCACGCTCTACTATTTTGCAGTATGTTTTTAGTATAATTTTAGTTCAGAATCAATGTGAGCATCACTGCATAAATGATTTCTACTTATGGTAATGTTCCTGTAAATTTATAAACAGTTGATTCAGTACGTACAGAGTTATTTTAAATATTTTAGATAATGTGATATGCTTCGTTTCGAATGTGAAGTGTCATTGCTAATGTTGAAAATATTGTTCGTAATTCATTAAAACTTCACTTATTAAAGTAATTCATATTCTTTATAACACTTATAACATGTTACGCTTTTGATGAAATTTTAAGGAATAAAGGAAGAAGATACAGGCAAAATGAATAATTGAAAAGTCTATCAGCACAAATATGATTAAATTATTTACCAACGTAATTTCCATGTTTGGACATAACTTCGATAAATCTTTTGTCCATGGCTTCTGTTTATCGAGTAATTGGAGCGAGTGTTCTGGACCCAGTAACACTTATTATTTCTCAACTGAGTACCTAGAATTACTAAACCTTCTATGTAAGCTGGATACCTCCTTAATAATAAACTTTTCCTATCAAGATGGACCAGATCTGTATGATGGGCTTAGGTCGGGTGAAGCAGGAGACCAAGTCATGAGAAGTTCTCCATTGACGGTCAGTGTATTCAGGAATAGAATGGTATCCTTGGATGAATACCATGTGCTGATTAGATTAGATTATTAGTTAGTTTAAGCCTCCCTACCCGCAACAAAGGCGATCCAAAGAGAGGAAGGAAGAAGGCACCATATCGTATGGAGTTAAGGGAACGCGGAATCCATGCAGAAAGAGCATAGAAACAGTGAGATAAGAAAGAAGTTCATGAAACAAGATCAAAGTTGAAGAAGAAAGTTGCAGTTGCTGAAAAAATAGGACAGCAGTGAACCGAAAAAAGATGGTTCTTAACATATCAAAAGCATTTTATTTCAACAAAAAGAAGGCCTACCTAACTCTCAGCTCGGGTCCAATGCATGTGCTATCATCGTCCAAAAATATCAACTGACGTCTGGGTGCAACTGGCTGGTCATCTAACCATGAGAACAAGTGTTCATCCAGGACCCGGTTTAGATTTTGCTTGTGATTTTAAGATCTTTTGGCACTGGAAATGGCTCTACCCGTTCAGTACAAATGGTTGGTCCCTGCTCAAAACATCACACCCTCTTCTTGTTGGAGCCGAAAGCGATTGGGACGAGATGCTTCTCGATGCATTCACGCTTTGGCCTATCCACGGGACACTCCAACCGAACTCGCGCTTTTTAAGAGGACAGGACGTTGCGACAGTTTGTGTTCATGTTTTTTTGCGGTTTCTCTGCTGGAATATGCTCAGAATGAGTCTGAAAACACGATTCACGCTCTTTATCCTCTTTTGTGAGAAGCTTGCACCCGGTGTTTCTGGATGCAGGTCAAAGCCAGCATTTTCAAACATTCCAACAATGGTAGGTCCATGATGGCTCTTTACATGCCTACGTAATTTTTGCATCTCCCTTTCATTTATTTTTCCTTTTTTTCTTTGTGTTTCCGATACGTGGTGGTGTGGTTCTTTACATGCGACTTTGAAATTTTGAGGTCCCATTCCATATTTTTGGCTGCATCTACTACAGGAGCAACAATTGCAACGCCTTGAGTGTGCCTTCTATACGCGTCACATGTCGTTTTATTGGCGTATTCTAATACTTGAAAAAAATATTCCACTAATTAGAAAACCAAGCATATGTCAAAAATTCATAAAAAATTGTATATATCCTAACAATGGTCTTCAAAATTTATAGGAATATAACTCCTGGCTCAAATCTGGAGCTCTCATCGATACTGTATTTCACACTAAAACATGTAGCATAATTTTTTGTAATTATGGCTGGAAATGTTTATATGGAATGCAATACATACTCTACTTCATGAGGATGCTTCATTTTCATTTTTGTCTGCAATGGGGTAGATTATGTGAAAAGTTTTCACCATTTAAACTATTATATAAGTATTTTAAGGAGATCATCCTGATTTTTCAACTTTTTTTGTCCGATTCGTTTTAAAATTGGCCAGTATTTGTATTTTTTGAGAGTAAACGTTTTTTAATGACGTCACTTTTTCGATTTAGGCGTTTTTTTTCCGAAAAATTAGTTTTTTTGAAGATTTTTATGTATATTTCAAGATGTATCTCCTAATTGAGTTTTGATGCTAGAACAAAACCAAAGACAGTTCTAGAATCCTTGAAGCATATCTAACATTAAAAAGTTATTCAATTTAACATTTTGAAATTTTTTTTTGTGATAAGCAATATTTTATCATTACATCACAGAAAATTATTTTTGTGTTTTGAATTATATAATTTTTTTTCTCAAATGTGGAAGAAAGCGAACTTACTTTCGTTAGAAATGTTCCAAGAACTCCAAAACTGTCTTTGGTTTTGTTCTAGTATCAAAACTCAATGAGGAGATACGGTTTGAATGTTGAAAGTTATTTGTTATGGGTATAAGCCAAAACAAAATTTTTTGTTGAAGTGTAATATAATGGACAATTTATGTAATTGAATGCAATTTTAATTTTTATTTGACAATTTCCATGCATAACTTCATATTCACACTGTGAATTGTGATTTACAAACAAAAAAATGGAATTTTTTTATTTATTTAAAAATTTTGAAATTTTTATTTTCAGTCTGATTCTTATGAAATTTGACTATAATATGTCTTTTTTGAAAAAAAAACACAATTTCCTCTATTCATTTCTCTGATTCAGGCCTTAGTTTTTAAAAAAATTGGACATATTGGTTTTTTAGTTCACTGGTATGGATTTTTCAACCCGTATCCCTTCATTGAGTTTTTATGCTAGAACAAAACCAAAGACGGTTTTAAAATCCTTGAAACATTTATAACAAAAATATATTTTCAAATTATCCATTTCCCGCTTTGTTTTTTATATGGGGTTGAAATAAGGTCGAAAATTCAAGTTTTATGTCCCCTTACCCCCCCTTTCCCCTGGAGGGAGGGGATCTATTCTCCGTAGCGCCAAAAAATTTTAGGACCGAATAGTCCACCACCTATGGGTCCTTTTTCAACAACAACATAGAAAATACTAATCGAACCGACATGGGCCTGGCAGGGGCCTGGGATGATCACCTTAATGCTCGTCTAAGACATTTTCCTTTGCAGAATTAACTCCTTCGATTTTGATACTTCCTTATATACTAATTCTGTGTATATAATAACGAACGCTGAAGGAGAAATCAAAACAAAACAAAGAACACTAATTTTCGTGAAGGGAAATCGAGGAAAATTATGGGCACGAGTAAAGTTTTTGCCTAATTTCCCGATGAAATGAAACAAGTTATCAATTTACTGAATTATTAACAATACCTATTCATTTTCTCATTGCTAAGCAAATATATTAGAACAAGGGATAAACGCACAATTATTGTCACCCTATACGATCTCGCGACCAAGATAAAATCATAAGTTGTCAAGTTACTGGAGGCAGCAAAAACATACGGGTTTATCACACCCTGAGTCGGTTCGACAAACTCGGAACTTTCAAGGGTCGTCTTCGAAGTGGTGTTGACTTCAAACTTCCTGCTCCTCTTACATGATAAAAACGCCAAAAACGCGAGTAAAAGTATTAAAGAGGTCAAAGGAGGCGCTAGCCAAAAAATAGAAGTGAGGGAAAAATCCTGAAGAACATTTTAGGAAAGAACTTGAACGTGTCACTATTCTGGATATAAAAACGTCAGAAATTCACACTCACACCTAAAGCAGAAAATCTGGTCAAGAGAGGAGCTTCCCAGCGAGATGATGTTGCTAGCAGACATCCCAGTTTTTAATTTTCAGACACCAAAGCTCCTTTTTAGTCGCTGCCATTTCGCATGCATGGCGATCTGAAAGCATTTGTTTTCAACAACATGCAAACACATTTTCTAGTATTGAATATATTTTAGTGAACACAGATATTTTGAACACGCTTTCAAGGGATACTTTTAAGAAACAAAGAAACTTCAAAAAATATCTTTTCATTTTTAAAAGAGTATGCAACACCTCCCACGACACAACAGCGATGCGGCGACCACTTTTCCACGTTCTGGTTGGAAGAAATGAGGCTGCCTTCATTCCTTGATCGCAGCTCAGAGGATTTTTTGGTTTGGCTCATTCTGGAGTTTGAAGCTTGCGCTTCCTGCCATACCGTGACAGAAGCTCTGGAACGCTTCCTGAAAAAAAAATGAATAAATAAAACTCCTAAATTCTTGCGTAATTCGACAGAAGGTTTTCGCGGCAGCTTTTGAGGTTGGGATTCGGGCTTGAAGGAGACATAATGTAAAATAATTGATCGTAGAAAAATATTAAATCCTAAAACTATAATTTTCTTTCTTTGAATTTGAAGAATTTTTTAAACACTTCTTAGTTCAAGGATTTTGCATTCAGACCTGCAGCATGCCTACAGGACGGGGGAACGTTCGTCTGGAATGTTGACATTCCCGTCACGAGGCGGCAATGCAATACGTCGCTCGTAAAAATATGAAAAGCACCTCGTCTAAAGTCCGCAAACATTCTATGAGACTGGATTTATTATTGAATACAGAAATAAATTCTGAAGTTGGAGAAGAGAATTCAACGGGATCCTAAAAAATTCCTGGCTTTACTTGTGCCATTAGTAAAACTCCCGGCTATACTTGTGCCATTAGTAAAACCCCCGGCTATACTTGTGCACTTAGTAAAACCCTGGCTCTACTTGTGCATTTAGTTAAACCCCTGGCTCTACTCTTACCATTAGTAAAACCCCCGGCTATACTTGTGCCATTAGTAAAACCCCCGGCTATACTTGTGCACTTAGTAAAACCCCTGGCTCTACTTGTGCCATTAGTGAAACCCCTGGCTGTACTTGTGCCATTAGTAAACCCCTGGCTCTACTTTTGCCAGTAGTAAACCCCTGGCTCTACTTGTGCCATTAGTAAACCCCTTGCTCTACTTGTGCCGTTAGTAAACCCCTGGCTCTACTTGTGCCATTAGTGAGCCCCTGGCTCTACTTGTGCCATTAGTAAACGCCTGGCTCTACTTGTGCCATTAGTGAGCCCCTGGCTCTACTTGTGCCATTAGTAAAAGTAGAACTGAAATGCTAGTAGATGCTAGTAGACGAACTGTTATAAAAATAAAGAAGGACATTAAAGTGTCTGTAAAGAAAATGGTTCTTGTAATTCGAATATCGTTCAAGGAACTCTCCGCATATTAAATCAGGCTTAAATTTTGAGGTAGGTTCCAACACTTCCTACTACCCGATGATACAAGTTAGTTAGTTAAGATGAGCACGAAAAGCTCATGTTTACAACATTCACTTTATGAAAACATTTATTCTTCATAATGTACTTTTTTTTTAAAAAGCAGCAGAATATTGTCTAAAATGTAGATCAGATATTTAGAAAGAAGGTTCATCTAAACAGCTAAAAGTTACTTGCAAGTTTCATGTTTAAAGTTTCTTCTCGAAAGTTGCTCCGAACGTAGAGTGTAAACACCGAGTTAGGCGCTTAAAAAAAAATAAAAAAAAATAAAATTTCTATAAAAATATGCCAGAAATACTTAAATTTCCAGCTGAATAATATGTGCGTATACTGTTTACATACGGTGATTGAGATAGTGTTTTAGGTTTATGATTGAAATACTTTAATTTTCAGCTTTAAGAAGATTCTTATATATTTTGCTTGAGAAAACTTTTGATATATGTTTTACATTTCGAAAGATAATAAACAGAAAAACGTTTTGGCTACGGAAAACAGTTTAAAGTCTCAGCCTTAAAATACCAGTCATATTTTTTTCAATGCATCGTGATTTGATACTGTATTAATGGTAAATGCTGCTAGAAAAAATAAATGGCAACGATGGAATGGCCCGATGTTTCCAACCCAATTTGAGCAAAAAGGAGAAATGAGATTAACGAGCTCTGATTGGTCCGCACGGTTGCGCCTTCATCCAATCCTGATTTTCCACTAACAAACGCACCTATTTTGCGAAACCAGTCGTCTGAATTTTGCACTCAGCAGATTTCTAATAACAATCTGTTTTTCTCCATAAATGAGAGTTCCAAGCCTGCTAAAATAAATTTCATGGGAGACTCTATTGATCCGATTTTACCACTGCTGTGGTTGCAGCTAACTTTTGAACATTTCCCTTGCACTTCGTTATCACATCCATGAATCAGCTGCTCAATACCTGTGATCTGAGCTCAATACCTGTGTTTGTCTAAAGTTCAATATTCAGCTCATATTTAAAGTCAATTGAGGTAAGCAATTTTAAAAATTGCCCACATTAAGTGAATCATAATTTCATTTAGCTCTGATTTAGTGTTTATGAAAATTGAGTTTTTGGCTACTGGTCGGTCAGCAGCAGCACGAAAATTACTCCCTGTGTACCACTGGTAGCTCACATGGCGGTTAACGCGCTAAACAATAATGATAACGGGCACCCTAACAACGACCATGAGGATTGATGCTTACATTATTATTCTAGTTATATTCCTTCATCCACCATCACTACGATACGAGTGAACACTGTTCAGCTTGAGAAGTTACTAAAGTATCGGAAAAGGGTTATTTATATATGCGCAGTCAGTTCGCCCGGCTCAAACAATTCTGCAACTACATCATTGTCTGCTCAATGTTCAATGAAATCTGTAAAAGCTGTTGAGTATGGGATGAAAAACCTGAAACAGCAAAACCTGTTTCGTGACTCTGATAGGGTGTGAGAATGGATCTTTCATTACCTTTTATCAATAGCAATTCATTCAGCGATTGCTACGAAGAGTTTTGGAAAAGTTCTCAAAGTATATCTGGTCGCTCCGAAGAAAATCGGAGTTGTAGCCTTCATAAAGTTAGAGCTAAACGAGTACCTCCGATACGCCTGCTATAAGCTGCACAATGGCCGGCTCATTGCAGCCAGGACTGAGAAAAAATTCTTGTAGAGGCCAATAAGGCGCTGAACAATCTCAAGGACCTAGTTTAGCCCGAAATCTGGTCTGCCATCTACTCAGATGGGAACGCAATGGCTTATTATAGACGTGCGGCGTGCCATCGAAAATGACACAAGCCTAACTGTCTTTGTCATCTAGGCTGAGCTTTTGGACTACGTCAAGCGAGTTCAGGGTGTTCCCAGAGGATAATTTCACATCAAGTAAGGTCAGTGACCTAGAGTACACCGTAAAGTGGGGTCAGTGTGTTCCCAGAGGACAATATTATATCATACGAGTTCAGTGTGCTCCCAGAGTACAATACAACGTCAAGTGAGGTCAGTGAGTTCCCAGAGGATAATATTATATCATACGAGTTCAGTGTGCTCCCAGAGGACAATACAACGTCAAGCGACGCCAGTGTATTTCTAAAGGACGTTGGTATGTCAAGCGAGGTCAATGTGCTTCCAGAGGACAATATTATGTCAGGTGAGTACATTGTATTCTCCCGAAGGACAGCACAACCAACACAACCACCGAGTGTGGCAGATTCAGGAGTCGCCGGTACGCGATTGAGGAAGACAAGCGCCACGTCGAATGGATTCCTGCCCTCAGGTGGGCCAATTATTATCAGGGTAGATTTTGAAACTCATGGAATGCGGTCTCTCGAGTTTATCACCTGGAAGTTTTGCTATTTAGCCTGGAAATATTCAGCACCCATAGTTATGTTTCACAGAATTACGTGCAGATTTTAGGTATCATATTATGAGAATTGGCTCTTGTTCAAGGATCACCCATAAAGGGTCAGTGAAATGATAAGAATTCTTCGAAGATGTTGAGCCACATTTGCGAATGAATATGAAGAGACTGTGAGGAACATTGTCTAACGAAACTTTAATTAATATCCATTTGAGTTTCAGTAGCATTGCAGGAACGTAAATACCCCATAGACCTCCGAAAAAGAAAAACGACCAGCCAAGGAATATGTTCTCCAAAACAAATTCGAAACGCACATTTACAGCTGACCTAGGGTCTCATGTGAGGAATATTTTGCTGCACAAGTGTAATACAACTGCGAGCATGACTGAGTGCTGGGAAACAACTGCTAGCATGACTGAGTACTGGCAAACAACCGCTAGCACGACTGAATGCTGGGAAACAACTGCTAGCATGACTAAGTGCTGGGAAACAACCGCGAGCATGCCTGAATGCTGGGAAACAACTACGAGCATGGCTGAGGGCTGGGAATTAACTGATGGCATGACTGAGTGCTGGGAAACAGCTGCGAGCATGGCTGCGCGCTGGGAAACAACTGCGAGCATGACTGAGGGCTGGGAAACAACTGCGAGCATGGCTGACTGCTGGGAAACAACTACTAGTATGACTGAGGGCTGGGAAACAACTGCTAGCATGGTCGAGTGCTGGGAAACAACTGCTAGCATGACTGAGTGCTGGGAAACAACTGATAGCATGACTGAGTACTGGGAAACAACTGCGAGCATGACTGAGTGCTGGGAAACAACAACGAGCATGGTTGAGTGCTGGGAAACAACTGCTAGCATGACTGAAGGCTGGGAAACAACTGCTAGCATGACTGAAGGCTGGGAAACAACTGCTAGCATGACTGAAGGCTGGGAAACCACTGCTAACATTACTAAGTGCCGGGAAACAACTGCTAGCATGTCAGAGTGCTAGAAAGGCCTCGTGGAGAGACGCCAGACGCTTCAAGAACTGTTTTGAGACGTGGTTATGTTCCTAAAATAAGAATTTCAAGCCTAGGGGACAACAATTTTCTTTCAGACTAAATTGAGGAAATTCATTTCATTTCATGAAACCTTTTTGTTACTACTTCCTCGAGACGCCTTACGTAATTAAGCAAATTAATTTATTTAGAATTACGTACACGTTGAATATTTCTCTAATACTACACACAGTATTAAAACTATAGCTCTGAGCAATTCATCATACTAGCAGAAATACATACCAAAACATGAAGAATTTCCCCGTGAAAAATACAAGCCCTGCAGCCTAACTACACGAGCATCAAAATGAAAGAATGAAGATTGTTTGGTTACTTTTTTGGTCTGACTCATAATGAAGATTGTTTGGTTACTTATTTGGTCTGACTCATAATGAAGATTGTTTGGTTACTTATTTGGTCTGACTCATAATGAAGATTGTTTGGTTACTTGTTTGGTCTGACTCATAATGAAGATTGTTTGGTTACTTATTTGGTGTGACTCATAATGAAGATTGTTTGGTTACTTGTTTGGTGTGACTCATAATGAAGAGAGTTCGACTCATAATGAATTTGCTATGCACTCGTAGGTCACTAATTTGCTATGACTCCTAATGATGATTTTTTGACACAATGAAGATTGCTAGACCACTAAATATGTCTGCCACATAAAATAAACAAAAAAGTTTTAACCATTAACTTTTTTCACCAAAAAAGTAAATGGATACAAACTTGAACAAAGAACAAATACTAACTCCTCAGCTGAAGGAATTAAATCGTTTTTTAAAAAACCAGCCGTACATTTTGCCACACGATGCTCCCTCTCTCACACGTCAAACTAGACAAACTAATGGTACCAGGTCACACTAGTGGTACCAGGTCACACTAGTGGTACCAGGTCACACTAGTGGTACCAGGTCACACTAGTGGTACCAGGTCACATTAGTGGTACCAGGTCACACTAGTGGTACCATGTCACACTAGTGGTACCAGGTCACACTAGTGGTACCAGGTCACACTAGTGGTACCAGGTCACACTAGTGGTACCAGGTCACACTAGTGGTACCAGGTCACACTAGTGGTACCAGGTCACACTAGTGGTACCAGGTCACATTAGTGGTACCAGGTCACACTAGTGGTACCATGTCACACTAGTGGTACCAGGTCACACTGGTGGTACCAGGTCACACTAGTGGTACCAGGTCACACTAGTGGTACCAGGTCACACTAGTGGTACCAGGTCACACTAGTGGTACCAGGTCACACTAGTGGTACCAGGTCACACTAGTGGTACCAGGTCACACTAGGGGTATCAGGTCACACTAGTGGTACCATGTCACACTAGTGGTACCAGGTCACACTAGTGATGCCAGGTCACACTAGTGGTACCAGGTCACACTAGTGGTACCAGGTCACACTAGTGGTACCAGGCAACACTAGTGGTACCAAGTCACACTAGTGGTGCCAAGTCACACTAGTGGTACCAGGTCACACTAGTGGTACCAGGTCACACTAGTGGTATACCGGGTCACACTAGTGGTACCAGGTCACACTAGTGGTACCAGGTCACACTAGTGGTACCACGTCACACTAGTGGTACCAGGTCACGCTAGTGGTACCAGGCTACACTAGTGGTAACAAGTCACACTAGTGGTACCAAGTCACACTAGTGGTACCAAGTCACACTAGTGGTACCAGGTCACACTATTGGTACCACGTCACACTAGTGATACCACGTCATACTAGTGGTATGGACATAAGTGTAACACTTTTTTGGACAAAAAAAATAAAAATGTTTCACTTTTCATTGTAGATAATAGTACAAAATCACTACCATAAAATTTAGTTAGTGCAATCACTACCATTATTCCCGATCGTTATTCAACATATTCTTTTTTAAATTCACTGGCGCTAGCCACGGTTTCGCAGCAAAAAATGTAGCCTCAGTATCGACTGATATAATTTCATTGCAGTGTTCTGTTTGGTTCATTCTGGATCTGAAGTTTGCATTTTCTTTGACAGAACAACGGAAGCTCTCGTGCATCCTCTCGAAAATACAAGGCAAAATATCATTGAGTTCGCTGCTTATTGAGGTAAAGTTTTTAAACTGGAAACACTTGGGATTTATGTCGAAGAAGAACATATCGAATAAAAACCGGGAATAATGTAAGTAATTTCCCTAACTAAACTCTGCTGTAGTTATTTTGTACTTTTGCGGACACTAGAAAGTGTTATACTCGTATTTTCATTGTCTAAGAGCATTACCAGTATCATGTGAACTATTTTTTTAAATTTCATTATGTATTCATAAACATCACACACATGATTTATCGATCAGTTTGATCTTCATGATTAATTTTGTAGGAGTATTATAGTATTATCATATATGATTATAATATCAAGCGTATTATAATATCTTCTTACGAAGCAATGTCCAGAATGTTTACTGCTTGCACCAATTTGTCACCTAATATCACCACCTTCAAAACAGGTGTAGTTGCGGGCAGCTGTTAAGATCGCACCATTAACATTTGGCAGTGTCTTGGATTACTCACAGTCAAAGCAGAATAAATACTAATATCTAAATTTCAACATCGACAGTTGCGGATGTTAATCACTCGATTATGCGACAGAATATGATGAGACTACTCAAAGAAATAGAACAATACGTTGGGAAAAGAAAAAGAGAATTATAGAGAAAATTGGAATGAAATGTATTGGAGTAATTTGGACGAAACAGTAAATGGAATTGAAATCAAATGAGTGTCAGGAATGTTTAATTATAATTTGAAGTGATCCAAAAAAATAAATTGGATAGCGAAAACCTAAATTTTCAGTTAAATATTGCCCAGTAACTTTCCACGCTTACATTTTGAAGTTTTCAAGTCATTCCAGCTTCTAAATTTTCAACCTCCTATTGAAGCTATAAACTACATTAAGTGGAAGATTTTCCTAAAATAACTCGTTTCAACAACATTCAAAATCTGTCTTCATTATCACATTATTTTAAATAAATAATACTTTTCCTGCACCATTTAATCCCTGAAAATCTTGTCACTATTCAAATGTTCATGTCGAATAAAGTTCAGCCTAACCGCCCTATTATTAACCTCGGTTTAATTTCAGTCTTTGGGAAGAAAAAACATGCTCTTCAATGGAATGAGTAAAGTTTTTTTGCCCCGAAAATCAGTTCAGGTTTCCTTCCGGTTTTAGAGGCGGTGGAAGCTTCTTCCAGTTTCCGGACAGTTAAACAAGAATGTGCGGTTCAGAGGGAAGGCTTCGCTACATTAGCTAGCGGACTGATGAGCGAAAGCGTGTCTCTGCCTCAAATGTTCTTTAACAAGACAATCTTTTGCGTCTCTGCAGGGCTTCCGTTTATCTTAACACCCGCACAAACATTTGAAAATTGTTTAAAAAGCTCAAACGTCTCTTAGAAACTTCTATGGGAAGTTAGCAGGGTAAATGTTGGTGTATGCAGGATGGCTTGAATATGAAACGTGTTTTCTGGGACTAGATGTGAATCATTGTTTTTGATATTGTGCAGACAGAAATGCAATATTTCCATGGTTTTCATATGTCTTACGAACACAATTTGTAAAACTTGAAAATGATTTTTGAAGTGTTTTCAGAGTGAGTTCTGTTGAGAGACCGCATTTCAGAACTGTGTGCCTGGATATTGCAAATTTCTGATAAGTGCACTGTAAATTGTCCATCAAGATTCTTAATACTCGTAAGAAAATTAAGAAATATAGCAGTTATGACGAGAAATTAGGATGAGAACTTGTTTCCAGGTGGTATGCACACCCTTAGGGGGTGTAATATTTACACCGTCACAGTTGAAAAGACCTCTGAACGAGGCAGTCACAGTGTTTTTAAGAAATTTCTCCCTGTCGAGTGCTAGTTCCATTTCATATACATAATTCGAATGTTTTACTCAGTTTCAAAGTATTCCCTCACGCTCACAAGAAATTTGACTTTCATATCAGCAGAAAGTTATACTGTTATTCGTAGTTCTTGTTTAACAAAAAGCCAAATATCATGAGTAGAAGCATGGAAAAAATGAACTCGCGCTGAGAGTGCAGCGTGGGCTTACTGTATTCAGTGTTCAACTGATAAATTTATCGGAAATTCAAACAAACTTAACACGTTTTTTTATTTAATCCACTGGACTTGCGAGACGAAAATGATATTTTTATGTTACAAGAGGAATTTTGATGACACAGGGATTCGTGCGCACCTCGCATAATCTTTCTAGTACAGTATTAGTATGTTAATATATTTCCTACATACATTTGTATTCAAATTTAAATGATGAATATTTATTATTGAACAATATAATTCTCGAACCTTAAAGGCACAACCCTTTTTTATGGTTTCCGCTTTCCCTATTGCAAAAAATCTCAACTTTTGAAATTAGGAGTACTTCATTCTGATTGTTACCCTAGAGTACCACTCTCTTACTGCTGTCTGTCACATTATGGAGACTCAATAGCTTGGGTCAGTTTTTTTTCCAGAGTTTCATATTTTTACTACCAATTTACAATAACTAATATGGTTGATAATACAGACTGCTGAATGCAAACTTTAGAATTCAGCATAAATACTGTTCTACAAGTTCCTGAAATGATCCTTCAGGGTACGTTCACACGAGCTTTTAAAGCTACGAGATCTTTTTTCCATGCAGAGGTTAACACCGTTAAACCGATTGACTTCAGAAATCTAGTTCGAATGCTTCTCAAACAAGTACCTCAAAAACCAGAGATAATTTTCCTCATATCAGCGTAAAAATTCTCTAGTCCGCCGAACAACTTTCTGATAAAACAACTTGCCCCAAACTTATCTTTAAAAAGACGCATTTCAGTAGGATTTCGTCCTCCTCAAGAACACTAGACCAATAACACCACAAGCAAAAGAGGCACAAAAATAACAAAAGGATTTAAGTTTCAGAAGCAACCAAGTTTCTATACGAAAAGGAAGTCCGATTTTTTCCGGGCCGTGTGAGGCGCGAGGTGTCCGCGCCTTCATTACGTGAGCTACTCCGACTCTTCAAACAGTGTCAGCACTTCAAATTTGAAGTTAAAATTGCGCCCGAGTTTGATGCGCTATTTGCTGCTGTCAGAACAGTTATCTAATTGCGAACTCCGAGAAAGACCAGCTGGACGAGAGACGAGCAGCGGAGCTAGGCCTGATATATTTCAGCAGGCCTGCTGTGATGGTCCTAAGTAGAGATTTTACTGATGCGTCGCTCGTGAAAAATAAATTGTTTAAACTCTGCCGCTTGAGCCTTCTTCTTAGATAGCATAACTTCTCGAGCTCTTGAAATAGGCTTGAGATGCTGCGTTCATGAGTGTATCTGAATTTGGTTGTTTGGGGAATTATTATATGGGTATTATGGGTATTACAACACGAATATAGATGCTGCTGTGATTCATAAGAACCTCACATGTTTCAAGTATTGGTATGTTAATATATTTTTTTCATACATATTTAAACATATTTAAATAATGAATATTTAGTATTAAACAATAATTCTTGGTTCTGAAATGTAAAACACTTTGTTTTTGTTTTTTGCTTTCCTCATTGCAAACCGTTTAAACTTTTGAAATTAGGAATATTTCATTGTGATCCTTACCATAAAGTTGGAAAGTCCCAATACTTATAAGATTAAGAAGAATTAAGATCAGATCAGGTTAAGACGGATCTATTAGCACATTATATTCGTTAAAAATCAGATATTATCCGTTTTATCTGAGTTCTGGCAACTCCGATTCCCCTCAGAACTGCTCAGTATGTCAAACTATTTCCAGGCAAAATAGAATCCATTGCTATTAGTCGGAATTTAATATCTTTTTGTTTTTATACTATACTCCATTTTATGACGCTTAATATTAATGGATTTCAATGACTAACAAAGGGACAATACATTGACCTACAGCATACAAGGATTTGAGGCAGAATAATCATTTTAACAAGCCTAGCGTTGAGAAAATAGATTATCAAGAAACCGGAAAACCTCTCTGAAAATTTTAATACGATCACCCTATCGGGCTCAATGCGCTCAACTTTTTAACCATTTGATCCAGTAAGAGATTTTCACAGATGAAATTTCTTTGGTTTTCTCTTCCACTCAAACGTCTTTGTTCACCTAACTCTGATATTCTCGAGCATTCGTGCTCCAATCCTACCATATCATTCCTATTTTTCAACTAATTTGTAATTAATTTTACCCCTCATTTTGCGCACTCAATGCTACCCACATCTACCACCTGATCTTACCTAATAATACACCTGGTGTGTTTTTTTTTTTTATAAATTTATATATTTGATTGATGTCCTCTTCTTCTTTAAGAAACAACTTTTTCTATTTGATTTGAAGGATGCTTAGTGACCGTATCTGTGATACGAGTTTCACCAGTGCACATGCAAGAACAAGAATACTCGTATTTGAACGGCGTGTACTGTTAGGATGAATATGTTTGTTTTTTATTCATATCTTAAAGATTTATTTAAGGAAAGATTCGAATCCCATCATTTTTGCCGTGCCGCGAACACTATATAGTTGTCTAACAATTCACGTCTCCGTAGCGGCACAACTGACAGTGTTATTTTTCCGAGTTGACTTAGGTTGGCTGCGTGCTCAATTATTTTTCGTACGTAACGCCGCCAAGTTCAATGCCTTCTCCCACAACTGAGTTGTGTCTTCCAATATACTAATCATTCACGGCACAAACACGCCACCGTTGCACAATATTGTTGGGTAAGAAAACCGTGCTGACGGCAATTAACTTTCCTTAATTGGATTTTTCGTCAGTGAAATACTTGCAATAAACACAATATTTGCAAGTAAAATATCTGCATAACCCTTCAAAAAGTATTCCTCTATGTTCGAATTGCTCACACTAGAACAACAGTAGTTATGAAATTTGGGTAAGCTTGGCCGCCTCATAAATAATTCTTGTTTTATATTATATACAGTACATACGTGCAGTACTCATTATCGTTCGTCCTTAGACACTCATATGCCAGTCCCCTGGCCTTTGTGCCATTCTCCAGACCATCGCATACGATCTCTTTATTTTGTTCGACTGCGTCAAGCCACGAAGTTTTCACTCGGCGGGACAACATTTAAGATACAATTCGTGTTGGTCACTCGGTAAAGAGATACTTTGCATAAGCATGTAAGGGAGTGAGATCCCTAGAATTATGATTTTTCAGACCTATCTTCAAAAATAGAGCAGCAATGGTAGGTAGTCACATTTACTTCCTGAAGGACAAGGCCTAAAGATGATGTGTCAGACACATGATGTTCTCAGAAACAGGAACCCAAAGACTAAAAATCGAAAATATTTTCATAAACATGATAAGAAGTCACATTTACTTCCTGAAGCACGAGGCCTGAAGATGACGTGTCAGACACATGACGCATTCAGAAACAGGAACCCAAAGACTATATAATGAATCTATCTATCTTCAAAGATGGTGGGATGTCACTTCTACCTCCTGAAACAAAAGGTCTAAAGGAGATGTGCCAGACAAATGACGCATTCAGAAACAGAAACCCAAAGACCATACGTCGAATCTATCTTCATAAACAGGAACTGCTAACGCGGTCCGGCTGACCTACGTTAAGAAACAGGAACCAAAGAGAATTCGCTAGACGCACTTCAAACAGAGGGACCCAACGGGGCAGAAATCATCACTGGAGTTGAGTTTCCTTGAGCCAATTTCTGTTTTGGAGTCAGAGCAGCAAAGCGCGGAGTCCCCGGAACCCAACAGCGCACGCTCGGCCATTTGTGTAATTGCAGCATCATTTCATTTGTGTTACGATCCTTCCGGGCATCGCAACGGCGCTGTCACGGCTGTTTGCAGTCACACCTCCGTAATTCGAGAAAGTGCTTTCAGGCTCGAATGACGAAAATGCGTTGAGTTTATTCGCTGAATTGAATCTGCAAAGCAGGACTTCTCAGTTAATTATCATCAGTTTACTTAGTTCTGCTCTGAAGGAAGGTGGCTCGAATTTCTGCTCAAAGCTTCATTTAATTTTTCAGTGTGACCTTAGGGTGATCATTTAGGTGTTGTTGAGCTTGTTTAATGGGAGAAACACACATGCTGATAAGATAGTTTCAATTAGTAGTGTGTATGCATGACATATTTGAATTATTGAATGTGTGGACGAAAGCAAATTTATCCCAATAACTTACATCTTTATTTTATTGGAACTGTTCCCTTTCTTCTCTGAATTAGAAGTGTGTATGCTTGAAGATATGAAATATAATTGAATTATTAGTTCTGCAGACGAAAAAAAATTGTAACTATGACTTTCATCTTTATTTTATTGGAACTGTTCCCTTTCTAGGCATTCAATTCTTCGGCTTCCTAACTTCGGGTTGTTTTCTTTGGTAAAACAGCGCGCTGTATCCTGTGTATCCCATCTCCCGTTTTGGATAGCAAACTATTTTTTGCCATGCATTATTCTGTGTTCGTTTATCGCTTCTCCAAATAACCTTCAGTAGTAACAGTGAAGAGTTATGCTCGTTACAGGTAATATCTTCACTTATAGTACTTCACAAAAGGCAGTGCACGAAGCACCAAATATTTTTGGACAAAGTGTCCTGTCCACTTGAATACTCGTATTTCTGCACTGCGTGCATTTCTGAATGCACTACTTGTGATTACTAATTGCGAACATTTTACTGCGCTAATACAAAAGTATAAATTAATGTCATTTCTGGGTGTGGATCACAACGCATCAGAAGGATAAAAGCTTTATGATGAGGTAATTTTGTCGCCGGAAGAGGAGGGGCTTCTCCGGTCCGTTATGTGCAAAATAAAGCAGGTGTAGGAAAATTGTTACACAACTGAAAACGTAATTCCAGTAATGAAATTCTTCTAGTAAAAAACAATTAAGAACGTAATTGCAGTGATGAAGTAATTACAGTGGAAAAGTGGTTAAAAACGCAATTACGGTAAAAAGCGGTTCCACTAAAATTTGAAATTACAGAAAAATGTTTTCTTATGATCCCAGACTTTTTTTGATGCTCATGTAGTTAAGGTTTTATTCCAGCAATTCCAGTGGTAGGTAGTATAATTCAGGTAAAACTAACGTTCAAGTAGAAGGGAAATTTCTGTTCAATTTTGATTATAGTATAATTGTAATTTTAGCACAATTTTAATTTCAGTAAAATTGTAATTCTAGTCGCAGTGTAAGTGCAGAAAGTGCCAATTAAAATTAAATTAATAGGCAAGACGCGAAATATCCGTGGCCTCCTCTGTGTTAACTTGAGAATTCTGTACTCTCTTGTCTGTGTTGCTGCACGTATTATTGCAACAAAATGATGTTGTACTTTTCATTAATTGAGTTTTTTAGGCTTAACATTCGGCTGAAGATGACGATAAATTTTTTTATTCTCAGATGGGATGTTTGAGGTAGAGGATGGTTTCGAATATTTTGGGTTCTTATTTTCTTCATCTTGATTGTAATTAACGAGTAACGAGTAATTTATGGTTGTCCAGTAGCAGTCTCATTATACCGCACATAATGACTTTGAATTCGCTAAATACTGAGTGCAATCCAAATCTTTCAATGAATTATTCATATTAAGGTTCTTCAAATCATAAAGAAATGCACCTTTACCAACCCTGTAACATGGAGTACGCTTCTGCATTTGTCATCTATCAAGGATGCAATGATTTTAGTACTCTCGATGGGCATAAGAAAAATGTTCCTCGTGATTTTCTCAATGGAAAATCAATTGATCGCAACAAACTACACGGATGTGATCGAAATGTGTCATCTTTTTGTCCGCGTCTTTAGTTTCTCGCATGTTTTTCCTTTTCTCTATGTTCGACTGCACCAATGGCATTTTTTCGAGCAGTTTCCTCGTACAGAAGAAGGATTTCGAGGCTAGTGAGGAATGAGGGCATGACTGTATCTGGCGATTGCTGTTAGGAAGGCCGTAGTGGGGATTGGTGGGGAGACACGTGACTGCAACTCGCATCGCTCGCTCAGATTTCTTGTAAAATACAAAAATTGTTTTTTCAACTGCAATAATTTACAATTACTGCTTGAACTGTTATTATTTATAATTACTTTTTCAACTATTATTTTCTATAGTTGTTTATTTAACTGTTATTATTTATAATTCCTGTTTTAATTAAAATTTTTATTACAGCATTTCTAATTGTAATTATTCATAATTGCTTCATGAGCTGTAATTATTTGTAATTGTTCTTGAACTTCAATTATTTATTGGCACATCTTTTTGTTGACATTCGTTTGAGCTAAAATCGTTCGCAGTATTCTATGACACAAAGAGTGTTCAAGGCCAGAAATCAATTGTCTAAAAACGTATAAAAATGTGTGTCAAAAATGTATTTCGTCTTTTGCTGAGAAGAGAAAATTTTTCTTGGTAATTTCGCGAGAGAATTCGAAACTGTTCGTAAAAAGTTTTTAGAGAAGATCAAAATCTTTCTCTCGGAATTCATAGCATCACGGAAATCACGTCACAACACCAGGAAATTCAGGTTACGAAATTCGGATATTTGCCTAGATGCAAGAAAATTCATATTGTGATGTTAGGAAATTCTCACTTAGTGAAACATTGCAGGCATTGAGAGCTAAGTAAACGTATATAATAAGGTTAGTGGGCAAGTGTCGTTCATTCATCATTCGTGAAGTTTAAACGCTAATAAGGCGTAGGGGCTAGAGCGCTGGCAAATCAAACTCAGCTGCGCACGGTAGTTAAACATAAGGTACTTTATTTTGAGGGTTTCACAGCAACCATTGAGCAAACTAATGGCTTGTCAGACAAACCTCGCTTTACAAAAAAGCGTGATATAATGTAGGAACAGCAGGAATTGAATTGAGTAAAGGGGACTATGAAACATTGGGCAAAATTTTCTAAGGCACAAACTTATAATCCTTGGTCACGTTTGGGAGAGCGAAAAGACGGAAGACGTAGTTACAGCACACATATCGCCATCAATAAATATCGTACACAATTTTCTTGGACGTTAATCTATAATCCATGGACCCGTTGGGGTGGGTGAAAAGAAGGTAGGCGAAGTTACAGCACACATTTCGCCGGCATTGGAACGCAATGGGAGGCGGGACTTTGCGCTGCCGCTACTTCTTGCGCGCCGTGGTGACCATGAGGGGCCACTTCACACTCTGCGTCTCGACTGCTCATGCCGTCATGGTGCTGCGGGCGGTGAGTGAAGAGTGCATTAGCGTCAATAGGAGGAAAGCAGCTGAAACATCATGAGACTTGCAAAGATAGAATGTTAGGCCGGATAAGAACGGAATTAAAATTAGATGGAATAAGCAAGCTTGGTTTTCCCAGAAAATCATCACGAAATGCGAAGGAACTGAAACTCCCCATGGTTATAAATTGCGCTAACTCTAAGAATATTACGTGCTGTTGGTGCTATCAAAAGCATTCTGTTATATATATTCTTGCGTAAACAAGAAATCCATTTGTCGAACTTATCTGGCTGAGCAACGTCGCTACGATGTGTATGAATTAATTGAAATTTCAGAATATTGCTTACGCGCAGCTCAGACTTTTGGTTTTATTTTTTTTGTTGATGTTTAAGGAGAATATTTTCTTAGATGTTGGGAGATGATTAATACTTTTCTGTTTCTCTACATTTATGTGCCTATGGCTTCAAAGGTGGGTAATAATCTCACACATTAATATCATTTAACGTTTTTATTTGCAATGCGTATTTCTTTTGCCTTCAAGCTATTTTTTTCTCGCTTTATGTGTCTAATTTTTTTTGTACCATTAGTAGAATAAAAATTTTCAATCCTTACTAAGTTGTCGTTATTTATATCGGCCACTCCTATTACTGTGTCTGCTGGCCTCTCGCTGCGTACCCTCTTCATTTCATTTATGTTATTCCTCTACCCTCTACCCTTGTTATTCCTCTACCCTCTCTTAAATTCTTCCCTCGAGACAACACTTTATCTATTGACTTAAGGGGGACGCAAGTCCTGTGATGATAAAACATATTCTCAGTGACTTATTTTTTACTGTTTTTGAGTGTAAAACACTTCAAATATCATAACGCTAAATCACTAAAATGGAGTGAAAAGAAAGACCAATGTAGCTAAGAATATCGGGATAAAAACAAACGCTTCAGAGTATAAAAATCCATCTTCAGCACTCTAAAAAACAATGAATCAAAGTGTTACAAAAAAAAAGAATTCTTCTGTAGATACCGAAAATAAAGCATTGACTTTAGCACAAAGAAAATAATAAAACGATAAACAAAAAATCATAGGAATTATTAACAGTATACAATTTTACCGCCGAGTCACATTCATTTATTGAAGGATAGTTTTTTCAAATGTGCATCTACTCTAAAATGCGATGATCAGACAAATTTGGGGTCGAGTCCAACATTCTGAAAATTAGCGCCTTTAAAAATCTGGTCTTTATTTAAAGAATGTTCTTTCATAGACGAGTTAGATCGCTCGGTCAGGTTATTGAACCCACCGATGTAGGAGCTGGTCTCCGAAACGTTTTCGATTTTTTTTAAAAATGACTAATTTTATTAGCGTTTTCTTCGTTTTTAAATTTTAGCGAATTTGCGATTCAAGCAAAGAAAACATCTGTTTAGGAATTTTAAGTGTACAATATAGGATCTGGTTATTGAACCAAGCGAGGTAGGATATAGGATCAGGTCATACGAACTCACTGATGTAGGATATAGGATTAGGTTATACGAACCAGTTGATTTTCTTATAATGTTTGAAGAACACCCATGGATTCATTTGGGGAAAAACCTCGTAACATCTTGACCGCATCGTGCGCCACCGGTGGCCACGGAGGGGATTTTCATAATGCTGGTGACCGACCAGCAGTCACAAACTCAATTTTCATGAATACTTAATTATAGCTAAATGAAGGCACGGAAAAGTTTATGTTTCCTATTTTCAAAATTGCTCACCCCAATTGATTTTAAATACGAGTTGAATATTGAACTTCAGAATTACCAATTGCGGTAAAAGTTTTAATTGCTGAAAATAATTCAATTTTCATTTTCTCAGTCCGGGTTCCTGTAAAAGATAGCTGAAAATACCAGCTTAACTTCGGCTCAGGGAGAATTCTTTACTTCGCAGTGATCTTTTTCCTGAGATTTCCCGATTCCAAAGTTAAAATATTCATCGGATTATTATGTGAACGTAAAAATTTGACAAATGACTCATTTATAAATGGAATTATTCATAGGACAATGGAATTTCAAAAGCTCAGAGAATTGTTGCTACTGTCCCTGAAATTTCCAATTTAGAAAAAATATTGCTAAAAATGTCCATACCTAATCGCGTAGAAGTTGATTATTGTAACACTGAAGTCGTAAATTTGCTTTGAGCTCTTAAAATTTTCACATCTAAACAAGACATTTCAGTATTTATTTCTGGTTCACAGGTGAATTTTAGATTCCTATGACATTGACTGAAATATTGAAAGAACTGCTCAGAATCTCGGTTTTTTTAAAAGGATTAACGTATCATCAAGATATATATGAAAAAACAAGGGTTGAAGTTATCTGAACATGGTTTCAAAAATATCCATCTAAAACTGTTTAGAAAGATAAAGTCCCCATAAAGTCTCTGCATTTTAAAGTCGATGCACATTTTAAAAAAACGTCCGTCGGCAAATGAATGTGACTCGGCTGTGAAATTTTCCATTGTTTGTTGATATTTTTAATAGGTGTTGTTTACTTTAGTTATAATTGTCTTTTAATATCAATGTTTTATTTTCAGTATATTTAGAAGAATTAGTTATAGCTTATTATTTTTTGAACTCTCTGATTTACTGTTTTTCAGAGCATTGAAGGGGAATTTTTTATTACCCAAAACACTTGTTTTTATCATGATATTCTTAGCTCAGTTGGTTTTCTTATTATCTTAAACGTGAGATTTCCTAGAAATCGACCTATTTTGTTAACACTAAAATGACGTCATTAAACTTGTTCAATTCCAAATAGCCAGATGATTTACCCAATTTGTCTGAACATTAAAGACACATGATAAGCATAATTTGTCGATTAAAAACCAAGACACCAGCAAACGCGAAGGCACAACCTAACTTCTTCGATTTTTAAGAGCGAAACGAGAATTTCAAAAGCCAAACAGAAAGGTTTTTAACACAAATATACGTCATAACCCGTCAGTTGTAATGAGTAAGAGCTTTCAACATTTTTCTGGAATTTAATTGATATATTACTTGTGTGAGTATGCTACCTGAACGCTCAGCTCTGCGAGCAGCACTGCGCAAACTGAACGTCGACGCTGCCCCAGCGTTTCATGTTGATGATTTTCAAGCAGCGGCTAAAACTGTTATTTTCATAACCTTTTATCGTGTTTCTCTGTCAGTTAAATAGTGGCAAGGATACGAAAATACGCACTCAAAATGATTCTGTATCCTAGTCTTCCAACTTTTTTGAGGCTTCTTATTCAAGTGAAAATTTTGCGATGAGGAGAAGAATAACCATGAGTTTTTTGCTAGACCTGAGCCGCAGGGTGATTTGAAGTTGGTATCTTATTTCGTAAAATTAAACGTGAAAAAAATTGGTGTAACGTCGAATTTGTCTAGAGTGGCTTAATTCGTTGAAATATTTATCGGAGTTCGTTAACGTTTTCGTATATTAACATAATGATAAGCAAATCTACTACATAACTCTGATGAAAATGATAGTTGTTTTATTGTTGAGTGCATTTCTTACAGGCGTAACTCAGTATCACTCGTCAAAAAGAAAAGAAAGAAAACGAAAGGAAGACAGTTTAGTTCCAATAAAGAAGATACAAATAACACATTATTGTTTTTTTAAAATATCTTAAAGACCCTTGACTGATACGCACACATGAGTATCGTAATACCCATGTCACTAGTCGAAACAAATGATTGAGGGCAATGTATTCCAATTGTTAGGGCAATTTATTGTATTATATGATAATATTTTTAATTACAATTAGAAAAGAAGTCAGAACTTCAGTGATGATGCATTGTTGAAAACACTTTTTAGTACACACATTGAAATACGAGCTCAGGGACTTGTAGTGTAAGAAATTATTTTTCAAAGTAAGATGGGTGGATTAAAATAATTCTGCGTCTAAGGCAACGAGGTTGAGATTCAGAACTATATTTTCACTCCTACGTATAAACTAATATGCCAATCAAGGGGCTCGGGGAAAATTGTTATCACACCACGAATTTATATTTCCATGCTAATAAAAGTGGCACAAAAGAGTCTACCTGTGTCAGAAACATGAAAAGGATTGTTCTACAACGGCAACCAAGACATATACAACCTAATTGGAGTAATGCGTGAAATTAACACCTAGATAAGGCTGTCATAATGTACTTACGAGCATAAGAAATGACAAATTACATCAACAAAGGTTAATAATACATGCTCTGTTCAGTTTTCTAATTCGATAGAAGGAACAAACTCAGAACTACGGGGTTTTTGTTCGTTAACAGCACTTATTGTAAAACGTTCAACTAAGCACAATGTTTCCAGTCAACTGTGGCATTCTTTCATCTCAAATGTGGCATGCTTGCATATCAACTGTGGCATGTTTTCATATCAACTGTGGCATGCTTTCAAATCAACTGTGACATGCTTTCATATTAACTGTGGCATGCTTTCATATCAACTGTGGCATGCTTTCATATCAACTGTGGCATGCTTTCATATCAACTGTGGCATGCTTTCATATCAACTGTGGCATGCTTTCATATCAACTGTGGCATGCTTTCATTGCAACTGTGGCATGCTTTCATATCAACTGTGGCATGCTTTCATATCAACTGTGGCATGCTTTCATATCAACTGTGGCATGCTTTCATATCAACTGTGGCATGCTTTCATATCAACTGTGGCATGCTTTCATATCAACTGTGGCATGCTTTCCTATCAACTGTGGCATGCTTTCATATTAACTGTGGCATGCTTTCACTGCAACTGTGGCCGGTATTCATGTCAACTGTGGCATGTATTCATGTCAACTGTGGGATACCATCAGTTGTATGCAATCTAAGACATGCCATCTGTGGTATGTCAGCTATGGAATAATATTTGCGGTATACCATCTGTGGTATGCCATCTATGGTACGTTATCTGTTGTATACCATCTGTGAAATGCCATCCGTGGTATGCAATCTATGGCATGCAATCAGTGGCATGCCACCTGTGTTACGTCATCTATGATATGCCATCCGTGAAACGCCAACTGTAGTATGCCATCAATGGCATGCTAGGTGGTATGCAATCCATGGTATGTCATCAGAGATATATCGTCTGTGGCATACCATCTGAGACATGCTATCCGTGATATGTCATCTACAGTGTCTGTGGCATACCATCCGAAGTATATCATCGGTGGTATGCCATCCGAGGTGTGCCAACCGGCGGCATTTAGCAAGCGGCGAGGACGATGGAAAGTCTTATTCATGCGGCGAACGCTCAAAGCAATCGATGACCGCCGAGTAATCCTGTAAGCTGATGGAGTTTGGAATTAGCGACTGCATACATTAAATATTCGCGTGGACACTTAGGGAGCAGCTCGCCAATATACATGAACGACATTCGGACTTTCTTCGCCTGAATTCAATTTAGTTCTTCTTAATCCGGCTCAGTTCGCCGAAATTAAACATCGTTTCTTATTCATGCCTGCGTTCGCCACAGTTCATCTTATTCATAATAGTTCGTTTTACTTCATTTGAATACATTTTATTTTTTATATTTGAGTTCACTCTTAATGTATTCTACGTGGATACGTGAAAAATATTTTTGAAGTAGAAAAATACGTTTGAATCTGACTCTCGAGACACTTGTTTTAATCTGACACTCGAGACAAGTGAGACACTCTGATGCTCACACTTGAGACGAGCGAGACACTCTGATGCTCACACTCGAGACAAGCGAAACACTCTGATGCTCACACTCGAGACGAGCGAGACACTCTGATGCTCACACTCGAGACAAGCGAGACACTCTGATGCTCACACTCGAGACAACGAGACACTCTGATGCTCACACTCGAGACAAGCGAGACACTCTGATGCTCACACTCGAGACAAGCGAGACACTCTGATGCTCACACTCGAGACAAGCGAGACACTCTGATGCTCACACTCGAGACAAGCGAGACACTCTGATGCTCACACTCGAGACAAGCGAGACACTCTGATGCTCACACTCGAGACAACGAGACACTCTGATGCTCACACTCGAGACAAGCGAGACACTCTGATGCTCACACTCGAGACAAGTGAGGCACATGCTGATACTCGAAAAATATATGTTTTGCATAGATAAATAATAGATTTTATATGGTAATTATCAAGCGAATTTTTCTTTTATCAGAAATGACTCATGATATTTTATCACCAGTAAATAAGCCCTATCCTTATCACTTATATACAGATCATTTCCTTACCTGCAGCGTGACGGTGTTAGACCATGACTTAGTGCACATGGTACAGCAATGAGCTGGGTAGTATTATACTGCCATTAATTTCAGATGGTTAGATTTATAAAGTTTAAGATTTGTTTTCACACAACAATAAGTTTCACGGATCTTTTTAACGTGGAAAATGTTCTCGTCATCCAGCGCCTTTCGTTCATGACTCTCAATGGATTTTGCTTTATTGAAAGTAATTGTCCACAGAAATAAAATCGATTTCATTGTCTGTTTTTCATATGAATGGTTTTATGCTATTATTTCAATAAATTTTCTATGTTTTGTTCTACTGATTTTTATATAAATTGTTTTATGCTACCATTTCAATAAGTTTTCCATGTTTTGTTCTATTCTGATATGAGGAATGTAATGGTTGTTAACTGCGAATGGACAGGCTGTTACAAATGAACACGAGCAAGCTAAAATGATCATATATCTGGACATATTTTTAGCTCAGTCGCATTAAGTGACAGTGATAAAAAGATTCAGTATTTTGGTTGGATAATTTTGGTTGTTTATTTAGTCTTCTCTTACATGAATTTAACGGTTATATATTTGTTTTATTTTTATTCCGACGTTCATGACGACAAAAATGAATGATTTTTAATGAATTAATTGAGTCTAGTTCTTAGGAATGCTCTGGGATAAAGTGAAAATCAACGTAGCTTAAATGAATATCTTTTGAGCGTTTTGGATTAATGAGATAAATTACCTTCAATGCTCTGGAATACAATCTGAATATTAGGATTCTAAAAAATTGGGCCCATTTTTGGAACACTTAAACAATAAAACATTTTCAAGAAAGGCAAAAACAAGGGAAAGTGACCCACGACAAATTTTAATAAGCAATTCAGAGTGTCAAGGCGCCGAGTCACATCGGCTTCCAGGCGTTGATTTGAAAATGCATTGGGACTCTCAAAAATTTAAATAAACAATAACAATGGTGAAACATAAAAATTAAGGATTGAATTCAAAACTGTAAAATTGGTGTTCTTGCACGGTGCTGATCAAATCAGTATTCCATTATTACCGCTATGGGTAGTTTGAGAATATGATTACCCGTGTTAGCGGAGGCATGCTGTGTTGTGAGCTCACCTATAATAAGTATTCAAAATATCCTATGTAGGATATATTGATAAATATATCCTTTGTAGGATGTCTTGATAAATATATCCTAAGTAGGATGTATTGATAAATTTATCCTATGTAGGATTTATTGATAAATATATCCTATGTAGGATGTATTGATAAATATATACTATGTAGGATGTAATGATAAATATACCCTATGTAGGATGTATTGATAAATATATACTATGTAGGATGTATTGATGAATATATCCTATGTAGGATGTATTGATAAATATATCCTATGTAGGATCTATTGATAAAAATATCCTATGTAGAATATATTGATAAATATATCCTATGTAGGATGTATTGATAAATATTTCCTATGTAAGATGCATTGATAAATATATCCTATGTAGGATGTATTGATAAATATTTCCTATGTAGGATATATTGATGAATATTTCCTATGTAAGGTGCATTGATAAATATATCCTATGTAGGATATATTGATAAATATTTCCTATGTAAGATGCATTGATAAATATATCCCATGTAGGATATATTGAAAAATATTTCCTATGTAAGATGCATTGATAAATATATCCTATGTAGGATGTATTGATAAATATATCCTAAGTAAGTTGTATTGATATATATCCTACGTAGGACTGCTCGCGGCGGTTACCCTCGTATGTTGATACACGTCGGTGTGAATGTTGAATATGTTGGGGTGACCGCCTGTACCACGCATGGACTTGACACTATGTCACAGATATTATTTCCAAGAAATAGTTTTTCGTCACATGAAAGAGTGAGGTTACCGAATGCATTCAATGCGTTTATCGGTGAATAGTTACGTATATTTATTTATTCATTTCAATACGCTTATAGGTAAATAGTTACGTATTTTTATTTATCAATTTCAATATGTTTATAGGTGAATAGTTACGTATCTTAGGTTTATTTTCTCGGTGTTTCCAGCACAAAATGGCAATCAGCGCATTGATGATTTATAAGCAAACTTAAACTTTCAACAGTCATTAAGACAAAATTGAATAATATTAGACCATTAAATTCGATCCACTTACCCGTTGGATAACAGCGTCCGACCAATTTTTCAATGGACACTATTTAATGCTTGTTGGAAAAAGAAAAGGAAATGTTCTCCGCTAAATGAATATCTGCAATTGGTTGTATCCACTACAGAGATTGTATACACAAATTTACCCTACGTTATTGATGAAAGTCGGGTGTGGTGGACGGTGACAACCAAGCACTCAAATAAAATATTCTCAGTCATGTGAATGTTTAGGCATAAATGCCATTAATTGACTAGTTTCACAGAAATCTTACCCGTCGCTTGAACACGAGAACCAAGGGTAAAATGGAATATTTATCCTAAACCAACGTCTTGGAAAATATTCGCTTTATCATAAATTTTGCATTAAAAAATACAAAAAAGTAAAAATTAAAACTCGTGGAAGAAGCAACAAAATCTATGAAACCTTACTAAACAAAATTCCTAACGCCCTGAGCAATGTAGCTCCTCATACATCATCCATGCATTTACATGCCCTCTAAATGAACCTTTCACACCCCTGGAGAGTTTGTGCTAGAATTAAGGAGCTATGTTCACTGTCAATTCATTCCAGTCGTCATTCAAATGTTGCGTGTGGATTAAAAAATGCAACGATTTAAAAATGCAGAGGTCAAGTTCACCATTATTAATACGATGCGTAGAGAAAAAGGAAATTTTGAAAGTTTCGTATAACAATGGTCTCCTAAAGCTACCTGGGATGGATGCATGTGGACGGTCCGATCTGGGGAAAATAATATAGTCTTGACTGCGGTGTGTGAAATATATTTGTATTCCTAACATACGATTCTAGGCAGCAATTATACTTGTAAAGTTACGCACAAACACTACACAGGTACGCATCCACTTGTTCATTCCACCTTAAAAATTAGGTTATCTTAAAATTATTCCTTCAACGAGCGTGCGCATTTACAGCAGTAAAATTAGCGTGAATCACGGACAACCTTTCTTTCTTTATTTTTTGTGTACAAGTAGCTCATGAAACATCTGAACACATTTTTAGCCCCGCAAAAACTTTCGTGTTTGAGATAACAACAATTAAATTGCTTTAGTACCGTTCACATGTACATGTTTTATCAGTAAAATTTGAAAATTGTCTTATATTTTCATGAGAACAAACGATAAGATTAGTTCAAAGGTAGTGGTTGTGCGTTACTTTACAAGTTGGATTGCTGCTTGCAATCGGTTGTTGGGAGTGCCACTTTTCAACAGTTTATCCAATTAGCAGCCAAGTCTCTGGTATTTTCCACAGAGCCGGCCATCTACGTGCATCCCCCATCTCAGTAAGCTATACAAGATAATTTCAATAGGGCAGATCGCCCTTCAAAGGCTTCGTATTTTTCTGACCTTTGTGGTGATAATGATGCACTTGGCCTCTTTAGTCGGAATCCCTACTCACTTGTGCCTGCAGGCTCGTTTTAAATGAGGATCCATGTGCATTGAAACTAAACATTTCTGCTAACTTTTAGTTCGAACTATGCAATAGTGTCAATGAGACACTTAGCGAGCATGTTGATTCATAGATGATGAATGAGAGTTAACTGTGTGCGAGGTGTTAGGTGTTTTGATTCATGAAATTTTACAGTTTCTGCAGTTTTTCTAGAATTTTAATTTTGAACTTTTTCCTGTTACAGCGCTAATGATGAAATAAGAACGTAAAAAGCAAGATAAAAATCATTGTAAAGCCATTGCTTTTGAAAATAACCTAATTAAATTGAGCGTTTCGGCCTAACAGTCCATATCCAGCAAAATCTCTGTAAAATAAAACTAATAAAGGAAGAATTAAATCACTGATGAAGTATTTCTAAAAAGCTTAAACTTTGAAAAAACATGAAAAGCAACGGTAAAAAACAAAAGGTAAAGGAAAACTGAACAACTAAACTAAGTGTTGGTGACTTGAAGCGGAAAAGCACTTTGGGTGTCACACAAAGTAGGTTTCATTTTTTAAGCAGGCAGTGATTAAAGAATGCGCAGATCTGTTCTGTAACAGGTACCGGTCAAGATAGTGAAGTCGTTTTGGGAGACCGGAACATTGCTCTCTTCTTCGTAAGATCTAATAAAAGACAGTGGGGGGACCGAAAAGGAAGACCGAAAAGGAAGGTTCTGCAACTTCGCCTAACGTGCTCGGGAACTCTAGTCATCAGGGTACGGCAGGTAGACCCAACGTACCGCGATTCACAACGTGAACAACTGTATTGGGACACAAGAGACAATTTGAATTCTCCAATAGTAAATACAAAACGGAATTCGCTGCGTCGAACGTCATCGGTTGCAGTAGACAAACGAGTGTGTCTGAGATAGAATTTTAATTAACCTGAAGCAGTAGGAGAGGATGGGCTTTGTAAACTTTTTCTTAGTTGGAAAGGAATTCTAAGCAAATATTCGACCAGCATAAAAAGAAAACCAAGGATAAAATGAACAGGCAAATGTTTTGGAACTTGTTTTTATTCCAAAATAATTCCAACTTTTACGCTTTTAAGGGTGAGAATGAAAAGCAACACGAAAATCGCTACATGTAAAGTGATTTTTATTACAAATGATCAAATAATACTGAGCGTTTCGGGCTAGAAGTCCAGAGACAGTGAGGGTGGCTGTTTGTCTTTGAAACGGAATAGAGAACCAATTGTAAAATTATTCACTAGAATCATTTGAACTTTGAGTTGTGGGAAAACTTATCAAAAAGGGATTTAACATCCTCGCTTAGTTTCATTGACTGATGGCCAAAATATGGAAACCTCACAAAGAAAGCTTGTTGAGCACATGACTGAACAGATTGAGAGTTATCATAAATTTTTGATGACTAGAGTTTCAGAGCACGCTGGGTGAATTTGCAGAACCGGTCTTCCTCCTGGGTCCCCCCACTGTCCTCTGTTCGATCTCACGCAGCAGAGTGCAATGTTCCGGACTTCCTAAACGACTTTAAAATCTTGGCTGGTACCTCGTACAGAACAGATCTGCGCATTCTCGAATCCTTGCATGTTTACAAAATGAAACCTAGTCTGAATGACACACAAAGTGCTTTTCGCTTCAAATTGCCAACACTTAGTTCAGTTGTTCAGTTTTCCTTTACCTTTCAATTTTTTTATCGTGGTTTTTCATGTTTTTACAAAGGTTAAACTTTTTATAGATACTTCATTAGTTAATTAATTTTTCCTCTTATGGTTTTGTTTGAAAGAGATTTTGCTAAAGATGGACTTCTAGCCCAAAACGCTCAATATTATTTGATCATTTATGATAAAAATCACTTTACATGTAGCGATTTTCGTGTTGCTTTTCATTCTCAACCTTAAAAGCGTATAAGTTGGAGTTATTTTGGAATGAAAAAACGTTCTTAAACATTTGCCTGTTCATTTTATCCTTGGTTTTCTTTTTATGCTGGTCGAATATTTGCTTAGAATTCCTTTCCAACTAAGAAAAAGCTTACAAAGCCCATCCTCTTCTACTGCTTCAGGTTAATTAAAATTCTATCTCAGGCACACTCGATTGTCTACTGCAACCGACGACGTTAGACGCAGCGAATTCCGTTTTGTATTTACTATTGGAGAATTACAATTAAAGAATTAGGGAGAAGGACATTAGCAGCAATTATTTTGCTATGTGGGATTCATTAATGGGCAGAAGTAATATCTTCTCATTTTCAATTGTTGTTTAGCGAATTTCATGAAAGACATATAAGTTTATTAAATCACTCAAGCGACACATCGTAGCTTATGCAGAGCGTGATAAAAGGTCTAGGATTTTGGGTCGTGGATTTCCATCGGGGCTTTCAGTCATTCCATAATCTAGGGTTATGCAAACCAACTCGTCGGAGTCTCGGCTTCAAGAAAATATTGTAGGACAAAAAGACCACCTTCTTGTGTCAGGCGAAATACTTTACCAGGCTTCTTCTATAATTTCTACTCTTTTGCGTGTATTAGGACTGATTAATGATGCGAACTGAAACAGAACTCTGATCTAATTACGTTCGACCGAATGAACATTTAAAAAAATTGTGGCCACGTTCGTTATCGAGAACGTGAACCATGTCAGAAGTTTTTCAGGTGTACATTAGGATATTTTTCATTCGAAGATTTTCAGAACTTTTTTGAGGGGATACTTCTGCTGGTTACTTCGAAATTACTTTCAAGAAAAAATGTAAAAAGACATTTAATAAAATTATCTTCAAACGTTGAAGTATGGTTCTTCCTTTCTGAGCTTTCGTATATTATAAAAGAAATCTGTATTTACATTGGTGTCTCTTATTCTCACTGATCATAATCACAACCCATCTTTTAGCTTACAATATTCATAAATTATTTTTAACCTCTACTATACGCAAAAAATACTCATAAGTTTTTCTTATTCCAGAAGAGTTCGCACTCATATTTTTTACTAAATAAGATGTGACTACAAAAGAACGTTTTTTTCGATGGTTTTGAAATTACTTAAAAGTGTAAAATCCGGACCTTTTTATAGTAATCAGTCGGGCTGACTTTGCCCAGTTCATTTCATGACACCTCTTCACGGGAAGCATGAATTATATATTTATTACTTTTGGAAAGGCCGTAAAACTTTAATTTTATTCACGTCGCACATGCCAAAGATATTATTCTTCATATGCAAAATCGATTTTCACTTAATCAGTTTTTTTACAGATTATACGATAGAATGCTTGAGTTTGTGCTGATGTGAAGTATTGAAAATGATCGTTAAAAATTTTAAATTTCATTATCTTAACCACTCGCAAGTGCTGTACTGCATCCGCAATTATTGAAAAAACCGAGTGGGCAAAGTATAACATTTTAATTTATTCAATTTATTTCGTAACCCGTATAAAATAAAGGTAATTCGTTACGGGTGAAATTACATTAACGAATACAGCAAAGAAGTTGAGTGAGGTTTGCTGATAAGCCAGGAGATTTAGGGTTCGTAAAAGAGCCGGCGGATTTAGCATGCAGAGACGCAACACGCCGGGCGCGGCGCTTCCGGCGGTAGCCCACATACGGCTTCCACAATAGCAGCCATCTGAAAATTACAAAAACGTAAGAAAGAATTCAATTTTAAGTTATAGGTTAGAGTTTTAACGAGCAAGCTCAAGTTTAGGTTAGAGTTTTAACGAGCAAGCTCAAGTTTAAGTTTAAGTTTAACGAGCAAGCTCAAGTTTAAGTTTAAGTTTAACGAGCAAGCTCAAGTTTAAGTTTAAGTTTAACGAGCAAGCTCAAGTTTAAGTTTGGGTTTAACGAGCAAGCTCAAGTTTAAGTTTAAGTTTAATGAGCAAGCTCAAGTTTAAGTTTAAGTTTAACGAGCAAGCTCAAGTTTAAGTTTAAGGTTAACGAGCAAGCTCAAGTTTAAGTTTAAGGTTCACGAGCAAGCTCAAGTTTAAGTTTAAGGTTCACGAGCAAGCTCAAGTTTAAGTTTAAGGTTAACGAGCAAGTTTAAATATAAGTAGAATTGACGAACAAGTTCCAATATAAATGGAATTAACGGAACAAGTTGTTCAAGTATAAGAAATTCAGTTAGGCTGCGTTGATTTGATACTAGGACCGAGAAGCGGGACGTTTACCAAGGCAGAGTGCCTTGGACCTACGGACAAGGGTGTCTGACGAAAGCGCCCCTACCGACAGCACACTTACCGCGTCCGATACATCCCTTGGGCTCGCATGTAGAGCAGCGGAGCGTCGACGTCCCAGGTGCCGGAGAAGAGCTTCCCGTAGACACGGCCCGAAGACATAGCGAGACGCCGATGACCGGCTCCAGCGCCCTCCAGCGAACGCTCCCCCTAGCCGGCGAGGCACCCAGGCAAACTAGCAACACATGCCCGGATGGCACCCCATGGTTCCACGGAAGAGGCTGTACATGATGGTGTCGATGATAGGCTGAATCAACAGAGCTGAGACGTGTGAGCACGGTTGGGTTAGCGAGGTGTCTGACGACCATTGAACAGTGCGAGCCGACTACACGTTGGTCTCGCTATTATAGGTTGCGACAAGTATGCTATCGACAGAACGCAATCAGACACCCAAGTCTTATTTACTTACATTACTTTTAGGAAATTTATATTTTTAATAGGATATTTTATACAGCAATATACCCCGGACTTGGAAAATAAACTTTAAATGCAATAATTAATAGCTACAACTATAAATGATATCCACCAAATTCAGCCATATATTTTCATCGATAGAATTGATTTATAAATAACTTTGAATGTTTTTAGTTTGGCTTTGTGTCTGAGCTTTGATCTTTAAGTACTTGAAAAAAGTTGCCAAGTTCTCCTGGGTGATTAAAAAAGGAATTTTTCCCCTTGTAAAAAATATTCATTAAAGTTCCGAAGAGCGCATTCAGCTTTTATTGAAAAACGAATTTAAATATAGACGAAGCTGAACGAGAAGGATAGAAAATTTGTATTCTTTAGAAGTCGTAAATTTTTTCTCAAATTCGAGAAATTTTATTTGTCATAGGATTCAGTTTATTGACCTAGTAAATATGTGATAAAAAGGACATATTTATGCCATTTACTCGATGAGCTTCGTAAGAAAACCAAGGCAGGGAAAAGTTGTAAGCCTTTGCATCATTTCATACGTAATTTACAACAACACCATCACGTGCGAATGCAAAACTTTGAGTGACGGATAAACAACTCGAAACAAGTTTCCTTACGAGACGAAGTTGCTTCAAAAAATCTCTCGTTTATGCAAAATGATTAAAAAAGTTCTCTCGCGAACGTGAAAAGAGCGAAGACAATTTTGAAGCATTTTTTAGAGAAGACAAGTTTGCGCGAAAGAACTGGCTCGATGATCTCTGGGAAACTCGTTAGCGACGTTGCAGCCAGATGTCAAGCAAACAAAAACAGGCTTTTTGTCGAGATCGTCAGCGAACAAACTCATACGAGTTTCATCAAGACAGAAGTTGTAACCGGGTCTGGTTGAGTGAGGTCGGTGCGGCGTGGAGGGTTTTAGTCGATCTGAATCGCGCTGTGGGAATGAAGAAACGTGTGGATTGTTATCAAAATTGCACTGTGGGAATGAAAACACTCCAAATTATTATCTTGAGAACTTTCTCAAAATGGAGGAAAGAACGAAATGTGCAGTGAATTGCTTTGCGGGAATGAAGAAACCAAAATATAATCTTAATAACTTTTTAAAAATGAAGGAAAATAGGAAATGTGCGGTAAATTGCTCTGTTGCAATGAAGAAACGAGCAAATGTGAATATTGATTGCTTTTTAGAAGTAGTGAAAATGCGAAATGTGATTTTTCACCAGTTTGAAATGAAAAAATGCGGAATTTGACCTGAAAAGTTCTTAGGAATGAAGGAACGGAAGGAATGAGACTTTTGTAAAATGCGTAACGGAAATGGGTAATGAAATGCATGACTTTTAAATACTTTTGTAAATGCGTAATGAAACACATGAAATATGGTTTAAATTTCGATTTTAGAATGAAGAAACCTGCGAAAATGAGATCCAAAATGCGATATAGGATTGAAAAAATAATTTAGCACAAATTAAAAAAAAGTTGTTAAAACTGAACACAAGTGGGAACTTACAAATGTAGATGAAAATAGCAAACATAGTAATGTTGTTTAAATTAAGGAGTGTCATTAGCGACGAACCTTGATTGTCTCTAATTTTTCAAGAGTTAAGTTCAAGTTGAATTTTGCGTGATTGAATGAATAAAATCCCACAAATATTGCTGTCATGGACAAACGTACTCTAATCTTGGTTTTAATTCATTTGTATAGTAATAAAATTTGGTGAACTATCTTATACCGGTGTCCCACAAAAACGTTCCCTACTTTTTAATTAATTATATCTCCGCTTTAAATTTACATATTTGAATTGTCTTTCTTTCACAATGTAGTAAATTTTATTTCCTTTTAGAATAATTTAAGTTTTTGAAAATCGTTTAACAGCCACCTTACCGTGGTCGATTTACTGAAAACGATTTACTATTTCAAAACGTTTCGGTATTCCCCCCTTCTGTACGTTTCAGTTTGTCATAAAACAGCTTAGAGCAACACAATAAATCGTTAGACCTGGCTGTAGGCAAAGCCAGAAATTTACACCAGTAACTAAACAGAGGTGGTGTTGAGGGGTAAAGAAAAACAAAATTAAGTTCGAGAGCGAGAATATTTGAGGTCATTTTAGCGTAAAGATAAGAAAAATTATTGAATTACCTGAATTCTTGAATACCGAAATACCGAAAAGTTTTGAAATATTGCTCTAAGAGTTTCTGTCTTAGCAAAGGTTAATAATTTCCTGCGTTGAGCCGACGTTGGGTTTCTTGGCCATTAACGTGAGAATTTCAAATGAGTCTTCTCGCACTACATTTCTTTGCGAATTCCATAAAATCTATTGGATGGATATTCTATAATGCTTCGTACACAAAACAAACGCGCATTCAATTGCATCATATAAAAAATTGCTACAAGATTAGTTTGGCTTGTATAAAATGCAGAATTTTTCAGTAAAATTTCTGAAATGGGTATGGTGATTTACGTGTTAAGTCGATTGCTTAATGCCATTTGAGGGATGTAGGAAATTTGAATGAATGATTTAGCGTGGTAGTTTATTCATTTATATGAGCAAAAACTAAAACCACTTCAACGACCCAAGTTTAAACGAGCAAAATATAGAAACGACAAACCTCGTTACCAATGTAAAAAAAGAAAACTTTTAAATCTGAACTAGAGGCCTTCATACAGTGAAGGCGACGCCTCCGAAAGCGTACATTTAGCTAAAACGCAGTGTGGCATGGATTTAGAAGATAACTTAGCTTAAAAAAATAAATGTTAAAATTCTACAGATGGATAACATTCACGGTAAAAAATGAATGTCCTCTCAAAATTTTTTTTAAAGATTAACAGTTCAGTTAAACATGCTTAGGGCGTTTCAGTACACGTCAATCATAGCAAGGAAACATTTGCTCCAGTACGCGAAGAAAGACGAGTGAAGCAGCTTCTCTAGCCAGTGAGCGACGTGGAGCTCCAAGAGCTGACCCAAGCTGCCCAGTGCTGCCAGTCCCAGGGGATGTGGTGCATCTTAAAAGCGTTCAGGGCTCTAGTCGCATCGATAATGTATACGAGTTGACTATACCTACCCTCGTCTAGGGCGCGAGGGCGATGATAATTCGGGATTGCGAGTTAACTATATCCTCGTCTAGGGTGCGAGGGCGTAGATAATGCAGCAATACGAGTTACCTATATCCTCGTCTAAGGCCCGAGGCGATGATAATGTGGGGCTACCAGTTAACTATATCCTCGTCTAGGTCCCGAGGGCGAAGATAATGCAGCACTACGAGTTAACTATATCCTCGTCTAGGGCCCGAGACGATGATAATGCGGTGCTACGAGTTAACTATATCCTCGTCTAGGGCCCGTGGGTGAAGATAATGCGGGGCTACGAGTTAACTATATGCTCGTCTAGGGCCCGTGGGTGAAGATAATGCGGGGCTACGAGTTAACTATATGCTCGTCTAAGGCCCGAGGCGATGATAATGTGGGGCTACCAGTTAACTATATCCTCGTCTAGGTCCCGAGGGCGAAGATAATGCAGCAATACGAGTTAACTATATCCTCGTCTAGGGCCCGAGACGATGATAATGCGGTGCTACGAGTTAACTATATGCTCGTCTAGGGCCCGTGGGTGAAGATAATGCGGGGCTACGAGTTAACTATATGCTCGTCTAGGGCCCGTGGGTGAAGATAATGCGGGGCTACGAGTTAACTATATGCTCGTCTAGGGCCCGAGGCGATGATAATGCGGGGCTACGAGTTAACTATATCCTCGTCTAGGGCCCGTGGGTGAAGATAATGCGGGGCTACGAGTTAACTATATGCTCGTCTAGGGCCCGTGGGTGAAGATAATGCGGGGCTACGAGTTAACTATATCCTCGTCTAGGGCCCGAGGCGATCATAATGCGGGGCTACGAGTTAACTATATGCTCGTCTAGGGCCCGAGGCGATGATAATGTGGGGCTACGAGTTAACTATATCCTTGTCTAGTGCCCGAGGCGATGATAATGTGGGGCTACGAGTTAACTATATCCTCGTCTAGGGCCCGAGGCGATGATAATGTGGGGCTACGAGTTAACTATATCCTTGTCTAGTGCCCGAGGCGATGATAATGTGGGGCTACGAGTTAACTATATCCTCGTCAAGGGCCCGAGGAGATGATAATGTGGGGCTACGAGTTAACTATATCCTCGTCTAGGGCCCGAGGCGATCATAATGCGGGGCTACGAATTAACTATATCCTTGTCTAGTGCCCGAGGCGATGATAATGTGGGGCTACGAGTTAACTATATCCTTGTCTAGTGCCCGAGGCGATGATAATGTGGGGCTACGAGTTAACTATATCCTCGTCTAGGGCCCGAGGCGATGATAATGTGGGGCTACGAGTTAACTATATCCTTGTCTAGTGCCCGAGGAGATGATAATGTGGGGCTACGAGTTAACTATATCCTCGTCTAGGGCCCGAGGCGATCATAATGCGGGGCTACGAATTAACTATATCCTCGTCTAGGGCCCGAGGCGATGATAATGTGGGGCTACGAGTTAACTATATCCTTGTCTAGTGCCCGAGGCGATGATAATGTGGGGCTACGAGTTAACTATATCCTTGTCTAGGTCTAGTGCCCGAGGCGATGATAATGTGGGGCTACGAGTTAACTATATCCTTGTCTAGTGCCCGAGGCGATGATAATGTGGGGCTACGAGTTAACTATATCCTCGTCTAGGGCCCGAGGCGATGATAATGTGGGGCTACGAGTTAACTATATCCTTGTCTAGTGCCCGAGGCGATGATAATGTGGGGCTACGAGTTAACTATATCCTCGTCTAGGGCCCGAGGCGATGATAATGTGGGGCTACGAGTTAACTATATCCTCGTCAAGGGCCCGAGGAGATGATAATGTGGGGCTACGAGTTAACTATATCCTCGTCTAGGGCCCGAGGCGATCATAATGCGGGGCTACGAATTAACTATATGCTCGTCTAGGGCCCGAGGCGATGATAATGTGGGGCTACGAGTTAACTATATCCTTGTCTAGTGCCCGAGGCGATGATAATGTGGGGCTACGAGTTAACTATATCCTTGTCTAGGTCTAGTGCCCGAGGCGATGATAATGTGGGGCTACGAGTTAACTATATCCTTGTCTAGTGCCCGAGGCGATGATAATGTGGGGCTACGAGTTAACTATATCCTCGTCTAGGGCCCGAGGCGATGATAATGTGGGGCTACGAGTTAACTATATCCTTGTCTAGTGCCCGAGGCGATGATAATGTGGGGCTACGAGTTAACTATATCCTCGTCTAGGGCCCGAGGCGATGATAATGTGGGGCTACGAGTTAACTATATCCTCGTCTAGGGCCCGAGGCGATGATAATGCGGGGCTACGAGTTAACTATATCCTCGTCAAGGGCCCGAGGAGATGATAATGCGGGACTGCGAGTTACCTATATGCTCGTTTGGGGCCAGGGAGCGATGCAGCGATTAGGTGGCTAAGTTCATTAAAGCCTCCAAGGAAATAAATGCTTCAAACAAAGGGAAGTGGCCATTTAGTTCGATTACGATGAAATAAACCAAAATTTCAGCCTAGTTTCAAGCTCTATTCAGGTCCCTTGGCTTTCTCGTGCTCTCATGAGAAAATTTGGCGTAGCGTGAATAGGCTCGACCGCAGAAGAGAGAGCCCGTTCCCAAACGTAGCGGAAAAAAAATAATCATTAAAGAACTTTTCACAAAAGTTACGGTCAGAATTAGTCCTGTGGCAAATGGGAGACTGGGGAAGAAATAACTCAAGGTGCAAGACCCACCCAAAGAATCAAGTTTACTCGGTGCTAAGTCAACTGATAGCCATGGCAAATATAATGAGTTAAGACTTCATGTAAAAAATTTTAGTTGAGGAGCAGGCTAACACGTTTTTCAGCTGAACTGCTCTTCAGGACTGCTCTTCAGCAAAGGTTGAGGAAAAGTTAACATGTGTCTTGTCAGGAACAAACCAGTGGTTTCTGAGGGAATTTTCATAATGCTGTTCACCGACCTGCAGTCGATAACTCAATTTTTAACAATACTTCATGAAGCTAAATGAAGGCACGATCCAGTTAATGTTTGCAGTTTTCAAGATCATTTGATAAAATTAACCTCAAATTAGATTGGATGCTGAACTTCAGATAATACATCGTAGGAAACGGTTTAAAAGTATTAGTAGTAAAACAAGAGTTGAGGAGCAGTTAAGTGTTTAGGAGCCCTTAGATCAGGTAGACGCTTGATGACTGTGATAAAGAAAGCTCGCTGAACAGAGTAGCGTCATATAGATAACACTTGAGTGCTTCTCGCCAAGTAAAAGTACTAGCATGGATTCATGATGTGAGAAACGTTTAAATTAGCATGTCGAAAAGAAAATCCAAATCTTACAAAGCCATAAAAAAAGGAAAAAAAGACTCAAGAGTTTGCCTGCATACTAAAATTAGATTTCGAACCCTTGAACGCAGGATCCCAGTCTTGGTACACTCATAACTGACACCCCTTACTGGACGCAGTCGCGGTGCTAGTCATTCTATCACTGGTAGGTGCAGAACTCAGCACGCAATACTGAGACCTGATTGTCAAATGTTTTACGTTGTCGAGTGCTGGCCGCAAAAATTCGTCTGTCGATTGGGCGACCTTACTAACTGGTTATACTGGCTGAAATCGTTAAGCTTGAGCCTTTTCAAATAAAGTGTAAACACACAGCATGAGGCAACTTCGCAGAACTGCCGGCGCATTATAAGCTATTGCCACGAAAAAAATGCGATGTACGAGCAGCGTGAAGGGTTGCTCAGTCGACAGGTGAACTTTTTCTTCCTGTCGTGTTTCTAAGACAACGTACCTCTAAGACAACGTACCTCTAAGACAACGTCCCTCTTAGACGATGTAAAATGTTTGAAAATCGGGCCCCCAGGTTGTCACCTTCTGAACTTCTGTTCAAGCTGCAGTCGACACAAACTCTACTAGCTTTATTCACGGGTTCTATTTATATGTATTTTACAGGTAACACTTTGTAGAATGATTTCAGCCAGAATCTTTTCTTCAAAAAAAAACGAAATTTTGTATTTTCTTTACTCAATGGACTGGACAAAATGAACAAAAACATTCATTATTGATGGGTGTATAAATATTTATTTTTGACTGTATAACAAGGCTTTATAGTAATGGACACTTTGGATCTGACATAAATCCTCAGCATGATCCAAATTACCTTAAGTGTTGTTAAAATGTTCAGGTATCTCCATGTATCTCTGTACAAAGTCGTTTATTTTTCCACGCCTGTTCAAGTTTTAGAATTTCATAACCATATTGTGATCAACTAGGCTGTGAAGAACATGCTCGAGGAAGCTGGCAAACCCTAATATTTGAGGTTAGTTAAGTAACATACAATTTTTATGTCCTATGTCGGTCGCTGAAGCACCTAAGAGCTGTTGATGGTCTCATTATTTTAAAATATTCATTGAAGGCTCAAGATGAGTAAGCACCTGAAATTCCCCACCAAAACCGTGAGATTTTAGAACCTGACGAGGTAATTTTTCTGTCGGTCTACAAAAATGAGGGCCATTCAGGGTAATTTTTCCTTGCTACCCTAATTTTTCCCTTTATAAAAACCTAATTCAAAGATGTTTCGAGGCTCTTCGCTTTGCATGTTTTGAGCACTATTCATGGATGGGCAGCAAAGATCTTTCAGATCAACGAACCATTCATTAGAATAATTATTCAGCTGGCTCGTGAGCTTGATTAAAAACATTCATTGACGGGCGCTGAGGCTCAGTAACTGCGTATGATGAGTTTTATCTCCGTTGAAATGTTGATGTTGCCTTCCGTGGAGTTTTTCAGGATTAATTGGGCAGAGCGCTGGGCGCTCTCTGAAGAGGAATTTCTCAAATTATTATTACTGACGCACGTTTCTGCCGAATTAATGATAAATCGTTCAAAATTGAACTTCTTCTGGTTAGTTTATCTTCTCGGCATTATTGATCCGTAACTTATTATTGTTACGTAAGTTACTATTGTTACGTGAGTCGTTGTTGTTACGTAAGTCGTTATTGTTACGTAAGTAGTTATTGTTACGTAAGTTATTATTGTTGCATAAGTTTTTATTGTTAAGAAAGTCGTTGTTCTTACTTAGATTATCATTGTTGCATAAGTTGTTATTGTAATGAAAGACTTTTTTTAGTGTTACGTAAGAAGTTATTGTTACGTAAGACTTTCACACAAAACGAGGGTGAACTTATGTACTGAAGGTGGATCTTCAGGAACGTGACTGCTGTGATTGTGCGTGAAAATTGGTGAAAAAGCAGTAACTGAACCCTTGGTGTCCATGCTTACGATATGCCGTGTAGACTCTCGAGAGCAAGCGCATCAGGAGACACAAGGAGTAGTTACTGCTAGTGTACGTGAGCATGCTGTTGGTTTTGACACAGACATTTTGACTTACCATGAATAACGTTTACGAGAGATACTCAGAGGGTTATTTTGAAGCCCTTTCATCTAAATGAGAAATTGATTGCCCGAGGGTAAATTTAAATTGCTTGGAAATGGTTGCGTTAGCACCAGACTTGAATATTTTGAATACAGTTAAAACTTGTAGAGATGATTTTTTCAGCCGCCTTGCAACTCAAATATCAGTCTCACATCATTTATTAACTGACCAAACTGCTGAGTTATTGCAAATAATGGGGATAAAAATGATTGATTTAACCATTTATTTCTTTGAAAAATTGTCTTCATTTAATATCGAAGTAACTTTTATTCACACTAGTCAGGAAGCATTAGAAACACGTGCATGCAACCCGTAGGAACTTGGGGAAAATAAAATAAAATAATTATTTGCCAGGTAAGACGCTCAGACGCGTGAGTGCAGGTGGCCCTCCGAATGTGCAGGAATGTGTTCAAGTCTTTAGGATTCTCACACATCACGAGTCTCCCATTTTACAATGAGTGGAAAAAAAGAAACTCCCGCGCAACCACTTCAGCTTCAGTTAGTATGGATGCAAAACAGATCATTCACTCATTTTCTTCTCTTTGATGCCTTGAAGAGTATGAATACACGTGACAACGGAACTTGAAATTTTATTTAAGTTGGATGTAATATTTCTCATCACTTGTGGACAGGAATTATCGAGCTATTTATTTATCGGTTGCGTTACGAAACACTGAGAATCATCTCATTGCCATAAGAATCCTGTATCTTAGAAATTAGCGCAGTAGGAATCCCACTCATTTTGGTGACGCACTTCAGCAGAGTCATTAGTACTCCAAGTAATAAATACACACACTTATATACAGGGTGATTATTAAAAATGTATACCTTTTGAAATACTAATGCCTTTTTAAATGGGAGACTATGAAATAGAACAACCGAAAAGACCGAATTCAATGATAACTTACGCATCTGGTTTACCCTTAAAATAAGCATAAACATCAAGGGTGCAGGAGAGAAGACTAATGTAATCTGCCAACATGGTGCAACTCTTCAACAACGCAAGTTCACCATCGGAGAAATGACGAAAATTGAATCCATCGTCGGGACTCTGAGGAAATTCTTTTTTGGAATACCGATTCAAACCTAACAAAATAACTATTCAGAGGAACTTCCTAAAGTGGCAACCCCAGTTTTGTGCGAGAAATCTGGAAGATGATCTGGAAGAAAAGTTTTTGAACGCACAGCGGAAAATGATGAAAGAATGAGGACTCTAATCTAAGATCCAGTAGAGTAAAATAAAAATTAAAGGTTAACTCTTCTTGTTTCTAATCCAGAAGAGTAAAATAAAAATTAAAGGTTAACTCTTCTTGTTTCTAATAATACCAGATTCATTTCCCTATCCTGTCAGTGAAAAAGGTTTTAGCAATTTTAAAAGATTTAGATTTTTAGCAATCCACCCTGAATATCTGAGGCTCAGTAACTGCGTATGATGAGTTTTATCTTCGCTGAAATGCTGATGTTGCGGTATGTAATGTAAGGTGGTATTTGGTATTTATAGAAACCTTTTAACTGTAAAGTGAATTTGAATCCACATAAATCAACGCAATTGTATTTATATCTATTTCCTAAGAATGAAGAATTTAACTTTATTTTTGTAATTAAAGCGTGAAAACTTCAAGCGGTCAAATTCAATTTACACTCAAAAGATTTCTATAAGCACCACCTTCCATTCGATATAAAATTAATTGGTATGTTCACAAATTTTATTTTTATAAAACAACAAGCACAATTTTTTTTGAAAAAAATACGAGCGCATTTACAATAATTCGTCGGGTAACTGCAAGGTTACATGCAGCGTGATATAGTGTCAAAAATATTTGGGCTAACATTTAGCAGTAGCACCCAGTGCCAGTACGTTCCGGTGAACGCCGAGTTAAAACTAAAAAGGTGAACCCAATTTCCACCTAAGTCGGGCCAATTTTCTTCGATCTAATTGAAATATTTAGTCATTACATTTTATAGAGTCAGGAACGCCTTCAAACCAGTTCTAAGTTTTTAATAGTCGAAAGGTACAAGCTTTGAAAGTCATCTAATTATGCACAACCCTTTGACTAACTCGCATTTGTAAGACTCTATGACTAACACATCTCAACTGTGTGGTAAAAGTTTTACTTCTGGGGCTGTAACTAACTTCCCAACAGCGCATAACCACACCAACCCGCTCAGACCTGCGCAGGCGGGCCTGTGTATCTAATGAGCTAAGCTGGGCCTACCTTCACAGGCAAATTATTGAACGTTTTTCTCGATGATGTCGTAATCAACGAAAACTTCCACTGATTCTGGTATAAAGTTTGGCGAGAGTTCTTCGACACACAACATCATATCTCGTAGTCGTCTTGTAATCCAAAATTTTTTTTCAAAATAAAAATACGAATTAAAAGAAAAGATTTGGCAAAACATTTTCTCTCGTCTGATTGTTTCTTTGGCTAAATTCAAATATTTTTCACAATCACTCGTACAAAATATATTTGCGGGTCTTGTTGCAACATTGTACATACCTACGGTAGTTAAGTTATTCAAATTGTTCAGCCAAATCTTTCTGAGTTGGGTTTAGGTTCAGAATAATACATGTAATTGATGCTTCTACATACATCATGAGATCACATTCTGAAGTGAATACACAGATACAATTATACCTAACAATGTCAGAAACGATGCACCTGACCTAAGATGATGTAAATGAATAAAAAAGTACAGAAAAACACGAGAAAAAGCTAAATCAAAAACGGGGCAATGAATCGGATATCTTTCTCGCTTTAAATTCTATTGATTTATCATTGTATGGTTTTGCATTTCAATAATTAAGTTCAAACTTCAAAATCGATTTCAGCACAGAAATATCATGCTTCTTAGCATGATATATAGTATAAGTGAGGGGCGTACTGCATATGAGGGCTCTCTTCAGACGCACGAATTCTTAGAAGCTTATCTTAAACTATCAGATCCATCATATACTTAAGAGACTGCTCGCTGAGAACAATTTAGTGTTTACAGACAAAGAAAATTCAGCATCCGTGGCCAAAAGCGAATTGTGAGTTCCACATTCGAGAATATGTTTATACTTTTTCGAAACGAATAATGAGTATCCTCTAAACATTTGATCTTCATCATTCCTAGCAGTTGTGCATTCTTCCGAAAAGAAATAGTTTTATTACATCACGCTACTGTACGACAATGGGCTGTATCTTGAACTCAGTTGGAATAAAACACTTAAAGTTAGAGTCCGCTATCCATAAAATTCATCGCTTAGTATTTCTCGAAGTAACACCGTTCTTCCATCTCAGAACTCAAAGTTAGTGCTGATTATTGCCTTTATTTTGTGTGCGAACTTTAAAATACGCAGTTCACTGCTCTCCGATTGTCTATTGCATTGCCTGAGAGAATTAACGACGACTTAATCTCAGCTTCAGTACATGTAGTTCGGTATATCAAGGCTATAATATGGGTCTCCAGTTGCGCTTTGTAAGCCACTCCTCATCCGACGCCAAAAATCTACGGGTTGCGTTGGTCATATTTCGGACCATAAATCTCGAGTCGGAGCTATGGAAGACCGCGTTGGACCTGTCATCAATCTTAGCCCACTTGTCTTTTTTTGAGGAGGAGGAAGAAAGAGAAATGTTTGTGAAATGTCGCAGCAAAACCCACACCACTGAGAAAAAGTGCCAGGCTTGTTTATCGCCGTTTCATAGAAGGGAAGTGATTTAAAACTGTTCTTGAGCTTCTTACTGGGCAAAAACGACCATTTCTCATCGTTGTGCGGAGTGATGGTACTGCTTCGGTAGCTCAGTGCCATTTTTCGCCTCCCTCGAAAGCAGCTTCCCAGCAAATTTCAGTTCTATGCAAGCAAGAAATCTAACGAGCATGTGATATGATACCCAACCTGACATAACTTCGTAGTTATCTTCATTGATTTTGATAATTAAATGAAAAATTTGACATCGCTTACCTTCGCAGAGCTTCTTCTGAAAAAAATGGATCTAACTTAATTGATACCAACTTAGTATGCCCAAATTAAACTGAACGCTGATTTTTCTAACTATTTTTAATTATAAGCAACTGTGAAAATCAACCCATATCCTCGATTTCCTGGCTCAAATATTTTTGGATAAGCTGGCAGCAATTAGTCTTTACTCCAAAATTTTTGTGTAGCAGGTATCTTTAAACAGCGAAATGAAAAATAATTATGCTAGTGAAAATAAAGATGAGGGGCATTGTAATCTTACGCGAGAAACAACTGCAGTAAAAATGGTGAGACGACTTCGTTATTTTATTTTTTGTAAATAATATCTGTAAAATTCACCAAATGATGCTGTAATATGCACCGATGAATGCATCAAGTTGAAAAATCGAGAGAATCTTGACGAAAATCCATTTTATCCGGCAGGAATTTGAAATTATGAATAGGCAATGAGAAATTATTGCATATGCACATGGGAAGTACTCAGCGTGGGAAGAAGAGAATTAAACATATGATATCATTCATTTTAACGAAGCGTTACCATGAAAATATTGCACAGCACTGCTTGTTTAACTTTCATTAGTAAGTTGTGAAGAAACCAAACCTTGTAATTCGGCAGCGCTCTACCTCGGGTGCTGCTGTAGCATGAGATCTACCACAGTATAGCATGAGATCTACCCTTATCATGGCGTAAGGTTATGTTAGGTTATTATTAGATATTACTTATTTCCATACATTTAATTTAGCGATGAAGACTGAATTTGTACGTCTCAGGCTGCACATGGGTAGGAGATATACAGTATGGTGGTAGACCTCACGCTGTTGTAGCACCCTTCCGTGACCAGAACGTGCGTGTTGCTAGGCCTTGGACGAACAGAAATTATTGTTACTCGAGTTTTTACACGAGTAACAATAAGGAAAAAAATTTTTAGAGAAATTTACGTGGAAAAACAAAGATGTAACAAAGGGCAAGTAGCAATTTGTGTGTACCGAGTTATTAAAGCCTATTTAAGTAAGTTCATAGCATTTTGTAGCAGTCCACCAAAATATCATGCCGCGTAAAGACGTAGAAAAAATTCAGCATAGCAGTCTTTCAAGTTAATCACTTCTATTTTTATTAACCATTTAAATGAGAAACTATGAATAAAACTAATTATTTAGCAGTTTTACCATAGATTTAATAAGGACCAGCAATTTCTAACATACTGTAGCACACATGTCCACAGTAAGACGCTGAAAGTAACATATCGCACACCTCTGAACTGCTCTAATATTTCACAAGAGATAGAGTGGAGTACCCACATTAGCCATGACGGGAACTTCGCTGCCGAGAGTAGATCGAACACAACGCTGTCACTGCGACTCGTCTCGTCAGCAAACTGGTTCGGCTGAAATCTGGATCGTTTTCGGAAACTCATTGAATCGCCGCCCAAAGGATGTTTGTTATAAAGGATAATATTTTAGTCGAATCAAACCTGATACATATCATGTACATTGCTTTTTTAAATGCCTTGTCACTAACGCCATATCGCAATGATGCTTACTCCGCGTCTGGCCAGTACCCATTTTCCGACACCAGGGTGGAGTGGGGAATTGTGGCGGAGTTCTCCCTTTTCCCAACGGGGAGAAACACCCGGCGGCACTGCCGGGATTCGAACTGCCGACACGTTCCCGTGAAGGGAGTGTGTTCTTAACCCTTCGGCCACGGTGGCCACAACCCAACAGCCCCATCTCGGCGTTTCAAGTGCTGGGCAGAAGGACCAAGTCCTTGCTATCCCCCAAATCGATAATGGCCCGGCATATCTCCTGAGGAGTATCTCGGGTCTCAAGGAGCTGTGATGGCAAGATTATAGGATATTGAAGTAATTCCGTGAGAAAGACGCTCATACAACCAAGAGAGTAGGTGTGAAAAGTGGCTCCTGATATCATGTGCACTAGGGCGGGTCGTTATTTAACTTTTTTTAAATTTTTTGTTCCTATAGTGATAAAATGTGTCTCATGGGTGAGAAAAAATATATGCAAAGTTTCAGGTGCCTGCGATGATGTCTTCTGCCTCCCCACAGAGCGTAAAAGTCAATTTTCGAAGTTAAAAATCACGTTTTTATCAATATTTTTATTTTATTTGTATTTTTATTTTTATGCGCTCCTATTGTGATAAACTATCTTTAAGTGGTGTATTTAGCTCCTATCATTAATGGGAACGTCTCAAGTCTTTATCTTCTGCCTCCCCAAATGGTCTGAAATATTGGAAAAATGCAGAAAAGCTCGCATAATTGTAAAAAATTCCCAAAACTAAAATATCTATTGTTTACATTTCCTATACAACAGAATTATTTGTACTGGCCTCTAAGTTCATGTATGCAAAATATAAACATTATATATTAGTTTCTTCTACCTCCCCAAACAGCTTAAATTTAAGCGAAATTAAATATCATTATATAATACAGCTCTTCGCATATTTATCATGTATATATTATATAATATGTAGCTATATACAAAATAAATATCCCAGAACTCACCACATGGAGGTGGCTGTATGTCGAGCTCCACCCTAACCAGCCCCATCCTCCCTACCATTGACTGGTCTTAATTAATTACTCCCCATTAACATTGCTCTTGGTCTCAAATCTAGGGATCTTTTTCCGGTTGCTTATTCTGCTTCTAATTAATCCATCTCTACTCTGGCTGCCACTTACTAGTGAAGAGGCTTCTGTGACTAGTTTGATGTTTCGCTCTACACCTTGTGTGTGGCACGGAAATTTTTTTATTAGATCAGAAATGTTGCTACCCGTTTCAATCGCATTTGTGATTATGTCGTCATAAATATTCTGTGTAACTGGTGGTTCATGGATTGTTGTTTTCTGCCAGTTGATGATGTCATAGTAAGTTTTGCTATTCAGATTAATTTCAGGAACTATAACCTGGCGTATCTGTGCGTTGGGGCGACCTGAATGACGTGCCTTCAGGATTCGCCGGAGTCCCAATTCTCGGATGTGTCGTTCCTCATCACTGATCATTCCCACTAGTAAGTTCTCTGCATTAGCAAAGAATGCATTTGTTTTTACTACTTTTGCTACAATTATCTTTGTTCTTTCATTTAGTTCTTGAATGGACAACACCATCTTATAAAAGTGCTTGGCACCATCGGAGAAATTGGGCTTTGATTACACCACTTAAAGATATTTTATCACTATAGGAGCGCATAGAAATAAAAATACAAATAAAATAAAAATTTTGATAAAAACGTGATTTTTAACTTCGAAAATTGACTTTTACGCTCTGTGGGGAGGCAGAAGACATCATCGCAGACACCTGAAACTTTGCAAATATTTTTTTCTCACCCATGAGACACATTTTATCACTATAGGAACAAAAAAATAAAAAAAGTTAAATAACGATCACCATAACCATTCCTAGGTCCTAGGTTGTGCACGTGAGCTGCTTTTAACTTCAAGATTGATCCCACAAGTTTATTTCCAGTGGATGTATGTGAAGAAGATCAGGCTGCTGTGTATCTAATTGATCTTTCAGCTTCGTATTATGCTTGGTTTGTCTGTTGAATATGGATTATTGATTACGTGCGTTTTTCATGTTTTCACATGGCTTCCCTACATGACTGAAATTTAGATAAACAGTGACACGAACATCTGAAATTTTGATTCTTCTGTGCTTATGGAAGGCAACTGATGAAAGTCAGTACAATAACTTCAGTTTGGCTCGCCTGATGAATAAATGTATTTAAGATGCATCGCAATGTTTAACCAAGTGTACTGTGAAGAATAGAATCTAAAAGTGTCATTCCCGAGCATTAATACTCAGTTCTTAACTTGCTTGATTGGTTTACTCGTCCATTCTCTTTTCCTGAAAAGAAAATATCTGAACAATATACATGATGACTACCAGCTAATGTGTTTTAGTGATAATTTATTGATATTTATTGATTGAAACTTTTTCCCATGTTATATTTAGTCAAAAGATAATGAACAAAAGTGAAACGGCCATTCAATTCATTGGTTTTAAAACAGCTTTCTCAAAAATATTACAGCTCTCTCTCTAGAAGTGATTTTTGTTCCTCGCGTGAGTTCAAATTAATTGAGCTAGGGAAAATTCAGCGATGAAAGCTTAACTGCCAATTTACATAAATAATTCTACGTTAATTTCAAACTGAAGTTAAAAGTCATTACATTTATAAACTGGGAAAGTTTTGTGTGGAATCGAGAGTACGGTTTAAAAGATTTTAATTATTGTGTTTATTGCTTCTTGGTATTTCTACTGACCGCAGTCGTCCCCAACTTCTGTGGAAGGGACGAAAAGTTTTAATTTCCACTTTTGTGATCACAAGCGGTCATTCTTTTGTTGACACAATACTTTGAAAAAAAGTCCTCGAGTCGCAGTAGTTCGAAGTGAGTTTAGATCCCACTTGAGGTCAGTTTTGACATCTGCCTGGGCCCTGTACAAAATAAAATGAAACTTTTTTTAATAGAGAATAGAACCCATCCACCTCAAAGTTTAGTCCAGGTCCCAGCACAAAAAGTTTCTTTTGAGCTAAGCCCTAAAGTTTTATAAGCTTTATGTGATTGGACACATATGACTGATACAGACATGAAAATAAAATTTGATTGTTGGTTTCTATTCAGCGTACAGTCTGCGTTAGAGAAAATATAGGAATAATTATGCAGGCCCTACATGTTACTTGATTAATTGTTTAAAAATGTTATAAAACTCAAGTTCAAAATTTAGCTTTGCAACTTATTCATAGCAGTTCATGGTAATTAATCAATTTTAATTGAAACTTTCATTTTGTTGTTACAATCAGGAATGTTTCTTCTCAGTGTTTAGGAAGAAAAGGGGGAAAAAATTATCCGTAGAAGGGATTTTTCTTTCATCGTGCCTCATTTGAGGGAAATCTCCCGGCCATCGCTCGCCTCCGAACGAAGGCTCGTAGAAATGCATTTCAGGAAAATATTTTTTGTTTAGGCTATTCATTTTATCCTCCTGATTGATCTTGTTTTTTAAGTAAGTAAATCATCTCATTTTCCCTTTTCCCGTACTTCATCATATTCCTCCACGCTAGTTTAACGATCTGTTTATTTTTTATTTGTCATTTTGATTGAATATGAATCATTTCGTCTAACTCTTTCCAGTGCTTCATTTAATTCTGTTAATCTTAAATCTGCGTGTCTTTGACTATAATTTGTTATTTTGCATAAATTTGAACCATCTGTACGTTAATTATATTGTTTCGTTTAATAAATAGAGGTGATTTAGTGTGACATAATGTGAATTTTAATATCTTTTTCATAGTTAGGCACTTTTTCAAGATCCATGATCATTGTTACTGAAAAATAAATCACTTCTTTATAGTTCGTTTTCAATTTCAATTTCTTACCATTCAATGATCTTACCAAAACTATTAAACCTTCCTATAATATGTAGTGAAATATAAGGTAAGGAAAACCTTTACCCGTAGTCTCTTCATAATCATTAGCTCTCTGGGATGTAATTCACATCAACAACTTCACAGTAATTTTCATCAATTGGACACTGCAATCATAGTTTAAGCCAAACTCAGATTTGTGCTTAGCATTATTCTGTGGATTAACACCATTATTTCCACCTCTAGCTCTCCTGAAAAACTCTCCAGAATAACTAGTTAAAATGCCTAATTCCACAGTTTAATTTTATGCTACTCTCCGTTACTTTTATTTCCAATATAATTTTGACAACAAAAATAATTAACCCTTGTGTTATGTTGCAGAAACGACTCAATCTTCTGTAGAAGAAGCAAGAATTATCATTCATTGCTCTCTTCTGCCGCCAGGCTGTACATGTACAATTGGTTTTCTTTTTGAGTTTTTTGGGCAAAAATATTTCCTGTCCAGAGTCTACTGCGCACTTACAACGTCTCTGAACTCGCACAGCCGTTGATCTAGTGTCATTCTATTACAAAGTCTTTCTTTTCTTCCACGAGAGCAATATTTTCACACCCTATTTTATTTTTCTGGACATTGCTTTCCAAATTTTTTTATCAACTTTCGCCCTCTTCCTCTCGCGGTTTTATGAATTTCGGATATTTTTTTCCCGAAATTTTGTGAGTTTTGTTTACTATTCTTCCTGTAATTTTGTAAATTTTGTCTACTTTGCTTCACCCGGTTTTGTAAATTTTTCTTACTACTCTGTTCCCTGGTTAGTGAACTTTTTTCTTCGCTTCTCGCGATTGGTGAATTTTGTATTTATTTTTTCACGATTTGTGAACTTCATTTACTTCTCTTCCCATTATTAGGTGAATTTTTTCCAATTTATTTCAATGGTTAGTGAATTTTGTATATAATTGTTTTCAAGGTTTTTGTGAATTTCGTTCACTTTTTACGGTGATTAAATGAATTTTATTCACTTCTCTTTTCCGCTTCTGTGATTTCTGTTACCTTTTCGTGATTTTTTGAATTTTGTTTACTGTGTTGCTCAAGGCTCAAGGAATTTTACTTACTTTTATTCCCACGTTTTTGCGATTTTGATTTTCTTCATTTTCACGGTTTTGTGTATTTTGTTCACATGGCGTCACACAATTTCTATTTTCTCAGTAATGCACATGTTCATAAGTGATTTAACTGGAATCATCAGTTTAGTGAGTCTTTGAAAATAAAACAGCGCCGTGTCTCTATACCTCAATGATATTGTTTGTGTTTCGTATCAATCACTGATAATATGTCTAGCATTGGTATCAATAATTATTAATTTGTTTATCACTGGTATCAATCACTGATAATATGTCTATCACTGGGATCCATCACTGATATTATATCTATCATTGGTATCAGTTATTGATATTATGTCTATCATTGAGACCAATCACTGGTACTTTTTCTATCATTAGTATCAATCACTGATAATTTGTCAATCACTGGTATCCATTAGTGATAATTTGTTTAGCATTGGTATCAATCACTAATAATTTGCTAAATAAATTTCATGGATTTCAGGAATACTACCTCCAACTTCAATTCCAAAATTCCTGAAATCCACCACTCCACTTCTGAAAAAAATTAGAGCATATTGACAATCTACGCACAATTTTCTGTGCGATCTAAGCAGAATCAAAAGAAAAATTCAGGTCTCAAACTTATATTTCTTTCGTATTTTGATTTTACTGCTCTCGAAAGCGTTAATTGGGATTTGATTTTACCTTCGCAACACTCAATTAACCCACGCTATGTTAATTAAGCTCAATTTTAATTAGGCTGGTCTTGGTGAGAGCGTCCTCCAATTAGCGGCGCTTATTACAAAACTCAAATGTTGTTGTGGGCTGTTTTTTAGTACAAGCGCATCCCAGGTGCTTCTTATCGTTTCTTTCAGGGTTATATCAGCCATTATTTTCGTGAGGTTTCTATGTTTATGAAAACTTGATTGTAGATATAAATACCTTTGATTATCACCATAAACACCTTTGATAATTACCATAAACACCTTTGATAATTACCATAAACACCTTTGATAATTACCATAAACACCATTGATAATTACCATAAACACCTTTGATCATTACCATAAAAGCCTCTGATATTTACCATAAACACCTTTGATAATTACCATAAACATCTTTAATAATTACCATAAATATCTTTGATAATTACCATAAACACCTTTGATCATTACCATAAAAGCCTCTGATATTTACCATAAACACCTTTGATAATTACCATAAAAAAGGTTTGCGGGGTTATTGAAGTAAAATATTTTTCAAATTTTACCTCCAAACCAAACGAGGGTAAATCATTTAACCGTTTCAAACTCTTGTTATTGATTTTTAAACTTTTCAAATGTTATTTTAGTAAAATCCACCAAATTCTGCCGCAAAAATATGGCAAGTTTAAATAATTTAACATTCTCATGTTTGTGTTTTTGATATTCAAATATTTTCTTCTGAATTCTTAGTCGGAAAGAAATCTAAAAGAAAATGTAAATTTCCGTCCTGTAAAACGTTAGATGTCATTTCTGCTTCGTGGTGTCATTTTAGGCTTGACAAAATTCCAACTATTTGAGTTGGGATTCATCATTCTTATTTCTAGGCATTCTTGCGTAATCAAGAAATATTGTTAAGTTCCTGTATAATTTTTTCCATATGTGTACACATGGAAGGCAAATGAAAGCAACCACAACCAAGTTCATCATAGACTCTGCCATCACATGACGGCGGAGCTGTAACTCGCTCACGTTTTTTTAGCGACTCACTTAGAGACGAGGCGGTTGTCATGCCAACCTTGTGATAAACAAGTTTTTCTTTTCTTCTCATTGAGAACGATAAGAAGCCCTTCACTAAGTTGATAGAGGTCGTCATGATTTCTTGCAAATATAAGAGTTAATGCGCAACTTCCAGAAATGAGCCGATTCAGAGACGTAAACGGGATTTTGAAAGAAAAATCAGGGTATTACGAAAAGTGAAATTGAACCGGTGGTTGGGTTGGCAAAAGTTCTTTCTCTTCCGTCAATACCTATGTGGAATTCATCTCTGTCACTCAAGTGCGTGCTTGAAATAAATATTAAAATCACGCATGAATAGAAAAAAATATGCTAATTTTCAGCTGCACTTTCTCCCTCGCTCGCCCTCTCCCTTTCATTGGTCTCCTGTCTCTCAATTTGGTTCTGATTATCTGTTTAATATGTGATGAAAATCATTCATGTGCTAATAAAGTTTCACAAAGCATTGGATATGGTTCTAATCATTCGTCCCAATCAAAGGAGACGTAGATCCTTTGTTAAAAGTGTGCTTCTTTGGCACGTACGGCATTAGGAAAATCAAATCACTCGCAATCTATTTTTTTCCATCGATTTGTAAAGGGACAGAAGTTAAACGAGCACACGATTTTTTCAAAGGCTTTTCATCTTTTCGTATTCTTGATCCAGCTATCCTCAGGACGGCATGCTGCGTTAAAATGAGGAAACATCTTGTCATGCATCCAATTCTCCTTTTTTCCTTTCTTCGTTCGTTGAGAAGTATCGATCGCTTCGTTAGGAGGATGAAAGACGCGACATTTGAAAGGCACGAAATTCGAGGTATTGGCTAAGATTTCAAGCGCGTCGAAGCATAATTGGATAATAGTCGCAACGGCTTAAACGTTGCGTGCTTTGACATGCAACAATACAATTTGCACAGACTGGAGAAGGTATTGGCGTTTTGCGTGTATCTTTAACTCGGTCCCTGCGAAGAGACACACCGGTGATCACTAAGGGGTTTTTCATAATGCTGCTGATCGCCCTGCAGTCAGTGACGCAATTCTTATGAATACTTAATGAAAGCTAAATCAAGGCACGATCCAGTTAATGTTTGAAATTTTCAAAATTCATTACAGCAATTGACTTAAAATTTGAGTTGAATATTGAACTTCAGTTTAACCTATTTCAGGAGAAGTAACACGTTCACTTCTTTTCCGCGGTGGAGATGGTCGGCTTGGTTAGGTTGGACGAAGCAGAATTGAAAAGATATCTTTACTGCTTGATAACGTTCCTATCCTTTCAAACAAGGAGGAAAAATATAATTCCACGATAATATTTCAACATGTCCGCTATAGTCTACTTTAAATAAACTTAATGAAATCAGTGAAATGGCAGCCATTGATAATTGAACGTAAATAAGGAATTTCTCAAGTGGCATCCAAATGTACCAATTCGTGGTGAACGTGTCAACTGCGGAGAATTTCTCAAAATACGGATATCATTGCTGAACTATTTCAACATTATAAATGTATGTAAACTTATTGAAAAAACGGAGTGGGGAAAAGACGACACGATGCTGGTTATTATTTTAGTAACATAAATGCACATCAAGAATAGTAATAGGAATAAATAACAGCAAAGTAGTCTTCAATTGTAGGCACGTCGGTGCCTTCTTGGTTAGATAAAGAAGTCGGAAGTTGGTGCATCCGACGGCCTCCCACATCAATTTTGCCAATAACCGTGATCTGTTGAGATAAAATAGGACAAGACGTAAATAATTTGACGGTGGTAATATTGAGAGCTGTCGAGAAAAGATTCTGAGTTAACAGATATGGCAATGCACTCAATCTGATATATATTTTAAAGACATTGGAATTTACGTTTAAGTCACGGCTTTAAATTTAGGGTACGGCCCGAGTACGGGAAACTACAGCCAAATGTAGGCCAGTGAGGAACGTTCGGGACAAATGCACCTACTTATCTCCAAACGTACCCTCACAATGGATCCCTTGAAGTCCACGTGACGACGGTGAGAAGAGAAGGTCGATGACAGACTGCCCGGCCGCTGAAGCGCTGGAGTGCCGTAGTTCCCATCCAGGCTGCCTCCGTAGTCCCAGAGACGAGAAGTCGGAGAAGCAGCTGAGTGCGGAGCAGTCTCGTAGCGGTGCGAAACCGTAGTGGCGTAGTGGCGTCATCATGCCTCCGCCGTCAGTCACAAGCCCTCGCCACGACGTCAAGCGTAGGGAACCGTGGTGCAGGTCTCAGGAGGGTTTTAGCCGATAACGCCCATTCAAAACTGCTTCTTAGAATATGAGAAAAATTAAAGATGAACAAGAAAGCAGTGCTCCACAGGAAGGCGTGAGCAAGTTGTTAGCGCTGTGAATGTTGGAGCGTGTCTTCTGTTTGTCAGGCACGACATTCCGAGAACAGTTATGAGGCGTTAGTACGTAAAGGGCCGTAATTGGTTTGGTAATAAGGGCACACTGTACCGAACGTCCTCGAAAATATAAATGTTATTAACTAGTTTCTTAAATTTACAAAGCCTTAATACTAAGTCCCCGACTAAGAAAATGGATTTCTTCAACAAAACTCGCTAATGTAGGTACGTCAGTAGCTGCACTAAGCCTCACTCAGAAGCTGTCATTACTGTGTTCGAAAGTTGTTAGAGTCTGCCTCCTTCAATAAAGCGCTTTCGGGCCGCTTAATTCGGATCATTGCAAGCGCTTTCGTTCGTAAATTTACTAAAATACTTTCTAACAATATTGTTGCGTAGCACATAGATTTCGTCATGTAAGCCATTTGGAGGGATCAAGCCGGGGAAATCGGTTCCCAGTAAGCGCTTTCGTATCTTTCCTAAGGTATTTTTCAATTTATTGTTATGTAATACATAAATTTCGTTCTAAAAGCTATTTAGAGCCATTACCCACCGACATGCCCTTATTCGGTGAAGGGATAGTGATCTGGATTACTGAACTTGTTTATTGACATTTTGATTCTAATTAAAACTTAAAGAACTGCTCTAATTTTTAATACGAGAAAATATAAATACGGATTTTGAGAATTGATGTGTCAATTTGCCTAGGTTCAGGTGATGCCTAGGTTCAGGTGATGCCTACGTTCAGGTGATGCCTAGGTTCAGGTGATGCCTAGGTTCAGGTGATGCCTAGGTTCAGGTGATGCCTAGGTTCAGGTGATGTCTAGGTTCAGGTGATGCCTAGGTTCAGGTGATGCCTAGGTTCAGGTGATGCCTAGGTTCAGGTGATGCCTAGGTTCAGGTGATGCCTAGGTTCAGGTGATGCCTAGGTTCAGGTGATCCCTAGGTTCAGGTGATGCCTAGGTTCATGTGATGCCTAGGTTCAGGTGATGCCTAGGTTCAGGTGATGCCTAGGTTCAGGTGATGCCTAGGTTCAGGTGATGCCTAGGTTCAGGTGAGGCATTTTGTTCAGCAAAAGTACGCTCTTAATAGTACGGAACTCGTTGAAATCTTTAGCGCTTTCACTTCGCGTCTTAGTTTTGTATTTACGTTGCACTAGCTGAAAATTTTTTTCTGCACTCAATAATATTTTGAAATATTTTATGTTTATGTGTCTACACAATTGAATTTTGTCTTTTTTAAAAGCTGAGCTGCTTTGCTTTTACATTAATGCAATGTATGAAGTGCGTTAATTTATTTACACAGTGTATTCTCAAGCAACTACCTCTTGTTCTTGTTTTGAGGGTTAATGGAGCTTCGAAGCCTGGTCCATTTGGCTCCGCGTCAGAAGGGGGTTTCCTCCTTGCTCTGGGCACTGTCTGCAGTACGGAATGGGGAAATATATTTCTGCAGTGTATTCTCGAGCAACTACCTCATAACGGTTACCAGATGCAATCTTCAATCAGAGTTATCACTCAGTATTCGTCTCAATTTGCACAACAAAATTTTTCGTGCGAAAACTTTTAAATTAAATTGAAAATGACACGGCCGGCGCCAGTTGTGTTACTCTGAGTGGAAATATTTGTATTGCACATTGCTTCCTTGGACAATTCTGCAGTTTAGTTTGCTACTCAAAAATGAAAAGCAACACATCTAAAAAAAACTGAATTCGCATAATTTTGAAAAGCTCGAAGGCATTTGCCATTCTGAATATTAACGCAAAAACACTAGAAAGCTGCAGTGAATGTATTAGAATAGAACTCTCACAACCACACGGCTGTGGATATATCATCTGAATACAGTTATTTAACTCTACTGGCAAAAGAAAACTGGCGTGTGGGGAAAACAATGAACGAAAGCTGAAAAAATTGTGTTTGCTTTCTCAAAAGATGGAATGTCAATTGACCGGGTTCCGTTAAATGAAAGCAATTACACATTTATTAATTTCACATAGTCGCTGGTTTGCATAGAGCAGGAAATCAATATGCAACATCGCTATCAGGGTCTAATTACATGGAGTTTTGCTATGCATACCATAAGAACTCATTAACACAAATAAGCGGTAATAGCTACGCACAATTCGGTCGTCCACATAACGACAGGGTGTTACGTAATGTTCTTCTAGGAAATCTATACTATAATAAGAGCCGCGTCCGTCCGTCGGTCCGTCCGAAGCCAGCCTGCAGTGTGTGATGAGCGTATCTGTGATACAAGCTCCAGCCCTATATATTTTGACGGGCCGTGTTCATGCGGCCTCATCAACTCTCGAAATTATTTTTTATTTCTTACGGCCTTTCTCTCATTTCGCCCTCTTTTTCATTTCAAATAAAGGGGGGTGGACTGGTTAAGAATAAAAGCTCCGATGAAGCACAAAACATTAAGGAAAAATTAAGAATAAATGCTCCAATTGAGCACATTTTGGTAAACCCGCAATGCTATAAACTACTGAATGTTCTAAGCGCCATCGAATTGCTGCTGTTCTTCTCCTTTCCGATGCTCATAATTCATTCGGAGCGAGAGTCAATTAAATTCAAATTTAACTGTTATTACAGGGTGTGATCGACTTTCTAGAAGTTATTCATAAATTAAATTAACGTTAAAGTCTCTTCTTCAGCTGACATGGGCTTAAAAATCGTAAGAAATGCTTAATCTTCCATATTTTTTCTCTATTGTGTAACAAATTTAGCGAATTGCGTAACATTCGTACAGCTATTGTTGAACTGCAAGCATATCGCACTGGCAGGAAAAAATTGTCACCTTGCGTTGGTTCGAAGATTTTGGAAATGGCGAAGACCATTCGCAGATGCCGTCACCCCCCAAGCTCGTGCAACTTCATGATCGTTGGAAGCAAAAGATTTCTGTGTTTCGAAATGTAGACAGGATACTGTTGTAGCAGGGGTCAACGAAATTCAGAAAGGGTAGTGTAGCAGTTCCGGTAAAATGAATGTGAGCGAAAGACCTCGAATAACACAGCTAAAAAATTAAACATTGTCATTGTTCGATTGCAAAAACGTTAGAAATTCTCAAATCTCTGCAATGAATGGCGACCCCGAAACGTGGGTTCCTCTGATTATGTTCAAGAATGGAACGCTCTCCCAAGGCTCTCAGTTCAAGATGCAAAACTTGCCTATCAGAATGACGGAGTGCTGTGAAGGTCTCATGAAGACACACCAGACTCTCAGAGATCTATTCTCGCACGCCAAAATTGCGCCGTCAGTCATGGTGCGCGCTGCTATTTTCAAAACATGGAAATATACCTTTCAATTATTCTTGCCTGACAAAATGCGAAAGTGAGGTCAAATTCGCTAATCGATCATATTTGAAATGAATGAGGATTTTATAAAACATCAATAAAGTAAGCTGTTTACTTTTCAGCAGAGAGGAGCACTATTTTATCCGTCAAACGGAACACAGGACTTGTTTCAATTAAATTAACTGTTATGATATATGATGTATATTCATATTTTACATATTTTTTTTGGCTAAATCCCGTGAAGCTGCCACAACATTCTGCTAAACATCCTGCTGGGCTACGACAATGGAATGTCAAACGGTTGAGCCGGACGGTTGAGCCAGTGCCGCTAGAGGTGAGGCGTGGGAACAGCGAGGCCGAGACAATGGTAGCGTCGGGCGAGGGTTCTCGAAAGGGGAAGGCCGCAATACACGGACCAATCAAGAGCTCGCGTAGGGATCACATGAGTGAATGAGTCGAGCGCGTACCAATGAGAGTGCAAGACTTCAGAACCGGCAAGCGTCCAACGAATAAAAATTGAGGGACTTTCTCTGTAGCTTGGAAGAGTCGAGACCCTTCTGGAAGGAAGGGAGCTAAAGACATAAAAGAAGAGGTTGAGAGCAATCGAGAGGTCATTTTCTCTCGGACACGTGACAAGAGAGACGCACAAAGTGAGTGCCGCATTCGGGGCCGGCAAGACGCCGGGGCTCCCCGGTTTTTGTTACAATTCGAAATTAAAACTACATTGGGAAAGCGCCGCTGATGTTTGATTCCTGCAAGAATGGCGAGATTGCAAAACCCGTCTGTGCAAATGGATGCTAGTAATTTCTACGAAAAAGCAAGAATTCAGCGGGTATCGAGCGAGTCGACCAGCAGTCGGCGAGGAGCGAACTTGCAACGAAGAACGCTTAAAGAACAGCAGCTACGCGGTGATAATCTCCGAGTGCAAATGGGTCCACGCTTCTACCGAAGGTGTTAAAATGTCTTTACGTCAACTCCAAAATCACAAGAAACTACCCGGTAACGAAGCAAGTGTGCGGACAGTCGACATAACGCCGGCAACATCTAGATGGCTACGGGGGAAGCCGCTGCAGCCGCAGCAGCAGGGGGCAGCGGAGATTCTGCACACCAGCAACGACCACAGCGAATAGGCAGTGAATCAATAGTAAATTGACAGAAATAGCGAGTCGTGAATCTTTTGTGGTAGTAAGAGCTCTAAAATGATGATAGTGGTGCAAGTTTAGATACAAAGTAGCACACTGAACAGTGATTTCAGATTGGCGCGCAATCTAATGTGATTTGTGTGATGTGTCTTTTAGCTCAGATTCTGATTTTATGTTGCCAATAACGTGAAGCGTTTTAATTGTCTTCGACACCTTGGGGTGAGTAAGGTTTCAGTGTTATGGATATGGTATTATTTGCATTTATTTCATGCTTACGCTGGCTCATCGATTCATTATGTTTTCTAATTCTGGTTAGTGAGCGTAAATCTTCCGTTAATAGTGGACAAAAATCTGTGTAACATACGTTGCGACGAGAAACGTATATTTCTCATTCTTTGTGTGTCAATTTAAGTCAGAATTTTCTTGTCGACATTACTCATTTTTATCCACGTGTTCTTAAAATAAAACCCATTTTGATCTTTCAATTCTTTAATTTTTTATGTTTCGTGTAGGTTCACGCGTAACACAAAGGTGTGATATTATTAATTGATTTGCGGGGGTTGAAATTCCCTCAAAGCGTACGTGATTAACCCTTTTCTCGTATCGCAACACAACTAAGGTAACGGAATGAGAGAAAGACGCTCATTCATCGTCGTCTCTAAACACCGCGAGTTTTTCTGTTTGCTTCATATTAGAGCGAGGGTCAGTTGCATCCTCCTACGCAACAACTACTGGAGCGCTTCCTCAAAAGAGGCACGAGGGAAACTGCTGCAGTACACGCACCGAAATGTGGCGCTGAGTTTTCGTGGTGGACATAGGCGTGGGAGTCAAGCTAGAGGGGAACCACGTGAGATTCAGGCAAGAGAGGAACACTGTGGGATTCACGCTAGAGGGGAATAACGTGAGGTTCAGGCTAGAGGGGAATAACGTGAGATTCAGGCTAGAGAGGAACACTGTGGGATTTAGGCTAGAGGGGAACAATGCAATAGCTACACAATTTCGCAGACATCCGGTCTTCTTAAAATCAGGCGCATGGTTAATATGCTTTCTTGCCAACTTAAAATCTTTTATATTTTCAGTATATTAGTGGAACTTTCACTGTTAGTCACCGCAAACTTTCTTAGCTCTATCAGGATTTCCTCAGAGTTTCTCCGCATTGTTTGTAATAAAAAACTGAAAATATCACAGTACGCGATTGAGCACCCGAGGTGCAGACCCAAAATTTTCGCACCGTGGATGGCATTTGCTATGACCGGGGACGAAACCTCTCTCAAAACTTCTTCCTCGTAGTAATTATTTAACTGCTGTCAAAGTTTTCCCTGAATTTCGTTCGGTGAACAGTGATTTAATCGACGTTTTTCTGTCTATCCTCATGTGCGTCATCCAGAAACCCAAGCGAATTAAATCTTACCAGAGCTAATAGAGTCTTTAATTTTAACAAATTAGTATAGCCCTGTGTCAGTCAGCCCTGTGTCAGTCAACCCTGCGTCAGTCAGCCCTGTGTCAGTCAGCCCTGTGTCAGTCAGCCCTGCGTCAGTCAGCCCTGCGTCAGTCAGCACTGCGTCAGTCAGCCCTGTTAGTTTGCCAGTGAACAGTACCCGCTGCTGAGTGTCCCTCTCCGTCTTGCTCTGTTCATAACAAAAGCGTCCGACTGGCAGCGCTACATCGGTGTTTGGCTGGACGTCCTCCTTGCCTAGAGCCACATCTCAGCTGCACCTTTTGCCTGTCTTGTCCCATCACCACCTGATCGTTTGCGTAGCTTGCAGTCGCGTTTGCGTGTTAGCAGCCCCCATTCCCAGTCAAACTTTTTCGCCAGAGTATGCATGATTTTTGCCGCCTAAGGATTTAATAACTGGGGCGGCGAAAAACATGCATGCAGGCAACGAAAAAGTTAGACTGGGTTTCTTAGCGATTGTCTGGACCACCTTTTCAACACCCGCATCTTTAGCCGCATTTCTACATTTTTAGTTAAGTTTTCGTGTTTTTATTGGTAATAAATGCCATGGGGAAAAGTGATTCATTTCCTGAGAAGCTCGGATCGTTGGGAAGTTCGCTTTCGTGTTCTCAAATTACTCGTATAAAGGGGAGGGATCTTTTCTTCATCTTGGCTCCGACAATGAAATTGAATGTAAAGCGGTTTAGGGCTGAAAAAGTTTCAAAATAATTATTTGGGTATCATGGTTTATTTTCTACCAGGAGAAAATATTTATGAATTGTCTTACAAACCTGTTCGATGTTTAGACCGCACTTTGTGGCTCTAGACAAACCTCTCACTCAGCATGGCAGAGGGTTCCGTCTAGTTGAAACGGGACACCTGATTTTTGAATTTGAGTTGAAACGGATCCACCAAATTTTTGAATTTAGATTGAAACGGGACACCCAAGTTTTGAACTAGAGTTGAGATAGCGGCTCCCGATGATTAATTCGAGTTCAAATGGTGCACCCAATTTTTAAACTATGAATTAACCATGCGCTCCATTTTTGTCCCACACAGTAGATAAATTAGCCGGATAATTTTTACGCATTTTTCGATCGAGGTCAGTGATTTCATTCGTCTGAAGCTATTCTTTTCCTATGTGGTAATGAAATTTTTTACAGTACTTAAATTCTCGAATATTCATATATTTCAGAGGAATTTTCACTGCAGGGCACCGCAGGTTTTTTTCAGTTCTATCGGAATTTCATGCAAGTTTCTCTGCGACGTTTCTAATAAATAACTCTGAAAATATCCCAGTATGCTATAGAACCTTTTTTAATCGTGAAACAGCTACTTATAGTTTCATCTAACCGCTACATGACCTGTGCGCTTCACAAAGAGCCCATCATTTTGTCTCTAATACAGTCGATCTTTGAATCACCAATAAGCCCATTATTTTATTTTTAGTGCAGTCGGTTTTTGTGTTATTCAGATAAGCTCATAATTTGTTAGGATAATCATCCATGGTAGGCCGTAGTCTTTATAACCGTTTACGATCAAATCAGCAATTATACCCCACTGGCATTTATATTCCACTCATTTCATTGTCCATTCATTTTCGCATCAGCTATTTACGAAGTTTCTTCCAAAATTCTTTCTGTTCGACGAGAAGGAAGAAGCAGATTTCGGGAACACGGGAAGATTTAACAGGGCTCTGGATTTTGGGGATGGTATGGACAGGCAGCCCTTCTGGCCTATTTTATACAGGGTGCGGCAGTCAATCGTGTACCGTTAGGCTTCCACATCCCTATAGAAAATGTAGGATTGACTGCCGCGCTCTCTACATGTTATCTACGTAAGCTAGATCGCAAATTGAAAATTTTGGTGAGTATATTTTGACAAATTTTGGAGCTCTGGGACACACGAGTAGTTACGATTTTTGCTTATGAGGCTCCTCCTGGGGCTGCCAATTGACCGAACTTCCTGCGATCCATGGCCAGGACTGGCTTCACTATCGCGGCAGTAAGTCTGCGGTGCTGTGGATGTGGTCGTGTTGAATGCAGTGATTTCTCCGTGAAGTCTGTCACTCAACTTAGCTGGTAAACTATATTGGGCAGTGCATTTATCGATAATTCATAATTCAATTGATGGCTATTCCCTGATATACATTATCTTGCTTTGAATTTTCTAAATAGATACAAATGATTGAATAGATAGAGAATTGACTAAATAGATAGAGAATTAACTGAATAGATAAAGAATTGACTGAATATATAGAGAATTGACTGAATAGATAGTGAATTGACTGAATAGATAGAGAATTGACTGAATATATAGAGAATTGACTGAATAGATAGAGAATTGACTGAATATATAGAAAATTGACTGAATAGATAGAGAATCGACAGAATGAATCAAAGTTTCTAAATCGATAAAGAATTAAGACTGGCTTTATAGGTAAAAGATAAACGAAATAGATGCTTATTGACGGCGGACCATCGTGGATCCGCAGTCCGTTTCTCGCGCGGACAGATCGGGTTTTTGTTTGTCCCATCACCAGCGCTAAGCCTATGATGGTGCACTCTGATACGTTGATGGTGTAAAGGATTAAAAATTTCACATTTTGTGCTAAGAAGAGAAAAACTAGAGTTTAATTCCAACCCTGCCTTATTCTGTGCTCTTCCTAGAAAGATTTTTTTTCCTAATTTTTGTCTAGTGCAGTCGATCTTTGAATTACCCGTGTTATGAGTCAACCTCGATTTGAAAATCAGTTAAAATAAATCCCAGTTACTTTCAGTTCTTCAGATATTCAATCATTTGTCGTATAAGCTGAATAACCTCCAAGTAAAAATTGTCCAAGTTACTTTCAATTCTCCAGAAACTGAATCAAGCTCTGTATTAGTTGAATAGTACTCATGTATATCCGTTTATGTTGTGGTTCTCATAAGCTCATACGATGATGTCGTCTAAATCGACGATCGACTGCACAGACATATTTTTGCCCGAGGTTCTGATGCATTTATACCCTCACTTGCGCGTGGTGGATTGTTGGATATAAAATTTAAATGCATTGAGACAAAATTAAAAATTTTTACGGATATCGATGCCATGGAAATACTACTACAAAATTTAAATACGTGATAGAGAGTAAGTTAGCGTGAAGTTATACGCATGTGATTCAAAGTTACACCCCACTTACAGTAGTTGTGGGTTAGTACGATTTAAAGTACAATCTTGGAGTTGTAGGTTAGGGATTACGAATTACGATTTAAAGTACAGTACAAAATCTTTTGACCCACAATTCAGATTTTTTATAAAATGTTCTTGAACGACTTGATTTACTGTAAATTTTTCTAATCAACTCTAAAAATTTCAAAGACTCATTAGTGTGACTTTTCCGTTCTCGTCGATTACAAGATTATGAGTGAAATAATTACGTTGAAATCGCGCCCTTTCAAAATCAGGCATCTGAGGCTAAGTTCCCTCGTTCGCTGCTCAAACTTTACGCCGTAAGTGAATTTTTTCGTTGAAGTGCGTTAGTACTCATCTCTTGACGAGATCAGCTCTACTGCTGGGATATGAAGAGAAGCTACGATCTTCGTAGATCGCGCTGTACTTAAATAACTTCGGTGAGAGTAATTGCTGAAGGCTTCACTGAAAGAAAACCCAAAAAAACAGTTTTTGTGGCCATCTCACTGAGTGACGTGTTGGAAAATGGTTTCAGGGTCGAGTTTGATCATTGCAACACACCTTGCGTGCAGTTAAGTACGAGTTTATCGAGTAAAATTCAGAGGTAAGTATGCTCTGCAGACTAGCTATCAAAGCCCAGCAGAGGCTGCATCAAACGTCTCTCAGATGCTCGCGCAAAGATACTTGTAGGTCATTAGAGCCTATGATTTCAATTGTAAAATTTCATTTTTTCATAATTTTGGGATCAGCAAAGACAAATTTAATTTTTTGACCCAAGCTTTCAGCTAGATTAGCTCTAGCCGTCATCAGGGGAACGATGTATTTTTAAACAAAACCTCTTATGGTATCCGCGTGTATCTAGTATACAAAACATTTTATTAATTTTTTTTTAGAAAAAAAAATTAATAAAATGTTTTGTATACTAGTTAATGTTTTGTGTCGCACGTGAATGTTGATGCTTTCTCGAAATGTTTTCGTTTTGTTAATTGAAGGTTATTTATAGAGGATGATTGCAAAATTAAGGAATTACTTTTAAGATGTTCTATAATTAATCATTGAGGGCACGTATACATTAGTGTTACATGCAGCTCTTTCTTCGCCAAGCAATCGACAACTTGGTAGCTCTGGCCGAGTTTTCAATGCGCGAGTTCCTGTTTGTGGTTCGACCGAATCATGAGGTTAATGAGGAACCACATCAATATTATAAAAGGAGCCGCGTCCGTCCGTCCGTCCGTCTGTGTGTCACACCCACCAGCCTGCAGTGTGAGATGAGCGTATCTGTGATACAAGCTTCATCAACTCCACAATTTTCGGTGCCTTAACCCAGCAGATTGGGAGTCGGAATGAATATCACGTGTATTGGTAGGTGAGATTAGGTTGTATAGAATACCAGCGGTTGAAACTTGGGAAAGTATTGGAAAGCCATAGAATAGCATGGGAAATCAAGAGAAAGCCATGTTGAAGCTCAGCTGGTCCTATATCTAATCCTGCCATTTTTTGACGGGCCGTGTGCACTCGTAAGTATAATTTTAGAATTTACTGATGGAAGATGAGGCGAGCTCGGAGGAGAAGGAGACACGCTCGAGGCATCAGACGTACAACTTAGGAAAAGTCCAACCACAACACAACAAGACTGTAACGCTCGTTTTAGGCCTCTTACAACTAACTCCTCTTTTGAATCTATCAATTCTTTAATCATTGGTAATGTTGAATAACAAACCTCGCCGAGTATAAAAACCCACGACAGTAAATCGAAAAATTAAAGCCGTAGACCAATCCAGAACATATGTGGTCGTCACGAATGTTAAGATCTGTAGTCTCGCTACAAGTACTAATTAGGAGCTCACCTAGCTCCAAGTTGTCAATCAAGTCTGACTCTCTACGCTATCGCCTGCTATAGAGGTAAATACTTTAAGGTTGGCGTTCAGGCAAGGACAGACAGAGCAGTTTAAGGTATTTATTTTAATGAAAATTATTGGCCCCAAAGGAATAATAGGTTGGAGAGCAGCTCTAAGACGAACGACAACCCGTCTGATTTCTAGAAGCTGAACTCACTTTGTTTTCATATTTTATAATCAAGTTACGGCAAAAACAGCTGTCAAAAATTAAGAACCCCTATGCCTTTAAGAATCAATAATCCTAAAAATTAGCAAAACCAGAAAAACGGATACACGCATATAAAATAAATACAATAGAAACAGTAGCAGCAAGAAGTACCCGTTGCCAATGGCAGGACTCCACAACCCCCAAACAGACGAGGAACAGCTCTCACCTTTTTTCCTAGCTCAAAACTGCGGAACGTCATCGAACACACTTCCCAACGATCACAAAAGACCACAGAAACAACGAAAGGAAACAAAGCGACCTCTCAACTCCACGCTACGGTCTCCAAAGGAATGGGAACCTCTCGAGCACGTGGAAGATATTTCCGACAAAACGAAAATGGTTTGTGTGTTCTACATTCATTGGGTAGATAGCGATGGATTATTCATATCATTAAGTTGGAACCCATTCTTCCGTCTATTGAATCGACTGGAAAAACTCAAAGGTTTGATTTTTTAGTTTAAAATAGTCGTCTTCATAAATAATTCAAGATTTTTCATTCTTCTACCTAGTTTACATGTTAGAAATAATAAGGGTAAGAAGATCAAATGGACGCTTTACAAATCAGTGATCACTAGATATCTTTAGTGACGAAGAAAACAGTTAAATTTGACTGATATGGAATTGTGAACATTCGTTTCAACTCATTTCCACGATAATGAATTTTTTCAAATGAATAAAGTACATCCCTTCAATATTATACACTCCATAAATTTTGTTGAATTTTTTTCAGGGGAATATGCAAGCTGAATACCACTCGATTACAAAAAACACCAATTACTATTTGACTAAAACCAGGAAACCCATTTTTGAACTATGAAGTCCACTTTTGAAACCAGAAGTCACGCACCATTAGGCAAAAGTTCCGGACTGTCAAAAAGTTCAGAAAGTGCTTTAACTTCATAATTCAGATGAAATGCGCAGAGGTTGTTTTAATTTCGTATTTCCCACAAAAGGCGCCGAAATTGTTTTAATTTCATGTTTCACACATAAGGCGCCGAGATTGTTTTAATTTCATGTTTCACACAAAAGGCGCAGAGATTGTTTTAATTTCGTGTTTCACACATAAGGCGCCGAGATTGTTTTAATTTCATGTTTCAAACAAAAGGCGCCGAGATTGTTTTAATTTCATGTTTCAAACAAAAGGCGCCGAGATTGTTTTAATTTCATGTTTCACACAAAAGGCGCAGAGATTGTTTTAATTTCATGTTTCACACATAAGGCGCCGAGATTGTTTTAATTTCATGTTTCAAACAAAAGGCGCCGAGATTGTTTTAATTTCATGTTTCACACAAAAGGCGCAGAGATTGTTTTAATTTCATGTTTCACACAAAAGGCGCAGAGATTGTTTTAATTTCGTGTTTCACACAAAAGGCGCAGAGATTGTTTTAATTTCGTGTTTCACACAAAAGGCGCCGAGATTGTTTTAATTTCATGTTTCAAACAAAAGGCGCCGAGATTGTTTTAATTTCGTGTTTCACACAAAAGGCGCAGAGATTGTTTCAATTTCATGTTTCAAACAAAAGGCGCAGAGATTGTTTTAATTTCATGTTTCACACAAAAGGCGCAGAGATTGTTTTAATTTCAAGTTTCACACAAAAGGTGCAGAAATTGTTTTAATTTCATGTTTCACACAAAAGGCGCAGAGATTGTTTTAATTTCAAGTTTCACACAGAAGGCGCAGAAATTGTTTTAATTTCGTGTTTCACACAAAAGGCGCAGAGATTGTTTTAATTTCATGTTTCACACAAAAGGCGCCGAGAGTGTTTTAATTTCATGTTTCAAACAAAAGGCGCCGAGATTGTTTTAATTTCGTGTTTCACACAAAAGGCGCAGAGATTGTTTTAATTTCATGTTTCAAACAAAAGGCGCAGAGATTGTTTTAATTTTGTGTTTCACACAAAAGGCGCAGAGATTGTTTTAATTTCGTGTTTCACACAAAAGGCACCGAGATTGTTTTAATTTCATGTTTCAAACAAAAGGCGCCGAGATTGTTTTAATTTCGCGTTTCACACAAAAGGCGCCGAGATTGTTTTAACTTCATGTCTCACACAACAAGCCGCGCAACAAACTGCAACGAACACAGTTGGCGGGAGTCGGAAGCCTGCGTGGCCATTTCGGGGACCCATTAGTCAAGTGTCGCTCAGGTGACGACTTGCGAAACAAAAGTCTTTAAAAGCCTGCCGGGCCTCGCGTAGTCGTAAAGAGGAGAAATTCTACCCCGAAACACTATCTCGGATGCCCAGAGAAAAGAAAAATGGGGCCAGCAGTAGCAGAAAAAAGAATTGGTGCACTGGAGTTGAACAGCGCGGGAATTCTTAGCAGTGATTCAAATGTTGATACATGTGTGTTACTACTTCAGGGGTCTTCTGTCATAAGTGTTATATGTATTGTGCTTACTGCTTTTTTGCCTCTTGTTGCTGGAGATGTTACCAAAAGTCATAAAGCGTTTTATCAGGACATATTTCCAAGTATGATTCAGAAGACTTGTACTCTAAAGGAATCGTCCCTCGAAAAATTATCGCTGATAACGATGATGGAAGTTGGAATGAACTCTTGTCCAATACTCCTTCTGGCTAACAGAAATAATTCTTATTAACATGGTTATAACCGTCACTGGCATACACGCAGTGCAACTTGTCAACAAGATGGAAGCAGGGCTGGCAATTTTTGTTTCAGTGAAAAGTTTATACTCTGATCTTTTTGTATTATCTCTGTATATATATATACAACTACCTAATTTGTTTCGTCCAAAGTTTAACCTGAAAAATCTAACAATTATTAAATTCGATGTTGCTATCATCACTGAAGAATTCAAGATTGACTAATGAGTCACCACTCTCATTTTCACCGCTCAGTATTTTTTGTTATTGAGCATCATCATTGGAAAGTTGTTTCTTCATGGCAGGAGACGTGAACGCTTCTTTAGCGGGTGTCGGTAATATCATCATTTTCAATTGCCTACAATCTCCCATAGATCACTCATTAAACTAGCACAGACTGTTCAAATAGTCCCCCTGCAGTGAGTACAGACTGTTCAAAAAGTCTCCTGCTGTGAGTACAGACAGTTCAAAAAGTCTCCTGCTGTGAGTACAGACTGTTCAAAAAGTCCCCCAGCAGTGAGTACAGACTGTTCAAAAAGTCCCACTGCAGTGAGTACAGACTGTTCAAAAAGTCTCCTGCTGTGAGTACAGACAGTTCAAAAAGTCTCCTGCTGTGAGTACAGACAGTTCAAATAGTCCCACTGCAGTGAGTACAGACTGTTCAAAAAGTCTCCTGCAGTGAGTACAGACAGTTCAAAAAGTTTTGCACTGAGTATTCTTGACTCCAAGTTCTCTTCGCATAGACACACCATGCGAAAGTCGCATATGCTTGAAAATGTCCAGTCGCCATAAATTATCTTGCGGTGGTGAAATTTGGCTATCACTGCGTGAGTGGCTGGGCTCAGGCATTGTTCCTTAATTATTGCGTCTCATAAGCGTATGTTAACATCGAATTGAGAGTGAACTTGTGGATTGAAAGTGACGGCGGACAATACTTTTAACTCCTCTCATGAAATTTTTTAGTCTTTTAGCGCTTCACATAGTCTTTCAAAGCTAATTGCCATCGGAAAAAGTTCTATTTACTCTAAAATAATTGATGTGAAGAAACTTTTGGAGCATCCTGTAAGTTTTCTCTATGCTTGTCTAGAGAAAAAACTTAGTAGAAAATACAATTTTATTTTTAATAACACCTAATGGGTTGAAATACGCTATATTTAATTAGGGAAGATTCGATTCAAGGTATTGCATCCCACGTTGCAAAATATCAATTCATTAAGGCTTATATTTGTCTTGATTTTTTTTCTCGGCGCGGCTGCCAGTGACGCTGCATGGGTATCGAGAAGTTAAATTGATTGTACGTTACTGTGTTACCAATAGTTATAAGAATGTTACCAACAATAATAATGAGCTTATAAGGAAAAATTTGAGCAATAACGATACTAATTGTGGATGGTTTGACATAAATCAAACATTAGCGTAGATAATAATTGAGAACACTAATGAGTAGCACGATGTTATGAAATACTACTTCAAATCTTTTACATTTTTTATACATCCGCGAAGATTTTTTATCTAGTTGGAGCTTCATATTGAAAATTACAGGCGAGTTCTTCCTTTGAATAATAATTGCATTTCTGAAAGCTTGCAGCATGTTTTCTTTCAGTCAGGCACAAATATTTGACATGTGCTTCGCTTTCTGATCTATGAAGAAAATTAACTTTTCATTTGGATAAATGCTATGTCTAAAAGTGAACAAAACGTAGCTGCGTCACGGAGTTACCATATTTTATTCCCATATGATTTTATAACTGTGAATTCAGTCAGTACTTGGCAGTGCGTTTTCTCGTTTTGCTAATGCAAGCGCACGTCTTATTTTTCTTTTGTCGCCTATTTTACCTTCATATTCTTTCTTATTTTCCTAAATTAAGGGCTTAATTTTCTCTCATTGTTTGAAGTTTCCCCCCTAAATATTAAATTAGCCATCCCAATTTCGTCCTCTTTGATCTGAAATTTCCGATTAATCGTTATGCAAGCATAACGATTAATCCAGGTTATGCGTCTGCTTCTCTCAGCAAGCGCCCACAACTCAGCAAGCGCGTACAACTCAGCAAGCGCGCACAACTCAGCAAGCGCGCACACCTCAGCAAGCGCGCACAACTCAGCAAGCGCTCACAACTCAGCAAGCGCGCATAACTCAGCAAGCGCGCACAACTCAGCAAGCGCGCACAACTCTGCAAGCGCGCATAACTCAGCAAGCGCGCACAACTCAGCAAGCGCGCACAACTCAGCAAGCGCTCACAACTCAGCAAGCGCGCACAACTCTGCAAGCGCGCACAACTCAGCAAGCGCGCACAACGATTGGTGAGGTAGGGCTCAGACACCGTGCGATGTGGTCACCAGGCTCTCGACGGCTCAGGTGGGAGGCCATGATACTGACCACCAGTTTCATGGCAAGTTTGCCTTGGTATATACAGGGTGGGCCAGAAGTGACTGACCCTTTTTATTTGCTGATTAAAAAACTGAAGTTGAAACTTATTTTTTTTTTTAAAGAATGACATTTTTATGGTTTGTTTCGGTATCCTATTTACTCAGCTAGCAAATTAAAAGGGCCACCCGGTATAACCTGAACTCTGAAGTAGCACCTTCCCTGTTCTTTTGCCTACTACGCTTCGTTGTTATATATATATATATATATAAGCAAAGCCCACTAAGACTAATAGGAGCACTTTTTGCTGTACAACTCTTCATTAAATGATCGCCTCTAAGAACCTTAAACCCTAACGAGAGAGTGAGAGTAACTCACGATGGTCTGGTGCCTACAAAATGTAAATTGGAGTAATTAAGTAAAAAAATGGTAAAGTTGAACTTAAAAGAATCAAACCGAATAAGATATAACGACATGATCGATCCACATGGCCTACTTTGAGTTATCATCCAAACACATGTCGTCATGCACCAGTCACGCGCAGGCACATGAGTTGAAATAGAGGTGAAAGAGTAACTGTCACATTCAAAGTCGTGATTATCAACCATCACACGCAGGCACATGAGTTGAAATAGAGGTGAAAGAGTAACTGTCACATTCAAAGTCGTGGTTATCAACCATCACACGCAGGCACGTGAGTTGAAATAGAGGTGAAAGAGTAACTGTCACATTCACAGTCGTGATTATCAACCATCACGCACAGGCACATGAGTTGAAATAGAGGGGAAAGAGTAACTGTCACATTCACAATCATCATTATAAACCATCACGTACAGGCACATGCGTTGAAATAGAGGGGAAAGAGTAACTGTCACATTCACAATCATGATTATAAACCATCACGCGCAGGCACATGAGTTGAAATAGAGGTGAAAGAGTAACTGTCACATTCACGGTCGTGATTATCAACCATCACACGCAGGCACATGAGTTGAAATAGAGGTGAAAGAGTAACTGTCACATTCACAGTCGTGATTATCAACCATCACACGCAGGCACGTGAGTTGAAATAGAGGTGAAAGAGTAACTGTCACATTCACAATCATCATTATAAACCATCACGTACAGGCACATGCGTTGAAATAGAGGGGAAAGAGTAACTGTCACATTCACAATCATGATTATAAACCATCACGCGCAGGCACATGAGTTGAAATAGAGGTGAAAGAGTAACTGTCACATTCACAGTCGTGATTATCAACCATCACACGCAGGCACGTGAGTTGAAATAGAGGGGAAAGAGTAACTGTCACATTCACAATCATCATTATAAACCATCACGTACAGGCACATGCGTTGAAATAGAGGGGAAAGAGTAACTGTCACATTCACAATCATGATTATAAACCATCACGCGCAGGCACATGAGTTGAAATAGAGGTGAAAGAGTAACTGTCACATTCACGGTCGTGATTATCAACCATCACACGCAGGCACATGAGTTGAAATAGAGGTGAAAGAGTAACTGTCACATTCACAGTCGTGATTATCAACCATCACACGCAGGCACATGAGTTGAAATAGAGGTGAAAGAGTAACTGTCACATTCACAGTCATGATTATCAACCATCACACGCAGGCACGTGAGTTGAAATAGAGGTGAAAGAGTAACTGTCACATTCAAAGTCGTGATTATCAACCATCACACGCAGGCACATGAGTTGAAATAGAGGTGAAAGAGTAACTGTCACATTCAAAGTCGTGGTTATCAACCATCACACGCAGGCACATGAGTTGAAATAGAGGTGAAAGAGTAACTGTCACATTCAAAGTCGTGATTATCAACCATCACACGCAGGCACATGAGTTGAAATAGAGGTGAAAGAGTAACTGTCACATTCAAAGTCGTGATTATCAACCATCACGCACAGGCACATGAGTTGAAATAGAGGTGAAAGAGTAACTGTCACATTCAAAGTCGTGATTATCAACCATCACGCACAGGCACATGAGTTGAAATAGAGGTGAAAGAGTAACTGTCACATTCACAATCATGATTATCAACCATCACCCAGAGGCACATGAGTTGAAATAGAGGTGAAAGAGTAACTGTCACATTCAAAGCCGTGATTATCAACCATCACGCACAGGCACATGAGTTGAAATAGAGGTGAAAGAGTAACTGTCACATTCACAATCATGATTATCAACCATCACGCAGAGGCACATGAGTTGAAATAGAGGTGAAAGAGTAACTGTCACATTCACAATCATGATTATCAACCATCACGCGCAGGCACATGAGTTGAAATAGAGGTGAAAGAGTAACTGTCACATTCAAAGTCGTGATTATCAACCATCACACGCAGGCACATGAGTTGAAATAGAGGTGAAAGAGTAACTGTCACATTCAAAGTCGTGATTATCAACCATCACGCACAGGAACATGAGTTGAAATAGAGGTGAAAGAGTAACTGTCACATTCAAAGTCATGATTATCAACCATCACGTACAGGCACATGAGTTGAAATAAAGGTGAAAGAGTAACTGTCACATTCACAATCATGATTATCAACCATCACGCACAGGCACATGAGTTGAAATAGAGGTGAAAGAGTAACTGTCACATTCAAAGTCATGATTATCAACCATCACGTACAGGCACATGAGTTGAAATAGAGGTGAAAGAGTAACTGTCACATTCAAAGTCATGATTATCAACCATCACGTACAGGCACATGAGTTGAAATAGAGGTGAAAGAGTAACTGTCACATTCACAATCATGATTATCAACCATCACGCACAGGCACATGAGTTGAAATAGAGGTGAATGAGTCACTGTCACATTCACAATCATGATTATCAACCATCACGCGCAGGCACATGAGTTGAAATAGAGGTGAAAGAGTAACTGTCACATTCACAGTCGTGATTATCAACCATCACACGCAGGCACATGAGTTGAAATAGAGGTGAAAGAGTAACTGTCACATTCACAGTCGTGATTATCAACCATCACACGCAGGCACATGAGTTGAAATAGAGGTGAAAGAGTAACTGTCACATTCACAGTCATGATTATCAACCATCACACGCAGGCACATGAGTTGAAATAGAGGTGAAAGAGTAACTGTCACATTCAAAGTCGTGATTATCAACCATAACACGCAGGCACATGAGTTGAAATAGAGGTGAAAGAGTAACTGTCACATTCAAAGTCGTGGTTATCAACCATCACACGCAGGCACATGAGTTGAAATAGAGGTGAAAGAGTAACTGTTACATTCAAAGTCGTGATTATCAACCATCACACGCAGGCTCATGAGTTGAAATAGAGGTGAAAGAGTAACTGTCACATTCAAAGTCGTGATTATCAACCATCACGCACAGGCACATGAGTTGAAATAGAGGTGAAAGAGTAACTGTCACATTCAAAGTCGTGATTATCAACCATCACGCACAGGCACATGAGTTGAAATAGAGGTGAAAGAGTAACTGTCACATTCAAAGTCATGATTATCAACCATCACGTACAGGCACATGAGTTGAAATAGAGGTGAAAGAGTAACTGTCACATTCACAATCATGATTATCAACCATCACGCACAGGCACATGAGTTGAAATAGAGGTGAATGAGTCACTGTCACATTCACAATCATGATTATCAACCATCACGTACAAGCACCAGTACGTTTGTTCCATCATAAGAAAGTGGCAGTTTATTCGAATTCGAAGTATTTAGTATGCGGTCTCTTATTCAGGAAACGGTCTTATCAATCAAACAAGAACAGAGGCCCAAAAATGAGAAATCTACACAGGCAGAAATTGAAAGTCGTTCTGAGCTTACAAACAAGTTTTTATTCATTTACATCTCATTTGGTGTTACCGTAAAGAAGTTTGTGCCGGTGGTTAGGGCCTGATATTTTCTCTTGACGGAATTCTAAGTCTGAATTTTTTCTCAACGCAATTGACAAAAATCTGTGCACGCGCAGTTAGAAGCTTGACAAGGGTTTTCATACAGCATTGAAAAAATAGATTGTTTAGAAATTTAAAAACGAGGAAAATTTCAAGGAACTTAATCATATATAATTGGGAAACGTTTCGGAGTCCAGCTCAATCATTATATATAGTTCAAAATTACAAGTCATTATTTTTGCAATAAAAAAAAAATGGTATAGGTAGTAATTAAAGAGGTCGCGAGAACAAAAATAAAAACACGTCGCAAATAAAATCGACAAAATGGCTATATATTCACTCTTTGCAATGGGTATGCACAATCGATATGGTTGAGGACCGGTTTTCGTTTAAAATGTGTAACGACCCTAAAATCCTGAGATCATACGAAGTTGAAGCTGAATCTAAGATTTTGAAGTCTTCGGAGGATATGCAATGTACTGATATACTTAAGATTTTAGAGTCGTTATATGTTTTTAAACGAAAACCGGTCCTCAACAATATCGATAGCTCATACCCATTGCAAGTAGTGACTAGATAGCCATTTTGTCGATTTTATTTCCGGACATGTTTTTATTTTTGTTTTCGCGATCTCTTTTAAAGACTCTCTACAACTTTTTTTTTATTGTAGACATAATGATTTGTATTATTGAACTGACGATGGAGCTGGGCTCCGAAACGTTTTCCAATTAAATATGATTACGTTCCTTGAAATTTTCTTCGTTTTTAAATTTCTAATCAAGTTGTGATTAAAGCAATCAACCGACCCGTTCAGATATATAGATTGTTGTTGACATTTGTTGACTAAAACTTTACCTATACAGTTTTGTAAAAAGGGTTTGCCACTGGCCATGCAGCCCCAGAGCAAGCAGTTTCTCCGCTGATGATGGAAAAAGACGACTATGTGTAAAACCGGATGTAGGGATAACTCTGCTACTCATTAAGATAGAACTTCCCTCTTTCTTATTCAATTAACATCTGTTAAAAAAAATATTTTTCAATGCAAGTGGGGAGTTTCCCGATCAATAAAGATGCTTCTCTCAGATTACGATCAAAAGTAGGTAACATACGTCTTCTTTGACAGTGCTATATTATGGAATGTTCCTCACATCAAGTCTCTTGGTATGAAATTGTTTCAGTTAAATGTATTTATTTTCACTTTCCATTGCGAAAAAATTAGGAAGGAATGACAGGTGTTAATTACTGTTCGTTATTTACACCCTAACTTTTTTGCCACGCATTAAAGATACAAATCCTGGAATTTTGATCTAATATACAATGAGTCGCATTTCCTCTTGATTCTCGCAGAATCTAACGATAACCGTGGATTCAAGAACATTTCCCTGAATCCGGCCACGAGTTTAGGCTGCGTAAGCCATGTATCAGTCGCATTTTCTATTTAGCTCGAACAGCGATCCTCAAAACGAGGCATTTGCAAAACAGCAAACAGATTGTGTCCGACAATCCTGCTTGACGATCATTGCGGGTCATTTTAGCACTTTGATCTTAATAAGCAGAAAGTTGACCCGTACGGTAGCGTTTTTTAGCCCGTGCTCTGAAGCTATAGGCCAATAACCCCGTAATTTACATTGAAACTCACCCGATTTTCAGGCGACACAGCGGGATTATCAAGCGATATGGAAAAACTCATCCTGCCTAGTATGATGTTGTCAGACATTCGTTAACTAACTTTCGTAATTGAAACTTACTCATGAGCAACTTTACGAGTATATGCCAACTTTATGAGTTAGAGTTCATAGTCACTGTGTTATTACCAGTGAAAACACGAACTTTCTGAATTAAAGGAGTAAGCCATTTTTATTTTCAAATGCAAAGATCTATTTAGGAGAGTAGAGCATGTTTCTGCTGTTATAGCGTGTATGATAATAAAGAATCGTCGGAAAAAATATTCAAGTTCAACTTCGCAGTGTCTCATGCAGGTCAGAAATGCGTATTTCCAGACCATTTTGTTAACGAGCGGCGATGTGTAAGATTATAGAGATGAAAATTGAATTACTTTTCCCTCGGCTGAGCTTCAATTAATATTAAGGAATTAGCGGGTAGCTCTTGTGCGCTAATGAATAAGCTTGCTTCTGTTGCACTCATGGCTCATATTCTTATCTAATACCCAACCTTCAAACTGAGAGAAGAAATAGCTTCAAACTTTCTTTTCATTCCAATTGAGAAGTTAATTTTAATGTCCTACCCTTTTCTTTACTTTAGTTTCACGCCGTTCTCGAGCATTAAGATTTTGCATTCCCAACCATTAACAAGGGCGGTGTTGTTATGTTCCACGTCTCTAAAATTAGCGTGCTTTTAATTCATGGACATAAATACTTATGCATAATTGGTTCCTTCGCTGTAGTGCTTCCTCTGCTTCTTTGATTGCTGTCCCTCAAAGAAACAGTAATAAGAATTAATATATTAGCTTCAATAAAAGCCCGAGACTTTCGAAGCTTCAAAGATTTTCGCACAAACCTATTTTATTTGTGGTATTTTGATGAGCTACTAGCACAGATGTTTCACTCTACCGTGAGTATGAGATTAATTCTGAAGAGTCGTTCTCGTGGTTTTTATTTGACATCGTCGACGTTCAACTTCGAGAGACTTGCTTGCCAATTATTGTGTTGCATGACGATCAAAGTTATGGTTCATTTTAGAGATTATTTTATTAAAAACTTTATTTATAATTTTACCGATTATTGAGATTCACGAAGAGTAAGTCGTATTGTAAAAAAATAATGTAAAATCGTTTTCGTAAAAACTAAATACTTCTCTGGTAGTGAAGGTTTTGTGCCAGTCAGTGCACAAGCAGGCATGTAACGCCTTTCTTTTCGATAAGCTATTTAGATTTAGGGAAAACAGAAAGCAATGCGATTTTGTATTTCCAGTACAACTGTAGGTGCTTTACGTGCTGCATCAATCACCAGCATAACAGAAGGGTTCGTGTCAAAATAACACGTGCGAGCATCTCTAAAGGGAATTGATTTAATTCTCTGAGAAAAAGGTCAAATGCATCGTTCTGGAGCAATTATCATGCTAGACGTCAAGATCGACAGTTCTGAAGGAATCCAGCATCGCTTGTAACTTTTTTTGCCTTATACGTTCTGAGCGAATAAATTGATATCAGGGCTTGTATTATTCACTATCGAGGAACTTTCATTCACCTTTCCACACGTGCACATTAGAAATGCAAGAAACAAACGCTTGTGTATTTTTCTAGCTGATAATGTCATTTTTCCCGAAACGTTCTTTAAAAATGTTCAGAATTTTACTCCTCGCTCTTAAATTTTTAATAAACAAACGCCGCTTGTATCGACATCAAATTCTATAAAATCTGTTTGAAAGTTATGCTTTACTCAGGAAACACCTGAAGTGTACTATTATCTTCCAAATATTATCGAATACATTGATAACCATCATGTGCTCATGTTTTTGAGTAAAATATTCAAAAACATTTCTTGTCAGTTCGTAACAACATTTGACTCGTATGGATGGAAGTACTTAAGCATATTCCACTCTGAGTTTCTTTGCCTCACAGACATAAACACGACTGCCTCACGGGCAGATTGGGTTTGATAATTTTTACATTGTAATCTTTTGTGAACGATTAATAAATTCAAAATAAAAGAAGAAACGAAAGCTGTGTCAAAAGTAGGCTAATCCCTCACATTAAGTACTTCAAGTGAACAGAAACGTTAAATGTTCAATGTAATTAAATTATTTATTTGGGTCACCAATCACCACTGAAAGCGTCGCATTTGGCAGGACGCTCCGAAAAATTCTTTTTGAGCTGCAAAAGCAGGCGATCTCTTTTTAAGTTTCACCACCGTCGTTCAAACAGATGTAAACCAGTTATGAGTACGATTACGCACTCATGTACGTATTAAAAGTAGAAAACTCTCTGTTTTAGGTGCGCAACTTTAATTGTCAGTCACAAATGCAGCCCTCGGCACAACACAAATCCTTTTGAAACCAACGTCACTTTGTGCTCACAAGCACACAAAAGCCGCATTTTATTCACTGATGAGCACCAGAACAAAACCATGGCTTTTGCAAAGGAACACACATTCTATTTAAGAGCTTTCGCACGCACACGGTGCTATTATACTAACTGGCACCACAGGTCCTTGAGCCCTTGATGTTCCCGAGTAAGTTTGGAGAAGTTGTGCCCAGCTCGGGCGATGGCCGAGTCGACAGGGCGGCAGTTATCTCTAAGACCTTCATCAAAGGACCTCATCGCTTTGATGGACTCAACCGTCACGCGTCCAATCGACGCTTTACACTGAAATATACGGACACTAAAGTTTGCAGGGACCGTATATTTTCGGCCGTGTGCGTAGTCGTAGATATATCGGCGCTGCTACAGTCACAGGAATTGTGAGCTCGACTTTTGGCAAGGCTTAGTTGTAAATGAAGGCGCAGATCAGGATATACAGTATTGTGCTTTTCTCGCGGCAGAGAGTTATTCATGCCGATCTTTACAACAAAATATGAGTGTCCGAGGAACTTATGAAATATATGAACGCTTGTGACTACGATGCTGCTCGGTGAGTTTTGTGGGATAATAAAATTTGCACGTTTGGTGAATGGTTCAGTTTCTTTCATTTTATGGAAAATGAAAATGCCCGTCATTCAGTCTCAGATTCGACCTTTATAGTCATTGATGCGTACTCTGCAGTTTTTGATGAACTCTTAACAGTCTTTGATGCATATCCGACAGTCCTTGATCACATTCTACATTTCTCATATATCCTACGTATTTTGATCATACCCTTCAGTCCTTGATCATACCCTACACTCCCGATCATACCCTACACTCCTGATAATACCCTACAATCCTGATCATATCCTGTACTCCTGATCATACCCTACATTCCTGATCATATCCTGTACTCCTGATCATACCCTACATTCCTGATCATATCCTGTACTCCTGATCATACCCTACATTCTTGATCATATCCTGTACTCCTGATCATACCCTACATTCCTGATCATAACCTACACTTCAGATCATACCCTACAATTTTGATCATATCCTACACTTCTGATCATATCCTGTACTCCTGATCATACCCTACACTCCTGATCAAACCCTACACTTCAGATCATTCCCTACACTTCTGCTCATATCCTGTACTCCTGATCATACCCTACACTTCTGATCATATCCTGTACTCCTGATCATACCCTACACTTCTGATCATATCCTGTACTCCTGATCATACCCTCCACTTCTGATCATATCCTGTACTCCTGATCATACCCTACACTTCTGATCATATCCTGTACTCCTGATCATACCCTACATTCCTGATCATACCCATACCCTACACTTTAGATCAAACCCTACACTTCGGATCATATCCTACACTCCCTGCTGTCACTCTACAACTCGTATCGCAGGCCCTGCAGCCCTCCATAGCAGGCCTGTCAGCAATGATAGCGCTTATTGCTGAGCATGTTCACTCGACGGAAGTTAGACTCCACTTGACAAAGCTTGAACTTCTGCACGGCTACCGAAGTAGCGACAGTCAGGCTTAGCGTTTTCAAGTAGTTAACAGCTGCAATCCATGCAGGAATCTTATTTGACAGTTTTAATGCAGTTGCGGCGTGAGTTCTTCTATTTAACTTTCACTACCAGACGTGCAACTACGGTGATGTATGTTGTTCGAAAATTGGGCCTAGAGTTGGTAAACTAAGAAAATTATTATTTTTTTACTCTAATAAATTAAATAAATTCATGGAAGAAAGTAAATAAGGGAAAACGGTAAAATGATTTTTACGTCTACCGGTACGCAGAGTAATAAAAACTTGATTCTATCTTGCAATTTTCGAGATCATTTAGCTATTCTGTTAGCATTATATTATATTTTATATATTCTCTTTAGAAAGCAGACTGGCTGATGTATCGAACAAGCTGCTTCGGAACTTCACACCCTAATTTGGGTGTGTTTTCTTGAGTTTATTTTTTTTCTGTCACCGAATTATAATCTTGAAGCGATTTAGAGCATCGTTCTTTATTTTAAAAATTCACCTGTTCAAGCGTTGTTATTGACTCATACGAATCTTTAAATTGACTGATCCTTTGCAACCCATAAATCTACGCGCAATTTGGCTGACTGCCTATTCATCCTCTGCCTTATTTGATAGATTTATGCACACTGTGACTGCCTGTCGACCTTTTATATAATTTCATTTAGCTTTGTTCATTTGCGTTATTTGCAACACATGACGTATATATATGCATCATTTGATGGTCTAATAATTCTTTCTATTTTGTAATTTATCAACTATTGATCAACAAAGATATCATAGACAGAGTAAAAATGGTACTGATGTATAGAATCATTCATGTTGGATAATAGGACAACCACAAGCGAAAGAAATTTAATTTTCGTAAGCCAGGCGTAAACATGAAAAAACGGATCTGAATTCCATGAACAAGCCACTGGAAAAACTCCATAAACTCAATAGATCGGTTTGTGATCAACTGCATAAATCGGTCTGTGATCAACTGCATAAATCGGTCTGTGATCAACTGCATAAATCGGTCTGTGATCAACTGCATAAATCGGTCTGTAATCAACTGCATAAATCGGTCTGTGATCAACTGCATTAATCGGTTTGTGATCAACTGCATAAATCGGTTTGTCATCAACTGCATAAATCGGTTTGTGATCAACTGCATAAATTGGTCTGTGATGAACTGCATAAATTGGTCTGAGATCAACTGCATAAATCGGTCTGTGATCACTGCATAAATCGGTCTGTGATCAACTGCACAAATCGGTCTGTGATCAACTGCATAAATCGGTCTGTGATCAACTGCATAAATCGGTCTGTGATCAACTGCATAAATCGGTCTGTGATCAACTGCATAAATCGGTCTGTGATCAACTGCATAAATTGGTCTGTGATCAACTGCATAAATCGGTCTGTGATCAACTGCATAAATCGGTCTGTAATCAACTGCATAAATCGGTCTGTGATCAACTGCATAAATCGGTCTGTGATCAACTGCATAAATCAGTCTGTGATCAACTGCATAAATTGGTCGGTGATCAACTGCATAAATCGGTCTGTGATCATCTGCATAAATCGGTCTGTGATCAACTGCATAAATCGGTCTGTGATCAACTGCATAAATCGGTCTGTGATCAACTGCATTTATCGGTCTGTGATCAACTGCCTAAATCGGTCTGTGATCAACTGCATAAATCGGTCTGTGATCAACTGCATAAATCGGTCTGTGATCAACTGCATAAATCGGTCTGTGATCAACTGCATAAATCGGTCTGTGATCAACTGCATAAATCGGTCTGTGATCAACTGCATAAATTGGTCTGTGATCAACTGCATAAATCGGTTTGTGATCAACTGCATAAATCGGTCTGTGATCAACTGCAAAAATCGGTCTGTGATCAACTGCATAAATCGGTCTGTGATCAACTGCATAAATAAGCCTGTGATCAACTGCATAAATTGGTCGGTGATCAACTGCATAAATCGGTCTGTGATCAACTGCATAAATCGGTCTGTGATCAACTGCATAAATTGGTCTGTGATCAACTGCATAAATTGGTCTGTGATCAACTGCATAAATCGGTCTGTGATCAACTGCATAAATCGGTCTGTGATCAACTGCACAAATCGGTCTGTGATCAACTGCATAAATTGGTCTGTGATCAACTGCATAAATCGGTCTGTGATCAACTGCATAAATCGGTCTGTGATCAACTGCATAAATCGGTCTGTGATCAACTGCATAAATCGGTCTGTGATCAACTGCACAAATCGGCCGCACGTCATCTCCACGACCTGGATGCTGAACATATTGTCGAGACTGGCACAGAACAAGCCACTGAGCCAATTAACGAACCTACCTCAGAACAAAACGATGAAATTCGATCAGACCAACAAAACTGAAAATGACACTTTGGCTAAAACACCGGCACTCTTAAGGTTTCGGTTGGCAACGTGCATAGCATATTCCAAAAATGGAAGAAATGGTAGCCACAAACTTATCGTATGATAATACGATAATATCGTACGTTTCTTGGCGAAACTTGGAACGATCTAAATAACAGACATTTGCTAATGCAAGTCTCACTATAAGGATACGAGTACTAAAATATCGATAAGTATTGAACCAGAGAGAGAGGTGATTTTCTTTATTTTAATTCGAAGTGAAGTATGATCCACGACTTAACACGAACGCAGTAGCCGAGAAAATTGAGATACTCCACTTTGTAATTCTTCCCCGACATAGAATAACTAGGATTGCACTCGTCTAGAGAAACTCAGCTAGCACAGTAACCAAGGTCGACGAACTGTAGGATCTCTTCGACAGTATCCTCAGTACTCCCCACGAAACACTAATTGTGAGCGAGTTCAATTATCCTTAGATAGACTGTGCCTCACGACAAAGTCGAGCCCCTTGAAATGAGTTTTTTCCTCTCTTACGTGAATTTTTTTGCAACAGGACGTCTTTGAAGCGACGGGGCAAAATGATATATTCGATCATGTTAAAGAAACTGGTTCTTTTGAGATTACGCGATCTGACGCAGGGAGAGAAAGATTCAATCTTGAACGGAAGCTTAACACTACCCCGGACCTTAGAATAAACGTTTACCGGTTGAGCTCAAAAGGAAGTAAATCGTGAGCATTTTGGTGACTGGACACAAGTAACATCAGGTGGTTCCCACGGGTGCGTTCTAGGTACACTACTCATTATCTACACATATCAACGAATTTTACCGCAGAATCATGAGTATAATTCACAAATTCCAAGATGATGCTAAAGTTTATCACTGAGTGGGACAGAATTACCATTCAAGTAAATATGAACCGATTTCTTCAGCAGATCGTAACGTGGTTAATGATTTTCATCATCGACAGATGCTCAGTCCCGTACAGTGGAAGAAATAATCAACACTTTCTAAATACCATGAATGCTCCTCCAATTGAAGCAGGGTGGTTCTTTAAGATTGCTCTCGTCTGTAAAAACCAAGCAAGCATAACAACTGACGTCCACGAACTTAGGGATCTCCTGGACAGTTTTCGCAGTACTCCCACGAAACACTAATATTTATTTTGGGCGGGTTAAATTATCCTCATATAAGCTGGGCCTCACTACAAAGTAGAGTCGCTGAAAACAAGTAGCATGGAGATTTTAGCATCACTATTCCCAAATATCTCAAATGTGATGAGAAAGTTGACGAAAGCTTTTAGAAAACGCACAAAATTCCCCGCTTCATAGCAGGAAACTTTGAATTCAAAGGATACCACATTACCTCTCTGTAAGGCACCCGTCCTAATACCTAAGCGTAGGATGTCCACAAAAATGTATCCACTGACCGATGTTTGTATGTGTAATACCGAAAACATACAACAGTTTAGTTCTGATTTATTTCATGGTATCATATACCATATACCGCATGGAGCATAGAAAGTAAGCCCGAGTGTAAATGTTAATAACTTTGAATTCAAACATTTCAGTTCCATTCGTTGCATCACACACAGAGATATGTCTCCTGACTATAAAGCTTTAGGTTTGAGTGTAAAAAGGCCCAAGTCGTATGAAAATTTTCCTTTAAATATAAAATTTCAAGTTACTAAAGTCACTAAACACATAGTTATGCAACTAAAAAAGGAACAACGCATTTTCAACAACGTCTACGCGAGAACAAAGAGTTTGAAGGAAGTTCGAAATGAATTTGAACAGAGATTTCCTGAAAGAAGCTCTCGTTATATCTCGTTTTTTAGAATAATTGTACAATGGCCCTTTGACTTTTTATGATTAAACCTCGTTAAAATGTCAGGTTATTATTATCTTATCGCTGATACGACCAATTTTTGTGTGACTTAACGTTTTTAGGGAAAACATTGTTCTCTACCTAATACAAAGAACAAAGTTAAATTATCTCCATTTACTGTGAAGTTATTAACATTTAAGGTTGGGTTTACTTTTTTATAGTCCATACATAATGTATATCGGTCAGAGGATACATTTCTTGTGGACACCCTGTGTAAGACACACAGTCGTGATTGCTCCTGACGACTCTGGGCTTGGGCGACCTGAGAACAGATCACTTTGCTCGTTTTTGTAGCTATATTATTTTTCATTCGACGTAAATATTCAGTTCTTGACCATAAATGAAGGAATGCTGTAAAGGAATGAAAGAAAAACCCTTGCGTGCAACCAAAATATTAGTTTTTGCCATGCATGAATCGAGTGATTCTTAACATTTGGGGTAGCCGCTGCATTGCTCACACGTTCTGCTATGCAAAGCCCTGTCGATGAATTTCAGCCCGGATGCCCCAATTTTCGGTAGCTGTCAGCAGGATTAAATACTTATCCTCTGTAACATAAATGATCCGACATTCGTTTGTTGTTGGTATGATTGGTTTGCTTCTCTGTCATGCCACTAGTCTTTCACAACTCTGAGTGTGAATAGCACCTACTGAAATGATGAAAACTACACATCTGATAAAAATATTTTGTTTATTTCGTTAAGTCAAAGTTACTGTAGAATGGATACCTCAACGCAGAATCAATATAATAAATTTTTGCCTTTGAATTTCAATTCACTTCTCCTGGAATATTTGTTTCGTGTTTTCTTGTGGAAGATCAAAGCAAGGAAAATTGGAGAGGCAGTGAAGCCCGTATTGCAGCTGCTCCCAAGATGCTCATTCAGTTGTTCAAGTTGTCACGGTCGAGGGGTTAGTGAAAGGCGATGAAGAGCTTCCGTTGTACTTGGTATAGAGGATACAGGAGACCAAATGCGCTTCTAGAAGCCGTACACCTAGTACTTATAGAGTCAAAGTGCTGAGTAAGCAGCGCACTGCGCCAGAGACGCACCCAGGCGTGGCATTAACGTACGTACTGACGCATGTACAGGGAAAGTGCGTAACCGGTTTGGCACAAAGTGATCAAGTAGTGAGCTATGGTGTTATATATTCGTAAACTTGAGTAAATAATTTACGTCTTATGCAATTGAATAAGACTCAATCAGATAAAGCTTCAGTAGACATTTATTTTCTAAGCCGATACATTATTCAGAGTGGGCCAGAAAAATGTAACCCAATGCTAGCGTATCGCTTAGCAGAAAGCATTATGCATGTATAGAGCTAAATTTTATTTACAGCAAGGTTTCATCTAAAAATTCCAAAATATCAAGCGTTTTATATTTGATCTTCCAATACAGGCGCAATAGCGTTTAGTGAGCCCATTTGGGTCTGACTCGGGGAGGGTGGAATTGTTCAGGATTCATTCTCATTTTACTTAGGAAAATAAATGGACAAACAGACATACCCTACACTTCAGGGTGTGATCCGAAGTGTAGGGTATGATCAGGAGTGTAGGGTTTGATCAGAAGTGTAGGGTGTGATCCGAAGTGTAGGGTTTGATCAGAAGTGTAAGGTATGATCAGGAGTGTAGGGTATGATTAGAAGTGTAGGGTATGGTCTAAAGTGTAGGGTATGATCATCAGTGTCAAGTATTAAGATAATTTTTAAACTGTTACTCATTCTTTTAGCAATTTATTAATGAAATTTCCATTGAAGATCTTATGTTTAAGGAACAGAATGTTCGAGGACTGAACTGAAAGAATAAAGCTTTCACTCAAACTAAACGCAAAAGACACGACTATAATTATTCTGCTAAATCCACGTTGAAAGAAGATCCAATATTTATCCTTGTTATGCAAACTCAAGTCAAAACAAATGATAAAAAATTGGAGCATTTTCTCTCAAACTCCGGCACATTTTCTCTCAGCAGAAAATCAAGTAACACGGAAAAAATATCTTAATTGCATCGGAGTTAATATTGCTCGAAATCAAAGGCCCAATTTGGCAATAACTTTGTGTCTGTGATGAAAAATATCGTTCGGATTCGGATTTCAATGGCAAAAACATGGCAATCAAATCGACTGCCATCAAAACTTCTAACTTTAAACTTTGAGTTGCTGTTTTAGTTTAGTGAACACATGAGAGGAGAGGAGAGGGGGTGTAATTTTGGAGCATTTTGGTCACATGAAAACCAAACAGGCAAATTTCCTTTGGGCGACTGCTGTTTCATTAAGCGTGTTTTATTAGGCCATAAAGTATTTTAAAGATTCAAAATTAAGGTAAATAATTGGAATTGAAAATTAGTATCAACATTTTCTAAACGTAGTCATACACACAACCGCGATCTATTTGAAATTAGTTTTAGTCCGTCATTATACAAAAATTACGGTGGTTTGAAGAGTAATATTCATTGTTTATTAAATTTATTTTATTCATTGACAACAAAAATAAGTAAAACTAAATCAAGCTAACTAAAATAACTAAACCAAACGATGGAAACCATTTATCCATATGAGTGATTTACCGAAAAGTGGAGTGTACTCTTCACTTCAGTAAAATCTTGACAATCCCACGCGAACTCAAGACAAAACTACAAGCTCCATGGAAATATTTACATTAGTTTTAGAGAATCATCACTTCTCAAAAGTTTTTGCAAGTTTATTTACAAAAAGCAATGCGTAGGAAAAATCATCCATTAGATTTATTACAAAGCTTAGGTCGAAATACAACTACAGAGTGGGGCAAATGAAATGCCAGCCTTTTGAAAGGCTATTAAAGCAAATCAAATGCACGCGTTTTGAAAGGCTATTATGAAAATTAAAACAATACTTACTGAATTATTTATAGTTTAATTGGAATCAGTATACAATGCCGTTTGTGCGCTCACTTTTTGAAGATGGCATCAAGGAAGATGGTGGTGACCACACACATCTTACCGTCTCCACCGCAGCCGTTGCGCGCGCCTTTCAACACTCGGGCATTTGATTTTACCTCCCCCTGTACTCGTGGGCCTGAATAATTTTAATGTCTTCTAAGGCATTCGAAAGTGTCCTTTTAGCAATTTTATTCATTTCGGAGCTCCTGTCCTTTACATATAGTACACTAGAGAGGTCGAACAGATTTGAAACCTGAGAGAACGGAAAATAATTTTCAACTTCAATGGATGTTGAAGATTTAATCAAGAAGTATGTATTCTACGAAAACTTACGGATTAGTTTAATTTCAGAGTTTTAAGCTTATATCGAGTTATCTGGGAAATAAAATTCAGTTATTTAACAGCTATCTGAACTTAGTCAAGGGTTAAAGTTAATTACAAATGTTCTTTAACGAGACGAACGCCTTAGTTCAAACTAAGTGGGAACTTAGTTAAGGTCGAAAATTGCCATAGGAAGGGAAAAGAAATTTACTCGGGTTTCTAGTCAAATGATTGTGATGGCCATTTTGTGCAGTTGCTAATTATTTGAGGTCTTCATCGCTTTATCTGTATTTCATTGTTCACAATAATATACATGAAATTACAAAGGGATAATAAAAAGAGGTTGAAAAGCTCAATTATTTATTGTTCTTTGAATAAATGAGGCGTATGGGATTGTATTCCAATACTCCTTTTATGTTTTTTTTACAGCGCGAAGAACATTTTCTTTTAACTTTATCAGTACATTGTCATGTACCTATTGTAAAAGTACTATCATGTAAAATAATTTTACTGCTTCTTCAAGTAACGTATTTCAAACTTTATAGAGAACTCTTATAGGTTGCCAGGTTTTCGTAGCTACATGGGAGATATATTTTCCAAAGTCAAAAATTTTTATCAACAATAATCTTTAAACTTTTATTCAATTAGCATCCTCAATTTGACTATCGACGATTTCTATGAGCAGAAGACATAACTTCTATTCAAAGGAAAATACACTTAACACTTGTAATAACTGGCATTAATCAAAATTTTGTTCATTTTAATCCATATCGGAAGCTTTTGTCGTTTTTTGTGTTTTTATTCGTTATTGTAGAATAATGTTCATTAGGAAGGGTTGAAAGGAAAGACCATCTTCCGAAAAAAAATGAATTTACCATCAAAAAACTTGAACGTTTCCATTGATGGATTTTAAAAAGAGTTGGAGTCCTATAAATCTAATCCATGTGAAACTAATCCATAATCCCTGTGGAACTCATCTAATCCCTGTGGAACGCAATGGCAAACGTCAAGTAGATCAAGTAGTAGGTTTTTCAATTGCAGCGTGTTATGTAGCATCTGTTATAAATTGAATTTAAATCATCTACAATCAATAATTCTTCAAATGCCCCAGCATTGGTGCTTCGAAAGTAATATGCAGTTATTCACACTGTTAGCTACGCTACGTTATTGCACTATAGGGTATCACATTAAGATAATACATTAATCACTGTCTCTACACCGAAATTCCCGGTTGAAAAATATTTCACGTCCTCCAATTGATTTTTTTATTACCTACTTCGAAAATTTCAAACAAAATACCCTCAATGGCTTTAATATTTCATTTTTATTAGGAAGTCTGACCTTCTTTAAGAAATTTTGTCCTATATCATGAAATAAATTTAACCTTAGGAATGTGTCTTCCGATAGCCTTCTCGTCGACCGGACTTTTGGGATTGGAAAGATTCGATCCGGAAGCCAAAACCTCAACAAAAACGCCGACGGACAGTCACGAGCTTCCTGTAGGTGGAAAATGTTATGGTTTAATGGCCGGCCCAAGATTCTGGGTGATGGAAAAACAACAGAAAAAGACTCGATGTTCAGAGATTGAAATTTATGTCCCTTGGAGAAATTGTTGATGGCGGTTTATATGAATTATCCTCAATTCAACAAACGATAAGTGAATTGCTCTAAAGTTTATCACATGTAGTGAAAACGTTAGTACGTATATATGGAACTCCTCGAATTACTTGGTCATAGTTATTTGATGTTTGTTTTATGTTGGAAAGAAAATAGCGCAAAAACAATTAAATAAAACAACATCGAATTAAGATCACATAAAAGTTGAGGTTCGAAATTGAGTTAATAACAAACAGGAACCTGAGAAAGGCTTCTATGTTCTGATACTTGTCTGTAGAATATGCGAAGATTTTAATGACGTTCTGATATATTGCCGCCCTCTAATACTGTACTCTTCATAAGGTCAAAGTTCAAACATTTTTGCTGGAATCAAATTTCAGTGTTTACGCAAGGAAAAATCTAAGTGTTCTATTCATTTACACTGTTAAAACTCATGTTTCGCCATTGTTTTGCTTTCTAATAATATAAAATTATTCAAAGCGAAAAGGATTAACTCCGAAGGCAAAAACTTGTCCCTCCGCAGCTAATGGACGCAAAAAAGATGAGACCAATCATTTCGTCTTTCTTTTATCAATATTCAGCTAGGGATGGATTTTCAACTCCAAAAAGGTTTCAAACAATGGCTGTCACAGCGCCGACACCTTATTAAAGCTTTTTGAATATCAGAATCAAGTGAACTCTCATGTCAGCAGACGTTATATACCTTCAAATAAGCATACGTCAATATACCCTCAAAAAAGAAAACGAAGCATATTCTTGACAGAGCGAACCAAGTATATTCTTAAAAGAGCAAACGTAGTATCTTCTTAAAAGAGCAAACGAAGTATATTCTTAAAAGAGCAAACGTAGTATCTTCTTAAAAGAGCAAACGTAGCATGTTCTTAAAAGAGCAAGCGTAGTATCTTCTTAAAAGAGTAAACGTAGCATGTTCTTAAAAGAGCAAATGTAGCATTTTCTTAAAAGAGCAAACGTAGCATATTTTCAAAAGAGCAAACGTGGCATACTCTTGAGTAATCATGCGTAGTATGCCCCCGAGGAAGCGTGCGTAGTATACTCTAAAGTAATCACGCGTGGTGTAGCCTCAAGCGAGCATACGTCCTGTTACAATGCATTGCTTCTCAAAATGAAAACAAGTTCTGCCCCTGGGAGGTTGTAAAGTTGAGGCAGGCAAAGTGATGCGAAGTGCCGACCACTTCGATGGGCTGCAATCTGTCCGAGGGCATTTTTCAGAGGGCGAGTAAAGTTTCGCTCAGTTATTCAAATACAAATGACAGCTCACACACTGGGGCTAGGCTGGAGCAAGCCTTCGACCGAAAGTGAGGTCAGCGAGGCTGGTTGGAGAAGAAAGTAAGGGTAGTGAAGATAGTCGTGGGAAAGATGAGGTTAGTGAGACTGGTTGGAGAAGAAAATCAGGTTAGTGAACATAGTCGTGGGAAAGATGAGGTTAGTGAGACTGGTTGGAGAAGAAAGTAAGGGTAGTGAACATAGTTGTGGGAAAGATGAGGTTAGTGAGACTGGTTGGAGAAGAAAGTAAGGGTAGTGAAGATAGTCGTGGGAAAGATGAGGTTAGTGAGACTGGTTGGAGAAGAAAGTAAGGGTAGTGAAGATAGTCGTGGGAAAGATGAGGTTAGTGAGACTGGTTGGAGAAGAAAATCAGGTTAGTGAACATAGTCGTGGGAAAAATGAGGTTAGTGAGACTGGGTGGAGAAGAAAATCAGGTTAGTGAACATAGTCGTGGGAAAAATGAGGTTAGTGAGACTGGTTGGAGAAAAAAATCAGGTTAGTGAACATAGTCGTGGGAAAGATGAGGTTAGTGAGACTGGTTGGAGAAGAAAATCAGGTTAGTGAACATAGTCGTGGGAAAAATGAGGTTAGTGAGACTGGGTGGTGAAGAAAATCAGGTTAGTGAACATAGTCGTGGGAAAGATGAGGGTAGTGAGACTGGTTGGAGAAGAAAATCAGGTTAGTGAACATAGTCGTGGGAAAAATGAGGTTAGTGAGACTGGGTGGAGAAGAAAATCAGGGTAGTGAACATAGTCGTGGGAAAAATGAGGTTAGTGAGACTGGTTGGAGAAGAAAATCAGGTTAGTGAACATAGTCGTGGGAAAAATGAGGTTAGTGAGACTGGGTGGTGAAGAAAATCAGGTTAGTGAACATAGTCGTGGGAAAGATGAGGTTAGTGAGACTGGTTGGAGAAGAAAATCAGGTTAGTGAAGATCGTCGTGGGAAAATGAGGTTGGTGAGGCTAGTAAAAGAAGAAAGTTGGGTTGGGGAAAATAATCGTGGAAAAAATGAGGTCAGTGAGGCTAATTGGAGAAAGAAGGTTAGTGGAGCTAGTAAGGAAGGAAAATATGGTTAGAGAGGCCAGTTGGGAAGAAACTCAGGTTATTCTTGTTCTACTATAGTAGAGCTAGTTAGGGAAGAAAGTGAAGGCAGTGAGAGTGGTTAGCGAAGAAAGAGATTTTGGAAGCAATAATGGAGGAAGGAAAAATTTATGACTCTAAAAGTAAGAAATGAAAAATGTGTTGGGTGGAAGTGTTTTAAAGCTAAATGTATAAAAATTTTTAAAAATATCACAAACTGTGACTGACATTTTTCTCTTCATAAATGACTGCAACGATTTCATAACTGGACGGCTATGACGCAGTTGAAAACACAGCGCTCATATAACGAACGAAAACACAGACTCAGTTTAAATTATATAAGGCAGTTTTGGGTTAAACCTACGTAATAGTTCTCCACGGCTTTCAAGGTTGTGAGAAGTGCAAATATTCTTGTTTTCCCTGTCTATATTTAACTGTTAAAACTTCATTTGATTACTTTTAGTTCATATGCTTGAAAATTTATATAATTTCTTTTCAATATTCACAACAAATACAAACTTCAATTTGCTTTGTAAACGTATCGGTAGTACCTCTTTCATAAAAAAACGGTTAGGGAGGTGGCTCGGTAATCTCCAGATTGCTGAAAATCTAGGCAGCCCTTCGGTAGCTTTGTGCTAAGGTGATGCAAGCAGTCCATGATTGGACGCTAGTTGACTTCTAACGGCATAGCAATAATATGCACCAGCGCCAGCACCCTGTCAACAAGTGCTTAGTTCACGCTTGAGGCATAAAGAAAAAGAAGTGAACTGATCTGACTACGAATGGTTCCTCAGGGTTCAGTCATAGGGACTGATCTTAGGATCAGTCCGCAATATACTGATCGTGACACTGATCTTAGCATCAGTCCATTATGTATGGATCATCACACAGATTTAGGTATCAGTCTACATAATACGGAGCCAGTCACAGATTTGGGTATCAGTCTATTTTTATACGGATAGTGTCACAGATTTAAAAATCAGTAGACATCATAAGGGTCATTACACAGTTTACGCATCAGTCTACATAATACGGATCGTGATTCGTATTTAGGTACCAGTCTACGGATCGTGTTTCATATTTAGGTACCAGTCTACGGATCGTGATTCGTATTTAGGTACCAGTCTACGGATCGTGTTTCATATTTAGGTACCAGTCTATGGATCGTGTTTCATATTTAGGTACCAGTCTACGGATCGTGATTTATATTTAGGTACCAGTCTACAGATCGTGATTCATATTTAGGAACCAGTCTACGGATCGTGATTCATATTTAGGTACCAGTCTACGGATCGTGATTCATATTTAGGAACCAGTCTATGGATCGTGTTTCATATTTAGGTACCAGTCTACGGATCGTGATTCATATTTAGGTACCAGTCTACGAATCGTGATTCATATTTAGGTACCAGTCTACAGATCGTGACTCATATTTAGGTACCAGTCTACTTCATACAGATCATGAGGCAGATTAAGGTATCAGTCTATATTTTACAGATCATGAGACGAGTGACTTTCCAAAAGCGGACTTTAAACATTGAATAAACATTCTTTCGAGAAAGTTCAAGACTATTTCGAGGGTTCAAATTTTGTTACTGACTCAAATTTCCCTTTATGATATAATAAAGTTTGTGTTCCCTGCTAACTGTGTTCAATGCACGGTTTTTCTCTGGAAGAAAATAAAAGTTCACGGGATATTTAAAGCTCCTGAAATGTTTCTCTCTAACTTTGTTGACGAGTGAAAATATATTTTTCTGAGCTTATTATTGAAAGGTCATTAACGAGAAGTGTAAAATGAGCTTTTTTATGTTTAGTGCATTAATGAATTATTCACTCAAGTTTTAAGTAAAATTAGGCCGCATAATAAACTCATTTTTAGAATATTGTTTCATTAACCCTTCTCAAAAATGTATAAGAAACACGTAATTAAGCTTCGGCATTAAACGGAAAAAAAGACTTGTGCAAATAATTTCACACGGTCATAACTCTAAGATAGAGACTTAGTTGTTTCACTATAGAGTAGATTGAGTACTGGCATAATTAAGTAAAATTTTCTGGACTAAGATCGAATGGCTTAAAGAGAATGCCTCTAATTTATGGGATAAATGTCTAAACAAATCAATAACGAATTGTATTGGATTTATTATTAGAAATGCAAATCAACGCTGAGCGCCGCCTTTATCAGCGTAAAAATCAACTTTCACGATACGGATGAGCATTCATAAGAGTTGAAAGGCGCGTGAAAATCAACGTTGGCTAATGCAGTCATGAACGAATTTTACTGCGTCGCGTAGAATTTCAAAGTGCTAAATGAAAACATAATCAATATCGATATAAAAAAAATTAAATGTATTTTGATTAGATTGCAAGTTAGTGACACCTTCATTAACCACGAAAAGGTGTCTTAAAGAGAGAAAGTATGAAAGCATCATTTGGTAAGGAGTTAAGGGAACTCGGAATCTATGCAAAAGGTATATATCCACACTAGACCTCCATGCATAGAAACATTAAGCTAAAAAAGAAAGTTATAAAGCAAGATAAAGGTCGAAAAAGAAAATAACAGGCACTGAAAATCTGGACATCACTGAATAGAAATAAAATAGTAGTTACCAGAAAAAAAGTATTCAATTACGACAAAAGAGAGGCCGATCTAAGTCTGAGCCCGGGACCTTATATGTATTCATTTTGATTCTAGCGTTTCCCGCCATTTCTCTGATGGCCAACTCAGGGTTGCTGTTGAAACATAACTTAAAGTTATTTTTTATTTCGCCATTTGCTGTAAGCTTTATATGACACAGGTTGATTTCTCGGAAACCGGCCTTTGAGGATAAAAGAAAGAGCCAGTGTCTTTATAAATGTTTCGTAAAAACAAACATTTCGAGCAAAGTTTTTTGGGAAATACAAACAAAGTCCATACACCTGCGTTCACATAAAAACTAAAATTTAGTATACGAATGTAGTGAAAAAATACAAAGTGAAACACATTTGGACAGAAAGAGAGAGGTAGAAATTTACACAACGAAACACACGATATTTTCACTGCTGAATCACATTCATTCAGCATCGGACGGCTTCTAAATTGTGCAAATACTCTGTAATTTGAAGCTCCGCTGCGTTGTGGGATGAGCCAAAGTTTAATCATTATTCCTAAAAAATATAATCATGGTTGAAACATTATTTCTTAATAGAAGACTAAATTAAGAGGCTTTGATGAAATAAGGCGCGTGCGAACACAAAGTGATGCAAACATCTCACCTCTCATTGAAGAGCTGTGCTGTTTCATAAACCTGCTGGCAACCTCACACGAATGATTTTTATTTATTGAACGAATCAGCTCTTTTATTTGCATTATTTCATAACTATTAGATATACAGCACCGATACGCAGCACAGATACGCAACACAGATACGCAGCACAGATACGCAGCACAGATACGCAGCACAGATACGCAGCACAGATACGCAGCACAGATACGCAGCACAGATACGCAGCAGAGATACGCAGCAGAGATACGCAGCAGAGATACGCAACACAGATACGCAGCACAGATACGCAGCACAGATACGCAACACAGATACGCAGCACAGATACGCAGCACAGATACGCAACACAGATACGCAGCACAGATACGCAGCACAGATAAGCAGCACAGATACGCAACACAGATACGCAACACATATACGCAGCACAGATACGCAGCACAGATACGCAACACAGATACGCAACATAGATACGCAGCACAGATACGCAACACAGATACGCAATACAGATACGCATCTGCACAACAGGTGTCTCCCTTCGTTTGAAACATTAGTGATTAGTCTAGTTATTTTTAAAGTCTAGTTATTTATATTAGTATAGTTATTTAAAAATTTACGAAATATTTTCTTGTGGCAAGTATATATTTGAACGTAGATAGAACAGCAATCTGTAATTCAACTGTGTAGACTTAAGCAGAAGTTGATTAGAGAAACAAAAGTAATTTAGAAGCTGTTGAAGATTGGCTTTAAATTGCATATTTCTCAACTATATCTTTTTTCAATTTCACGACTTGTGTGTCTTTTGGGATGTATGAACGCTTGAACGAGCAAGTCGTTGCAATAGAGCGCGTGTACTGGGAATGTTAGACCGTTTCAAGTTTATGAGCAGGTCTACATAAAAATGGTACAATTGATTTTTCTCTGGTATAAAAGATTTAAAAGCAAATATCGAATATTTGTAACTCGAACTCTCATGCAAATAGTGTTTCTAGAGGGCACAGGAACATGTTTCTCTACCCAATTACGAAACAATTGTCTCGTTTTTGCGATTTGCTCTGACTATAAACAATTTTTGTTTCCTCAAATTCATAATTTTATTGAAGGGAGGTAAAAATTACTATTGATAACCGTTTCCTACACATGGCAGAACCTTGTGTGATATCAGCCACTGATCATCAATTAAGATAGAAGTCTCTTTGGTCCTTTTGTGTTTTCAATTCCTCATTGAGAGCTCGGTACCACGGGCTCTAATACCTTGCTAGTCAATTTAATCTTCAAATCATGAACAAGTGCTTCAGATTTCTGAGCGTTGTGGAGTGACCACTTCACCATCTTCAAAGGAACTTAAACCTTAAGATTTATGTCCTAAGCCAGCGTTTGTATGAAACTCGATCGCACTGAACCTCTGCAAGTTATTGAGTTTTTAAAGAGGATATGCTACCTCTGTGTAGCGCGAGCGCAACCTATTTCTCAACTATGTCCATTCTTTTGTGCAACTTGTGCAGCATTGTTTCCTAAGTGAGATTTTAGGTTTGTAGTGGAAGATGCGAAAAACGTTTCGTCGGTACAAATTATTCATTTGGGCCTCGAATGACAATGTTACGCGGTGTTCGTGCTTATGATCGTATTAAAAAATTCCAGTAGAAAGGTTTTCCATGAGACATAAGTGCTTCCACATTGAACAAAAATTTAAGTAAAAAATGTTTTTCAGGAGACGTGAGGACTTCCATTTTGAACAAACAAAAACTCAACGAAAAACTGTTTTCCATTAGACATACCTTTTAAAAAAGACGAAATATTTTCCATGAGACAGAAGTGCTCAATTTTTTTAAATAAAAAATAAAAGAAAATTTTTTTCATGGGAACTAAGGTTTTTTTTTCAAATCTAAAATAAGAAAAAAATTCAGAAAAGACCATTTGTACCAAGCACAAATAGAATAATTTCGTTCATAATATTGAAAAGAGCACGTGAGAGTAAGCAAAACCTCCTGTGTGTGTCGCTGTATTCAAAATTTTGCTTCATGACGGCAAAGGCTTTTGAATAGGTCACGATTTTTTATTTTCAATAAGACATGTTGACATAAACAACAAAATCATGACGATCCTTGGGGTTACGAGGGAGTTAATTCGATAAAAAACTTCCTTTACCAACATGACCCGATTCATTAAAAGATAATCATTTTAATTTCGTAGTTTCGTACACCATAAAACTGCAGTTTTTACCACTTCATTAGTATCGTTACAACTTTTGAAAGCTTCACCGACGACACATAATTCATATCCGCTTCTGTCTCAGTTTATGTTATTGTTTTTTTTGTTTGCTTTCATCACCATTGGATTGCTTTTTATTTATTTAGCTTCATCAGTATCAGATTTAAGATAAATAGGAGTTAAACACCTGTTCAGGGTTTTTACGTTCTGCTTTTTCTGGCTATCTTCTGTTTCAATGGAATACAGAAATAGTGCCTGCTTCCTGCCTGCATCTAAAAAATATCTAAGAGCAGCTAATGGTCGTCATGCCCAGCAACTTTGAGTACGAGAGACAATTTGGCATCGGGCTCTCCATTCTGTAAAAGTCGTCCTGTCATCAGGCTAGGACTTCAGAGAAAACTGTGCTGGGCTGTGCCGCTTCGAGCAATAGAACGTTTTGAAAATTAAAAGATAACTGATCATCGTAAAAATTAGGCTCGGTGATTAAGTTTTGCGACGCGATAGATTTCAATCCCATTACTCCTCGGCACGATTATCCTGAGATTTGGTTTACAAAATCTGAGCACGAACAAGACCAGTGACGCATTGGCTGATGATGCGACGGTAAAAAGACGGCTTTGATAAAAAAAATCATTTTTCAAAATCGATAGAAAGATACAGCTTTATTGAACTTGATTAGAAGAATTTCAGAGATCGAAGAAGTTCATCAAAACTTGCAAGTTTTTTATCCTAAGCGAATGAGTCAGGAAAAAACTTTGAGAAGAAATTGGATGAAAAACTAAATGATCTCTTAAGAGATTGGAATGTGAGTTTGAGAACACTGAAACGACAAATTTTAGTACCAGCTACAAATATGTATTTAAAGAAAGTATTTTCGTTCGCTCCTAAAATTGATCAAATCTCATTATCAACGTTTCTCAATTCCATAACCTTCCGATAGCACATTCACGAGCTCAATTACCCCGGTGAAATGTTCTTTCTTTGAAATGTTCGATCGGCCAGGGAGGCAAAGCTCGCAGCAGTTCTGTCCAAAGTCTAAAGCTGATGACAACACGACTTTTATTGGACAGAAAGTTCAGTGACAAATTGCCTCGTATACAAGTCTGCTCGACGTCTCTACCATTAGCTGCTGTGGATGTTTCCCGGTGTACAACGGAGGGAGGATGCTGCTCAATGCTACCAACGGGACTTCAAAATGGGAACATACGAAATATCCGTTATGGAGTTGAGTGCTCGTAGAGGTTCGATGATCTATATCTATTGATGATCGAGTTGAGGGTAATGTATCGTATTACTCGAGGGTTAGGATATCCATGCACTGCTTTTGATTCTAGTTTCAGAGAATGGCGTTGAGTTTTGAATAAAGTGTAGAAGTATAAAGTTTTTAATTACACTCAAAATTAAAATTCGCACATGTTGAAAATGTTTGTTATGTTTGTTATCTCTATGCAATGTTAGAAAAACATCTATAAAAAGTTGTTTAATACGAGAGCAAAGCAAGTATTATGCATGCCATCTGTTTTTCTAGAATGGATTAAATATTCTTGAATTTATTGTAATGAGAACTTGCATTTGTAACAACGGATTCATTTAATTTTTTCTTAAGAAAATTGAATGTGAAAGACAAAGAAAAAATAAAATTGATTTATTAGAATAGAAACGTTGACGGTTATCACCTTTATAAATGTACGCATGCTATGGCCATCGAATAATTACGAATACATTTACGATCATTTTCGTGCATCTTCATTTTTTTCAGTCAATTTTTTTAGAATTTGTTAACGAGACATGAATTTTTACTGTTTGAGAATCGATTCTTTGCTTCAAAGTACTTTAAAACTATACAATCAAATAAGTGGACACGAGGACCTATTGTAAGTTCTAAATTGCGTCAAAATTTTTAAAGCCGATATAAACTTTTTACTTGGCGTTACTGTGGATTCTGAATACGTCGTACGGTCTGGGTGAATTTTTCCTGCCGCTGAAAAACTACCCTGATATTTTTCGAAATGAACACTGTGATTTAAAAAAGCTTCAACGTCAACAGCTGAGTAATTTAGAGCATTTAAGTAGGATTAGGAAGTTGACTAAAACGAATTTTGAAATCATTAAACCCTAGAATGATGTTGAAATTTTCTCACTGGTTAGTTAATGGCTCATCGATATTGAGAAGAGTGTAGGCCTGTGTGGTATGGACGATGGGAAAATAGAATGTAACATGAAAGCAAGAAAGAAAATCCAACTTATAACGAAGTTTATGTTGCATTACTTCACTTTAGACTCTCTCCTATAGCATTTGCATCTCGGCAGCTCAATAGCAGTTCCCGCAATACCTCTAGACAGTCCCAGTAGGCAGTATTTCTTGGCTCCTCTCGATTTTATGTTATTATTAGCGAAATGCAGTCGTTACGACGCATCAAAGCTCGAATACATTGACTTAATGCTACGTTTGGTTCAATGGGCTGCGAAGAATCCGCAAACAATGCTCTAAAATTGAATTTCCTTTGTGTTATTTCATACTGAGAAAAAAAGGGCTTTTGCGTTTTGATGTCAAGAGGAATCCTCTTTGAGACAGAGGAATTGTAGGCCTAAAACAGCAGTTCAGTACGTCTGAAATGCTTCCTCGTTTGTGCTTTTTCGTGTGGGTTTGAAAGAACGTATCCGCGAGGGCGATCATGTTTAATATCCATTGGTGGGAGTGTTGTCTTTTCGAAGCCTTAGATGTTCAAGAGAGGCCACGTTTCAGTATCTTTTATGTCCGTCACAAAAACGTATAAATTGTACGATGCGAAGCAGAATATTACGTAGAAGAGCATAATACTTCTTAATAATATTTAATCTAAAACTACTCGGCTGCGTAAATTTTATAACTTTATCGATTTTACCGTTTCAGTGATTGAATAATTATTTTATTTTTCACAAATGCAGAGGGAGGATATTTTTTTTTTCGTATGTATGAAATGTTGATTATATTTGGCGATCATGTTTAATATCCATAGGTGGGAGTGTTGTCTGTTCGAAGCCTTAGATGTTCAAGAGAGGCCACGTTTCAGTATCTTATATGACCGTGACATAAACGTATAATTTCTACGGGGCGAAGGTGTAATATTACGTCGAAGAGTATAACATTACTAAATAGTATTGAATCTGAAACTACTTGGCGACTCAGAATTTTACAAATTCATCGATTTATCCGTTTCAGGTTTTGAAAAGTTATTTTAATCTTCGCAAAGACAAAGGAGAGGGTAATTTTTCTCGTACGAATGAAATGTTGAATTTATATGTATTGGGATTAATTACTCTAATTTTAAAAGATAAAACGCTATCTCACAGTCAAGAAATAATTGAGAGTAAAGCTTGCAAATAAATTCTAAACATTTCCAAGTTTTTATTCAAATGATATATTTTAGAAGTAAAATTAAAACAACTCAGAATGAGGATAACAAAACATTCTGATAAGAAAGCTACGGTGGCAAGTCCACTCGCAGTGAAGAATATGAAGCCAACGATAGACAACGCGGCAAAAGTAAACTTTATCATGCATGGAAATATTGAATGTTACGGTAAAGGAAAATAAGAACATAAATTACAGCAGGAAAGCGGGCAGCTTACTGTGGGATATCAAAACGACGACAGGTTTTGATCTTTTCAAGAAAACGTTTTCCCTCAACTCTAAAACAATCTTTCGATGTTTCCGAGGATAAATTCAGAACAAAATTCCTTGGCTTAAACAGTGCCATTTTGAGAATTGTTCTTTTGAATAAAAACACACGAGGGAAGTGTGGTGCAAGTGTAATAATTATCTTTTACAAAAGCCTCTTGAGATCTTTTAGCTTTATTATTACTTTCATAGTTTTAAGAGTGAAACTACTCAAATAAAAAAAAATTTGAAAATTACGATTTAAATTAGAGAAGTTAGACGAAATTGTTTACATTGTTCAATTAGATATATTTAGTCTGCTTGATGAATATACAAAAAATTTTTTACTTGCAGAACGCGTCGAAGTTCCACCGCCAATAATATTGTAAACACGGCTGGTCTCATGAAAAATTGTTGTTATTTATGGTAAGTTATATAACAGAGCCCACATTCACTTAACACAATGTTTAAACATAAACTTCATGTCCCAACATAATCCAATGTCCCAACTCAACCTATTCCAAATTCGCTTAACGCTTAACCTAATTTAACTTAGCTCATCATAATATAACCTATGCTATCCTAACCGAACTTACTATAACTAAGCTTACCCTACCCTAACCCAACCCATACCATGCACACAGTACATAATTCTCCTTGCGTTACGCCAGTGTGTGTGAGGACGCTACGCATTGAGCATCCAGTGCGGTATCATAGTTACGGTTGTGTCTCTTGGCCAGGTGAACGGTCGTTAGATAAATGGGAAATTATAGACAGGTAGGAATACGTTCCATAAGTTGAGTTACAAATATAATAAAGTAGGTTAAATTGTGGTTAGATAGGATAAGATGCGTTAGAATGGTTTGGGGTAGGTTAGTAGAGGCTAGTTTAGGTTAGAAGAGGTTAGTGTGGTTTAGAGTGAGATAAGTGAAGAAAGGTTTGGCTAGAACAGACTAGGGAAGGATAGTGTAAGACATTTCGATAGGTTTGGGTAGGTTATAGTGCAATAAATTAGGAGAGGTCAGGTTACGATAAGTTAGGTCAGAACGTTAGCTTAAGATTTAATAAGTTAGATTTCTCCGAATTTCCATCTGCGTTCAAGTTCATGATAAAACGTATCCAAGTCATAATTACTGATTGTTTTTATGCCTGTTTGAGGGAACAAAGTTTTTAATGGTATGTATTCACATATCCTAATTTTGCTATGATGGAGCGATTTTTTTATCTCTTTGACGCTGAGAACTGAAAGCTATGCTTCAAATTGAACTGTTTTAGATTTCAAGGTCATAAAATGCAGCTCGTGCGCCGTCGTTGTATTGAAAAATACGAATGCTAATTGGAAATATGCCGAAGTTGCAAAAGTCCCATTTTGCCCCATGCATGTTACGTGCCCCATCATTGCCATGTTTTTTTTTAATTAAAACACCTAAATTGATGACATTTTTGCGAGATAATTGCCTAAATTTTCAGATCATTAAGGATTTTTGTTTTTTAAAACGACTCTTAGTAGCTAATTTGTGAAGTCCGGCTTTTAGTTTAGCTTTTGAAGTCAGCATAAAAATTATTGACCTCAAAACTAACATTTTTTAGCCTCAACGACGACCAGACTTCGAGAAAAATCCAAAAATCCTAACTAATTATTTTTTACATTGCAATCAACACTAATTTGCAATATTGGAGTTTATACCGACGCATAATATGCTCCTGCCAACTGCAAAATTTTAATTATGCTCCGATCACTCATGATTTTCATCTATCTTTTCAGGAATATTGGGGCAAAACTACTAGAGAGCGAGGGAGCGGAGAATGTTTTATACATTTCGTTTTTGAGGAGACGCGCAGAAAAAATATACCCAACAACAGCGGTAAATAAACGTTACTGCAAGACATTATGTCTTATTCTATTATGAAATGTTTTAGTTCATTATTGTCCTTCATCATGAAGTACATTGTTTTATCATACAATGCCATTTTTACCGACAATATATACTATTTTTTATGAACTATCTTATTGTAACTTGAAGGATCTTATTTTTTGATGAATTGTAATCTGGAAATATCCAACTTTATTTTAATATGAAGGATTTTAATTTATCATGGAAAGCTCATTAAGTGAGGAAATTCAATTCCTCGTGAAATGTTATATTTTACGGTGGAATGCGGAGTTTTAGCTCTAGATGCCATATTTGTGGCTAAATATTTTTTAGTAAATATATTATTCATATTCAAAACATTTAGAAACAGATTTAAAACACATATGTTGTTTTGCCGCTGAAAATTTGAAGAGAGAGAGAAAGAGAGGGAGACAGAATAAAATAATGCATTTTGAAAAAATTTTAAAGTCAAGGAAGCAAAGAACAAAAATAAACATGAGAAGATGAACCACGAGAAATAAATTATTTTGGCGTTTTGGCTCTACGCATCAGAGTAAATGCGAGCTGTGACTAAAATCAGGAGAAAAGGATGGCCAAGTGTCAACTTATAGCCTACAGTATATAGTTCCCCAATGGAAGGTTTTTGAAAAGCATCACACGAAAGAAAAAATTGCAAGTAAATAAAAAAGCTAATTGATGGGTAATTAATAATCAAAATTGATGCTAGTGCCCTAGTATATGTAGCGTAAGTAGCTAAAAATATGTGGGAAGAACTCTAGAAGGCCTGATCCTTTTCTTTCCACTAATTACCAAAACGAGATGTCGTTAGTGAAGCGCGTAACCACGCATGGAAACATCCAAAATATTTCTTAACACTTTACCCAAGCATGAGCCGCCGGTGCCCACGGAGGGAATATTTACAATGCTGCTGACCAACCAGTAATGACAAACGTAATTTTAATAAAGACTATATCAAAGCTAAATGAAGTAATTTTCATAAGGACCTAGTCAACGCTAAATGAAGGCATTGTCCAGTCAATTAATATTTACTGTTTTCAAATTGCTCGTTACAAGTGACTTTTAAATTAGAGTTGAATGTTGAATTTCAGTTTAGCTTATTGTGTTCAACGTGTTAAGGAAATGCTCTACGCGTTGTTACAACTCGGAGCTGTTGACGCTTTCGAGTTATTTTATGCACCCTTGAGCTGTGTTTTTATACGCGTGTGGGCTTTTAAAAGAAATCGTTCTCACGCATTTTTTTTTAAATTTTGACGATGCATTTTAAGAGACTTCTGACATGTTTTCACTACCCGTTATAAGGCGTTTATAAGACCCTTCTTACGTAATTTTAGAACTATCAGAATAATTTTTCTGTAATTTTATAAAAAGGTATTCAAACACCAATCCCAGAAATCTTGAAAACAGATATAAACACTTTTCAAAAGTTATAAGGGCCTTTTAGAACTCATACTACGTTTTCTAAATATTCCTAACGCAATTTTAAAACTTGTAAAGCCCTTTTGAAATTCCTATATTGAAATTTAGCTCACTTTAATGAGTTTCTATATAATGCTATAACGCGTTCTCAAACACAATGAGTACATCACAAATATGTTCATCACACATTGTCAATTGTTCAAGGTATAGGAGAGTAATTGGCATGTAAAGTAACATCAATAAGAAGTTATTGATTAAATGTATCATAGAGTGAACCATAAGAAGTTAGTGAGAACATAATTTTATTTAAATAAGTTTATGTTAATTTACTTATTTACCAGCTGCATCGACATACAGTATGTCTCAGAGTTTTGGCTGTCATTATTGAAAGCACGATTACGTTATAATTTTTTGCAAAACATTTATGTGCGTGCTATCCAGCGTACGATTTCTAGCCCAAAAAGATCCATTAAAATAACAGAAACAACACAAAATGATGTTTAATTATTATATCAATTTGCGATTCTCTTTAAGCTCTATTCCGTTGATCTATCAGTTCTTTTAATATCTTACTGATATCTTATTAAAATTGGCGTAGTGATTTTCTCATGAAACTTCATCCGTTAGTCAATTTTTTCACGAGGGTTCAAACAATTTTAGTGCGTACTCAAAGGATGCAATTCTGCCCATGGTAAATACATGGATTTACTCACAAAATATTGATCTTGGGGTTTGACACTACTTTAGCTATTAATTTTATACAGGCTAACATTAGGAAATTCTTATCACACGTGATCTTCATGGGGACATTCTAAATAAGCTAATTAAGCTCAATATTTCAAAGAACTACTCGTATATGAAAACGGTGTCACGACAATATGCCATTCGAAATTTTTAGGGACGTTTCATTTTTCGAATGCCATAACGTTTCGGTATCATGCTGAAGAAAATTGAAATTCACTCTGAAGCTATTCGACCATTGCATCCTACCTTCAAAACATAACATTGATAAAACATGTCATTCTTTCCCATTCCTAACGCTCTTGAATTTTTCCCGGTTTTCAAAGCGCAATTCATTTCCGTTTTTCTGCCTAAATACAAACCCTCTCAAACACGAAAAGTTCCATTTTCCCAAAAATGCCAGAGCTCGTTTTTGAAGTTTTCTCCTATGCCAATACCCTCCCTTTGGTTTGTTCATCAGTACTTTGCTCGCTTCAAATTAGCTGTTAGGAGCAGTCGGCCTCTCAGTTGTGATTACTTTTGGCTAGAACACAGAGAAACATGCTTGCCATGTTCTTCTTTTTTACGAAAAAAGGAACAGATTTTACACAAAGAAATCACGTGGAATTCGAAGGCTAATTCCTCCATGAACTTCTTTCTTGATGTCTAGCTACCCTTCCTGTCGTTATTTGGAATTGCAATAAATATGAGGGCTGATGTTCCGAAGTTAGAGCTCTTACTACTTCATTTATATAGAAACGAAAACCAAATTAGTTACTTCTATTGGTTGTTTCAAGATTGCTTTGAGTTAGTCCAGAGAAACCAAAGAGTGAGCATACAAAAGACTGGTTTAATCGTAGTTATTTAACAACATTATTTTTCAATGCTAATCGTAGTTAAAATAGTTAACAAACAACTATCATAGATGTCGTTAAAATTAGCTGTGTCAACCTGCATCACACGAATTAGCTGCCGGTAGCTGTGCTACGAGATAAGTTGTTGCCCCGTGGAGAATCTCGTTTCTATAACAAAAAATGACTGACGTCCATGAAATTTTGAACAAAAGAATTTTGTTACGTTTCAAAGTGTCATCCTGTCATTGAATACTTTTTACATTGAAGTAAAAAGTCCATGTTCAACTTCATTCAATGCACATTGATTTGGAAAAAATTAAATGAATTATGCAATTATTCAACTATAAATAGTATAGAGCAGTTTTCCATGTTGCTCTGGGAGTCCAAAGTCGCAGAAAAATGAGCTTCAGAAATATCCGAAACAGAATGCAGCAGAATGAAACAAAATGACACGTGCAGCACTTAGTAACGCCAGCAAATATTAGGGCAAAGTTCACGAGTAGGAAGACATAATGATTTAGACTGGTGACTTGAGTGATCAAAAGTTTCTATTATTATCTGTCATTTGTTCTTAAGGTTCTCAACGTAATGTTTTGTATTTAGTTTTCCCGAAAAGATTCCTTGCGATGCGGTGAGGCCTTTACATACATTCTTTTTAGATCCAGGCTCGCAAAAATTGAAATTTGTATGCAGCGTCTTCGTTCAGGTCAAAATTCTAAATTTTGGATTATTTCATAAAACTTCGGACAAATTTGAGAATAGTGACAGGAGTAGAAGTGACTCTGGCAACCATTATACCATGGGCGGCTCTGTTGAGCTCACCCAATATCTCGAATTCGCCAAAAATTATCCACATGACGCAATTACATTCGTTTCATTTCACCAGAAAAATTATTACGACAACTGTCGAAGCGACATTTCTAACACACAAAATTCCTTACGTAACTACATATACATAAACGGCATTAGACTCACAAAAAATCCCAATGTAAACATCTGAGTTACATTTCTACAAGAAAAAGTCCTGATGTCACAGTCTGAACGACATTACAAGAACAAAAATTCCGACACTTCCTTCAGATTGAGATCTGTAATGTATGATGTATGTGTCATTGTTGTCTGACGCGGACTGTCAGGTGGCACAGAAACCACTGCGTCAGTTCTTCAGAAATGTGAACTGGAGCTAATGAAAAAATGGCCGCTGGGGCTCCTGGATACGAGCTCACGCAATCAATTATTCTGATTCCACTGGCTGCGCCCCCTCTTGCTTGGCGGGGCTGTCTGCAGGAGTAAATAAATCCTGCATTTCTGAGGTCATTTAGCTGCTGCTACGGTAACGAATTCTATGCGTTGTAACAGCTGTTGAATAGATGAAACGAAAAAAAATAGCGAAGATCGGGAACAATTTGCAGTTTCAAATGCAACGCTAATTGGTCAGATGGGTGAATCGTTAAGGGTTCTGGCAAAGATTGATTCCTACTTGAAAGAGTGGATATAATAGTTTTGTGTTTTTGAAATGAATTATTCAGGTTCACATTTTTTCCCAGCCATAATTTAGCAAACACGCAAACATTCTTGCATACTTCAAAAAGCAAGAAAAATATAAAAATATATGTTTGATGTCGACTTAACTATGGAAGCGGCAACCAGCCTCAAACGCTTCCAAAGTCAAGGCAACCAGCCTCTGACAATATGAAAAATAAAACGGGTTATCACCGACTAATCTACAAAAGATGTAGTACACACTCATTTTTTACAAGTTGATGAAAGTATCTAGAGTTTACTTATTCTTACACGTAAGAAAATCAATAAGATTAGGTAATGTAGAACTCAGACCCTGAAGAGGGTTGGTCAATAAAATAGTTCTCAGCTTGTGTGCTTGTGTGGGTTTGCAGAAAGAAATATGGAGAAAATTTTGTCATACTGAATGAAAGTGAGCCATAAAGGCTAGATGGCAGTTACGTACCCAGGTTGCGTGACAAAGGATCCAGTCATGATCACGATTATATGATGCGCGAGATAATACAAGATCGATTTTATGGGGCGCAAACGAGGACTTTACGACCGTCGTTGCCGTCGGAGGAACTTGCGCTGACCTGGAGCTCGTTTTCCGAGAAATTCACGCCATCGTAGCGCTCCAGCTAGCAGCGCAAGTTTCTTAAGTTAATTTGGCTACGTTACGGGCTAACCAATAGAAGTACTTGGATTTTTAAATTAAAAATTTGATGTTCATGATATCTCTAGCGCCAAGTACGGGAAAACATTTTCACCATTTATTCATGAAAAGTGTCATGGCAAACTCTAGCCCTTAGTTCGAATTGCCTACTTGGGCGAAGGATCGTTGACAAACCGTATCTTTGAGGGCTTTTTAGGAACAAAATTTTTCGTTTTTTATATTGCAATACCAGGATAAACAATCTCGAAAGTTAATGACATTTAATTGAATAAAAGAAAAATTCAAATGCGATACAAAAATAAGGATTCGAGAAAAGACGAGAAGGGCGAGTAGCATAATAATCGCTAATACTTATACAAAATTGTTCATTTAGACAGAATCACATTAAAGTTCCGAATAAACGTAAATCATACTGAGTGAAACATTACAATGAACATTTAAGAACAATTCTAGATGAGCCAGAGCTGTACTGAATAAGAGAATACACAGACTGATTAACTGAGACTGAGCTGTACTAAACAGACTTGGGTAATTGGTGCTCGTAAGACCTGTAAGGAAACAAAAATACAAAAATTGAAACCAGTGACAAGACTATGGCATTTAGCATAATTAAACGTATAGACTAGTAAATAAGGATTATCGGCCTCGATTGAAACTCACCAATGACGGGGCAGAAGGATAGCCATATACCAGAAGTAGCCTAGCGGTTGAAGACCGAAACAAACTAAGAAAAAGAATCCTATTTAAGAAAACCGGATCCATCTACCGGCGAAAAAGGTAGTAAGACAACGGAATTCACACCGGTTTGATTTAGGTGCGGCAGAGACCGTTGGCCCTTAGTTTACTCTACATAGATTGTCTGTCTTAACAGATATTCGCTTTCGCAGGTTCACTAAAAATTTAAAAGTGAAGGAAATGCTCAGCAGATCAGTCTTTTTATTAGAAGAAACAGAAAATCGAAAACGTTTCGGATACCAACTCAATCATCAGCTCTGTAAAATACGAAGTATGATCAATCAAACGCAAGCACATTTGTATTTTAAAGAACTGATGATGGAGCTGGTCTCCAAAACGTTGGTGATTTTTTTTGAATAAAATGACTAATCTGCTTAGCATTTTCTTCGCTTTTACCTTTTTATTGTTTGTTTTATACTTCCGTGCTCGGAATTTTATAGCTGGTATATGACTATTTGGAGAGACCTAGAAATAGCTTTCTCCATATCGTACACTTTTACTTTCGTAAAACTTCATCAATAAAACTAGAGGGTAAATTACGAGCTCCATCACATCATAAGTTTGCCAGACTTCCCGTGCGTTGCAGTAAATGCTTTCGGACATTTTTAGATTACAGGCAGCGGAATTTAGCACACCACTTGAAGAGTATTGGAACCTTCCACCCACTTCCATAACGAGGTGCGATTCCACAACCTTAATGAAACAACTTTTTCCTCGCTCTCTCTGTGACACCTTTTAACAGTAAAACACATTTGAAAATCGCAGCGACGCGGTTATTAAACATTCAAATTGATCAGGCTTTATTCATTGGAGGCAGGCATCGCGCCACTTTAATCTAGGCTGCGGTCGAAGGCATTTGCCACGAAGGGATCCTCGTGATGGTGATAAACCGGAGGATTTGTTCCTGTGTGGATCCGCTCAATGGAAGCCTGAATAATGCATGAAGTCTCTTCTATTGACAGTCGAAACAGGCCATTGAAGACCATTAGGGAAGACTCCCCAACCCTCGTGCTTTTATCCCCGACTCGGGAGGGAGCGCATCTCGCCAAAATACGTTCCCTGAGAGCCGGTAGGAATTCACGGAACAAAATTGTGAGCCGCGCTGGCCTTAAGAAAAGCTTTGATATTTGCGCCACAAGCCCAGAAGTCAATAGAGGTGGCCGTGAATAAGATTTTCGGCAGAGGATTGAAATTTTGATGGTATAAACTGGTCGGAGATTTAGTATCGTGTTTGAAAAAAGCATTTTGTCTGTGTTGTTTTAACTCACTCATTGGTTTCCTCCGTGTCTTCTACGCTTTGATGACTCATAAATGAATGCGAATCTGAGGCTTAAGAGTGAATTTAATTCAAATAACTGATATATTCATCTAATACAAGAAAAAATAAAGATCGAATTCAACACAATACGACTTCGTAACGTGGCTTACTCATGCGTACGAAACTTGTTTGAGACTTTTACAAACGATGAAATGTTTGAAAAGAGTAGTCAGACCAGTGAATATTTTTGAATGCTTTGTACTTGCATATTTTGAATAAATTCTGATCTCAGCAGAAAAATCGAAACCAGATCTCAAAGATAAGGAAAAGTACATAATATTGTTTGGTCTTAATATATATTTTTAGAATGGTGTAATACATTTTATATCATAATATTATACAAAATAAACTGTTTTTTGTGTTCTTTTTCTTTCTCTTATCTTATATCTTTTCACGTACGTAGAGAAAATTCCTAAGAATTGTGAGTGAAAAAAAGAATTTTTGAAAATATGATCCATAGAACGTCTTCTCAGGGTATTTTGTTTTGACATAAATTGTAACTTAAAACATGTAAAAACAGACAGGACGGGGGGAACATACGCTCATTTTTAGATAGAAAATTGTAATTTTTCAAGAGGGGAATAATAAGATAACATCTGTACGGGCGTTTTACATCTCTTTGAAAACTTTCACTCAGATATGTTCTGCTCTAAATGTAATATGCGTTGTTTCAACGAAGTGAAAAAGATATTTCCCATCTTGGGTTGTTGACGAAAGTCATTTAAAATATTTGAATCGATCACAAGCTCAAATCATATTCGTGTGACCATATTTCAATACAATAAGGTTAGTTTTGTTACACAATTGGCTAACCACAATTTTTTTATATAAAATTGTTACTATAAGAGAAACACAGTAATTTAAGTACAATTTATTTTCGTAAATGCAATTCAACCTAGATAAGGCTGATGGGTGTCATATTTTCAGCATTTTTCTCGACTGAGATTTCTCCCATTAAGGGAACCGTCCCGAGCCAAATTGGGCCCCGGTGGGTCCCCCCCCTGAAAATTTTGTTTATGTTGAAAAAGTATCCTTAGGGGATGAGTTATTGTGCCATGAAATTTTATGGCCCTACGGAGACTAGAACCCCCCCCCCAGGGGGGTGAAAAGGGGACCGAAAAGGATGAATTTTAGGCCCAATTTTTTTTTGATTGAAAAAGGATCCTTAGGGGATGGGTTATTGTGCCAAGAAATTTTTTGGCCCTACGGACACTAGAACCCCCCCCAAGGGGGTTGAAAAGGGGACCGAAAATGATGAATTTGGGAAAAAATCGACAAAATTTTGTAACTTTTCAAATTGGAAAAAAACGCAATTTGAGTTTGTTAGAAATGTTTCAAGGATTCTAAAACTGTCTTTGGATTTATTCTAGCATCAAAACTCGAGGACGAGTCTCGTTTTGAAATATTCAAAAAAATATACTGAACTACTTTTTTTTTTCAAAAAAAAAAAAAAAAACTAAGGCATAAATCGAAAAAGTGACACGAGTAAAAAAGATTTTTTTTCACGAAATACATATACTGGCCAATTTTCAAACAAATCGGACAGAAAAAATTGATGAAGTCTCATCATGGTCATTACAGAAATAAAATGTATTATTTTTATTTACTCATAACTACCATATTTCTTAGATCGTTACTTGAAATTCACTAGGAAAATGATGCTCATTGGTCGTATATCGAAATAGATTATCGAAACTGCATTCATGTACGAAAAATTTTCGTTATATTCAAATTCAATAGACATAGTTTGTTTTTGTGCTCTGGTGAAAAGTTGACTTTTTTACATTCAAAACGGGACTCGTCCTCGAGTTTTGATGCTAGAATAAATCCAAAGACAGTTTTAGAATCCTTGAAACATTTCTAACAAACTCAAATTCGGCTTTTTTCAAAATTCGAATTTTTTGAAAACATACATAGCTCTGAACCCAAAGAAAAATTTTGGGCTTAGAAATTTGGGAAAAAATCGACAAAATTTTGTAACTTTTCAAATTGAAAAAAAAACGCAATTTGAGTTTGTTAGAAATGTTTCAAGGATTCTAAAACTGTCTTTGGATTTATTCTAGCATCAAAACTCGAGGACGAGTCTCGTTTTGAAATATTCAAAAAAATATACTGAACTACTTTTTTTTCTTCAAAAAAAAAAAAAACTAAGGCATAAATCGAAAAAGTGACACGAGTAAAAAAGGTTTCTTTTCACGAAATACATATACTGGCCAATTTTCAAACAAATCGGACAGAAAAAATTGATAAAGTCTCATCATGGTCATTACAGAAATATAATGTATTATTTTTATTTACTCATAACTACCATATTTCTTAGATCTTTACCTGAAATTCACTAGGAAAATGATGCCCATTGGTCGTATATCGAAATAGATTATCGAAACTGCATTCATGTACGAAAAATTTTCGTTATATTCAAATTCAATAGACATAGTTTGTTTTTGTGCTCTGGTAATAAGTTGACTTTTTTTACATTCAAAACGGGACTCGTCCTCGAGTTTTGATGCTAGAACAAATCCAAAGACAGTTTTAGAATCCTTGAAAGGTTTCTGACAAACTCAAATTCGGCTTTTTTCAAAATTCGAATTCTTTGAAAAGATATATAGCTATAAACCAAAAAAAATTATCCCGGATTTTTGAAATTTCAAAAATTTCCGAAAAATAGAAAAAAATTGAATTTGAAAATAAGCCGAATTTGAGTTTGTTCGAAATGTTCCAAGGGTTCTAAAACTGTCTTTGTTTTTGTTCTAGCATCAAAACTGAAGGAGGAGTTCCAATCTGAAATATCAATAAAAATATACCAAAAACACATTTTTCGTAAAAAAAAACTAAGGCCTAAATCGAAAAAATGACATGAGTAAAAAAGGTTTACTTTCACAAAAGACATATACTGGCCAACTTTCAAATGAATCGGGCGAAAAAAGGTCTCAAACCGGTACGGTTCCCTTAAACTGATATTCGATGGGATTACATTTGCAACCGTTATTTAAAATCTATCCTCGCCTGATATCAAATTTGTATTATGCATACGTGGAAACAATTCAGCTGATCTATACTTATTTAAAAACAATGCTGGCATCACTTTTCACAACTACCATCAAATTAAAACCACCACACAGATCTGCAGCATGTTCACTTGAGCCGTGACGATGGTACCGAATGTGGAGGAAAGACTTGGCTCGTTGTGTTGACATTTTGTAAGCCTTCTGACTTTACGCAGGACTTAGCACTTTCAACAAGACAGCGCTCCCGCTGAAGAGTGTATTTATAACCCGGAAATCCTCATTCAACTCAATACGAAACCTCTAACTCTGTACAGAATTATCTTTAAGCCCATAGACATCATCTTCATTTTAAATAACGTATAGAAATAGAAAGAGAGATGAAATAAACCGATTTCTAGGAAGTTTCAATTTTAGGATAAAAAGGAATACCAACGTAGTAAAGGATATCATGATAAACGCACGAGTTTCAGATTGTAAAAAGACCATCTTTAGTGCTCTGAAAAAACATAAACAAAAATTCTTATTATTAAACCGCTAACCGCTTCTTCTGAATAAGCTGAAAACTGAAATTGGAGTTAAAATGGCAATGAAACAACAAAAGACATCGACAATTTTAACAAACAGTAGGAATTTTCACCGCTGAATCAACTCCATTCATTGACGGAGGGTTTTTAAAAATGTGCATCGACTCTAAAATGCGGAGAAGAAAAAAATGGAGGCTGAAAACAAAATATTTTAAATTGTGCGTTTAAACTCATGGTCTTTACTTCCACAATGCTTTCTTATAGGCGAATTGGATGGCTTGGTCAGGTTACAGACGGTGCAAAAGGAGACTCTCATGTGATGTGCACACCTCACAAACAATTGGAGCCCTGTGCTTCTAATGTAAGATCGCTCGCAGCGGCTGAAAGTATGTAAATTGGTTAAACCACTAGGGGCGGTTAAATCACATTTTCACGTTTCAAACGGAGACAAAATTTCTAATAAAAATTGAAATAGATTTGGATTTTGTAACTGAAAAATAATTCTCCACAGAAACTTTAAGAACTTCGCAATTTTTTCCAGCTCTTTGACATTGTCAGAAACACTAGTAAATTCACTACTCAGTCTGGGAAAGTGAAGGATTAAGTGAACTAGCGTTGACTCACGCTAAGTGTATCATGGTTGGCATACCTATGTGTGTAGTATTAACCCGTGGAACACAAAAGTGCCTTACAATACAAAAATTGAGGAAGTATATTAATGTCACACTTTTTGTGCAAAGAATTTTTGGCAATTTGACGCGTCGGCTTTGTAGATAAATATTTTCTCAGTGTATTATCGTAATATACATATATAGAGTTCATGAAACCCATAACTTGGTCCTTATGAAACCATACTCGCCTGTAAATCTTTCATGCCTAACAAGGCAAGAAACACCTTCATTAGTATTGAAGTTGGCTCATAAATTTCCGGGAGAAAATAACAACGTTAATGTAAAAATAAACGACGTTTTGAATAATTATCATCGAATATTGTTTCGTACATTAGGTACAATTAGAGACCAGAAAAGATTTTGAAATATATTTACTTGCTTCTTGACGACGGCTGCAAAACATTTAGCCCAAAGCTTGGGCAATATCAAAGCAATTGTGTACTTGTCACGTCTGAACATGTAAAATCAATAAAGAACATGACTATGCAATAATACACATCAGTGCAAAAGAACACAACAGTGCAACAGAACAAAACAGTGCAACAGAACGCAACAGTGCAACAGAACACAATGGTGCAACAGAACCTAATAGTGCAACAAAACACAACAGTGCAACAGAACCTTATAGTGCAACAGAACACAACAGTGCAACAGAACAGAACAGTGCAAAAATACACATCAGTGTAACAGAACACAACAGTGCAACAGAATACAACAGAACACAATACAACAAAACACAACAATACAACAGAACACAACAGTGCAACAGCACGCAACAGTGCAACAAAACCCAACAGTGCAACAGAACGCAACAGTGCAACAGAACACAACAGTGCAACAGAACACAACAGTGCAACAGAATACAACAGAACACAATACAACACAATACAACAGAACACAACAGAACACAACAGAACACAACAGTACAACAGAATACAACAGAACACAACAAAACACAACACAACAATACAACAGAACACAACAGAACACAACAGTGGAACAGAACATAGCAGAACACAGTACAACACAACACAACATTGCAACCCAACACAACTCAACACAACACAACACAACAACACAACACAACAACACAACACAACTGAACACAACACAACACAACAACACAACACAACAACACAACACAACACAACACAACAACAAACAACAACACAACACATCAACACAACACAACAGCACAGCCGCACATCCAGAGCGCAGCAAGCCCCGTATCTAAGATTGCGTCGACAGCAGTTGAGTTCGTCTCTGGAATTTGATCCATCTTCGAAAATCGATTCTCAATGATAGCTCTGTGATTCTCAAGAATTGGAATATCGGTTGCCTGCGAAAATGGCGATATTGCTTAAAGTTGTATGATAGAAAGTTCTTTGTGGAATTTTTGTGTGATTTGTTCGTAAATGTGCCATGAAGTGAAGAAATACTCGACCGCAAGTGACCAGTTAGATCTGGGTGTCGATAGAACCAATTTCTGTGCTGTAGATTGGTCGGTAAACATGCTTTTGAAAAAGGTAAAATAAATTGATGACTTTGAAAGCATTTATGTGAAAGTTTGTTAAAGAGTCACAGGGAAACACTATTTTCTTTCCGATTGAACTTTTTTAACAGATTGCAGCTATTGGACTGGGTGTTCGGTTAATATAAGTTGAAATGAAAATAATTTGATTTTTTCCGTACTTATTAGGAAAAAATTTAAACTATATGATAAATGAGAGGGAAATAAATTTTTCATGTGTCATTATTTATTAAGTGCAAGTTAACTTCCTGTCGTATTGAAGTAGGCAGCGCGCTGAATTTCGTCCTATGCTATAACGCAAGGCAGAGACTAGGCAGTGACTAACATACAACCGAGCATGCGGATCAGGTTTTTAGAGGTTCAGTATTGCTTTATTTTTTTATTGTGACTGTTTTGCATATCTCCAACTTCCAATGAAAGACAAAATATTAAATAAGTGATGGTCAGAAGAAGTGATGTCACATCGATATTCAAGATTAAAATTTCAAAATTCAAGCCATGTTACTCTAGGGAAAATTTTGAGATGCGTGCGGCCGTGGATTTTCACGCAGTGAAAATACACCATCCATTTAGTATATCACACGCTGAGGGTACTTCATTCCTCAATTTGTGGCGCTCTTAAGCTATTTCTTCGCAGTGCGAGGTCGCTTCTATTGTTCTACAAATGCATGCTGCACCGGATGAGTGTCGCATCTGTCAGTCCATAACACTTTGAAAACATCAGGTTCGTAGTAATAATGCGATATTCAATTTCTTAGAATGCTTGCCCTGCTACATTAGATTTTGAAACTTGATTTGAGTTCGGCATCCTCATTGAGAAAGATTGAATGACTTTCAAGCTCCATCGAACTAATCTTTAACGAACGCTGCAATTTTTGACGCGTCTCGTCTACTAGGTTTCGCATATTATTTATTTTTTTTCAACTCTAACTATAGGGTGTAATAACTTCGAAAAAGTAAGATTAGGTCCGTAGCCCAGTTACATGATTCAAATTTTTGGCCACGAGTAAAAATCAATTTAAAATATGCAAGCAAAAATTTAACGTAGCGTAGATACCATTGGCTATGTATTTTTTTAACTTCGAGTGTTTTTTTCACTCTTATAATCGTCGATGGAAAAACGCTGTGAGCCGCGTAAAGTATTTTTTCTCATTCTATGGCAAATCGTCGGAGAAAAATACAGTTCAGCATCAAAGTTTCTTGCAGGTGACCCAGTGAAGTGTAGGCAACTAAAAATTAGTTTTTTTCATTTATATGAAGGCCAGTCAAAACAAATGTATTAAAAGAATATATTGTCTTTGATAAAATCTAAGAATTATTCAACATATCTTCCTTCCTACTTGATAACCTGGCGGAGACGAGGAATCTCCTGATCGCATGTGGCACACGCAGTTTCGGCGTCAATTCTGCCCAAGATTTGGTCAATATTTGCTTCAGAGCCTCCAGACTTGAGTGGGATACTGCGCAGGACTTCAGCTTTAATATTAAAAGATTAACCATTTGACTATATCCCAAAGTTCGTTTAAATCAGTAGAAGATGGCCATAGTTCTTTTGGCGAAAACGATTTGAAATTTTTTTTGCACCAGTCTTGGAACAATCTGGCTGTGTGAGAGGCTGCTCCATCTTGCTGAAGTTAAATTACTACATTTGCAGTGACTTTCCTCACCCAAGGAACAAAATCATCATTTAATATCTTCAGATAAACAGGTTGGTTGATTTTGACATCAGCCTCGATGAAAATCAAAGGGGTTTTGAGATTTGTAGACATAACCCTCGCCCACATCATTTCCGAAGCTGATTTTTGTCTCCTGAATGAAGTTAGACATTCAACAGGCTCTGAATCTTGGAGTAAAAGCTGTATCCCACTCAAGTGGGGAGGTTCTGAAGCAAAAACTGACCAAATCTTGGGCTGAATTGACGCCGAACCTGAACGTGCCACATGTGATCAGGTGATCCCTCGTCTCCGCCAGGTTATCAAGGAGAAAGGAGGATATGTTGAATAATGCTTGGATGTTATTAAAGACAATACATTTTATTTCTTTACATATACATTTTTTCAGCTTACCTTAACAGAAGCTAAGTAATAAAGAATTGGTTATGTTACGTAATTTATATAACAGTATATTTCTGAAAAAATTGACATTTTTAGACATTATGGGTCGGCTAGTATAAAAAACAAACAAATATTTCGAAAGTAAACCTCTAAAGCAGGTGAATTTTGATGTTGCGGGGGAAATTCCATGTTTGTTGCGACAATTCCTCGCATCCGACAATCAATATTCTATTTTGCAAGATACATTTTTGCAATACCATTTAACATATTACGTTTCCACAAGCAATATTCATACAAAAAATAAGTACTTATGATCATTTAACGGAAAGTTTTTCACATAGCTACTTGTTGGCCTGAATAAGCTGAAATACTCATAAGCCGTACTAAAATATCGCCTTTATTCTAAGATGTGCAGCCATATATTTCCTAGAATACTTAACCTCAATATACCAAAGGAAAAATTTGAGTATTTATTACCTTGTATTTCTTATTTTTACAACCCAGTTGTATACGTCCATTCTAATATTTTGAAATCATTCAGGTTTCTGTTTTAGAATGAATCCATTTGAATGCACATGATGAGATTATACTACCTAGTTTCAGTGTAATTATTTCATTTGAGCTCTTACTAAATAGTATAAGCGAATAATACATAAACGAAAAAAGTGTCAGTGATTACAAAAAGTCATTAAATACTGATGGAGATTATTAAAAATTGCATTCCAAAAATTTGTCGAAGTCAATAAATTTACGAACGTGAGAAAAATCTACGGAATTCGGAACGAATATTTAAGTATGTCCAATTTCTGCTGTAATTTAGACAGGAATCGGTATTGTCGATAAGTATTCAGAATAACTATTTTAAAAACTTTAATGCTCTATTTTAATTGGGCCATCATTTTTATTCCTTTCTGTTATGTTACACAATTACTCATAAGCTGCTAGGCTTGATAAACACAGAGGATATCAAGGAAATACGCAATTATTAGCAAAAACGTAGAAAAAATTGTGATATTTCCTAAACTGTAAACCAGTGAAGAGAAAAACGGGTCAATATTATTGGCTTCATTGAAGAGCTTAAAAAACTTGTAGCATCATCAATGGATTATTTTTCCAAATTTTCAATCCCCTCAAAAAATTGTTATCCTGTATTTTACTGTGTTAGGTGAAGACTTTCGTGATCAAATCGACAGGAAAAAATTACAGTTCACAGTCGCCATGAATTTGAACATCATTCCATCATGCTTACTTGAGCGTAAAAAAACGTGGATTCTCAATAGGAGGCAAAATATTTTTACCATCGGTTTTATCAGGAAAGTGACGCGAGAGCGATCTGACAGTGAAGCGATTCTTCAAGACGTTCACTGCGTTTCTGCATAGCAGGTTGGGTTGGGATAGGTCGCACGTAGCATAATAAGGAAATCTACTTCATTGCTAGAATACATTTTATCCTTCCGAAAAGTATGAGAAATACAATTGCACGATAATATTTCAACTCGTATGTTAACAGTTATTTATTAAAATTACCGCAAAACAGATGATAGGTCATTCATTTATACTGGTACGGGAATGAGAAATTCTCGGTCAGTGCGCAGGTCAGGCGAGTGGAAGAGACAAGGCTTCCCTCAATTTGCTTCGCTCATAGAGATGAAAAAAAAGAAATGGAATAACTGGGAAATATTCAGCATTGAGCTATGAATTCGAGTCGATAGATGTTATATGGAGAGTTGTATTATGTTATAGAACTGAATTGTGGAAAGATATAGAGGTGAATTTGGAAAATTTATGGATGCAAATAATGAGGAGTTATGGAAATTGATTTGTGAGAAGTTATAGATCAGAAATTAAACTGTGAGGTATAGATGGAAATTGTGAAAAGTTAGAGTTATCAAAGTCAATTATTCCAAGTTAAAAAGGCGAATTACAATAATTACAATAACTTTTTTAACCGAATTAAGAAATTCAAATAAGTGAACTGACTAGCGTTATATGTGCGAACTAATAGGCAATACAGAAACGAATGAAGAAATATTTTTGACTAACTGCACGGGCGAATAAAGAGGACCTGTAAAAGCAAATCAGTAGAAGTTATTACTGACATGAGAAACATGGATATCGTAATAGTGGATATAGTGGATATACTGGATATAGTATAGTTTCACTGACATGTCTAATATTTTTGCCGCCTACGTGCATGTTTTCGCCGCCTTAGTGATTTAATCGATTAAAAATACTTGCACTTGAAAAATATGCATGCCTACGGCGAAAAAAGGTTAGACTGGGATGTATCAATAAACTTTACAGATGTATAAAAGAAAATTAGAATCTTATTTTAGTTTCTCTTCAGTGCCACATCAGTTGTGCTCCTCAAACCTAAATAGCAGGCTAAATTGAGTGATAGAGACCCACGGGCTCTGATGACAGGGTTCCGTAACCTGGACGGTGGCGTAGTTACACAGGCGGACGTGGGTGGCAGTGAAATTGCTGGCCATTTTATCCCGATGTTTTCTATTCTAAGTAAGTATGTCATTGAATATTTATCGAATAAAATTTATAAATTTTGAATAGATTAATGAAGGATATTCTCGGGTGACCAGAAACTCATCAAATAAATGTAGAACATCGAACGGTAGATGTTTTGATGAGTTAGATTTAACTCAGAAGAGTTTATTTGTGATGTCTCATACACGATGAGTTGTAGAAAAGAAAAAAGTTTCAACGAAAGAGTGGAAGGATTTGCGTGAGAATGCAGAAAGTTCTCTGTCAGAAGTTTATTAGTCAAGTCCAAATTTATGAATAGTGAACGATTTATGAACAGCCAGAAAATATGCCAAAATGGTAGTGAGCAAGAAGACTCATAATCGTGTCTAAACCTCACTGTTTGTGAATGCATAGGAAATGCGAAAGAGTAGTAAATAAATGTATTTTATCAGATGAAAATTTAACCCACCTTTTCCAAATTTCGTTTCTTTTAAAAAATGAAAGCATCGCATCTGGAAAGTTCTGGCGGGATACAACTGATACATGTTGACTTATCCTATATATGTTGATTTATTAACAGTTGAATTTTACAAAGAAAATCGTGTTTGGAATCACTGAGCGTGAAAAGCAATTGTGAGCAGGCCCTTAGCATTGGAAAAATAATAAAAGTAACTTATGATATTTTGTACATGGCTTAATCTTCAAATCGATCTCATTACATCTAGTTCATACATCTTCTGGTGCACTTTGACTTTGATTGAAATACTATGTTATTATCTAGTGTGTATCCAACTCGTTTTCTAGCGATCTTGGTTAGATGTTGAACTCTTTCTCGTATCAAAAGCACACATGAGCAACGACGTCAAAATTTACAGAGAGAATAAATCATTTATTTTATTTCCCGCAATGTGCTCTGCATGCAATGAAAAATAAATGCATTTTCTTCAGTAGGAAGTGCATGATTCTTTTCTTGATGTCGGCTTTGTGATTAAATGTGTCAGGCAGCCGAGCAGGGGCGAGGGGATACACAACAGCAAGGAGAGACGATCCATTAAATTGGGTCGTGGCCTTGCGAGAAAAAACTTAACAGCCTGACCAAACCAAGTAGCCTGAGCTGTGTGACCAGACCAAGTAGCCTGAGCTGTGTGATCAAACCAAGTAGCCTGAGCTTTGTGACCAAGCCAAGTAACCTGAGCTGTGTGACCAAACCAAGTAACTTGAGTTGTGTGGCCAAACCAAGTAGCCTGAGTTGTGTGACCAAACCAAGTAGCCTGAGCTGTGTGATCAAACCAAGTAGCCTGAGCTGTGTGACCAAACCAAGTAGCCTGAGCTGTGTGACCAAACCAAGTAACTTGAGTTGTGTGGCCAAACCAAGTAGCCTGAGTTGTGTGACCAAACCAAGTAGCCTGAGCTGTGTGATCAAACCAAGTAGCCTGAGCTTTGTGACCAAACCAAGTAGCCTGAGCTGTGTGACCAAACCAAGTAACTTGAGTTGTGTGGCCAAACCAAGTAGCCTGAGTTGTGTGACCAAACCAAGTAGCCTGAGCTGTGTGACCAAACCAAGTAACCTGAGCTGTGTGACCAAACCAAGGAACTTGAGTTGTGTGGCCAAACCAAGTCGCCTGAGTTGTATGACCAAACCAAGTAGCCTGAGCTGTGTGATCAAACCAAGTAGCCTGAGCTGTGTGACCAAACCAAGTAGCCTGAGCTGTGTGACCAGACCAAGTAGCCTGAGCTGTGTGACAAGACCAAGTAGCCTGAGCTGTGTGACCAGACCAAGTAGCCTGAGCTCTGTGATCAAATCAAGTAACCTGAGCTGAGTGACCAGACCAAGTAGCCTTAGCTGTGTGACCAGACCAAGAAGCCTGAGCTGTGTGACCAGACCAAGTAGCCTGAGCTGTGTGATCAGACCAAGTAGCCTGAGCTTTGTGACCAAACCAAGTAGTCTTAGCTGTGTGACCAGACCAAGTAGCCTGAGCTGTGTGACCAGACCAAGTAGCCTGAGATGTGTGAGCAGACCAAGTAGCCTGAGCTGTGTGACCAGACCAAGTAGCCTGAGATGTGTGACCAGACCAAGTAGCCTGAGATGTGTGACCAGACCAAGTAGCCTGAGATGTGTGACCAGACCAAGTAGCCTTAGCTGTGTGACCAGACCAAGTAGCCTGAGCTGTGTGACCAGACCAAGTAGCCTGAGCTGTGTGACCAGACCAAGTAGCCTGAGCTGTGTGACCAGACCAAGTAGCCTGAGCTGTGTGACCAGACCAAGTGGCCTGAGCTGTGTGATCAAATCAAGTAACCTGAGCTGAGTGACCAGACCAAGTAGCCTTAGCTGTGTGACCAAACCAAGTAGCCTTAGCTGTGTGACCAGACCAAGAAGCCTGAGCTGTGTGACCAGACCAAGTAACCTGAGCTGTGTGACCAGACCAAGTAGCCTGAGCTTTGTGACCAAACCAAGTAGTCTTAGCTGTGTGACCAGACCAAGTAGCCTGAGCTGTGTGACCAGACCAAGTAGCCTGAGATGTGTGAGCAGACCAAGTAGCCTGAGATGTGTGACCAGACCAAGTAGCCTGAGATGTGTGACCAGACCAAGTAGCCTGAGATGTGTGAGCAGACCAAGTAGCCTGAGCTGTGTGACCAGACCAAGTAGCCTGAGATGTGTGACCAGACCAAGTAGCCTTAGCTGTGTGACCAGACCAAGTAGCCTGAGCTGTGTGACCAGACCAAGTAGCCTGAGTTGTGTGACCAGACCAAGTAGCCTGAGCTGTGTGACCAGACCAAGTAGCCTGAGCTGTGTGACCAGACCAAGTAGCCTGAGATGTGTGACCAGACCAAGTAGCCTGAGCTGTGTGACCAGACCAAGTAGCCTGAGCTTTGTGACCAAACCAAGTAGTCTTAGCTGTGTGACCAGACCAAGTAGCCTGAGCTGTGTGACCAGACCAAGTAGCCTGAGATGTGTGAGCAGACCAAGTAGCCTGAGATGTGTGACCAGACCAAGTAGCCTGAGATGTGTGACCAGACCAAGTAGCCTGAGATGTGTGACCAGACCAAGTAGCCTGAGATGTGTGACCAGACCAAGTAGCCTGAGATGTGTGAGCAGACCAAGTAGCCTGAGCTGTGTGACCAGACCAAGTAGCCTGAGATGTGTAACCAGACCAAGTAGCCTTAGCTGTGTGACCAGACCAAGTAGCCTGAGCTGTGTGACCAGACCAAGTAGCCTGAGCTGTGTGACCAGACCAAGTAGCCTGAGCTGTGTGACCAGACCAAGTAGCCTGAGCTGTGTGACCAGACCAAGTAGCCTGAGATGTGTGACCAGACCAAGTAGCCTGAGCAGTGTGACCAGACCAAGTAGCCTGAGCTTTGTGACCAGACCAAGTAGCCTTAGCTGTGTGACCAGACCAAGTAGCCTGAGCTGTGTGAACAGACCAAGTAGACTGAGCTGTGTGACCAGACCAAGTAGCCTGAGCTGTGTGACCAGACCAAGTAGCCTGAGCTGTGTGACCAGACCAAGTAGCCTGAGATGTGTGACCAGACCAAGTAGCCTGAGCTGTGTGACCAGACCAAGTAGCCTGAGCTGTGTGACCAGACCAAGTAGCCTGAGCTGTGTGACCAGACCAAGTAGCCTGAGCTGTATGACCAGACCAAGTAGCCTGAGATGTGTGACCAGACCAAGTAGCCTGAGCTGTGTGAGCAGACAAAGTAGCCTGAGATGTGTGACCAGACCAAGTAGCCTGAGCTGTGTGACCAGACCAAGTAGCCTGAGCTGTGTGACCAGACCAAGTAGCCTGAGATGTGTGACCAGACCAAGTAGCCTGAGCTGTGTGACCAGACCAAGTAGCCTGAGTTGTGTGACCAGACCAAGTAGCCTGAGCTGTGTGACCAGACCAAGTAGCCTGAGATGTGTTACCAGACCAAGTAGCCTGAGCTGTGTGACCAGACCAAGTAGCCTGAGCTGTGTGACCAGACCAAGTAGCCTGAGATGTGTGACCAGACCAAGTAGCCTGAGATGTGTGACCAGACCAAGTAGCCTGAGCTGTGTGACCAGACCAAGTAGCCTGAGCTGTGTGACCAGACCAAGTAGCCTGAGATGTGTGACCAGACCAAGTAGCCTGAGCTGTGTGACCAGACCAAGTAGCCTGAGCTGTGTGACCAGACCAAGTAGCCTGAGCTGTGTGACCAGACCAAGTAGCCTGAGATGTGTGACCAGACCAAGTAGCCTGAGCTGTGTGACCAGACCAAGTAGCCTGAGCTGTGTGACCAGACCAAGTAGCCTGAGATGTGTGACCAGACCAAGTAGCCTAAGCTGTGTGACCAGACCAAGTAGCCTGAGCTGTGTGACCAGCCCAAGTAGCCTGAGCTGTGTGACCAGACCAAGTAGCCTGAGCTGTGTAACCAGACCAAGTAGCCTGAGCTGTGTGACCAGACCAAGTAGCCTGAGTTGTGTGACCAGACCAAGTAGCCTGAGCTGTGTGAACAGACCAAGTAGACTGAGCTGTGTGACCAGACCAAGTAGCCTGAGCTGTGTGACCAGATCAAGTAGCCTGAGCTGTGTGACCAGCCCAAGTAGCCTGAGATGTGTGACCAGACCAAGTAGCCTGAGCTGTGTGACCAGACCAAGTAGCCTGAGCTGTGTGACCAGACCAAGTAGCCTGAGCTGTGTGACCAGACCAAGTAGCCTGAGATGTGTGACCAGACCAAGTAGCCTGAGCTGTGTGACCAGACCAAGTAGCCTGAGATGCGTGACCAGACCAAGTAGCCTGAGCTGTGTGACCAGACCAAGTAGCCTGAGATGTGTGACCAGACCAAGTAGCCTGAGCTGTGTGACCAGACCAAGTAGCCTGAGATGTGTGACCAGACCAAGTAGCCTGAGCTGTGTGACCAGACCAAGTAGCCTGAGATGTGTGACCAGACCAAGTAGCCTGAGCTGTGTGACCAGACCAAGTAGCCTGAGATGTGTGACCAGACCAAGTAGCCTGAGATATGTGACCAGACCAAGTAGCCTGAGATGTGTGACCAGACCAAGTAGCCTGAGCTGTGTGACCAGACCAAGTAGCCTGAGATGTGTGACCAGACCAAGTAGTCTGAGCTGTGTGACCAGACCAAGTAGCCTGAGATGTGTGACCAGACCAAGTAGCCTGAGATGTGTGACCAGACCAAGTAGTCTGAGCTGTGTGACCAGACCAAGTAGCCTGAGATGTGTGACCAGACCAAGTAGCCTGAGATGTGTGACCAGACCAAGTAGCCTGAGATGTGTGACCAGACCAAGTAGCCTGAGATGTGTGACCAGACCAAGTAGCCTGAGCTGTGTGACCAGACCAAGTAGCCTGAGATGTGTGACCAGACCAAGTAGCCTGAGCTGTGTGACCAGACCAAGTAGCCTGAGATGTGTGACCAGACCAAGTAGCCTGAGCTGTGTGACCAGACCAAGTAGTCTGAGCTGTGTGACCAGACCAAGTAGCCTGAGATGTGTGACCAAGCCAAGCATCACAGCTCGTGTGATGTCAAAAAGTGATGAGCATTAAGCTAAAACCAAGGTACTAACGTAACCTGAGCAAAGTAATCAGGATCATTAGCCAGTCATGCGTGTTCAGAGCAGAGTAGTTCGATCAACAGCAACAAAACCACAATTTTATTCATAATTGTTTTTGCTCCTGCCGTGTACGTATTAACAGCCTACGTATATATATATATATTACATTATTATACACATTTTTATGTTGTTTAGTATGGATGAAAATCTCCAAAGTGAACAAATTTTGTGTTGTTGAAGAAATTTTGTTTCGTTTCCAATTGCTCAGATCAATCTCATTTCTCAAAGGTAGTCTTTTCCAACTTACTTTATCGTCGTGAAAAATACAATCTAAGTTGAAATTTACCTAAGTTTCACGTATGGCAGATAGGATTGCGACGGATGCATCTTCAAATTCATACAGCGGGTGGGAAGGAAGTTTCTACAGAATTCTCTATAATACTGTGTTGTGTCTTCAGAAGACATTCATCAGATGGCGTTGACGCGTGGGTCATTTCTCAAGGAAAAACGCACATTTCCAGTATGCGAACAATGTTCATTAGGCATTCAGACCTTAGCTGTTGAGTACCATTTATCAGAAGGAAATATCCCTCGTGGTGTATAGAGCAGGCAAGAGTTTAGGTTAGCAGGCCATGCTACGGAGGAATACAGTTCCTCAGAGGAATACTGTTCTGCAAATCCAGCTATAGATTCTGCTTTGCAACTTCTATACATGTCGTGCCCACTTTGCTTCTGTGGCATATATGGCACTTTGGTTCTGAATTTTCATTTGATCTGTGGCATTTTATTTTTGTATTTTCTCCTCTTTCCTTTCTGACTTTTTGCTAGTGCATATGCGCAGGGTTCCTTGTTAGGGAGTACAACTTGTGCATAGATTTCACTTTTTCCTCAGTCAATGCTTAATGGTCTCATCTCTTTACTCCGTAAAAATATCTTTACAATAGAAACGGGACCCAACTCTAGCTACTATACATACACATTAATGCAAGGTGAAAACTCCCAGTAGTGCAGCGTTCTCTAATAATACCCTAACACTCCATGTGACGTGAATTTGATCTATCAAAATTTCCAATTCAACAATATAGGGAAATTCAGAAGGCTTTTGAAACGGCGGCTGACAAGAGAACCCATGGCTGGGATTATATACACCATCCCTCATGCATTGTTCTCAAATGTTTTCGGCTGCTTATGAATCTCCAGCACGGCTTATGTGCATTGCCAATTAGATTTATAAATTTAAATTTTTAGTCGTTAAACTTCCATAATTGAGAAGGAAACAAACAACATCTTTCTACACATTAGATTCAAAATTTTTGTACTTGTAATACATAATTCATCTACCAAATTGATTTATAAAGAATGTTATTTTGCAGCAAAAATAGACTATTACAGCCAGTCTCTTTTAAACGGAACTTTTAGAGTACAATCCAAACAAAACTGAACACCATCCGACCCGTATCAATGGCTCTCTGCCACGCATAATTGAGAACGCATGTCATGCCGCAGGCCGTGTGTTCCATCTCACAATTGCTTCTACTTTGGTCATCACCTTACGTTTCTCAGGATGTCCCATCAAATGACAAATCTTCCCAATACGTCGCCGACGAGACGTCAAAGCTCACGCAGCCGGCCCATGTCAGATGGGACATTCCCTTAAAACAAGAAGGCCTCGCAGAACTGCCTCTGGTACAGCTGGGCATCGTTTATTGCCTTATCTGGAGAGTGGATCGCAAGGCAGCTAGTGAGCCATTAGCCCAAAGTTATGGAGGAAATAGATACACTTCCTGCACATGGGAACCCCACAACACAAACTTATAATTGCTCTGGGAAGAGACACTTCAGAGACAAACACTCCTTGGGAATTGGTTCTTGTGGCTCAAGACGGTTGGTCTCGTTGTGAATTGGAGGCTGGAATTGCGGAAGCTGTTTTTTTTAGTGTAATTTAGAAGAATCGAGTTCCAGATCGGCGTGAATTGTCTAGGATGTGTTTGCTGATCTTGATGTTTTGGTTTAGTTTTTATTAGCGAGTAACAGTAGTAACAGTATTTTCAGTAACATGCATTGCCAGGGTACGTTGGTTGAAAAGGTTAATTGTCTAAAATCGCACGGCATACGGTAAAAGAGCGTGAAATATAACAGTGAAACTGATCTCAATGACTGCGAAATGGATTGTTCAAACTTACACTAAGCCATAAAAAATTACTGTAAGGATTAATATTTCGTTTAAATTCTAACGAATATACGCGTTTTTCGAGGGGAAGGTAAATAAGGCAACTACCTTTAAATGAAATGAAAACTGCAGGAAGGATGAGGACATCGAACGATCTTGGAAGAGTTTACACAAAACTTTTTCTACTTGATGTTTAAAAGACGAAACATCGCTCTTTTCAAATATATGAAGAGGCACATATCATGAAAAAATATCGCTTTGCTTCCTTGCAGTGTGTGTAAAAACAGGGAAGGAAAAATAATCTTGGACTTACATTTATTCTAGTTAGTTCGAAATTAAATTTCGAGTCATGAAATCGAGAAGCACTGAACAAACCCTTCACACGATCACTAGAATAAATTAAATGCAGAAATTCAATTATGTTGATTCTGGGACGCATAAGTTATACAGCAGAAACTGTGCTTCTCTGTTGAATATGTTTGAATTTGAATAAAATTTCCAGTCTTTAGGGTACTGAGAAATGCAAAATTCAGCTCGAGAATATTTCTTTCTTCAAGATCTTTCTTCACTTAATTAATTCCATGCATCGTTTGCTCTTTCTAGACCAAAATTTGTGACCAACGAAAGTTACAGAAGCGCTAGACGTCCTATAAAATTCGTGTAAGGATACGAAGACGCCGGCAAAGTTAAATTTGTTCCGGAGGCTGCAGATGGAAACTTTACACCGCTGCGTGAAATTTGAGCACTGCAGAATTCGTTTCAAGTCGATTAATTCACTTACGCACATTTCAACTCATTAAATATTCTCGCTGCTTTAAGCTCTAAGTTCACGCGAGCTAACACGAAATAATATTTGGGCAGTGAAAAGAAATAATTTTCGCGTCAGAACTTGACATTTTGGGGGCGTGATGATTATGATGTTCTGATGTTTGTCGATGTCTTAACTAACGTGAGTCGAATAGTCACTGTCGATAAAAAATTAGTACTTTAAAATAGACACAATATATTTCCAAAGCTTCACACTGGAAACAAACCGCATATGTTACCTTCGTATTCTACAAAATATCACTGCTTTCAAGCCGAGCATATTTATTCAAATTTTAAAATAGGCTTGTACGTAACATTTTTTGTTCACAAAAATTTGAAAGAAAAATTATGTCAAGCAAGACTTTTGGATTTCTCATGCACAATCCTGCTTCACAGAAAACATCAGAGCAAGTATCGAATAAAAAATTATGGCAAAGTAATCATTATAATTGCCAGACATAGGTTATTTAAACCGTGTCAAGAAGCACAGAAAAGCAAGCATGCGATGTAAACCTATGCGTGTTCTTCATCGGTACAAAAATTGAAAACTACAATGTTTTATTCCGTCTTGATCGAGAATTTTTGTGTGACTTTCCCCCTAAATTTGAAACTTTTCCAAGTTCGCGAGACTGGCCAAAGTCTTAACTTATGTTCCGTTTAGAATACGCGTGGAGTATCATTTACATAATGCTGTGCGATAAAGTTCTGGAATGACATTTGCTCCAGTTACCTGTTGGTTGAGGCTATCTTCTGATTCATGCTTACCCTTGCAGCTTACATTACTTGCTTATGAGCTCGGCTTAGGGAAAAGAGTCTTTTTTTGAAGATGATTCTTCAAGATTAAGCAGAAGATTGCAAATGAGATTCTACCTATGCCTGTTTAATTTGTTATCTGAATGTGTTTACCACTTCTTGGAAACCGATTTATTTCACGATAGGCTTTAAATGAAGCAATCAAATGCTTAAAATTGACTTTTGATATGTGTTAATTTCATAATATTGATAAGCCATCTCCCTGAAATGCAATATTGGTTAAGAGCAAGAAATAAAGCTATTCTTCGATTTGAATATTCCAACAACAAAATAACATTGAATATTGCATTGAATATTGCAACGACAAAACAACATTGAATATTGCAACGACAAAACAGCATTGAATATTGCATTGAGTATTGAAACGACAAAACAACATAGAATATTGCACCGACAAAACACCATTGAATCTTTCATTGTATATTGCAATGACAAAAGAACATTGAATATTGCAACAACAAAACAACATTGAATATTGTATTGAATATTGAAACGACAAAAAACGACAAAAAACATGACATACTGAGGTGTTACCCTAAGCGTTAACGAGTTCTTCTTCTGTCAGAATATCCCAGTAACTACCGCAGGAAATTTTTTCAGTCATTTCACTCCCGCCCAGCTTATTGGCTTCAAGAAGATGCAAAAAAGAACCTAGAATAAATAAGCTCATGGGTGAACTGTTTTCCATTAACGAGGAGTCGAACAAAGTAATCAGAAAAGTTTGCCAGCCAGTCGCCAACTTTCAGATAAGCATAAAATATATTGAAGTTCTTAGCTGATCAATCTTCATTGAAATAAATAAAGAAACTACTGATACATTAACAATTACAGATCAAAGTGTTCAATGAAGAACTAAAATTTTACATTGATTTACAGAGTAGAACAAGTAACTAATAATATTGATGTATTGTGTGATGAATGTTCAAGCTTCGATTTCAATAGGAATTGGAGATTTAGAATCCTCGGTGTCCTTTAATTGGGGTGGGATGAACTTCTTTTAGATAGCTTATATCGAATCCTTTGTTACACGACAGCAGGATAAACTTCCAATTATTGAACCACCCTAATTCTGAAATTTAAAGACTTTTGTTGTATCGACAGCCACACATCACCTCTGCACGAATTACTAGATGATTGCTGAAAATGAAATATAAAATTCTCGATTGAGATGAAAATCTACAAATAATTAACAGATGACGAACTAGACATGGTCAAAACCTCTAGTACAGTTCACGACGACGATTAGGAGAAGCATGGATAATTAATTTATTCCGAAAGTCGAAGTTTTCTTCTAACGTGATCGTAAGTGACAGGTTTGTTAGTAACATCATACACAATTCATTCGTAAAAAATACGAGTTATTTTGTTTTGGATTTCAAGGGTAAGAAATGTTAATAACAAAAATCAAGTTTTAGGAGATTTCCTTTAATAAACACCTCTTCGTATTTGTTCGATAATTTTTGTTTTGAACATCGTTCCAACATTCTTAGGAATGAATCGTTGCGTTTGCTAATAGGAGCCCATGTAGAAAATAGCGTTATTTGCTGGTAAAATATTCGTGTAGTTTAGGTACGCACGAGAGCTCCTATCTGAAAAGTAACCGTTCTTCTCGATATACAAAAATTAAATTAAATTAAAAATCATCTTATGTCGCTTCAGGAGTTGTGGGGAAGAATTTCAATTTAAAGATTACTGTTCCCATGTATTTGAAAAATGACTGAAGCTCCGAACCCTTGAGTCTTATTGCATTATATGAGAGGTACATGAATACGTAATCTATAAGCGCATTTGATCAGTCAAAAAAGGCGATATTCAATAATGTTTGAGACGCACACAAATCAGGAGGGTGCGCAATAATGTGGTAGAATTACTCTAAGATTCCTTGACCAATGAAAAGTGTGTGATGAGACTGTAAATTATCACACTTTTTCTTGTTATGTACCTTCAAATACGGGAACGGGACAAATATTTCAATTTGATATACCCGAGTCATCAAAAATGATTGCCTCAATTTTTAAATCAGAGTTAAATTATTCCAAAAGATTGTTTCTTTATGAAAGAAAAAATGCGCGTATTTTCTTTTTCTGGTTGTATAATTTTTTACGTCAGAGTAACTCACTCAAAATCTCATTCAATATATCGAACACAAATTACTATTCAAAAGCAGAATTTTCCAGTCATTCAGTAGAGCTAAGGTGTCCACTTTACCAATTGTTCGTGAAAAAAATACTAAAAACAACCGAACTACAAGCCAACCAACAAACAAACCCACAAATCATCAAATAAACCCACCAACTAACAAACAAACCCACCAATCAACAAAATAACCAATCAACAAATCCACCAACCAACAAACCCACTAACCAACAAACCAACTAGCCAACAAATTAACCTACCAACACACAAACCTACCAACCAATTAACCAATCAACTAACAAACCAACGCGCCAACCAACAAACAAACGCGCCAACAAACAAACGCGCCAACCTACAAGCCAACCAACCAATAAACAAACCAACCAACAAACCAATCAACTTACACACAAACTCACCAACCAATAAGCCAACCAGTCAACTAACAAACAAACACGCCAACCAACAAACCAACCAACCTACCGACCAATCAACTAACAACCAACCAACCGGCCAACCGAATAAGCAACCAACCCAGCACGAAGCAACCAAACTGTGCCCCATTACGCAGGGTATTTGCAGCCCACGGAGCAGCAGCGAGCATTTCAGAAGTGTGCGTGCGAGCGGCCGGCCGAGGGCGTACAGGCGTGCGAGGCTTCCAATAGAAATATCTTGAAGCACTCAAAGAAATGAGCGAGTTGTTTGATGATGGCACCCGCCACTTAGCTGCAGCAGCTTTTGCCCAGCCAGAACTGCGGGTTATCGAGAAATATGTCCGTTTAAATTAGATAAAGTCTTAATTCACTTACGAGACCAGCCGCTGTGCGGTTCAGCGAATTCTTTCCCAATGTATTTCGCTGAGCGTTATGAATTTACTTGCCGAGTTGAGCTACCCGAGCACATGAAATGTTCGCGTTGCTCCGCTAGGTTTTTTAATTTTGTTTTTTATTGTGTTTTGAAGCACGAGTGTTCCAGTTGTTTCTATGCAATATTTTTTGGAACGCATGAATATTTTTTTCATTTTTGAATCTATTTTTTTTAAGCAAATACATTATTGGCTCTATACTGTAGATGCACAGCGCAGCATGCGATTTGATTTTTAACTTTCGATGTCGAAATTTGTCAGCGTGAAACATCTATTCTATTGAAATATCTAATCTAATGTCTTACGTAGGTAAAACCTGACTGGAAATTATACTTCATGCCACCATTGAGAACTATTACACCTGACAGAAAAAGATTAAACGTGTTTCTGGAAAGCTAGTTTGATATTACATTACCCACACTCGCGCCTTGTAGGGTCAGTATGTTTTTACACCTAAATTTTAAGAAAAATGATTCTTGTCCAGTGTCCAGTATACAGCATAAGAAATTATATATTAATAGCCCTATTCGTGACAATAATAGAAATTAACATCAAATTTATATGTATGTTTAATATGTCTCAACGACGAATTTTTTAACAATGAAGGGAAATTTACTTTAAAATTATTTAACCGAACTGGAAGCTAACACTTCTCTTCAAGAGAGCGGACTCAAGAAGGTTTACGCGCTCAAAGGAAGTTGTTTCTCCTAAAACGGCAACACGAATACCGAGTGCTCAAGTAGTCGAGTTCTCGTACTTTAAGCTAATGCAGCAAAGCCTACGTATTCGGGGGCACACTTTACCAACCTGTGATGATAAACCTCAGAAAATACTCTATCGTTAGGAAATTCATCTCTGTACTTGAAAAATAAGCTATATCGATTTTCATTGTTGACGACAAAATAGACGTCATTCATTTTAATGAAAATAGAATTAACTCGTTCTGCAACTGAGAAGATAAAGTTCTAAGAAATAATCTCAGTTTTGTTTTTATCAACTTAGTTGCACTCACTGTACGTCTGAATATGTAGGCTCCACCAAACTCCTTAGAAGTAGTCTTCCTTTTGTTTTTATCAACATAGTTGCTCTCACAGTGCGTATGAATGCGTAGGCTCTACCAAACTCCTTAAAAGTTTTCTTCCTTTTGTTTTTGTTAACATAGTTGCACTTACAGTGCGTCTGAATATGTAGGTTCTACCACCAGATCTCTGTGTGTTGGCGTAACCGAGCATGCCGGCAGGAGTTTTCGTACTGATCTTTCTCTCGGCTGCCCTCCTTTAAGCCATCCGCTCTTGTGCTGAACAGCGCAATATTCATGTTAAACTAGATGACTTCAATCTTTTAGTCTCTGTCTCCAACTATTGAACTCGATATCACGGAGGTTGTTTTATCCTATATAGCGTAAACCACAGCTAAATGAACCTCAATCCGCTCACCCAATGCAATTTCCTTAACGCTTCTATTCAAGTTTAATCTCCTTCCGGTAGTATTAAATTTGTGCGTAAAACATTTTATCTGTTTGTGAGCAAAATTTATTGCAAATGCTTCTGGTGTCGATACGTTCATTTTAACGATGGATTTGTCCTTTGAAATACAGTGTTAACTTTCAAAAATCCTTCACCTGACTTATCATGCTTTATTAGACCATAAAGCGAAAGAGTTTGAACTAATTCCAATTATTTTAGTCTCAGGAACACGGAACATGTCAGTGTTCACTGATTCAAACAGCATTATTAATGAAAAGCTTGCATTTCATCAGAGGAGGGCATCTGATGTTCTAGCGTCTCAGTGCTTATGATGCTCTAACATCACTTCTTATTTTGACGTACGTAATATTCGATGCGCTGTTACTGTACTGTACTTGAATGTTCCAAAGCATTTAAATCTACCGTAACACTACACACTTTATTCTATAATACTACAAGGTATTTCGTGCTCGAGTATACCTGCGGACTTCATGCTCCAGCATAACAGTATTTGTACTTCATGTTCTGTCAGCATAACAGTATTTGTACTTCATGTTCTGTCAGCATAACAGTATTTGTACTTCATGTTCTGATGCACTTCATGCTCCAGCATAACAGTGTTTGTACTTCATGTTCTGAAGCACTTCATGCTCCAGCATAACAGTATTTGTACTTCATGTTCTGAAGCACTTCATGCTTCAGCATAACAGTATTTGTACTTCATGTTCTGATGCACTTCATGCTCCAGCCTAACAGTATTTGTACTTCATGTTCTGAAGCACTTCATGCTCCAGCATAAAAGTATTTGTACTTCATTTTCTGAAGCACTTCATGCTCCAGCCTAACAATATTTGTACTTCATGTTCTGAAGCATTTCATGCTTCTGGATAACATCACACTTCGTACTCGAACGCTCCAAAACACTTCTTACTTCATTAAACAGCTTACTTCCTGCTCCAGCTCCAATACTATTCATTCTTCAGTTTAACAATACACTTCGTACTCCAATGCTCCAAAGCACTTCATGCTTCAGGATAACAGTATTAGTCATGCTCCAATACCAATACCAATACATGCTTCTATTTGAGGTCATATTTCTTACTTCAACGCTCCAAAGCACTTCTTGTTTCAGTATAACAGTATAAGTCATGTCATTAAGTATAAGTCATTCAGTAGCAGTATAAGTCATGCTTCAATACATTTCATGCTTCTGCATGCCATCATACTTCCTACTCGAACACTCTAAAGCACTTCATGCTGCAGCAAAACAGCTTACTTCCTGCTGTAAGCAATTCACGCGCCAGTTTGACAGGGCCCATTGTGCACAGCTCCGTGGGAGCACGCTTGCATTGCTCCATTTCCAGAGAAGCCTCCTGCCACCACCCCGTCGCTGCCGCGGCGCATTCGTCTCGAAGAGAATCGCCCCCTTGAGGCAATAACAGAAACCGATTATGGTTTTCCGATGTGCCCAACAGCGCGGATAAGGCAAACAAAATACATCCGTCAACGGAGATTTCCGCTTGTCTAGAAATAAAACCAGAGTAAAGTTGTAGCCATATTAAATGGGAGGAATTGCTTTAAACTTCGAACGGACGGGACGCGAGGTAAAATCTTTTGAGGAACTGACAATGGTGTCGGGTTTTTAGAAATGAGTTCTGGAGGACGACGTTTTCTCGGTTTCTAAAGCTCGAGGCCAGATTTCTAAAAATACGTGATATGAAAGTAATCGTCTACGCGGGAACTCAGATGACAAATTCTGTTCATCAAATCTAGGTTGGCTTTCTAAAAATAGATCGTGTCAAGCGTAAAAAGAATAATTTCGATATGAGACTTTCTGGTTTCTTTCTCGCTTGTAGTTCCTTCCATTTATCTGATGAAAATTAATGTTCTCATTCTTACACACGATTTATGATACTCTTTAGTGCTGTGAAAACTTTGTTCTTAATGGTATAAACTGAAACAAGAAACTTCAAACTCGGCATTTTGCAGATATTCGATTTCAATACAAATGTTCTTACATATTGGGATAGAGAGGACAATCGGAATTTAGTAATTTTATGGAGATTCAAGCACTGTATAACCAGATTTCTTTGATAATATCTCCGAGGCAGCCTCTATAACATGAGAGACGAAACTAAATGGTTTTGTACTAAGGAAGTAATTTTTTTTATAGAAGTGATTTTAATAATATTATTCATGCTCAAGGTGAACAAAAATACATCGTTATTCATTAAGAAATGTTGACGATATATCTATCAACACAGTACGATTATGCAGCAGTTTATTACATCATGGATAGATCATTCAGTATCCTTTACGGAACAGTTAAATCTATTTTTGAGGCTGCTTTACATAATATAATTTACAAGTCGTCAAATTAATGCTTAGAAAGTTATTTTATGACTGTACATTGTAAAACATTTTCAAAACCATTTTCATTGAAAACTTTCCAGAGTTTCGTATTTCAAACAAATATTCAACATAAATGATTTCTGATCATTGATTATTGTTTGCCTCGAATTTTTACTAAGGTCTGCAATGATTGAGAATTGAATTAATTTTATACGAGCACAACAAAACATAAAAGATCTCACAAACTTAGCGTATGATAATTCACATCAGCAACTGTTCCTTTAGAATATTTGCCCAAAACTAATCCGGGGAAAAAAGGAATAAAAAGAAGGAACATTTTTTCCATGTGCTCCTAACTGAGAGAACTTAGCGAGCGTTCTTCACCGTACCACTTGCATGTGTAGCAACAATTCGTTTATAGAGAATTCGTTAGGATTGCCATGACTAAAGTAAAATCCTGTACCCCTCACAGACATTCCCTTCGGAAACAATGAAAGCTGGATCAGCATCTCCCCAATTTAGATGGAATCAGAGTCATCGATTTGCCGCCTGTCCAATCCGACAGCCAAAGCGGATTATAAATAGACATCTTCTGCTAAACAATTGACGGGATTAGTTCTGACGGGAACGGTATCGATGAATTTTTCGGTGGATGATTTAAAGCTATTGTATATTACTTGAAAAATGTTGATAATGAGATGGTTCAGCGGAAAAGGTCATCAGGTATGACTTATTCTTCTGTTGGACAATGCATTATTTGACCTGGTGTTAGGAATAGTCCACTATATAACGATAGCAGGAAACAGTTGTGGCATTTTTATGAGATAACCCATTGTGTTGTCGCCATTTTTGCAGAGGCCGTCTAAGCTACGAACGAGTCACTTTAACAAATGAAAAACTTTCTAGAGTAAGCAACTCTCTATAAATAACAAATTTTAAAATCGATGATGCATTTTTGTAGGGAAAAAATAACGAAAAAACGTGAACGTGGAAAAGTGCCCAAAACATTCTTAATCCATGTATTTTCAACTATGCAAGCATATTTTTTGGACTAAATGGGGATCCTAAATGAAAAATGCGCACTCTTTAAACTTCTCTCTAAAAATTCATAACAAGTTTTGCTATATTCGCATTATTTAAATATTTAAACGCTAATAAATAGGAGCGCTTTATACTTTGACAAATATCTTCAAGAATCCAAAATTTTAAGCGTCAGTTTGCATATACTTACCCAGAAAGACGGATATGTCGGTAATGCGTTTTGTCTCGTCGCTCAAAATTCCAATTATGCATTATTGTTAGTATCGTTGCCATGTTTTACGCACCATACTAAAATTAGGGTGATTCAATAATCATGCAGCTGAAGCAAAACATAGAAATTGAAAATATAGAAAAATTTCAGTCGCTTTAATAAAATGCAGATATAGGGAAGGACCGGAATAATTGTGCATATTATGGTAAAATGAAATATATTCACTTCACTTATTTACTTCACTTCACTTGAGTTTATTTCAGACGTTCTGGAGATTTTAATACATAATTATTACACATGAACTTTTCATCAGAACTACTATTTGATATAAACAAATTATTAGCAAAAAATGATACTGATAAAATCAAACGAAATACAAAAACTAATTTACCAGAGGAACGACTGACATTCTCAAACAATCAAAAATGGAAGCTGAGAGTAGCATTCGTTCGATTGCGGGCGGTTTCTTAAAATAAGCAAAGACTAAAATTCGGATGTCAAATGCGTTGTGCCCGCAAAAAAAACAATATCATCTTCTAAACCAAGTTTATCTTTAAGGCTATGATCTCTAAACGGGTAAGCAGAAAGTTTGATAAAAAATTCGCTTGGGTTCACAACCTAAATACCAGGATTTGACACATGTAAGGAAATTAAGAAAACAGACCGCATCTACATACAGCTTCTCTGTGAGATTCTCTCCAATGTAACGCGCAGGCAATCTGAACCTCAATGCATGCTGCTGAACTTGAATGTAATGTGACGTCACAGAGGAGATTTTCTGCATCAAACATCCATTACAAAGTTTAAACTTGAAGATCTAATGCTTTGAATTCCAAAAGACATGTTTTACAGCTCGTTCAAAGGCTGTTATTTCCCCTTTCAGTTCATTGTTTTACCGAACGTTTCTTTCCGAAAATTCGCATTCAATATCTTCCTTAAAACTTAACTCCCGTAAAAGACAGCCTTTCATGTGTTTCAATTTCCAGGATATTTACAGTTCGGTTTTCAGTTCTATTCTAAGAATGATTTGCGGAAATAGTGCTTCTAAAGATTTTCATCAGCCTTTTTCCAAGGCCGCATGGTAGGAATGATTCATTTCGGTGATGAGTTCCCGAGAAATTTTTCTAGTATTTTAAAAATGATGTCATTCAACAGTTGAGTATCAACAACTTTTCAGAGGCAGGTTGTGGGCGATCTTATGTTTGCTTTACACTTTTTCAAAATGTTTAACTTGTAAATATTTCATAATTGAAATGTTATGACACTTTGAATGCATTTCTAATTTGGCAATTGATCTTTTAAACGATTTGCAAACGAAATAATTTGCACGAGTGAATGAACTCTAATTTGTGAGATTTCGATGAAAATAGCTCTAATTTCTTTCTCTTGTCTTTCTCTTTTATTCCTCTGTCTAGGTTGAACTATAAACATGTAGTTCCTGAATTAAAAAAGCAGCTCATCGGCTGCTGGTTATTTCTCATCATAACGGCTCATCTCATCATAACGGCTCATCATTAGGTTTGGTAGAGCTCTCAAGTTCGTGTAAAAATTTAACGCTTAATATACCAGGTCCTGCCCTCTCTGAGACGACATCATGTAACTTAGGAAACTCTCTTATATCTCACAAACAAATACTGCATAAAGGTATTCATTTACATTCTATTACAATTTTATGGTACATATATTATCATGGATGAAAAAAGGCATATTACTGTATATTAGCGATGTAATCTATAGACAAAGTCCCAGAATAAAAATTGCATGTGTAGAAAAGAAATGTAGGTGAAATTATGCAAAGTCAAAAATTAAAATTGAATTTTATGTTCGTTCTCTATGGTTTCTTGACTTTCAATGGATTAAAAAAAAATATATATTTTTTAAGTTCAAACTATTCCTCGATCTTATATCTAGTATAAAGAAATATACGAACAACTCACTTGAAAGTTTAATCCTTCCTGATAATCATTCACGTCCAAAAGCATCACACGACCCTGTCTGAGTACTTAGCGTGATGATTGCGTCCATGTTTTTTCAGTCGAGTCAAACTTTCATTTGATTCACGCTCTGATAATTTGTGACACTATCAGTGATTCTGCTCGCTGGGCAAAGAAACAATATTCACTCAGGCAGAAAGCACGGGAAAGAATACAAAGGGTGGTGTGGTATTTCAGAATTGCTGCGAATTTCACGATGGACGCGGCATTTAAAACTGTGGCAATTGCTTTTTTCGCTCTGCCTGCTCTCAACAGAGATGAAACTGGATATTGCCAGCTACAGAGAGGACCTGAGACTGCGTCATAGAAATATTGTTCCATGAAAATGTAGCAGAATATGTAATACTGGTTCAGAGCGTTCAGCAGTGCGTTATAGCTTTACACAAATGTTCACGTAAGTCAAATTAGAATTACGAATTGAGTAATAGCCTAACACACATAGAAATGCGGTAAGGAATCTCAAATTAATTTTAGGTTGCACATTTTTTAATACGAAAATGTTAACCCTTCCTACCATCAAACTTCAAGACATCAACGACTCTCTAAGTACGAACCAAACGAATTCTATTGTCCCAAAAAAACAATTATTTTTAGATCGAAATCTCGAAACATAGCTCCTTTTTCTGATTCTTCATTACAACAGTCTTAGTGTTTTCCCAGATTAATATCCATCAAATAGTGTACCATCCACAAAAATTCCCGACGAATACCGTTCATTTTACGTTAACTCCTGACAAATACTGTACATTCTGCGTGAATTTCCACCAAATACCGTACATTGTGCGGTAATAGACGAGAATCCAAGCTTAATTTTCGCTACACCAGACAGGCTCGGATCAGAGGTTGCATGACGACCAGAGCCGGGCTTCAGGTCGTCGAAATTGAACTCCAGTATTCGGAGTTTCGCCATCAGCGCAGGCGACTCGAGGCTGTTTATTACGGCGCGCAAAAACTGCGAATTTTTGAGGCGAATCCTCGGGAAATGAGCGGGTCAGAAGACGCGTGTCAGAGCCCGGCCTCGCTCTTACGTCACGGCTGCACGCGATCGCCTTGAGCTAAGGCGAAGCATGAAAACTTAAGTTTCTGCGTTAAGGAAGAAGTCGTTTTTATCTGGAATGAGAATTGTGTGCGCGTGATACGAGGAGTGTATTACTTACGGGACTTGTACCCTGCTGGCTTACAGTTATACATGCGATGAAATTGAATTCAAGCTGAGATGGAAGCCACTTTGAGTCACATCGTAGAAACTAAAAGTGTTTTCAACAAATTTTCTCAAAGAACACGCATTGACAAGAATGAGATGATATGTTTGTGAGGAGTTTTCAAAATGCTTGGAAAAGGGATTTTTTAAATACTAGAAAGTATTTTTGAGTATCTCCCAAAATAATAACACACAGCTTTCTCGATCTTCCAATGCAAAAAGTAGGGAAGTGATCGCTGGTGGAAGTGATAGGCAAAAAGTAGGAGTTTAAAACTGCTTAGAACTTTGATCAGTTTCTTCGAATCTTCACTGGTAAACAGAACCAACCGAGCAAAATCGGGATAGGCGAATCGAGCTTGTGTGTTTGGATAACGAGTTCGAGTTTAACTGGAACTGTACACTAAAATAAATGTTTTTTTTAACATTGTCACGTGTCTTCCCTACAAGAAAACCTGTTCTGCAGTCACGCGCTCAGAGTCTTGACAAGGTCTATTGATCATAAAATTTTACAATTTATCACGAGAGTCCATAAGCATATGGGAGTAGAATAGTGTCATATAGTGTGCAATGACTAGTCGCCAGAAGTTAGAGTACTCAACGTCATCTCAGAGTGTATATTTTTTGTTTTCGAAAACGGTAACTTTCTTCTTGGGTCAACCAACTCATCTAATGCCCAATTTTAGGCCTTCATTTTTTTCCCTGGTTTAAAATTTAATGTGTACGCACCAAGCCTGATTTAGCTTCAATACAGAATTGATTCAAAATTATCCCTTTAACACGAGCAGCCAACAAGTGCGGCTTATCGCGCAGTATTCCTTGCATTCGAGTTCAGCCACGCGCGCTGTGTGTTGCAGACGACCGCACAAAAGCTGTTTTCGGTTGTGCCATGATATGAGCAGGGGGCAGGGTAGAAGAGCTCTAATCTTATTGATGAACAACCTATTTGACTAACATATTTAGACTTTTACACGAGGGAAGGAGTAAGGGAAAATTCATTGTGTGTACACTGCCTTTTAGCTTTTACTATACATATTCAAGGTGGTCGCTAAAAATGTATACCTTTTAAAATTCCAATAACTTTTCAAATATATGAAATAAGAGACTATAAAATAGAACATCCGAAAGGACAGAATTCAATGTTTTCGTTCGCATTTGGAATACCTTCAAAATAAGCATAAACATCAAGGGTGCAGGAGAGAAGACTATTGTAATCTGCCAACATGGCACAGCTGACTCTTCAACAACGCAAGTTCATCATCGAAGAAATGACGAAAATTGAGTCCGTCGTCGGGACTATGAGGAATTCTTCTTGGAATACCGATTCATACCTAACAGAATAACTATTCAGAGGAAATTCCAAAAGTGGCAATCCAAGTTCATAAAAGGCGCGCGCGGCATCTTTTAGAACTGTGTGAACTTTATACTCAGAAGTATTTATTGTCGCACCGTGCAAGTTAAGACTTGTGCGGTGCGCGACACATTTTACAACGGCGTGTGAACTTTATACTCAGAAGTATTTATTGTTTCACAGTACAAATTAAGACTTGTGCGGTGCACGGCACATTTTACAACGGCGTGTGAACTTTATACTCAGAAGTATTTATTGTTTCACAGTACAAATTAAGACTTGTGCGGTGCACGGCACATTTTACAACGGCGTGTGAACTTTATACTCAGAAGTATTTATTGTTTCACAGTACAAATTAAGACTTGTGCGGTGCACGGCACATTTTACAACGGCGTGTGAACTTTATACTCAGAAGTATTTATTGTTTCACAGTACAAATTAAGACTTGTGCGGTGCACGGCACATTTTACAACGGCGTGTGAACTTTATACTCAGAAGTATTTATTGTTTCACAGTACAAATTAAGACTTGTGCGGTGCACGGCACATTTTACAACGGCGTGTGAACTTTATACTCAGAAGTATTTATTGTTTCACAGTACAAATTAAGACTTGTGCGGTGCACGGCACATTTTACAACGGCGTGTGAACTTTGTACTCAGATGTATTTATTGTTTCACAGTACAAATTAAGACATGTGCGGTGCGCGGCACATTTTACAAAGGCTTGTGAACTTTACACTTGCTAGTATTTATTGTCGCACTGTACAAGTTAAGACTTGTGCGGCGCGCGACACATTTTACAACGGCGTTTGAACTATGCACTTACTAGTATTTATAGCCGTCTCTGGGACCTGCGGGCGTTGAGGCAGCAGGGCACAGGCCACATTTAGGTCCGGCCAGAGCGACGTGCCGCCATTACATGGTAACGAGCCCCATCGCGCCCTATGGGAGCCTGCCCCACTTGATTGCGCTCTTGTCGTGCCGCCTCGCAACTCCACGGATAAAGCTTGTTATTTGAAGCTTTGCATCCCAAGTAAATAAAACAGATTTTCCTATGAAATAACTTATAACGAGGCTATTGATGTATTGTTTTTCTTTTTGAGATCGCCGCTCGTATTGTTCAGAGGTGTGTTTTGGGGAATAACTCTGCGAGTTACATATCTTCTGAATATTTTTTAAATTTTTATTACACGTCATGTTGTTATCAACAACTCACGAGCGACTTCACTTCAAGCAGTTCATCTGGCCACTGAAAAATATAATTCAAAGTTCATCATCACGAATGAACTTACATCATTTTTACAACGTTCTAGTTTTCTTAGGAGGCAAGTTACGTTTTACAGTAAAAAATTGCTACCTACTCGAGGAAAATCATATTTTATTTTTCCGCGTAAGAATTTTTCTTCCAAATTTTTACCACGCATTTTCACCACATAAAATTAATGATTCGTTCTCGCCTTCGCCGTAGATTTGTTCCCTTTCACGGGAACATTTGCCTTAGATATGGAAATTCCTTTGTGATATTTAACCCCTCTTTCTGCAATATTCGCTCCTACATAACATTCACAAACTCTTGATCTTCGTCAAAAAAGATGCGACTGATGAAGCACTTGCCTTTAATTTTTGCCTGGGATGGACAGCTTATTCTACTGGGTTGTATTTTGCGCAGTTGATCACACGCAAATAATAGTTTTGCAGTGCGCTGGTCCATGTCAATGACTGCTAATTTAGATTCGCATTTTAGCAAAATATTAAATGGACTCAAACAAATTTAAAGTCAAAGACCTGCTCGAATGAACTCCACCGAAGTGTTATTAGATAAACGGTCTGGCTTTGGAGCTTCAAAGCAAATAATATTCCCGAAAAGTTTCTGAACTGTTAAATTGAAACAACACCAAATTAGTTATAATTAGCAATTACAGTGTTGTTTAATATTTCAAGTTTACAAACGTCTATCTTACGACATGAGGGAATGTTGCCCCCTGGCGGAGATGGTGTTAAGTTACCTCAGCTATAGATATGCCTTTGGGACTTGTGTCTTTCGTACCTACTTTACTCCTTTTATTTTCATGCCTTCTCCGCTATCTATTATTTGTCTTTGCTCCCTATTTCTCTTTAAGTTATTGTTTCTATGAACAAGGTTTTCTGTGTGGGGGGGAACACATCTTGTGCATAATTCACACGTTTTCTACAGTTCATAATAAATGTTCCCTTATCTTTTTTATGGGAAAACATCTTTTTAATGGAAACAATGCCTTTAACTAATTTTTATGCATACTACTATTACTAATTCACGACCGTTTTGGAAAAATTATACTTGCCAGTATCATTAAATGTCACCAGTATTATGTATATAACGTCGTGATTTTCAAACTACCATTTGCTTTGAATTTTTACCAGTATTGATAAATTTCTAATCGGTTTGCACCAACTATAACACCAATTCAAGAAAAACACTTACCTACAATAAAAATTCTCGAAGATTTTACAGGACACAGTATATTTTTCATTGATGAATGAATATGTAATAAAACGCAATTTAGCATTTTGAAAAATAGGTTGAATTTTGAATGAACAAAAAATAAATAACCAGTTAATGCCATCGAAATAATTATAAGCGGACGAAAATTTGATGTAAGGAGAAACTTAGTGTCAATATAATTACTCGATAAGCCCCAACTTCATCGAAGGTATTGGTTCAGGGTAATGTCATTCATGACTTTACCGAATTTCAGGTCTTATATGTCACGTTTACATTGCATGAGCAAATTTAAGACAATAAGTTTATGATTTTTTATTATAAACAAATGTTCAAACTGAATATACCTGCCGAATTCACTAAACAAGTACCCTGTGTCTAAGGAAATGAATGACATCGAGGTCGGAACTCATTTGCTGAGCAATTAATGATTTCGGCAATGAATGTGGCTATTATTTTCATCCATCCGCATTGCGGACCTGCATTTGCATGATTATCTGCTCACTGAAAAAGAATGGTGTTTATTAACCGAATTAAGTATTCGGTAAAATTACCACTCCAACTATCATTAACGTCAGACTATCATTAAGAATTTAAACGATGAATACAACACGGATAGGTATCATATTTTATAGAATTTACGAAGCAAAATTTAAAATATCTGAATTAGTCAATTTGAGGCCGAATTAAGTATTATTGTGGAAGCTATTTAACTTCGTGTTATTCTGCTTTGTTATACCAGTCATCGTACCTCACCTGTTTGTTAATATCCGTTATTGTCATTCTTCACACTCGGAAAGAAGCTACTGTTGTTTAAACAACTTTTAAAAACGACAAAATAGAGACCCATTTGTGTTTTTTTTCATTCAAACTGCAGTGCAGACAGCACCCGAAGTTTTCTGAAATCCTGTTCGTACTTCCCGTAGAGTTTCTCCCACCAACTTTCCTCGCGGATTGCAGGTCGTTGCAGAGCAAAGTACCATGATTAGGCTGTGACACTCCCACAGGGATTCCTACCCGAGCTATCATACTAACTTATGAAAAGAGCTACCCGCCGGTGTTTATGCCGCAGTTTTATGTTGCTAGCGTCCACCCGAGAAAAAGTAAAGGACCATTTTATGGAGGTAGAGGATGACAAAATGAATATCCATGGACGTATAATGCTAGGATATGGAGTAGCAAAACAAATGTACAGGTCGTGAAAGTAAAAACGGGCAACGAAATAATTTTGAATATTTTGCTGAAACTGATACGGAAACTTGATGAGTTGTGCTTCAGTGAACGTTTGGGAATACGTTTTTCTTCTTAGCTGAAAAATTCTTGCACGAACTTCAACAATATTATGCTCCACGTGAGAAGTTTCAAAAGCGTAGAAGAAGTTTTCATTTCACGCACGGTTTTTTGCAAATCTTTCTTTGTATTTTTTTCGAAACGCATGAGACGATATGTGCGGACGCGTATCAGACATCCGTGTTAGAATAAAATTGACTTAATAATTTTTTTTGTACGACTTCATTACCATTGGTCCGGAAATCAAACTTCAAGTTGCCAACAGCATTAAATTTTCAATAAATATGAAAACTTTTCAAAACACTTTTAACTTAAAGCGGCATGCTAAAGTCGATTAGTTTGAAAAAAATTCTCTAAATAATTCCAAGATTTGAGTACATTCATTCATGATAAGCTAATTATAATTTACAGTAATACCTTAAGTTTTCCAACATGCTTTAAAATTTTCAAATTCTACTCGCCTAACTTCACTCAAATGAAAACGCTGGAAAATAATCACAACAGTTCACAACATAATAACTAAAAATATGCAACTGTGGCTCAAAAGCGTAAGGGGCGTAACAAATCAATTTCAATAAGTCTGCTCTAATCTGATGCCAGAATGTGCTTCCGTATTTTGAAGAATAGTTTCAAATGATTATTTTGCAAGTCGCAGTATCCATGTCTCATGCACACATCTATCCGCCTGAGAGAGTGTGATCAACGCAATTATTTTTGAAAAGAATTTCAAAATCACTTGAATATTTGAAAACTAATTTGGTCGTTCATACAGTTGTGCTTGCTTCGTTAAAAGTACTTTGAAAACCAAATCCCGCGTTGTCATGAACGCACGGCTATATACTTGTAATATTGTGAGGTCAAGGGCTCAAGACGATAAAATAAAATGATGCCATGAATGCAAGGCGGTATAACATTGTGACGTAAAGGGCTTAAGACGATAAAATAAAATGATGCCATGAATGCAAGGCGATATAACATTGTGACGTAAAGGGCTTAAGACGATAAAATAAAATGATGCCATGAATGCAAGGCGATATAAGATTGTGACGTAAAGGGCAGAAGACGATAAAATAAAATGATGCCATGAATGCAAGGCGATATAACATTGTGACGTAAAGGGCTTAAGACGATAAAATAAAACGATGCCATGAATGCAAGGCGATATAAGATTGTGACGTAAAGGGCAAAAGACGATAAAATATAATGATGCCATGAATGCAAGGCGATATAATATTGTGACGTAAAGGGCTTAAGACGATAAAATAAAATGATGCCATGAATGCAAGGCGATATACGATTGTGACGTAAAGGGCAAAAGACGATAAAATAAAATGATGCCATGAATGCAAGGCGATATAAGATTGTGACGTAAAGGGCAAAAGACGATAACATAAAATGATGCCACGGACGTAAGGCACAATATCACGGACCAAGGCACTAATAACACGTGTGGCCAAGAGCATAATACGATAATGTCGCGGTGTAAAAAATGCGAAAGATGATGTTATAGTGCGTTGCAATGGCCTCAAAGCGATAATATTGTGGCGTATTGTTATGCCTACATGACGATACTATTGTGCGTTGTCCTGGCCTGAATGGAACAAAATTGCGTGCTGCCATGGCCTGAAGGCGAAAACATTGCGTGTTGACATGGCCTGAAGGTGATAACATTGCGTGTTGCCATGGCTGCTTGACGGTAACATTGCGTGTTGCCATGGCTGCTTGATGATAACATTGCGTGTTGCCATGGTCTGAAGGTGATAACATTGCGTGTTACCATGGCTGCTTGACGATAACATTGCGTGTTGCCATGGCATGAAGGCAATAACATTGCGTGTTGAAATGGCCTGAAGGTGATAACATTGCGTGTTGCCATGGCTGCTTGACGGTAACATTGCGTGTTGTCATGGCTGCTTGACGGTAACATTGCGTGTTGTCATGGCTGCTTGACGGGAACCTTGCGTGTTGCCATGGCCTGAAGGCGATAACATTGCGTGTTGCCATGGCCTGAAGGCGATAACATTGCGTGTTGCCATGGCCTGAAGGCGATAACACTGCATGTTGCCATGGCCTGAAGGTGATAACACTGCGTGTTGCCATGGTCTGAAGGCAATAACACTGCGTGTTGCCATGGCCTGAAGGCGATAACACTGCGTGTTGCCATGGCCTGAAGGCGATAACACTGCGTGTTGCCATGGCCTGAAGACGATAATACTGCGTGTTGCCATGGCCTGAAGGCGATAACACTGCGTGTTGCCATGGCCTGAAGGCGATAACACTGCGTGTTGCCATGGCCTGAAGGCGATAACATTGCGTGTTGCCATGGCCTGAAGGCGATAACACTGCGTGTTGCCATGGCCAGAAGGCGATAACACTGCGTGTTGCCATGGTCTGAAGGCGATAACACTGCGTGTTGCCATGGCCTGAATGCGATAACATTGCGTGTTGACATGGCCTGAAGGTGATAACATTGCGTGTTGCCATGGCCTGAAGGCGATAACATTGCGTGTTGACATGGCCTGAAGGCGATAACATTGCGTGTTGCCATGGTCTGAAGGCGATAATATTGCGTGTTGCCATGGTCTGAAGGCGATAACATTGCGTGTTGCTATGGTCTGAAAGCGATAACATTGTGTGTTGCCATGGTCTGATGGTGATAACATTGCGTGTTGCCATGGCCAGAAGGCGATAACAGTGCGTGTTGCCATGGTCTGAAGGTGATAACATTGCGTGTTGCCATGGCTGCTTGACGATAACATTGCGTGTTGCCATGGCTGGAGGGCAATAACATAGTATGTTGTCATGGCCTGAAGGCGATAACACTGCGTGTTGCCATGGCCTGAATGGAACAAAATTGAGCGTTGCCATGGCCTGAAGGTGATAACATTGCGTGTTGCCATGGCCTGAAGGCGATAACACTGCGTGTTGCCATGGGCTGAAGGCGATAAACTGCGTGTTGCCATGGCCTGAAGGCGATAACACTGCGTGTTGCCATGGCCTGAAGGCGATAACACTGCGTGTTTGCATGGCCTGAAGGCGATAACACTGCGTGTTGCCATGGCCTGAAGGCGATAACACTGCGTGTTGTCATGGCCAGAAGGCGATAACAGTGCGTGTTGCCATGGTCTGAAGGTGATAACATTGCGTGTTGCCATGGCTGCTTGACGATAACATTGCGTGTTGCCATGGCTGGAGGGCAATAACATAGTATGTTGTCATGGCCTGAAGGCGATAACACTGCGTGTTGCCATGGCCTGAATGGAACAAAATTGAGCGTTGCCATGGCCTGAAGGTGATAACATTGCGTGTTGCCATGGCCTGAAGGCGATAACACTGCGTGTTGCCATGGCCTGAAGGCGATAAACTGCGTGTTGCCATGGCCTGAAGGCGATAACATTGCGTGTTGACATGGCCTGAAGGTGATAACATTGCGTGTTTCCATGGTCAGAAGGCGATAACATTGCGTGTTGCCATGGCCAGAAAGCGATAACACTGCGTGTTGCCATGACCAGAAGGCAATAACACTGCGTGTTGCCATGGCCTGAAGGCGATAACGTTGCGTGTTGACATGGCCTGAAGGTGATGACATTGCGTGTTACCATGGCTGCTTGACGATAACATTGCGTGTTGCCATGGCATGAAGGCAATAACATTGCGTGTTGCCATGGTCTGAAGGTGATAAATTTGCGAGTTGCCATGGCTGCTTGACGATAACATTGCGTGTTGTCATTGCCTGAAGGCGATACAATCACCTGTTGCCATGGCTGCTTGACGGTAACATTGCGTGGTGTCATGGCTGCTTGACGGTAACATTGCGTGTTGCCATGGCTGCTTGACGATAACGTTGCGTGTTGCCATGGCCTGAAGGCGATTACATTGCGTGTTGCCATGGTCTGAAGGTGATAACATTGCGTGTTACCATGGCTGCTTGACGATAACATTGCGTGTTGCCATGGCATGAAGGCAATAACATTGCGTGTTGCTATGGTCTGAAGGTGATAACTTTGCGAGTTGCCATGGCTGCTTGACGATAACATTGCGTGTTGTCATTGCTTGAAGGCGATACAATCACCTGTTGCCATGGCTGCTTGACGATAACATTGCGTGTTGCCATGGCTTGAGGGCAATAACATAGTATGTTGCCATGGCTGCTAGTCGATAACATTGCGTGTTGCCATGGCCTGAAGGCGATAACATTGCGTGTTGCCATGGCCTGAAGGCGATATTACAGGCGCTTACTTTTGAGACCGAGAACGGCAGTCGCGAGCGCAGCTCGGAAACCTGCGACTTTTCGACATCCTCTCTACAATTTCGTGTCCGCCCCTTTGAATATTCTTGCGCTAAGAAATAAAATTCTTTTCAGAGGGAAGACCAATTTTAGTTCCATATTCATGTCGAGTGTGCGGTGCACAAGAAAGGCGACAAACTCATGGAAAACAGCGAGCAAGTTTACAAAAGGACTAGAATTGCCAGAAAAAAACGTGTACGCATGCGTTGGTTCTTCTTCGCTTTAATTGTACATTTTTTTCTAGTACATTTAGTGTAGCGTTACTGCTAGCGTTATGTGTGTGCATTCAATTCAACTCTATGTTTGAGGAACCTCATAAAATTATCCTACATTTTTCTCATGAAACCTTGTTCCTCTTCAAGCTGTGATCTACCAGTTACGCTTACCGTGCTGACCACCTCAAAAAATCACCACTTATCGTTTGAACAGAATAACATGCCGGTCAGCTTTGCTCTGCATGCTGACCTTCTCAAAAAAATCAACACTGAGCTTTTGAACGGAATAACATGACGACCAGCTCTGCTATGCATGCTGCCCTTCTCAAAAAATCATTACAACACTTGAATCCATTTTGATCATAATGACATGACGACCAGCTCTGCTCAGCACGCTGCCCTCCTCAAAAAATCATTACAACACTTGAATCCATTTTGATCATAATGACATGACGACCAGCTCTGCTCAGCACGCTGCCCTCCTCAAAAAATCATTACAACACTTGAATCCATTTTGATCATAATAACATGATGACTAGTCCTGGCCAGCGCGCTGCCCTCGGAGCCCACACTAAGTGAGCGAAAGCGTTCCATGACACATCTGAGCCGACAATCGGCGCAGCTTCGCTCGACACTGCATGCTCTCAGCGAACCAGAACAGCAGGAAGGGATAATAGGGCCCCAAAGTTAGAACATTGGGTCGGTTTGCTTGGAAAGCTTCGGTATGGAGAAAAAGGGAAAGAAGCTGAGGCTCTAAATTCGGTCTCGGGTCTTCTTCTTGACACTGATATCTCCTTTGCTGCAAAAAGAATCTATTGCATAGCGTCCCGAAAAAAAATTTCGGCCGAAAGGGTTTGAACACGTAAAATTGGCGCCATAGAGATCGTTGCAAAATGGATAAAGTGAACAAAGTTTTTGGTAACCTTGCGTAAAGTTTTTCTTAATGGAATGAAAGCTAGAAACTCGGCCTCGGTGGGTTCAAGCTCTTCTAGCCACGCATTTCATTATCTGGAGTCAAGGCTTTTAGGACAACAAACATTGCTTTTAAAAGTGGCCTTGAACATGCGAGAGGCTAGGGAGCGTTACCGAAAACATATGACATTTAATTCTAAAACTGAAGAGCACCTCGCAAAGAGTTAAGTCAAGGACTTTGAGGAGATGCGATATTTATAACTTTGTTTTGACACCGTTTATCAGAAAATTTTAGGACAAAATTTTGGATTGAATGAGAATGATCGATTTAAGCAGATATATAACTTTCAATGATGAAATACTTTTCATAGTATTGTTTGGACAGTCTATTTGAATAACAATCTTTAATTGAGTGTGTTTTTAGGACTGATAAGATATAGAAGACATTTAAACGAAAAAGTGACCGATTTCTAGTTTTTTGAGGTAGGTCTGTATAATTGGCTACATACTACATACAGACCATGGTGATGAGGGGCTATTTTAGTTAAAACAGGAATGACAAAATGCAGAGTTTCTATGCTGAATACTGGTTTCTACACAATCAACATGGACAATTACTGTTCATGAAAAGGTCTGTTTCAATTTCAATACATATGTATAAGGCAAAAAAATTCCTGTCGTATACTGAAGTTATTCTGCAAAAAATACCTTCAACGCCAATGGTAAGAACAGAAAATTCACTATAAGCTTCAATGATTTGCTTTCGAATGCAAAAATTATGAAAAACGAGTCGCCATTATTTTCAATACTTATAATAGAAACCTAATACAAACCTTGGCAGCTCTGTTAAAATTTGTGCCGTCAATATCAATGTCTATAATCAAAAAGTTACCGTCAACTTCTACAGTTCTAGTGAAAAATTTGTTATAAATTTCATTAGATCTTATGAAAAAGTTGTCGTTAACTTCATTTGTTCTTAAGATTAATACCTATAATGATCAAGTTACCATTACGATCAATAGTTCTTATGATAGTTCTAAACGATAGTTCTAAAGTCGCCATCAACTTCAATAGTTCTTGTGTAAAAGTTAGAATCTAATTCAATAGATATTTAAAAAGCAAGAGGGAATAATATGGTGCGATGATAGCTTCCAAAAAACTGAAACAGTTTTAAAATCCTAAGCCTGTGTACTGTTTCCAGCATATATCCTGCTAGGAGAGTCATGCAGCGAGCCAGTGACAGCTGGGAGCCTGAGCTGAATTTCCAGCCCGTGAAATTCATCTTCTAAGCGCTAATGCGGCCGCCCGGTAATGGGCAGAGAAGACATTGAGCACGCCAACAATATCATTTTCAGGCTGGATGCAGGTACAGACACGTAGACGTGAATGCATTTTCGTCTCACGGGAAATCTCGTCTTTGTTTTCGCGGCCAACGAAGCCGCAAACCCAAAAACTTCCTCATTTTGGGATCCCAAAAGAAACTATTCGCTCGCCGATTAATTCGCACGGGAGCGTGAACACGCTTAAGCTTGCAATGGAAGTTTGTGGTTCTGAAAATCTTTATTTTTAGCGAACACAAAGACTGTCGTGGAGCATTTATTCCATGTTAAATTCAGGTCAGAGAAGCGCGAGAAGCAGTTTAAGACAACAAACAAGATAGCGGGCTCATGAATTTACAATTTACTTTAATGATGCTCTGAATGAAAGATGAGAATCTCGCACGAAACGTTTAAAAAAGTCCGAGCAAAAGACTCTCAAATATTCAAGGAACAACTTAGCTTGAGTTCCGTGCAGCAAGGGGAGTGCATTTTTTAAAGGGGTAAATATTGAATGAACCCTCGTGATGAAAATAAATGAGATCATGAATGTTGTTGAAATATAAGGACTTGAATGTTGTATGAGTTTCAATCTCAGTAACCCTGCAAGAATATGCCAGGATTTTATTGCAAGTGTGGGAATACTTGTATTGTTTTTCCTGTTAGAAAATTAGCTCAGAAGAAAAGTATTCATATTTTCTTGACCAACAAACGTTCTTCTCCGTAGTTGATTGCTTCTCCGTTAAATTTGTGAAAAACTGCACTCCTGGCAAGTTTGGACTTACGTCACAATTCAGTTGAAGGAAGTCTTTAATTAAAATGCGGCACTCACGGCAGGGATGCGCTTACGTCACTATTTAGTTAAAGGAAGTTTGTAATTAACAAGTACACGCTCCAACATCGGAATTAAATTTCAATTTTAAAGGCATGGAAATTATAAAAAACATATGCAACTGGTCATGCAAAAGGAGATATATTTAGATCCTTGCGATATTTTAGGTTACGTCAATGGCAATGGTTCTACCGGCATAATAGCATTAATATTTTACAATTCTAAAAATGACACTCATTTAAACAATTTTAAACAATTTATTTACCACAGGAGATACAGAGGTAGAATGTGTCTTAAGTCTAGTACAATGGACAAGTTTGAATATTGCTACCTGTGGGCCCGAATAAGTTCAGCGACTTCTGGGGCATCCTACCATCAACATTATTCTAAGGTGTACAATGATGTTTAACCTAAATCACTTAACCTAGTTTCGCATTTGACTGATCAGTGAGATAATTTACTCGATATCAGATATTTCATTTTACAATATAGGTTATATGGACTATATTTAACAGTATATTCGATAAAAGATTTAACAGCAGACTGAAGGCAAATTACATATTACATATTACCCATGGCAAATATCATTATTGGAAACAGTCATGTAGGAGACAAGATTTGACTTGGTGATCTTACACGACTAATATTCCGATAGGAAGTGAGTCTCGAGATTTCTTTTGAATACCTTGTAAGAATTACTGTCACGGATCTCCGCAGGAATTGAGTTCCAAGTTTTAGTTCCAACGAAGAGGATACTGTGTTGCGACCGGGCCTTTGAATAATAAGGAAGCATGAATTTACTTCTATTTCGGGTTAAATGGTCGTGATGACCAGTCTGCGCACTTAATAATAGTTTCAGGCTATTGTCGCCATCATTTCTTAATGTTTTGTAAATGAAATTACAAATGGAGATTTTGTAGAGATCCGAAAGTTTAAGTATTTGTAAATTTTTGAATGAATCATTTGTGTGAGCATTATATTCTAGATTCTTTACCGCTCTGATTGCTCTTTTTTGCAGAGTAAAAATTATATTGGTTTTATTTTTATCAGTTCCGTGCCATGCCTCTATTCCGTACTGCAAGTATGGTGAAATGAGCGTTCGGTAGAGCATTCGTAAAGCTGTTTCAGGCAGGTAATTTTTAACTTTATTCAGGATTCCGATGGATTTCGATAATTTAGAACTAAAATGAGCGATGTGCTCTTTAAAGGTCAGATGTTTATCTATTATGATGCCCAGAAACTTGCATGAGTTGGTTTCTTCGATTTCACCTTCGCCAATTTTTATGTGTGGGAGAGATATGCTTTTCTTGTATGAGAATGTAATATATTTTGTTTTATCGATGTTGAGGCTTATTTTATTAGCTTTAAGCCATAATGAAACTTTATGGTGTTCATTATTTATACTTTCCGCAATCATAGCGGGATTTTGGCTCTGAAGGACCGTAGAAAGCGTGCTGTCATCGGCAAAAAGTATGAATTTGAAAAATGATGTTGATTTGATAATATCATTTATAAATATCAGAAATAGGAGAGGCCCAAGGACAGATCCTTGTGGAACTCCATGGCTAATTGTCTGTGGGTCCGATTTTGCGTCGTCAACGGCAACGTATTGCTTCCGATTTGTTAGGTATGATTTGAACCAATCATGGGCAATTCTACGAATGCCATAACAGTGTAGTTTCGAGAGTAATATCTTGTGGTCCACACAGTCGAATGCTTTTCGAAAGTCAAGAAAAACGGAGAAAACAAGCTTTCCTTCATCTATATTAGAGTAAAGGTACTGTAAATGATTTAATACAGCTTGTGTCGTTGATTTCTTAGAACGAAAACCGTATTGTCTGTCATAGAGAAAATATTTTTGTTCAAAATACGAATACACTTTTTTATACACAAATTTTTTAAATATTTTGCTCATAATTGGTAAAACAGAGATAGGTCTATAATTATTAAAATATTAACGAAGTTTTTATCACCATTTTTAAAAATAGGCGTGACTTTGGCAGTTTTGAGAGAGTTGGGAAAGATACCTTGAGAAAGTGAATGGTTGATAATATTAGATATGCACGGGGCTATTATATCAGCAATAGACTTAACAATTTTAGCTGAAAATGTATTTAATCCATTTGATTTATTTTTCAAGTTGTTTATGCACGTAATTACATCGGAGGGATTAGTTGGCGTGAAAAAGAAAGAGTTGTGTTCACGGACATGGTCCATGTATTGCAAGTGGTCTGTAGGTTCACTAACGACACTATCGGCTATATTTTTCCCAATATTTATAAAAAAGTTGTTAAACACTGTTGCAACATCTTGTTAATCATGATATTTTACATTTTCGTGAACGATGGACTTAATTGTTTTTTTAGCGTTATTATTCGGTCTATAGCATGAATTAAGCAGGCGCCAAGTGTTTTTACTATCAGTTTTGTATTCAGTAAATTTGCGCGTAAAGTAGTTTTGTTTCGATGTTCGTATTTGATTTGTCACATGATTCCTGAATCTGTTATACGTTAATCTAGAGATTCGTCCTTCGTATAGTAAGGCTAAGTATGCTTGGCGTTTCTTTATATTGATCACGATATCTTCAGTAATCCATGGCTTTTGTCTATTTTTCGGCGTAATTGTGCGGGTGATTATTGGACAACACTGGTTATATGCGGTCGTTATAGTTTCAGTTAGATTTAGTATTGCGAACACAATGTTAATCGCATTATTGTCTAGTTCATAGATGTCCAATGATGGCATTAATTCTTCTAGAACAGTTCGCATTGTTCCCAAGTTATATTCGTTTATACAACGATATGGAAAAGTCTCAGCATGTGGGCTGTTGCAGGGACTATAGACATTTTTCTTGATGAGAAACACAGGAAAATGGTCAGATAAGTCAGAAATTATTATTCCTGTAAGAAAATCAGTCGGATCTAACATAAAAATATTATCGAGCAGCGTGGCAGATTCAGATGTAATACGCGTAGGTTTCGTGATGATTGGAAGGAAGGAGTTAGACTGAAAAACGTTTATGAAGTTTGAGATTTGTTCACAGCTTTCATATTGAAGAAGATCGTAGTTGAAATCCCCGCAAATTATTATGTCATTGTATAGAGATTTGTTAAACTGAGATATTATGCTTTGAAGCTCGTTCAGGAAAGAAATGTTGCAAGCCGTTGGGGGCCTATATACAGTCCCAAGTACAATCCGTTTACCATTTTTCGTTAGTTCTATAAATAGAGTCTCAATATGTTCACGATTCATAGTTGCACTTATAATGATTTTCGATGATATGTGCTTAGATATGTACGTACTGATGCCACCACCACGTTTGTTGCTACGGAGTGAATGATGGCTATTATAGTTCTGAATTTGAATTAGGTCTTTAGTTGAGTCATCTAGCCAACTTTCGGTGAAACTGAGAACATCAAAATTGCTGTTTAGCTCAGTGATAGTACAAGATATTTCATCTATTTTCGGATAAATGGACCTACAGTTCTAACATAATACTGAGAGATCGTTACAGGCTTTTCTCATCGATTCATTGAATTCTTTGATATTTAGGTACTTACAATTCCCAGTTTCATTTAGGTTTGGATGCAATCTATTCAAATGTTTGAGATCTGGATCAATATCATCGAATATATCAACATGGTCAGTCATAAAGATTAAGAAACAGTAAGTAAAATGTGACGTAAAAAATAAAGAAGATGATACAGACTACAGGGTCAAGTTAAAACTAAAGACATTCCTACTTATAGTAAAATTTAAGAAATAGAGAGAAACTAAAACACACAGAGATTATTAGTCTTAATTGTCTAAAATCTAGTATGATTTCATAAGGAGAGCGCTAACTCAGTCCATGAGTTGGAGCATTAGAGATCATAAATTGCGAATAGTGTAGTTACAAGGCTGTCATACCAGTGGTATCTGCATATAACACATACGATGTAGCAAAGGACGTAATGGATTAGAATCGAAGTGACAGCGAAGTTATTTAATTAATATAAAGATCTTGAGTATCTAGATTATTTTCAGATTTTGAGACATGTGGTAACATATAATTTAAATCAGAGCAGAAAATTCGGTATGAGCCTTCTATGAAAAATGAGAAAAAGAAGTAGATAAAAAAAACAATTTAGTGAGCAGTAAAACAAAGTTGCAAGTTCTGTGTGGTTGCCTTGAAGAGGCAAAGGCGATTCTATCAGAAAACAAAAAGAAATCATGTGGACAGAGATCAAAATTCTATTAAATTAAGTACGTAAGTCTCTAATTACGAGTGATTTCTTCTGAGGACTTGCCGACATGTTGTAGTAAGTACTGGTCAAGTGATTCAGGTGTGTTGATGGTTTGAGGTCTCGGAGTTTCTTGTCCAGGTATCCTAGGAGAGTAGACGTTGATATTGCCATCCAGAGTTCTTGCGAGACCTATTTTGTCCGGAAATTTTCGTTTGGCCAATCTCAGAGTGTACATAATATTAGCTCGCGAAGGGATGAGGTATTCGTTTACGTAGAATTTCGGCTTGGTCACACGGCAGGCTGACAAAACTTCTTGTTTCTTTTCGTATTGTCGTAGCTCAAAGGTAATGTTTCTCCTATCGACGTTTCCAGGGGCAGGTTTTTTACCCAGTCTATTCGCTGTAGTGATGTCAGAGTTACTAAGGTTGACGTTGATTTGGTCCTTCAGGAGCTCCCGCAGAGTCTGTTTACAGTCTTCATCAGAATGTGATTGCGGTAGTTCCCCTGTGATAACCAGAGTGCATTTTCTGTTTTCTAACTCTTCCCGTTCTTCTTTCCTTTCGAATCGCTCTAGACGGGAGACTAGCCTATCTATCTTTTTATTTTGCTCCTTCAATCACTGACTTTTGATTTGATTCTTTTTTCGTTAGTGTTTCAATCATCGTTTTCAAGTCACTAATTTCGCATTGAAATTTCTCCATTACTGAGTTAAAGTGATCAATTATGATGGAGACCATTTGCTTATTCTGTTTTGACAGGTTTTGTATGTCTGGACAGTCAAGCTCCAGCGTACCCTCATTGTTCTTCTTGTTTTCCTTTCTTTCCGCCATCTTGTGAGAAAGGAGACACTTGCGAAAAAGGAGCAAGGGTTGAGTGCTGTTTTGAGGGAATATCACACTTTTTGTTCGATTTTTTGGATTTTGGTTAGATGAAATTTACTCTCGGATTCTCATGGTTTGAGTGGGCACTCTTTTTGGTTAGAAATGCATGTTCATTAACCAATTGGGCCCTTTGTTTCCGAGCAAAGACAAAGTACGTCCTCACTTCACGGAGACACTGTTGAGTTGACACTCATGAAAGAGCGAGAAAAATGAAAGGTTTTATTCGAACCAAATGACAAAATTTTAAATGTTTACGAAGCAATGCATTAACCAGATGAACGAAGAGAACGGTACAATTAAATTTTTCTTTACTCGTTTTTTTTCCGAGATGTAACCTATGTGAAATAATTTCACTGAACTCGTATTATCATGCATAGACGTGACTTTCGTAATTTTCGCTGTGAAGAATAAATTCGCGTAACGTCTTAAAGAAGATTAACAAAGTGACAATATAGTAGAAGACAAATTCTACATAGTTATGCTAATACTCTTAGGGCTAAGCACTTCAGTTTTAAAGTTTCAAAATCTTAAAATTTGTTGTGAAATTAGTTGGATAGAAAAAACAGAATGTTAGTCTCAAGTTTTCAGAAGGGGCTCTGATGGGACTGTTCCTATGAATTTTTGAAAGAAAATAAAATTCATTCTCCCTCATTTCTTGGCAACGAGGCCCTCCCTTCGATACAAGAATATACTTTAAAATGTTGACTGAAGTAAATCTCGTGCGGCTCAAACTTATCATATCTGGCATGTATTTAAACCTGCAATAAAACGCACTGAAAATTCTTATTTTGTTATTTTTGGGAAGATGTACCCGACTTAAATTGATAGTTGCATCGATATGATATTGCATTTTGGTGTGAAATATGATGGATATACATGAGAAGCTTCATGGAGTTTCACAAGAAAGCTAGCACCGAGCGCATCCGAAAAACCCAGATCTTAAATTTATTCGTAAAATCTTCAATGAATATTTTGTATCTGAAGCACATGATTGAAAAAAGTAGTTCAATGCACTACGCTCTTCGGAACAAGCTCCAGAGTAACAGAGTCCAACAACAGATATAGGTTGGTTTCAGTCGAGTATAGTTCAAAATGGGACCTTGCCACACTTCGTCTTCTTCATTTTCGCATTATTATAACACGCCTCATTATTTTCCGAGTATTTATTACTTTTAAATATAATATGTTTTGTAATTCACTTTTTGTAGAAATCTTGAGCCTTCAGATTGAATATCTGATCTAAATGAAACGTGATAGAATGTTCACTATTTGCACCAAGCGTAGAATATGCGTTCGATGCTATGATAACTTAACCATATTCGTGCTGTTTGTTATTGGAATTATTGGGAAAAAACGGAGCTTCGTTAACTTTCTGAAAAGTTTTACTGTTGCATGATGAATGAAAAAAGTCAGTGCACTTGAGGATTCCATTATTTGAAGGAAAATTTCAGCATTCTTCCGCCAACTTTCCTCAACCTGCAGGCAGTAATCGTACAACATTCCTATGCCACACTATAGTATATAATCATTTTTTATCAGTGATGATATATTTTTATCTAATAGCTACGTAAAAAATTCCGTACATTTTAAGCAGTTTCTTGCCCAATCCTCGTGAGAGTCAATGAAAAGTTTGGATAGAAATGAGGAAAAATTGGTAATGGTGAAGACAATAGGTAAAAATAAATGAAAATCATGATGCGTCGAATTATTTTCCAGTATCATTCTCAATTAATTGTAGTTTAATTGAATTTGTAGAGAGAACTTTTAAATGGTTAACAACTCTCGTATGCAAGAGCTTTACAGTATACTGTATATGCGTAACAATGATTTGAGCTCAAACGCAAAGGGTTTAAATGAGTGAGTGCTCAGTTATTTCATATTAGGGGTGAAAAAGATATCAAAAAATATGAATCTTAATATGTCTACTGCTCATAATATTGGAAAAAGAAGCATGTCTCACTGATTCTAACTGAATTTTGTGTTCTAATTACACCTGAACTGGCTGCACTCGTAGGAAAGGGGTAAAAAAACACATAAAATATATTCGTTTATAGCGTTTTCCTACTTAAATTCACACTCTATGGCAATATATGAATTTTTGTGAAGTATCTTTATGTTCAAATTTCTTCTGTGTAAATGAACAATATGAAGGAAACTTTTCAGTTTTCCATTTCCGGTTCATTAACCGTTTCAGTGTCACGAAAATAAATGACCTGTAATCAAATATGATGCGTTTATAGGAAATTAGCTTCGTTATTTTACTTGATCTCAACGTTAAAAGGAGATTCCTCATTAAACTTTGTGTTCAATTTTACTCAGAGCCTGGAAGTAAAATTGATGTGAAGATACATTTAAGGGTAAGCTTGGCGTTACACGTGGTTGATAAAATCTAAAGGAAAAAGGAATGTATCTTTGATGGCTGCGGCAATGCAAGAGTGACGGGAATGAAGAAAATATACTATCGCGGGCTAAATTAATGAAACGCAGGATAATGGAGTGAATTTCACCGTAAATACCATCTCCCTGCTGTCATTTCTTTTAGAATTTTCCTGCAGATCAAAGGGCCATCAAGAAGAGAATTAATTGCCCTAGATTTATAGAAGTAAAATTATTTTAGGTATATACTTATTAATTATTCATAAGAGCTGCAACTCAACGAACTTTGCATGTCGGATTGCACATCAAATCTCTTGATGTTCATTTTTAACACGTTAAGCGCTATGTGAGCCACCGGTGATACGGAGAGGGAATTTCCATAACGCTGCTGACCGACCAGTAGTCACGAACTCAAATTTCATAAATTCTAAATCAAAGCTAAATGTTTGCACGATTCAGTTAATGTTTGCTATTCTCAAAATTTCTAACAAAAATTCACTTGACATTTAAGTTGAATATCGAACTTTTGGTTGACCTATTGCGGTTAACATGTCAAGGCCGTGTACCTGCTTGCATTTTTGACGCAATAATTGCGCGCGCACGCCAGTTTCAAGGTGAGCTTTGCTCGTTCACAAAAGACCTCACATGTATCTTACATCAGCATCTCATCTACTGTACTTCACCTAAAACATCCCCAAAGTAGTTCAAACGCTCGCCTTTGACCTGCTACTCCCGCATTTAATCTAAATTCAGGGTGCCGCACGAAAACGACCTCTCCACTTCACAATTGGGTCGACCAGAATTAGTTCCTCGATCAAATCGTGAGGCGTGAACTTAATTGACAAGCTCAAGTCCTGCCAATACACAATCTGCACGTCCCCTAGGCTCTCCATAAGACACATCAGCGTCGAGACGAAAGTGCCTTAACCTGATTATTGTCTCGCAGGGAGCCGAGTAAATATCGTGTCCGGGTTGCCACGACGCTTGCATTAAAGCTCGCTCGTGAGAAGCTCATTAGCTTTCCTCGAGGCTCACAAGACAACACTGCTTGTACAAACGACTCGGGACTTCTCCTGGGGCTGACATAGCGGCCAAATGTGACTGCCGAGAACAGGGAGAGCGCGTAGCTGCGTCTGGAAAGCCGAGCTAAAATACGATTCTGGTTGGATAAAGGAAGTGTGCCGTCGTTGTCTCAGCAGTTACCCTGATATAACTGCCGCCTCTGGCAAGGAATGAACGTGCTAATTAAGTGTCAGAAAAGGACTTTCGCTCAACATGAAACCCGCTGAAGTCATCCTGATCTAGGATACTAGCGTTTCTCTCTCTATGAGTTTATAGACTTTAAATTGTATGAAAATCAGAAACCAATTAAAAAAACATTTCAACCAACCATTTAGTTAAAATTTACAGCTTTCTATAAGTTATATATACAGTTTATGATAATAAAAAATCCCTCAAACGACGTAACTAGCAGTAGACAGGGGCTTGAAACTTTCAAAATGGGAATAGGGTAGAAACCTGTTAACTTCTGAAGGCGGAGTTCCTAATTAAAATTCCATGTGATTTATAATTCAACACTTACTGCTGATATGGCTGAGAATAAACCCGTACTTCGTCAATAGAAACTGTAATGTTAAATTCATCCGTATTCAATGTGATTTCAATGTTAGGGAAGTGGGTTGACCAAAAATTGTCCAAAACATAAACTACGCTGCTCACCTTATGCGATGTAAAGATTTTATGCTGTAATACCGAATTACACTGCACTTGTTACGCTGACCTAAAATTGAATTCAAAACAAAAAAAAATTGGTGTTTCTCAATGAATGAGGATCCTTTCAATTATGTTCGATTAATCAAGAAACAAATGACGACAAAAATGTGTTTTCAAGGATCGCATGAATTGTAGAGTCTGAAACTGCTCTCCGTGACTCTTTTGTGTAACAAAATTCTTCAGTACATTTAAAAGACTGTCACTTTTATTATTTTGACGCTGACGATGCAACCAGCAAATATTCGAATTCAAACGTCATTGTATCACGGAATATTAACCTGAAGAAAGAAAACTCCATTTTTCACTACAAAAGCGGTGAAGTATTGAGCTACATTAACATGAAACGCGTGGGCATTTGTGGCACAAACCTAATTTTCATACATATTTTATGAAAACCTAATGTAAGTACGATCTATTTCATGTTCGTTATTTTCAAAATAGATCTCTAAAATTTGCCTTAATTTGAGTTGAATAGCGAACTTCTGTTCAACTCACAGCAGTTAACGAGTTCAGGTTTCGATTTAAACTAACCTTTTAAGTGTGGTTAGTATCGGTTATTTGTAAAGTTAAGTCCTTCAATTCAACAGGTTATTGATTGATTAATTCCCCTGATAAGTACAGATAATGTCTCTATGTTAATTTCACAGTTATTTTCATGCTGAATGTTATGCTAAAATCGTGTTTTTTTCTTGACTTTTGGTTCAATTCCTCAGTTAATTTATCTGTTGGTTTGTCATCTTATTACTTTGCGAGTTTACCGCCATTTTACAGATAATTTTTGAGTTAATTGTTCTTTCAAATTTTTTATTACTAGTATTGCCAATTTTTGCTTAACTTCTCCATAATCTTTTCTTGTTAATTTCTCAGTGACACTCTTTGTTAATTTGATCGGACAATTTTCTGTTAGTTTGTCTGTTGAATTCTGTGTCACATCTTACTCTAATATCCGTTTAAATATCTCCAGGAATCAGCTTAAATATGATTCGTAAAAAGGATGTTGTGAAAAAATAAATCGCAAACAACACAGTAAATCTGATTTCGTTTTGATACGAGAAAAATTCAGTGCAACAATGAAGATGTTGCGGCACTGTACCCTGGAAGGCTTGTTTTAAAAGGGATTAATCTACCAAGCTAAATTTTTTTACAGTCTATAGAGTGGATTGGTAGGCTCAACGTGCATGGTAGAAACAAAAGTATACGTGAACAGCCTTAAAAAACAAAATTAACTGAAGAAACGATTCTCAAAGGTGTTTGATTTTCATCAGATCTAATGTGACCTTAACACAAAGTTGTAGGGCTTAATTAGCTTCGCTTAACTGCTGCAAATTCCCTTCTCAACGAATAACAATTATAGTTTTTCTAGAGGAAGTATAATGATTCGATAACGTTGCGAGTTCTTTCGCAAATATAATGTAAAATGTAAAATTACCTCCTGAATGGAGATAATTTCTTCTTAGCGAACTTTAACTTTAAGAATGTAAAATGTTTTTCACCACCCTCATTTATCATTCTCCTACTTAAATAGAATGACTACCACGTAAAAGACAAAATATAACAACACATTTCCGTTGAAGAAAGATAAATTTTCCCCTACACTACAGAGTACAACACGCTTCAAATAACTGACGAAGCAGAACGTTTCTCATCGGTCTCATCTAACTAGAAACGCAAAGCAAAGATCAATCTCTGTTTGGACTGGTTATACGCCCCAACTCGCAGGAACTCCAATCCAAAAACCTGAGCGCTCAATTGGTTTGTGTCTGAGGGTGTTGGGATGCATGCATCCCTTTAGTCTTTCAGTGGGAAGCTGAGAATTGTCGGAGAGATTGAAACAGACCAGGCTTCTATGGCGCCCCAGACAATGTCCGTGCTCGAAATTAGTGGTGACATCCGTTGGGAACGGTTGAAGCAGGCAGAGAAGGCCGTACTTCTTAGAATTACGACCAAAAGCAAGGAGAGCTTGGACCTGAGAGATGGCGATGACGGGAAGTTAACTCTACAAAGAAGAAGCAGGGTAATGAACATGGATGTCTAGAGCTAGGATCACAAACATTTAGTGCCAAGAGGATGATGACTTTTTGAAATCAATTGTAGGGTATTCAAGCGCTCAGCTGAGTTCTTATGATATTGTAGTATATGAATTTTTGTTACTGGAGTTTTGCCTCTAAAAGGAGATAGAAAGTGAATATAGAGTGACCGATTATCCGCAATTAGAATCCCACCCAGTGTATACGTTTATGGGTTTTTAAACTTCCCAATTAACAATAGGGATGTGTTATTTTGCTGAAAGGTCCAGGTGCTCAAATGCCCTGGAGCTTGAATTCACTGGTACTCAAACACCAAGAATCAATAGAACTCTGGTCGTTAATAGTTCTGGTACTCAAACACTCAGATTTACATTTACCTATTGCTCGAATAATAATGGACATTATAGTATAATAAATAACATAAATAACAGAATTGACAACTTTAATTTTGATGTAGGGAATAATTCGAACTGTAATAACGGTATCGAAAATAAAACTAACGTTTGAAAACAAGTCATAACTTACATTCAACGGTCAAATACACCAGCCGTAATCCCTCCCGCATTTCACTTCTATACAACCAGTTTCAAGTATTAATTGGCGTTCATGACCCATGCATACAAAATACTAGAGAGCTATGCGGTCATACTTCGTAGCCCTACAAAATTCGGCCCCTAATATCCGGCAGTTAGTTCGCATATTTTCAGAAAGTTGAGTACTTTAAACATCAAACGGGGTTTAATAGGAAACTTTTCCCACGTTGTCACTCAGCTGTGATGTTGATGGAACGTTGCCACTCAGCTGTGATGTTGGTGGAACGTTGCCACTCAGCTGTGATGTTGATGGGACGTCGTCACTCAGCGGTAATGTTGATGGAACGTTCCCACTCAGCTGTGATGTTGCAGAACGTTGCCACTCCGCTGTGATGTTACAGAACGTTGCCACTCCGCTGTGATGTTGGTGGAACGTTCCTGCTCAGCTGTGATGTTGGTGGAACGTTGCTACTCAACTGTGATGTTGATGGAACGTCGCCACTCGGCTGTGATATTGCAGAACGTTGCCACTCACCTGTGATGTTGGTGGAAGGTTGCCACTCAGCTATGATGTTGGTGGAACGTTGCCACTCAGCTATGATGTTGGTGGAACGTTGCCACTTAGCTGTGATGTTGCAGAACGTCACCACTCAGCAGTGATGTTGCAGAACGTCGCCACTCAGCTGTGATTTTGGTGGAACGCTGCCACTCAGCTGTGAAGTTGGTGGAACGTTGCCACTCAGCTGTGATGTTACAGAACGTCGCCGCTCAACTGTGATGTTCAGAACGTCGCCACTCAGCTGTGATGTTGCAGAACGTCACCACTCAGCTGTGATGTTGGTGGAACGTTGCCACTCAGCTGTGATGTTGGTGGAACGTTGCCACTCAGCTGTGATGTTACAGAACGTCGCCACTAAACTGTGATGTTGCAGAACGTCGCCACTCGGCTGTGATGTTGCAGAACGTCGCCACTCAGCTGTGATGTTGCAGAACGTCGCCACTTAGCTGTGATGTTGCAGAACGTCTCCACTTAACTGTGATGTTGCAGAAAGTTGCCACTCGGCTGTGATGTTGCAGAACGTCGCTACTCAGCTGTGATGTTGCAGAACGTCGCCACTAAACTGTGATGTTGCAGAACGTCGCCACTCGGCTGTGATGTTGCAGAACGTCGCCACTCAGCTGTGATGTTGCAGAACGTCGCCACTCAGAGCTGAGCGTAATGGTCCAATTGAAGAAAACCATTACAAACCTATTGCGCTAAGAGGCAATCAAGCGAATGAAATGAACATCCTTTGGATAATAAATTAATACTGCGAAACTTATCGAATCTATTTGCGCTCAATCATCTGAAGGATTAAGTCTTTTACACAAAGTTGATGTATTATCTCAGAAGTTTGCCTTCCGGGGGTGAAGGGAACTCTTGACTCTGCCTGGATATTCTTGATTATGAGGAAACCAGGAATGAAATGATAAATGATACATTGATAAATGATGTAATGATAAAGATAAAATAATATAATGATAAATGATACAAAGGAAAATGATACAATTGTAATTGATAAAATGATAAATGAAAATTGAAAGATATTTGAATATAGTGAAACCAGTAAAAAAAATGTTCAGTCAAATGAAATGTTAAATGATAAAACCAATGTTGATCCTTGAATGTTCAGTTTAGTAATTAATATTTGAATGTTCTCACATTCTATTTATTTTGAGATACGATGATTTTATGGAAAGAAAATCTCATCACACTTTAGGCTTATATATTTTAATCCTGTTGAAGAACAAAAGGGACTGTGTTATAATGTTTGGTAAGTTGTGCAAATGAAACCGGAATTATGCTGATTCTGAACTACTGTATATACGATGCTGGGTGATGCGATACATGATGTTAAACTACACATGAGGGTGATCTATCCATGTTACTGAATTATACATATATGATACTGAACTACACATTTGGGTGATCTATACATGATACTGAACTATACATGCGGGGGATCTATACATGTTACTGAACTATACAGATATGATAATGAACTACACATGAGGGTGATCTATACATGTTACTAAACTATACATATACGATACTGAACTACACATGAGGGTGATCTATACATGCTACTGAACTATACATATATGATACTGAACTACACATGAGGGTGATCTATCCATGATACTAAATTATACATATATGATACTGAACTACACATGAGGGTGATCTATACATGTTACTGAACTATACATATATGATAATGAACTACACACGAGGGAGATCTATACAAGATGTTTTACATATTATGCTGACTTATACATGATGCTGAACTGTATATGATGCTGAGCTACGCATGAGGATGACCTATACACGATGTTTTACATATTATGCTGACATATATATGTATAATGCTGAATTGTACAGGATGCTGAGCTACTCATGAGGATGACCTATACACGATGATTTACATATTATGCTGACATATATATGTATAATGCTGAATTGTACAAGATGCTGAACTACACATAATGCAGAACTATTACATAATGATGAAATGTACATTAAATTGAATAATAAATGAAGTGTCTGTTCAAGTCAAGGTTCGACTCAACAAATGATGAGTCTCCGTCTGCTGTAAGCTCCTTATTCTTAAAAAGAAACGATTACAAGATAATTTTTGCTTTATAAAAATTTCCAGAGTTTCAATTAACAAGCCCTCATTAATGCGGCTTATGAAGTCGCATTTGAAACAAGACTGTAAACTAGTTCTTGTATTCACGTACGAAAAACATAGATGTTTCTTTTCAAGCTCAGAGAGTACGAAGATCTATGTGAAGGATTGAGTCTATTTATTGCAACGTGAATTAGCCCTTCAGAATGCACGAGGTTGATTTGAAGAACATTTCGTATCGTGTGGCTTGCATTTGATGGAAACGTGGAATGCTGAAAAATATAAAGAACTCTGAGGCTCGTTGAATGTAGATTTTCTCTTCATTTGTGATTCGTTGGAAGAATACCTTGGTGACTTGCACTCAATAGGCTTTTTATTTCTGAGCCAGAAACTTAGATCAACAAGCTCAAAACCATCATGTAAAACTGAGAACTTCTTTGCATTCAAGGCTTTGATTTGAGCTTCGTTGTTCACAAAAGATGAACTAAGCATTCAGCAAAGATTTTCTATTCATGGCTTCAATTTACGTTCCATTCACAGCACCCTCTTGAACGCAAGAAACTGGTAGGCAGAGACGTAAAGGCAAGGCACGGGCGAAAACATTCGACATCAACGACGATATCGGACGCCATGCGACACTGGAGTGCGAGTCCCGTAGATTTAGTTTCCGAGAGTTGTGTTTGTCTCCGTCGGAAGGAGATTCCTGAGGGAAATAAAGGGGAATAAAGGCGTGTAGCCGAGTGGCAGACCCGTGAGGGACCGCAGTGACATGAGGGTAATGCTGGTCGGATTAGCGGGCAATTGAATTACGAGGCCTTGCTGCCCAATCAAACACAGCTCTATTGTTTTTTATGCTCTTTGAGGGAATCTAATGACACGGGCACATGCCCTTAGGAGTCAGCTTTTTGTAAGATAGCTCTGAAACGTAGAGACATCTGTCCGTAGGTTATGTTTCCTTTAATAATTGAAAGTATGTGCAGATTTAAAGGAAAATAAATCATGGCTGTGTAGATGCCCATGAATTACGTGTGCAATTTCCGTGAGTTGAATAGCTTTTGGTTTTATTGACTATATTTTTAAATTGTGGGAGCAAGAAGCAAAGGGCTAAGATTGTCTCCAAAAGATACGGTTACTGAAGACTGTGCCAATAGTCTTCCGTTTCGTCGACAAAATTTTCCTTTACTCTTTGTCCAACGATTTTGAATGCTTTAAATTTTTGAGATCAATATCTGATAAGTGAAAAATTGACTACTATGTTAGCAAGCATCAAAGTAAACATAAGATGCGCTCAAGTAAAATTTCAAGAATTGCTCCTCTATTATTAGTATGCAAAAAATAACTCTTTTGCTGCAGAGATTAACTCAAGCTATCAGGCGTAGCTTTTACTCTAGAGCGCAGAGGTGTTTCTGTTGAACGCAACTGTTGTTATGGAACGTTTTCTAGCCATAGAATGTATGTATTACTGTAAATCGAAGATCTTGATATAGAAAATAGCTCATGCTGTAGAAGTCAGATCTTGTTAAATAACGCAGTTCCTGCTGTAGAACGCAATTCTTGCTATAAAAAGTAGTTCTTGCCATAAGAAGTAGCTTCTGCTACAGAACGCAGTTCTTCCTATAGAACAAAGCTTCTATCAGAAATCGTAGTTCTCGCTATAGAAATCAGCTCTTGCTATAGAACGTAGCTCTTGCTATACAATCTCTCGCTATAGAACGCAGCTCTTTCTATACAACGTGGCTCTTGCGATACAATCTCTCGCTATAGAACGCAGCTCTTGCTATACAACACAGCTCTTGCTATACAACACAGCTCTTGCTATACAACGCAGCTCTTGCTATTAAACGCCTGATGATTTTTCTAATCAGCGTTGAATGAAATAGGGCCGTCCTTTACATTTCAGTTGATGTTCGTTTCTAAGGCTGAAGAATTTAAGGGATATTCAACTGACAGTGTTAGAAAAAACATTGTGACTTAATTAACGGAATGAAATAAGGGCATCAAGAAGGTTAATTGGATCATGTCAATTCGTAAGAGCAAAAAAATGGACTCAAGCTCGCTTGTTGACGACATTTAGATACGTTAATAAAGAAATATTTAGTCATTTCAGGTCATGACGAGCTAGGCTCTTAACTCTAGTTAAAGGTAGAGGAGCCAAAAAGTTTTTCCAGAAGAGTTTTTTCAGCAATAGGAATCGCGCATTAATTAAACAGAGTCAAGTTGTTTTAAGCAAAAAAATACTATTCGTATCAACATTATTTAAGCAGTGTCAAGGTATTTTAAGCAAAATAATACCATATTCAGCAACTCATTTAAAAAAACTAAAGATAGTTTTTAAGCCAAAGAAAACTGAACTCATCAACCTTACTTCAACAAAGTCAAGCCATCTCAGGTAATACTGCAGAAAACATGTCTCACCATTTCGCAAGCAAGCAAGCAAGCTAGCACCTCGGAAGCTGATGCTTTAAAAAGTGCCCCACCTTGTCACCATAAAGTGTTCATAATTTCACAAGTTAAAACCTTTGCATTCGCGAGGCCCAGTTTATATGCATTTTTTGGCGTCTTCGCCTTTTTTTGCAGCCCTCGCGAGATATGCCCAGTATTTGCATAGCGAGAACGCGCTGCGAAACAGCGACGGGGCTGTAACCTTGCGGTCAACAGCTCCTTAGGGAAGCCTTCTGGCTCTTGCTTCCAGTTTTTCTGGGATAAGAAGGGTTGCCAGATTAGTTTTTTTTAATAAAAACCCCCAACTCTAAGGTTTTTTGAAGGATGAAGATTATGAACCCTCATCGTCTTGCAATCTTAGGAATATGTCAATGATCTGCGGGTTGCCACTGGGATAAGCAGGGCTGGCAAATTGGTCTTTTCTAACAAAAGTCTCAAGTGTGATATTTTTTGATGTATTTCTATTGAGAACCCTCAGTGTCTTGCAACCATCGAAATATGTCAATGATATATAGGTTACCAGATGCTGAGAGGTATTTGAATGCAAGTGAATTTCAAAATACCCGAATTCAAGGATATTGGATGAAAAATGTTTATCTGGCCACAATGGATCTATGATAAGTCTTTTCTGAATATTGCAAACAGGAATGGTTCGCACTTGCGTTTTGTGTTGATGAATGTATGAAAAGTTTCTTGCAAAACAGAGCAATACTTCTTTGACAGGAATTTTTTGTAGACTGAAACAGAAATGTTTTTAAAGAAAAGGCAAGCGAACGAAGTTTGAGGCGCATTCGATAAAAGCGTTGGTTTGACACTTTATTGGTCTTCAGTTCAGAACTGGGCGAGGGTAGAACGCTCATCGTAGTCGAAAGTATTTTTCCCCGTAGATACTTACAGAAAAATCCATTGAACTCAGTATTTTTTCCCGAGTAAGAACACCTCTAACTGTCCAAAATTTGAGGACTCTTATCGTTGTCCAGGCCAATTTTCCATCCAGAGCAAGAAGCCGCCGAACAAGAAAGGAGCAGGATGTGGAAGATTTAGTTTCCTTGGAGCTGAGGAAGTCTTGCACCGAGAGCAACCAATCTTTATTTTTTTCCGTTCTCCAGAGCCAACTTCATCGCGTACTCAAAAGTTCTTCATTTCACGACATCGGAGAATTTATTTTGTAGCTGAAGCTAAAGTTTTCGTCCCAACGGAGTAGGAATGTGTTTTTCTAGAATTCGGGGGCGCGATGTTAAAAATATTGAAAGTTATCTGCGCTTTTTCCGGTCTTCACTCTTTCACGCGTTTTTACCTTTTCAGCCATCAAACTCAAGCCTTTGTGCATGTTGATCGAACAGTAAATTCCCTCTCACTTCAATATCACTAAGTGTTTTTCATTGCTGCTGTTCATCACTCAAGATCACTAGTGAATCTATACCATCCAGTTAGGGAAGCTTTTTCCACATCACAATAAAATTTCTCTGCCAAACTTAAAACCCGCGACTCAAACACGAACACAGTTATTCACTGCTTTCGGCGAAATAAAAAGTACTGATTTAGAAAGCACTCAGTGAAAAGCCAAAGACAAAGACTGGGGTAAAAGGAAGGACGCGAGCAGTTTCAAGACCGAAGTTTGTGTTGAATTTGGCGTGCGACGCCCAGCTTTCTTCGCTGGCGTCTCCGACCGAAGTTCTCGAGGCAGACTTGAGTGACGTTGTCCATCACAGTTTGTTGAGATGGCTTACGAGCGTCTTCACTCGTTTGCTGCTCCGATTTATTTTTGAACACCCTGTCAAGTTATCAACTTTGTTTTCAGTGCCCGCCGAGTTTTACGGTAGAAATTTTGAATGTTCGACGAGGCAAGGTGTGAAAGATGGTAGGGAATAAAGGATGGAAGGGAATCAAGGAGGGTAGGGAATAAACGTGTGTGGGGAAAATTCCCCACAGATTCGCTCGGAGTGTACTTCGATTTCTGTACTATTAACGTAAACGGCTGGTGCTGCGTGGCAGGTGAGGTCGCGCAGCAGCAGCGCATATCAAGTATAGGTCGTCGGTGGTAAATATAGGTCGTCGGTGGTAAATATAGGTCGTCGGTGGTAAATCAGGTGTGTCGGGTGTGTCAGGTGTGTCAGGTATACAAGAGGCCAGGCTGAGTCTCGGTCGAAGGCCTCTGTTACGTCGGCACGCCGGGAGTACGCTCGGCTCGTGACGTGGAGTTGTGACGGTCGCCAGCCTATCTCTTCCATCCCTTCTTCCTGCATGTTCAATAAAGTTTATGGTTTGATTGTGTGTGTGAAAGCGTTGAATTTAGGTTCTTTTTCATTAATTAATTGCATGATTAAGGCGGGTTACGAACCGCAATTAACTTTCCTCTAAATAGGCGTGTTCGCTGCCCTAAAAGGGGGCCAACCTTACCCTGTCGCAGTGAACCGCCGTCTCTATTAACTATTACTATTAACTTAACTATTACCTATTATCTTTAACTACTATTGGGCTTCTGCCTCCATTACTATTGACACTCTACTGCGACTTCTATATCGCCATTACTGCCATCGTCTAACAGTCGCTATGCGCACTGGAGGATAAATTCTTCAGGTTGGTAGTCGTGTGTCTAATATTTGCCGCTTATTGAAACTTAATATCTCTGTTTACCTTTATCAAGAAGATTGACGTTGGTCTTACCTGGTACCTATTTTTTCAGTATCTAGCGGGCACTTCGTCGCACTGCGCACTTCGTGCTTCACAACGTTGATAGCCAATTAAGCCATCTTGTTGGACAGCAGTAGCCGCAACTAGGTAATTACGTTGACCGTTAACTACTATATTCGTTCTAAATTCTTTGTATAAGCGCTGTTTCATAATATTTTCGTATGTAATTATTTTCTTGGGTACATTTCTTCATCTTTATGCACAGCTGTGAGGGGACTGGAGGCGTTGGTCACGGTTTACGAGTAGCTGCTCTGGCCCTGGTTGTACCGCGATCGCCGTGCCTGTTTCCTTCGGTTAGCGTCAGTTTGGCGCTAACTTTCGTCTTCCTGAAGTGCTTGTAGCAAGCGCGCACGTTGAAGCTCGGTCAATATCCCGTGACGTCCGTGTAAGTTGGCGCTGTTAGCCCTGAAACGGAGAGCCTCTCCAGACTCCTCGTTCCTGCGCCTGAAGACTGGCATTACCTGACACCCTAACTTTGAACCTTAAAATTACATGCGCATTTTAACCTAAATAAATAATAAATAAATATATCAATAAATAAAGGAATAAACAAATGCGATACTTGAGGGCGAATTGTCCTTTAGTTTTAAAAATTAATACTTTGTAAATCGGCTACTTGCCGTATTGTGTTTGGTTAAGTACTTGTTGCCTTGTAACTATTACGAATCTTCCTTGGCGTTCAGGCGACTGATTGAAAATTAAATTTGGAAACTTTGTGTCCTTGTCTTTATTAATCTTTACAGCTTCGAAACGGCTGTTGAGTCAAATGTGTCGAGGTAGTTCCTCACACGTGTGCAATATCGAAAAGAAGGCAATGTAGGAGAGCAATTTGGGAAGATTGTGTTTCTGCGTGTTAGAAATATAAAAGGAAGAAGGAAAGAAGGATTGGATTTGAATGTGCGTGGAGGGGGGGGGGGCTTGTGTAGGTGTGGATGAGTACATGAGTGTTTGCTTGTGCAATTACTGTGCACTTGTGAATGGATCAATGCATGCGCATGCGCGAGAATGAGACTATGCATTTGAGTGTGTGTTCGGGTATTTAAATGTGTATTTCCGCATATTTGTGTTTATGAGTAGGATTATTGGTGTACTCGTGTGTGCATGATATACGGTGCATTCACACGTGTACACGTACGATTGTACGTATGTTCGACAAAAATAGAATAACAAAACCCGCCTGAAATTTTAAAAGCACAGGTTCCATAAATTTCAGTTAAAAGCACAGGTTCCATAAATTTCAGGTAAAAGCACAGGTTCCATAAATTTCAGTTTAAACAAAAACTTAGATGTTGTTTTCATCTTTTAGCGTTGAAGAATTAAATTAAACGTTACTCATAAATTTTTTCCTTTATTCTCCAACATTGAATTTTATTTAGAGTCCTGAGTTTCACTGAATGTATTTTTTAAAGAAATACTGAAGTTCCGTTTCGTGATACGAAGTCGAGTCAGGGGTGGCCGAGTCAGCTGCGCAGCAAAAATGTTTTTCGTTGCGCATGAATATTTAGTTCAGTGTATTCAATTCTTTATGGCGGATCAAAATTCGATTCGAATTTTTGCAGCTATAGAAAAAAGTTATTGATTCGAGTTTATTTATTAGAAGAAAATCCGTTTTTGAGTGATGTTATAAGTTCAGAGTCCGTCTTAATTTTTTGTGACCTCGTGTAAAAGGGTCTCATGTATTTGTCTAACGTGCCGTATCGTGGGATCGTATTAACGAGTAGCCTGATTTATTTATTTCTTACTAACCTCTTGTTACGAAGTGATCTCAATTATGTAATAAAGAACCAATTGTTGTTAAGCAAGCTGATTTCTTTAATTATTTCTGACCTTTTGTTAGCTAGTGAACTTATTAGTCAAAGTAATAACCTCGTGGCGTTAAGAGGCCTCATCTATTAAATAAATAGTGACCTCGGGTAAGTACGTGAATTCATTTACCTAATTACAGCTGAACTCGTGTTGTAAATGACCTCGTTTTTGTCATTAATTCCGACCTCGCTATATCAAGTGACCTCATTGATTTACGGCCCTCAGTGAATGCTATTCCTGAGAAACATGTTTTATCACAATTTCTTGTTTACGCAAGTTCGCTTCTATGAATTACGCGCTTGATGAGGCTCACATACATGTCAAAGGAAGCTTTTATTCTAGCCTCGCATATGAGTCTTTGCGATCGCGTTCAAAACCTATTCAAAGACCGCCAATTTCTGCTTGTTTGACGTTCTTTGCATTTTACAATTTCAGCACATGACTGCGCATGGAAAAAATCTTTCCGCATTCCGCAAATGAATGCAGAAAATTGAAGAACATTAACGCAAATTCAATGTGAATAAGATTTGCAAAAATAAAATGTCATCATGAATTTACACTTCCACGATATATCCCACGGTTTCGTCTGCCCTCGTTCAGCATTACGTCGAATAACAAGCTCAAAATTTCGCGCTGTGCTTAAAATTTCACTCCCGAGAAAACAAGGAAGAAATCTTTTTTCAGCAGACGCATTTCGAGGCAACACGAGGCAACACGAGGCAACACGAGGCAAGACGAGGAAACACGAGGCAACACAATGCAACACAAGGCAACACAAGGCAACACGAGGCAACACGAGGCAACACGAGGCAACACGAGGCAACACAAGGCAACACGAGGCAACACGAGGCAACACGAGGCAACACGAGGCAACACGAGGCAACACGAGGCAATATGAGGCAACACGAGGCAACACGAGGCAACACGAGGCAACATGAGGCAACACGAGGTAACACGAGGCAACACGAGGCAACACAAGGCAACACAGGCAGAAACACGTGACGCGAGCTAGTAACGCGCGGCAAAAGCGGGGTAAAATTTGCGGTAATAACTGGGCTCCAGACGCACGCTTTTGTATCTGTGTGTTGCTGGGACTCTGGGGGCTGCGTGAGTTGGGAAGAGTTCGGGGTGTGAGCTGGGGAGAGTTGGGGGTGTGAGCTGGGGAGAGTTGGGGATGTGAGCTGGGGAGAGTTGGGGGTGTGAGTTGGGAAGAGTTCGGGGTGTGAGCTGGGGAGAGTTTGGGGTGTGACCTGGGGAGAGTTGGGGATGTGAGCGGGGAGAGTTGGGGGTGTGAGTTGGGAAGAGTTCGGGGTGTGAGCTGGGGAGAGTTGGGGGTGTGAGTTGGGGAGAGTTGGGGATGTGAGCTGGGGAAAGTTGGGATGTGAGCTGGGGAGAGTTGGGGGGTGTGAGCTGGGGAGAGTTGGGGATGTGAGCTGGGGAGAGTTGGGATGAGAGCTGGGGAGAGTTGGGGGTGTGAGCTGGGGAGAGTTGGGGGTGTGAGCTGGGGAGATTTGGGGGTGTGAGCTGGGGAGAGTTGGGGATGTGAGTGGGGGAGAACTGGGGGTGTGAGTGGGGGAGAACTGGGGATGTGAGTGGGGGAGAACTAGGGGTGTGAGTGGAGGAGAACTGGGGATGTGATTCGGCGACAGAGTTGGGTATGTGAGTGGGGGAGAGTTGGGAACTTCAGCTGGGGGAGAGTTGGGGATGTGAATGTTGGGGCAGAATTGGGATGTGAGGCGTGGGGGTATGATCAAATACAATGTAACTTCTTCCACACAGTTTGCGTTCCCTACGTACGTAATAAAAACAGAATTCTTAACTGAAACTGCAAAATAATTCTCTGATGCGCATCACTCGATGTTATGCTCACACGTATTTCTGTATACGGCAGTAGAGGTGCATTTCTATCGATAAATTCATTCAATAGTCTTCATTAACTCTCGTCTAATAATGAAAGAAAAAACAATTTTTTTTCGTATTTGTTCACGCATGCTAAAAATATTTTGAAAAATGTTGCACTTTTTGTTTCGACATTTAAAATTATTTTCCCTCAATTTCACATGACATATTTTGAATCTGATGTGATTATTTCATAAATTCGATTTTTGTCCGCATAACATCTTTTTTCAATTCAGGTTTTGTCAATTCTTTTTCGTAGGAGTTTAAAAAAGTCTTAGAACCATTTCCCTTGATACACCCACTATTGGTTGCTTCGCTTGCTTGGTGGTTCGGTATTTGTTGTTACTTTAATCACTATTGTAAATCTGAAAATTAGCTATCATAAAGGAAAAATGAGTGATAAATGTAAGCTATTTTATCACCTTTACCATCTGGATGCACTGCATGTAAAGTGACTTAATGACAGGAAAGTGACTACGTTATGACAGGAAATTTATTAGAATAACTTCATATCACAACAGTTGGTGAATAAATGTTCCTGAGTTTCTTATTTACGCAGAGGCACACAGCTTTTAGGTTATATTATGTACTTTTACATTCACATTTTTTGCATGTGGCTACTCAGCATGTGTCACTATATTTCTAAGTAAGTTTGATAAAATCAGTGTTTTCTTTTTGTCCCGACAGCGACTGTGCTTCACGGATATTATTATTGAACACTAGAGGGCTATCATTATTAAGGCTTCTTAACCTCCGTCTCGCTTCAGTCCTCACCGCTTAGCCAGACCAAAGCCTCAAGTAGTGATTATTCCTAACATCAGCATTGGTTCGTAATCCACAAATGGAAGCCCGCGTGCTTGCCTTGGTCTTAATAGTTATTGATTTTATATTCAGGGAAGGTTTGTAGCGAACCAAATATTCTGTGTGCGGAATTTCTTGAAGAAGGAGTGTACATAAAGAAGGATTTGCTTCTAAGAAGTTACTGTTAACAGTGTCCGTTTACAAACCCAGCATTTACCACGAATATTTAAATGCACCCCAAGTATAAAGTAAGTTTTGATATACTGAATAGCGTTTATCAGTGATAGAAAGGTATGAACAAAATATTTTGAAATCATTACATAGAGAAATTGATGTTTCTGCATTTCGATTTCTCGCAACCGCAGACAAAGATTATAGTTGACGCGGCATAATTAAGGGTCGCTCACATTTTCCGTCGATGGCTGTCACCTACGCGTCCTTAGGTAAGATTCACATTAACGATTTCCATTTTGGTCTCGACAGACACTGTACATAATTGATGTTAAGTTTTATGTTGATTTTCAACATGAATTGTAAATTCAGTTCATGATTTTTTTTGTACTCGTGCGTAGAAACAGCGCTTGTGAGTAAGGTAAGCTTTGAAAAAAACGGTCTCCACCTTCCTCACACATGCTTAGTGACAAGTGAACTTCTATACTACCCGGCGATAATTCGTTATAGCTAGAGTGAACACACGTATGACTCTTCAAGCAGTCGATTGTCCTTTTGAAACAGAAAAGTTAGAACGCTTTTGTCAGGAGAAGGCATTTTCACGAGGCAAGTCCTCAATCATTCATTTTCGACTGGTGACATGAGTATTACAATACTCGTGTGTGTGTGTGAATCATCTAAGTGAATTAACTTTAAGATACTTTAAAAATCAATGATAGGACTTTAGTACAATCTTTGTTGGAAATAAAGTGTTTTTTCAATCTCTCCATCGGCAAGTGGAATGTCATTGCAAGTGGATTGCCCAAAACACGTCAGAACAAATGGAAGTCTGGCGGGGCTGAGCCGAGTTGAAATGATTCCACTTACTTGATATCCTTAGCTGTATTTTTTACGCGGCTGATCTCAATTTGGCAGAATGCATTTCAAACTGTCTGAATCAATTATCTATGTATGTTGTAACAAACTAAACTAACAAACAAACAAACAAACACACATTTTGTTTAAATTGTTTGTTTGTTATGCCCATGACCACCAGGACGTTTTTGAACTGACGTGAAAAGGTGAAATCATTTCTTGACGCGTAAGATAAAAAGGAGAACCAACGTACAAATATACATTTTTATTTATTTTTAATGGCAAGCGTTTTGGAATGTTTCAATTCCATCTTCAGTACTGAAAACATACAAAAAGATCAAAAAGATCAAAAACATAAAGTACAAAAGTTCATAGAAGTTAAAAAAAGTTTTTTTAGCAAACAAACATTCATAAAACTTTAATCCTACTGATAATTCAACTACAGTAAAAATGATCATTCCCATTGGCTCATTCACCCACCATTTTACCAGTACATACATTCATACATTTAGACATGGGAACCTAACAAACAGACGCGCGCAAACACACTCCTATACATACATACATACACACACACAGAAATATGTCATTAGGTTGACGCAATGTTCAGTTTCACGGCACTCAAGTCTTTATTTAAGTCAGGTCTATGCGTAGATATGAACAAAGATTCTAAAATGCGAAGATCTTGTTCGTTGTTGGCGGTACACAGAGTGGAGAAATTTTTTGTTCTGAAGGATGATTAAATTGTTGACAATGATCTCGGATTGCTGAATGAGAAGGAGAGGAAAGTATGCGACCGGTTCTATGGGAAATTCCTAAATGTTGGCTGTGTCTTATAAATTGTTGAAGTTTAGTACTACCAACATAAGTCTGCATGCAGCAGTCACACTAATAAAAATACACACATCCATTCCACAGGCACTCCTCCAGACGTTCTTTCCTCCTAAAATATGAACCGATTTTAAAACTATTTCTATAAAACACTCTGACGTCAACTGAAGTTAAAAACGTACTAACCAGAGCTACAACTTCTCTTTTCAGATCCGAGCTCAAATAGCCCAAAAAAGTAAGCTCTATATACAATTTCTGTTTTGCTACGCTCAAAGTGACAGGAGAGGGACAGTATTTTTTAGCTAAAAATTTTCTAACGGAATTATCAATGAGAATTTAGAATACATATTCTTAATCAAAAGTGTCCTAATAAATTCTATTTCACGGTGGAATATTTCAAAACTGCTAGATAAACGATATGCACGGTGAAGTAATGTAATTATGCAAGATTTGATATATCCCTTATAGATACAACTAAAATAGTTCGTACTTAAGCCAGTAAATGTTGGTTTCCTGTAGACAGAGGTGATGAGACTGGGGTTTGACTTATATACGAGTACATAAAAGAAAGGGGTGGATGTGTTTATTTTTATTAGTGTGACTGCTACATGCAGACTTATGTTGGTAGTACTAAACTTCAACAATTTATTAGACACAGCCAACATTCAGGAATTTCCCATAGAACCGGTCGCATGCTTTCCTCTCCTTCTCATTCAGTATTCCGAGATCATTGTCAACAATTTAATCATCCTTTCAAAACAAAAAATTTCTCCGCTCTGTGTACCACCAACAACGAACAAGATCTTCGCATTTTAGAATCTTTGTTCATATCTACTCATAAACCTGACTTAAATAAAGACTTGAGTGCCGTGAAACTGAACATTGCGTCAACCTACTGACATATTTCTGTGTGTATGTATGTATGTATGTATGTATAGGAGTGTGTTCGCGCGCGTCTGTTTGTTAGGTTCCCATGTATAAATGTATGAATGTATGTACTGGTAAAATGTGGGTGAATGAGCCAATGGGAATGATCATTTTTACTGTAGTTGAATTTTCAGTAGGATTAAAGTTTCATAAATGTTTGTTTGCTAAAAAAAACTTTTTTTTAACTTCTATGAACTCTCTGTATTTTTAGGTTTTTGATCTTTTTGACCTTTTTGTATGTTTTCAGTACTGAAGATGGAATTGAAACATTTCGAAACGTTCACCATTAAAAATAAATAAAAATGTATATTTGTACGTTGGTTCTCCTTTTCATCTTACGCGTGAGGTTCCCTAAAAATCGACCTATTGGAAATATAACATTTCTTGATGATGTCGGACTTCTGTAAATGTGAGAAAAATTCGATTCCCTCCCAGGAAATTAAACTTTGACAGGTTAAAGGCATATAACGTTATTCATTATTGTAAAAAGCCAAGTTTAAAATAGGCTATAATTCCCAGAGATTAGCGTTCGGTTGTCTAATAACATTTTTTTCAGTGTAAATTGTTCAAATGTAACTAATTTTCAAATTTACATTTCACCATCAAATTTCTTGAAAGAACTTTTTTCTCGTTTACGCTTAGCGAAGTCTATGTTTGCCACTCCGGAAGTAACCATTGTAATGTATACTGAGATTCATATCCATTTCAGTTTGAAGAGTTAAATTTCACTAGAGCCCAGCCTTAAAAAACTCTACGTTTAATTTAAACTGAGTCCGTCGCAGATTTGCATGTAAACATTTAAATATTACCGATGTGCTGTCATTAAAGATTGCAATAATGACTAATTTATTGATGAATCTTAGAGTTACAAAATCCCTGGAGCGCAGCTTGTGCGACCCTGGAACGAGTTGTTTTAATTATGATTATAACCGTTATAATTATAAATATTCAAACTTGGATTAATTCAAACTCATTTTAACCAAAAACTAACCCCTGGCAAATAAGATTTATGAATTTAAACTTATTTTATAACCTTCTCTAAAAAAATATTCATAACCTAGATGTTACGTAGCAGCGTTAGAAAATAACTATCATCACACAATTGAAGTACATAGTTCATAATGTGATGAGTCATACAAATTGAATGAAATATTCTACAACTCCAATGTGAAAGTAACACTACAACCAACACTGTGAATTATTCGACATTGAAATGAATTCATTTGCATGGAAATAAATTCGGTATTAAAATGAACTCGTCAGCATGGAATTAAATTTGGTTTTGCAATGAATTCGTCAACACGGAAGTAAAATTGGCTTCACAATGAATTCGTCAGCACGGAAGTAAATTCGTCATTAAAACGAACCCGTCAGCACGGACGTAAAATTGGCTTCACAATGAATTCGTCAGCACGGAAGTAAATTCGTCATTAAAACGAACCCGTCAGCACTGAAGTAAAATTGGCTTCACAATGAATTCATCAGAAAATTGGCTTCACAATGAATTCGTCAGCACGGAAGTAAATTCGTCATTAAAACGAACCCGTCAGCACGGACGTAAAAGAAAGATAACGAGGATCTCTGAACGCCATTTTGTCGTTTTCAGTCATATTAAAGCCCCAGACAAGCTCAACGTAGCCAAAATTACAACATAGCTATTATTGCCACTATTTTTACGTGCGCTTTGATGTCAGGCCTTCGTGTCTGGATCTAGAGTTAAATAAATGAGATGCGGAAATAAAACGCTTCCGTGTGTGATGGTTACTTCGCGTTAACGGGTGTGCCTCATTCGTGTCGAGTGCTGCTGCGCTCATGTGGGTATTTGAATGTAAGTCAGGTTTAAATTCCTACTCTGCTATATTACCCCATTTGTGTCATGTGATGGTGTGCTGATCAGTGGATGTTTAAATGTAAGTCAGATTTGAACTACTGCTTGTGTATTAGGTTGGTACGAAAGTAATTTCCGTTTTAAATTCCTTGGTTGAAAATGAATGTGACAACGAGTATGGAAATATTTTTTCATTAAAATACTCTCCATTGCTTTCAATGACCTCATTCCACCATCCAACAACCTTATAAACGCATCGATTACAAAATTCTGTAGATTTAGAATCAAAATTCAAATTCAACTCTTTTTCAATCTCTTCTCTTGTTGTTAACCTAAATTCACTAAAATGGTTCTGTAGTCTTGGAAGCAGTGAAAGTAAGAAGCAGGTTATATGGGCCACGTCTAACTGTCCTGCAATTTTCTTAGTGGTAACAGTAGGATTCTGGGACACAAGACCATTTAACTGATCGGAATCAAGTGTTTTTGAGGACCTTTCTTTGGCTCATTTTTAAAGTCAAGTTACCCCTTCGAAAATGAGAAAACCATCTCCTGCAACTTCTTTTATTCGCAACATCATACTCATAAGTGTCCTGAATAGATTTTGCTGCAGCACTTCCATCAACACCTTCACGAAACTCGTACAGTAAAACATTTCTTGAGGGACTTTTAGATAAGACAAACATGGATGCGAAAATTTATAAAGAATATGGAGGTAACAGAGATTGCCGAACGTAAATGAAATGAAATAATATGAACGTAACAGGGTTTAGTTTAGTCACAGAAACACGAAAATTACAAGCATAACAGAATATACATGTTTGACATATCCAATTTTAAACTTCCGTCATAAAAATTGGATATTACTTTTCCACAAATCTGACATTTTTTCCCATTTGTGTCCAGTGCTGGGATGCTCATGAGTGGATACTTGAATATAAGTAGGTTCAAATTCCTACTTTTGTTTTTGTGATGAACAGTCTTACTCTAAATATCGAGAGCATCAGTTGCTTTTTCTCCAGGTCGGAGAAGCAAGAATCCCCTTTAGTTTCATTTCACGGTTTATCTTCAAGCCTAGTAAGCGCTTTGTTGAAAATTAAATGAGTTTCAGTTGAAAGTTACTTCTCAGTTATTCCTTGTCCAGGATATCAAACTGCACTTCGTCCAACAAATATTTCATTTTTCAGGATAAGTGTGACTCGTCTTTGTTTTAATTTCTCGATAGGAAAGTAAGTGAATTACTCATATTTTATAGTACTGCTTATCATGAATGCATAGAAATAGCTGCATCCCCCACACCTTATAAATAAAAGAATAACTTCTTTCACGCCCCATTTTTTGAAATCGAAACTACTCCTGTAAAGCACGGAAGCAATGTTCTTTGATGCGAGGCACTTCAAGCTACGCACAATTGAGGGCAAGGCACACAAGCTCCTCTTCGCATTCGATTTGACGCCTTGTACACAGTTCACTTTAGCGGTAGGTGTCGCATGCGGAGAGGCCACTGTCGTGTAGCCGGAGTTTACCAGCAACATTTGCAGGTGCGGCCTATGTCGTTTGGGCTGGCTTGTTTGCAGCTCTGCTGCCGATAGATGTAGGGACGATAGTGCAGGACTATGCATGGCCTAGAGTCATGGCATCCTAAATGAAGCTCTCCCTCTAAATTCTAGGATCTGAGACGGGCATCCGCGAATGGAAAGAGGAAACTGTATAAGAATTTCGCAAAGCGCCTGGTGAAGAAATTGTGGGTATGAGGTGGCTTGCCTTACAGCAAGGCTTGCTTTGGTACGGTAGGTGGGGTTGGAATTGAGTGACGTTAGCTTTATTTTGACTGTGAGGGAAAACGCAGGTCAATTAACAAAGTACGTTATCAAGTATATGTATAGCGATATTGGTGTTGGGTTTACCTTGACCGAAGTAAAAACAATGTTTATTCATAGGTTAAATTATCAAGTAGTAATACATGTATATGTGTTTTTTTTTGCTGTAACGGGAATGGTGCTTGTGTAGATGAATTATTGTCTTGGACTAAAAGCAACAATTGAAAAAACATTTCAGACGTAACCGTGATGCCGATTGCCTGAATAAAAATGCCTTCAGCGAAGAACATAAATAAATGGTGCCCTTCGAACTTCCTTCAGGAGTAAACTTAAGTACATTTTAAGGTATTTTACACTTTGGAGTATTTCAAATATGACATCTTATTCATTATTAGCATCGCACAAATACAGTCTTTGACGGTAGCTGGTCACAAGTGTTGAAGTGATTTTCTTTGAGAACGGAAGAGAGAAGTACAAGAGAGAAGCAAAATATCACTGCTGAGAGCAAGTTTGGAATAATATAACTAATGGGTAAATGCAGCAATTTGCATGTACGTGATAAAATGTTATCGAGCAATAATATTTTTTCCGTTTTTCAGAAAAGATAAAAATGCAAACAAGAAGGAACGATGGCTTTTCAATAATGCATCTTCCAGTTTAACCAAACTGACCGCAGTATCCACGCAAACGAAATTAATGTCTTGAGGAAGATCTTTGTAAGAAAAAGAAAAAGGTGTTCAGCATCACAGTTCCCTTTCCAGTTGGTGCTACAATTTTACGATTGAGCTTTAAACAAGTATAAATAGAAGCCATTCCGAATGAGACAATCATCACTTGTGATCCTTGAACCAATCTTGCGCTGCATGAGAACGGTAAATGCGAGCATTGTGGTCATAAAAAATGCCAGAATCAACACAAAAATAAAAATCCATAGACGGGTGTGCTTAATTGCCTGTAACAGGGGTCTCAAAATTTTTCAATGTAAGGGCCAAATTATATATTTCCCACATTCAAGCTCACAGAATGAATTAAGAATGAAAAAAATTTAATTCAGCGATGCCAGTCGTACGATAATTTTTTTTCAAGGCCACCACACAGGGATTTGTTTGACAGGCCGGATGAAATTATGTGGCGGGCCGGATGTGGCCCGCGGGCCACAGTTTGGAGACCCTTGGCCTATGACATTCAAAAAATTCTAAGATTTGATGTTACTGCACAAAGTTGCCAAACTTAGTGTCGACCAAGTGGAAAAAACGCAGATCATTACACAGCGCCGTGAAGCCTGTACTGCCGGAGCGATGCATGAAGGCAATGAACTTCATGAGTTTCCCGACTCTCTCTAATTCTGCCATCTATCTGGAAAAACGTGCAGTTCGATTTTTCTGGCCACAGGAAGTGATTCCATAGCTCTCCAGTCCTGTCTTTAAGGACTTTTTGCAAATTATAGTCGTTTTGTTCGATTGACTTTACTGATCTGTAGTTTCCTGGTGGCGATTAAACTACTTGAAGTCACTTTCTTCAGCCCTTGACATACGGCGTGAGCAAAATTTTTTGGGGACTTTTGTTAAATGGTACAATGCTGAACACTTTTCTGATGATTTGTCCCCAATCGCTTGAGAGAATGACTCATACGAGTATTCAGAATTCTAGCTCTGTCACTATTACAACACTCATTTTTTTCACTGAACAATAATTGTTCTTTGCATGGTTCTAAATCCTATCACTACCACGTGAGAAGCTTCTCTGGTGAATTTCCTAGCCCATTGCAAGCCTATATAACGTGGCTTTTGTCAACGAGGGAGGGTTGTTTTATAGACTTTATTTCCAGGGATCTAAAAACTTTAAATTTTATTTCAATCTCGTCTTGCGGAAACTTATCAAGAGTTGTTTAAATTATAAAAACATTTAGTAGGGTACTGCAGACTTTTTGGTCTGATTGTATATACTCGTATACATGTTAACTTATTTACTCAACTTCGCTGAAATAGTCACAAGAACGTATCAGTACATGTGTACCATGAATTCAACTCCGCAACAGCACGCGTGATGTAACCATCATTCTACCTGTGACTAACACTGCGAAATTACGGGCTATTTCAGGTTCCAGCAATGAATTTCATCACCAAAGCTAAGTTTAAACAGAGCTCGAGGTGAATAATTACAGATCGTTCACCGCCGGAAATAATACAGCAAGAAGTGATAAGAACGAGCCGTGGCGCCGTCTTCACATGAGCTCTAGCAGCGCACGGTCTTCTGGTGGACCAAATTTCTAAAGCCGAATGCGGCCACCTAATGCTTATCGATTTGCTCAACTCATGCCCGATTTTTAAACCTCGTTATGAAGGGATGCTCTTGTTAGTTTTACTTTGCATCGCCTCAGCAGTATCCGTTAAAATGATTGTGCGCTTGGTTGAAAAGGTTTTACAAGTCAATTAGATCGTGAAATTTACTCGACTGCGACAGGTAAAGCTCAGGTTAAATATTCAACTCAAATTTAAGGTTAAATGTAGTAAGCAAAGTTGAAATTAGCAAATATTAACTGGATCGAGCCTTCATTTAGTTTTGATTAACTATTTATGAAAATTGAGTTTGTGACTACTGATCGGTCAGCAGCATTATGAAAATTCCCTCCGTGTACCCCCGTTGTCTCCCGTCGCAGTCGAAGTGTTCACACGTTACTACGTATTAGGACATTAGTGTACCACTAGGTAAATGGCTCATGCACGTACCAGTATGTATAGATAACATTTCAATAGTTTCACTACGTTTTTCAAAATACTGTAGATTAAAGCGTGCGATGCAAAATTTTAACGTGTGTTTTTATTTTTTTCACTTTCAAGAAACTGTGATAAGGTATTCGAGGAGAGAAGTTGATTTTTCTAGTTAGTTGCTTGCAACCTAGCCAAACCAACTGAAGCAACCGCACAGACGTAGTCAACGTGGAGACCTCCATTAGCTTACGGTGCACGTAAGCTAACTCACATGTCTGCGTTTAGACTGCTCCAGTCTTCTGCACCGTAAGAGCTTCTCCCAAAATAAATCGTAAGCTTTCGAAGTGCTAATAAGAAAAAATGCCCTTCTTTCAAGTAAACTTTATGCCGAAGTTGCATTTGAGAGAATACTGCAGTAAACTTTTACTTGTCTGAAAAGAGTGACCGGGAACGCTTATTTCATTGAAACGAGTACGATATGAGGAGTTGGTAGAGAGAGGGATTACAAATTATTTTGATGAACATTTTGATAACTATTTTGTTGACCAGTTTGATGACTATTATGATGCCTATTTTCATTACTATTTTGATGACCATTTTGCTTATTATTTTGATGACCATTTTGCTTATTATTTTGATGATTATTCTGATGAATAATCTGATGACTATTTTGATGACTATTTTCACTATTTGATGTAAATCTTCTCTTCGTTTTATGAAATACTTAATAACAAGAACAGGTAGAGCGACAGAAACGAGTATGCCTAAACGAATCCGCTTTATTTCTAAAAAACTGATCGCAAAATTTTCAAGTTCCAAAATTTAACCTCCGCCACCGTTTGCAAACATTTAAGACACGGAGGCGTGTCGAGATGATTCCGCAAAACTAATAAAATATTAAAAAATTACTTGTTAGTACCCGTTCGGCTATCATTTTCCCCCCTAAAAAATCTATTTTTACAATTCTAAGAGGGGATAATGTGCACTTAGAAAAGTTTTCGAAGGAATAAAAATATCGCCCAGCGTTGCAAAACTTCGCCTAAAAAAAGTTGTATCAAAAAACCAAATCCCCTTCAATCGCGTAATTTTATTAATCGAGAACTTTACTGTCAAGTTTGCATCGCGCATGACTAGACATCATGAACACAAACTTAGTCATTCGATTGCAATCAAGAAATTTTCATTCATCTTGTCACACGGAATATAAACGACTTTTTTTCACTAGCGCTTATGAAGTGTTATCTGATAAGAGCAGAGTAAATGATTAGTCGAAACATATCATTCCTCCTATAATTTTTTTTATTACGGTTGTAAAAAAAGTGTTCACAGGCACGAAGTAAAAATGTAAACGTTGATGATTTTGAGGTTGGCGTGAGAAATTTTTAACATCGAATTATAAGAAAAAATGATACAAACAAACAGGAAGAAAGAACACACATTTTCGAAATTATTGGAAAACTAAAAGTCTTTATGTTGTCTCGAAAAGAAGGTAGGTTTGTATGATGTAATAATCTAGAGATAACCAAATGTGGAAGGCAGTGGGTATTGATCCTGATATAATAACAAAAAATAAAACAGAAGTGCATGCGGTATGAAGTTGAAAAGAGTTACGTATAATTTATATAAATACATTCCTGTTATTTTAGGTAAAAAAGACATTTAAGATAAAATATTGTGTTTTGAACTCAACATTTTGTACCTGAAAGGTATGAGTTAGACCTTGTATAGTAAGTAGAATGGCAGCATTGCGACAACCCAGCCATACCGGCAAACGCTACGGTGAGAGACGGGCTCGGTGTTGCCATCCGGTCAACTTTTCTGCAACTCCAGAAGCTCGAAGTTTGTGTTCTCGGTGTGTTGGTGCATTGCTATCATTGATGATTCGTGAAAGTTTCACGCTAATATTCTTATTTTTCAGCTGTAATAAATACTTGTCTAAGTTATCAAGTTTGAATGTTTTTTTCAAAGTACGCATATCAACTTAGTTTAAAAATCAACATAAACGTTCAACGGAAAAACGAAAATTGAACAAAAAATTAAAATGACTGTAAAAAATTCCATCAGATTCGATCACGTAGTTCTTCATTTTTTTATGTCAATCTGTTTAATTTTTTTTTCTAGCGCAAGCAGAAAAGAATTTTTCCTTTTTGAAAAATTCTTTCCTTTTGAGAAATAATGAATGCTTCTCTAAATTCACTTGAATGCATACGTTTGACGCATAGCTTTTGTGCAAAATGAGGTAAATTTTAAATATTAGCTGTGCAAAAACAATGAAGTATCAATGGCAACTGGTGCGACTAAAATCCTTTTTTCCACTGATAATTCCGCTGTCAAACTTTCGCTCAGAGTAATTTAAAATTTCTTTAAATTTTGGGAAAGGAAAAAGTTGCTTCGTCTAGAGAACGTTCACGTCAGTTAGCACGAGAAGCTCAAGGAATGTGACTGTTATTCTTTAGTGCAGAAATAAATTACTTCACCCATTACTTCCAACATAAAGGACAATTTTCAACGCGGATTCATTGAATTACATCCTGCAATCAGCGTGAGAAAAAAATTGAGAGCAAATTTAGCATTCACCAGAAGTACATGAAAATTTTTATTTCAAACTTGAGAATCGGAAGAAAGATTTTTCCCTTTGCATAACTGCGTAAAATATCTGACAGCCTCGAATAAGCCGCTTGACGCCCGTCAGTTTTTACTGCCATTATGAAACATTCACAGAAAAAGTTGCGCGCGTATCCAGAATTATTCTGAAGCGTGGTGACTGGTGACCGAATCAGCTCAGTGGAGTCCGAGACTTTGTTGTGGAGGGTGTGTACTGCTCCTCAATATCTCGTTTCCGCTCCATATCACGATCGCTGTGCGCATTTGAGCCTACACGCAAGCAGACCGTCCATTTTCACTTTAACGATGCTCTCCGATTGTGAATTTATTACTCGTTAGAATTGAAAGAAAATAGGGAAAGAACTCGTCGAAAAAGACGATATTCTACATTTCATTAGCTTTAAAAACGGGAAGAGTGCGATAAAAGTCATGCGTCTCTTAAACGCTGGAATAATTTGAACTATAAAACGAAATGAACGTTCGCGCATAGTGCTCTTAACGACGCATGCAGTGTGTGCCCATAACTTAGAAACGAAAATGATTAAACCCTGCGAAATTTTTCCCGTGAAAATCACACCGGAAATTTTTATCTTGTGGAAACATTTTTGCTTCAAAAATTGTACAATTTTACGGCAATTTTATCATCTTCACGATTTTTTTGTTGCAAATTTCAGGCATGAGGAATTTTGCGACATTTTCATGATCCTTACTACAGCATGAAACATGAAGCAAATTGCAGCAGCAGCAGCAATTTTGCGACATTTTCATCATCCGCAGCGTCTCTTGAAATTTTTGGCAAATTGCAGGCAGCAGGTGATTGTTGTTCGTGAACTTCATGCAGTCGCCTCAAAAGTTGCCAAGTTGGGGCATCTAACGATGCACTTCCAGGCGGGACAAAGCCTCAAAAGATGCTCAAGTTTCCGCTTGGGAGAAGATCAGAAGCGATCCATTTGTTGTTGACGCTCTTCGATCCCAGTTGTCGAGTTCTGAAGAAACGGTGGAGAGTTGTGAACGAGTTATTTTTTTCCAGTGAACAGTGATTTAATTATTTGCTGAGCGAACGGGCACTTGTGAACAGAACTGTTGAATGAAACTTTGTATCATGAAAGCTGAAAATGAATTCATGAGAAACTTACAAAATATTTCCTGGTTTTACGACAGTTTGGGACATTCTCCGCGTTCGGAAGAATTGAAGTGACGTTAGTTGAAAGGGAAATGTGTTTAAAGAAACCTAAAAATGTGAGCGATGACGACAGCCTGTTTCTGTAGCACATTTCGTGATAAGCTACATAGGAACTCAGCATGGACTATAATTCACAGAGTTGAAATGTGTGGAATTTTCGTATTTCTATCCCATGACTTTGAATTATTTTTCTTCAGGGTTTCATTGCCGTAATTTTTTTTAAATTTCGCATTTTCTAAATATCATCATTTTCGAAGTTTTCAATTGTTTGTGTCCAACATGCGCTGTAAAAACTTCCTGCTATCAATATTCTGGTAAACATTAATCTGAAAGTTTTATAACATTCAGTTGATGATGATATTGTTCCGTGAACATGCTTTAGAAATATGATATTATTTTAAATACTATTGATGATTTTTCCAAATGATTGGGAATTATCAATTTTAGATACACTATTTTAGAAACGTCATTTTGAAACTATTATTTTAGAAACGTCATTTTGGATATATAATTTTATAACTATCACTGGTAAATATTTCAAATAGAATGGTAATTTTGGCCGTCATGTCGTCATTCAAGCAGCGTCTCTATTATGTTTTCGCCTCTGCTTTAACTTCAAGACCCCTTCCTGCCCTCCAAGGGAAGGAAAGAAATGCAAGAGCTCGATCCAGCAGCGGTGAAGATCACTGCCTTTAACGAGGACATTTAAAATACCCCTCCAATCTGGCGATCTCCGTAAGATTTTTGCTCTTGCGTTGGTTTCGAGTTAAATGAAATTGCCTTTCGTAAAGTCCGTGGGTGGGTCGCTGGATTTGTGAACGGGGTTTTGTCATTTGACTCTGAGATTTCAGACGTTAAATGCTGTTGGGATTAGATGTTACTCGCGTCAGTCGCTTGTCGAGAAGAACTTTTTTGGTGGCTCCGGACGAGAGATGTGGATGTCTTCAAATATTGTTTGTAAAAGATTGTAATTTTTGCCACAGCGAAATACACGTGTGCAATTTTTGATAAATCTCCGAACCATTTAGACTTTAGCGATCGCATTTACCACATACGAGGATGAATAAACGGTTGATAAGTGACGTGTAAAGAAACTGAAATACCCATATTCCGAATTTGGGAACAGAGAATGGTTCTGCTAAGTAGTTTTTTTTGTCTTCCATAACTATCTGTTAAATAACTAAGGGCAAAGTTTCTTCTAAATTAACTTTTTCAACTTTCTGTTTAACATGATGATCCACAATGAGAATTATCGTAGGAACCAACGGATGTTTACTTTTCACTTTTAACTTACGTTTGCGGTAATTTTACATGGAAAACTTTTCCAAATGCTTTTAAATAAATTCAAAATCCGATATTTCTGACCTTTACTCAGTATCATGGTTGCGATCATCACTTTTAACGTTTTTGCTGCATAGTTTGTCTAATACGCGTTCTCCAATCCTGCAGTAATTAATTTCCTGGCAAACAGTGATCTGAAACTTTAGTAATATTCAGTTTCTGATGAAAGGTACGAATTATTTTACACGCCCGCGGTGCGACTGGTCACACGGATGCGCAAACACTAGAATGCAATAAAAATTTGTTGCCTGATGGGACTTGTCATCCATGCCAGTCCGGCCACGTTTTAAACAAGCTTTGCTTTGCAAAAATGCTCTGCAAGTCAAGCCTCTCATTTGAGTTTCGTTTTTACAGCTTTGGTAATGCACAGTCGTAGTTGGAACCAGAGGTTTAAAATATGATTTTTTTTCCGCATTTATCTATATTTGCGTTCACCGCTGTTTGACGTCGCAGTCTGTATAGACGTACATTTCTCTAAAGTTTTTTTTAATAATTTCAGGCGCATTTCAGTTGAAACAACAGACAAAACTCTCTTTTTCGCGAACATGCTTTAAAAATTTGCATTCGTTCAAACATGAATTAGTTGAGACTTGTGGTAATAAACAAATCTTCCAGGCTCATCAGTAATTAACATCAAAATTTTGATTACCTCTGACTCTTATAATTAATATTTAAAGTTTAAATCAAGTGTGTACTGATGGCCTACTGCCTAAAAAAATTTCTAGTACACATAAATGCATAAACTCAATTGCGTGAACCACTGAGTAAAATAAATAAAGTTCTATTTTTCAAGCAGAAATACGAAAAAACCTAAACAATTAAAAATACATAAAATTTACCGAGAAATACTTCAAAATCGATGCGTTATTATGTCCAATTTTATTATTTTTGTCGTCTTTAAAACGGTAGTGAACAAGTTCTGCCCGTAAATATTTTCCGATGATATCCTGCGCGAAAGGAAGTCGAGCGATTTCCATTCCCGAATGTTAAAGCTACTGTACGCATTGCTTCAATTACACCTGAACAACACTTTATTTATTGATGAGTCTACACTTATTTAATTTTTAGGGTTCATTATCATCAACAAATTGGTGAACTTTGAAGCTGCGAACTTTAGGCTCACTTAGTTCATTCCTTTACGTCTGGTCCGAGGCTTTCAAGCAAGGTTTTTAATCATTATATAGTGGTCTACATCGTTGTTCAGATGTCTATATCAATTTATAGTGGTCTATGTCATTTTATGGATATCTAAATCATTTTATAGGGGCTTATATCATTATATAGAGGTCTGTCTTATTATATAGTGGTCTACGGCATTTTATAGGTCTATATCGACTTCGAATACGTACAGTTAAACAAAATAATGAGTGAGATTTCTTTTTGCAGATGCGAGTACAAATTACTCCTTCACGGGTTGTTTTGATCGCAAAGATGAGAATCATTCTCAACCTTGCGATTTCCATCAAAAAAGTTATACTGGAGTTTAGTATTTATTTTTGGCTCTATTTGATGAGTGACCTCACTTTTGCTGCGTTCATCATACACAACTTTATATTTCCATCAAAAAAGTTATACCGGATTTCAGTATTTCGTTTTGGGTCAATTTGATGAATGGCTTCATTTATGTTACGCTCGGAAATTTTGTTTACACCGCGCTCACTGCATTTTACCCCAGGAAAGAATATTACCCTACAGACCTGTATGTCTCTAGAACCTCTATTCAATAGTTGATAAAGAGCTTCGTTCTATTTTTGTGGTCGAACCAAGGCCGTCTTGTGCCATCGAAATTTCTTGGAACTTCACATTTCGCCCTAAAAACACCTTTGCTTTATGACCAGAATCATGAAAGGTTTTAAAAATGAGCCAAAGATCCCTCGCTATCAGAGTCCCTAGCAGCAAATGGAGGCGTTTTAATTTGCATAAAATTCAAAATTTTTCTGCTCTGTGCCTCCAAAAGGGGAGGCTTTTAGCAGTGTATCATGTAAAATTGGCCGATCACTCTTTCCGCCAAATATTCAGAGAAATACGCCACTCCTGGACGCTCGCCTGCCAGACTATATTATTCGGCAGATTTTTTTCTGTGTTGCGTAATGGAAAGATTTGCGAGACTTGATGACTGTCATCTAATATCGAGCTTTCTATCGTATTAATGTTGAAAAATATGTTCTACGTAGCTACTGTTATATGGACGAGGAGAATGTGATACTTAAATGTTTTGACAAAAATCCGTAGGTTTTTTGAATTTCAAATTTCTCTGTTTATGAACGAGCGGTTGTTCATATCATCTTCAGTCATCTAGATACAGCATAAAGTTGAAAGATAACTGAACCGTAGAAATTAGGAAATACTGGAAAGAAAGTTTAAATACTTCTTCTTATTGTAGTAAATAAATAAGGGTCCAGCACTTAGGTTCACCGATTTCGTTACCAAGGTATAAACTTCGTTTTACCAACACAACAGCACTAAAATATGTAACTGTAATGAAACATTGCTTCAGTTGAAGCAACATATGAAAAAATTTATCAGTAACCAGAATGATTGCTTTTTATTTTGATTTATGTTCAAATCTAAACATATATAATTAGTTTTGTTTCGACGTAGATTGAGTTGACCACAACAATACCTAGATGTACCATAAGAATTGATGCAATAGTCGCTAGTAACATTTAGAGCAGAAATTGAATTTATTATATATAAAACAAGATGATTAGAAAAGTGCGTACTATTGAAGAGCTTCTGAAAGATTTTGAAGTAAAATAAAATGTTCCCATAAAGTTCGTTATCTGAGCGTAAGCCACTCATAGAACCCTAATTTTTCACTTATCAATTTCATGTACCCCATAGAAACTAGTTATGTGGTTTTTATTTAAGATGACGTTCTTCGTATTAATTTGAAAAATCCTAATTCAGTTGCATTGTTCATTAATTGATGTTTTGCTCAATTATTTTGAATATTTTTTATAAGCACTACGTCAAAATGACCAAACTAACCAAAATATTCAACCGGCTCGAATAAATTTAAAATTTTATTCGTTGGTTTGATAGCGAATCATGTTAAACTGGGTTATTTCGAAGGCATACTGATCTTATGGGTGATACATAGATTTTTTTACAGAACGAAGCTACTCAGGCAAGCCCTGGAGAGGTGTGTATCTATGGATTATTTTAAGTTGCATTTACCAAATAATAAGAACAGCTTGTTCACAGTAAGACGATGTTAGAGACGCTTTTTTAGACGTCCAGCTTACGAGTTTTGACATCTGGCTCTCCGTGGAACTGTTAAAATATTTATATGCATAGCGACGGTGATGGCATGGTGCTGTTTAAAGAGTAGAACTAATGCGGAGCAGGATTCGGCTTTAAAATATCTAAGTAGTATCACGCACAGGGCACTAGCGCTGGTTTGCTATTCATTAAATACTAGGGAACACGACCTGTCAAAAATGGCAGGATTCGATAGTTTCCTTCGAATACTCTCAAGTTATGGATCATAGAAAAATATTTTCATCCTAATAGTACCTGCGATTAAAATATTCTTGAACGTACTTGTGTAGTGATGAAATTTGTATTTCAGATACGGTAATTAGTATCACAGATACGGTCATTAGTGCCACAGATACGGTCATTAGTGTCACAGATACGGTCATTGACTTGGTGAGCGTGACAGACACACGCACCAACTTAGCAAGCGAGCAACGAATGTGTGTTAATATTTAATTATTGTAAGCCAAGGAGTTTTTGAAAAAAATACCTATGTTTTTTTCTTCGCTATAAGCTGTATTTTCTCAACAACAAATTGCATTTTCATGCAATATTACTTGACTAATTAACACAGGTGAGCGGATGCCAGGATATTTATATCTTTTGAATGGTATCTATGACACCAACCAAGCAAACAGATTTTCATTGTAACAACAGGATAAATTACGATCGGAAAATATAAATATTTATTTGTTTATAAATTTAAGGGTACATCTGGTGTTTCATTGAGCATAATATTAATTTTTAGCGAAATTGTTTTTTGAAAAAATCAGCCCCATTTTTTTTCGGGATAAGTTGCATTTTCATGAACATTGGATTCAATTTTCTTGCTGCAACATACTTTAGCTTGTAAACAAAAGTGAGCAGATGCCAGGTTTTTTATATCATTTAAATAGTATCTGTGATACCATTTAAATAAATATGAAGTATTGGGAATGTTGCATATAGGATATATATATACACATAGATTGAGCAAATCTATACTATAATAAGAGCCGCGTCCGTCCGTCGGTCGGTCAGTCCGAAGCCAGCCTGCAGTGTGCGATGAGCGTATCTGTGATACAAGCTCCAGCCCTAAATATTTAGACAGGCCGTGTTCACGCGGCCTCATCAACTCTCGAGAGATTATATTTTTTAATTTCTTACGGCCATTCTCTCATTTCGACCTCTTTTTTTGTCTCAAATAAAGGGGGTGGACTAGTTATTATAATAGGCACGTTGAATATATTGAATTTGAGGATGATAAGGAATCTTTAACATTTTAAAATTTGACCCTGTGAGAGAATGCTCTGTTTTTATCGTTAACAATAAAGCGAAGAAATTTAGCATTACTCATACAGGCGCATAAGGGCGGAAAGAGTTTGATGTTCGTTTGACTTTCCTGGCTTATTTCTAGATTATTCTTTATTATCACCTGAATGAGCTTTATTTTGCCATCGCTTAAAGTAATGATTTATTTACGTAAGTTAATGCCTTAAACTTCGAACGAAAGTTAAGAAATTACTTCATTGTTTCATTTTTTAATTCATCCAATTTATAGGTTTGCTTCACACGCACAAATAAAAATCATACGAAACTTGACGGTGGCAATGAGTTTCGCTGTGTAACTTTTCTTTAAAATATAAAAATGTATTTCAAATGTTGACTGATTTGCTGATTTTGAAAGTCAATGAAGCATATAATTGTACTCAAATTTTTATTAGCTCGTCTATCAAGTACTTATTATGCTCTGCTACAAAACTTTCGCAAGTCTAATCTATTTTGACATCTTTCAATAATAGTTTTCTAGGCGGTAACCTACACAATGTCAGTTTCAGTCCACAAACAAGAACAACTTTCCCCGATTTACCAGACTTCCATTGCACTGACCAGCTCTAAAATTTGAAGTGGTTGGACATAACAAACAAAATATGATCAAAAAAATCAGTCCGCATCGGTCGACCAAAAATGAAGAGGTTGGCATCAACGAACGTTTTCAGGTCACAAGAAGATCGATAAGCCCTGAGGCCGACAACGAATTATTGCAATAAAACGAAAAACTTAAAAGACCATTTGAAAAAGATTAACGATGCCTGGGAACTATTTAGCGTCTCTTCGACGAGGAAAGTATTTTTAAGCCAGCAATGTATTACTGTTATATTGGGAAAGCTACGTCGGTCGAAGCGTTTGCTCCACTAGTTAAACTTCAACAAATTTTTTAGCCGCTCTGATATTTTGCTTTGATTTGCAAGGGTTCCAAACTTTTGGTTCGTCGATTCGATGAACTTATAAACGCTGTTAATTATGTAACAGCTGCGATTTTTTAATTTCTTTAATTGTTAATCCATTCTTGTTATACCCGGCTCCATTAGGAAAACGGGATACTTTCCAATTTTCCCCCGTTAGGTTTTTGTTATTCATGGTATAGTTCTTTAGAGAGGAACAAATTTACTGAATTTCAGTGTATTTTAGTAACAACTCATTTCATAAAAACAGCGGAGGCATATAGAAAATTTCTCGATCTTTAAATGTTGAAAATCAAGGATTGAATGCAATAATTTAAATATTGATAGTTCATTTATGCAAGTTATTGTGTGTTTTGGTAAATGTTTGAGTGAATTTAATCCCGAAAAATAATTTTTCAGAATCATTCAAAAGTGTTTGGACTTTTTCATTGGTATAATGGCTGCCAAAATTTAAATGAGTGAAAAAATCTGAATGAAAGTAAGAATGCGACTTAAATTTAACGCACCTCCGTCAAATTCTTTCACCAATGTTTTTATTTTGATACAGCCAGAGAAGCTTGATAAAGCAGAAAAAATTGGAAAGATTTTTATCCACCATTTGTATTTTCAACTCGTAATTAAAGGACTTTGGAAACATGAGAATTTCCTTATTGGCTCAACTGAAGTAGAAATTTAATGTTGACACAGTGCATAAAACCTTCCTCCAAATGCCTTGTGCCCTCATTTTGAATATGTGTCGCAATGACCTAATTCAGTGAGTGTTCTATTGAAATTTTATCGGATCTTAATCTGTTAAATTGTAGCAAAAGATAAATGAAAGAAAAAAATTCATCATCGTTATCTAAAGAGGTGCAAAGCTATCATTCAGTGTAGTGTTATCAAAAGTAATCTAATAAAGAAACTTTCCGAACGCTTCTCAAAATAAATTTCTTAATTATTCGGTAAAATTTAAGACCTACATTCAAATGAGTACGTTCAAATACTCATTTGAATGTTGGCCTGGAATTTCACGAAGTCTTAAGAAAATTTAGCAATCACAAGTGAATATTTTTTCCTGCTAGCTTAGAGTCGATAACTTGAGTCACAGGAGTCCTAGCGAAACTCGGCCTTCACTCCTAATTATAAGACACTCAAGCGCACAGTTTGCAAGGGAGAGCGCCAAATTAACTGAGCTCTCCCTCGCTTGCATAGAGGAGACCTCACAAGGAGAAGTGTCATGGCGTCGGTCATCAAGAGCGGTGTTCATAAGGCGAGTAATTATAGTTCTCAGTCCATCCCTCATCTCGTTGAGCTAGTAATGGAAATTGCACCAGTAATGGAAGTTATAACTGCTGTGAGCCTCCTCGAGTCTCTTGCCAATTGCAGCAGCAAGCGTCGGTCATGATTGCAATAACCAGCCCAATAACTAACTAATTACTCAGCTCGCTAATGTTAAAATGACAACTTCAATTGAAGGATATGGTAATGAGCAGCGCTCATGTTTCGAGTGCCGTAAATTGCAATCAGTCGTGATTGCGGCACCCAGAAGAGTCAAAGCTTCAACTGCTGTAGAGTCACTGTACCGTACTTCCATCTGCTGATCTTGCTAAAGCTTATACATACTGCAGTGAACTGCGTGAGGAAATTTATGTTTGTTTAACTCGTTCGTGACTGTGAGCAATAACTCGTGAAATGAATAAAACGCGAATGCATTGTTCTCTTTCAACGCATGGCACCAGAGTTGAACGAGAACAGTACTGATGTACTCGCTGAAGAAGAAGAAGCATCTAGATTCTAGATGGTCTCGCTGCTGATTCAGTGTTTTTGTTACATCGTTTTTACTTCCTTGTAAACAGACTGTCGTTGGATCATAAATTATGTTGCACACTGGATCATTCGCGACCCTTAAGCTGAAGTTACTGACATAAGTAACTTTTGGTAAATATTCTTAGCAAAATAAACACAGGTAACTGTTTGAATCCCAAATGCAACGTGCCATAGCTTCACATTTTATCTTATCGATGTCAGTAATTATCGTGAGGCATGGCGTAGAACTTTGCCGAAGGTTTCTACTCAGAGATTATCAGGGTTTCTTTATAAGTGTATGGATACGTAGCTGGAGAGGCACAGTGTGTATGGTAATCAAGATCTGCTATTCCTGTTTAAAATTGCAATAAATGCGCGTTTTTGAGTGACCTCGCAAATTATTTGGAGTACCGAAATAAAGAATCGAATCCCTTATCAAAATAGTTGATTGCCGATTCTGTGGCGGTTTGATTTTTTTCCTTTCCCATTTGTTACACCAAAAAACGGATATTAGTTAATATTAAATTAATATTAAATGAAATTTATTCAAAACCAATTCATACTAGGCTTTACAATGAAAAAGATTTCCCATTCAGATTTAGCAAAAACACGGAAAATATTTTTTATGAAACCACTGGTTTTGAAATCAAAACCGTGAGGAAAATGATGCTCTCATCATATGAAGAAGAATAACGAAGTATTCTGAATTAGAGAGATTATGTCTTTGAGCAACACAGCGTTAGAGATATATATAGTTGAAGCAAACATTCTATTCATGAATCTATAAGCACAAGGTCCGGATGTGCTCGACATTTTTCTCTACCCTGCCACCGCACTGGGATGTGATGACATGTACCCTCCAACGCTTGACGACGGATTAACTACGTCTGAAAAATAATAACTCGGCATGCAAGTCACTTTTAATTGAAAAAAAAGCGTCAAAGAAAAACCTATTGAAATACCTATAATACATTTAGAATTTCGTTACGAAACTTACTGGTAAAGATCTAGTTACGGATTTTTTAAACATAGACTTTTTCCACTTCTATCAATATATGTTATATTATAATATACTATATTATATTATATTATATTATATTGTATTAAATTACATTATATTATAATATATTAAATTATATTAAATTATATTGTATCATATTATTTTATATTATATTATATTATATTATATTATATTATATTATATTATCTTATATTATATAATATTATATTACATTATATTATATTATAATATATTACATTATATTATATTATATTATATTATATTAAATTATATTATATTATAGTATATTATATTATATTATATTATATTACATCTTATTTTATTAGATAATATCGCAGGATATTATTTACGATTACTTTTGATGTGCTGTTGTCTTCGTTAATTGCATGTGATCAAGAGTTCCATAGCTTGAGAGCGGGCAGGACGTTGTTTGATTTCACTCAAATATATTTTCTACTAATCACGAGCATATTTAAGTGAGCATCAACTTCATCAGTGCGCTTATTTACAAAAGTTTAAAGTACAAAATTCAAGGGATTAATGATAAACGCGTGATCCGATGAGGCGACTCAAAATTTTAATTAGGATCTTATTTTGTTGAAGGTTCACATTACAAGAAATCGATGTTTTCAAATTGGCAGGTATGCTATAATGACTTTAGATGTGGCTTTTAAAAATGATACTGGATCGCGCAAATTGTTTATTCATACCTGTTACTTCGACTACAACCACTGAGATATTTCTTAAACAGTTCAAAATATTTGGAAACTCTTCAGCGAAATGACATAATATGACTGAGTAGGCGTTTGTAAGGACAGAAGTAACTACTTAATACTTCGAAATAATATTTCGACTCGCATTTCGTATGAAAAAATACTTTCATTTTGATTCGAATTGAAGTGTACCTAGCGCTGCCTCACCCTGCTGTGAAGGGACCTATAAGATCTCTCATTACACCAGCAAGCTGCCACGTTTTTCAAGAGCCGCACCGTGTGGCAACTGTTCTTTCAAAGTTTAACAGTAACAAGCTCGGCAATGAGCTCTATTCATAAGTTACGAAGCCAACAGCCGTAGGAGAGCTTGAGGCTTTGGCTGCCCGCATCCTTGCATGCTGTAGAGTCGGGAATATTTGTTGTAAAAAAAGGATAAAAAATTCTGCTAGGAGTTCCGAAGTACAAATGATGAGCGTCATGACCCCACGTTGTCTACTGTAAGAAAAATGGTTAGAAATTTTTTTTTGGAAATGCAATACCGAAATGCAATTGATGAATAGCATGAAGTGATCCTGTAATAATCGTCTGACTGTAGACTAAAAAAATAAAAAACAGATCTGCTCTGATTTCTGGGCTTCAAAAAATGCGAGTGTGCTGGAGTTGTCCTAAAACGATCGCCTGACTAAGAACTGAAAAAGTCCGTGCGTCTGCATTGAAGGGCGCACTAACTTTATGCATGGAACACAACTCAGACCCCAGCTACATCTTATGGCATCCAGGCGATGAAAGAGAAGATATTGATTTTCATTGGAATTACATAAGTTTTTTATTTCTCAGACACCAATAATTTCTCAACACTGTTGATGAAATTTTTAGATCAGCTTCATAAAATATTTTATTCATTTTTCTGAGGTAGGAAAGCGAATGTTGAAAAAAAATTATTTTGAGCCATGTTTATAATTGACATTATAAGATAATTATTTTACTTCTATAAAGTTATCAACTACACTTATGTTGCCACGTTTATTCATATTGTTTCAAACCAATTTTGAAGTCTCACCTTCTGACATGCTTAGCAAAAATCTTTCCTCTTTGAATTATATAATCTTTTCAATTTTTTTAAGTGATCAATGAATTTTGAGCATAATTGAAGGAAGGTGAAGCCAACTTTTCGAAAAGTTCAAAAACTTAATGTTTAACTCAAAATAATTTTCACCATTCTTCTTAAATCAAACTTAGTTATTCAAGCCTCAGTTGACGGAGATCGTATCCTTACGGCATAATATAATTCATTGAAATAATATCAACCTCACCATTATTTCTTCTCTTGGCGCCAGCGTCAATCGTGAATTCACTCCAAAAAATAAATACGGAAAAATTTTAATCGTTGGAGTAGTTTTAAATAACCGCAGAATACTTGAAGCAAATTGTACAATAAATTTTTCGCTTTTTCAAGAGAGTAATAACAAACTGTCTTGTATCGATACACTTTTTCAAGACGCGCACTACGACACACTTAGATTTGGTTGGATAGAAAGCAGACTCGTGCGTGAATAGAACATGGTAAATGAAAACAGTTGCCATTTGGGTTGGAAAATACAGTAACTTGCCTTTTGGTCCTAAAAATATACGATGTTAAATATGTTCTTCGACAAGCTTTGTATTGTTAATTCGATGAGTGAAAAGTTAATAGCTGATTATCACTAAAATGCGCTACCGATAAAGGCTTTAAACGGAAGTAGAAAAAAACATCTAGCGAAGATATATATGCCACTACCTCTCACAGCTTTGCAAAATTTTTGTGACCTGTAACCAGAGACAACATTACAAATGCCGTTCCCTCATTCATTGGCTAGAGAGCTGAATTGAAACCCACAAAAAAAGTCTTCTGGAACTTCTTTGCGTCGTGTCTTCAAGTCGTGTCAAGTTGGAATAAAACTGATGAATTTTTTCCCAGTCGCGTTAACAGAATTCGATCAAGTCACAGGTCCAAAAAAGAAAAAATCTTGCAGTCCCTTGGAATGCTAAAAGTTCGCATGGAGCGTTCTCCAACTTAGCAGCCATGGCTAGTGTGCTCCTCGAAGTGATTTCGTGCAGAGTGAACGTCTTAAAATAATGAAGGTTAGCATTGCAATCTTCTCGCTTGGTGCGGTCGCGCTGCAACATCTACGATAAACTTCTGAGCGTTGATATTCCGGCAGAAAAATGATGCTGCACAAGTTTCTACTGAAGCATAAAAAGCCCCATGGATAAAGATATTCCCTCAAGCTAACGACGTTCGAGTTGGATTGATCCATGTTGCCGAGTTTTATACTAAAATAGGGAACATGTCGTGGGAAATAGCTTTGTTGTTTATCGTGGGACCCCTCGCATTTTGAACTAAATTTTAGATTGCACTTCTATGACATCAAATAAATCTATGTATTCGAACGCGCAACTCAATCAATTTCTGTAAATTTGCACCGAAACATTTGTTTGTACGTGTCGTCTTTGAATGGTAGGTAAATCGAGGTGCACTAGGGTAAATCAGTTAAGAGAAAACCAGCGCACACGGATTTTAGTTTCTTAGCCTACGCCAACGTTTTTACAAAGAATCCTATTTAACTTATGAACCAGATTGTAACGTTGGGTACAATCCCTGCGAAATAGCTTCAGTAGATGCAAGGACTTGCTACTAACTCGTCACATGTCCGGGCTCATGATTCATCATGCAAAGCAGATCGATGAAAGTCTGCCCTTATTTAGACATTCTTGAGGTATCACTGAAGTATGTAGGTTTCTACCTCCGTGTGTACGTAATTTCACTCTTGAAGTTGCACTAATATGTAATAAGTACAATCACGTACAATTTTAAGCTCTGCGAAAACAACAAAAAAGACCGGAATGAACAAAGCCGTAAATAAAACCATTCTACAGCTTGAAATACCTTGAAAAGTAGTTAACATCTCATCACATTACTCAGAGTGCCATGAAATATTTCAGCAAATCTCAGTCACACACCAAAAAGAGAAAATTATTTTTTCTGCAAAATGAAAGGACCATCAAGAACCTGACACCAACATCCCATCATTTCCCGTCCAAATTATGCAGCTATGAAGTCGCGCTCATTTGCACATCGGCATGTGTCCGCACTACGACACGCTGTGCAAATGGTCAACATGCGCTAACTTGCATGTTGAGTTATCACAAAGAATCAATTTATGTCCGCATTTGTCACCCTGTGCCCACACTGCGACATGTTGTGCAACTGGTCAACATGTGCTAACTTGCATGGCTTGTATGTTGAATTATCATAAACAATCAATTTCATCCTTAAGCCCTGCAGTGGCTGTCCATGTTGTATGTAGAACGAAAAAGAGTCTTTATGCACTTAGAGGTAACATTAAATTGCGCTTTGAATTCATGAATGTTGCTTTCTCACTCTCGAAGTGTCAAATGAAAACGTGAGTTTGCCGAAAAACGTTAACGTTTGATTTAGTTCGATGGTTTGAGTTTCTACTTCATTCACTAACTTTCTAAATATTTATAAAATATTAAGAAGTAAGTAATAAATGCAAACACTTATTTTTAAGAATTAAGTATTTTCCCTACACCAGTCAACCACTTTGAATAATTGAAACGACACTAGCTTTAACATTTGACAGAAAAGAAAATTTAAGCACTTTCGTTCATTATGAGCCAAAATTTAAAACAAACAACATGAGAAATTATTTTGAAAAAAATGATCTAAAATTTTGTGGAGCAGGTAAAATTAATGCTGACGATGAACGGGAATCACGAATCTTGCTTCCGTTTTTCCATAGGAAGTTACAACAGAAAAAGAGACGCTATGGATGCGCTGTACGAGGAGCTGAAAATTTCGTTATAATTGGCTATCGGCCTGACTGCCTCTACAAATACGAGACACATCACAGTTCGTGGTCGAGCGAGAAATGGCATAAATGCATACCATAATTTCATTCCCCGCAATCCTTAACAAAAGTCAACGCAGTTTGCGCCCGAATTCAAGAGCGATGAGGATGCGTGCTCGAGTGCTTGACTTGAAAGGCCAGAATTTGCCAATTAGGCAACTTTGCTGCGAGGCTAATTGAAGCAAAACATGGGTCTTCTTCTCCTGTGGTCTTTCATCAGTCAGCGCACTTTTTTATGAGCAAATACAAAACGAAGAACACCCAATTTGGCCAAAAAGGAGCTGCGTAACAGCGTTTGGGCGCTGTTTTGAAACATCAATCAATTTTTTTATGACTTAACTGGACTAAACATTGAGTAAAACAGCTCTCTAAGGAACTCTCTCTGACTCGCAAATAAACTCCCGCAGAAGCTGCTAAGGTATATTTGAATAAAAGTATTTGTTTTCACTCAAATGTAAAAATTAAACACACATTCTCGCGACATTGCGAATGACACTTATTTTTCAAACAAACTGTTCATTACATGTACTTTCCTCACAAAGTTGAAAATTTCGCCTGAATTTTAAATTAAATTGTTAATTATGCATCCATACATACCTAATAAACGCGTAAATTACTCCCATTAATTACCTGAATTATTTATTACACCTCTGTTTCAAATAAACCCGGTCAATTACGGGTTTCATACATCCGCAAAAAAGAACTCACACGTCAAATAGGCTGTAATTTTTTTTCGCAATTTGTATTTCAAATGAAATGAAGAACCTAGTTTTAGCGACCCTACAAGCATTTATGGTTAGTTAGGTATGACTGTAAATTAACGCTTTTAGCGATAAAAATTACCAAAAGCATTATGACCGAACGTACGTTTGAACACTAATCTAACTAAAATAAATACGTTCACCTGTTATGGAATGTTGAAACACTTTTTGGTCTTCTGTGCAAGTATAAATTATAAAGTCAAGCTTGAAATATCAAGGAACGCCGATATTACTGCAGATGCTGAAAAATTGGCAAACTAATTTTGTAATATAATGTCCTTTATTCCCCTGATGTGCGTGATTAACACTCTTTGAGTTATTTTTTGGCTTTGTATTGGGTTGAAAAAGTTGTTGAACTTATGAATTTTTGTATAATTTTAGCAAGAAAACCAATTCAAATATTCTATATAGAAACAATCTATAAAGATGCATTCCTTTGGAGTTAGAAAACAAACGAGTAAGTCGGAATTTTTTCTAGTGTAGTCATGAGAATTACGCACGAAAAACTTTAAGGCGAATACTCATCATATTTTAAAACATAAAAATGAAATAAAAATTGTGGTTGGAAGATGACGGCCAAAAGGTGCTGATACTGTTCGATTTCGTTGTTAGATTCTTATATTTGAAAGTGCATAGCGCTTAGAGCAAGATTCGATTTCGAAGTTCCATTTATGGCTTCCGAAGTAGATTTGAGCCAACCGTTTCACTGTTCAAGTTCAAAATTCTTTGAATGTAAGGCATAAATAATTGTATCGTGAATACGATGCGATCACGTTTTTAAATGCAGCTTTGTGCTATGAATTACATTTGACTCTAAGCTTATATTTTGAAACGGAGTCACCGGTGTAAAATAAACGATATTCCTCTGCAATAAATACAAGGCTGGGCAAAGCGTGGCTCGCTATTGTTGAATAAACGTCTCAAGTTCCCTTACTTGATGTGCAAAAATTGGTGTTAAGTCATAGCGTTGGGTTTATGGTCCGGACCTGCCATCGATAATGTGCAAAGTTGGTTCAGCCGCTTTGGACGGAGCACATTTCTAAGCGTGTATGAGTCGTAGTCGTATTACTCACTTGAATGAAAGCAGTTTTTGTGATGTTCGTCTTTACCTTCTTCAAAGAATTTTGAGCCGCTCGGAAGTTATGAGTGTTGTAGATAGTACCCATTATAATAACAGCCTTTGTGGATACGAAACTTTTTCGGTAACACTAGATTCTTTTTTACCAGCTGAAAGTTCTTAATCAGCGAACCTGTGTTACATTTTTAACACCTAACGCTTACAAATACGATATTTAAATCAAGGATATCTTCATGATTGATGTTTGGGCTTGCTGTCTGGTTTTGAATTGAATAAGGAAAAATCAAGTGATGTGATGTTTAAATGCGCCTATCGAACGCTCAATGTTGTTCGGGTAATGATAAAATTATGCAACTCTACTCAATTACTTAATTAATTGTATGATTTACATGCTTTTACGAACATTATCGAATGTTTAATTCCCTTCTACGCTAGTTCATTGCATTTTCTCATCAAGCTTCTATTGCCATGAAGCTTTTGAAGCACGTGAAGCTTTTTCCAATGCCATCATTTGTAGTGTCACCGAAAAGTGTAACGCGGCTTCAATTCTTCCATTCTTTGCAGAGCGCTAATCCAACAGGGCTTCTGCGTTTTCCTATGTTGTGCTTCTAATTTTTTCACTATCCAAGAGTTTCAAACTTAACATGAAGCTTTTAAATTTCATATTAAATACTGTTGTTTCCTTCAAGCTCTTCAAAACACAACTCCATTCTACGTTCAGGTCACGGTTTCAAAACAATTTTTCAGATGCGTTCGGAATTGTATTATCTGTTTATTTTGATTCCCGCTTTAAAAATCTTGGTATAAAAGCAATAACTACAATGCAACAGCTATGTTTGAAAGATTATACCATGGTTTTTACACGGGTTAGATGTTATTTTCTTAGACTTCTGTTGCGTGAGCTCTTGCTACATCACGCTTTGCGAAGAGAAAAGTTCTCCCGATGAAGGCATAGAATGAATCACCTCAGCTTCTCAGGCCTATTTAATTCGAAAGCCGTGCAGCTGTAACCATTATGCAAGCGAAATTGTCTTGTGTAGAGACGCTCTGGCCATAAACATTGCTCAGGCAACGGCGCAGCCGAAGACAATGAAATAACAACGTTAATGCTCGGGATTTGCAGAGCAAACTGCCGATATGAAGAGCTTTGTATATGTCCGCCAAGCGTGTAATTGGAGCATGAACATAGGTCGCTGCTCAAAGAAACCATATGGAAACCATGTTCGAGCATTCAGCCTTCGCAGTTCCGAGCCAAAGCGTATTGACTTGCTTCCTTGGTAAACCGTCTCGGATTAAATAAAAGTGCAAAAATGAAAATTGAAACATGGGCTCGTAATTTGCGCTCGAAAAGGCATCCGGTGGCAGAACTGCGGTACTCGAATACGCTGTGGAATTATGAACTGAAGCTTGCACTTCTACACAAGGTCACTCACGCACATGCAGGCATCTACGTAGGAAGGTTATCAAGCTGCTCGGAGAAAATTGCGGGGTAAAATGACCTAGTAGCTCTCGGATATTGCGCTACTGCCATTCTCGAATAACTCGAAATATTACACGTTGTATTTGCGGATATTTCAATAGTATAACAACGCTGTTATTCCTTAATTGCTGATTCCTTAATAATTTAATGAAGGTACAGTGATACATTTTCGACTAACTTGGCTACAGGGATATTGCTTACTCTGAACAACTTAGAATTACAGAAATCTTTTGACTCGCGTCAAAAATGATCATCAAATTCAGTTTAAGTTATTTTTAATTTTCAGAGGCGATAGGATTCATTTTTAAGATTTGAAAACATATTAGCTTTTTTCCGAGAAAAGTCTGAAGTTCTATGGATCGTTCACTTAGAAAAATACTCACGAGCGTGCTTCCGAAGATTTTGACGATTTTTTCTCCATGACAATTACTTCTTTTTGTCAGAAGTGCATTCATAAGAAACAGCTTTTTATCATGCATCAATTGCAATAAAATGGTTAATCGTTCATTCTCACTTGAAATGACATTTGACCAGCATTAAATCATAAATGAAATCTCCAGCGGTATTTTTAGCGTGTTATCATACAACGCAACTAAATTTATGCTCATGTAGGAGCGCTTTCGAATGAAAGAAATTTTATCTCATCTAAAATCCTCAGTTGGAATATCTCCGCGAAATCATTTCACAATTTCATGAGAAACATAGCATGCTGAAACGATGAACGCAATTACAAACAATATCAATCCTCCTAGTTTCAAAAATATAAGTAACTTTTCCTCAAAATATGGCATGTATTGGCAGGTATTTCAAGAATGCATGAATATTTGGGTATAATTATGCTTACATAAGTGAATGAATAAAAAATACGTGTTCAGTCGCTAATTGTTTTGCGCCATAGTGACAAAAAATCTTTGTATGATAAATATTTTTTTTTCTTTGCAGCATATAGGCATCTAACTCAACAGCATCGTTGAATTTGGTGATCGTAAGATTGCTATTGAATCCCACTAAGTGCAAAAATGAAACGAAATGTTTTGCACTTTGCCGAGTTCGAACATACAAATGATGACAATTGAAAGCTCATCGTAAAATTTGAAGAATAAAACCTCAAAGTGAGCACTTGTTGGTTTCAATTCGTATCTTAGTGCAAAATAATGGAATTCAATGAGAAAAAGCAAGATCCACAATCCTCTAATATTTTCCAAGACATCTGATGGATAAAATAATTTTCTGGAACGCCAGAGTACGTTGAAAAGAAAAGCGAGCGAGAAGTTGTCAAATGACATTGATATTTTGAACTAAATGCTGGACATTAAATGCAGTGATTATAATGTTCTTCATGGACACTTGAACGCAAACTGTGAAAGCATTTCAAAGACAACCAGACGAGCGCATTTGAAAATATCGAGCGGTATCCTGGTGACCTGCAAACATGAAAAATAAATTTCCCTTACTGGCTGTTGCAGCTGCGATTCTTCTCTTCTCCATCTCAGGTAAGAACTGTCCTTAATTTTAAAATCAATTTGCTTTGGTTGGCACGTCTCCTAGTTTTGTACTTCTTCCTTCATTCATAATTGTGTTACACCGTGAATGAAATTGAAATTTCTGGTGCGAAATGAAAAAGATCCCCTACGACCCATCAGGAAATCTGCGGAGTGTCCTGAACGGTTTTCTGCAGTTCAGTGCAGTGTTACATTTTAAGGTCGATTTAGAGCAGTTTATCGTGTCAGCAGTGCTGATTGCAGCAAAAATCGATTGCAACCGCTAAATATTTAGTTCAGTGAAAACTGAAAGCGTGCTGCAGCAGTACAAATAAACTGTCAGAAAACACAATGGGCCAATGTGAACATCTTTAACCGGTGTTTTTGGGCCCATGTATAACCATCCACTGAGGTTCTTATCTGATCAATGGACTTAAATGACGGAATTATGATCTGAAAGTGAACGTAACTTATGTATCACTGTATTATTAATACCACGACACCGAAGTATGGTACTGCTGGGCCGATTTTTAACAGAGAAAATAGGTAAAATCATGTTTGAAAGTGAAACCCAAATTTTCATCGGCAACAATGTTGAGTACTGTGGAATAATGCATCTGCACGTGATTGAAATAGGGTATCAAATGTTAAACTAATATAGAGAAAATAATACCAATAGCGTGGGTTTTTCGGCTCATTTCGCATGCTCAGTCACATTTGCTAAGGCAGTCAGTGTAGCAGCGGCGGAGAGAAACTTATAACGTATTGAACCAAAGCTCCGATATCAGAATTCCGGGCGAGTTCGAGCTAATTATTGCCTCCACATGATGGTCAAAATGTAGCCTGGATCAGTGCTTCTGCAGGTTTTATGTGTGCAGCAAAAAGTGTTAGTGACGGCGACTGGAAGAGTAAAAGCTAAGGAGTGACGTGGCTTCCATCACACAAAGTTTTAGCGGAAAATGAGTGCTTGTCTGACAGAAACCGAAACTTGGAGCGCAATTGTGTTCAATCAAGACACCCAGAAAATTGCTGGATCAGCTATTTGGGGAGACAGGAGGTTGTACAGAAAGAGAGGTTTGAGTCAGGAGTAAGTCATTTTGCAATTTACTTGTTGGAGGCTTCAGAGCAAACAGTCTCTTGAGAGGTTGAATTAAAGGAACGCATACAGAGTAAAATAGCAAATATATATGCTTAAGAAAGACATTAGTATACGGTATGTTACTTAATGACTGAAAAACCCAAAATGCTTTGATTTTGAAAATGGTTACGAATATTTGAAGCCTCAGAGCCATTGTTGAAACGGAGCTTTCGTTCCCCTTAGCAGCCTCAAAGCTTCTAAAGAATGGTGTCTGAACAAACATTTTGACGCTGCTACTATTCTACAAGAAAATTAAATTGATAATAAGAAAATTATATAGATATGAGCCTAAAAAACTTCAAGGATTATGAGAATAGAGTCAAAATACTCCGTGTGCTCAGAAACTTATTCTATATTATTTAAAAACTTGAATAGTTTAAATAGCTTTAATAGCTTAAATCAACAAGATAACGAAGGTCTTTCGGTAGCACTCGATAGAGGCACAAAGACATTTGCTAGCTGACAAAATATTAGAGCTCCTGCTAACATAATTAATGCCAGAAAAATTATGTATGATCTGCAGATGCTGAAAAACATAACTATTCTAAAATATTATATTCTTTTTTCTAGAAGCATTCAAAGTAACAGCTTGAGCACAGTAGTAATCTGGTCTAAAAACTTTGTCTTTAATTCACTGCAGAATTTTATGATCGAGACGAAAAACTTTGGTGGTTTGATTGAAGCATAGCAAGAAATGTTCTATAGGTTCAGAAAATGACCCTAAGCTCATAATCACCGATCAAATATATGGGTAATAAGAGTCCAATCATTATCGTGCATTTGTTACCAGACCCATCGCCTGGACGGTCGTAACTCGGTTGATTTAATGATCGGCAATCGAAGATCGGAAGTTATAAGCAGCGTCGAGCTGCTGTAAAGGTCTTGGAAGAGTTTAAATAGAGAAATAGCCTGACTGTGCAGCAAGCTACGACTGGTAGTATTGCCCTTTGTTATTTACTCTTTGTTATTTACCTGTTGTTTTTTACCATTTGTTATTTCCCTTTTGTTATTCCTTATTTACCCTTTTTAATTACTGTACCCTGTGTTATTTGCCCTTTGTAATTCGCCCTTTGTTTTTGCCCTTGGTTATTTACCCTTCGTTATTTACGATTTGTTATTTACTCTTCGTTGTTTACCCTTTGTTATTTACTCATTGTTATTAGCCCCTGGTTATTTACACGTTGTGTATGAACTCAGCTGCTGAACCGAATTAACGACGATAAAACTACCAAAATATTCATAGTTCGTTAAAAACATCTTCTTTCGAGATTAAACTAGTGAAATACGTTTGATTGCCTTCAATATTCAAGCGGTAACATTTTGAATTCGTAGGCAAGCACGAGTCGCTCTTCTTGATTGCATGCGTCATCTGCGATTGCTGCAGTATTTTGTGACTCGCTTGTCTCCTGAATAATTTTGCTTTATTTCAAGCGTTTGATGGAAATGAAACTCACTCGCTCTGTTTATTACAACAACCTATGAATACTTTCATCTCGTGCATTACTAAACATCGATCGTGCCATGTTCATTCCTTGAAATTTCGTGCTCGCATATGAGAGTTAGACATCGTCGTTTTTCTCCTGGTGAAGACGGAAAAAAATCTCCAGAGCAATTAACCGAGATTCCGGTGGCGTCTGAACCCGCAGGCTTTATTCAAAACAGGAAAACGCGCCGCTGGATCTATGAAGTCGATTTGGGAGAAGCTAAACTGTGATTCTGATGTTCTGTTAGACACGAAAACGCACGATCAGTTTTTTTTGGGTGTGGGTTATTCATCGAACTATTGCAGGTGTTGCACTAAAATTTTACGTGTGTTAAATTTGTCACCTGATTTTGCTACACGCTTTCTACGCATGTAATCTGCGGAAGCATGAAAGTTGCGCAAATGAATGTCCTTCACAATAATTAAAGAATTTATTATTGTTCACCAAAATGATTAATGCTGATGAGAACTATAGGTTATCCAAATGAGATAAATCCCACTAATCTTAATTGGCTAAGGATTATTATTTTATAATAAAAGTTTTTTCCGGTAAAAGGGTACGCTTCCGATGGAGATGCGAACCTCTCTGATTTATTCTTACAGTTGTGTGCAGTGCACATCATCGTACGTCGGCATGAAGTCACGAAATTTTTATATCCGAATGGCCGAACATCGCGGTCGAAGCTTCCGCACGGGGAACCAATTAGCACCCTCCTCACACCCTGCAGGACGTAATCACGCATGAAAATGCAACGTACCGACATCCTCTGCGGACTTCAAAATCTTAGATACGGCTTCAACTGCATGTGACCTTTGAATTTTAGAGTTGCTAGATATTTTCAAACGAAAACCGGCCCTCAACAATACTGACAGTTCCTACTCATTGTAAATTGTAACTAGATAGCAATTTGTCGATTTTATTTTTTCTGGGACATGTTTTAGTTTCATTTTTGTCTTCGTGATTTCCTTTAATGACTGTATTCAGCATCTAATTTTTCTTTTATTGCAGACATAATGGTTTGTACTTTTACGAACTGATGATGGAGCTGGACTCCGAAACGTATTCCTAATAAATATGATTAAGTTCCTTGGAATTTTGCCCGGCTTTAAATTCCTCATCAAGTTGCGATTAAAGCAAACAACTGACCCATTAAGTTATAATAATTTGAAACAGGTTAGGAAATTAGAGGCTTGAACAGAACCTATGAAACATTTTTGAATTTTTGCAACAAATTAAAAATGTTTTGAGAATGACAAATATATTCTGTTCATAAAAAATTTCATATATAAATTTAATGGTAAATTGTTGCTGGAACGCAAATCATTGATGAATTAAAAATTTTCAAAATTAACTATCTTTCAAATATGGTGCTCCTTCATCATGGAGTTAAACTTTCAGGCTGGATAAATGCTAAACGATATTCAAATCGGTGCCAACTGCTCACCGATATTCAAGTTAGTGTCAACTGTTCACCGATATTCAAGTCGGTGTCAACTGCTACACGAAAGTATAGTCGGTCTCAACTTTAAATTAAACAAGTTTTCCTCAGTCATGACGAGAAAACTGCTGTCGGATGATTGAATAAAATACGGCTGCAATGTTCAACACCAGCCATTTCAACTGTGGATTTCCAATGCACCATTAGAACGTCCTGGAATAGCCCCTCGTTACTCAACGAAGGGCGAGAAAGCTTTCTCGTTGAGCTGTGACTTAATGCACTAGAACTCAGTGGCTTAAGAATTTTTCTAATTGATCACATAGAGATTAAATCTGACAACTGTAACACTCAGCGAGTTTCTGCAAAGTGAAATATTAGTTTCATGCGCTTCCTGTAGGGATTAAGTTTTGTACTAGAAATGATTAGAATGGTATTTTTTGAGTGGCTAAAGACGTTACCACACTACAACAGGCATTATTTATTTTTCAGAGGTCAGTCATTATGAGTAGCTAGCTCGTTGGTTCTTATATTTAGGTTTTGATCCGCTCCTAGTACCAGGCTAAATCTCATGGCTGATTACTTACGATTACTGCATTAGGTCTTTTAAATTTACTGTTTGGCTAAGCTGAAATAAGTGAAAAATTAAGACTTGATCTATGGATAAAGTGAAAGATGGATTTTAACAAAAAAAGCTGCTATGAAATATATTAGCTGAAGGTTTGTAAATGAAGCAATAAAAAAAAGAGTAATCTGCGCGGAGTAAGCGAACTAGAGGAGAATCTTTTTAAAACGAAAGAAAAATTTCAATTTCACATACACTTTTCAACTTTTAAGTTGACACGCTTCATATTGTTTCTTAATCTTACTGTATACTGGGCAAAACAAAAAGAGCATTCATTTCAGAAACCAAAAATGCAATTTCATGAACGATATTGCAAATGCAGTTAACGTGTTTTTTTTCACGTAGCAATCAAAAGAGCTTTCAGCGGGCCTGCCCTCTCATGGCTATGTATCAAACCTCCGAAAGGATTACTAGAAAATTACCGGACGGAACTTGCCATGTTTTCGAGGAGACCAAAATTGTATTGGAGGAATGCTGAGGATATTGGCGTTTTCCACAAAACCCTGACAAAATAAACGATAATGAAGGCTATCAGGGGATCGATGAAAACAAACGAGGGCCAGAGCAGGGGAAGGGAGGTGCTTCCTTGGCTTCAAAATGCTCCCGCACGACTCGAGGAAGAGCCGCGTTACTCAAGTGCGAAAATGAAAATGAACGCTGCTGTCGGTCATTTGTTTAGGAGAATATCTGCAGGGAGGTGAAAGTTTGTATCTCTGGAGATCGGGAGCTTTTCTGTGAGTGTTCTCGATGTTATTTTGAATGAGACTCAAGAAAAAAACGTACAGGAATTCATGGAAATGTACTCTTGGTTTACACAATAACTTGTGATTTTATCATTTTAAAACTTACGATAATTTGATTCTTTGCAAAATTATTTTGGCTATGCATGTTGGGGAACAAGCTTGCAGTGCTTAAATTTTAGAATGAAAATCTTTTTCACTCCTAAGGTTTTTGAACAACATGGCTCAAATAATATTTCTAATTTTGATAGTATATTTATTTGAGTCAACACCCAAAAATTGGAAATGTCGCTTCATTAGAAACTTAACGTATCTAGATTTTTGTCAAAGCAAGGTGTGCCACCAATTCATTTTGACTTTCTCAGCGGATTTCTACTGGATAAAAAACAGCGTACTCGTTCTACGTACAGAATAACAATTGTACCAAACCGTCACCGCGGTGAATGCCAAAGCCCTCGGAAACAAAGTAATTATTTTAATTTGGAAAAATTGCTCTGGCGCGTGGCAAACTCAGTTTTTCACGTCAAAAAATCCAATTAAGCCAAAGACAAAGTCTTTTTTTAGTGTGAGACAGTCAGTTATTGGTGAAAAAGCAGGTTTTTGTTGTGAACCACGTTTTGGCATGCGACCAAGTCAGTTTTTGAAGCGAGACAAAGCCAGTTTTTGCTTTGCGATGACAAAGACAATTTTTGGAGCAGACATAGCCGGTCAGGCGTCAGTCACAGCTCAGCTCGGCATTCGATAGAGCCAGTTTAGCTTCGACAAAACCTGCCTAAAACACAGGATAAAGCTTATCCAACAGTTAGATAAATTCAGCCTTGCATTTAATACAGGGCTTTGTGGCATTACAATTGAAATAAAATACAATATTGCTTTGGATTATTAATTAGTACAATAATAATTTGCAAAAAACAATATTAGTTCAGAGTATTAATCTACAGCACTTTCTCACGTAGACATGTAGTCTCACCACATAATGACAGCAAAGGGAAAAAATTTATTTCCAGTAACTTCATCTTTTAAATGTGTATGTGAATGAACTGTCTGTCTGGCTAGAGGTAAAAAACGCGAAGAAAAGCCTGTTCGATGCACAGTGCATTCAATACATTATGCGGACGACCACTCTATATGTTCGTCTTTCAATGGCGCGACTTTTGACACATGAAAATTGTGCGGCATAACTGCTTTCAAAACTCACCACGTATCGAGACGGCTGTCACTGCGCCTTAAACGTTTCCTTACAGGCGTAAAGGGAAGGAAAGGAGCGACGAAGAGGGGATTTAAGCCCTCGATAGGGAGAGGGAGAGAAGTAGAAAATTTAGAGAGGAACGGTACACAGATAGAGAGAAATAAAAGATAGAGAGAAATAAAAAATAGAGAGTGTTCTCCCTACTCTGCATTTGCTTGACCAATATGGGGATGATAATGACTTCTGAAAATTTCAATGAATTTTTCATTTTAAGTTAGCACTTGAGTAATGAAAGACTCAGTGAATGAGCGCGCCAACCCAGCACAATCACACAATGAACACAAATTCCCAGCATGATTTACCGACACAAGGTTGACCAGCTCAGAACATGAGGTTTAAGGTTCCATTTCTAGATCACCACATTATAATTTCATCACCAGGCACATTATCAAGGAAGAGCTGCCATTCACACCATATGTTGAGAGTATTTTCTGTGTGCGATAATTGGACGCTTGTCGGCCGCAACTCTCTTGCTTAGTTTTTGGAAAACCACCTCTCCTAATTTCATCTTGAACCAAGACAATAATGTCTCATTACGCTTCATCTAAAGCACTCCTACTTTCACACTATCGCTCGCACGATGCGGCCTCTGCCAGCCTTCTCCGTCGTCACCATCACCCCGTGATGACGTCTGTCAAAACTCCCTCTTTTGAATCAACCGAAAATGTTCGTGTAGTCATATTCGTAAGCTCGATCTCTGTGGAACTTCTTATAGCACTCTTTATGGCGATTCTTGCGTTTTATTTTGTTTGCACGCCCAAGGTTTTTTTACACTGTTTTGTATGAAGCCCTCTCCATCTGAGAACAAACATATCGTTGTTATTATCTGTTCCTTTATAGTTTGTTTTCCAGCACAATCAATGCTTAATTGATAAAAATGCAGAAACACTTATTCATTCAACTGACTATTTTCGCTGCTAATTGCGTTTAAATTAGAACCAATCCCCGTTTTTCTCAGAAAATGAACTAAATTACGATTGAAAATGAATAACACGTTTCCCCATTAATACAAGCAAAAATGAGAATTATCACTGAGTTAACTGACAGCTTTAACGAAGTCCCCTACTTTGAATTAATTCAAGATGACATTGCCTCTCCCCACCTCTCCCATTTCTCTCAACGAATGGGAGAAATGAACCACTTGAAAATTGAATTAAAGAAATGAGATTGAATTCAAAAATTAAATCTCAAAAATAACAATGTATAGTAATATTTTCCTTTACGATTTGCACAATAATTATTGTAGTCCACTTTTCGTAAACGGTTGCGAAGTGTAAATTTTTTCCAAACGAATGCAAAAATTAATTCCTTCACGCCTTAAAGATTACAAAAATTAGCCCACTCCATCCTAAAAAATTGTGAAAATAAGATTCATGTTTTTCATAATTATATCAAAATTTAATTTTCATTTTACTCGCGGCTGAAAAACATATTCAACTATTTCCTTTCTCATCTCAGAAACACAGTCTACTCTTTTCTTAACGATTAACGACCTAATTCTTTCTTTATGTAAAGTTGGTGTGCAAGGAAGCCTAGCGCGCCTGTGGCGGCAAGAGTTGCCTCCGTGGAACTTATCTCACCAAAGACTTTTATTTCCAGCGCTTTACTTGCAAAATTTTGAAACCTAGAACCTCTGAGGGCGAGCATGACAGAGCAACGAGGCTCGTGGCCACCGCAGCCTTTGCAAACTTTCGAGGCTGGGAAACTAAAAGCTTTCTTATTTGTTCAGTACTGAGGAGCTTAAAATTCTGCGTCTCACCCACGATGGTTCTTCTGCTACATTTTGTGCATTGTACGACAGCTTAGGTTACTGATAACGTTAGGCACGTTGCAAATCTCATCCGCGTTTCATTTGCATTCACACCGTCCCATACTATACTCCCGTAATCGGAATCATTTCTTGAAAAAAGAACGCTGAGAATGATGGTTTACATTCGTGCAAGTTTTTTATAGAGGGGTTCAAAATTTTAGGTTTTGAAATTATCATATTCTCAGGCCCAAATAGTTAAAACTACTGAAATCAGCGATACGTAAGGATTTTTTTGTGCGTATTTACAATTAAAAGAATGACATTTGTAAGACACTCACGGTAATGATAAGGATTTCTATTGGATTTTAAAAAGGATTAATAAGAATTTTAATTGAGTTAGCTGCACAAACACACAGTTCAGCTACCTGCCCATCATTCATTTCATCGCCAAGAAATCGAAAAATTCTGACAAATAGAACGCAGAAAACGGCACATGGCTTTAGGGTCCTGTTCCAAAGAGGATTTTAGAACTTTTGAGAGGCCTCAAGTAGACCCCTACCGCGATTTACTGATGAATTTTCTGCACAACCGCATGCTGGCAAAGGCATCGCTAGCCACAGCTCTTCGCTAATGACGTCAAAGACAATGATATCGCAGGTAATGAAGCCATCAGTGTCTTCTCCGTAAATTTATAGCTGCAAGCAGTTCCAAATGACTTTCCTTAATTACAAAACCTTCGACGTAAAATCCTGAATTAAAGCAGTTTCGACAAGCACGGCTTGAGACCTTTCCGTGAAAGTTCTTTCTGCAATTGCCTCAAGAGTTCGTTCTTGTTTAGATCTCAGCTTTGGTGATTTGAGGATTTAAAACCGGTACTAAACGTAAATTTGCTTGAGGCAGGGATCTGCGTTTCGCGTACTTGACGAGGCTTGGCGAAAACAAAAACTCGATTTAAGAATGCTTCACCTTTGCATTTCAGCCTCACTGTGAAGGTGCGATGAGCAGGACTTGTTGCTACCCGAAAATAACATCACTACTAATTCCTACTTTTCCTTCTAGCTTTGACACTAGTACCAATAAATATATTTTTACCATCGATTTTTCTGGAAACAAATAAAAATAAAGTAGAAGCTTTTTAGTTCTCTTAAGTGCGTACGCGTTACCGTTGTGAAAAACACTCGTCCTTTCTATTGCGTGCAACAGCTGTAAATGAACATGCATTTCCAATCCATATGTATCAACACTCAAGCAATACACGCCTTGTCCTTTGCACCAGCGGTCAGAGAACACACATTCTCTCCATCGCACATACCAGTTGTCAGAGAACACACATCCTCTCCATCGCACATACCAGCTGCCAGACAACACACATTCTCTCCATCGCACACACCAGCGGTCAGAGAACACACATTCTCTCCATCGCACATACCAGCGGTCAGAGAACACACATTCTCTCCATCGCACATACCAGCTGCCAGAGAACACACATCCTCTCCATCGCACAAACCAGCTGTCAGAGAACACACATCCTCTCCATCGCACATACCAGCTGCCAGACAACACACATTCTCTCAATCGCACATACCAGCTGCCAGACAACACACATTCTCTCCATCGCACACACCAGCGGTCAGAGAACACACATTCTCTCCATCGCACATACCAGCGATCAGAGAACACACATTCTCTCAATCGCACATACCAGCTGTCAGAGAACACACATTCTCTCCATCGCACATACCAGCTGCCAGAGAACACACATTCTCTCCATCGCACATACCAGCTGCCAGAGAACACACATTCTCCCCATCGCACATACCAGCTGCCAGACAACACACATTCTCTCCATCGCACATACCAGCTGCCAGAGAACACACATCCTCTCCATCGCACATACCAGCTGCCAGACAACACACATTCTCTCCATCGCACATACCAGCTGTCAGAGAGCACACATCCTCTCCATCGCACATACCAGCTGTCAGAGAACACACATCCTCTCCATCGCACATACCAGCTGCCAGACAACACATATTCTCTCCATCGCACATACCAGCTGTCAGAGAGCACACATCCTCTCCATCTCACATACCAGCTGCCAGACAACACACATCCTCTCCATCGCACATACCAGCTATCAGAGAACACACATCCTCTCCATCGCACATACCAGCTGCCAGACAACACACATCCTCTCCATCGCACATACCAGCTATCAGAGAACACACATCCTCTCCATCGCACATACCAGCTGCCAGACAACACACATTCTCTCCATCGCACATACCAGCTGTTAGAGAGCACACATCCTCTCCATCGCACATACCAGTTGTCAGAGAACACACATTTTCTCCATCGCACATACCAGCTGCCAGACAACACACATTCTCTCCATCGCACATACCAGCTGCCAGACAACACACATTCTCTCCATCGCACATACCAGCGATCAGAGAACACACATTCTCTCCATCGCACATACCAGCTGCCAGAGAACACACATTCTCTCCATCGCACATACCAGCTGTCAGAGAGCACACATCCTCTCCATCGCACATACCAGCTGCCAGACAACACACATTCTCTCAATCGCACATACCAGCTGTCAGAGAGCACACATCCTCCCCATCGCACATACCAGCTGTCAGAAAACACACATCCTCTCCATCGCACATACCAGCTGTCAGAGAACACACATCCTCTTCATCGCACATACCAACTGTCAGAGAACACACATCCTCTCCATCGCACATACCAGCTGTCAGAGAACACACATCCTCTCCATCGCACATACCAGCTGTCAGAGAACACACATCCTCTCCATCGCACATACCAGCTGTCAGAGAACACACATCCTCTCCATCGCACATACCAGCTGTCAGAGAACACACATCCTCTTCATCGCACATACCAACTGCCAGAGAACATACATCCTCTCCATCGCACATACCAGCTGTCAGAGAACACACATCCTCTCCATCGCACATACCAGCTGTCAGAGAACACACATCCTCTCCATCGCACATACCAGCTGTCAGAGAACACACATCCTCTTCATCGCACATACCAACTGCCAGAGAACATACATCCTCTCCATCGCACATACAAGCTGTCAGAGAACACACATCCTCTCCATCGCACATACCAGCTGTCAGAGAGCACACATCCTCTCCATCGCACATACCAGCTGCCAGACAACACACATTCTCCCAATCGCACATACCAGCTGTCAGAGAACACACATCCTCTCCATCGCACATACCAGCTGTCAGAGGACACACATCCTCTCCATCGCACATACCAGCTGTCAGAGAACACACATCCTCTTCATCGCACATACCAACTGCCAGAGAACATATATCCTCTCCATCGCACATACCAACTACCAGAGAACACACTTCCTCTCCATCGCACCTACCAACTTCAGAGAACACACATCCTCTCCATCGTACATACCAACTGCCAGAGAACACACATCCTCTCCATCGCACATACCAACTGCCAGAGAACATACATCCTCTCCGTCACACATACCAACTACCAGAGCACACATCCTCTCCATCGCACGTACCAACTGTCAGAGAACACACACCTTCTCCATCGCACATACTAGCTATCAGAACACACAACTCACCGATATCGATCGGAATCTCACAAATGGTTCCCACTCTCCCCGCCGCGCAAATGACTCTCGCGCCCTACAAAGCGCAAGAACATTCTATAAAATTGACTCGATCTCCAGGTCACTCTCGCCAAGCGCAGTCGTTCAAGTCAGCGCCCAAAAGAGGAACGGCATCATCAAAGCCTCGTCCAATTTACGATCACTCGATCGACGGAGCGAAATTTTAGGTGTGCTCAAATAACCCTCAAGGGCCAGAAATACCTTACGATTCAAATGATAAATTTGACTTGTTTTCTGAAGAAGAAATACAAAATATTTGCAGGTGTTCGTTTTTTTTACCTTAGAGCTTTTGTCGTATCCTTATTTTTGCTTCACACTACAAGTATTTATATCATTGCCACTTGAACATTCATTGCTGCGCCACCAAAATGTTTCCTTCTGTACCTCTCAAGCAATCATCTTTTAGTGCTTAAACATTTATCCTTACATCACCAAAATACCAATTCACATTCCAACTAGATATTAGAGTCTGTATGACTTAAGTATTCATTTCTGCGTATTATGAATTTACTTTTGTTACATTAAACGTTAGCATCAGCTCCGAGTAAATTTACATCTGTGCGCCAATGAATTATTCCCATTTTTAGTAACGACATAGGCGTAGTTTCCTGTATGTAAATATTAATACTCTGAGTAACCTAAATACAAAATCCGTACTATATAAACGTCCCATTTTGTATCATCTCAATATTAATTCCTGCGTCACTTTAACAGTCATTCTTTGTACCATGTGTAAAAAGTGCTAATTTTTTGTCACTTTGTTTTCAGTACCGCCTCCTTCCGAGCTTCTGCACAGAATACCACTCGTAGACAGAACTTTCATGACTGAAAGTTCTTACAATTGAGACATACAGCCAATAATGATTGCAAAAACAACTCGAATACCAGGCATTAACATTTCATCTCATTTTTTTCACGTCACCTAGTACATATATGATAACACAAATTTATGAAACAGATTTTTTAAGCGTAGATAAATTCGATTAATTTTGCATTCCAGAGTATTTTTGCTCACAAACCACGTTCGATAATCAGAAACTAATGTTCTTAAAAAAATTGTGCTGGGGTTCTGATTTATTCATTTTAACGCGCATATAGGAATTAAACCTCCTTAGCTATTGATTACGAATGCATCAGTCACGTTGACTATTTAAAATAGCAAGGAAACATTACACACTGTGGAAACGTAAGTGCATCCACTGATATTAAGTATCTATGACATAATATTATTCTATCATAACCATTATGCTGCATTTTTAAGCTCTAAAAACTTGAGAAATACATCAGAACTAAACTGCTGTACACCATCACAAATGTACGTCAATTTTAAAATTTTTAATGATCTAACACAACTTTGTGAACACAGCAACACTAACTGACTTTAATAAACTTGAGTCGAATAAAACTGCGTGAGTATTTATGAAAAAATGCAAAGATTTTTGGTCGATGTCTATGCATGGTTGTGTTTCTGTAAAGTTTCCTGCTCTAACACGACTTTGGACTTTACCAAATTCCACATAAATAAGATTTAGTAAACACATGCTTTCATTCTAAGATCGTTCATTTCCTTGTTCTATGACTTTCGACAAGTCATTTTGCTAATGCATGTACATCACCGCATCGCAATTCTGCTACAATATTTCCTTGTGTAAAAGCACTCTGTTATCGTCCTAGTATATTCCCACGTGTAACAGCACCTTTTCCGACACATATGAGTGCTATAAAGCAACACGTAAAGATGTGTGAATGAACCTCAAGTCCCTCATTCGAAATCTCTATAGACAATCAATGGTAAAAGGAAGTAAGATAGAAAGCATTGCGATGTTTGTATATCCAGTGCGATCATCCGTGATAGATACCCGAGCCATGGCCGCAAAACCTCCATGCGTCTATACCATCTGCCGTAAGAGCCGAACGTACGCTTCACACCCTCGACAGATGGCTCTCACTGATGCAGAAACTCTATAACGTTCGATAAAGGCTCCTGGATCCTGCGAAAAGTCCTTCCGCTCTTTTTACGATATTGCTGGCGCAGTGCAAACCGCAACAAACTTTTCTGAGGGGTCATCAAAAGGCACCTAAACGACCTAGCTATCATTTGGTGCGAGGTCGATCACAAAGTCACAATCGACAAACTTCTACTCAGTTCCCCGACGTCAGTAGGCTAGCGTGTCCCGGCTCGGGTAAAAATGTTTTATTAACATCAGTGCCCAAAAACCCACATGTATTGAAATTTTATAGCTGGGGTTGGGTCTCATTTCCTGTGTAAAGGAGAATTCTCGATGCTCACCAATCTGAGTTGTTGGGAATTTTCTTGCGAGCCGTTTTGTTCCATCATTTTCAAAGCACGAAAGTCAATCTTCGATTTTTAGGAATTTTATTCTGCACGCAGCCTCTCGCAATCTTTAATAGTCGAGCGTGGACATCAAACCAATGCAGTGTACCCTCGAGTTATTTCGTCTTATGTAAACCTGATTTTTTGCGGATAAAAATTTGCCCCAGTTACATATTTTCAATTACTTGAATACAGTGTCGTGCGAGTTGAACAGCTGGAATCAATTCTTATTCGTACGATTGAGATGTCTATTTATCTGTATCGAATGTAAGATATACAACTGATTTAAATCCGCTTCATTTTTCACTCTCAAATCTTCTCCTTATAAAAGTACTTTTCGCAATAAACTGGAGTGCATTTTTAAACTCATAAGAAGTTCAAATCATTTTGCTTTCGTGTCGTTTTTCAGTTTTTAATCGTTATTCTCTCCTATAAGTTTTCAGGTTTTAATCGTTATTCTCTCCTATCAGTTTTCAGTTTTTAATCGATATTCTCTCCTATCAGTTTTCAGTTTTTAATCGTTATTCTCTCAGGTCAGTTTCTAGTTTTTAATCGTTATTCTCTCAGGTCAGTTTCCAGTTTTTAATCGTTATTCTCTCAGGTCAGTTTTCAGTTTTTAATCGTTATTCTCTCCGGTCAGTTTTCAGTTTTTAATCGTTATTCTCTCCTATCAGTTTTCAGTTTTTAATCGTTATTCTCTCAGGTCAGTTTTCAGTTTTTAATCGTTATTCTCTCCGGTCAGTTTTCAGTTTTTAATCGATATTCTCTCCTATCAGTTTTCAGTTTTTAATCGTTATTCTCTCAGGTCAGTTTCCAGTTTTTAATCGTTATTCTCTCAGGTCAGTTTTCAGTTTTTAATCGATATTCTCTCCTATCATTTTTCAGTTTTTAATCGTTATTTTCTCAGGTCAGTTTTCAGTTTTTAATCGATATTCTCTCCTATCAGTTTTCAGTTTTTAATCGTTATTTTCTCAGGTCAGTTTTCAGTTTTTAATCGTTATTCTCTCAGGTCAGTTTTCAGTTTTTAATCGTTATTCTCTCCGGTCAGTTTTCAGTTTTTAATCGATATTCTCTCCTATCAGTTTTCAGTTTTTAATCGTTATTCTCTCAGGTCAGTTTCCAGTTTTTAATCGATATTCTCTCCTATCAGTTTTCAGTTTTTAATCGTTATTCTCTCAGGTCAGTTTTCAGTTTTTAATCGATATTCTCTCCTATCAGTTTTCAGTTTTTAATCGTTATTCTCTCAGGTCAGTTTTCAGTTTTTAATCGATATTCTCTCCTATCAGTTTTCAGTTTTTAATCGTTATTCTCTCAGGTCAGTTTTCAGTTTTTAATCGATATTCTCTCCTATCAGTTTTCAGTTTTTAATCGTTATTCTCTCAGGTCAGTTTTCAGTTTTTAATCGATATTCTCTCCTATCAGTTTTCAGTTTTTAATCGTTATTCTCTCAGGTCAGTTTTCAGTTTTTAATCGATATTCTCTCCTATCAGTTTTCAGTTTTTAATCGTTATTCTCTCAGGTCAGTTTTCAGTTTTTAATCGATATTCTCTCCTATCAGTTTTCAGTTTTAATCGTTATTTTCTCAGGTCAGTTTTCAGTTTTTAATCGTTATTCTCTCATATCAGTTTTCAGTTTTTAATCGTTATTCTCTCATATCAGTTTTCAGTTTTTAATCGTTATTCTCTTCGGTCAGTTTTCAGTTTTTAATCGATATTCTCTCCTATCAGTTTTCAGTTTTTAATCGTTATTCTCTTCGGTCAGTTTTCAGTTTTTAATCGTTATGCTCTCCTGTCAGCTTCCACTTTTAATCGTAATGTACTCCTGTCAGTTTTCATTCTTTAATCGTTCAGATCTCTTGTCATTAAAAGCTCTTGAATTAATATTTTCGGACTCTTAAAACCGGTGTTTTGTAAGTCCATTTGACAGGGAAGGCTTGCAGCGCGCTGCTCCTTCTGATGCAGTAACGAAACATTAAAGTTCTTGCCGTGGAAGCAATATAATTAATTAATTTTAGCACCTGTCGCCTTCAATTCTGGAGCTCGAGAGAGTTAAAAGCTAATTGGAGCAGTTTTATGGAGGGGTCATTCAGGACGGAATTTCTGTTACGCTTCTCAGCGTTGTCACGACGTGTGATGAAGGAAAAATACAGCTTTCTATCTATCATGCGTCTAAGTGTTATCTAATGTGCATCTGCGTGATCTATTATGCATCTACGCAATCTTCTTTACTGTTTTCCTGTTTTCAACACATGTTGTAAACAGAAAACGCAGATTTCTACAGTATCAGAGCATTGTTTACTACTTCTGGGATTGGGATTTTCTACTCGCATGAGTTTCATTTTCTACCTTTTTGGGTATAGTTTTCGACCTTCGAAAGTATGGTTTTACTACTCAAGAGAGTTAAGTTTCATGTTCGAAAGCATGTTTTTTTTTTACTCATGAGGGCGAAGTTTTCTAACTTTAAAGGCACGTTTATCTATTCATGACTGTATAATTTTTCACCCTTGTTAACGTAGGTTCAAAAGTTAAGGTTTGAAAAAACCAAGACAACTTTCTGAAATATACCTTTTTGCAATTGCTCTATTTTTTAACTACTAAATTTTGCTTATCATTTTGACATTCAGGCATACAAAGAGAGATGTAATTTTAAATACCAGATATCAATTTTTGGGATGATCACCACTTAACTGAAAAGAGAATTACTTCAGTTATGAAGTATTAACTAACTAGGGTACACGGCCAGTCAAAAATAACGGGATTTAATTTTTTCGATGAATATTATTATTTTCGAAAAATTATTATTGCAATAAATAAATATGAATTACAAACAAATATATTCATCCTAATAGCACCCGCGATTAAAATATTCTTGTACTTGTGCTCTGGTGAAACTCGAATCACAGATACGATCATTAAGCATCCTTATGAGCATCACAAAGAGACGGAAGAAGCGGACACCAAATAATCATATAAATAAAAAACACACAAAGGGTATTATTAAGTAATATGACTTTGCAATGCAATTTGATAGAACTGAAATTCCATCCTTATACTCTAATCAGTCGCTGACGAGCTGCAAAAGTGAAGTTCTGGGCCGCTGTCACCCTACATTTTGTCCGCCTCCCTCCTCTCCCCATAGCCATTACAGATCTACGTAATTTGATGCATGCCGAGTCTTTCCAATTTAAAGACCCTTCTCCACGGGCAGAAAATGGAATAACCGAGAATTTCAGACACTTGAGTGATGACAAAGTGTGGGATTTCATCTTCAGTATTTAATAGTTCAGCAATTTCTGTACTTTTAACGGCAACGCAACTCCCGAGATAAATTAACCTGATTGCTAGTGAAATGTTTGTATCTTAAGTGAAGGAAATTATTCCGTGAATTAATGGCTTTCACTCTAATATAAAACCACTGTCTAGGAAGCACTTTCCTCTCAAAGTGGTACTTTAAAATAACACTAATTAAATTCAATGCATAATTAACATCACTTTGAGCATATACGATACGAGCTCAATGAAGCAGCCGCATCCACCCATCAAAGTGCATTTGAAGCCGCTTTTGTGTGGATATTCATGACCACAGAGGATGGACTGTTCATTCAAATGATTGTTGATTAGGTCATTATCAAAGGGTAGATTAGTTCATTAACCATGGGCGCATTAGAATATTAGTTGAGGGCAGAGCACCTCATTAACTTTAAATGAATTTTTCAATAGATCATTTGAGCATAATTTGTTTCGAGAGTGTACCAACTGTGCGCTCACTGCACACTGCATCACTCAAGTACCTCAAACGCTCATAATTTCCTGTATTAACGTTAACAATTTCCTCTGTGGAAACCAATTGTTGAATTTAATATATTCTTTATTGATATCGATGTTATCACATTATCTAAGATTAACATAAATGCTTCGAAAATACTGAAATGTATCTGAACACGTCAGTGGTTTGCGCGGCTTGCAACCTTACAGGATTGCGCGCATCGCATTCTGCATCGCATTCATCGCGCGCTCATCGCATTCTGTATCGCATTCATCGAGCGCTCATCGCATTCTTCATCGCATTCATCGCGCGCGCATCGCATTCTGCATCGCATTCATTGCGCGCGCATCGCACACATCGCGCGCGCATCGCATTCTGCATCGCATTCATCACGAGCGCATCTCATTCATCGCGCGCTCTTCGCATTATGCATCGCATTCATCGTGTGCGCATCGCATTCATCGCGCACGCATCGCATTCTGCATCGCATTCATCGCGCGCGCATCGCATTCATCGCGCGCGCATCGCATTCTGCATCGCATTCATCGTGCGCGCATCGCATTCTGCATCGCATTCATCACGCGCGCATCGCATTCATCGCGCGCTCTTCGCATTATGCATCGCATTCATCGTGTGCGCATCGCATTCATCGCGCACGCATCGCATTCTGCATCGCATTCATCGCGCGCGCATCGCATTCTGCATCGCATTCATCGCGCACGCATCGCATTCATCGTGCGCGCATCGCATTCTGCATCGCATTCATCGCGCGCGCATCGCATTCTGCATCGCATTCATCGCGCGCGCATCGCATTCTGCATCGCATTCATCGCGCGCGCATCGCATTCTGCAGTGCGAAATTATACCGAAAAATACATCGTCTCTATATCTCTAGACGATTTCAAATTTTAGACTCTTCTTTGACCCTTTATGACCTCAGGATTTTAGAGCCGTTACGTATTTTCAAGTGAAACCCTGATCTCAACAGTTTGTACAGTTTATACTCTTTCCAAATAATAAATGAGTAGAACCTCTTCATCAACAGCTCAATTTTATAACATACCTATATGTTGCGCGTTTTTTTTTGTTTTTCTTCTATGACATACTTGAGGTTTTCCTCTCATGATATATTTTAATACCAACATTTCATTGTACTTTTATTTTTTATGTCAGACATAATGATTGTTTTTTTAACTGAAGATGGAGCGGGACTCCGAAGCGTTTCCTTACTAAAGATAATAACTTCCTCGGAGTTTTATTCGTTTTTAAGTTTCAAATACTAAAATGAATTTAAACCAGTTGGAAGGTAATCTTTGTTTATATTATACCAGGTGTTTCAAAAGTCACTTCACCATTTTGAATATTTATTCACGACAACTAATACAGCTATGAAAATTGGTTTCATATGAAATAAAATAGAAATCTCCAGTGTTTTATTTAAATATGATACTCTTAAAAATTTCTTCATTATTATTTAAACACAAACGAATTCTACGACCAGTACTTTCCATGACTTCTTCAAAAAATCTGGGGTTAGTCTGATAATTTCTTCTGTGATGTTTCTTAACTCATGGAGAGTATTAGGTATATTGATCTGCTCCTTCACTCAATAAAACATGTTGAATTACACTTGCATACACGTTGAATTACACGTACGCAAATCTACAGTAACACTCAATGAGACACGATGAATTGCGCATAAATTTTGTACTGATCTTGGTCTGCCAGAGCGTTCTTTGTCTGCTGTTGAGCCGAAATCTCTAAAAACTGAAATCATAGCAATAACGCAATGGTTGGAAGGTCTTTGTTATATAAATCTACTTACAAAGTCTCTCTGCACTGCAACTAACGAACCAATGTGAGAGAAATAACTTTCCACTCGCTTTGCTCGTTGGGCCTTGCTGCATCTTGGTGTTTTTGAGCAGCTCGGAGGGTGATAATTTCTTCCCCACATCACCTAAATAAAGTCCCATTTTACGTGAGCTCTGAGCTTTGATTTGGTAGTTACGATCTATTCTACTTCTCTTTAGGAAAGCCTCATTTTACGCGAACTCTAAGCATTGATTTAATAGTAACAATCTTTTACAATTCAATTTAGGAAAGTCTCATTTTATGTGAACTCTAAGCATTGATTTGATAGTTACTTTCTGCAGCGAGTCTAGCGGTATCAGACGTCTCTTGGATTATTCCACTCTTTGTACCGTCTTATTAAGAAAATAACACGTAATCTGGTCATTTATTGACAGGTGACACACTTGGCACGTGATTGTAAAGTTCAGGAGGACTTTGTTAGCAGTAAAGCAGCACTGGGTGGCGCCGTATAAATGGCTACTATTAAAGTGAATAATATCCATAAATACATGAAATAAACAACGGTAATAGCAATTTAAGATAACGGAACGTATTTGTATAATTATGTTCAGAAACTTTGAAGGGATGTAATGTATTTCAAATTATATACATTAGCATTCATGAAGTTATGCTCTGCTTTAAGTGTACGAAGTCTTCCCACAAGTCTTGAATCTTATTTGCATTTGCGTTTCTCCAGTAGCTTGTGGGCTGCCCCAATAACTTGAAATTTTAGGCACCGGCCACGACAAAACTCTAATATATTTGGCGGTCCTTCTGATTCATCGCACGAATTCTGCGAGAAAATTAGCCAAAGTGGCGAAACACAAACTTTATCCGAGTGCAGATCGGCATGCAAATGCGCCCTGTCGATGCTAAGCTTAAGCATTAGCGAACAGAAACGAAGATGTCAAACGCACCACTATTTCCGGCAGAATTTGGGCCCAAATTCGAGCTGAAATATTGGTTGCAGGAGAGTGCTGTTACAATTACAATATTAAAAGACGCAACGGTGCCACGGTCGCCGAAAATCGATGATGCACCAAAACGGCATCGTTAGTGAAGCAGTGCAAGATCAAAGCCTGAATATGTATAACACTGAACGCTATTCTTGCAATTTTCAACGCACGTCGAAGACAGACATCTTTTGAGCTCGCTATTAGATTCCTCAAAGGCAAAGTCGAGGTTTTGCAGCACGCGATCCATTCACGTCAACTTCACGCGCCTGAAGCTTCAAAATTTCTGCTAGCTATTCATTCTGTATGCCGGAGGGGAAAGAAAGGGACCGGCTAGCGGAAACCAAGCGAAAGAATAGCGAGCAAAGTTTGCCCTCCCTTGTCACACCTCAAAGGTTTTGTCAATTTCTAGGGAATATATGAAACGTTATATTTCATTCCGCTTCTCCGAGTAATTACGGCGCTTTATATCATTCGCGGAGTCTTATATCGTGTTTAAATTTCCGTTTTCGTTGTATTTGCAGTTAAATGCTCGTTAAATGGTTTGTTCGGTTGTGGAACCATGGACTAGTGCTTTGTAACCGCTAAAATCCGTTACTTCTACGTTACCGTTAGTTTAGTACATAATTGTGTTTTGAACTTTATTTTCATTTTTTTCATGAATACGTTAGCTTAGCAATACCCTTCCGAATAATCTGTTGAATACCATTCATCTAACTCTTGAGTTTTCAAGCAATTGAACATACTGAAAAGCTGTATAATTAATACTTTCAAGTTACCTTAAATAAATGTATTAACTCCTCTAAAGTTATGTTCAGTCTCTACAATAAGTGACTTGAAGTGACTCAGTGTGTGCATTATGACTATTTTACATCAGAACTTCTCACTATTTAGCGACATCAGATTATCCTCAAGGAAAATACCAGCCAAAATTAATGAGCGTTCAGGGTTGCTGTTAGAATAAACCGCTTTGGAAAATTTTTCGTCGCAGAAATGTCTCATGCAGAATTCTAGGCTGGAAGCATGTTTAACTAAAGTGAATGAAAAGAAGGTAACTAATTAATTATTATTCATTCTTACAGAGTAAATAGTAATTATTACAGAGTACACGGATAGTATCTTCATATTTCTCTTCCTGTCGTTGGCCTTTTTACTGCCAAATTATCGTTCTTCAAAGTAAACGAATATTCTTGGTGCAGGTTTACGAGTGAAAACATGTGATGAAGACTTTCATTTTCGGTCCAGGCATGCCATGCACCACACATAGAAGAGGGTTAAATTCAGCATAAGGGGCAAACTTTTTATTATTGTTACAGTAGGTAAACAATTGTTGTCAGAACTGTTTCAACTTTTTTGAGGGATATCGTAGAAAAATGAACGTATTAGTACAAAATTTTTATCGTTTTACTTCTGATGGAAATACAATTTCCGATTCATTTACAGAACGGTTTTGAAGGTAGTAGCGTTGCTTGAACGAATTTGTTTTCAGAATACGAGCAACAGCTAGAACGTCAATAGAGAGTCTGTCAAGATTAAGAGAACTCATGTGAGACTTATGCCCTGGCTGAAACAAAATGATCAATTTTCAAACTTTAAAAGTAGTTTGAATGTATCTTTTATCAAAATTCTTGGCGTGCAGAAAATATCCCACAAATTTTGACAGTCCTGCGCTGAAGGATTACTGAAAAACTGAGAAAATTGAAAAAAATTCGAATATGTGTTCCACCGAAGCTAGAAGTGGCTGAATTTTATTTCTGTATCGTGAAAACTTTTCAGACTGTGTCCAATTTAAGCTAAAATCTCTTCGAGTTGTCATATTCCGGATCCAATTCGCGCGAAGGTTGTGGACAATAAGCCTTTTGTTGCTTTTGTTCTGTGTAGACACTACGTCCAGGTTGAACTAAAAGACTAAAAATCTTTACCTCCAGAAGTTGTAAAGAGAACGAACAGCTATTTTACAGTTGCGCACTTATCTAAAGTCGTAATCACGTTCTCTATTTACAGGGCATTCAACTTGAACAGAAGAAACTATTTTATACATATAATGAATAATTTATCTAAAATCGCAATAAAGACGGTTCGTACATTTCTCAGCACACGGAACTTCGAAATAAAACAAGACTGTCTCGTTTGTAGAGTAGTGTGCACTAAGCTGCGCCCGCATCCGGTAGCCGATCCTCGAGTTACACATCACCTCGTACTCGTAGTAGCAGCAGTGCTGCGACAACATATGGCATCTCGCACCAATCTCACACAAACAAGCATATCACATTTCACATGGTTACTTTGCTCAAATTAATTTCACGTTCCGTGAACTTCAACTGCCCTCTATGAAACAAACACTCAGTCATATCCCACCATTACTCTGCGCACATTAATTTCATCTTACGCGAACTTCAACTGTTACCTATGGAACAAAATTCAACTTATGTGATGCTGCATTCAAGTAATGAAACGTTGGAAATAACTGGAATTAAATTTCACCGTCAATGTAAGTTGAGGGTAGCACCATTTAATATGAGGACCGACTGTGGGTTGCATCATTGAGGGGTGTTACAATGATAAAATGGATTATTCTCAAAATAAAAAGAAGAGCCAACATTATAGAGAACATTTATTGTACACCTTTTCTCGTTTTATAACCACACGTCATAACAATATAGCAACAGTTTGCATAATCATACAACAGCGAATAAAAACTAATAACAGCGGCTCAAATATAACAACATCCAGTACAAATCTAGTGACGATGCTGCAAAATTGATAACAGATGCAAAATGTAGTGACAGACACAAATAAATGTAACGTTGCTTCAAATTGTATGACACTCTCAGAATGTTGCAACAGACGATCATTTTCTTTAACAAATAGTCAAATCTTGTAACAATGCTTCAAATAGCCAGTATCACAGGTTCAAAATAATGTAACAGATGCAAAAAATAGCAACGAAGAGTCATAAGATGTAACAACATCTTTTAAACCTTATTGACGAGAGAAATCTTTTTTTTTCACTTACATAATTAAAAAAATTGAAAATAATGGGTTCACCTTGAAATCCCGAACGTCAAAATTCCAGAAATCAAAATCTCGAATATCTAATTCCCGACCATATTTGGCAGTGAAATACATACTGTACAGGCCAGTTGGCAACCCTGATTACAACATTCGGGATTTTGATTTTTGGGATTTGGATATTCGGGATTTCGACATTCGATATTTTCACTTTCGGGAGCATCAATGCCACCCGACAATAAAACATATGGGACTACATATGTACATTTCATTACTTTCCGGTCATTGGATGATGTAATATCCGACCGGGAAGTACTGGAATTTTCCAGAACAACACTGACGTGGCCGGTTCTCGTGTGATACAAACATATGATGTTTATTCTTTATTGTAATTATCAATAATTTTGTATGCATAGTCTGAATATGCATCGTGTACTACGTTATATGCTACTTTACTGTTTATTTTACTTATAAAAAATTCTGTCAGAAATGGTTAATTTGTTACAATAATATACACGTACGTTACTATTTTTTGTGTAATTGCTATCCTTTTTGCACGTTGTTACAATAAACCGACTCTGTCATTACACATTGTTTCTTTGTTTTGATATGTAGTTTCACTGTCATTCATTTTGCCTGGTGTCGCTATAATTTGTCGTTGTTGTTATTTTTTGCGACACTGTCTCTATATTTCTATTCCCTGTTATACTCAATGTTTCGTCGTTGTTAAACTTGCAGTTCGTCGGTACATTTTGAAGGAACGTGGTTATAAAACGAGAAAAGGTGTAGCAAACGTTTCGGAATACAAGTTATTCCATCATCAGTGCTGGATTATTGTGTGGTGGATATTATTGTGTGATATTGAATGGATTATTGTGTGGTGGTACAACGATGGAGTGTATAATTAGTAATGCAGAAAATAACGCTACTCATCTTAAACTATCTTTATCGTTCATTTCATACGAACAGAAAATTGATCCAAGCTTTAAATAATAAAGATGTTCATTTCGCGCATCAATTCTGACAGTTTTTCATGAAAAACACCACCAATTTGCAGGTGCTCTCTTCCTCTGCGCTATGTGTGGGGCTGTAACCTTGGGAATGGATTTAAATCCCCTCCTAAGTGACTAGTGTTCGTCTCAAAGAGTGGCTAAGCGATCTAGCACCTGTGACCAGTTGTACATTTGAGGTTTCGTTTGTACTTCAGCATCAGCAAAGATTTCACTTGAAGGAAAACTCAGTTCGTCGTATTTGATCTCCTTGAATTTAATCTCTCAAATGTTAATCTCCGCTTTGCACTGACGTTCATAATACGTCAGTGTAAAAGCTAATCACACTATTCATTTTTCGAGTCTAGACTAGTTTCTCTCAAAAATTAATTTGTTTTCAATGGAGGGCTTCTCATCGCAAGTTGCATGTACATAAGAGATGGGTGCGAGCGAACGCGCTACTTAGCGTTAGAATTGCAATAATTTTTTGTTAGTAATCCCGTTACATTTACATTCCTCACAGCTCCAATTCACTTCCATTCTATTTCAGTTCAACAACAATTGAAATGCATTATGATTCCATTCCATTTGCAAGAGATTTCATTAAGACCAATCAATGAATTCGAACACTATTCTACCACTGTTTCCTCAGTGATAACAACCGCAAAGCACCAAATACTCTGAATTCAACTCTGTTAAGATCAGCAGCTTGAAAGTAATCCCCACGCAATACATTCTCACAACACATACAATATTGAAAATATTTTAAAATATTGAAAATATTTTAGTGCAATCTTAGTATTAAATGCAATTCCTAACCCTAACTTAATCTATAGTTTGATTGCAGTCCAGTGCAGTTAATGCATGTAAAATGATTCCGTGCCAATCCAACAATCAAAATATCAGTTGCAATCCCATCACAGTAAAATTTTTGACTGATGTTCCAAAATTATAGTCATTATTTTAATAAGAGTCCCATTATAATCAGTATTCTCATAGGAAGCCCGTTACAATCAATATTCTAATACGAAGCCCGTTGCAATCAGTATTTTCATGACAATCATGTAATAGCAAACATTTTCATAACAATACGATGAGGCTAAATACTTTTAACGACAATCACGTAACAGCAGTATTTTCATAACAATCCTATGAGGTAAAATATTTTGAATGACAATCAAGCAATAGCAAATATTTTTATAACAATCCTGATCAAGTTAAACATTTTTCAAAACAGAATCCTGAGCGGTAACATTTGTGGAGTAGCTATAACCAAAGATTCATAATATTCAACTCACGTGCCGGTCCGTAGGGGCTGGAATATTGCATGCCGAGAGGGATTTAGAAAGCCAGAATCCCGGCTTACATCTGGATTTATCAGCTGAGTCAATGAAGCCCACCAAAATATCAACTTATTCATGTATGCGCCGGCGTTCATCATTCACTGTGATAGCTGCCTGTGGAGGTCACTTTGCTCTTTTATTATGGACTTTATTCCTCTTAGTTCCTGCGAACTTCCAAAAGAAAGATGGAGTCTGGGCTCCAAAAAATGTTATTGTGCCTACGCCAATAAGGATGAGGATGGAGGCCGAAAGTTTTCTTGTGGACTTAGAGGCGAATTCCAGAAAAGGTCTCGAGAGTTGATTTTCTTCCCTCACGCTTCCTGGGGAGTTAACAGAGCTTTTATCAGCAGACTGGAGACTTGTTTGTATGGAAGCCGAAGTGATTCATTTTGATAGCTTTTTACTTGAATTTGGTTCTGATATTTTGTTGCTTTGCTTCCACATAATCCTAAACTTTAAAATTTAAAGCTAAAATATTTTGCTTTCCTTCACGTTTTTCTACACTATGCGGAGTATAATGTAGCTGAATATATAAGGTTGTAAACTAAATTAACGGGTGTGGGTTTTTGGAAAAATCTTCTAGCGCAAGACGAACTCTACCGTATTATGGTTGATGGTTGTTTAATAATGACTTTTGGTGAACGCGAAATAAAATTTTTCATCAACAGAAAATAGTACTTTTTATCCATGCAAATAGAAAGTTTTTGACCATACGTCGGTCTTAAGGTAGTAAAATTTATTCGCTTACAATATGTTGTAATATTTCTCGATCCCAGAGTGGCTAGGACGAACGATAACAACTCTTTAATTGATGCTTTTTTGTCGTCCAGCACAGAACTATTTTCGATTCAGACAGTGTTTTGATTGAATCTACTCAATAATAGTTTCATAACTATGTCGCTACATCAGTCTGTTATTTCTATCGTGAGAGTTTAATGGATTCCTAGCACGTTCAAGTAATTTCGATGAACTTCCAGAAATGTGCGACATCGTCAAGTATCGACTAATTTTTTTTGAAGTCAATGCACTTGAAATAAACGTAAATTTCGAGCAAAACTGCCTTCAAGGGGGAAGTGACACCAGAACCCGCGTGAAATTACGGACTTATTTGATAGATAGTAAAAAGTTATACGTAATTATAGGATTTAAGTCATTGAAGTAACTCCTTCATCGAATCATAAAATTGTTAACTTCATGTGTCTGAACAATTCAGTATTTTATTTATGCCTACAGATGAAACTTCTGCACAGAAAAGCATTCGTAAGAGCTTCAAACTGTGACTGTGTGTAATTTGTACTTGGGTGGTTTGGCTTGGTGGTTCAATCAGTCCTCACAAAACCTGTCCATTATTTGAGAAATATGTCTTTTTTTGGAATTGTATAAGCATTTCGCAGTCACACTATAAAATTTCGTTGACAAATTTTGTAAAAATTTATTCATATTCCGATTGCTTCTTGGTGAATAGTTACGTGTAAGATTCTGTTCACATTCCTATGAATACAAATAGGATTAGAGAAATGACTTGGTCATAGAAAATATATACGATGAATTTAGTAAGCAGGTTTCAAAACTTTCTTCTATCATAATATTATTGTAACAATGATATACTAACTGCGAAGTTCTCTAACATCAATTAAATCTGGTGCAAAAAAGTCTTCATTTTTCACGCGCATTAATTACTGCGGGCAGTAGATAAACAATTCGTTGGATTTCCACGCGTCCTAAAAATTGACATGAGGATACTTCTGACAATCCTTTTCTCGTCTTTGAAAAGCTGAGAAAAATGTTGGTCGAGTCTGGGTAAACTTGAGAGGCGGGGGCAAACTTGCAGAGTTTTCTTTAATCAGTTTAGTGGAAAAGTTGTCCTTGTTTTCCGTTCCCCTCAAACGCAAGAGAAACAATGGACTATCGTGACGAGCGTCAGCTCGAGAGCGGCTTCTGAGCTCCGGTCTTTCTGGCCCCCTTTGTTCTCAGCTGCAAATTAGAGGGCCAAATTGAGAGACTTATCTGCCAGAAGTTGAGGAATCTGGGTGCAGTTTTGTGCAAAAATGAAGGAAAGGTATAGCTGCAAAAATTAGAGGTGATTTTAAGGGTCGAAACGACGGGAGTTATGTGGGTTCATGCGGCAACTATTACTGCCACAGAAGCAACTATTGTCAGGGGTTATCTCTGACTGAATACAACAATGGAATCCCTTAGCTCACGCGCGATCGCATGGAGATAGTCAGTCGCCGTGCTCGACTGGATGAGTGTGGACGGGTGCGTGTTTAATGTAGGATTTTTTCCATATGTAGGATTTTGTCGGATTTTTGTCATACGTGCTATAAGGAACTTGTGTTATAGATTTTTAGTGCATGTAATAATTTCGGTCTCATTCATTCTGAACAGTGAGGTCACCAAACCCCCCCAGTTTGGGACACTCTAAGCACTGCCCAGCCATAAGTCACCTACATAAGTCGCCTACATAAGCCACCTACATAAACCGCCTACGCTAGCTCGTGTGGGTCATATCACTTCTACGTCGACGACGCCTCGTTACCTCTACGTCGACGACGCCTCGTTACCTTTACGTCGACGACGCCTCGTTACCTTTACGTCGACGACGCCTCGTTACCTTTACGTCGACGACGCCTCGTTACCTCTACGTCGACGACGCCTCGTTACCTCTACGTCGACGACGTCTCGTTACCTCTACGTCGACGACGCCTCGTTACCTCTACGTCGACGACGTCTCGTTACCTCTACGTCGACGACGTCTCGTTACCTCTACGTCGGCGACGTCTCGTTACCTCTACGTCGACGACGTCTCGTTACCTCTACGTCGGCGACGTCTCGTTACCTCTACGTCGACAACGTCTCGTTACCTCTACGTCGGCGACGTCTCGTTACCTCTACGTCGGCGACGTCTCGTTACCTCTGCGTCGACGACGTCTCGTTACCTCTGCGTCGACGACGTCTCGTTACCTCTACGTCGACGACGTCTCGTTACCTCTACGTCGGCGACGTCTCGTTACCTCTACGTCGACGACGTCTCGTTACCTCTACGTCGGCGACGTCTCGTTACCTCTACGTCGGCGACGTCTCGTTACCTCTACGTCGGCGACGTCTCGTTACCTCTACGTCGACGACGTCTCGTTACCTCTACGTCGGCGACGTCTCGTTACCTCTACGTCGACGACGTCTCGTTACCTCTACGTCGACGACGTCTCGTTACCTCTACGTCGACGACGCCTCGTTACCTCTACGTCGACGACGCCTCGTTACCTCTACGTCGACGACGCCTCGTTACCTCTACGTCGACGACGCCTCGTTACCTCTACGTCGACGACGCCTCGTTACCTCTACGTCGACGACGCCTCGTTACCTCTACGTCGACGACGCCTCGTTACCTCTACGTCGACGACGCCTCGTTACCTCTACGTCGACGACGCCTCGTTACCTCTACGTCGACGACGCCTCGTTACCTCTACGTCGACGACGCCTCGTTACCTCTACGTCGACGACGCCTCGTTACCTCTACGTCGACGACGCCTCGTTACCTCTACGTCGACGACGCCTCGTTGCCTCTGCGTCGTAGACGTCTCGCTGCCGCGTCGGTCCACTGTTTATTAATTGTAAACTGGATGTTGTCGAGGCGGCAGGGGTACCGGTAGAGTATTTGCAGGCACCTAACTTGTGGTTGGCGGACTTTAGCTGTTAGGACTCTCATTGTGTCTTGTATAACTCATTTTCAATTTAGGCTTTCTTATGGGCATTATTGTTATTTACCTTCTATTATGAATTCAGTGTGCATTGTATAATTTGTTATGTTTTTTTGATATATATTAATAATCGTTGGTGTTCAATTATCCCGGTTCCCGCAAGCAAAGCCGATAGGACCAAAACCTCAACACTGGCGCTGTAGACAGGATCAATATTCATTGGCTGCTTGTGGTGACCGGGAGGAGTTAGGTTTAATTAGGGTAGGAATTAGCTGAAGCAAAGTGTTTAATATGAGTAGGGGCATAATTTTTGAATTTTTGTGGATGTGACTTTTAATGTTCTAATTAGTGCCCTAAGGTTGTGGACGGCAGTGTCTGATGTAAATCGTGACGACCTGATTTTTGTCTTCTGTTCGTGGAAGTAGCAGTGAGACGGTGGGTGAGGCGTTTGTGGCTGGAGCAGGAGGTTGAGCTTGACCGGACTTGTGGTAAGCGCTAGCCTTCCGTGATCACACGGTGTTTATGCTCTTCATTTCTAATTGAAATTCTGTAGTGGAGATTTTTGAACGAAAATCTTCAGGGAGACTCCCGGGTGAGATTAATAAGGAATTTGAATAGTGATCTTTTGGGGGAAGACTTATTCTTGTGAATCTGTGTGATTAAGTTCCTAATCTCTGTAGACTATTGAAATGTCTGAGTTACAGCAGTTAAAATCATTTGGTGAGAGTGTGGGCTTGAAGGGCTCTGAACTAGCGGCTTTTATAAAGGAGCAACAGGCGATTTCCCGCGAAGATAGGGCGAAAGAAAGGGAACTTGAAAGGGAGAATATCGCAAAAGAGGAAAGAGTGAAAGAACGGGAGCACGAACTTAAATTGGCAGAGCTTCGTGGGCCGAATTCGCCTGATGCGAATATACCTCTTCGATGTCAGTCTTGTAAAGACACTCCTAAGCCTCCAGCTTTCAATGACGGCGATGATATTTCAGCCTATTTGATTAGGTTTGAGCGAATAGCTGCGTTGCTTTCATGGAATAAAGAAACTCAGTGGGCAGTGCAATTAGGATCTCTGCTGAAGGGAAAAGCCCTACGCATATACTCTTCCTTGCCTTCTTCTACCACTGAAAACTATGAATTACTCAAGGCGGCTTTATTAAGGGGCTTTAAGCAAACTCCTGACCATTACCGTCAGAAATTTCGTAGTGCCAAAATCTCTCCTGAGGAGAGTTACTCGCAATTTGGTACCCACCTCGGTAGGTTGTTTGACTATTGGTTTGACAGTACTAGTACGGGTAAGACTTTTGAAGAGCTGAGAGAATTTACTCTGATCGATCAGTTTCTTTCCAGTATTTCTCCGGATTTAAGAGTTTTTATTAAGGAACGCGACTGTAGGACATTAGAGGAGATGACTAATTTAGCTGATAGTTTTGCAACTGCAAGAAATTCATACCCTAAAGTAGGGAAGAACGAACATTGTTCAGACAACCCAGATCGGGTAAAGGTAATCTCTAAGGAGAGGAAAGGATGGTTCGATCAGAATAACGTAAAATGTTTTGCTTGTGGTATGTTAGGTCATAGGAAAAATAATTGCCCACAAAATCCTCTTTCTTTGAAGCACAGTAGCAATAATGTTGGTTTTGCTGTTAGTGAATGTGGCAAGTATGAGCAAGGTACTGTTAACGGCTTGGCCGTCTCGAAGATACTTAGGGATACTGGGTGTAGTTGTGTCGTGGTTGCCCAGGACTTGATCCCTGATTCCGTACCGCTCCGTTATTGTGTAATAACTGATTATTTAGGAAGAACCGATAAGTTTCCGGTGGTAAATTGTTACATTAAGTGCCCGTCTTATGAAGGGTGGACTGAGGCTGCTAAAGCGCCATTGAAAACGTGTTCAGTGCTTATAGGTAATGTAGAGGGTGCTAAGCTCCCTGGAGCTCCGGAACAGCTAAAAGCAGACGAAATTAATGCAGTTCAAACTCGTTCGGCAAAACTGAGAGTTATTCATCCTTTAGTGCAAGCTAAACTAGATGCTCTTGAAGTGTCCCCTTCTAAATTTGGTGAATTGCAACAGAGTTGCCCTACGTTGTCTAAGATTAGGAACAAATTAGCTGCTAGGGTGATAGATACTACCCGTAGCGGAGCAACTTTTCAGTATGTTATAGAGAACGGATTAATTTATCGTAAGTGTATATCCAGTAATAGACAAAGTGAAGAAAATTCTAAACTGTTGGTTGTACCCTTAGAATGTAGAGCTACAGTACTTAAGTTAGCTCACGATTCTCCCTTTGCGGGTCATTTTTCACATAGGAAAACGGAAATGAAGGTGTTCGAGCATTTCTTTTGGCCAGGTGCTACTACCGATATTACGAACTATTGTAGGTCCTGTGAAGTCTGTCAGAAAGTTTGGGCGAAAGGAAGAGTGAAACCAGTGGCATTTATACGGCATTTGCGACTAGCAAGGGCTTGATGCAATTTGTTAGGATGCCCTTTGGTCTGTCGACAGCATGCGCTTCTTATTTTCGGTTAATGAGACTGGTTTTGGATGGACTTCCTAATGTGTCGTGTTATTTTGATAATGTGTATGTCTACTCGTGTACGTGGCAGTCTCATGTGGATTGCTTGCGAAGTTTATTTCAGAGATTCCGCGAACATGGACTGACTGCTGGACCATCAAAATGTAGTTTAGGTTATTTCTCCATACGTTATCTTGGCCTTCAGTTAGGCGGAGACACCATAAGGCCAATTGATGATAAAAATCGAAGCTATAACGAAGCTAGCTTTGCCAACTACAAAGAAAAACTTGCGTTCATTTGGGGGCACAATTTCTTTCTATAGAAAATTTGTCCCTAACCTAGCGACTTTGTCTGCCCCTTTGACTGACCTTTTAAGGAAAGACTCTCATGATCCTTTAATATGGTCTACGGAGCAGGTGTCTGCTTTTGAAGATTTGAAACTGAAACTGTCGAAAGCCCCTGTACTAAAACTCCCAGATATGACAAAGAAATTTGTCCTCCGCACGGACGCTTCTAACGTTGGGTTGGGCGCAGTACTGTTGCAGTATGTGGACGACATTCCCATGCCTGTGGCCTATGCTAGCCGGAAACTACGGGCCAATGAGAAACTATGCTACGGTAGAAATTGAATGCTTGGCCTTAGTCTGGGCCGTAGAAAAATTTAAAGTGTTTTTGTACGGTCGTGAATTTCTCGTCGAAAGCGATCACATGCCTTTGTCCCATCTGAAGAGGTTTAAGGAGAAAAACCCCCGGCTGATGCGATGGGCGCTGATCTTACAAGAATATAATTTTCGTGTGATCTACATTTCAGGTTCCGACAACATTGGAGCAGATATGCTCAGTCGAATCCCTTTGGAACGCTAATTCATTAGTTTTGTTGAACAAGTCGCCCTTGAGTTGTGTTGGCTACTTGCTCGTTAATATTAGGATTTAGCTTAAGGTTAGATTTAAGATTCGGATGTTTTGAAATGATAGCGAGGCAATCATTTTTTTGTAGGGGCGCATGTCAGGGGTTATCTCTGACTGAATACAACAATGGAATCCCTTAGCTCACGCGCGATCGCATGGAGATAGTCAGTCGCCGTGCTCGACTGGATGAGTGTGGACGGGTGCGTGTTTAATGTAGGATTTTTTCCATATGTAGGATTTTGTCGGATTTTTGTCATACGTGCTATAAGGAACTTGTGTTATAGATTTTTAGTGCATGTAATAATTTCGGTCTCATTCATTCTGAACAGTGAGGTCACCAAACCCCCCCAGTTTGGGACACTCTAAGCACTGCCCAGCCATAAGTCACCTACATAAGTCGCCTACATAAGCCACCTACATAAACCGCCTACGCTAGCTCGTGTGGGTCATATCACTTCTACGTCGACGACGCCTCGTTACCTCTACGTCGACGACGCCTCGTTACCTTTACGTCGACGACGCCTCGTTACCTTTACGTCGACGACGCCTCGTTACCTTTACGTCGACGACGCCTCGTTACCTCTACGTCGACGACGCCTCGTTACCTCTACGTCGACGACGTCTCGTTACCTTTACGTCGACGACGCCTCGTTACCTCTACGTCGACGACGTCTCGTTACCTCTACGTCGACGACGTCTCGTTACCTCTACGTCGGCGACGTCTCGTTACCTCTACGTCGACGACGTCTCGTTACCTCTACGTCGGCGACGTCTCGTTACCTCTACGTCGACAACGTCTCGTTACCTCTACGTCGGCGACGTCTCGTTACCTCTACGTCGGCGACGTCTCGTTACCTCTGCGTCGACGACGTCTCGTTACCTCTACGTCGACGACGTCTCGTTACCTCTACGTCGACGACGTCTCGTTACCTCTACGTCGGCGACGTCTCGTTACCTCTACGTCGACGACGTCTCGTTACCTCTACGTCGGCGACGTCTCGTTACCTCTACGTCGGCGACGTCTCGTTACCTCTACGTCGGCGACGTCTCGTTACCTCTACGTCGACGACGTCTCGTTACCTCTACGTCGGCGACGTCTCGTTACCTCTACGTCGGCGACGTCTCGTTACCTCTACGTCGACGACGTCTCGTTACCTCTACGTCGACGACGTCTCGTTACCTCTACGTCGACGACGCCTCGTTACCTCTACGTCGACGACGCCTCGTTACCTCTACGTCGACGACGCCTCGTTACCTCTACGTCGACGACGCCTCGTTACCTCTACGTCGACGACGCCTCGTTACCTCTACGTCGACGACGCCTCGTTACCTCTACGTCGACGACGCCTCGTTACCTCTACGTCGACGACGCCTCGTTACCTCTACGTCGACGACGCCTCGTTACCTCTACGTCGACGACGCCTCGTTACCTCTACGTCGACGACGCCTCGTTGCCTCTGCGTCGTAGACGTCTCGCTGCCGCGTCGGTCCACTGTTTATTAATTGTAAACTGGATGTTGTCGAGGCGGCAGGGGTACCGGTAGAGTATTTGCAGGCACCTAACTTGTGGTTGGCGGACTTTAGCTGTTAGGACTCTCATTGTGTCTTGTATAACTCATTTTCAATTTAGGCTTTCTTATGGGCATTATTGTTATTTACCTTCTATTATGAATTCAGTGTGCATTGTATAATTTGTTATGTTTTTTTGATATATATTAATAATCGTTGGTGTTCAATTATCCCGGTTCCCGCAAGCAAAGCCGATAGGACCAAAACCTCAACTATAAACCTCAACTATACTATAGCTGCTTCTGTGTTATATTTGGTGGGAAAGGGGAGGGAGCTGGATTGATTTTAAATTATCATCACAGTTTGAGTTGGGCTGATAAAATTAAGACTTCAATTAGGGGTCGAAATGGTGAGATCTATTAGGTTTGAACTAAACAATTACAACCACTGTTGAATGCGGAAACGTAAAAATTGTCAGGGTTGTGTAAAAATGCAGATATATTGTGAAGCTAAAATCGAAAGAATATTTGGGAAGACTTGAGAAATCTAGACTGCATTTAGAAATAACAACGAAGGGATTGGTCAGAGTTGAATTGAATAATGAAGGCTACATTGAGAAGGTATTACGGAAGGAAATATTAGAGCTAAGTTGAAGAATTTGAGCGGTAGAAAGAGATCAAAACACCATGAATTTTTAGCGTTAAGTTATACTCAAGGCGGTGGGGGATGAGCAACACAAACTTCCTATCGATTGGCAGCACGACAGCGTGTGAATGCCACTGAGAATTTCTTAGATAGCTCGAATTTTTTTTTCCAATCCACTAGTACTTCGATTGAATTCTTCAACGAACAAGAGCTATATTTAATTCTACAAAATGAGTTATGACATACAAAAATACCAAGAATGCTTACCGATGTTCATGTCTCTCATGTATTTATTAACTCTTAACGACAAAATAAAGAGAAGCCGGTTAATTTTAAAGATCTAAATTATTTTTCAAAGCAAAGCTACATTATGTAAAATTTTGACGCATTCGATTTACCTTTAAAAAGAAGGAAAGCAAAAATGAGCACTTTCTTGACCTTTGTTTTAACTTTTTGGATGGGGGATTACATAAAATCATTGAATGATATTTACGTATCGCAGTTATTTTATCGGAGACTGAATCAGAAACGATATCTAATGTTTGGGTGCGAACGTGGCTGAACTTCTTTGAATAAAATGAACAAAATAACTTTCCGATGCTCATCGATCTAATATAACGTTTTGGAACAAAATAAGCAAGACAGTTTCCCAATTTTCATGCGAGTTCTTCAAGTTTTTCACTAAATACAAAAAGTAGCACATAAATGTTCACGTACATCCTCCAGCTTTTAGACGAAGTGAGCAAAATACTGAACTCAAGTTGAAGTGAGCAAAATACTGAAGTTCATGAAGCACATTGAGCTTTTCTAAAATCACGTTAGGAGAAATGGGGCCCACGCTCGTGGGCCTGAAGAGAAGCACTCGACCACGTGGCAAGTAATTTCGTAGCATCGAAATGATTTCCTTCCTCTCAAGAGACCTTAAACGGGTTCCTCGAACGGACTTTGCCGGCAATAAATTTACAAGATATCTCTTTCTAAACCTGCTTTTATCCGCGCTATCTGCCGGCGCAGAGAGCTAAGAAACTTGCTTTGGCACGCTTATAACAGACTTAGATATATTTTTGCAGAGACTTGGATGTGAGATACATATTTCTCATGAGCAACCTCGCAATTTGACGGACAGTCATCGACTTGTGAATCTTAACACGTCCACCAATAATGATTGCTGTGATACAGATCTACAGATAATAATATTCAAAATAATAATATAGCACTGACCACCATGACTTCACAGAAGAAATATACTGCAAAAACAGGTGCGTGCTTCCATCTTCAGAACCAACAGTAGTGTATAACATTTCAATGACTCACTGAACAGCGTTCGAACGCGTCTCAGGGAGCTCTCTATAGACACCTGCCTCAGGAATGTCAGGTCCTTTTCACATCACGTCCAAGGATTTTGTAATATAAATTTGTCATTTGAATTAAATTTCCGGTGGTGTTCAAAGTTAATGTGCGAAGGAGGAATTACATTTTGAACCTGGGCAAATCAATGCAATGCGTTTAATGTGTGCACCGCTTAAGTGAAAACGATGACCGTTTTACTACTGCACTTTGCTTGAGGGGTGTTTTGAATATTTTATTTTTGTGTACTACTACTACTACTACTACTACTACTACTACTACTACCACCTAAAAACTATGAAACAATTTTATGAGATAATTCATGAATTTTTTTTTTTGTCTCAGGTAAGCGCTTTGGTTTGCAGGGCCCAGAAGAAAAAAAACAGGTTATTTTTTAAGTATAATACATGACAAAGGAATCTTTAGGGTGACTGACTTATGTTGGATGTTTTCGTACAAAAAATTTGCTTATATTTTGGCGCTCAGATTTAAAACTTATGCGTTATTCACAAATTGTTTCAGCTAATAAAGTGAAAATAAGATTCGGAAAAAGCTCGACAATAAGCAGAGGTGAAACTCTAAGGATATTAATTTTCTAATAAATTCAAAACTTTTATTTGATGCCAGAATTTCAATCTGATTAACGAGCTTCGACGAATGAAAGACACGAACTAAGATAAATTCCTAAGTAAGTTTGCCTGCTCTCCGCGGAAATAATTAATTTTTTGTGTACGTATTTGCCAACGTGGAAGACTCAGCAACTGCAGTGATGAAGTTTCACGAATTTCACCGAAATTCACACGGACAATTTCCAACTCAGCTCGGATATTCAAACCACTGTAAGCTTTTAGGAAAATTTCGCTTAGGAAAATAATTTACTTGCACCTGCATGGACGTAGAAACAGAATATTTTCCGAGAAACGCCAAGAAAAATTGGACTTTTTTTGCCTGTCCTGAAGCAAACAGGCTTCGTTCCGAGGAGACGATGACCCGAGCAGAGCGGGCTAACCTCATTCCCTAATGGACCTGACAAGAAACTTGACTTATGGATCTCTAGCCTTTGGACTAAATGACTGGGATGCTTAACTCGTCGTCGCGCAAATTGATTGTTCCATAGCCTCATTTATTATTTCAGTCTTACTTCATCCCCGCAGAAATGAATGGAGTTGAATTGACTTCATGAATGGAATTGAATTGAATGGAGTGAACCAAAGTGACGTTCTTCTCATTTAAATTTTACTCCCCGCCTCAGGAATTCTGTGTTTTCAGCGTTTCAATTGAATCGTTCCTATTTTTGTAACGATCGGAAAAGATGAAAACGTTTCTTTAGCATGGAAATAGTGCCATTCGACGTAACAATACAATATGAGTAGAATTGTGGAAGATAGTTGAACTTTCGATTCGGATGATATAAGCTCGTACTACATAGATTCGAATGGGAAGGTAAGGATTTTTTTCTTGAAAACTCTGCCTATAATAGTTTCAACAAAATTTCTACGAATTGAACAACGGCCGACATGTGATGGGAACAACTTTACACAATAGATACTTTAAAAAGTTTGAAATGTAGCTAGAAACAAATGACCTTTTCAGAAGCAAGAACGAGAAGAAAAATTGAACAGAAAAACACGCCCTTTTACCGTTTAATGCCTTCGGTGTGTCGGCCTGCACTGCAGGCTAGGTTGTATAGTTCCGAGCTTCACAGAACGAGACGCAAATGACTGGAGAATTTTCTGCTTGGCTTCTCTTGAGTTTCATTTTCAGGTCAAGTTGGAGACACTGGATTCATTATTAGCGAATATCTCATTCCGGGAAATTTCGTGAGGTTCTGTTAACGTAATAATTTTTCCCTGCGTCAGCGACATTCATAAGTTCTAAATTTTTTTTTCTTTCAACTGGTAAGGGTTTCAATGAAAATGTACCAACTACTTTTAACTACAATACACTTTACGGATGCATCTATGATACCGCGAAATTCAATTCCAAAATATTTCTTCACTTTCTTCCTTCTCGAAATTCAGTTTAATAAACGTGATAGAATTATAATGTATCAAAGGTTCTTAAAATTGGTGGATACAATTTTCGCGGACGCCCTGCATAGGTTAATTAGAAATGGCTCGCACCGTAATTTATTTTATACCCAATATTAAAAAAAATTATAATAATTATAATCTAATTCAATTCCAAAGTTAATAAACGTAATACTTGCACCAGGCCAAAGAATTGAATAGATTGTTTTTTGTTCAGTTTTATCGATTGGAACTTTAAGCGAATGTGACCTTTAGTGTCAAGAAACGGGTAATCGTCAAAACTGATCAACTTTGAAGTATTGATTGTATTGGTCACGGTAGAGGAAACAAGGTAGGGTCATTTCTATCGGAGATAATACGCTTCCTCTCGTTCGGCTAGCCAATAGAAAGGTTTTATTTCAAACAAACTTTATGACGTCACCAAAACGCCATGTCGTTAGGCCAATAGTGGATTGGTTCGTTGCCGTGACGTCAGCAAATCCAAGCCGTCATCGAAAAAAAGACTGGTTTGAACCTACCTTGTTTCCTCTACTGTGGTATTGGTTTTCTTATGAATGTATCGATTTTTAATTACAATTAAATTTCGAGATCTCGTAATGATATGTAAAAGTTCATGTCAAAATAATTTTACTGTCGTCCCTCGTGGTTATGATGCACGGTATTATTATAAATACCATATTATGGATAACGTGGCAAAGAAACTTCCTAACTTTCATGGTAGAGGAAAAAACGGGTGGCCTAATAAACATATTCGTTCTGGTAAAAAATTTCTTTGGAAATTAAACACAAAAATAGATGTATAGTAAATGAACATGGGCAGCTAGGAATAATAAAACTCGTCTAAAAAAAGAAAACGAGCCATGTATTATAGTAAAAACAAGAAGCTATCAACACTAACGACAGAACTAAAACGAGAAGTCAGCGGAAGAATAAAATCAGTAAAATTCAAATTACATAAAGTAAAAACAAAAAAATTGTTCGTCATCTATCAACAATAGACGGCGGATCCTTAGTTGCATGACTTTTTAAAATCGATTTGATTTTGCAGATGAACTACGATTTTAAAATCAGCAGCTGTGGAATGAATCTAGTTGTATTTAAAACTTTAAATGAAGCTGTTCAGTGAGCGATCGAAATGTTATTCACTACGGATGGTTCAGGAGATGGATATACGTGCCCGTATTTTACAGTATACTTATTCAGTGAAGTTATAGGGGTCAGGGCAACATTATGATTTTAAATATTATCATCTGTAGGTCTGAGTGACAACGATAGTTATTTTTAAAGGTGTGAAGATACTATTTTCGTTCACACGTCGATAACTGTCCGTCAAATTGCGAATGCTGCTCATGAAAAATATGTATCTCACATCCAAGTCTCTGCAAAAATATATCTAAGTGTGTTTGGTATAAACGTGCCAAAGCAAGTTTCTTAGCTCTCTGCGCCGGCAGATAGCGCGGATAAAAGCAGGTTTAGAAAGAGATATCTTGTAAATTTATTACCGGCAAAGCCCGTTCGAGGAACCCGTTTAAGGTCTCTTGAGAGGAAGGAAATCATTTCGATGCTACGAAATTACTTGCCACGTGGTCGAGTGCTTCTCTTCAGGCCCACGAGCGTGGGCCCCATTTCTCCTAACGTGATTTTAGAAAAGCTCAATGTGCTTCATGAACTTCAGTATTTTGCTCACTTCAACTTCAGTTCAGCATTTTGCTCACTTCGTCCAAAAGCTAAACAATCTACGTGAACATTTATGTGCTACTTAGCGAATTTTGTGAAAAACTTGAAGAACACGCGTGAAAATCGGTGAACTGTCTTTCTTATTTTGTTCCAAAACATTATGTTAGATTGTTGGACTTCGAGCAGTAAAAAAATTATTTAGGTACATTTAGGCAAATCACATGGTTTAGTTTTTCTAAAAAGTCTAGTTAGGGAATAGGAACATACGTTAATCATTCCGTTTATTTTGTCCAAGAGGTAAAATCAGATACATGAAAATAGTTTTTTATTTTTAAATCGTGATTATTCATGAGACTGATGGATTTCAGCCACTGATGTAGTCAAGTTAGAGGAATATCATGAACGTCTTGGATCTACCTGAATTAATTCTCGAATTTTATAAATAAATCAAAATGTAAAACATACAACTTCCTTGTATTTTGAAGCTAATGGAATGTATGATGCACGTATATATATTTTAAAATATGCATGTGCATTTATGGAAATGAACATATATGTTCTCGTAAAACAAACGAATAAAAATAAATTCAACCACTGATTCATGTGACGATATTTAGTTTCAGTTGCTATTGTTAACGTAATTCTCGAATATTGTCAATATGAGTAGCTAACACATTCCAGAGATGGAATAAAGTAACGGACATCACATTGAAAGTTTTATTTGTGGTGTAAACGTATTTTTTGTCTTCTGTTTCGTGTCTGCGAGTGAACCGTTTTTAATGTGGTCTTAAAAGAACTTATGAAAAGTCATTAAGATTTTTTCCACAAATATGGCTGCTAACCTGTAGCAGATGGTAGTCGTGAACAGATATTGTATATGTGCTAAGTCTTCACAGGATGGTTGAAGCTCGCAGAAACAGGAGTAGATGTCGTTCTCAATGCAGACTTCCGTTACATCTGAGCACATTCCGTGCGTAGTTTCTATTTATTCCATTCACAATGCAGATTCAGATTCATTTCTCGTTTCCTTTCACTGAATCTTCATAGTGCTTGTTATCAGATGGTGTTGGGCACCGTGGTAGGAACTGCGAGGGAAAAAGATAGCCACGAGGGTAATAATACTAATACCAATATCAAAACCAATACCATAACCAACTCCGACCCAATACCAATACCGATAATCTGTTCATCAGTGCTTCTCATCCAGCGATTACGAACCCCGCTGATTGACCCAATCTGTATCATTTGCTTTAAAATTTTCGTAAGAATTTGGTTCATTTAAGTCTAGTGAATTTGAGGATTGTTGTTTATTTTCCAAGTCAAACTAATTTTAAACAATTAACTCAGTTTCTATCCACAGCCTGTTGTTAAAAATTAACAAACCATATTGATTTTTGGTTGTGCGTGTTTTTTACTTTCAGTTGCCTTTTTTACTTGTTGCTGACTTTACGTTTTTTTTAGTTTATAGCTTTTTTTTCTGACTACATTGCTCGTTTTGCGTTTTTTAAGAGAATTTTCTGTTATAAGCTGGTGATGCAAATGCACAGAACGTCAACTTTTTTATTTCATTCCCACAACGCTTTTTATGAGACTGAATTTTTCATACGGTTTATAACTAGTTCTTTCTTTCACATTGAAATACCATAGAAATAATTTCACCCCATCACTTCTTACACACGTGTAGAGGGTAACTCAGAAGACAGGCACCTAAGTATTGAAAATAGGGTACATAGCGAATAGCGAAATAGCGTAATAGCGTAAATAGCGAAACAGCGAAAAAGCGTAATAGCGAAAAAGCGAAATACCGAAATAGCGGAATAGCGAAATAATGAAATAGATACCGTGTATATAGATAGATACCTTTACCGCATAAAGAGCTAAATAACTTTTTATGGACTTTACCAATGTGTGATCACTCTTGTGACAGCGATTACCCTTTAGCCCATTCTCGATTTCGAAATGTAAAGCTTTTTATACTCCCGTTCATTCATCGAAGAAAAATTCTAACCATAAACTGTGAAATGCATTCATTAATAACGAAAAAAACTTTCTCTCATCCTCGATTTCGAAATGTAAACACTTTTCATCTCTTCCTGCTAATTCATCGAAGAAGAATTCTAACCATAAACTGTGAAACATGTTCATAAACCTCCTAAAGTTCCTCCAACTTCAACGTTCCAATATTCTACGCAGCAAACTATTTCCGCTTGCGAACATTTTTCCCACGAATACCACGGAAAAAGCTGCGTGATCTACATTTTGTAGGCAGCAAGTGCAGCTCACGCATGAACGTACACCCGGCCGTCTATTGGCTCGACATTGACTGGAGACTTTTGGCTCGACATTGACTGGAGACTTTTGAAAAGCAATTCGTAAAAATACCGAAGCATGGAGGGTTATTTTTCAGCAACTTGCAGCCGTACTCTGAAGTATTTGTTCGATATTTTTAACAGCTATAGAAAGCTTCAGAAGGCCACTCGTTCACAAGGAAAAACGGAGGAAGAGGGAATGAATGAACTCGATGCTGAGTTAGCATGCTTGAACGTATGGTCATCGAAAATTCGAGAGGTTTCACAATTTTTGTCGATTAAAAGCAATTCATTTCAGTAAATAAATTTGAAATACTTCCGAAGTTTAGATGCATAATAAGCAAAGACACTGCTGCAGTTTACATCACTCTTCTTTGTTAATTTTGTTCCTCCGTGACATTTTATGATGAAAATCTGGAAAAGTGGTTTAACGAGCTAGAAGTTAAAGATCGCATTTTATGAACACGAGCTCATTTTTAAGTGTTCAGTAATTCCATAAACGATGCACGTCACTTCTTCACAACATGGTTCTCGTGATAGAGGCTCGAATTTAGTTGCGATAAGACACGATGTTAGGAGAGAACGATTTCTGTCTCAGAACATATGTTAACGATTCTCGTAGATCGTAGATCTTACAACGTTGGCCACTTATTTTAAAATTGCCCCGCACGCTTACCTGGAACAGTGTTGGTGATCTGTTACTATACTTCGCACTTTGAAGCTCTTGACTTGAAAATTTAATTCCGCTTCTTACATTTTGCGCCATAATATTTGACTCGGTTTTTATTCCTTGCTTTTCGCGCCGCATTATGGGTGTCGATTTTTAGTTTCTTGTGTGTAGAGTGCCTTTCGCCAGCCTCTGTAAGTCTTACAAATCCAGAAATTTGTGACACTGAATTGTCAACGTATGAAAAGTTAATATACTACGGGAAATATTTATTCGCTTTAATAAAGTCACACTCTGTGAAGTGAATCTCTGAACAAATACATGAAGACGATCATTTTTTTATGATAAATGATCGCTGGAGAAATATTTCTTTGTTACTGTATCCTAGAGATTGCAAAAAAGATGTAGCAACGCTTCTGTCCGCCACAGAAGCACCACTCATCACGCACATTTAGTTATTCTAGAGATTAAAGAGTGATCTCTGAAGTGAAAACTATCGAAACCTGAAAGAACACTCAGAATCCCTCGCTGGATAGAGAAATTGTAAAAATTACAGCCAAGTGCAAGAAATGATACCAGTGTAAGACCATGTGTGCTTTCCGAATGATTTTAGGTTTCTAACTACAACAGGCAAATAAAGGAAAATTACATTTAAAATGTCTGCTCACGATCAACACTTTATGCAATCAAGGATTCTTATTTTTATCAGCGGAAACTGATTTCCTTTTAAATGACGTTGAAAATGGAGGCCATATGCTACAACAAATAACAATGCTATACGTTTCGTGTACCGTAGAAATTGCAGATTGATTTCAACCACTCCAACTCATTTCTGGACCTGTAGCGGGAATGATACTCAATAACAGTATACAAGTAGCATCTTAATAATAGCTGATGAGATTGAATATAGTAATGTAAAACAATGGAGATAATTACTGTAGTTTTGCTGAACTAATCATTAAAAATTAAGCTCATAATTGGGAAAGAGATATGCTAGTGATCATATTCTATCAACTTAGTTGTACTGATTTTCAAACCCAAGCTCAAAATCTTTCTTTTATTGGGACTTTTTTTCAAATTTCAGCAAATGAAATTAGTACACTAGCTCATTGTTTCAAAAAGAAATTTATTCCTACCCCAGTGAGCGTCCCACTCTTCTATGTTTAAAAATGTGAATAGATTACTGAAAATCAGCGTAGTTTAAACTTAGGATTCATAAACAAATCATCTCACCCATCCTATGATGAACTGGCTCTGAAATTTAATTTTACGTGTATGTTTATTTATTCGTTTTAGAAGTGTTGTACTCTCTTTTTCATCAATTACTGTTGACTCACGTTTTCTCACTAGTTGAAGATCATTTAGGACAGTGCTTCAGCCTGTTTCAGAAGAGTGCTTGATGTCTTTCTTTCTTTCTTTCTTTCTTTCGATTAAACTTATACATAGTTAAGAACTTCAGAGGCATTCTCAAGTAGTATTTAAAGTATTTGCATAATCAAGGCTCAGGATTCATAATCAAATCATCTCACTCATCCTAAGATGAGCAACCTCTGAACTTCATTGCTGCGTGTAGGTTTGTTTGTTCTAAATGTGCACGCTTGAACTTTTTTCATAAATTACTTTTGGTTAAACTTTTCTCAATACTGGACAATCACTTAGGCTTGTTTCAGTTTGTTTCAGCTTGTTTCAGTGGAGTGTTTCATGTCATTTATTCTTTCATATTAACTTATAGCGCATAGGCATCCTCCATTCCTAAAGTATTTATAAGCTTTCAGTCATCTTGCTGTGGATAAAATGCCCACGATAAAATACTTTGAATTATTCTCTCAATAACTTAATTAACCCGTGACATGGCCATTGTACACCGCGTATGGTTTGTCTATCAATAATGGACCTTTCTATTAAGAAATTTTCAAAATTCTATATGTTGTATTACATTTCTCGTGTCACCTTTTTTTAAATAAATATTTCTTCCTTATATTAATTTTTTTTCGAGATTAAGATCATAAGCTTTATTGAATATAGAAGTAACGCAGGGTAGAGGAGATTTTCATGAGACCATGACACCAGAGGATTGCCTGAATACTGATCGATAGAAACGACGAAATAAACAAATGAATATCTCTCAACTGCAGACTATTCCAATAACTTTCAATAATTGAAGCAGATTTGCAATAAGCTTCTGACGTGCTGTCTAGATTGGCACTTCAACTCTATTTGGCACAGCCTGGCGTCGGGCGGTATCACGGCGCAATGCAAAGGCGTATTCCGGACTGAAAATAAATTGAGCTCAAAGATTTGATGCTGAGAACCTCAGATTGAAACCATCAATTAGTCCGTATCCTAACTACGTAAATCCTCGCCAATTGTGTCTCGATTCTCTCATGTCTAGCCAGTACTGCTGGTGGGTGGGTGGAGAACACAACTGTGTCCTTGTGTATTAAATTCTCTACTGCCAATTAGCCATTATTGTGCAAAGAACTGAGAGTTGTCATGTTATCTGAGAGTTGTCTTTAAATTTCCCGTACTTTTTCTTCAGCTATTTATGTGTTATAATGTTTTTTCTGTTCAGTGGGTGTTTTTCTGTTTCTTCGCTCAGAGTTTAGTTTCATTTCATTCAAGTTCGACTGTTGGCTTCATTTTTGCAGTTTTTTTTAACATTGTAGCTTCTGTCAATTAAAAGCGCTCGTCCATAAGGTGAGGCAAATAATTGTCAATTAACTCTTCAATGAAAATTCAATCGACTCCATAATGTATCTAGAAAATCACCTTCAAGTTTATCTACAGTAACTGTACGATGTAATTTAAGTTCTTCATGTGTTGAAATAAAGAAGAAAATGAATCATCCTTTTTGTTACTAAACCGTTGTCAATCGTTAAAATTCTACACCTCTGTCAATCTATCAAACGCAACGTTTCGATGAAACTATCATTATCTTCGGGCAAAAAAAAAGTAGGCCGTATTTTTATACAGTCACATTGATAAAAATGTAAATAAATTGTTCAAGCAAAATCACACGCAGTAAAACACAGAAAATCACACTGTATGATGACTGGACAAGAGTAATTTTTGTACAACAGGAATATCGATCACCAGCAGACTGGCTAATATCGCACAGCAGTTACATGTTCAGGGTACCAGAGACAGAGGCGAAATGGACGAACGAGCGTATGTTTCAAAATTTTACGGTACAGTCCTATTGAATAGTTTTAGAACAACGAAATCATTGGTGTTTTCGTTGATTGACGGTTTAAGCTTGTGAATGTGTAACGCTTCTATCGATTGGATATTTTCTTTAACAACATGATATAGAACTTTTGTGTTTGAATAAAGAACTGGGCTTAGACTTGTTCGATGGTTCACAACTATGTTTAACCCGGAAATGATTAAAAATAGAGCCTTGATATTTGTGCACAGTTCATCTTTGTATCAGCGTCATCCTAGACATGCTAATGTAACATTTATTAAGAGACTTATACTCTCTTCATTCACACTTAAATTAATATTTTACATTGGCTCTGTCTAGGTCACTAACCCTGGATCTGGACACATTATTTTGGACGAAGAGATCACTGATTTTAATATTTTTGTTATACACACAAACTTTAATTGCTGTATCTAGATCTACAGGTTTAACAAAGGTTCATCAATTGTGTAATTGTTACGCATTTGGTTTAATTTTCAGGCTGAAGATGATGACAGTTTCACTGAAACGGTGCGTTTTATAGATTGACAGAGGTATAGAATTTTAACCATTGACATCGATTCAGTACAAAAATGTTGAGTGACTTTATTTTTATTTTCACGCGTGAAATATCTTGCAAATGTGAGTTCCCGTTACTCTCAAATTGAACCTCACTAAATAATATGGTGAAGCTTCCCAAGCAATAACTTAAACTACGGCAGCGAACGCTATAATTCAATGTTATACCTGTGTAGGTTACAATTTATCTAAATCTGTTTACACTACAAACTTTTGCTATCACTGCTCAAGTACAAACTGAGTGTAAAACAGTTTAAGCTACAAACTTTTGTCACAACCACTTAAGTATAAACTGAATGTAAAACTGTGTACGTTACAAATATTTGCTTCAACTACTCAAGTTATAAATCTTGACAATGACAGCTTAACCACAGAACATCATTTAAATAAAATGATCTACTCTAACTCTAAACCTTCCAAAATGTTAGCAAAACTCATTTAGACCATTTTACCGGTGTAAAAGCTTATTATCACAGTAGTAAAAACAATAGTTTAAAGAATTGTTGAAAGGAATTCGTCAAGATGCTCTTCTAAAAAATAGTGATGAAAAATATTTTTAAATTCAAAGTTGATTTATTTTCACTTGAAACAAAAACAAAAAAGTTCTCAAGTCCAATAAGTGCAATTCTTATGATGCTCCTCATATTTTGGCTCTCGGATTATTTTTTGGCTCACAATGATTAGTTATTTTTAAAAATTGTTAAACTTTCATTTTGATGCGACCTTTCTATGCACATCGACAGCAATATTTAGAAATTGATCTTCATAACTGTTTCTCAGAAATAGTTTAGTAACTTAACACTTCAATAAATACTTACAAAATACACACTAGGTGTCCAACTAAAACTGGAACATGAAATGAAAATAATATAATTTTAAAAATATTCGCTGCATTTTTATTTTGTTTCGACTATATTGTTCGTTGAAAGTTTTTCAAAAAATGCTACTTGTTTAAAAAAAAACATTAAAAAAATATTTACTCTGTAACTATTCTGCAGAAGGCTGCCAAAAACATGTTTGGGCAGGAATATCAAACAATAAAATGTAGGTACACGCAAAAATTTTATTTCATTTTGGGTTTAGGAAAAATTAGCTGTTTCATTTGTTCACTGAACCTTTGTGTGCATCTGTGAGACCAATATCCGCCATAAAGAACGTTTTGATTATTAAATAATTATGGATATTATAATAATTTTTAATAACCGCTTAGTTGCATGAAATCCAGAAATTCAGCTGCCTACAAAATCCTCAGATCTAACACCATTTGATAATTTTCAATGGGGACATTTAAAGACGAAAGAATGTTCTAATCCCCGTAAAAAAAGAATTGAAAGAAAGAATCACTAACAAATTCAGTGAACTAAAAAAAATCGACAGTTAATCAAACGAATTATTTCCTCGATGAGTCTTTTCTAAAACTTAAAATAAAGTAAAATTGGGGCGTGTACATTTTATCGTTTGACTTTCCTGCGCAGACATGTTTCTGACATCCTTCAGTAGAGGCATTACAGCGTAAATATTTGTGAAGATTTTTGAATCAAAACGTATAGGTATTTGTTGCAAAGCGTTCTACAAAGAACCGTTTAACAGAATAATAATACAGCAAGTAGTTTTCGAATTATATTATTTTCAATTCAGGTTCCGTTTTTTGCAGAACACGCAGTATAATCCAAAACTAATTTAAGAATTCTTTTATCATATTTATAAGTACGTTTAATATTAATTTTTTCTACTCATTAATATCACCAGACAAAGTAACAATCACGGACACTTGCTGCATTTCGTTCAAGTCAAAAGTGAGCTAAAGCATCTCGATTTCTTACTTACCGATATGAAAGGCGTCACGAGACGCTTACCGTTTGATAAGTTTGAATTAATGAGAATATCTTAGATTGTAAGAATGACACACCTCCACACAAACATGTTAATAATAATGCAATTTGAACAAGTACAACCTAAACACGGCATTAACACATCATTACACCTCTTGAGCCTGTAAAAATTGAAATGATTACTTGTTCTCACCAAGTTTGGGTGACCGACATACTTACAAAGCTGTGGCCCATTTTCAAACAGGTTTTTCTGTGTTCATGAAGCGGGACCTGTTCGCTAAATATACTGGGACCGCATATGAAATTCATTTAAATAAACTACATCATTGAAAAATCAAAATGATGCGCAGTAGATGTTTCATAACTGAACATAGTAGAAACATCTGTGTCAAAATTAGGATTTTATCAAAGCATCATGAAGTTAGTCTGACTGCACAAACAAAATACATCGTTTACAGCGTAAAGTATTTTACGGTGCATCAAGGAGCCTCATTTAAAAAGGGTATGTTGGTGTCGCCATGCATGATTGTGCCTTTCACATTGCTACACGAAAAGAAACCCTAGCCTGTTTTTCCATCATTTCCTACATGCATTACGAAACAAATTAAACGTGATTAAACAAATTAAACAATGAAACATCATAAACGTCAGGACTAATCGACATGAGATAGGCATTAAAATTTTAAGTATTATAAAACATCGATGAACAAATACGACCTTATATATACATACACATGTATTGCTGTTCAGTACGCTTCGATCCACGGAGTGGCCTGAACCTGACGTTCGATTTCAGTCCCCTAATTTAATTCGACAGGACCGTTCTTTTCCCCTCGCTGCCATCAAGCTCGGGCCATGAAATGCGTGCGGATCAGTTTCCCCGCTGCACAGGATCTATAGTTTATATTGACAGCCAAAACGAGATTTTAGAGAGGCTCTCAATGAGCTTGCATTGAAAATCAAAAGCCGGGCATATCTGTGACGTCGATGATGTTTGTCTGTAATACAGTGGTAGTTGGTCGAAGTAAAGAGTGGTAGTTTGTCTGTAATGCAGTGGTAGTTGGTGGAAGTAAAGAGTGGTAGTTTGTCTGTAATGCAGTGGTAGTTGGTCGAAGTATAGAGTGGTAGTTTGTCTGTAATGCAGTGGTAGTTGGTCGAAGTATAGAGTGGTAGTTGGTCTGTAATGCAGTGGTAGTTGGTGGAAGTAAAGAGTGGTAGTTTGTTTGTAATGCAGTGGTAGTTGGTGGAAGGAAAGAGTGGTAGTTTGTCTGTAATGCAGTGGTAGTTGGTCGAAGTAAAGAGTGGTAGTTTGTCTGTAATGCAGTGGTAGTTGGTGGAAGTAAAGAGTGGTAGTTTGTCTGTAATGCAGTGGTAGTTGGTCGAAGTAAAGAGTGGTAGTTTGTCTGTAATGCAGTGGTAGTTGGTGGAAGTAAAGAGTGGTAGTTTGTCTGTAATGCAGTGGTAGTTGGTCGAAGTAAAGAGTGGTAGTTTGTCTGTAATGCAGTGGTAGTTGGTGGAAGTAAAGAGTGGTAGTTTGTCTGTAATGCAGTGGTAGTTGGTCGAAGTATAGAGTGGTAGTTTGTCTGTAATGCAGTGGTAGTTGGTCGAAGTAAAGAGTGGTAGTTTGTCTGTAATGCAGTGGTAGTTGGTGGAAGTAAAGAGTGGTAGTTTGTCTGTAATGCAGTGGTAGTTGGTCGAAGTAAAGAGTGGTAGTTTGTCTGTAATGCAGTGGTGGTTGGTCGAAGTATAGAGTGGTAGTTTGTCTGTAATGCAGTGGTAGTTTGTCGAAGTATAGAATGGTAGTTTGTCTGTAATGCAGTGGTAGTTGGTCGAAGTAAAGAGTGGTAGTTTGTCTGTAATGCAGTGGTAGTTGGTGGAAGTAATGAGTCGTAGTTTGTCTGTATTGCAGTGGTAGTTGGTCGAAGTAAAGAGTGGTAGTTTGTCTGTAATGCAGTGGTAGTTGGTGGAAGTAATGAGTCGAAGTTTGTCTGTAATGCAGTGGTAGTTGGTCGAAGTAAAGAGTGGTAGTTTGTCTGTAATGCAGTGGTAGTTGGTCGAAGTAAAGAGTGGTAGTTTGTCTGTAATGCAGTGGTAGTTGGTGGAAGTAAAGAGTGGTAGTTTGTCTGTAATGCAGTGGTAGTTGGTCGAAGTAAAGAGTGGTAGTTTGTCTGTAATGCAGTGGTAGTTGGTCGAAGTAAAGAGTGGTAGTTTGTCTGTAATGCAGTGGTAGTTGGTCGAAGTATAGAGTGGTAGTTTGTCTGTAATGCAGTGGTAGTTGGTCGAAGTAAAGAGTGGTAGTTTGTCTGTAATGCAGTGGTAGTTGGTGGAAGTAAAGAGTGGTAGTTTGTCTGTAATGCAGTGGTAGTTGGTCGAAGTAAAGAGTGGTAGTTTGTCTGTAATGCAGTGGTGGTTGGTCGAAGTATAGAGTGGTAGTTTGTCTGTAATGCAGTGGTAGTTTGTCGAAGTATAGAATGGTAGTTTGTCTGTAATGCAGTGGTAGTTGGTCGAAGTAAAGAGTGGTAGTTTGTCTGTAATGCAGTGGTAGTTGGTGGAAGTAATGAGTCGTAGTTTGTCTGTATTGCAGTGGTAGTTGGTCGAAGTAAAGAGTGGTAGTTTGTCTGTAATGCAGTGGTAGTTGGTGGAAGTAATGAGTCGAAGTTTGTCTGTAATGCAGTGGTAGTTGGTCGAAGTAAAGAGTGGTAGTTTGTCTGTAATGCAGTGGTAGTTGGTCGAAGTAAAGAGTGGTAGTTTGTCTGTAATGCAGTGGTAGTTGGTGGAAGTAAAGAGTGGTAGTTTGTCTGTAATGCAGTGGTAGTTGGTCGAAGTAAAGAGTGGTAGTTTGTCTGTAATGCAGTGGTAGTTGGTCGAAGTAAAGAGTGGTAGTTTGTCTGTAATGCAGTGGTAGTTGGTCGAAGTAAAGAGTGGTAGTTTGTCTGTAATGCAGTGGTAGTTGGTGGAAGTAAAGAGTGGTAGTTTGTCTGTAATGCAGTGGTAGTTGGTCGAAGTAAAGAGTGGTAGTTTGTCTGTAATGCAGTGGTAGTTGGTCGAAGTATAGAGTGGTAGTTTGTCTGTAATGCAGTGGTAGTTGGTCGAAGTAAAGAGTGGTAGTTGGTCTGTAATACAGTGGTAATTGGTCGAAGTAAAGAGTTGTAGTTTGTCTGTAATGCAGTGGTAGTTGGTCGAAGTAAAGAGTGGTAGTTGGTCTGTAATACAGTGGTAGTTGGTCGAAGTAAAGAGTGGTAGTTTGTCTGTAATACAGTGGTAGTTGGTCGAAGTAAAGAGTGGTAGTTTGTCTGTAATACAGTGGTAGTTGGTCGAAGTAAAGAGTGGTAGTTGGTCTGTAATACAGTGGTAGTTGGTCGAAGTAAAGAGTGGTAGTTGGTCTGTAATACAGTGGTAGTTGGTCGAAGTAAAGAGTGGTAGTTTGTCTGTAATCCGTTCATTGCTCTTCAAGAATTTTAGTTTCCTTTACGCACATCCGGAAGACAAAGTTTCTAGCGCCCCTGAAGTGTCTCCTGAACATTAAAAGAGTTCGAACGCAAGTACGTTGGCATTTTTTCCACTTGCACTCAAAAATCTTAGGTAAAATTTGAAGTTTATTTGTGAACGATTGATGTCGTGGAAATTACTTGGTGTAGGGAAAGAATTTGGTGAACAGAAAGAGAGCTTAAATGTACTCATGTAAAACACTCTACTCATAACTACTACTTCAATAACCATGTATGGAGTACGAATTCTCCCAATAAAGCATTAACGAAAAACCTGCCATAATAGGAAAGACTGCCTCACAGATCCGTCCATCAACCCTCACTTCATCAGAAAACCGTAGACTATTCAATGCAATATGTATTTACGGACTCAACTATATACTGTTATTTTCGTGTTATAGATTTAAACGTGACTCAAGCCCAGAGCTTTCATTTTTGACTGGGTTGGTGCCCTCATAAATGTGTATTAATATTGATCTCACTCGTGCTTCTGACGCACATATTCTTGTATACATTCAGTATGGGTATACGGTGCACTCAGTTGTACTTTGTTTCTAAAAAAATGTGTGGGTGAATCATCAGTGAAATAATATCATTTATTTATCTAAAGATTTTGCCTATTTTTTATGTTACAGTTTTAGGTTTAGGCGATCGATTAAATTCCGGTCTACATAGCAAGTATCAACTTCAAGGCAAAGACAAGATCAGTGAACGACTTGAAAATAACTCAAACGAGTGTTCAGAGATTCGCCTCTTCGACGACAAAAAAAGCTGATCTTCGAACGCAAGTTTAGTTCACCGCCCTCGTAAACAACGTCCGTTTCATTGCAGACCAGCCCTTTTCTCAATAAACTCGGGAATTGGATCTGCGGTAAACCTTATCACGATTATCATCGGGTCTGTGAAAGAACCCTCGAATAGAAGCACATTTGACCAGCTTCCCTACGCTGCACGAGGCTTTCAAACGATATTGCACTAACTCCAATACACTTAAATCTCTCATATCAGATACCACCAAAATAACTTTCGCACAGGGTGCATTTTTTCAAACCCACACCATCAAATGTGTCCAAAAAGCGCTTTGGAAGCGGGGCTCTTAGTTTTATGCAGCGACTTCAATGCTCTGTGCCGTGATATATTTACCAGTTTTTCAAGAAGGTCAATATTGAGATGCTGATATTAGATTTGCTGATCAAAAGGCTGTTTGCCTCAGAATGCTTTGTGTAGACAAAGCTCGAGCGTTGTGCTCTAGCCGAGCGGAAGGCTGGCTTGAGTTCTTTTTTATTCCGCTGCAGAGACTTCAGATATGGGACATGAAAGCTGGAGGGATATTCCTCGGAATTTTATTATTTTCGAGATCGAAAGATGAATATCGATGAAGGCATGTCGGCAAAGGGGAAGTTAGATATTGTTGAATTTCTGGTCAGTGTTGAGGGAATGGTTGCAACGAGTTGCGTCCACCTCTTTCGCTGGTTCTGAAACTCTACACAATTTTTGACGCATTTTTTATACTCGGTTTTAAAAAAGTTAAACGGTAGAAGGTCATTGTGATAATTGTACAATACGCTATGATTTTTAAGGCAGAAGAAGACGAAAATTTTCTATTGTACGTTGGCAAACAAGACAGGAATTTTTCCACATTAGATCAATAAATTCATGCGCGCTTACTACATAGATTGTTGTAGTTTGCAGAAAGATCAATGCAAAAGTTTTTTTAAAGCGAAATTGAAAAGTGTTAAATGGTGTCAAAAACCTTTTCTGGTTTGACACCTTGATGTTTCCATCAAAAAATACCAATCTTATGTCCCTTCAATTTGACAACAAACCAAATTCTTTTCATTAAAAAATTATTTCATGGAAAATTATATTTTTCATCCGTGTCTGTGTCTGCAGACCGTGTCTGTGTCTGCAGACCGTGACTGCGTCTGCAGGCCGTGACTGTGTCTGCAGACCGTGACTGTGTCTGCAGACCTTGACTGTGTCTGTGTCTGCAGACCGTGTCTGTGTCTGCAGACCGTGACTGTGTCTGCAGGCAGAAATTGCAGATTTAGTAACATTTTAAAATTAGAAAAATGCTAATGAAATTAATCATTTCATTTAAAAGAAAAAAAATCGGAAGCGTTTCGGAAACCAGCGCCAGCATCAGTTCTGTAAAATACAAAGTATGATCAACCCAACGGAAGCACGAAACCACGGTCGATAATAAATTCCAGAATATACTAACAAAAAAGGAAAACTGTATATATATGTATTAACTATCTTAACGGGATACTAGCTAAGAATGTGTTTAAAATTTGATTTTCCAGAAAAATATATAAAGATTCCGAAATGCTAATCTACTTGAAAGTTTCATTGATTAAGTAGCGATTATCTTGACATAACATGCACAGCTCGCTCAAAAATATTACTTATCTATAACGGCTATAACTTTGTCAGAAAATAATTATATTGCCAAAAATAGCGGTATTAACGAGAATATTTGAACAACATGTACCAGAAAGGAAGTTAAACTGGCTTTTGTCTCTTTAGGAACGAATAAGTTTTTAGCTTCTTAATCACTTGAATTGCGATGTTGAAATCACGGTCAACATTGTATACTTAATGAAAAATGATATATGCCATACTGATAGGACGAACTTGTTGAAAATAAAGGTACAATGATGAGAATTTTAATTTTAATTTTAAAATTAAGTAAACGCTTCATTGATATAATGATGACTATATTTTATAAGAAGTATTCTTTATTCGGTCCATAGATATAAAGCGAAGCAAGATTTGAATAAATAATCATGCCACAGTGTTTAGGATGACAACGTGATATTGATTGAAGCGGAATTGGAGGAATTCATTGGCAAGAAGGAGTAAACTGAGGTATATACGAAGGAGTGCACAAAGTATAAAGGAGGAGTAAACTGAGCTATATGTAAGGGGAGTAAACAAAGTATAAAGGAGGAGTAAACTGAGGTATATACGAAGGAGTAAACAAAGTATAAAGTAGGAGTAAACTGAGGTATATACGAGGAGTGAACAAAGTATAAAGGAGGAGTAAACTGAGGTATATACGAGGAGTGAACAAGGTATAAAGGAGGAGTAAACTGAGGTATATACGAGGAGTGAACAAAGTATAAAGGAGGAGTAAACTGAGGTATATACGAGGAGTAAAAGTATAAAGAAGGAGTAAACTGAGGTATATACGAGGAGTAAACAAAGTATAAAGGAGGAGTAAACTGAGGTATATAAGAGTAGTAAACAAAGTATAAAGGAGGAATAAACTGAGGTATATACGAGGAGTAAACAAAGTATAAAGGAGGAGTAAACTGAGGTATATAAGAGAAAAAAAATATAATGGAGGAGTAAACGGAGGTATATACGAAGGAGTGAACAAAGTATAAAGGAGGAGTAAACTGAGGTATATACGAAGGAGTGAACAAAGTATAAAGGAGGAGTAAACTGAGGTATATACGAAGGAGTGAACAAAGTATAAAGGAGGAGTAAACTGAGGTATATACGAGGAGTGAACAAAGTATAAAGGAGGAGTAAACTGAGGTATATACGAGGAGTAAACAAAGTATAAAGGAGGAGTAAACTGAGGTATATACGAGGAGTAAACAAAGTATAAAGGAGGAGTAAACTGAGGTATATACGAGGAGTAAACAAAGTATAAAGGAGGAGTAAACTGAGGTATATACGAGGAGTAAACACAGTATAAAAGAGGAGTAAACTGAGGTATATAAGAGGAAAAAAATATAATGGAGGAGTAAACGGAGGTATATACGAAGGAGTGAACAAAGTATAAAGGAGGAGTAAACTGAGGTATATACGAGGAGTAAACAAAGTATAAAGGAGGAGTAAACTGAGGTATATAAGAGAAAAAAAATATAATGGAGGAGTAAACGGAGGTATATACAAAGGAGTGAACAAAGTATAAAGGAGGAGTAAACTGAGGTATATACGAAGGAGTGAACAAAGTATAAAGGAGGAGTAAACTGAGGTATATACGAAGGAGTGAACAAAGTATAAAGGAGGAGTAAACTGAGGTATATACGAGGAGTGAACAAAGTATAAAGGAGGAGTAAACTGAGGTATTTACGAGGAGTAAACAAAGTATAAAGGAGGAGTAAACTGAGGTATATACGAGGAGTAAACAAAGTATAAAGGAGGAGTAAACTGAGGTATATACGAGGAGTAAACAAAGTATAAAGGAGGAGTAAACTGAGGTATATACGAGGAGTAAACAAAGTATAAAGGAGGAGTAAACTGAGGTATATACGAGGAGTAAACAAAGTATAAAGGAGGAGTAAACTGAGGTATATACGAGGAGTAAACACAGTATAAAAGAGGAGTAAACTGAGGTATATAAGAGGAAAAAAATATAATGGAGGAGTAAACGGAGGTATAAACGAGGAGTAAACAAAGTATAAAAGAGGAGTAAACTGAGCTATAAACGAGGAGTGAACAATGTATAAAGGAGGAGTAAACTGAGGTATAAACGAGGAGTTAACAAAGTATAAAGGAGGAGTAAACTGAGGTATATACGAGGAGTAAACAAAGTATAAAGGAGGAGTAAACTGAGGTATAAACGAGGAGAAAACAAAGTATAAAGGAGGAGTAAACCGAGGTATAAAGGAGGAAAATGGGTAAGTACAACGGAGGAATGAACAGAGTAAATTAAAGCATAGGAAATTGTGTGCGACTGCTCGCCTCTTGGCCCCGGCTTTATACCTGCTTTCTTTCAACGTTCAAATAAGTTGATATCTGGAGATTTTGTAACCCAAGAAAGATGCGTGGTAAGTTGGTAACCACCAGATTTTTTTTGGATTGACTATTGACGATATAGCATTAAACTTCCTGGTTGTACCCTCAGGGAAAAGTATTTAACGCGAATAATTAATTTTGGCTTGAATTAAATTAAAAAAAATTGAGTTTTAGACAGCTCTTTGGTTTCTGTTGTATAGTGACGCACTGGTGGTGTTAATGGGAGTTCCAGCGGTGGAGATTTATGAGTCTCGCTCGGCACGGTCACATGTATAGATAGGGCATCCGCTTTGTATACGCCGTTCATTGTCACGAACTAGACTTAAGAGCAAGCTGTGTGAACTACAGAGTCAGTACAGTATTAGAAGTCCTGCTGTGCGTTTTGCTATCCGGCTGCCTGGTTTACGGCTAGGCGAACCGAGCTACAAGTTGAAAAGAAAAAGAAAAACAGTATATTTCCAATATAGATGGTACAAAAGTTTTTTTATACACTCAAAATTACAAAGTATTAAAAAAACACTTGTAACACTTCATAGGAAATTTACATGGGTCCTTGTTAAAAAATATATATAAAAAAAAAAAAAACGAAAACCAAACTAAATCATTGGGTGTACAGGGGCACGGCAATTTGATCGGTGTTGAGCTGCGGTCTATGTTTGGTTATATAAAGGGATTCTAAAATTCTAATATCTGACTCCTGAGCTGATCCTATGATTTCAAAATTATCTATAGAGAACGAATGATTGGTCTGTTCACAATGATGTCTGGGAGGAGAATGCGGCAAGGATGCTAGAGGCCGGTTTGTTCTGAAGGAACGGCCTATGTGTTGAAAAAATCTGATCTTCGACTGTTTCTGAGTGCTTCCGATATAAGAACTCTGGCAAGTTCCGCACGTAAATTTATAGACAATATTCGAAAGCAATTCAGAGGGCAGCCTGTCTTTATACCTAAAGAATTTTTTAATTTGGAAGTCATTCTTTAAAGCAAAAATAAAGTCAATCTGGGGGTAAAATTTAGAAAGTAATTTCCTGAAATACCTAATCATTTCTTCAGATGACGTTGAATCTTTGTATACAAACATCCCAGTCGTAGAAACTCTGCAATTGTTGTGCAATAAGTGTTTTTCATCTAGTCAATTATTTTACGGGTTTGATAATGTGAGTTTTATGCATTTCTTGAAACTAGCAGTTACTGAGACGTATTTCTTTTTTAATCAAAAACTGTATAAACAAATAGATGGCTTATCGATGGGCAACCCAATCGCGCCTACTCTTGCTAACATTTTTTTATGCAATATGGAACAAAAGTACCTTGAGGAATGCCCTGATTTTTTTAAACCTGTGTTTTTACAAAAGATACTTGGATGACACATTTGTAATCTTTGAAGATGAATCCCATGCTCCGTTATTTCTAAATCATATCAATAAGTATCATTCGAATATCAATTTTACTATGGAACCTGAACAAAACAATAGATTACCTTTTTTAGATCTCAATATCAGTAGAACAGAGCAGGGTTTCGTTTCCAGTGTATACCGCAAACCAACTTTTACTGGGTTAGGCTGCAGTTTCTTCAGTTTCTGTCACTTCCGCTATAAACTTAATTCAATACGAACCCTTCTCCATCGTGCATATAACCTATCCTCCTCATACTCCAACTTTTCTTCCGAATTAGATTTTTTAAAATCTTTTTTTTCTGACAACGGCTATCCACACGGTTTATTTGACAGGCTTGTCCGTGATTTTTTATGCAATATATTTTCTCGTCCGAAACAAACCTTGTGCACAGTAAGTAAATGTAAGGTGTACATATCTCTTCCTTACATAGGCCCCTCATCTGAAGAAATGATTAGGTATTTCAGGAAATTACTTTCTAAATTTTACCCCCAGATTGACTTTATTTTTGCTTTAAAGAATGACTTCCAAATTAAAAAATTCTTTAGGTATAAAGACAGGCTGCCCTCTGAATTGCTTTCGAATATTGTCTATAAATTTACGTGCGGAACTTGCCAGAGTTCTTATATCGGAAGCACTCAGAAACAGTCGAAGATCAGATTTTTTCAACACATAGGCCGTTCCTTCAGAACAAACCGGCCTCTAGCATCCTTGCCGCATTCTCCTCCCAGACATCATTGTGAACAGACCAATCATTCGTTCTCTATAGATAATTTTGAAATCATAGGATCAGCTCAGGAGTCAGATATTAGAATTTTAGAATCCCTTTATATAACCAAACATAGACCGCAGCTCAACACCGATCAAATTGCCGTGCCCCTGTACACCCAATGATTTAGTTTAGTTTTCGTTTTTTTTTATATATATATTTTTTAACAAGGACCCATGTAAATTTCCTATATCTTTTATTATGGCATGAATTTTATAAAATTTCGTACTAAAAATAGTGGCACAAAACAGTCTACCTAAGTCTGAAACATGAAAACGATTGTGGGACGTGAATAAGAAAGAAAACATTAATGTCCTATAGAGGTTTCATATTAGAAAAAAAAAATCACATTATCTTTGAAATATGACGCAAGTTGTCGGCAATTGATAAACAAACATAGGTATCACATTATTATAAGCATATAACTATAAGCGTAATACTGCAGTATAAATGGATGATCACACAACGAATTTATTGCTTTTTTTACATGGATGCTTTACAATTTCATATTAGAAAGAAAATCACATTATCTTTGTAATATGGTGCAGAATGTCTGCAATTGATAAACACACACACACACATAGGTACCCTGACGGTCTAGTTTGATGCTTGCACAGAAATGGAGAGGAATGACATAAAATGCAACCTTCGACTGGTTTATCTACTCTAGTGCACACAGGCGTACGTGCACATATGCACACCCGTATGCCCACTTACAGTTCTGTTCTATAAACCTCATATCGTGCTAAAATACCAAGATACTACAGTTTCACATCATGAAATTTTTCAGGAAGCACCAAGTTGCCCTTTACTCATGGAAGTATAATGGTGCATCACAGGGCTGAGATTTTGCCGTCACAACGCCTGTATTATTCTGCTCATAAAGCATGCAGGCCGATGTTACAGGCAGTCTGTCAAACCGCAATGTTCAAAGTTTTGAAGAGATCGAGGAAACCGCCTCAAACTTGCGTAAGGTTCGGCAAGCTTCTCAATTTACGTCAAAATCTTCGTATCGAGCAGATGATTCATCAGATAAAATGGCTTTTCGTTCCGAACAAAGATTAGAGATTCATGCAAACCTGTCTCGCACACATCTTAAATTCGCAGTAGAACAGCAGGGCGCAACCCTGCATGAATGAATTTCTAATTTCCAAACCGTCGTCAGTACCAACGCTGGCCTTAATGCCTTCTTCGCAGACCACCGCCACTGCACTTACGGACTCTTGAATTTTAAGCCGACAATTCCTCAAAGTTTGTTCCGCTTAAAACTCAGAATCCTGGGATCTGGCATTTCCACTTGGGGAATTCCAGATTTAAAGAAGGCATTAATTTTACCTAAGCTCTTTCTGCTCAAAGTCTTCGCGGTGAGAAGAGATTCTCCACAAACCGGCTAAATCTCCTGAAAAGCTCGGAATTTCGTTTGGGTTCCAATAAAGTCTCACAAAGAACATTGAAGTCCGTCGCATATTTTGCGAGCATGAGCAGACTACTTCCACGAATGCGCAAACACTTCACCTAGATTGGGCACGAGTGAGTGATCAGATAGATCTTCGTTAATGCCTTTAGAATTAGGACACTGTGATCGAGACCCTCTCCCTGGTATTTTAAAACGGATTAGAAGCTTTCTCCTCTCCTGAGAATGGGATGAACAATGCAACCATGAAATAAAGATTTTGGAGCCAGGAGAGACCCAGATCCTTTTGCTGATTCAAGATGGATTTAAACTTCATAATATTTACGGCAATGTTGAGAGAGAAACATTGTTTCGTTGCGTACTTCATTGAGATGGTGTGAACGTTTAATTAAAGATTTATGTTCTATTTTTCCCTTTGAATTCGGGCGTGAGTTATGTGCCTACATAACACTGCGATGTGGATGCATTGCAGGGTTGTGAATGAACATGTCAAAGATAACTTGATCTATGATAACATGAAAAAAATGATGACTTATAAAAGTTATGATGTGTTCCTTACAATAAGTTGCTAAAAGTCATGTGCTTACAAGTAATACAGCTTGTAACATTCCTACCACACAAAGCTCGTATATGTTTACACTGCGGGTTTTCAGACTCACCAAAAACTCTCGGAATCTTTTTCGCTAATTTGAATTGAAATCGAGTTTTGTTTCAACGTTCGTCGGTCTTCCCTCGAGTTCCCGGAGCGCTCGGGTCATCAACCAAAGTTAGCCTGGCAGGTGAAATTCAATAGGAAGGGTGAAATTCAACGAATTTTTTAACTTCGTAGAATTCAGAGTTTCTACTCAAATTCGACAGGAATTTTTTAACATCGTAGAATTCGGAGTTTTTACTAAAATTTGACAGGAATTTTTTAACTTCGTAGATTTAAGGAATTCCAGATTTACAGGACAGAAATTTTTTAACTTCGTAGAATTTCCGTAGTTTCAACGCGAGTTTCCGTAGTTTCTACGCGACAATGCGAGAGTTAACTGCTATTTTAGGGGACACTCAGTTGTCTTGTTTCATTTCTACGCGACAATGCGAGAGTTAACTGTTATTTTAGGGGACACTCAGTTGTCTTGTTTCATTTCTACGCAACAATGTGAGAGTTAACTGTTATTTTAGGGGACACTCAGTTGTCTTGTTTCATTTCTACGCGACAATGCGAGAGTTAACTGTTATTTTAGGGGACACTCAGTTGTCTTGTTTCATTTCTACGCGACAATGTGAGAGTTACCTCCTATTTTAGGGGACACTCAGTTGTCTTGTTTCATTTCTACGCGACAATGTGAGAGTTACCTCCTATTTTAGGGGACACTCAGTAGTCTTGTTTCATTTCTACGCGACAATGCGAGAGTTATCTCCTATTTTAGGAGACACTCAGTTGTCTCGTTTCATTTCTACGCGACAATGTGAGAGTTACCTCCTATTTTAGGGGACACTCAGTAGTCTTGTTTCATTTCTACGCGACAGTGTGAGAGTTACCTCCTATTTTAGGGGACACTCAGTAGTCTTGTTTCATTTCTACGCGACAATGCGAGAGTTATCTCCTATTTTAGGGGACACTCAGTTGTCTTGTTTCATTTCTACGCGACAATGCGAGAGTTAACTGTTATTTTAGGGGACACTCAGTTGTCTTGTTTCATTTCTACGCGACAATGTGAGAGTTACCTCCTATTTTAGGGGACACTCAGTTGTCTTGTTTCATTTCTACGCGACAATGTGAGAGTTACCTCCTATTTTAGGGGACACTCAGTAGTCTTGTTTCATTTCTACGCGACAATGCGAGAGTTATCTCCTATTTTAGGAGACACTCAGTTGTCTCGTTTCATTTCTACGCGACAATGTGAGAGTTACCTCCTATTTTAGGGGACACTCAGTAGTCTTGTTTTATTTCTACGCGACAGTGTGAGAGTTACCTCCTATTTTAGGGGACACTCAGTAGTCTTGTTTCATTTCTACGCGACAATGCGAGAGTTATCTCCTATTTTAGGGGACACTCAGTTGTCTTGTTTCATTTCACTGGAGTTAGCAACATAGAAATGAAAAAAAGGGAATTCAATGAAAAATTTTCATCGGGTTTGACTCAAAAAGTTGACTATGCGAGAACACGAGCAGTTAAATTTGTAATGTAATTAAAAGTGATGCATGTTTTTTTCAATTATCATTCAATTTTACTGCAAAAATATTCTTGAAGTGATTGGTGTACTCATTCTACTACACTGTTTACTGCATGTGTAGATTTGTGTTTCAATATTACAGATGCCTTCGGTTTGTGAAGAAAGTTCTTTAAACAAATTTTTTACGTGCCGCAAAAAATGCAAAACACTCGTTTATTTTGGCAAAAGTTCATTTGTATAAAAACAATGTCTAAGCTTTTGTATTTTTTCAACTAATTCAGTGACGTTTACTTATTTTCCATTTTTTGAAGAGAACGCTTAGTTGTCATTAAGTTGCATCGTGCGAGTACAACAAAATCAGAGACTGCCAAGTTGAATGGGACGATGAATTTGTCACTTGCTTCGGTTCTACGGACATGGAACCAACAAAAATCGCACTCTTACTCGTAACAAACCTAAAATTATTAAAACTGTCAAGATCAGCATTAAAATTAGCCTAAAGAACGTCATTGAGAAGCAGTGAAATGAATGTGTGTGCAAAAAAATAAAGGGAACATTGAATGAAATTTATAAAATTTGTTGCCGTGCAAGACCATACAAGTGCATCAACAAATCTCAGTTCACCAATATGAAAGAAAAAACGATTGGCATGAATAATTTTTTCTAAATAACTTAAAAAAGTGTGTGGTCACAGATGTCACTGTCATTTTCGACGGAGAACCCTTTCCCGGTAAAGGCTGAGGACAAATCCATGCTGCCTGTAGGCATCCCACTTTCTCGAAGAACAGTTTTTAAACGTCAAAAATACAATTCGGTCATGGTGTGGCGTGTTGTTTTCAATTCCTCAAAAGGTGCATAAATACTTGTGTACAAAAACGGTGCTAAAATGCTACCGTATACAAGTCAGGACACCGAACGAATTTTCAACCCTAGGCTGAAGAAAGTAAAAAATCATTTTCAAAACGCAACATCTTCCTACACGTCGAGCATCCCGCTACAGTTGTGTCAGGATTATTTTCCGAGATTTTTTAGCGAGGAAATGTCGGCCCTTTCATCACCTGATCGCAGGCTCAAGGAATTATAAGATGTTTTTTGGCGCCTGAAGCAAGAGCTGCCTCCTCCCTCTCAACAATCGAAGTTCTGAAACGCTTCTCAAAAGGGCATAGGAAAAAATACTTACAGAAATCCTGTGAATTGTCGCTGTCAGCGTACGGGAGAAACCCGGCGTATTTGTTTTGGCGTAAGGAATTCAGCAATGCACAATAATTGGTCTTAATTCTCATAAATACTAGTCCACCCCCCTTTCTTTAAAACTAAATTCTCTCGTGCCACTCGATGTTGTCCAGCGTTATGCCGAAGAATTTCCTCGCTTCATTCATGTGTTTAGCTCTCTCTAGCTACTCGGTATTGCTCTGCATTATTCCGTAGAATTTCCAAACACCGTTCAAGGGTCAATTTAGCTTTGGCTTCTCGTTCGCGAGCAGCATTGCTTTGTCTTGCCATTTTGCGTTGTTCATCTGATCGTCTTCGGCGTTTTTCTTGCTGTCGAAGTCTTGCTATTTCTTCCTTGCGGTTTGACACATTTCTATCCTTGGTGGCCTCTTTTGCCGGAATTTTATTCTGAAATGTCGTCTATTATCTCTTCGGAGCTTTTCAAGAAAATCACAATTTCGAAAACGATAACTCAAGTTCCAAAATCTTGGGCTTTATACAAAGTGGTAGCCAGGTTACTGGTCGAACGAATTTAAAACATTTTTTTCGCATTATCAATTAAAAATATCAGAGCGACATAATGAATTTCAACAGAGAAAGCTCCATAGAAAATTTATATTTGTAAAAATAAGCCGATTGCGTATTCTGGATACCATAATCAAGAGGGGTCACACGGACGGACGGACGGACGGAGGGACGGACGGACGGACGGACGGACGCGGCTCCTTTTATAATAGTGATTTAAGGTCCTCCGGAAAAAAAACATTTTTATCCGATTGGTCTGAATTTTGGTCAGTATATGTATTTTTGCAAGACAAACATATTTGAATTGCAAAATTTTTTGATTTAGGCCTTAGTTTTTTCGAAAAATTTGAAAAATTAGTTTTTTAGGTAATTTTCATACCCATTTCAAAGGAATAGAAGTCATTGAGTTTTTATGCTAGAACAAATTCAAAGACAGTTTTGGAATCCTTGGAACATTTCTAACAAAGAAATATTCAGGGATTTTGCATTTTTATGTTTTTTATATGCGATATTTTACCAACATCTCAAATATACCGAAATTTTTGGATTTGAGCTATGATAAAAAAATTAAAATGTAAAAATGGAAAAAGTGGCAGTATAACTTTGCTAGAAATGTTCTATGGATTCCAAAACTGTGTTTGTCTTTTTCCTAGCATAAAAACTCAATGACTTCTATTCTTTTGAATTTTGAAAATAAGTGACAACAGAATAGGCCAAAAACAAAATTTTTTGTTGAAGTGTAATATAATGGAAAATTTATGTAATTGAAAGATGTTTTCATTTTTATTTCGATAATCTCCATGCATAACATCATATTCACACTGTGAATTGTAATTTACAAAAGAAAAAAAAAATTAAAAATGTTTACTTATTTCACAAAATTATGAAATTTTTTGTTTTCAGTCTGATTCTTATGAAATTTGACTATTGCATGTAACTTTTGAAAAGAAACACAATTTCTTTCATACATTTTTTTGATTCAGGCCTTTGTTTTTGAAAAAATTTAACATATTGGTTTTCAGTCCACTGGTATTGATATTTCAAAAGAATAGAACTCATTAAGTTTTTATGCTAGAACAAAAACAAAGACAGTTATGGAATCCTTGGAAGATATCTAACAAAAGTACATTCGCAAATTTTCGATTTCTTTTTTTGTTTTCTTGTTATATGGGGTCGAAATGTGGTCAAAAATTTAAGATTTTGGTTCCCTTACCCCTCCCCAGGGGGGGCATCTATTGTCCGTAGTGCCATAAAATTTTAGGACCGAATAGTCCACCACCTAAGGGTCCTTTTCCAACAAAAACATGAAAAGTGACCATCGGAGAGAAAAGGGGCCTCGGAGGACCCCCTTAAATTAACGATTAAAACATTTATTATGTATGAGGGACAAACTTAAATTTATTTTTTCAAAATCATTGATGAGAGGCATTTCTTTGCACCTCGAACACATGTGACTGCGGTGACTATTAAATTTTCCTAAAATTTCAGTATGTTAATGCGTATTTTTCAACTGCAAAGTAATTTTTAGGTTTTTAATTCTCATTTCTGGCCAAAGGGACCTTGAGTACACTCAATAATGTGCTGCGAAATAATATGAAAACCCCGGAAACCGGCAGTTCAATTTTAAGCATCTCTCTACAGGCATTTTTTGCGTTCCTCAACCGAGAAGACTTTGAGACACCATCAATGTCAGCACAAATACAGCCATAAAAAGCTCAGTTCCGGTAGCACAGTTTTGAAAAATCGCCGCAAAGAATGTTCAACTCAAGAATATCACACGCGCACAATTTTGACGCAGGCCGGGACCTGCTAAAAGGCAAAAATCTTTTTCTGGTTTAAACTGCACCGAAAGTTTCAGGAGAATGCGTTTTTTCAGGCTGTCTGCAAGTTAGATAATGAAAACTTCTCCGCTTCGGACTCCAAAAGGGCATTGGAGAAAAGTTAACACTTTTAGTGAATCTTTTTCTCGCAGAACGAACTCGGAAAATCCACGGACGAGAGTTCATTTTTTAGCTGAGTAATTCATCTCAATCGGACTGACACTACCAAGAGGTTTTTAAGGAAGCTATATGAGCCAGAGCCCGGACAATCCAGCTCTTTTAGCCCAGAGCGAGACTTAGGTCATTTATAAAACACGCACTCCTACTTCAAGCCTGAAAAGGAACGGCTTTAGCATCGCCCGAGCGGTATTTCAGTTTGTGAGCTGTGAAATACTTGAATTGTTCGCGTCTGAGTGTGTCGGTAACGTAATTTGCGGCAGTACTTATGCAATGTTAAGCGGTGCTAACCTGATGTTCAGCGGTACCAACGCAGTGTTCAGCAGTATTAACGCAATGTTCAGTATTACTAATGCAAAGTTCAGCAGTGCTTATGCAATGTTAAGCGGTGCTAACCTGATGTTCAGCGGTACCAACACAGTGTTCAACAGTATTAACGCAATGTTCAGTATTACTAATGCAAAGTTCAGCAGTGCTTATGCAATGTTAAGCGGTGCTAACCTGATGTTCAGCTACCAACACAGTGTTCAGCAGTAGTAACGCAATGTTCAGTAGTACATAAGCAATGTTCAATAGTACCTTTGCAGTATTCAGCAGAATTTACCCAATATTCAACAATAACAATGCAGAATTCAGCAGTACTAAAGCAATGTTCACTGGTGCTAACGCAATTTACAGCATTTGAATTTTAACGTGAAAGTAAGAATCGACGCCAGCCAGGGTCTGCGCTACAGCCTACAAGCCCCTCGAATTCACGCTCATACAACAGACATTGTTGCTGTGCACCAGAATCGTTAAAGGAATATTTTCAGGAGTTGTTACGGGCTATTCCATGTAAAATCAATCGCCCAGATATCACAGGTATGCTAGACCTCTCAGGTACGTCTTTCACATATTTTTGTTTTGCAGTTTATCACAAAGTAATGGCAGCTGTGAGACACGGCTTGTCGTAGGTGGACCCGGTTGTAGGTTAACAAAATCACCTACGGGTGTCACTACTCAATGTCTCTATTTTACACATCAGCGCGCTAGGAAATTCTTCACTGCTTTAACAACAGTCAGGTTGCATTCTTCGATGCACCCATCCATGGTTCGTATCGCAAGCAACGTGTTAAAGGAAATTTCTTCAAGCACCTAGATTTCCTCATCATGCAAACTATCAGTTATTCAGTCCAGGGTTCCTTGGTTAGTCTTTCAATTTCCTTCATTTACTTTTTGAAATCAAACTCAGGCTCTTCACGTCTATAGCTCCTCAAAATCCTTTAATTCTCTAGGATAACCTCTAGTATACTCTAGTAATTTAACTCTCTAATATAACCCCTGCACACAACAGACTTTCTTCCAAAGGCTTGGACATGGATTTCCCTCTAAAATTCGTTAAACCCCTCTGCATTCGCTCAAATACCCTCTTCGCAATTCTATACAGCTTACAGCATTTGCTCGGAAAACAAATTCCCTTAGATCCTCTTCAATATCTTCTGCAGTTGGAGCTCTTAACGTCTCCTTTTATTTTGCAGCACCTCCAATTTGAAGGTCTTTTTCAGTCCAACCCATAGCATACATACCATACATTATACTGGGCACTGCAACATATTTTTACATTCCACTTGTCTGATCTACACATACTTGACCACGCCGCTTGAACTTCTGCTGAATAACTTTTGCCATTGTTCACGTTTTCTTCTTGTGCATCGAATTTCATACTACACACATCCAAGACACTTATATTCATTCCTTAAATTTACTTGTTCTAACTGTTTCTCCATAAGATTACGCAGCTTATATCCATTATTTTCACCAGTATTTATCACTAAAACTTTACGTATATCTACCAAATTTCTCCTTGAAATCTGTACTCTATCAATTCCCAATCTCAAGTGTAGTTTTCGGTTCTGTTCTGACACTAACAACCACTAAGAACTTAATCTTTTCTCATCAATTGTTATGTCTATGCTTCTTATTCTCAAACCGACAACTAATTCTTATGTGTAGAAACTAAACATCTGGGGGACGAAGTACAACTTGATCTTCTTTTTCTTCACCACTCCTCACCAGTCTAGTTTTCGAATCGCTTAAACGGTAGATTTCATTATTGCTTTCAAGAAAATTTTTTGAAATTCTCAATCTTCTTATTACAGACTAATTTTTTTTCAAGGCGGTAAAAAGCGTGAAATGATTTACTATATCATATGTCATCTCAATGTCCACGGGAGCTAAATATTCCTTTTCAATTTCTTCCCTAATAATTCTATTACTCGCAACATACAATCAGTCTTCACCATGCGTGTATCTCTTAAAATCATTTTGATCTTTTCCCATCACTCCTCGTTCTTTTACTACTTATTTCAACTTGACATTCTAAACTCTATAAAAAGTCACAAAGTTTGACTCAGTGTTTGAGCCATGCTAATAGGTCTGTAATTGTTTTAATTCTTTCATAGTCTCATGACCACATTTATTCAACTGCACTGCATGATATTCGCTGCATCCGTATAAGACCCTTTCGCACCTCTAGATCTCACCATAAAAACACCTATTTGGGCATTCCAACCAGATTTGAAGAACTCGTACCGAATTTTCTCAGGATCATCGCCCACCCAATTTTTATTCTATCCAAAAAGTTTCTTATCTCTCCCATGTCATTCCATCATTCCCTAGAAGATCAAAATTACCAATCTGAAAAGTTGCATGCCCTTCACCTATCCACAGCTATTTCACTCCACTGAGCTAATATACTCACATCATTTTTTATGTTTTCTCTACTTTTGAAATCCAGTCCTACTATTTCAGGCTCACTTCTCGAATGGTCATGTACATCATCCCTGTTCCCTTTTCCATTCATCTTTCTTCTGGTCACTTTCATCCATGGTCCATGTTTTGCTAACTCGGGGCACATCCATATTTTTTACCTGCGAACTACACTTCCTAGCATCTATTTTATTCATACAACCAGCCCTGTCATTTGCTTCGCTGTCAACCACTTTTCTATCTCCTACAGTTTGATTACTTTCTATTTTTAATCTCTTTTTACCAGTTCGTTCCTCAAAAAAACTAACTCTGCTTACAAGCTTTTCCTTTTCTTATGCTTTTCATTTCAAAACAGCCATGCACCGCGGTGCACTGGCAGACGAGCACTAACATCTCAATTCGCTCTGGCTCAAATCCCTCCCGCCCTCCCAACACTGCATATTCTACCCTCATCCCACGCGTCCAAAACTCAATCCACCAAGCATTTTTTTCAAGACCATTCTTTCCTTTTTTTACCTCGAGCCATTCTATGGTCCATTTGAAGGAGCTAGCACTGAATCACACTGGTCAAGCAGACTGAAATGTCACAACAGTAGAGTTAACACTATCTCACGAGCTGGCCACAAAGATCGTGCAATCTACTGTATCAGTCAAGTTAATTTCCCTCTAAACTCTCGATTACGCATCATTAACGGTACTGCCGCTATGTTCTTGAGTACTTATGCAGTGTTCGGCAGGACTAATGCAACCTTTGGCAGTACTAACACAATGCTCTGTAGTACTAACGCAAATTTTGGCAGCACTAACGTAATGCTCGGCAGTCCTAACGCATTGTCCAGTCGTACTGACGCAAATTTTGGCAGTACCTACGCAAATTTCGGCAGAATTAACGCAAAGTTCAGCAGTAGCAAACACGTCCCATGTTCAATAATACCAATTAAAGTGTGCTTAATGAGTGTTCAAGGTTAGAGTGTTAAAAGTGAGCTCATTTTGCTCAAGAGGGCAGGAGATATTTTTAACATCGGCAAGCTTCGTACAACCGACATACGAGTGTAAGGTAAGAAGAAACACGTTGAAGTGTCTATTCTGTGTTTAAATAACTGATGTTTTGTTGCATTAGAATGTAGTTCAAATAAGTATAAGCGCACAAACCTGTAGTGCTACAACACATTTTTGAAATTGTTGTGTGAATTTTGTTTTGACTGATTAATTTTCGTAATTCATTCGATTCGACGGAACCCTAACCAGTTTCAAATGCACTCCAATGCTAGACAACCTGCTGTAAGCACATTTAAAACCAATAAATATTATGCAATCCAAAACATTCTAAAATATTCGAAGTTGAAGACTTCTTGGCAGCAGGCCATATGGAGTAAGGAACAATAATTATGAAAAACGTACTAATAATTTTGAAATTAGTGAATAGTGGGTCGGAGGCCATATTGGATGTGACTGAAATATATTTCGTCGACTGAATTTGAGAGTAATGTTTTGAGAAAAAGTAGAATATCAGAAATAACATTGTACAGTGAGTGGATATGCCTCAAACATTACCATGCAATAGATTGACAACCATGCAAAGAATTTTCCCGTTGATATTCTCTGGAATTGGAGGAAAGCTGTGTTTAACCAGTAAATAACGAAGGAGATAAATTCAAACATTTATGATTTCATCATATGTGACCATAAATATCTGCATGAAGTGATCAAGGAAAGAATAAAAAAGGAGGTACCGTGAAGATCGGTCTGGTGCGAACATATTGTATTTTTGTTTATACAATCAATACCAATTCACTCTCAGAGCTAAATTCTCAAATTCGTTTTGATCACTAACCGTAACACCTTATTGTATAATCAATAAAATAACTCAAACCGATAGACGTTGTGAATAAAATTTTATCTCATTTTCGATTAAAACTAGATACGAGATGATCTTATACAACAGTGGATAATCATCAAATTTTTCAACTAATCTTATTGTCATTTCGCAAAATCTTAATCGCGCTGGAAGTTCATAAGCTCCAAATCACAAAAAAATTTCAGGTATAATCCTAAAACATGATATTCGCATCAACTGAGAATTTCACGATTATAGAAAAAATACCAAAACTGTCAGGTGCAATCTTAAATCAGGATATTCATATCAACTGTGAATTTCATGATCATAGAAAAAATATTAAAACTGTCAGGTGCAATCATAAATCAGGATATTCACATCAACTGTGAATTTCATGATTATGCAAAAAATATCAAAACTGTCAAGTGCAAACTTAAATCAGGATATTCACATCAACTGAGAATTTCGTGATTATGCCAAAAATATCAAAACTGTCGGGTGCAATCTTAAATCAGGATATTCACATCAACTGAGAATTTCGTGATTATGCCAAAAATATCAAAACTGTCAGTTGCAATCTTATATCAGGATATTCACATCAACTGAGAATTTCATGATTATTCAAAAAATATCAAAACTGTCAGGTGCAATCTTAAATCAGGATATTCACATCAACTGAGAATTTCATGATTATTCAAAAAATATCAAAATTGTCAGGTGCAATCTTACATCAGGATATTCACATCAACTGAGAATTTCATGATTATTCAAAAAATATCAAAATTGTCAGGTGCAATCTTATATCAGGATATTCATATCAACTGAGAATTTCATGATTATTCAAAAAATATCAAAACTGTCAGGTGCAATCTTAAATCAGAATATTCACATCAACTGAGAATTTCATGATTATTCAAAAAATATCAAAACTGTCAAGTGCAATCTTAAATCAGGATATTCACATCAACTGAGAATTTCATGGTTATTCAAAAAATATCAAAACTGTCAGGTGCAATCTTAAATCAGGATATTCACATCAACTGAGAATTTCATGATTATGCCAAAAATATCAAAACTGTCAAGTGCAATCTTAAATCAGGATATTCACATCAACTGAGAATTTCATGATTATGCCAAAAATATCAAAACTGTCAGGTGCAATCTTAAATCAGGATATTCACATCAACTGAGAATTTCATGATTATGCCAAAAATATCAAAACTGTCAGGTGCAATCTTAAATCAGGATATTCACATCAACTGAGAATTTCATGATTATGCCAAAAATATCAAAACTGTCAGGTGCAATCTTAAATCAGGATATTCACATCAACTGAGAATTTCGTGATTATGCCAAAAATATCAAAACTGTCAGGTGCAATCTTAAATCAGGATTTTCACATCAACTGAGAATTTCATGATTATGCCAAAAATATCAAAACTGTCAGGTGCAATCTTAAATCAGGATATTCACATCAACTGAGAATTTCATGATTATGCCAAAAATATCAAAACTGTCAGGTGCAATCTTAAATCAGGATATTCACATCAACAGAGAATTTCATGATTATGCCAAAAATATCAAAACTGTCAGGTGCAATCTTAAATCAGGATATTCACATCAACTGAGAATTTCCTGATTACCATAGCTTGCGCGGTCTCTCCATTCCTTCCTACACCCACCCAATAAGCTCGCAATCTGAATCTAGACCATGACGGCAAAGTTTGGTTTTTGAATTCTATTTAACAGTCTAATGAATGAAATTTGTTCGAAATTTTTCCCAATAGGCAATCAAGCCAAGTGAAAAATTTAAGGACTTTCATTCCAAAGACTCATTTAAAAAATAATGCTTACGAAGGAATAATTACTCAAACTAAAAACCACACCGCCATTTTTATAGACTCAGCTAAGCTATGTAATTCTGGTTACGTTAATCATACTAGTCAGTAAAGAGAAGCATTATTCTGTGATTACCTGACAATCTGATGGCATATGAATGATGTATCTGTGATACAAAGTTTCTTATCTCTCCAAATTTTTTAAAGTGAACCGTTCAAAAGCTAAACCGAAACTACGAGTATTAAATGTACGTACATATTTCTACCGATGTTAATTGGACTGATAATTTCTTAGGAAATGCTAAGGCTTATTGCTGCAGCTCGCTCCCCACAATGTAAAGGTATGACCTGCTGATGAAGTTATCATCTATTGATATGTTATAAAAAGCATACGTTTATGTGTCTTTAAGGTTGCATTATAATTCCATCTCAAGACCTGAACGTTTATTCAGAGAGAGATATCTAAACAAGGCTCAATCATAATGAGAAATTCTCTTGTTTCAATCGTTGTTTTAGTACTTATAGAAAACTATCGTGAAATGAAAATTGGTATGCATAAATTTCATGACACAAAAGATTTCGAAAAAATGTCCAGCAGCTACAAGACGTCAAGGATGTCAAAAACAATTCAGCAGTGAAAAATATTTCCTGACTTGTGTGTTATTATGTACCCATGTAAAATTTAAATCCAAATTCTCTTCCCATCTGATTTTGAAGTTAAATGTTAGCTTAAGAACCTTTGTGAATTTAACATAATAGTTGTTCATGCAGTTTTTCATATACGTTTATTTTATTTGTTCTTCGAGCGCATTCAGAATTTTAGCTATAAGCCAAGCATGGAGCTTCGTGCAAGTGTGAGAAAGAATTTCCCTTTCTACATTATACAGAGACTCACTGAAGCAATAATCGAAATTAAACTGAAGAAATAATCAAAATTAAATTGATCTTTCAATACTGAAAAAAAATCGAAGTTTAATTTATCATTCACTACAGAAGAACTAATTGAAATTAAACTGATCATTCATAACTAAAAAAAATAATTGAAATCAAACTAATAATTCATACCTGAAGATATCAAAGAGATCATTCATAATGTTCGTGGCATATTAAAGAGCAATAGCCAAGTCAACCAGGCTTAAAACTGCAAATTCAACTGCAGGAACTTGCGGAAGTCTCCGCATATTTACCCTCCTAACACAGAGGCACGTGACAATTTTCTCGCTCCCTCACGTAATCATCGTCCTCACAAACCCCCTGTGCAGGCACCAGCGCGACGTGAACTTTGATGTGAGCTGCAATATCGTTTACGTTATTTGTCAAGCGCATCAGGGGCCGGCTGTCGTAAAGCTCGGTGCATGAAATCTGCTAGATGCATGGCGTGGAAAACCGTGCTGATTTGCGCGCAAGCATCGCGTGACGCGACACCGGCTTTCCTTTTATGGACCGATAAAGATATGGCTGGGGCAAGAGATGCGCTTTGACGTCCATCACTAATGCAAAATGGGGCGGTTTCTGACTGTTATTTACTTTACAAGGTCTGTTTGCGCGTCCCAGGGTCTGGTTTTGATGCCGACTTTTACGTGTCTTAAAAAACTACACGCGTGTCTCGAACGCTCGCGTCTTTTTCTCTGTCATTTATTTTATTCTGGGGAGCTCGAGTGTACAACGGAGGTGATGTGAAAGTAATTCTTGTGTTTTTTTGGCTTCTTCGAAACGGGAGGAGCAGCGCGTTGTTTTGAAATTATCCTTGTAAAATACATTGGTTGAAGGTTATACTATTCTCTAGTTTTTTTAAACAAATTTAACTGTTGTTTTAAAATCCCTAAAGTAATTGGATTACTTATAAATGACATTCTTCTGAGGCCTTGAAGAAAATTTGTTTTAAAAGTTATAAATACCCATTATATTTATAAAAACAGTAAACCATTTCCAAGGTCAGGATGCTATGAGGGTACTGTAAATATTAATTGGACTTCAGAGTATTTGATTACTGCTGAAATGGTGGTAGCGATGTTGACCACTAGGTTTTTGTTTGGTGCAAGTGTGATTTTAAATGAGTTCATTACTCAAAAAAAGAAAAAAAATTCATGAAGTTTCCTAGTTCACTCGGAAAAGCATCGGTTAGTTTCAGTTGCGATAGCCAGTGTGCGATAGACATACAAAGACCAAAACAATTGGCAAAAAAATTTGGTAGCTTTCACAACCGTCGAGTTTTGGTTTTTGGACTGAAGTCAAGTTTTGGCTTTTGAACTAAAGTCAAGTTTTGATTTTTGGAATAAAGTCAAGTTTTGATGTTTAGGAGAAAGTCAAGTTTTGGTTTTTGGAAAAAAGTCAAGCTTTGATGTTTGAGATGAAGTCTAGTTTTGATTTTTGGTATAAAGTCTAGTTTTGTTTTTTTGGAATAACATCAAGTTTTGGTTTATAAATCTGAGGTCACAAAAGGCTCGTGGAGCAAGCCATTCAGCCCCCTGAAGACCAAACTGGGGCCACTCGAGTGAGTGCACCGGTCGCAGGCAATGACCGCAAAGGCAAAGACAGACAATACTCGGCACACCAATTTTAAATTTTTTCTTTCCTTCAGGCAAGACGCCATTTTTAAAATTATAAACTATAAATTTGCTTCGGTCAATTTTTAAAGTCATGTTATAGCCTTCAGACGAAAAAAATAAATGAAATAGTACGCGTGTATTAAACTCAGAGAAGAATTTGAAATATTTTACTTATTAGGGTTAATCGAAGTATTTACACATTCACTATCTCTGAGACCACTGGAGAAACAAAAATAATCTTCGAAAAATTTGAATTGAAGTTTCTTTCCTTGAATTTCGTTTTCATTCAAATTGAATTTCAAATTAGCTTTCAAATTCCGTTCATAATGTTTGAAAAACATATTGAATGTAGGAGGCATGGAGAAAAATGATGGCCAGAAATTTTTTCAACTACAAAAAGTCCCAACACAAATATAAAATAAGAATAGACTATAAATAAGAATAGCCACGTTGATTTTCCTTTTTATCCTGAAAGTGAGGTCTCCTAGAAATCAGTCTTATTTTATTTACATGAACGTTTTAATACATACCTTCAGTTTTCAAAGGTAGACGCTGCTTGGACGCTAGTGCGTTAAAGACTAAAAATGGCATGGGCAAATAAATCTAAGTCCGCTCAGGCACTATCACCATTGAAAATGGCTCCTGGAGAGTGGCAATGCAACACAAAAGTTGATCCAAAAAAATAATGTTATTTGAGCTGCGTAGAAATTCTTCTGATCTTCATCTCATGGCTACCCGCCCACGCCAAGTCATTAGCACGAAGAACTTAGTACAAGCGTCCGCATTTTCTGTCTAAGCTGAGCAAAACTCTCATATTTCTTGCCTCGAAACCGACTAAAATGATCAAACTGATGCACTATTTAAACACGAGGTGAATAAGTTACAACAAGAATGTTTCTGTTGGTTAGAATTTTATATTTGTGAAAAAGTTTTGTTCTATTAAGATAGCACATGTGCAGTAGTGTTGAAGCAGAATCATCGTGCGTAATAATATTTATCTTCTGCAGGGATTGAAAGGCACATTACCCATTTCTGTCATAGTATCAAAATCTCCATTCATTGTCATGAAAAATAAGCAATAAGCAGTTAACAAGGCGAAATGGACCTTCGCTTATTTATGAATTATTTGTTATCTTTCTTATACATCGTATATTGATTTAAACTGATTTGGGATTGCTAACAGTCTTCCTAAAAATGGTAAAATAATTTCGAACCAGAATATTTTGCTTCTGTAAAACTAGACAGATCCGCTTGACAAAAAATTCAATCATTCTTCAATTCACCCCAGAAAATAGATAGAATTTACCCCTAAAAATAGTCCAGTGAATTCAAATTTACAGCAAGGTGATTTCCAGAAATGCCTCCGTGAACCAAGACACGTATGCGTAGTGAACTGTTCAAAGCATCTATAACAATTTGATCGGTACTGCGGCGCCTCTAGTATCCATTAGCGACGTTTATCCTAAGATTTACTGTTTTTGAGCAGCCACCCGAAACTCAATCAAGCGAGGCAATAACAAGTGCGTGTTGGACTCGTATTAGTTTCCGTCCTTCGAAAGAAGCACCGAAATTTCACTTAATCGAAAAGCCGTGTAGTGGGTCGTAATTTTCTATTGCGAGAGCTCCACTTATGAGGCATGATGCCGTATCAAGGATGCATGAACGATTGATTGAGTAGCTGGATTTCAAAGGCGAAAGCCTTGTACTTCAGTGGGTGATGAGCTATAATTAGAGACAATAATGTCGAGTTGTAAAACAGCTCAAGTAGAGAGCTATAGCATTGCGATAATATCTTTTTAGCGAAACGCAGCAACGTGAGGCGTGATGTGCAACATACACGTCAACGTACGGCAAATAAATACGTACAGCGCGTGGTTAAATGCATAGTATTATGTAGTAAAGGTTAGTAATGACTGTGTTCCAACACGCTCGCCTTTTGGTCACGTATATGCCCGTAACTTGGAGAACGCATGAGGTCTGGGATAATAAATGCAAGTCTGACTTGCATTCGTGTATGTGAAGGCATGAAAACTAAAATAATTCTGATGTCGATCTCACATTATTTTATCAAGTTGTCTAGATTCCTGTCAATAATAAGTTAGCACACGCAAATGGTCGCATTAATTTAGCATATGAATTCAGGATAAACATTCCCATTATATCTAAAAAATTTAAATAGCTAAAATTAATATTGATTGATACGAATGGTCCTACTTTGCAATCGATTAAAGGTGTAGAAGCCAAATAAAGCACTCAATTAACGCATACCTGTAATAAAACTAGAATATTCACCCTTCCGTTTTTCCACTTATTTGCTGTTGAACTGATCAATTATGTAGAGAGAGAACATCAGTAATATGACTTTTGTTTTAATAGAAATTTTCCCTCACGATACTTAGGGTTTTCACGCATAAAAGTCACTAAGATGTATAGTTTAGTGGCAAAATCAGGGCACTGACAGTAACTAAATTCCAGCGTTTATGAAAGTTTTTCTGGCCCTTTACTGGTAAAATTAGAACCCTTTGCGAAGCTTTGTGAGCCAGTATTTACATTTTTTCCGGTATTTTGGTGGGCGGTCAATTACGGCAAAATCGCCGCTCCTTTGAAAAACTGATTGCTTCACCACACGCGTTCCGCCCCACCGGCGCTCTAAGCACCCACAGAGGGTACGAATCGTTTTCTGTTCACATAAGTTACTTTTAATTTACTTCAAATAGTTGACGGAAAAACTGCACCCATTCTTTGAAAGATGGGAGATTTATTTGCTGCAAAGCATGAGCATTGCACCAAGACAGATGCATGAATGAATTTTTTAATCTAACCGTCAACATTAAAGTGTGATTTTATGAGTATTACTATAAGAAGATATGGGCATCATGAAGAGAAGCCATTTTTTGAAAGAGAAGCCATTTTTCGAATGACCGTCGGAAGTTTGTGATTAGAAAGAAATGAAGCGATGTCTCTCGAAGGATAATTAAGCGCTTGGTTGTGGATATAACATGCGGAGTTGAGGGAGAGTTAATGAAATCGTTAATTCCATTCTTGTTAGATAAATTGTTCGATTGTGTCAAACAAATGCGCGAGGGAAGCCATACCTTGTAACGAGGCACTTTGGTAATTTAAAACAATGTTCATCGAAAATAGACAAGCTTACGCCAATTTGCATTGATCGTGGAAAATTTGCTTCAAAAATGAACAAGCTCATATCAATTTGCTTTGATGATTGGAAGCTTTGCCTCTAGCGAGCAATCTGGAGCTCACTAGCGAATTGTTCTATTACTTCGAGGCTTTCCTTTGAATTTTACAGTTATTACATTCACGTGAATATCGAGAAGATATGAAATATGTTTTTGGTGGTGATAGGGCTTTGCATATTTTTAGGGCATATTTTTCATTTCTCATTCAACTACCCTTGACAGAGATAGACTATTGGCAAGCCGCGTGGGGTTTGTCTATTAGTACGCCTCGTATATTTTGTCTATTAATATGCCTCGTATGGTCTATCTATTTTGTACACCTCTGATAGCTTGGTTATTAGTACACCTCGTATAGTTTGCCTATTATTATTATTATGCCTCGTATGGCTTATCTATTTGTACACCTCGGATGGTTTGTCAATTAGTACTCCTAGTATAGAACTTTTGTTAGACTATTAGCACACCACTGTCGAGAATCTGTTAAGAATAATCAATTTTGCGAATGAAAAATGAGAATTTAGGGAAAAATTTTAATTGTGTGTAATAAATGTCTGGCTTTGTTTGGCTTACTTAGAAATATCTCAGAAAATCCCAGCAGTACAGGAGGGTCGCTCCAACATGTGTGTTTTTATGCCGTATGTTTTGATGCAGCAATGTTAGGAGGCCGCGATAAGATGCGAGAGCCCAAACGATGGCTGTTTACATTGTGTGTTGTTTCTGGAGGGGACTATTTTGTGGTGTTAGCAAATTTTTTCATTCGGGCGAGCCCTTGGGAAACTTGAGACGGTCGAAAAAATGCCTACCCATGTGCAAAACAAAGCCGCCTTGTAGTCACGCATAAATCGAGACACTCAGGCCGAGAGAGACGGCAAACCAACGGTCGTTTTCGAAGGAGCAGAGCGTGAGAATGCGGTACTACCAATTAGAAGAGAGGGAAGGCGGTCGCAGTCAAGGTCCGAGGATTCTTATAGGCCGAATATAAGAGAAAGGACAACCCTCAAGAAAGGCGCTAGGCATCGGGGATGAACAAAAGGCAGTTCTACAACCGACGCCGCGACGCGAAGTATAAAAGATAAAACGCGGGTGTGTTCGCTGTAACAAACGTGCTCAAAGATATAATGAAAAGTGATTATTGGATATATTGAAAATTATACTAAGTTTCACGCCAAAATGTGATCATGAAATTCATACATTTTCTCGTTTTACTTGCAGAAGAGCAAATTAAACTTGCAGCGTGGGAATCATTTAATGGAACACTTAGGCGCAACGTCTCTGGGGAGGGTAAGAGCGAAGCCGTTTCTTGTGAAAAGATGATTTTTTTTGTATAAAATTGTCTGAAATTTATTGGCATACAGTAATGCAAAATTGAAATGGTTTAAGGGAGCTTAATGGGTGCTATCATAATTAATAAGTTAAAATTTTGTCTTGCCAGGTGGGACGGAGTCATATATCTGAGGATTGATCAGCTCGAATGAAAGGAAATCGACGTGTGAATATACGGAAGCGAAATGAGCAAAATAACGTCATCACTAGACATTTTCGGAACAGTGAATGAGGCAGGCCTTCGAACTGAAGCGAGTCGCTGACGATTTTTGTGGTTGAAGTGACCATTGCCCACTGTGCTGCTGGAATAACTGAGATGGAAATAGGACAGGATAGATGAATTCTCATGTGTAGCTCTTGTAAACTTAGCGGCGGCCGGCCAGCCAATATTCCAGTATGATTATGTGATGTAAGTCATTTGACGTATGCTATTTGATTTCATTACTTGATTAGCATTATTCCTAACACCATTCATTGTGTGTACGCTCATTAATGTTTGTATGACGTATAGCTGGAAATTATAAATGTTAAGCATAGTTTATCCTGTGTATCATGCCCCACAATATTAGAAGCGATCACTCGTAATACCACGGAGGGCGCCCAGAAAATGCGCTGCGTAAGTGGGTCAGCGATCACCGGTGAGTACCTTTTCTTTTTAGTGTATGTACTGTAATTGCCGATTATTATTCATTAATTTGTGTTGTTTATGTAGCATGGAGGTGCACCATTCCCTCAATTCCGAGAACCTGTTCTTCTTGTTAATGAAATGTTAACAAGGAGGAGGGCCCATTTCTCGTGACACCACGAATGGTTTGTCTATTAGTACGCCTCGTATATTTTGTCAATTAATATGCCTCGTATGGTCTATCTACTTGTACACCTCTGACAGTTTGTCTATTAGTACACCTCGAATAGTTTGTCTATTATTATGCCTCGTATGGCTTATCTACTTGTACACCTCGGATGGTTTGTCAATTAGTACTCCTCGTATGGAACATTTGTTTTAGGATGCCCTATATTTAAGAAACTTTTAAAAGCCAATATGTTGGCATGTATATCATGTGACAACTTGGAAATAACCATTTTTTCTTTTTTTTTCTTTTTTTCACTGCTATCATTAAATGAATGCAGGCTATACCACTATTTTTTAGCACGAAATACTATTTTGAAATTACATAGTACACCTCAGTCTCATTACACATCACTTGATCTTATCATTACTCATTACACATAAATACTACCAAAACACCACTCAAAATCCTACTATTTGACAAAAAACTTCTAAAAAACACAACAGGCAAACCTACCGTCACACAACATACAATCCTACCATCACACAACATTAGTCATTAGTCGTCACACAAAGCAGTGTCATTACGTAACATACAATCCTACCAATACACAATATACTGAAATTCCAATACACAACACGCAGAACTGCCACTTTCAACACAGCTATTACATCAACACAGCTATTACAGTCTGAATGCACCTTTTTAAAAAATGAATTTTATTCCGTTGTTTGTGGTTTTATTCCTGATGACAAATAAAGTACCAGGCACTATAGCAAGTGACGGAAACGAATCAGGTTTACGACAATTCATTATTCAATGAAAAGCACAGATGAATCCTAATCTTAGGTTGCAGAGGATAAAGGGGGTGTTGTGCACCTCATCAGCGCGCACAGAAACCCCAGTGCCTGACACAACTGTCGGGAGTGAAAACCAACACTATTAGAAAATCCGTTTCAGATAGATTGAGTAGCAAGTTAATTAAAGACAGTGGCCCACTAGCGGTCCACGGAATGAGAGTAATATAGTAATGAGTTAATTAAGTAGGTGGCCGACTAGCGGTCCACGCAATTGGAGTAATTCAGCAGTTGAGTAATAAGCAATTTAATAAGGTGGCTGACAAGCGGTCCAAGATATTAAAGTAATTAAGTAATTGAGTAATTGAGTAATTATTATTGAACAAATTATTATTCTGGATTCGCTCCTATTTATAATTTAGGTAGACGAGACTGACAGAAACTGCTCGACAGACAAATATGAAATGGCGGTGACCATAACACTGTCTCACCATCGAATAGGCAGTAGTGTCTCTCAGCCGTCCAGAGGCGAGGAGACGGGATGAGCATCGTAGCGCAGCGCAGGGGAGGCGGAGGAAGAGAACCTAGCTGGCCATAGTAGCTCGCAGGTCCATCAGTGAGGTGTGAAGACTGTTACGATGGTCGGGTCTTGAGTCGGTAGAACACAGACGATTGCTTGATGAAAAAGTCAGCCGTGCAGTCCAAGCAGATGTTGATCACCATTTGTACTGACATACGCCGGAAACACAACTCAGCACAGAATTAATAATCGTAGGTCACATAGAACACTCAGGTGGCTAGAGTTTTGCTGCCGGTACAAGTCTGAGCCTATCACGGTGTGGAGGTGAGGCTCAGAGCGAATCTGCCTCTGTGTGCCGAGAGCGCTCTCAGGTGAGCAGCCGCGGCCATCCGATTCTTATACTTTGTCGTAATGATTAGAGAAACATAGAGGGTCAGCGCAAGAAATTGTACATTGATAATTAAATTTGAAAAATATAAAGAAGTTTTAGTGACTGAATTCAAGTGCATTAAAGAGATTGTTATTGACCTTAAAATTACCATTAGTGAATTTGCTTCATTACACAACACACAACACTTCCATCCCACAACACGTTCATTACAACACACTATCACACACAAGGCTATATTCCACCAATTCTAACATAATCTTATCATGGACACAACACAACACTAAAACAGACAGTACTGTCATTACACAATACACAACACACCCATCACACAACACTACCACTCACACAGTACTGTCCCTACACAACACGACCATCACACAACACTACCACATACACAGTACTGTCATTACACATCACACAACACTACCACACACAGTACTGTCACTACACATCACACAACACTACCCCACACACACAGTACTGTCATTACATATCACAGAACACTACCACACACAGTACTGTACCACTACACATCACACAACACTACCCCACACACACAGTACTGTCATTACACATCACAAAACACTACCACACACACAGTACTGTCACTACACATCACACAACACTACCACACACACAGTACTGTCATTACACATCACACAACACAGTACCACACACAGTACTGTCACTACACAACCCACAATCCTAGTCTCTCTCAGCAGCTTTGCGACCTAAAATTCTTATCATTCGAGACTGAGTTTCTCTTGAGTTTCTCGAGGCATTTGCTAATGCAGGAGTTTTGGAGACCTCCGCTCGGTAGAACTGAAGAATTACGACGCAGTTTTGTACCTTTGCGGAGGCTACTCCCCGAGCCTGAAGTTAGTGGAAGTGCGCCTCCTCAGAATAATAATGTCTAACTCATTCATTTTGACTGATGAGAGCACGTTCTAAGATTGGGGAGGATTTTTTTTTGCCGTTCGAATGCTGTTGATGTTGTTCAGTAGTTTGGGCGTAGGCATGTGTTTCTAAGCCGGGAAATGGCTTGTGTGAGCACACAATGTGAAAATGCATCCCGGATTTTAAAGATCTGGCATAATTATTCTACCTGCAAATAGCATGGAAAGTTGAACAGGAGGTGTGTCTTTTATGAAGCGTTTTTATTCATGTAACCTCAGCGAAATAAAGAAACACAAGCCTCTCGAGCATCGTACTTAAATTGCTTTTTACGATTTTGATTTCATCCTTGTTTTCATTTACACTTTCTGAGACCGAGACCAAAATGTTCTGTTACACTGGGCTTAGGATTAGCTTCGTATGCGGCAACAAAAGGCATGCCCATCTTTTTAAACACTTATCACATCATGTGGATAACTATTAAAAAATTTGAAATTTACCATTATTTGAAAGCGGATTACCGTTCAGATCAAACTAATTCTTTCCATGCACTCGATTAGTGAGCTTTATGGCGATAGCAGCACGATACAAAAAAGCACATCAATATCTAAAAGACCTGTTGTTCGCTGGTTTGTTTACAGGAGCTGATTCATTTTTTAAGTGAGATCCACTTTTTCTGAGCGACAGCCCGAGGCTTGCTAATTGCATTTAATTACGCACAAACAGACCGTCCGTCAACTGCACTCATTTCTCCAAGAGTGTGTTACCCCGCATCAACCAGCCGTTGATCTCAAGTGTAAACAGGAAAATGCTAAAACATTTTATTTTGATCATGACGGACATCATAAATTTGTATTTGTTGAGGTTCGTGTTATATAGTTTATGTCTGTCTTAAGGCTTTATAAATTTATTTGATCGAGATAGTTACTGTATGTTTGTGTATGTTGGGGTTCGTGTTAAAGTTTATATTCGCGTGTCCGTGCTCTAATGCAAGACCTGGGCAGAGTCGGATTCTGTTAGTTAGAGCAGGAATGCTATCAGTATTATTGTTCGCTAGCGTCTCCGTTTAGTTTGAGCAACAGTGTTAGCATTTATCGGCGTCAGTATTTGAGTTCATACTATCGTATTGGTCTTGGTGCTAGAGTTCATCAGCTTCAGGGCTTGACAGTATTATTACACGAACACTGGCACTAATAGTGTGTATGTTCGTGTACATTCGTGTCAGGGTTTAATCCGTATTAAAGTTCGTGTTTGGTATAATCGTTCGTATTTTAATTAGTGATAACATTCAATCAACCGGACACAACTCACGCAAACTCATCTTGCTCTAGTAAATAAATCAAGCTTTCAACTGTTGTAAGTTTGTTCCTTCCTTAAAATTCATGGAAAAATTAAATTCATACGAGAAAACCACGAACTTCTTTCAGCTCCGAAAGCTCTGATCCATACAAGTAAAAAATCAAAAGTTTTTTATATGTAGTACTATTGCGTTAGTTTTAGAAAGAAATCTCCGTTATTGCTTCACAATTTGATAGTCAAAACTGTTTCTGTGCAATTTAGGAAACATATTCAGTATTAAAATTTGCGTAAAGGTGAATAATCAATCATTGACTCTCGTGAGTGTATTCAAAGTTCTTCAAGAGTCATCACTTGTGTCGGAGGTTCGTCGATAAAAACTTAATTCAAATGATATGCAGTCTCGATTCTTGCACGCTCGCTACTGGAGGATAGATAAACTTCAATGAATAAATTTCACGTATCGCTGATGGTTTGTTGTACTTAACTAAAGTTACTTTTTACACGTGTGCTGCAAGAACATTACTCCGTTTTAGAGGTGCGAGCTTCGATAAGCGATGTTCTAGATCTGTTAGTAATTACGATTCATCAATATTATAGAGAAGCCTTTTTCACGGCATGCATGCTGCAGAAAAATAATGGTGAGTAGGTATCAATTTAACTTAATCAAGGGAGAAAAAATTCGTACTTTTTAAAAAATAATATTCGTAATATGGGGAAATAATTTTCACAGCGTGTGCTCCGCAGAAAAATAGCGGCAAGTCAGAACCAATTTGGTCTTTCTCGGCAGAAAAATATATTCTTTTTTAAGCCACAAATTGCTGCAATGTTTAGACATCGCTGCACAATACGTTGGTTGTGTGGCAATGCTGTGTGATCCAACCTTTCTATAACACATGAACATGATATGTCTCATTATAATAACTTTTGTGTTGTGTTGGAGCGAAATAAATATCTAAATAATAGCATTATAATATTTATATCAGGTGTTACTGAAGTAAACTACGGTTGCAAAATATTGCCGTATTACCATCTATTCTAAAATTTTAGCACTTCCTAAAGCAAAGGACTCGAAAGATGTACTGGATCCCGGACAAATTAAACTCAAGAAAATGTGCGAATATCATCAGGTGGTAAACTCAAAACAGACAAAACAAGGACGAGCAACACTCGCAAGCGATAGTTTTCGTAGCGCGATCTTTTAAACGTTAGGCTCATACTGCTCAACACTGCGTTAGTACTGCTCAACATTGCGCTAGTGCAGGTGAATATTGCGATAGTACAGTTAAAAACTGCGTTATAAATGTATAATATTACGTTGGTAAATTTGAATACTTAGTTATCTACGTAATATATTTACTTATGTAATTCTGAATACGGTGTTATTGACGAAGAATACTATGTAATTCTGAACACTGCGTAAATAAAGTAGAATGTAACGTTGATATTTGTGAATAAGGTGTTGTTGACGAAAAATATTACGTAATTTTGAACACTGCGTAAATAAAGTAGAATATGACGTAGATATTTGTGAATAAGGTATTGTTGACCAAGAATATTACGTAATTTTTAACACTGCGTTATTAAACTAAAATATTACATTGGTCTTTTTGAACATTTCAACGATTTCTGAAGTGAGAACTGAGGCTGATAAACCATGATGTGATGCGGTAAGATGTTTTCAGCAGCCGCGATCGAGGTTGCTTGAATTGATCCAAGTCTCAAGTCATTTTCGATTCTCCCAAGCATCTGCGGAGGCCGAGGTTAGGCCTATCAATGGCAAGAATGTAGGCCTCCTCATCATCGATTATCATTGGCCAAAGGCCTCTTGGGCACCGATTTATTATGTAATTAGGGGCGATAGCTGCTAGGGTTGTCCTTAAAACCTCACTGCCCCATTTTCTGCCATGGCATTGGGGCGCGTTTGTCCGGATGAGTGGGAGGCAGAGGGACTCGAGATATCAGCCAGTGATGGGAAATATTATTGTATGCGGAAACGAGAAACACAGAGAGAAATTAAATGGTGAAAGGAGACGAGATATAGGCAGAGAGACTACAAATAATGTCGCGTGGTAGGAAATAAAAGTACATGCACAAACGGGAAACGTAGGGAAAAATTAAATGCTGAAAAAAGACTAGATATAGGCAGAAAGACACGAAATTTCGTCCAGTGATGGGAAACATTACTGTACGCACAAACGGGAAACAGGAAAAAATAAAATGTTGAAAAGGTACGAGATATTGGCAGAGAGGCTGAAAATAATGTCGCGTGATGACGAAAACATAAATGCGTGCTCAAACGGAAAACATAAGAAGGAATGAAACGCTAGAAATAGGCTAGACATTTCCTTGCAAAAAAGTGACGGTTATAAGAGGTATGAAATCATGTAAACGAACGAGTTTTGTTTATAATACTTTTGCGATGAGAAGAATTGATTCAAAACAAAGGAGCCTATTGATGCCAATAGTAAATTAAGTGTCATGAGGATAGTTTTTTCTGCAACGACACCGGAAAACTATGTCATTATGGCTTTATTCAGTTATTAATTCACCTACAACATTCAAGGAGACGTGTTTTTTGATGTTTTCTCAATGAATTAATTCAGAAGTTTTTCTCGATCAGACCAACACGAATCAGAAGTCCAGCAAATTCATGTTCATAAAATGTTACAAGTTGATCACAGCGAATGAAATTTAAAAAGACGTCTAAATTTAGAACAGAAAGTTTTTGACGCATACTGTTGAATAGCATTAAAAAATGAATACAAGAAAACCGAATTCCCTTTTGTGAAGTTTCTCATCCAAGTTTCATGTCGTCAAACACCAGTCACGCACAAGAAAAAAGAATTGAAGAAAGGGGAAAAAAATCCCTTGTATCAGAAGCGTACATATAAAGGATTACAGATAAAAGGACTTTATACCTCCATGGAGATATTACACCACTGAATGGCAAAGGAAACTTAATTGTGCTTTAAATGTATGTTCTCAATTCCAGAACTGAAATAACCAGTCATATAATAAGGTTACAAATATCTGAAGCAAATATTTCTTTTGCCATTCACGAGCTCAGCTATAGCTAAAATTATATGTACGTTAAGGAGTAGCATTATACAGCTCAACCACTCCTGCTCAGCTCACTGTCACTGAAATGAGACGTTACAGAATAATTTACACTCCTACAGAGCTCAGCTTTTTTTAAATAATGTGTCAATAAGTAATTTTCTGAATCTTTTTCCCTTTAGTGAACGAAAATTAGCTTTCAAACAATCCCTGACCCGCTGCAACCCTCAAGCAATTATGAGCATGGAGCTCGCGTGGTGATTGCATGTCAACTGTCATTTCTAATCAAGCCAAGCAATGAATAGTTAGCTCACCTCCACACACGTATGTGATGTATGTAGGTATAATTGTGTGCGTCTGTACTTCCTGTGTCAGTAGTTGTTTTCCTGATGTTGCAAGCAATTTTAGATCGCTAAACGTTTCCTAGAAATGAAAAGAAATCTTTTCTGATTCAGATTCATACACTGCACAGAAAGGAACTAGAATCAAAGCATGGGACGCTCGTAATACTCAAGAAGCATTTTCCCTGGTATTTTTCTTTACAACAACTGTTGATAGCATTTTATATTTTTTACCGCACTAGAAAAGTACCGTCGCGCAACTCATATACAGTCTGCTGAAACGAGTCTGATGATAAACATGATATTTTCATCGTCTAGATGAGATTGGTATAAAATTTTACTTTTAAATTCATGTTTCATCAACATGTGTAATTGTTTTTCCTCCTCAAAGTGAATGTAAATTTCGTATTTCTTAACAGCGCAATTTTCTCGCTCGCATTAAAAAAACTTCAAAGGCACCCACACGGGAATTTTCCGGCCTTTTGGTCTCTCTTTCGACTTCTTGTCAATTTTGGTTTGCGTGTGAAAGCTCATTCCGCGTGGCTTTAATCTTGCGCTCTCCGCGCTTTTATTGCACGAAATTGACTCCAAATTTTCCCCTCGTGTTCACAAAGACATGCGGTTTTTATAGGAAATTTAAGTATTTATTAAATCTGGGAACGGCTTCGCAGACATCGTTTATTTACGATCTTATTGAAAAATAGTGTTAAAAAATTGTCATTTCTGGTGCGTTGAACTGAGCCAAAACCGTTGCCATCGGCTGAAAAGTTCACTGGAAGGTGAAGTGATCACTGCCGTTGAAATTGCTTCTGAGACTGAAATGATTACGATGGTTATATCCATTGCCTCGATGTTTGAAAAATCGCGTGCATGAATGCTGTTCGTTGCAATACCGCGTCTGCTAAAACACGTTGCAATAAAATGAAAAATGACGGGCATGACAGCAAGCACAAAAATAGAAAGAAGATGCTTTGAAATACAGAAAATTAATTGCCAGTGTCCAGGAATACAAATCGAGCCGCTAAGAGCATGAGGAAGTAGTTACTATTTCTAAAAGTAAAAAAATAAATCATTAAAATCTGCTTTTCCAAAAGCTGATATGATCTATGTACAAAAAATCAGATTTTCAAAAAATCTATCCATTGCATCCACTTATTAAATTGCCCCACGTTTAGGCTAAACTAATGATTTAACTTCAACTTCAATCTGGCCTAGCTTCAGTTGAGACAACACAATGAACTGTAAACACTTCTGCGTTGGATAACGAGGCTTAGTCTTACTCTCCTGTCTCCGCAAAATGGTCAAATTGTTATTCTTCACAGCTTCTTGCAGTTTTTATTGATCTAAGACCCTTGTATTAAGAACCCATCTTTTCTTCAGTGCTGTTTTCCTCCTCGCTCTCTAATGAGGATCCTTACTGGAGCATATTCTCTCGTCATTACAGTTTTATTCCTTCTCTATTACTTAAACTTCCTGTAATTTCTATAGTTCATTAGGTTTTTTCTCGCAGGAATGTGGACCAGATAAGCGGTAGGTTCCAGTGTATAATTATTGAGAACGAACAAATTTTTCCATATTTCATTAAGGAAGTTTTAACACGAAAAATTCAGGAAATTAACACCGAGAAGTGTCCTGTAGACTGAGGCATGTTTGCTCCTACATTTCAGATTTCAATAGGTCTTAAACGACCTTAAAGTGATTTTAATTAACCTGTGTACGAGTTTTGGCCGCGCCAGAACGCGCCTTTATTTTTAGTCGCTATCGCACGAAGAAATTCAAAAGTCTAACATGGAACATAAAATTCACCTTGAATTTTACTGTAGTGAACCTATTTGCATGAAATTTACGACGTGTATCGCGTATGTACAAACTGTAAAATTAGATGCAACATTTCATTTTGAAGGTTCAACTAAATAATACTCTTTTCTCATCACGGTTTCTTTGTAGGTAAAAGATGTCGATTACGCACTGCCAAGTGATGAGCACGTTCTTTGTGCCAGCGTTTGGAACCAAGTTAACCAATATAAAATATTTGGGTCATTTTGTAACTTTTTTAAAAGGATGATTCATTCACGTGATAATTATTCATTCTTTCATTACCAAGGGAATGACTCATTCTTACAAGAAAGATTCTTGAAAGTATCCTGTTTTTCTTTTAAGCGTTTCTTCGAATATTTTAAATCATTTGGTTTCCATATTCACTATCGCGCATGCCTTCAGTACGCCACTTTAGTAGAAGTTCACAAATCCAACAGAGAGTCGAACAGAGCAACCTGTGGCCAATTGCCTGGAATGCCCCAACTTCTACCACAACTCAGCGTAGACAATAGGGCTCCTGTGCTGAACCGCCAGGGGTTGGATTTTCAAACAACTTTCATTGTAACTGAGCAAGCTGCAGCAAAAGTTCTTTTGACCACTAAACCTTTTCTCGTTTTATAACCACACGTCAAAACAATATAGCAACAGTTCGCACAGTCATATTACAACGAATAAGAACTAATAACAGTGGCTCAAAATATAGCAACATCCAGTATAAACACAGTGACGTCGCTGCAAAATTGATAACATATGCAAAATTTAGTGACAGAGACAAAGAAATATAACGTTGCTTCAAATCGGATAACACTCTCAGAATGTTGCAACAGACGTTCATTTTCTTTAACAAATAATCAAATCCGGTAACAATGCTCCAAATAGCCAGTATCACAGGTTCAAAATAATGTATCATATGCAATAAATAGTAACAAAATACCATAAGTTGTAACAACATCTTTTAAACTCCTATTGACAATAGAAATCATTTTTCCGCACTTCCATATTAAATAAAAGTCATAAATAATGGGTTCACCTTGAGAACCCGAATATCAAAATTCCAGAAGTCAAAATCTCGAATATCTATTTCCCGACCATATTTGGTAGTGAAACACTGTACATGCCAGTTGGTAACCCTGACTACAACATTCGTGATTTTGATTTTTGGGATTTAGATATACGGGATTTCGACATTCGGGATTTAGACTTTCGGGAGTCTGAATGCCACCCGACAATAATACATGTAGGACTACATTCCATTACTTCCCGGTCAGTGGAAGATGCAATATCCGCTGACCGGGAAGTAACGGAATTTTCCAGAACAACTCTGTCGAGGCCGGTTCACGTGTGAAACATATGATGTTCATTCTCAAAATAAGAAGAAGAACCAACGTTATAGAGAACATTCATTGTAGCAAACGTTTCGGAATACAAGTTATTCCTTCATCAGTGCTGGAAGAAATAAAAAGTAATTTTCAGTCATGCATATATAAGACGTATATATAAGGTCTGAATAGAAATACCAAGCAAAAACGCAAAAAATAAAAATAAATTCTTTTCTAACGACTAGAATACCACACTTAAGCCCTAATCGCCCAAGAAGTACTACTGATGTTCATTCTTTATTATAATTATAAATAATTTTGTAATCATAGTTTCAAAATACATTATATACTACACTATATGGCTACTTAACTGTTTATTTTGCTTATAAATAATTGTGTCAGAAATTGTTAATTTGTTACAATATTATTTACGCGCGTTATTATTTTTTGTATAATTTTTATCCTTTTTGAACGTCGTTACAATAAACCTACTCTGTCACAACATATTGTTTCCTTGTTTTGATGTATAGTTTCACTGTCATTCATTTTGCTTAATGTCGCTATAATTTGTCGTTGTTGCTATTTTTTGCAACACTGTCTCTAAATTTCTATTCCCTGTTATATTCAATGGCTCGTCGTTGTTAAATTTGCAGTTCGGCGGTACATTTGAAAGAATGTGGTTATAAAACGAGAAAAGGCGGATGTCATTATGTGTGCTGTTTTTTCATGCCAAATCCTCAAATTTTATTTGTTTTAATAAAATTTGAGCAGACAGCATATGAAAACCAGATTACATTCAAAATACTGCGTGCATCTTCGTTTCAGCTTAAAGTTAAGGTTGGAAACCAACACCTTGAGTAGCTCAATTAACATAAATGTTTTTGCGTCAGGCTGTAACACTAGAATGCAATGAAAGTTCAGCTCTTGTGCACAGTTTTTCGCTAATCATCTTCTAGTGTCAGCCAGCGATGTCCACTGAACAAAACATGTCCAGGGCAGGGATAAAATTGCCGAAACCAGTTTCCTTGTATTAGCCCCTCGGTGTGTATGTGTGAAGATATTAATTCCCTCAAGCGGCTGACAAGCTCTGTTCAAAACTATCAAATGCGGTCTAGAGTCTTGCGTGATATTTTCCACATTATTCTTGGGCGCTGGAGTAGAGAATATTTCCCCTCAATGCAATACGCTTTGTAATAAATTGCCGTGCACTCTTAAGCTTTGCTTGTATCTTCTGAACGCTTTAGACTGTTCCGTATTTCATTTCGAAACGTTAGGACGTTCCCTCTCATGGTTTTAAAAGAATAATGACGTTCCTTCTCAAGGCCTTAAAATGATAATGACGTGCCCTCTCAAGGCCTTTAACTGATGGTTACGTTTCTGCACAAGGTTTTAGGTTGTGAGCTAAATACCCTTTTAACGCATCATAATGTAGATAACATTCCGTTTGAAGTTCTAAAAGGAATTAATTCTTCCTTAATGTCAAAGAACATGTATAATTTTCTCTTCTCTCTGTAGGTTTTGTGACACCTTATTCCCTCTCAATGTCACTGATCTTGGATAGCATTTCATCTTTAAGGTCACAGGACATTTTATCTTCTTTCAGTGTCGTAGAATGTGGTTAGCATTCTCTCCTTAAAGGACCTCGGGTATTTTATCCCCTCTCAATGCTATAGAAAGTTGATAATATTCGCTCATGAGAACTTGGGATATTTTATTCCTTCTTAATGCTTTAAGCTGCGAGTAAAATTACTCGTGTTGCCAGCGCCCGCTATAATTCGGTGTCCAGTCCCAGAAGTTGGCTACCAGCGCTGGTTGGCCAAGATGCCGCAGGTCTGACTCCATTACTAGGGCGCCTTTGATGCAAACTTTGACAATGGGGCTCAACTTACGTGAGCATCCCTAGCTCCGTAATGGTCCAGCGGCCTCCCTTCAACGCTTCCTCAAATCACGCGATGTCGGGGGCAAAAATTCCCGATGATGCTCAACTCTGAATGAAAAATGCAATGTTTTAGGTGTTCCTTCGGAGAGAAGTGAAATGGTATGGGGGTAACTTAGGAGAAAAAGTGAAATGGTATAGGAATTCTTTTGGGGCAAAAGGGAAATGGTTTTGGGGATTCCTTGGACGGATAACGCAAAATAGTTAATGTCTTTTTGAAGAAAAAACAGGTGGGTGTAGAAATTCTTTGTAAGAAAAACAATAAGGTTTAAGCATTCTTTCGAAGGAGCAACAAACGGCGTAGAAATAATTTAAAAATATAAAATAGTTTGAGATCGTTTTGTCGAAAAATAGCAAAATAGTTTAGAAATTGCCTGGAAACAGCAAAATAATTGAAGAATTCCCTGGAAAAACAAACAAAATAGTTTAGGGATTCCTAGGAAGGAAAGAGCAAAACGGTTAGGAACTTTTCGCAAAAAACGTTCCTCAATTACTTTGAAGAAAAAACAAAAGGTCAAAGAATTCATGAGTAGAATAATGCTAATGACTCTACAAGGCAATGTATTATCTGCTTTTATTTTTTCTCATAAGAAAATGAACTACTATGCAACCATAGTGTTCTTCCAAAATGCATGTCAAGCGTAGCTACGAAATTTTATAGCTAAATTATAAAATAAATCACATTTTGTATTCTAACTTGAAAAACATCTCCAAACCAGGCTTTTTGAAACCTAAGTTGAAATGTAAGTGTTTAAATTGATCATGCAGTTTAACGATGGGAAAACCATCAAATAAGTAAACATATACATATATATTTACATAGTGATACATTCATGTTTAGATTGACTCTTTTAAGCAAAAATTGTGACTTCAACAGCCTATTCGGATACAAATCTTGTGGGCTTGAAATTACTTTTTGAAACATCTTCTCAAAATCAGCGTGTATTGCTGAAACGTTTCTTGGTAATAAAATTTTTACAATCAGAAAACATTCGTCATGATTTTTGCTGATGAAAGCACAACTTTTTAAATCCTGATAAATCCACGGCAATTCTCATCCAGATTTCAATGTCACGCCAGGCGGCCAGGTAGCAAACTCGGAGACCGAAAATTAATTTTGCGATACGCTGAGATATTTCTGCTGTCAATCACGGGATTATTTGCAGTCATATTTTAGCTGCGACCCTGGGAGCAAATGGCTGTAAACAAGACCATGGTGATGACACCCAAAATAGTTCTATGGATCGCGCGCCTCAGAAACCTCACACTGGAGTGCATGGTTGGTCGTGTTTAGGAACATCGATTGCAATGCAGTTCAGATCAGCCCTGTAAAAACGGCTGAGGCACGCGATGCTACGGAGCATAGTAGCTCAAGTCAAAGGTATACCAGCGCTGTGAAAAAGCGGTGTAAAATAAGAAGTGTTAGTCTTCATCGAAAACTGACACGGGGGGAAAAATGAATGTGTCTAATCTTTTGCCGAAAAACTTTGGAAAAATATTCTAAGCTATTGCTTCACAATAAACGCACGAGTTTACACAGAATAGTTTTGAATGAGTGGAATTAAAACAAAGAATTTATTTCCATGAACAAAAATGATATCATTGTAGGCAAATTTCGTGAGCTTAACTGCATTTTTTGTAATACAACCCCCATCTGAAAACTGAAGTGTTGACCTTCGAACGATAAAACACCTTGACCTTGAAGAATGACTTGAAATACCGAGTGAAACATTTTTATTTTCTCTACCATCTCAGGCACGTGATATTCAACGCAAACGAGATTGAATGCTTCTGGTCAATAGTGTCAGAATCATGGCATGATGTATGAGTGAGAATGTGCGGCTCCGATTTGACTGCTAAAGAGATTATACGAAAAAATCACCTTCCATGGCCCGCGGAGTGTGATTGATGAAGCTACAAACTTCGGTGAAGAATTAAATCGATAAAGCTTAAAGCTCTAATCGGGCAGAAATAATCACGGTTTGTAGACAAGTAATGAGCATTGTGTGGTGATAATGGTGATCATCAATAGGTCAATATGAACAGCTTGATTAATCGTGGTCCAAGGGTTGTGTTATTGCTGCGATCAGTGCTGATTTAAAGCCAAAAGTTGCCATCGATATCGCCGTTCTGAAATGAGTTATGGTGCTGTATCACGCTGCCTTCCCTAACCAGGGTTGTTGTATTGGCCATTTTTCTCGTCGTAATTATCAAGTTTTTTTTTTTTCAGACACAATTTACCCGTGAAGACCTCTCACCATCTAACAGCGCTGAAGCATAGGGTGCCTTTGAGCGGTCTTTAGGATCGAATTTTACAGGAAAAGAAAACAATCTCGATGATATAGATAAGAAAAAGGCCAGTTCGGCCGGCTGTTTCAACAGGGTAATAACGAGCCAAGATTTGTGGTAGCTCGTTTCTAAAAGCAACGCGAGTAAGCCATCGTGATAAAAGACTTGTCTGCCTGTGGGTGGTAACTGATTGCTTCTAACCACTCGTCCATCATTAGCGTGAAAGAGTGCTGTTTTTCTTCTGCTCACCTGCAGACCGATTGACGAGGGAATCTTTGTTTACTTACATTATTGTAATTAAAGCATATTTGGATTCGAATAGAATGACAAATGCTCGTGGGTGTCAGATTAACGAAATAAGTTACTTGCATGAAAGATCATCAATTTTATGTGCGGAACGAGGAATGGGACAGTTCTTCTAATGTAAAGGGAAAATGCAGTGATTTTAAAATAAAATAACATTACAAAATGAATAATAAAGACTTCTGGAATATTGAAGCACTTGAAAATATCAAAGCTGATTAATGAGAAACAAGGTCTAAATTCGAGTTATTTCGGTGCGTGGATAATTTTAAAAAACATATTAATAACGCTTATGTGAACTTCATGCTTCCATTAATTAACATATTATGAAGCATGTTAATTAATCGTACTAATTTTCAAAGATTTACTGAGATCAATTAAAAACAATCCGTAGCATCCACATATCAAAATCGTCACAAAATTGGTGTTTTCTTAGAGTTGCGACTACACTTGGTTTTTTCTGCTCATTATTTATTTTACTGACATATATATACATTTGTTGGTCCATACGTCATTTCACACACTTGATGTTTTATCATTAACATCTCTCTCGTGTTTTAGTTTGAAATACATGAGAGTCATTAGTGAACATGCGTTTTTCTAGGAAAATCTTTGTTGCTCTTCTCCTGCACAGAAAAACATTATGCACTCTCAGTCATGGAAACATTCATCACACTTTCTAATTCACTTCACCACTCACCTCAATCACTGCACCATTATCGTCAATAACCCCTCATTCGCATCACTGACTTAGTCAGTCACGTCACTCATCCTATCATTGGCCTCACTCACCCTACTATTGACCTCACTCATCCTATCATTGACCTAACTCACTCTAACATTGACCTCACTCATCCTATCATTGACCTAACTCACTCTAAGATTGACCTAACTCACCCTACTATTGACCTCACTCATCCTATCATTGACCTAACTCACTCTAACATTCACCTCACTCATCCTACTACTGACCTCATTCATCCTACCATTGACCTCACTCATCCTACCATTGACCTCACTCACCCTACTATTGACCTCACTCATTGCATTAACTTCAAATTTCTCCCCGATTCAGTAATTGAAAATACAATAAACTTTTCTGCGGCAAAAAAACCATTGCCATTGACATTTCGTTCAATAAAAAGAAAATGTAGGAGCCGGCTGCTTATTAACTAATTCCAATGTAATAGATAATACTTCCCTGAAAAAGCATGCCTTCCAATTTTTCGGTGATTGCATACATTTTAAATTTGTGTGCCATATTTATGAGCCACTCAGTCAGTACCTCCAATTGATAATAATTTAATTTCAAAATAATATTCTAAAATGTAGCATTTTCACTGTGATTAGCGTGCGGACAGACGGCATTGATTTCTGCTTCATAAAGGGAAATCACAGCAATAATCACTGCAGTAAAATAATCTGCCCAATTTTATTAGCCGGCAATGCCAGTCAGAGTATTACACTAATGCTCTGTATTTTATATCTATTAGTCAAGTGTTCTCTCCTTATTTTAAACCTATTACAACATTGTTCTCATGCAACTGTTCTCTGTCGTTTTGTCCCATCAATAATTCACGCACGCGTCTCTGTTGAGTTCTATAATAATCCCTACATTACATACTTTTGTCGAAAGAGTTGAAGAAATTGCCTTAAATCGGTGTCGTTCAATACTAAGGAACTCAATTTACCAGATCCGTAATTTTTGGATGATTCGCGGTCGGTCCGACGAAATAACGACATTTCTCTCATTTCCAGCGAATAATATTCAGCCCCAATTCGTCAAGAATATCTGCCTACGAATGAAATATTGAGTGAAATTAATTATGCGCCGACTTTAGTTTGCTCTTGTGGGGCCAGTGTTCAAATACCTGTAGCCAACATTACAATTTTCCAAGAAAATTTATGAAATGAATAGTCTTGATGCCAATGTGATGACAAAAAATCCTGTAAGTGAGGTAAGAAAAGTTTCTTTTATCAAGCATTCTTCTAATCGAGAGTATTACAATGCTGAAGAGCATATTATAATGAATCAGTGATGTTGGATGACACATCACACATCACCAAAACGTCGCGTTGGAGTATTAAAAACCAGGAATCTTTGCCCGTGCTGTAACCCTTAATGTTCGAGATTAGGTGGTCCATCTGCGTTACCAGATAATTAAGGTAATGTAGATCTTCAATGTTCAATATACTAGAAACGGCAGGATGGTCTCTAACAGATGAAGTAAGCCCTGACTGATCACGGATGTACTCTGACGGCGTTTAGTAGATGAACTTGTGAGATGACGTAGAGCAATAAACGTTAAGTATATTGCTCGTACAAGATTCGGTAAATCACATCACGTGGATTTTGAAAAACAGGTAGATTCTTAAGAAAATAATTAAAATTTAACATTACAGTGAAGTTCCATTTATGATACGAAGATTTGAGACATTCGTTTTGATGATTACCCATGAAACGGGCTTGATGCTTGGCGAATGAACTATCCGTTGATTAATTCAGTTTGAATATCTATCTTCATGACGTCCTACAATCGTTGTACATGTTCTCCATTGGTTGCATAAGGTAAATTCTTACAGATCAGGTAGCCCTTAAGGTATTTGATAAATCCTGAGACAGCATATCGGTTCTTATAGAACAGATTGAGCGCGACATGAAGAGTATTAGAGACGAGGCATATCTGAGGCATCGGGATACAGCTTCGCAATCTGACGCATGCAAGGCTTCCTTCAGTTGCGCACAGCAGATACCGTCATTCTGTCATCACAGTCGCTAATTCAGTGTCACCGGCATGACTATGGAGCTTATCTGTGTCTGCGGAATGTAATCTCGAAGCAGCATATGAAGTTCCCTAAAATGAAGTGCTCAAAAATATGAAATGTGGCTTTTCTCTTTGCAGTTATAATTTAAACTTTAAAGTTGTAAAAGATTATTATGGGGTTATCTGTGATTCTTTTCTTTAAAATCGGCCATGAAAATGTAACATTGGACACAGATCTGACTTTCATCTTTGTGTGCAGACTGAAAACAGTAGACAAGTTTCTCGGTAATTTAAATGCAAGTCCGGCTGCTCAAAAGTTTCTCATGACTTGCTTCCAAAAACTCATGCTCAACACTGTCAAAAAGTCTTGCAAATTCTTGAATGCGACTTGAAAATAGAACAACAAGAAATTTCAAAAGGAAAAAAATAAGCCCATAGTCAGATTATCTTTTTAGTTAAGACCAACGTAGAGGTTCAGCAACTGTAGCGAGGCCATTAGAAGAAATCGAATGTTTTCCGTAATTTGTCTAAGTGCAGAGCTTGTAACGACAGTTTAGAAGCGTTAAACGCTCGTTTACTTCAATTTTATTATAATTCTAATTTTAAGTTTACTAATCTGCTAATCCTTATTTGGTGCTTAAGACTGTAGGCAACTTGTAAATAATCTTTCAATTATACCGCACGATGATTTAAAGAGAGAATAAAATTAAATTTCTACGAAACGTAAACCATCCCTCATGTAACTATGTGGGAACCGAATTTTTTCTTTACCGCTTGTACAGGGTGCAAATATGTGAAGAATATTTCACTCCATGTACACTTATCGTACAGTAATGCCAATAACACATAATTTTCCACCCTTGCACAGTGCGCTCCGATATAAAATAATTTTCCATGCTAAAACCAAATTATTTTTATCTCTCACACAACGGAAATCAACGCAAAAATATTTTTAAGACTTGAAAAGTACTTGATAATGTTACCTAATTTTCATCTTTTATCGAGCGCGCGCAAAGCGATATCATTTACATCACTCGCGCTGATTATGCATATTGCCTTATGCTTGTATGGCCTTGATTATTATTTTGGCTTTATGATCACCCGCACTTGAAAAATAACAACTTAAAAAACAGCGATATTTAATTTAAGGTCATTCCTTCTATTTTGTACGACGCATAAAACAAGGCATGCGCGGGGATATTGACTAATGCACATCAGACGCATGTTTAACTCTAGTTCGAGTACCCGGTATCTGCTCTGAATACCGAAAAATACGGATAACTTACGGAGAGACGAAAATGTTCAATCATCGATTGAAATGCTAAAAATATACAACGTATGCTATGCCATACAGTTTGCAGTACTACGACATCCAGAAACATGGCATCTCAAGTTGTTCTCAGTACATCCATTCAGAATAGTTTTGACACACCTCTGTGTGTCGAAAGGAATTACCGAGAATTCTTGGTATATCTGAGTGCACCACCTTAGACTACATGCTTTAGTGATTGGGGAGTAAAGTAAAGTAACAGTGAGAAAAAATTACTTAAAATTGTCATTCTTTGAAATTCGGTAATTGAAAAGTAATCTTCATCGGAAACCTCAAGATATACATGATTTTTCAGTTAGAAATAGTTTTTATTGGAAACTTAATGATATACATAATTTTTAAAATTTGATATACATAATTCCGATGCCTCAGATTCAAACATTCTCAATTCATTTCCGAAATCAATAGTTAGTCTGAGAAAGAAAATCACATGCGTGAAGTATCTCTCAATTTGGCAGAGTATGTCACGATCACCGTAAAGTGAACCACCATGACACGCCAAAGTTTTTCTAATTAAGTTAATTAACCAATAACGGCGCAAATTAGGGTGTCAGTTTTGTTTGACATGTGGACACGCAAAAGCGTATCGGTTTTGTGGTAAAATCTTTTAGTGTAGAATTGGAAATTGCGGCTGTGTGTGAAATTTTGTGACCAAATGAGGTCAGACATGCAGACGTAAAAGACATAAAAGAGTAACATAAAAGGTCAGACATGAACGAGTGACATAAAAGGTCAGACATGAAAGAGTGACATAAAAGGTCAGACATGAAAAAGTGACATAAAAGAGTAACATAAAAAATCAGACATAAAAGAGTAACATAAAAGGTCAGACATAAAAGAGTAACATAAAATGTCAGACATAAAAGATTAACTCTTGTGATTATGTGACAGTGTTCATTTCCTTTTAGGCCTAGGCATATATAGCTCTGTTAGATTATGTACAGTAAATTTGAAAACAACGATAAGATGTTTAAAATCTGAATTATGTACATTCGAAACAGTTATCTAAGAAAATGTCTCAAATGTAAAGACATGGGACATCAAACTAGGCGTTAAAAGTTTGCAATGAAACGCTCAAGTTGAAAAAGCATCAGTTGCAGACAGTTTTTTCTTCGCGGATATTCGATGCCATTTCCTTTGAGACAGCATTTATCATACAGTGATTACGAAAAAAATAAAGTTCCAGCGATTGAGTTGAAAGTTGTAATCAATTTTTCTTAGGATGATCCTTGACGTACTGTGATTTAAAAAGTAATACTTCGCACGTAAAATATAACAATTCAGTTAAAGTTTCCCATCGATCTTCTAAAATAAACGTCGGCACGTGGAAGATGACGTCAGTGTCTTTGAGTTTGTAGCGATGGTTTTGGGTCCTAATTAATGAGCACAAGATTGGCTTCCAGGCAACTCGCATTCTCAACGCTTTGACCACATCTGGTTTAACTGCAGTTCAATATTCAACACAGATTTAATTGTGGAAATAAATTTTGAAAGTAGCAAACATTATCTGGATCATGCCTAGATTTAGCCTAAATTAGGTATTAATGAACATTGAGTTTGTGACTATAGTGGAGCGACTTGCCATTACTTCACTAGACTGCGAAAAATTTCTCCCTTTCCAAAATCTTTATTTTCAGTCCAATCGGATTTAAAAAACTTTATTTATGATATTACTCCAATCTTGAGATAAATATGTACTACGGACAAACATTTCACACCAAACATCACGCACCTCCAGAAGTTGTGCGGGCACACCTATTTAAGAACGCCGGTCATATACATACATCACTTGCGCGCCGGTGTTTGCCATGAATAAACCGGCTCAGAACATTAGTCTTCTATGCCAGTACTCGCTAGATTGAGCAAAGAAGCTCCCAGTTCATCTTCATAAGTAATGTGGTCCGAGGGCAGGATGACAATGATCTTATTCTGCCGCTCCGCCATGAAGAAAGACACATTGAATTTACGTGATTCTGTTCGACCGCTGTGCTTCAATAGTGCAGGGTTGGGTAGCCAGATTGGCTTCTTTTTCTAGGTAAAATTCACAAGGTTGGGCTTTTAGCTTTGTGATATGTTCATAAACACTAATTAGTCATTATCTAGAAAACGTGGAGGCTTGTCAGTCAGGTGGTTTTATGACCGATTTTTACTTGAAAACGATCGAAAAATGAAATTTAGCATTGAAGAAGTCAAATTTGACAAACGTGGGCTAAAAAAATGTAACTGTATCAAAAAAGGCGATTTTAAAAGGGCTAACATGGAGCCTAAAGTTGGAGAAACACATTTTCTGAGGTCCACAATACAACTCTAACATTTCGTTTAAATTAAAAACGGAAGGAAGAATTTTATGACGGAAAGAAATGCTTTTTGAAAAAATTACTTGTACCAGTAATTTCAAAGTTTTAAACAATTTAGTTACCACAAGCGATACGTCAGTAGATTTTTTCTTAAGGGCTATTAGAGTGGACAAATTTGAGTATAGCTATTTGTGGGTCCGAATAAGTCCAGCGAATTTATGGGCATCATAAAATTTATGTTAATGGCTTAATGAAATTCATGTTAATTTGCGCATCAACGATATTTTAAAGCGTAAAATTATTTGTAAGCTAATTCACTTAACTGACTTGCACACTAGACTGAACCATGCGTTGGTTCGCTTACGAACTCAATTTAGCCTCCTATAACGGGGTTGTCTTACTTCTATTAAAACCATTTTTCCACGGTAAACTGGTTTACCATGAGTAAGTGCATCATTTCTTGTGTTCAGTCTGATAACGTTTCAAACGAAGGTTAAATTCTGGTATTTTCATGCATTGCGATAAGTTATTGTAATAACTTGAAATAAACGACAATGAAAAAAGAAAATATTTTGATGATTTGAAATTTAGGAAACTCTCGACGAAGTCTACGAAAAACTGAAATAGAAACATAACCGATAGAATAAGTTCGGGATTAAATTGTTTTAAAAAAGTACAACACAACAATTAACCTCTGATGATGGACAAGTGGAAAAAAATACCTGAGATTTAGTAAAATCTGACCTCACTTGAATGCATCCGGAAAAAAATTGTAAGTTTCCGTGGTTAGGGGTATCATATGAGCTAACTGGGCATTTCAGTGTGTGGGGTCTACATAAAGAGCGCTACGCATACATTAATTAGGGTCGCAAAACAGGGACAGAACCATAAAATAGTGTCGTATGTCTTCCGTCACCCTGCATAGCGAGACACAACTGGAAAGGTGCGTAATATTCAGTTTTATTTAGTTTCCAAAATCGCTTGTGCGTGTTAATTGCGTTATCTTTATCGTTTTTAGTTCCAATTTATACTGTCATTCAGATGGTCTGACCAGTGAACCTATTTCTCATTCCATTATCGTAAATGTGACATCCATAATCAATTTGCATATAAATTAAGTTTTGTTTATGTTCCAACTCCAAACTTGCAAGAGTACTTAAAACTTATCAGAACAACAATAAAATGTAAACTAATTTATCAACTTTCATTAAGATGCCGGTTCAACAGAATCGAAAATTATATAATATCCATATTGAACGAATATATTATCAATTATTAAAACAAAAATTCCGAATTTCTCGCTGCCCGAATTCGGCATTCGCCACGGTCGGGTGCTCCCTCAGTACGGCCCGAGCGTACGCGTGCTTGAGTTCGTAAGGGCGCTCTCGTGCTTCCATTTCACATTAAATAATTACACTAGAGCGAAGCGGGAACTTATTTCAATATGCTGAATTTATTTAAATTATCAAATTGGTTCATATTCACCGTGGTGATCACGTACAATAGGGAGCGTAGTCACATTAACGTTTTCTTTATTAAATGTAACTCGTTTTCAGGATTTTAGTTCGATACGGAACGAAAGAATAAGAAAGGAAAAAATGTTCATTGAATTAGCTTCATGAAAGCGTGTGGAAAAATATCTCTCTCATGTTAATTTGCGTAGTGGATCGCTGAGTAATAAATTTTGATTCGCCAAAAGAGGCCCTGATGCCAAATGCATGGGTATTTTTAGACTCAATACATCGCTTTGAAGCCTTCCAGCTTCTGTTACTTTAGTTAAAATAATGGAAATGTCAGCTTAAATTTCATGAATATAAATTTAGTACAAGGGAATATTAGGTGGTGGAAATATCAGGTTAGGCCATGGCAGAACCAGATTAATAATTTGGTTATCACGTTAGGTCATGAGAATATCAGGTTATTTTGAATGCATCTCAGGTTAGATCATGGCAAAACCAGGTTAAATAAGATGAACAGGATGAGGTCTGACCACAAGGGGTCTGAGGTGAGATCATGGAAGTTCCAAGCCAGATTATAGAAATAACAAATTGAACTAAGGGGTCAACACAGTTACTGTGGAGCACACTGACGAGATAGTGAGTTTATTTGATTACGCAGTGATCCCTCTACTCCTCGTTCTATCAGGTTTGACTGGAGAAATCAGTTTTAGCTGCGTATTATCAGTCTTGATTAATTAAGAAATCGTGAGAGTGTCGAATAAAACTACTGGGTAAAAGGTTAGAGTATAGTTTCTTTTTTAGATAAAATTGCAATTGGGTAACAAAATTAGGGAGCAACTCATATTAGTCATATGACTTTCTAAAACAGATTAGAAAATCAATCAGATTAACAGGTCAGATGAGTGGCTTCTCATTGGGCACCATGGACTATGGTCAAAAGGGAAATAAAAAAGAAATTTACATAAAAGAAGAAACGTAAATAAGACTTATTACACTGTACAAATCGTTACAAACACAATTAAGAAAACTTTTCTTTCGGATTTTTTGTGATATCGTTCAGAAAGAATGTAGGAGAATGAAGATACGGTGTTGCATGGGGTAGCATCGTATCGTGTGAATGATTCACTCACACTTCAGTTATGGAAATGTGCGATGAAATGTAAGAAAACATTACGAGTTCTTTAGTCTTTTCCACTCATTCAAATAGTTACCCTTTTTTACTGAAAAACACACTTGGATACTTTTGCGAAATCAAATGAAATCTTACTGACCCATCAATATTACAATTTCTTGCCATATGAAAAATAAGTTAGTAATATCGAGCGACACCTTTTTTTTAAATGGTATGTGTATACAATTATGCGCATCCTTAAACGCAGCATTTCTTCACGAATGTCTTTCTCATCAACTAATGACGTTATCAATTTCCCATGATGTTCTTCCTGCTTACATCTACAGCTTCATAATTCCATGAACATTTCTCCGGCGCTCAGCTGCAAATAACGGGTAATCAGGTTACGCACTACTATCTGCAGCATGCAAATTTCTCTCCCTCCTGCGCAGACAGCAAACTTTGTTTCTTGGACCCTGAACATGAGGACGGACTGCATAGAGCTCCATCACTCCGCTACTCAGGACTATTAGCTGCACGAGTCTGCTATTGAGACGCTCATCCATTATGCTGAAGGCTGTCGTAAAGCATTGAGTAATGAGCTCAAAAAAAGAAAAATCTTAGCTGTGTTCGATGTATAGGGTCATAGTCTGCTTGGTGCATTCTTTGAAATCTTCATCTGGTTAAAGCAAAGGAAATATCACCGCGTACGCGTAATTGGAAAGGAAAGTAAGTTCTTTTTTGGAAGAATTTATGATCGCAGGAAAACCGTGAACGAGTTTCTCGTTGGCTGATTTAAATGACTTATTTTAAGTGATAGAAATTGGAGATTTTGGTAAATATTGTTCTAGTTCTATGCGTGTTAAAATAAGATGAAAATTACTTCTCATTTTTATTAAAAAGAACGCTGAATTGTTTAATAACTATAACTGCTTGTCTCTAAAGGCAACGTTTCGATGTTTCGAACATCATCATCAGGCTCCAAAATACAGAAGAACACTTAGTCACATTCATAAGAAAAAAGTCAGTCCAAAACTTAAGCCAGATCACACTGAAACAAATATTGTTAATTACAACATGAGTACTACACTAGATAGGGCAAAATTTGCATAACAAGATTAACATTACAGAATACTAGTTGTTACTGCACATGTTAACAGCACCAGAGATAGAGGCAAAATGAACGATCAAGCGGAGGTTCCAAACGTCTAAGCCACAGTCCTATTGAACAATTTTAGAGCAAAAAAATCTTTTGTATTTTCGTTGAGGGTAGGTTCAAGTTTATGAATATGCACTGCTTCTATTATTTGAACATACTTTTTTACAAAAAACGTACGAAATTTTTGGATTTGGATCCAGATTTTCATTTGACGAACGTTTCCCAAGCAATATCGCCAAAACTATCGTGAAACCCACAGACCTAGAGATGCACATGAAGCTCGCGTGCATTATGCAAATCGTAAAATTAGTAACCTCTTAATAAGAAACAATATTTTAAGATCACATGTCAGCGACCTAGACAGAGCCAATGGGATATATCAGCTCGAGTGTAACAGGAGAGTAAGTAAGTCTCTCAATAAGTATTACATTGGCATGACTAGGATGACCCTGAAGCAAAGATCAACTGCGCACAGATATTGAGGTTCCATTTTTACTAATTTCCGTGTTGACCATAGTTATAACCCCTCAAATGAAGATCTGTACACATATACACAAATTTTGTACAAGGTTGTACAGAAAACACATTCAAATGATAGAAGCATTGTATATTCATAAGCTTAAACACACCCTCAACGAAAATATAAATTATTTTTATGGTCTAAAATTGTTCAATAGGACTGTGGTATAGGCGTTTGGAACCTCCGCTTGGTCGTTCATTCTGATCGTTTGATCAAAATGCTCGATCGCTTGATCGTTTCTTTATTTCTGGTGCTGTTAACATACATCTGGTGTGCGCTAACTACTATTCTTCCATAATTTTAATGTTGCTGTACAAAATTTGTCCTATCTAGTCTCCTTGTGCTGTATTTAGCAACATTCGAACGAGTATTCAGTCTGATGTTTTGGATTTACATTTGTTTTATCAGTGTTACTAAGTGTACTTCTGTATTTTGCAGACTGATGATGATGTTTGAAACATCTAAACGTTGCCTTTTAAAGACTGACAGTTGTAGAGTTTTAACAATATTAGTGGGTGTTCTTCTGTGTAAAAATAACTAGTGATTTTCTTCGTATTATAACAAGTATTACTAGAACAATTACTAGAACAATTTCGCAAGGTTTTAAAAGTTAGAAAATAAATTTGTAAATATTAATAAACTTATTCTGAAGCTCAAATAGTTCGAATCCTTCATCTTGAGCTCTGTAAGTTTACTTATGTTCTTTATATACTTCCACTGTGAGCATTAATCGTGTGAGGAAACTTGAAAACTTCAATTTCTTTTCATCGATGACAGATCCTCGAAATTAAATCCTCCAACACACACTTTCACCCAAAAATTTTTCCAATGCATTCTTTTTTCCTCAGTTTATTTTGCCAACATCAAAAATTGCTCTAACGACTGTGAATTTGATTTATCAAATTGCCAAAAAAAGTGGACTCTAAGCGTTTTCATTCAATATGCGGAAGTACTCTTTTTCAGTTAAGAACTAGAATTTTGAGTCAGATTCTAACCTCAACAAATTTAATTAAATATCGAGCAAAGTAAGTCAAAATTCAGATATGTCCATTTGCTTTGCACTATCTAAATCATCGGCTATTCAATTATTTAAACAGGAGAAAATTACTGTTTTGAAATGAGATTCAAGCTGTTATTTCATATTGTCAGCTTGTATGTAAAATTTTAATGAACATGGAATGAGATCTAATTGTTTCAGGTAACGCTTTTAATGCAAGAAAATTGCAGCACCAATGGCAAAACTATAACCTCACAGACCTTTTATGACTTTAAGTCCTACTCAGCACTAAGCTGTAGACATAAAATACATCACACAAAGTAACACATCCGCGTACTGTAGACTACCCTAAAACGACTTCACGTTACATTCACTGACAGTAAATTTGACATTCTCCTCGACCGAACGCAGCCGAAAAATTTTCGCTCCCATTTCTTGAAGAAGGAAATCGTGCTGCTCGAGATTCTAAAATCCCTGATCCCTTTGTTTTTCCAACAGATGGCGCAGGCAGCGTTGGCTCCTGGTCCCAAGTGGTGGAGAAAAGACAAACCAAAAAGAATGTCGGCCCACACGCGACTTCTGCCGGCAACCGGAGAGGTATTGGCTCACTTCTCACTCAAATGTCTTTGTTACGGACGCTAAAATGGAACGTTACGGAGTGTAGGGTATGTGAGAGCGTGCAAGGCGGAGCGTTTCTAGCCGCTGCAAGTTTGATGTCTTGACGACTTCCACAGTTTTGGAATGCAATGAGGTTTTCTTTCGAGTGTCTGTGGGAGGAGATGTTTGATTTGGTTCAGAGTTAAGAATGTGTGGGCGGTTTTGTAGAATTGGAAAGTTTACGTCCTGTTTTGTTTTTGTTATGTTTTTATGAAAAAAACGTATAGCGTCATTTGTACGTATGAAATCTGAATAAAAATATGATTCTAATTCCGTTTAAATGGAAAAAACGCAAAAATAATTTGTTTTGAATAATTATGTAACACAACGAGAAGTTAAAACTCCGCAATTAAATTTACAAAGAGCCAAATATGAACTCTATCGCAAAATGCACAAATCAGAAAACCAGAGTTGAAACAAGCTAACATTTTACAAAGGAAAAAATGATGAGAAATTAAGAAAATCCAAGATATCAAGACATTATTTGAGTTAACTTTTTGAGCAAAAGAAATATTTCCGAAAAACTCTTTTGGAAAGCTGAAGATAATTTTTACGGAATTTATATTTCAAGCATGTCAAAATGTACCATAAAGTCGTGAGCAAAGATTGCAACAGTGCATTAAAAATACAAAAAAAATCACCGATTGAAAACAACGAAAACCATATACACTTACAAAAAATTCATATTGGGAGCATTTAAAGTCCTAGTAAACATAGGGACCTTGAGTAAATACAAGCATGAGCATCCAAAATACCGACATTTAAAGCTAATTTTCTCGCACGATGGAAATATTAACGTAAAGTGCTGATTATGACGTGTGGTACTGATATTCTTCGTGCAGGGCTGATACTGACGTGTGGTACTGATATTCCCCGTGCAGGGCTGATACTGACGTGTGGTACTGATATTCCCCGTGCAGTGCTGATACTGACGTGTGGTACTGATATTCCCCGTGCAGTGCTGATACTGACGTGTGGTACTGATATTCCCCGTGCAGTGCTGATACTGACGTGTGGTACTGATATTCTTCGTGCAGGGCTGATACTGACGTGTGGTACTGATATTCCCCGTGCAGGGCTGATACTGACGTGTGGTGCTGATATTCCCGTGCAGTGCTGATACTGACGTGAGGTACTGATATACACGTGCATTGAAAATTTCAATATTCGAAGAAAATAATTATTTGCATTGGAAATATTGCTGCCAATTGCAACTATCATCGATCACTGCAAATATCGTTAAGTAGGTCAAAGATTAACTACTAGTGGAAATATCAGTAGGTTTTCAATATACAGGCTTGCTGTAAATATTCACTGTAAATATTGTAAATAAATACGAACACTGTAAATATTGTCGAACATTGTAAATATTGATCAGTAGTGCAAATAAAATGGGCAAGGGGAAGGAAAAAACATATTTTTATTCATTAGGGTTAGTGATTCAATTGAATGTAAGAGCGTTTCCTATGGTTTGGTAAGTATTGCTCAAAAATACAGCTTATCGAACGAAAGGGACTTTGAATTAAAAATTGAGTAAGCTGAAGAACTCTAAGAAAACTTACACGGGGTGGAGATAAAATGTAAAATGAGTAAAGCTACTATTTTCCAAAGAAATTATAGTTTATGAGTCTTTCAAGTCGACCTTCAGTTATTAAAGGGGCAAAAAATAACTGGAATTAAAGGCTCTCGCTAGTGTGAGAATGCGTAAGACAACAATTTTATGGGGCAAGTACCAGCAGTCAAAAGTTATATAAAGCCTTAACGTGTACATTTTTATCTGAAAACACTCTACTTTCTATTCTGAAACACTTTGAAACCCGTGGAGAATTATTTTATTTTCGCTATTCTTTGTAATTTTTTGCATCCATCAAAAGGGATGCTCTGTGAAAACTAAATTAGAAGACTCAAAAGCAAGCAAAAAAGTATTCATGTTGATCGAGAAAGAATATGTTAGGGAAACAAATTTATCATATGGCTTTCACCATCGCAGAAAAAAATATTCATCAATTCGTTTGCACGTGCACACTGTACACGTAGCGACGACTTTCTATGGCTTTTGAGAGGAAACAAAATATGAAAGAAAATATCCCCGAAAAATCAATAATACGTTTACAATTTTATTTGCAAATATTTCTTACTTCTCCGATGCATATGCGTTCATGCATACATATTTTCACCATTAAAAACACTTTTGTCACACATCACAGTTAGGACCTCTGAAGGCGAGCGTCTAGATTCGAAAGATTCATTTAACACAATAATGTATCCTGCTGTGATATTACAGGTGAGACACGAGAGCAAACCTACATCCCATGATCAGCGATGTTATCATCGAGGGCCAAAAAAGCTCCGAAAGTCCGATGACGAGCGGTTAGTGAGTGATTAAAGAATGGGAACTAATGAAGAACGGAAACTAATGACGAATGGAACTAAGGAAGAATGGGAAATGATGAAGAATGGGAACTAATGAAGAACGGGAACTAATGAAGAACGGGAACTAATGACGAATGGGAACTAAAGAAGAATGGGAAAAGATGAAGAATGAGAACAAACGAAGAACGGGAACTAATGACGAGTGGGAACTAATGAAGCATGGGAAATGATGAACAATGGGAACTAATAAAGAATGAGAACGAAAAAAGAATGGCATCTAATTCATTAGACTTATGTTTCTCGCACGAATTTCTTCAATAAATGTCTCAGTTTACGAGCCGTTTGCTAATCTCAAATAATGTAATGAGGTACTGGAGCTACTAACATATCCTTGACAATTCAACACACAGAGGAATTGCTTCTCGGGTGCATTTGCTCCGCACATTAGAAGTTCTTAATTACGCAAATACCTTCATCGAGACGGTGCAGGCCATTTCGTAATTGCCCGGATATCGTCACCGGCCGTTGCAGGATGAAGTTCTGGACAAGTTGATGATCGTAATGAAGAACTTTGAGAAAATGAGATTATTGTTCGCAATAACTTCTCGGAAATTAATGAATTGAAATCGATAACATCAAGATATGAGTGAATGGTGCTCAACGATATACAGAAATAATGATACTGGATAGATTGGGGAATTGGTTTCAGGTACTTAGCAGATTTAAGAAAAACAGAATGACTTAAACTTTCTCCTTTGTTACGGAGGCAACATTGGAGGCTCTCTGTACATCTGTATCGTGACTTACTATAGCTCAATCAGCGTTCATAATGATAATGAATGTATATAATAGTAATAATTTTAATGTAAATGAATAATTTATATGATTAATGGACACGAAAAAGTAGTTAATATAACTAAGAAGCAGTACTAGAACAACCTAATAATTTCGCTTATTCATAAACACTGTAAACGACCCTGTTTGTGAGTGCTTCTGTTTTCGTAATTAGGATGCATCGTAATTCCACTTGAATTAACTAAGCAATGTCTTTGACAAAGCTATTACTTATTTTCCTACTAGTATGTACACACGGCCCGTCAAAAATAACGAGATTCGATATTTCCTCAGAATAAATCTTCCAGATGTAGATGACAAACAAATGTATTCACCGTAATAGTACCCGCCATTAAAATATTCTTGTACTTGCGCACTGGTGAAACTTGTATCACAGATACGGTCGTTATAGGCCTCCTTAAGAACGTCACAGACACACCGACCGAGCAAGTAATAACTGTGTGTGTTTTATTATATAGTTGATTTAGGCAGCGATATTACGGATGTGGTGAAAATTTAATTAATCTAAAAACAAGAAAGAATTTTTCAAGAAGATTTTTCAGGGCTGCTTTGTGCGTTCCTTCTTTCTTCTATATACATTTTTTCCCAAAAGGTGCAACTTAAAACGGATAATCCGGTAGTGAAAGTTGTGTTGGATTTCTACAATTACTACACGCACTTTTGCACTAGAAAAATAAAAAAAAATTGTGACTCGAAATCAATCGTCAGATTCATTCCATGAGCCTCAGACGTACTGGCAGTACGCTGATGAGGAACTGCTTAGGGTTTTAACAGGGGAAAAAATATAAAACTTCAGTTCGCCAGTATTTCAGCCAATCTAATAGAACATTTTAAAAATGATACCCTGAAAAATACAGGGTTTGAATACAGGACCGGAAAAAATCTTTAATAACTCTTGATACAATTAACGAATTATTGAAACAAAACTGCAGTAGAATTTTAAGATTTACCTCTTTTATTTGGACTAATTTTTTGGACTAGTACGCGGTGCTTATGAAAGCTAATTGTTCCTTTGTCCATTTTGTCATCTTGGCGGCAGTTTCAAAGAAGAATGAATTCATACTGTGTCCTTTGTTCATTATTTTGACTGTTGTATCATGAATACGTAGGTACCAAATAAATGATATAAATCTCATGATTCTACTGCAATTTCATTTTAAAAATTCCATTAATTGAATCAAAAGTTATTAAAGATTTTTGTGGTCCCCAATTTTAAAAACACCCTGAACTACAGCAAATTTAATTCATCTTTCATTCATTAATTTCATAGTTCAAAACAGCTCCCGAACATTTGCTCATAATGCATTTAACATTCGTATTATTACATTACTTACATATCCGTAGTTAATATGATTACTATTCATACAATAATTTTTTCGATTATCTAACAAGGCAGTCGGGAAAATCCAGAAACACAAATTTCCCATTCTATTTTACATCTCAGTGCCCGCGATACTCTTGATGTCCCTTGTGTTAGACCAGCATCAAATTTTTAAATTGATCACTTTGAACTTGGGGAGCACCAATTTCAGAACACATTGAACGCTCACGTTTATCACAATTTAGCAGTTAAGCTTACAGTAATCCCGTACGAACATACAGGCCGTCTAATTCATCACAACATTCGTGTTTGCTCGAGCCCATCTTCTCCGTCGAGAAGAATAAAGCGGACTGAACAAATGGAAAACACGCGAGGATGGCGGGCTAGGCAATGCATCATATTTAGACCGCCCCTCCCTTGTTATTTAGATACGGAACATTTCTTACGACGGTCATTCTGTCAGAGGTGTTTTATTTTAGGCTTGATCTTGAGTCGCATCAGGCAGCGCTGATCCGCTGAGTTGCGCCTCTGTTTTCTTGGAAATGTTCAGAATACCGAGATTGTGCTACAAAATGTTATAAGTCGTTTTGGCTGCGTGATATTTTTAGCGAGCACGGAACCTGATGGCGTAGGTTATAATAATGCACACAGTAGGTTACTGTGAATCAATTATTTCATTACTTTAGCTGTTGAGGGTAATAGCGCTAATTACGTACGCATCCATTGCAATGTAGAGTACTCGAACGTACAGTTGGCTAAAAAAGGTTTACGAAACTCATACTTACAATAATATTGTTTCAATATTGAACACAAATAACAAAGAACTGCAAATCATGATTTAAGATGATACTAAAAATAATAGAAAATATAATTACACTAGAAATTTAAATTTAAAAGTTTGTCGGTAAAACATCATAAAAATCATCATAGGAGTAATCGAATTATACATTCAAAGAAAAGGCATGATTCCTTCAATTAAATCGAAATTAAAAGGTAAAGATAGTGGTATCGCTGGAAAATTATAACCACCTGTGCTGCAATAGAAATATTGACAGAACTTCAGTAATATCCTGTATGCTTATAATCTTGTCATGAAGAAAGAGAATGACAGAAGAATTTCCAGCCTATAACATGGAGATCCCCAGACGAGCAGGAATGAAAAAGTGCATGAATGAATCAACTACCATCTATGTCTTTCGAAATTATTGGATTATGAATTTATGAATGATATGAATGCACACGCTAAATTTTAACCATTCACTGCATGAATTATTTTTGGAAATAGAAAAAAATTGTTACATGCTCATAAACTCTTTAATAAACATCTTTTTAGCATATCAAATCATAAGGCAATTATTTTTTTCATTCTGTTATATATTTTTCATTGTGTGTCATAAACGACACAACACAAAGATCAAGTCTTGAAGCATGATGTATGAGTCGTTTATGAAACAAATACAACGAACTCCATTTATCAGTTACTTGACTGGTTTAAAATTTATAATCGCTTATAAATCTATTAGAGAACACAATTAGGTCAAAATTTAGAAGAAAACAATTCAATAATTCTCCATGTGAAATGTCAGTAAGTATTTTTAGGTCTAACACAAGTTTTTCATGTTACGTAAATTTTTCGAGACATAATTTTCTTATTTTGACAAAGATATACAAGATACTTGGAACTCTGATGTATGACTGGAACTTGGAATCAGGCATTTTATAGCGGTGGCATTCATTTTTTGGCTAAGGCTATTGAGGAAATCCTTCTGGGTGAACTTTTTTCAAAGGGACATGAACAAAGGGTCCTCGTTTTCTTTTCGCCTCTATTAATTGCTCGGTGCAAGTATCATCTCTTGGAATAGTTTTAGAGTTATCAGCAAAGTATAAAAAGCTCCTAAACTGTTTGAAGCTGTTGAGGGACATTATTTCTTGGATAAGTTGCCCGTGATGCTGCTCAAATAATCCCAGGCGCACGGAACATGTACGTATGCAAGTGTCGATGATTTATAACTTATCAATATCCAGCACATGAATGAGATCCTTCAGACCAGTGAAAGAATGTGTTTCTTTAAGTATTATTGAAGTCAAATATTCACTGAATAAAATCTTGCGGCAATCATTAGGAGTCCCTAATGTTTTCATTTTTATGGTTAGCTCATTACGTCCCTTGAATTTTACGTGCTCTTCCGGTATCTTGAGATTTTTACTTCCAAATAACATTTCCAGGAGAGCTCTTTCTTTTAGAATCACTGCTTACAATTTTCACAGCAGTTGGATTTACTTCATAGATGGTAATGCGAGTTTCATTTGAGATCAGAGTGGAATCGTTGTGTTGCGTTGCTGTTATTGATTTTTCAACCTGTTCCTGTGATCGCTTAACTCCCAAACGATCTTCAACTTCTTCATCATAGATTCCAATTCCAATTTCAAATGTTCATCCAAATCTAGTCCGTCAGTTCCTTCCCCCACCTCCAAGATGAGGGCCCCGATCGTTTCTCGTGAAAATTCACTTCAAACTCGAATATTCTGAAAATAAAACTGAATAAATATTTATTTTTATTAAGCTTCTATACAATATTACTGTGTGATACATTTTATGCAACCGCGAGACAGTTTATGACAAAATTTTCAGGATAGACGAATGCGCTAATGTTGTGCATCTATCGTGCATTCTTTACTATAAAAAATAATAATATATTTTTCAGAATATAGTTTCAATGTATTTTGAATATGTATTTTAATATTTAACAACATAGAAATAATATGATAAAGGTAAAATTATTTGTGGTAATGAAAGAATACATGGGTTTGTTTCATTTACGACACAAATTTGGCCCGAGTTGGAATATACAACAAAATTGTGTTGTACCATATATGAAACAAACTAAAAACTTAGCATAAAATATAATTATTTTATATATTTTCAATGTTTCTCATCATAGAATCAAAGTAATATAACTTATACACATACCCAAATTTCTACTCGCCAATAAATTGCATGATATATCTCTATTATGAACATAATGGTACTGCTGCAGCGACATCCACACTCGGCTGTGTTGGCGTCCAAACTGAGCATTACTGCTAGAGGCCGGTTGCATCTAGCACGCATCATACGCGTTCATTTCGTGGACAGTGTGTCTCGTTTGCGTTACAAGCCGTAGAAATGCTCATTTCTCTGCTAATTATTTCTATACACAAAAAAATCAGGTATGTGTCATATTCGACACACCATGCAGTGAAGGGTTAAAATTACGCAAAGTCGACGGTTATTGCTTTATTTGAAATATACCACTTATCGCACTTTAAATAGAAGTTATTCAATGAGGAACGCTTACATTTTCGGCGACTCCATCACTATTGGGCATTTTCTAAATTTTTGCCTTTCAAAATTATCTGTAATTCAAGACAGTGAATAAGTGATGTATGTTGCGATACGGAGAAGGGGGTGGGTTTAGGACCCCCTTTCCATACGCTGAGGGACTCTCAACCCCCGCAAAATTTAAAATATTGTCCATCATGCTTGCGTACACCTGCATACCAGACATGGAGAATAAAAGGATTGAAGATTTACATGAATTTATTTTGGGAAAAACACGTGGATCAAGTACACAAGGCATTGGAACGAAATGATTTGATAGGGCACAACTGCGTTAATGAAAGTATGCACATTTCTACCGCCATAAAACTTTAAACACGACATGGTATAAATTTGATGCTTACCGATAATTCAAGTTACCAATACTCCTTCGTTGACAACAAATTACGCATCCACACAATCGCGGGCTCCACAGCAACACAAGCATAATATTTACGATAATGACACATCACGATTTAACCTGTGATTGTGACAAGGTGTCGAATCATATGAGGCGTCGCACCATTCACAACGTGAATTCGATCCTCGACTAAATGAACACAGGAAACCGATTGCCTATAATTTATATGATTTGCGCAACACTTTGGTAAGCACTTTTCTGGGTGCTGTTCTACATCTGAAATTGAACTTTTATCACCACCTAACAGGGCTCTCATTTTTCGAATTCACCCTGCCGACAATTATGCACTTTCCACTCCGCTGTGATGTGCGGCTGCAGCTGACCTAATTCCATTCCATTGATGCTGGATTTTTTTTTCAATTCTGAAGCCTGCACGCGGACTCGGTCTGCTCATCTTGCTCGGCGATGCTGCGGTTTTTCTGGCTGCGCTTGCGCTCAGGCTGAGAAATGCGTGACAACGTCTGCCCGCCACTTGCAGATCTTTCAGCGCTCGACATCACTGCTGGCTTGAAGATGAACTTGGACAATTATCTTGCTGGAGAAGGTGGAGTTGTTTGCGAATTTGGAGTTGGTGTAGAAGCCAATAGAATGTTTTCTGTAGAGTTATTGACGCTTTGACTCTTGTCGATTACCACCGTGCAGCTGAGGTGTTTTGAACGGTTGTGTTGCAAGTTGTCGTTTCGATGCAGTTGAGGTGTTTGAGCGGTCTTTCTTGCAAGTCATCGTTTCGATGTCTGCTGGTGACTGCGCGCAGATGTACATTTCGTTGTTCTTGTGCACCCCCCGGCAAGAGACGGGTGCACTTGCTCACGCAATCAGGTTCTAGCTGCTTCCCTTACGCCGCTCCACACAAAAAATCCTCACGAGGCTTCATCCACCCTCCTTATAAGCGTTTCGCTTCCTTGCTTCGAGATTGTTCTCGAACATTCCATTCTACAGAGGCCGTATCTGCATCCTGATTGGCGGGATTCTTGTTTGTTCTGACGTCTGGGTCTCCCATTGGTGTGTGCTCAGACACACCTTCTCGCGTGATCACTAGGCAAGCGTTCATTGGTGCAGCACAATAGGTTCTCTGCTACGTCTCCCCTTTTTCCCCCTCAAAGCAGCCCCGCTTGGCGGCCTAACCGCCAAATTCCAATCCTTGCTGTAACATCTCTCACTAAATAAAGCACAGCATCTTTGAACCATAAAGTGAAGTATTTTCCCAAAGAACATTTTGCAAGCCTGTTTCCCTAAAAAAATATTTTACGAGAGTATTTCTCAAAAATTCCCAAAAAAATGTTTTACGAAAGTATTTCCCAAAAATTCCCAAAAATCTTATGAGAGTAGTATTTCCTCACATGTATAAGAATTACTCTCCAAACGTGTACTTCCCGGAGATGTTTGGAAAAACAGGTTCAGGGCTATCCAGACTTGCAATTTGGCTTGCTATGAACTCACGAACGGGAAAAAGACACCACCAATGAAAAGCGATGCTGCTGTTGGCGATGCATCTCACCCAGGCGAGCCACAGTTCCCCAAACTTCGGCTTGACAAATTTACTGCTCATCACAACGTCCAGTTGTCGTAGGAACGCCTGTAGTTTCTGATTTACACTTCCTCAGCTGCAGTTAGCTGCAGCTGTTGCATTTCTATTTGTCAGCGCAGCTCGATCAAGTTTTTTTTTGCCTGAATTTTAGAAATCTGTAACCTAACGATTTCGTTCACCGACGTATGTATTTTGTTACTCTGTTGATTAAACGTCAGCTATTTTGATGTTGGTTCAGGTCATTATCCATGATGATGAATTTATTACAACAAATTTGAAAGTCGTCTTCCACTTTCAATTCGGAGACGCGTAAATGAATCAAATAATACAACTCAAAAATAATTTCATGTGCTAACATGGCGAAACGTAACCAAGGTAACCAAGCCCTGGCCACGAATAATTCACCGCACGGGGATTTAAAGAATGAATTACACGAGGAATGAAATTTCCCTTTTCGGGTATATATGTGAATGCTAAGTAATAACCACACCTAATGCAATAGACTCAAGAAGAACGAGAAACTAAATTCGGTCTGAGGGGATCTGAGGAGCAGTGAAAAAATGTTTTACTCTAATGCAAACTGGCTCCACACGAACGTTTAAATTAGAGGCTCTTGACTACAGCAGTATGAGCTCTCGAATTAAAGAATAAATTTCTCAGCAATTAAATAATCAATTCCAACTATAAAAGAAACCTATTTCAACTGTAAAGAATCAATTACAGCAATTAAATAATCAATTCCAACTATAAAAGAACCTATTTCAACTGTCAATCAATTTCAACTATAGAAATCAATTAATCAATTTCAACTATATGAATTGATTAGAATGAATTTCAACAATAAAAGAATCAATTTCAACTACGAAAATAGATGTCTACAAGACACGCGCGTCTTCTAAGCCTGACAGCTGATCATCCAAACATGAAAGGCTAAGTTCGTATTAATTGGAAGGGCTTCTGTGCAACATGAGGGCACATAACGACAGCTTCACTCGCTAACTCGTTGACGTGATGGGGTAAACTGAAGTACAGTATTCAATTTAAATTGAAAGTCGGTTGTAGAAAGCAATTTAGAAAATAACAACCATTTAACTGGAAAGTGACTTTATTAAGCTTTTATTAAGTATTTATGAAAATTAAGTGTGTGAGTACTGGACGGTCAGCAATGTTGTGAAAATTTCCTCCCTCTATTTACATCTACACCGACAGCTCACACCGCGACTAACTCGTTAAAAGAGTCACGAATGCGCTACTCGGTCGGTAAAGAAACAGATAGAACTAAATCTCTTGCGTAAAAATTACAATTTAATTAAGTGATTATGTATAAGCAGTTGAAATCATGCAGGAAATCGGATGGAAAACGATTAATCCTATAAGAAAATTAGGAGAAATTTCTCATTTGAATAAAAACAGCGACCATTATAAGTTCACAGTGAATAGGGTTACACAAACTGGCACAATACTCCGGCTTAACGAGAGCTGCAGCCACGGTAGAAGAAACAAAGTAGAGTCACTTCAATGGAGAAAATTACACCCCCTCTTGTTCGGCTAGCCAATAGAACGGCTTTATTTTACACAAACTTTATGACGTCACCATTGCGACATATCGTTAAGCCAATAGCGGTGCCAGATTTGGCACTAGCTTTGTTGTCAGATGCAATATGAGCACTGCTGTGCTCGCCGTGGCACAGTGGTTAAGGTATCGCCCTTCCATTTAAGGTGTCGAGGGTTCGAATGGAAGGGTTCGATTACCCCGTTGCGTATAAGGGAAAACTCTAGCACAATACCCCCATTCACCCCAGGTCTTGGAAATGGGTACCGGCTTTACGGGGGAAACCATCATTGTGTCCTATATATAGTGTTAGTTATAAGGCATTTGAAAAACAAATACACAAAATGATATGTATCAGGGTTGATTGGAAATAAAGCATCCTTAGATGCCGATATTTGTTTTTTGCAATTGGTCCGTTGGCAAGACGTCGTCATTGCCACACGGTCGACGAAAAAAAGACTGGTTTGACACTACCTTACACACATGTTAGCTGTGATGCCGAGTCGAAGCAACAGCAGCACCGCAGCAGGGTACTGTGTGGTGAGTTGTCGCTGTCTCGGCCCCACAAAAAGACAGAAAAAAGAAAAAAGTTCACTTCCAATAAAAATGATTCAAAAAATATCATTGGTTTTTAAAATATCTTAGCAGAAGGATCCTTAGCTGATATGCACACATGGGTATCGTAATACCGGTGTCAACAGTCGTCAAAGTGAGGGGAGGAATAGTTACGTTGAGGGAGACTGTACTCGCAAGATTATTGAAGAAATGATAGAGTGAGGATTAAAATATTCAGGGAATTCATGGGTTTATAAATAAATCTTCAATGTCCAGAGCACTCCTCAGAAAATAAACTATTCCTCGTAGCGAGTGATGCCTCTCAGTAAGTGTATAGACAGAGAATTGAAATAAAGAAAGACTCTTCACCAATAAGCCCTCGAAGATGATGCTTCAATACGGACGCTTCACAAAGCGCTTAAACCTCTTATGAAGCGTAAGCCGCTTGTCAATAAGAGCAGGCTTAAGCAATTCTAGTAATTGCGTCTATAAGAAAAACAAGCCGATTGTTAAAACTTCTGAAGATGATTTGTGTAACAAAAAATTGCCTCTAGATTAATATTATAAATCGAATGAGTGTACAAACGTGAACAATAAACATCACTCTTATTAAACTAAAAAAACAGCGAGAGGAAAATTAAACAGCGATCGCTGCCGTCACCAGTACGAGGGGCGTGAAGAGGGCAGAATTCATTCGGAAGCCGGCGGTGGATTGCTGTCGATTTTTGCCCAGTGAGGAAACCAGTAGACCAGGAAAGCCAGCACCAGCATCACACTGGACTTACTGTACACTGCCATTCAAACGCCGCGACGACGCGCAACCCCAGTTCGTGTGACAATATCTATTGCTGAGTACGCCACCACCAGTATCGCGCTGGACTTACACTGCCATTCAAACGCCGCGACGACGCGCAACCCCAGTTCGTGTGACAACATCTATTGCTGAGCACGCCACCACCAGTATCACGCTGGGCTTACACTGCCATTCAAACGCCGCGACGACGCGCAACCCCAGTTCGTGTGACAACATCTTTTGCTGAGCACGCCACCACCAGTATCGCGCTGGACTTACACTGCCATTCAAACGCCGCGACGACGCGCAACCCCAGTTCGTGTGACAACATCTATTGCTGAGCACGCCACCACCAGTATCACGCTGGACTTACACTGCCATTCAAACGCCGCGACGACGCGCAACCCCAGTTCGTGTGACAACATCTATTGCTGAGCACGCCACCACCAGTATCACGCTGGACTTACACTGCCATTCAAACGCCGCGAGAACACGCCACCACCAGTATCACGCTGGACTTGCACTGCCATTCAAACGCCGCGACGACGCGCAACCCCAGTTCGTGTGACAACATCTATTGCTGAGCACGCCACCACCAGTATCGCGCTGGACTTACACTGCCATTCAAACGCCGCAACGACGCGCAACCCCAGTTCGTCTGACAATATCTATTGCTGAGCACGCCACCACCAGTATCGCGCTGGACTTACACTGCCATTCAAACGCCGCGAGAACACGCCACCACCAGTATCACGCTAAACTTACACTGCCATTCAAACGCCGCGACGACGCGCAACCCCAGTTCGTCTGACAATATCTATTGCTGAGCACGCCACCACCAGTATCACGCTGGACTTACACTGCCATTCAAACGCCGCGAGAACACGCCACCACCAGTATCACGCTGGACTTACACTGCCATTCAAACGCCGCGACGACGCGCAACCCCAGTTCGTGTGACAATATCTATTGCTGAGCACGCCACCACCAGTATCGCGCTGGACTTACACTGCCATTCAAACGCCGCGACGACGCGCAACCCCAGTTCGTCTGACAATATCTATTGCTGAGCACGCCACCACCAGTATCGCGCTGGACTTACACTGCCATTCAAACGCCGCGACGACGCGCAACCCCAGTTCGTGTGACAACATCTATTGCTGAGCACGCCACCACCAGTATCACGCTGGACTTACACTGCCATTCAAACGCCGCGACGATGCGCAACCCCAGTTCGTGTGACAACATCTATTGCTGAGCACGCCACCACCAGTATCACGCTGGACTTACACTGCCATTCAAACGCCGCGAGAACACGCCACCACCAGTATCACGCTGGACTTACACTGCCATTCAAACGCCGCGACGACGCGCAACCCCAGTTCTTGTGACAATATCTATTGCTGAGCACGCCACCACCAGTATCGCGCTGGACTTACACTGCCATTCAAACGCCGCGACGACGCGCAACCCCAGTTCGTCTGACAATATCTATTGCTGAGCACGCCACCACCAGTATCGCGCTGGACTTACACTGCCATTCAAACGCCGCGACGACGCGCAACCCCAGTTCGTCTGACAATATCTATTGCTGAGCACGCCACCACCAGTATCGCGCTGGACTTACACTGCCATTCAAACGCCGCGACGACGCGCAACCCCAGTTCGTCTGACAATATCTATTGCTGAGCACGCCACCACCAGTATCACGCTGGACTTACACTGCCATTCAAACGCCGCGACGACGCGCAACCCCAGTTCGTGTGACAACATCTGCTGCTCAGGACGTCAGCGGAACGAGCTCGGGAAGACGCTGCTTACCTAGAAGCATCTGAAATAGCAGATGATCTTCAAACTATTGTACGAATGATGAAGTGCTTGGATAGACGTATATTCCTGGTACTTTAATATTAATGATATAGATGGAGGGAAAAGGGAAAGTTGGTCAAACGTGCACCATCGTTTCCTAATAGCAAAAAATTTTTTATCCTCCATAAAGTGTTATCTCCAATTGACGCTTGATGACGTTTGATAAACCTTTTGAATAATTTGCGAAAACATTTATGTTTTGGTGATAAGAGAAAGTTCATGGGTAGCTACTCGAGAATGTGCCTCTCGGTTCGTCCCTGTTGTCATATTCTAACATGATCTACGCAGGGATAATAGGCAAACGATGTGAGGCATAGCGCACCCTGTACATTCAAATTATGCCTTTAAGAACGAGAAAATCGAGGGTTTCGTTTTCGATAATTAAATAACTGTTAGATATGATACCGAATATCACTAAATATAGAGCGAACGTTTTCACATCTACAATTTTTAAATTTAACAGCGTAACGTAAGACTCGTTGAATGTTAGAATACAGCTCGGATATCGTGTCGATATCGAAAACGAAGAACATTTCACTTCACGAGTTGACATGATCGATACCATGCAATAAAAGAAGTAAACTAATTGCTAATTATGAAAATGCATCATCGCAAATTGCCCGCGAGTGTAAGCACAATAAAGCTATATCCTCAACCATCCATGTGGTATATAAGTTTGAATAAATTGGTTCACCTACTGTGACTATAAAACAAAAACCCGGTTATTAAATCACGCTCTGTTACTGTACACCAAACTGGTGGTAAAAATCTGCAATTTAAGTTAGTAATACCAAAGTTTGCTAAATTAAATTTGTATAGGTGCGTGAACGCATTAGATCTTTTAAATAAATCAGTCAATATGCTATACGTATAAAACCTCTTGCATTTTTATTTTTTTTCTCATGGAAGCTTCGATATCATTAAGCTACGCTCAAAAAAGTTCTTCGTTTTTAAGTGTCTCGAGTAAAAAATTCTTGAACCTTGGCATTTTCTGTGCACTTCAAAGGATCTTATAAATGCTTCTCAAGCTAAGCAAACAGAAAAATAGGAAATAATTCAACTATTCTCAAAAAACTGTCGCAATCTGATAAATTTCTATAGAAGGACTGTGTGAAAACACGGGTTCTTTAAAATAACTCTCTTAATTAACATCGAAGAATGAAAACGATGACGTTCATTTCCCTCAGCAGTACATTGATAATTTCTATCAATTGAAAGAAGACAGTCGTGAAACCGTTGAGAAAGTGAAAAAAACAGTCACAAACAAGAAGACTACTTTGTAGTTCATATTAAGAGTCTCCCTCGGATCGCTAACGCTCTTCTCATACCACGGAAGTAGGAGCAAGAGCATGCAATTCAAGTGTTTAATTTCACGTCTTTTAATCGTCTAAAAATTCTTAAGCATCTTGTTTCCCTTATTCTTTGTTTAATTACTTTATTCTTCCTTCGATTTCCGAAGCTCGAGTGAGATTGTTTTCTTACTTCCAGATGGTTTAAAAGTTCATCGCTTCTCATCAACGTTACACGTTTTGGTTCAACTTTTCCGCACAAAACTTCAATTTTTAAGCTGTGACGGTGCTAATATTGTACGAATGAAAAAAACCCTATGTCAGGGATGGGGTTTTTGATGTCCCTAAACTCACTGAACAAGGGGAAGTGCGGACCGCTTAGCAGTCCTGGCCGTAGTTGGAACAGCTCTTGCGGCTAATTTTTAGGAACCTCTGACGGTTGTATCACCTGTCCAGCTTTGCTTCGGCTGTAATAATTTCCAGATCACCGCTAGTCGGCCGATGGTAAGGTTTTCAATAAGATACTCGTATTGGAGCGTTAGTTTAATTATCTTCACGAAGATATCACATTTAGAAGCGCAAATTACCAGAGATTCAATTGGAGAATTCTCTCCAATCTTTCCAGCGCGAATCACCGGACAGATAAGGCGGCTGGTATTGTGGATACCTAGTCTTTATAACACCGATTCAAATAATTTACATTCTTTGTCAAAATATAAATAAAGTACAACTATTGCATAAGAAGGATGTTTTGCTCGCTACACGAAATCTATGACACACACATCACTCATATTTTATAATTCTTAAACTACTTAAAATTTGTCATCTTGAACACGGAACATCTAAGCGCTTGGGGACGCCCTACATGTTAAAATTTTAAAAAGATTTGTGTTTTCTAAAGAAAAATATAATATTTATTGAATTCGGTTTTTAGGATTCTTTCCATTTTAGCGAAACGAGTAACATTTCTGTAATAAAATTATTTATGGTGATGGATGAACACATTTGCAATGCATTCTCACATGATCCATAATTTATTATCAAGAAGAAGGACAAATTCCACTTCAAAAAATGAATAAGTAACTGTTGTATTCTTTAACGTGTGGAACGCGTTTTTAATTTTATATTTGACTTACTTTTTTACGGCTTCATTTTTCTTACTTCCCCTTCCTATAAAGTCGATACTTCTTAATACCGGACGCAGTGACACCTTGATATTGCCCATCCGTGAACTTCAAAACCCTCAGGCTCTATTCGTTAAAAGTTTTGAAATCAGAAACGCGAGATCAGTTCAACATATGACAACCCCCTCGGATGCGTATTTCACATTGTATTTCGGAGAGATAAATTACCTTGTAATTAAATTCTCAGCACAGCAGAACAAAGCGTAATTAAAACAGCGTTTGAGCAGTATTCTCGTCTGCCAAGTAAAGAGCGCTTGAAAATCATGCTCGCGTTCATTTAATTTTCTTTAAAACGGTGGCATTTCTCTGTCTCGCAGTCACCCGTGAGAATGACACGGTTATTAGTCTTCTTTCTCTTGAGGATATAGAGAGGGTAGGGCCTCATAATTGTTCAAGTTTGCGCAGCATAATTAAAGATCACTCCGGCTGCGCATAGCTGAAGATGTCTCGAGCAGTGCGTCATTAATTAAGCAGAGAAAACTTCACCGTATTACTGGATATTTGTACTGCAAAGAGTCGCCTAAGGTAGCTTCAGCAAAGAAACAGCTCCCTTCAGAAATGCATCACCACACAAACTCTAGCGAATGAACTTGATTACAGACTTCTCGGGAAAGACAGCTAAAAACATCTTAAGCACGGCATCGACAGAGATACCTTCAGAAGCTCACGAAAAAAATTTCTAGCTCCTCATAGAGATAGTTTCGTTATGAGCGGATAAGTGAAAGTAACCTATCATTAATCGCTATCAATGTTAGGTTATATGCGACCATAGTTTTGAGTTTGACTTTAGTCATATATGTACATATAACATAGAAAGGGAGTGATAAAAGATAATTGCGACAGTGCTTGGGCAAGGATAACATTAGGAATGTACAATTTCATTCTAATTATTATTGAGTTCTTGTTTTTTTATTATTTATTTGTGGAAGTCCCAAGGTGTTTCAGTGATAAGAAAGTGGGCTTAAATTTCACTTTAATGTGTTACAAACCACACAAGATGAGCCATACTGTATTTCATTACGCATTCGAGGCAAAAATTCGCGTTCTTTTTATGTGCTAGCGTTTAAAACTTCAAGCATATTATGAAAATATGGCAGGAAAAGAACAGAGATATCAAAATAGAGGAAACTATGACTTTAAAACAACAGTGAAAACAAAATGAAAAAACTAAGACAGTGAAACAACAGAAAAAAACAAAATGAAAAAATGACTACAGTAAAACAGCAAAAAAAACAAAGTGAAAAAATTACGACAGTAAAACAACAGAAAACCTAAATGAAAAAAACTATGACTTTGAAATAACAGAAACACCAAAATGAAGAATCCTACGACAGTGAAACAACAGAAACATCAAAATAAAGAAAACTACGCCAGTAAAATATCAGAAACATCACAATTAAAAAAAACTAGGAAGGTTAAACAACTGAAACACCAACATGAAGAAAATTTCGATTAGCATAAGGGTGGCTGCACATTAAAAGATTTGAAGCGAGAAAGCAAGCAAGTTTGAATCGATCAACATGTATTCCTAGGGGAGTGCACACACTGAAAGTAAGCAAGCGAGCGAGCGAGAACGACTGAAGAGAAAGCGACTCGAAGATGGTTTCACGCTTGAGAGCTGCAGCGGGAAGCCTCTGGCAGTGCGCGGTGAGATGTCGGATGTCGACGAAAGAGTTGTGCTGCTCAATTCCTCCAGTACCGACTGAACTCCTTGTATCCGAAGTTTATGCTGTACTGTGCCTTTGGAACTCAAAAGATCCAATGCACAGTGACAGATTATATGTTTCAAAGCAATGGGATGAAGTAGGAATGAAATTCAACGTTACGAACACATGCTTGTACCGCTTGTTTCTGTTATTGACCTTTCTCTATGACATTCAGGAGCAGACTGGCCGTCTTTTGGTGTGTGATAGATCTCGCCTGACATCTTTCTCTCTCGCTTGCTTTCTCGCTTTCAGTCTTTTGGTGTGTAAGCACCCGAACCGATCTTCATGCAAATTGTAACATATTTTTTTCGAAGCGTTCCACAGGATTAAGGTCTTGCCACTTATCAATATTTGAATTGTTAGTTTGAATTAAACAAATGTTAGAACCATAGTCTTTTCGTTGCAGCGTTACGTCATTGCAAAACCACACCACTCTTTCGGTTATGCAGCCATTCATTTTATTTGGAAAATAATTGGATGGGCGTCGTGCACTTTCCCGGTGGTTAAAGCTCCACCAGTTCTGCATTTATTACTCGTCGTTGTTTGCTTCAGTATGTCCTATTTAGAAAAATCATTCATGCATGATTAAATACATTTGGCTTTCCTTGATCTCCTGATGATGAAAGCATACCTCAACAATGAATGATCATCTTTATCTTAACTGCTCCTTTCTTATGCAGACGTTAATTTTATTTCATGAGGAAAAATCGTAAAAAATCTATTGCAGTCGCTCAAAACTTCTTCGCTCAGCTTGAACCAGAAATAAGAAAGAGCAAATTTAAGACGCGAGTTCTTGAAAAACTGGTAACAGTATGGTCTCTTTCTTTTGAGCTCACTAAAGATAAGAGTAACTGAGTAGGCAACGGAGTAGGTAACAGTTGGCAACAGCGCTGTTTCGCACTATACAGTAAATTTTGCGCCCGTATTTGTTACCTCAGAGAAGGGAACAGTATTGCCTTCGAGCTTTTTTTGGTGTGTCGTGGATTTCATAGCATCCATCCGAATTTGAGAGAAACAATTAGCAAATTGCTAAGCGCAGTCGACTCATCTCTATTGCTTAATTATCGCAATTGCTCATTATCAACTAATTGCTACTCATATCGAGGTTTCTATTAATTGAATTGTGAATAATTTAGGTCATACAGATAGAATAATAACCTCAGTGGCTTTCATCAATGCCCTGCGAGAGAGTTGCTCGTTGGCTTGCAGCAGCAGCATTAGCGACTGACCGCAGGGAGGCATAATGGGGAACTGAAGTTCTAAATTCAGTGATGGCTGAATGAGCTTCTAAAGAATCCATTGGTGCCAGTGATCTATTCGGGATTTATTAAAGCAGACTTTCCTCTCAATCGCAAGCAAAAACTGTGTGCTGTAGAAAGTAAATTATCCTTATGAATAGTAAATTTTTCCGCATATTCTAAGACATATGAGAATTTTCCATCTTCTGGCTGGTCGATGCAGGCTCGACTTCAGGTACGCTCGAGCTCTAATTCTACAGGAACTTTCGATCGTGGGATTGACCTAGAAACAGTTTAATCTCCTTTGTGCACTGCTTCTATCGCATAATAATCCTAGAATGCATAAATGAATGCAAAGAAACTTTTCAAGGAGTGCATCGATTATCTTGGTTTTGGGATATCATAATACTTTTTAATTTTATTTTTTCCCACAATTTGGTTGAAAAAATTACTATGTTCAATTAAAAAATAAAATCAGCTGATGTGCTACAAGCTCTAATGAATAGGTTACAAAGTGTCGAGAATCTGTTCAGAATGACCAAATTCTTGCGAATTTAAAATGAAAATTCTTGTAATCACATTTTTGCGAATTTAAAATGAAAATTCTTGTAATTGCGTAAAAAGTTGTGTCTTGAAATATCTCAGAAAAACCCAGCAGCCAGAGGGGTCGCTTCAACATGAATGTTTTATGTCGCTTCAACATGTATGTTTTTTACGCCTGTATGTTTTCTTTCAACTCGGCAATGTTAGGAGGCTGTGATAAGGTGCGAGAGCCAAACGATGTATGTTTACAGTGTGTCTTGTTTCTGGAGGGGCCTATGTTGTGGTTATGCGAGCGAGCCTTGGGAAACTCGATACGGTCGAAAAATGCCTACCCAAGCGCGAACAAAGTCGCCTTGTAGTCAAAGATAAATCGAGACACTCAGACCGAGAGAGTCGGCAAACCAACGGTCGGTTCGAAGGAGCTGAGCGTGAGAAGAAAAATGATGCTAAGAAAGAAATAAAGGCAAGCGGCGGCACTACCAATTAGAAAAGAGGTAGGCGGGCACTCCGAGGCTCCTAAGATTCTCATAGGCCGAAGGTGAGAGTTCTCAACCCTCGAAGAGAATGCGCCAGGGCTCAAGGCGTCGGAGGAACAATGGACAGTTCGACCGGCGTAACCGTAACGTGAGGTGCAACCAAGAAACGCGGAAATTTTACGTGTTCCCATCACCACGTTCAAAAAGGGGAAATTTATCAAAACATGACACACCGTGGGAGTTATTGATGGAACATGGAGATGCTGCACTAGAAGGGAGGGCGGGACGGTAACTCAGTCACACATCTGAAAATTGATCAGCTCGAATGAAGGGAATCGACGTGTGAACATGCTGAAACGAAATGAGCAAGATAACGTCCTCACTAGACATTTTCTGAACAGTGCATAAGATAGGCCTTTGAACTGAAGCGAGTCGCGGACGAATTTTGTGGTTGAAGTGACCTTCGCCTACTGGGCTGCTGGGGGGCGCTGAGATATTGTAGGCATCATTTGTGTTATGTTTGGGTGCATAAGCAATCTGCGGTTAAAGGTTAAAGGCTGGCCAGCCAAATTTCTGTGTAATTATGTGCAGTAGGTCATTTGACGTATGCTATTTGCTTTCATTACTTAATTGGAATTGTTCCTAACACCAATCATTGTGTGTGCGCTCATTGATGTTTGTATCACGTATAGCTGGGAATTATAAATGTTAAGCATAATTCACCCTGTGTATCATGCCCCACAATATTAGAAGCAATCCATCGTAATGCAACGGAGGGCGCCCAGAAAATGCGCTGCGTAAGTGGGTCAGCGATCCCCGGTGAGTACCTTTATTTAGTATATGTGCTGTAATTGCCGATGATAATTCATTTAATTTGTGTTGTGTATATAGCCTGGAGGTGTGCCATTCCTCTATTCCGAGAACCTGATCTTCTTGTTAATGAATTGTTAACAAGGAGGTGAAGGGAACACTTCTCGTGACAAAAGTGGTAAACTTGTACATATTAATTAGGTAAATACGGGAATAAACGAATACTCGAATTTGAAATTTAAGTTTAAATTCAGAGCTCGATTAGATTTAAACAATTTAAATAATTTATTTACCACAAGCGGTTCAGCAGTACATCGTTTCTTAAGTGTAATACAATTAATGAACACATTTGAGTATAGCTACTTGTGGGCTCGAACAAGTTCAGAGACTTCAATGGCATCCTATCATCAACGTTAACATGATGCAGCCAGCATACGCAACTTCATAAATTTTTCTTCATAGCTGTTGAATTTTTCCTTGTGCCGCTATCACAACCACTGGCACTGGCATCAGGTTGTCACCGACATCAGCGTGAGGAAGGGACTGACTCCTAGGAATGAATGAATGAACTTCAAAGAACACATTAGGGCATAGAATCGATTAGAAGAACTATATTGACGTACTCAATAGAAGTTGGTTTTGACGCGCACCTGGATAGTGCTAATCCTTCGAATAAACAAATCACGCGTTGATCAGAACGAAAAAAAAAAACGCTGGCATTTTCCCGGAAGAGTCACAAGTAACGACTGCTTGTATATCGTCTCTCTTTGAGGTAATGCATCGGGGCAAGAGGAGAGCAATTACTCACGAATGACGTTTTTGAGTCTCCCTAAAAACTTCAATAATGGTCGTGCGAGGCCATAATTCATTGTGTGATGCGCACTGGAAAGAAGAGAACCTAGGGCTATTTATTATTGCTTTCTCATGCTTGTCAGAATAATACTTACGACTTGCAGTCTTAGAACCGCGTGACTCTCGAACGATAAAACTGAGAATCAACTGGAGGAATTACGGTTTTTGTTAAGACGTGATGACCGGTGGCAGTGGAGGTGGTGGTGGTGGTCGTGGATGGTGGTGGTTGTTGGTGGTGGTAGGGAAGGATGATGGTGGTGGTGGTGGATGGTGGTGGTGGTGATGGTGGTGATGCACTGGAACTTTCAACAAACTTCAATTAATGTGTAGTTTAAATTTGAAAGATGAAAACGAATTTTGATAGGATGACTATTCTCTGAATTGTTCAGTTTTAAGCGCATGTTTTAAATTTAACATTAATTTTGCTCAACTCACGTTACACTCACTAAAATGGACTCACATTTTTTCATTTAAATATTTCACATCAATTTTAAGTGAAGATTTCTGCATTCGAATGAATTAGCGCAAAATTTACTTGACTTTACTAAGTTCCAGGAAAAGCTGCAGTCACAAGTGCGATGGTCCAAAGTCTACGTCCTCACTATAATATTCTCTGAAATTATGCAACTTTTTCTTCATGTTTCTGAACATCGTACGTGTAAAATTATATTTCTAAGCCGAGTCAACCGAAAACTTACGTCCTCACAATTTATTGGAATTATACAACACTTTCCTCATGCTTATTGAGCATCGTACTTGTAAAATAATGTTGATGCGATGAGTCAACTGAATACCTGCGGCTCCAAATATGAGCGCAGCTAAATCCCAACGGGTTTTATTGCAGTTATTTGAATTCAATTTCGAGACGCAATTACTGCCCATGATAGACGAATTTTTCGAATTTCGTACTTGTTTTTGAAAAAATAAGTCAGTAATAAACCAAATACTCTTCTGAAGTCTGCACTTCTCCGCCAGCAACAACTCATAAGTAAATTTTATAATCAGGACGCACTTCATTTAATGAAATTTAGGCCTGGGAGCAGTAGCAAAGCTTAGTAAAGATCCAAATAACTTCAAATAGAACTAACAACTCAATGCTGTATTTTGAGCTTAAGAACCATCACGATAACGTAACTTGAATGAAAACAAAACACGGTAAGTTCCATTTGCTTTTGGTTCGTGGAATCATTGACGCGCTGTGGCCTCGTCTTACCAATTGCCTGCGTGCCTAATCATTTTTTTCCAGATCTAGGGCAAATACTTTCTCTAATGGTAAAAAGAAGTGTTTGATATTGAAAATAAAAATTTTAACTCAAACGATAAAAAAAACTACTCTAATATTATTGATATATTTTAGATTTTATCATAAATTGCTGATCATCACGTTGCTTCATGTTGATAGTGATGCACTTGAAGTAGAATGTCAGTCTCTGAGTAAAGCTTTAAACTTCTCTGGAATCCAATCATAATTTACTAATATTGGCAGAAACAGTTCTTAATTTAAGACCGTCCTGTGTCTGTATTAACGATCCAAGTTGACCGAGGTTGTGTCACAGACCAATCAAGCAGTGCCTGACTTTACCAAACTTCCCTAGTCTCGGTTCTTGTAATAACATAATTTAACTCTCTCCCTCATGCAAGTTGAACTGGCTCGAGTCCCACAATGTCACTCTATAGACTCACGTCAAGCATAAGCAAGTCGCACTGCGAAGCTCCGTTCGCCTTAACTCTTGCTATACTTCGAACTTCACAGGAATATTCCATGAATAAGAGAGTAAGATGCGCTCATGCTCGCGCCCCTCTTCAGCTCAAGTGACTTGAGCGTGGAATTCCTCTATTTATTCTGCCAAAATGTCAGTAAACGCATGGAGGATTTGACGTATTTATGATTTTCGCTTACCAGCGTTTTTCTTTTAATGCAGATGCATGAAAAAGATAAGCGTCACATCAGCCCACGAGTAAATTTAACTCGGAATTTTCTGCTCTTCGTTCGCTTTTCAATTGTAATTTTAATTATCGTATGGATATATACCTTTACTACAATACGCCTAGACTAGAATGTACGTGAGGGGAAAGTGGGCCCAAATTATTATTATTATTGGTTGAATGAATAATAAAAAGCTCTTAATGAAGTTCAGACGTCCAAATAACCGCACGAAAGTCTGATATGCGTCTGACTTCTTCACAATACGCGTTACAGAATACTTATCTTCATTTTAATTGCAGTTGTCCATTTCCTTCAAAATATTTCAAGTAAAGAATAGTTTCCATGAAGCACAGTATGAACCAATATAAATAAGTGCTCTGCTGCCCACAACATTCTCAAGAAAATGGAAAGTCGAGGCTTTGCTTTGGTCTTTCAAGTGCATCATAAAAAGTGAAAGTACTTCATTTACCACCAGCTTTCGAAACTCGTAGAGATGGAGGCAGCGAAGCAGAATGTTTCTTGCATGGAAAATGTTTTTCTAGCCGTGGAGTAAAACCATTTAAATCGTGGAGAAAATCTCAGCAATTCCTTTTGACTCTCTTGTTTGGTGTAGAAATTGTATATTGCGTAATATTTGGTAATTTTGTATTGCAAAAATGCCGGAACCTCACTTATTTCTGACTGTTAATTTTACAGAAAAGCTATGTTTTTGCGGGTCAAAAAGATTTAGGGAAGCTGAATAATTAACTAAGGCGCGGTTACAAGCTTTAGAAACGCTGCTGTGCGTATTTCATACAGCTGATGATTTAAATGAAAAGTATTAAGGTTTAGTTCGTCGTCTGATTTCATAGCTACGAACGTCTGAATTATAGCAATCCCGCGTACCAAAAGAATCTGTTAAAAGTATTTAAAAATAATTTCGCAAGCAGCGAAGCAGCTGCTAATAATTTCACTATCGAATTTTTAGGAAAACTAAGCAGGATGTATATTCGAAATGCAGGTAGTAATTTCTTTCCTGCTAGTAATTTCTCCAGGAAGCCATTTTTCAGGTACCAATTTTAAACGTAAAATATTACATATTCTTATTTGCAAGGCGAGTTAATATATTGGAGACTAAAGGTATTGTATTATTTTGTTTACTTTTAATTCAATGATGATATGTGACTTCGTGGCCCAGCGTGGATAGGAATTTTTTTTGCGTCTGTTTCACTAAATACTCGAAATATTTAGCGAAGAACCGTGCATTGATGTCATCATTATTAGAACCCTTTAAGGATCATCAGCATTCATGAAACGTATGAAATTATCGTTGTGGGAGATTCTGCTGCGTCTCGAGTGCCTGAAATCTGTGTTAAAATTTTTTACGAGTTACTATTATTACAAGCACTAGTCAATTTAAAACGTGAAACGTATTTTTCCCAAAAGTTTCAAAAAATTTTCATCCAATTTGAATGCCTAGAGTTAAATGCATGTGAATGCGCTACCAAGAAAGCTCCGCAAAATCAGTCAATAGTCATCTACTGGGATTCAAGTTTTGATCAAAATTTTTAAATCAAGATCTGCAAAATCATGGATTAATGATGCAAAACTTGAAATCTGTAAAATCAAGAATCAAGGATATAAAATTTTAAATCTGCATAAATCAAAGGTCCAATCATTAGACGTTCCTAAAATAAAATACCTTTCCTGTATAAATTAACTTGTGTTGAATGGCACGATACGCTTTCAGCATTTTTAAGCGTTTCTTTGATGTTATGATATTATTTACAGTGTTGATGTATTATCAGCTCATACAGTGATAGTGACTATATATAGTGACTGACAGATAACTATTTCTAAAATATATTTCCGTAACTAATCATCTATTTCAGTCTTACTGTAGCAGACCTTCCACTTTAGTCTTAGCGTAACTGACCATCTGCTTTAGTCATACCATATCTGGTCATTTACTTTAAGCTTAGCGTAACTGACCATCTACTTTAGTCGTAGCGTCACTGACCACCTAGTTCAGTCATAGCGCTATTGACCATCTTTTTTAGTCTTACTATAACTGGTCATCTACTCTTTTACGCTTTGTTTTCTACTTTTACCATTGCGTAACTGACCATCTATTATAGTCTTAGAGTAACTGACCATCTAATTTATTTTTAGCATAATCGACCATCTACTTTAATATTGGCGTAACCGAACATCTACTTCAAGCCTAGCGTAAAAAAATTAAGCGCGAGATAGAAGCCCAAATAGATTAAGAGCATGACGCCGTGGCAAAAGTAAATCTACTTCAGCATCTGACAATGCAATGATAAAATATGCAGTATACATTTTGTAGTTGCTGCTTGTTTTCTAGTTTACATTTTTTCCAAAATGTCATGTAAGCACGCTGAGCCTGTCCTTAAATTTACTTTACCATACATTTCTAAAAATCGTCTTCCTCATGAAGTGCATTTCTGAGACGTAAACCATTTTGACACTACCTTCCTCTTGATATTTTTATAGTTTACCACTATTAACCTAATATTTATTGAGAATATTTCCGACCTGGTGATTGAAAATAGGTAACTCCAATTGACTCCATGGTACGAATCTTGGAACTTGAATTTCACCGTTTTTTGAAAGGCACAAAAATTACACAAAGAAAAACGCAAAAATTTAGTAAACTGAATTTAGCCCCCAACGATACCTTCAAGTTTACGCCCAATTGAAGCAACGATAAGCTAATAAGAAATCTTCCCTATGGTTATCAGCACGAAACTGTTCATAGACGTCAACTTTTGCTAAAAAAACAAGTGCAGTATCAACTGCTTTAGCACCGTAATCAAGAAAATTTGATAGTGATCATTCAGTTTGAGTCTACTCTGATGAAACACAAACGCACAATTTGGAAAGGAAAGGTTACCTCCAAACAGATGGTCACGTTAGTAATTATAAATTTACCCTATTTTGGGCGGTGCGCGCAAATGAAAATTTGCACAAGCCATATTACGTACAAGCTTTCTCTGTGAGAGATTGTTGTTACAACTTAGAAGAAATTATATTTTTGGGAGAAGGAGCCATCAGTAAGATTAGATGTTAACTGTTCTGAACACTGAAATAAAATTCAGCCTTTTTCATTCAGCAATCACAAGAGATCCTTTGAGTTCCATATCTCTACCGGTTATTCAACATCTGACTAGTAATTCACTCTTTAAGAATAGCCCAATAACAACATTCTCATGACCTCAAATTTCCTCGTCCACCCAAGGTCTACGGCAACATTAGGGTAAATACCTACCTTCCAAGATAGGATCCTACATCTATATGAAATTCCAAATTATTCCTGCGCAACAACCATGACCAACGTAAAACTTTCCTCGCATAAAACACCAACAGGGGACTCTATCTACAGGTCAATGCACACATGCTACCAAAGAAGACGTGACAAACAGAGACTTCCACGTTTAAAAAACTCTCGGGACCCTTTCGCTCTCCGACTTAATGAAATGAAGCTTTCAAGCCCAGTGCTTGTTTTATCCAGCACAGTAACGAAGCCGTCAGCTGCCACATGAAGTCAATTTTGTAGTGTGCTGTCATGCATCTCGCCAGTACGGCCAGCTTTTGTCTAGGCCTGGCCGGCGTCGTTTATTATTTCCTTGTTAATTTAGAACGCGAGAGTGGACGGTGACAGGAGAGATTGATTGACGGTGTTCATATCGCGTTTCCGCACCAGAGAATTGAGAGGGACGGTGTACTACAAGGTAGAGAATCCTAAATGAAGAGACGCAAATGTGGTCCAAATTGCTCTTCGGGGACAATGATAAATTGAAGGACGGTGCTCTGGAGAGCATTCAGAAGCTCGATGCTCGCACGTAGGAGCCGTACCATCACATTTAGTAGGTCTGCTCTTAAACTCATATAATGCTGCTGGTCGCTGCAGTATAATACGTGTTTTGGAAACAACGAACTACATGGACATGCTCGACCGCTCCGAATGTTTATTACGACGCTCTCTATGTTAGCCGGCAGCTGTTGGGCTATATATAGGAAAGTCGACGCAGGTTCCAATATTAAATGTCGCGGTTAAATTGTTGACTGCTTTCGATTTTGGGCAGAGCTGAGACACATATGGTTTAGAAGCGGCAGAACTTAAACGTTATGCGTCGCTTAACAGCATTTCCTGAACCATGGTGATAATTTTCGGGTCGTATAACACCTGAGTTCTACAAAAGAAGTTGTATTTTTAAAGCGCTCATGAAATGAATTCACAAAGCCGACACGGAGTAATTCCTGCGAATTTTTCGGACTTGATTCCGGCTAAAATAAAAACTGGACGTCGTCGCTCATCCATACGAGTCGAGAAGTCAAAGGAAAGGAGTTTTCCGGTGCTACCAAAATGTGCTTTTAAAAATGAAGTTAAAGTTTGGAGTTGAGCGTGTGTTTGGTGGTCATGTGCAGCATTTGCAATAAAGCCTTTACATTTTGGTCATACATTGATGACTTAAAAAATACAATTCATCAATTTCTTTTAGAGATCTATTTAACATTGTCCATTGAATTAAAGTAGAACATCCCAAAAGAAACTGAATTACAATTGACTTTGTATTGCAAAGAGCTCATTATTATGAATGATAACGAGTGGAATATACGTTGAATTTAGTAGTCTTCATAATCTCTTGTAACTAACCTAAACTCATTGGTCATTAGAAGTGTCTTATATTCAAAAGATTGCTGTAACTTTTTTATTTCAAGTCCTTTGATCTAGAATACTGTAAAAGTCTAATTAAACATATTAAAAACGTTTTTATAGCACATTAGAAAAGCTCTCGCTTTGAAAGAGCAGCTGTTCATATTGTTCGAGTGCTATTGAACTGTGCATAAAACAGAATTTGAAGCTAGCTCTCGAACAGTCTTACTAAATTCAACGAATATACTCAGTGCTTAGAACAATTTTATGACGTTTTGACTACCTTTTTATTACGGCGTTACTGTTAACAGTATTTACGGTTTATTACGGTTTTACCGTCGCATTTCTTGTATTAAACACCTGCAATGACGTGTGTGTTAAAATACACGATGCCTACAGCACAGAAATGTACGTGAGAGTTCTCAACTCTCAATCAAAAAGCACTTCGTGTCTGTGTACAGTTCCATATCAAACTGCAACATTCGATTCCATGCGTGATTATTCCGCAGAGTTTTTGTACTTGTTTTTGATTGGTTCTTGGAGACGCGTCCACAACTCAAACAGCTCAGACATTGCTTCAGCCTGCGTAGTGTGCCTCTTTAACACGCGTACGGGAGATCGTAAATTCCAGATTTCAACCCCATCGTGATTGCCAATTTTTGAATCCAGAGATATTTTAAAAACGCTTCATTTTTTCACCTCAGTTGCATGATGTTTCGACAACTCTTTAAGTGAATGAAAATGACGTGGGAAAATGCACTTTAAATGTGAAAGATTCGCTTTGCTTCACCAACGAATTAAACCATGTTCAGTCCGCAAAAGTGTTATAGCATTTTTTAAATCAATCAAAATAATAACTGTTGATCTTCGATTTGTGTGAAAAATCATTGGTTGCTTCTACACGTATAACGTCATTTACACGAACATGTTAATGTTGTGTAATTTGATGTACTTTACGGGGATCTTAGCAACGATGAATAAATATGATTGCGACAAATTATTGGACGCTCATAAGCTCACTTGACGCCCACACATTTCTGTCTCTGAACTTGTAGACGCGTACTTTAACTTACGCGCACTTGAACAAAATGTGGAAGAGTGACACGACCGTGACAGAGAAGCATTCCAGCCACCGTTTTTAAAGCACATCGATCGCAACTCAAGTTGATGGCTGTTGACTGCAACCTTAGCTGGGAGCTCTTAACTTTGTCTTGTCATCTTCGTTCATCACTGAAATTAATGTACACCCATTCGTATGTGTTTTTAAGTCAATTATTTATTTTTACTACAGCCTGTGCAATACAAAGTGTACTGGGAATAGTTTAATGTGTCAGTACGAGTGCACAACGTAGTGCACAAGGGCTGATGTAATGTACAAGTGCTAATATGAAGTAAAAATACTTTATATTTGTACTTACGTAAGGGCAACTCTTTCATCACACTATTATTAACCATCGTATGTAGGTTTCCAAAAAATTCCCTTGTCTTGAAAATTTACATGAATTACTATGGTGTTATATCTCTTTTGCGCTTTATGTGGATATGGTTCTTGCCTCAGAGTTGAATGGGGACTCAATGCTTGAAAATTGACAGCATTATTGACTATAGGAAATCAAAGCACTCTGTATTCTGTTATGAGAAGCACGATGTTATCAAGTAAATTATCGTAAAAACCGTTCACTAGAGCCTAATTCATGAAAGAGTTTGAAGGAATGAATTTAAAAAAACACATTCTTGCGAGTGGTTAATAGTATAGTGTAGATTGTGTTTTATTACATTAATACAGTTTTTCCCTGTTGTGCTAATAAATATGCCGTATAATGAGCAAACATGTTAGCATAGAATATATGTAGTAACTTTGTGAAAACTTCTTTTGCTTCAATTCGAGTCAAAAAATATCTCCTAAAATTTTCTGCAACGCTAGACGCAACACAGACTTGAAAACAGAGGGCTGCATTTTTGAATGATGTGAATATTTGTGACTCTGGGAAGTTTGTTACGAAATTGTCTCACAAGTTTCCTGAAAGAATGCCCCTCGCTGAGCCCCATCTCAAATTTAGTGGTACGCTCGTTAGGGGAATAACCGCCGTCCCTCAGCTGAATTTTTAAAAAACCTAAAACTTCTGAGTCAGAAAAATGCGTTATTACAGTGCTCGGGTGTTCAAATTTCAGCATTCTGAGTTTCTCTTTGCAAGAAAACCCTTTCTTCTTTCTGTCTGTACACATGCATAAACTATAAAAAAATTTGAAAAAATGTGCCTGTGTTGTAGAAATAATTGCGACTAAAAAATAGAGGTGTCTTAAATAGCTTCATAGAACTCTTTGAATAAGCAAGAAATAACTCTGGCAAGACATATAGAAATTTCACAACACTAGCCGCTGCTGACTTCTGCGTTCATAACACTGTTATGGGGGAGGCACAGAGAATCCTACTGAGGAAGCAAGCAAGAACAAGAAAGTAACCAACCAACAGCATAATCTCATAGAAGGTGATGTCACTGCATAGGTGCCCAACATACGCTGTGGAGGTTTAGACCTCGACTTATAGCTGGGCATTATTATAGCTTAATTATCAACATTGATAATTTAGTTTTGATATACTGAATCAAAATCCAATAGAGGATGTTGATTCCGTGTATCCTACAGGACACCTGCTTCTGCTGCTTATTTTGAAATGTCAAAAACGCCTCAGAATGAAACGAACTTTGATGCGGATTTGAACAGTGGTGATGTTATACTTATGTGAATCTACAATTTCATTGATGGTAGAAATGTACAGGTATATAAATTATTTAAATTTGCACTTTCTTTCTCAACGAACGTTCAGTTTCTGCAACTAATCACATCAATCATGCTCGCAGAACAATTATAGAGATAGATATGGGCTTAAATTTGCTTAATTCACTGAAGAGAGGCTTTAAAAGTTAAAAAAGAGCTAATGTTAAGAGGAAAAGAACTATCCGTTGTTATTTTATGTCTACTCAAAAAATTGAAACAGTGTATAATGTCTGAAGTTTCACTTACTTAATAGCCATTCTTTTGCAATCTGTTATACATGTGGGATTTAGAGCAAGGACTTGGAATTATAATGTATAATTAATATTCCTTAATCGAAAATTTTGAGAAATTCTTTCATCTAAAACGCAAAGCAAGTACATAATTTGCCTCCCCTACGCAGCGGCAAAAATCGACGGAAGATCGCTATAATAGGTACAGAAAAATATTTCACAAATAACCTTTAGATATTTATCATTCCTAATTAAGAAAGATTATGCCTTGTTTTTCAGCTCTCTCAAAGATAATTGTTCTTCAATAAAGATTTGAAGGATGCTTCAATAAAACCATATCAAAATACTTTAGCAAACGAGTAATTAGAACATGAAAATACTTCGGTGAAACACTTTGGTAAGCAAAATACTTTGCCAAACAAGTATTTAGAACGCGAACAATGATGTTCGATTGAACAATGCTTTAAAACGCGACGACAACGAGCCGAAAGATACACGGAGAGCTCCACAAAAGATACCAGTTTTCCCGTGCGTCAGTGCCTATTACAAGCCAGCCTTTTTTTCTACTCTAAAGTGCAACTTCGCGAAAAATTCCTCAGAAATTCTTTCAAGGCCTGTCTTCGGTCAGGAAGGCACTTAATCTCTCAGTCTTATGGCCAATTTGGGGGAAAAATCCTCAGGCCCTTTTTTGAAGCCACTCTATCAGCATATGCTTGTTCTTCTCGGTCCCAAAAGAGTGTCTTCTTCTGAAGATAGGTTGCGGCTCTCTAGAATTCTTTGTAAAATTTGTTCGTTTCATTAGATGTAGAGTTCTAGAAATTTCACCAGAATTCATTTGCAATGTTGATTCATTTCACAACATGTTGGATTCTAGAAATTTCCCTAGAATTCATTGCAAAATTAATTCGTTTTACTAAATTTAGAACTCTAGAAGATTCACTAGAATTACTAGTAAAATTTATTCGTTTCACTAGATCTAAAACTCTAAAACATTAACCAGAATTCATTGCAACGAAAAACATCTTGAAGCCTTTTTGCTGCACGGGCGTTCTTACCGCACCAGAACCTAACAATTTTTGATTCTAAATGTGTTGTAAATGAAACTTTGCATGCTTTCTCTGCCGAAGTCTATGTTTAAAACTTGTTTTAACCTGTTTCTCATTGTCTAAAATAAAATCAAACAATTTTCTGCATTAAACAAATTTTTTGCCCAACATTTTAACAGAATTAAGCGCAATATATATATATATATGTATATTATCTTTAGAAATCCTTTATCTTCAATTGACAGAAATTCTCGAACTTTTATTTCTCAGACCCCAACCTTTTCCCAAGTTAGCTACGCTAAAAGTTAGACGTCATAATGCAGTGCATTCAGTTTTATCTTCTTACCGAAAATTTATAGCCGTCTAGGATATTAAAAACCAGAAAAGCTCATGACACGCGCCGAAAAAATATTCCACAGTGCTCGGAATCATCTCTAAAAACTTTATAAGTATTTATAGAGAGTTTTCTTGGTTTGATAAGAAAGCAGATAGTCCCTACGTCAAAGAACGCATTCTTCAACTGCCAAAGAATACTTTTCCTTGCAGCCGTTCGAGCAACTTATGCCCAGTTTTCTCGGGCGTATTCATTGCAAGAAATGTGGTTTCACTGAAACCTCTTGACAGTAATCCTTTCATAGATCTTGCGGGCCTCATTTTGTCACAATAGAAGCTGATTCAATTTCTGATTATCACCCACCTGAAATGACCCCAAAAAGTTTCTATTGTGAAGAAGTGTCTCGTTATTTCGAATATTTTCTGACATATCGAAAACATCCGACATTGATGCTAGAATGCCAAGCGCTAGGTGACAGAATCGAAGAACTTCGAAAAGCTTGATGTTAAAATATATTCTTGCACACACGGTGTTCCATCGACATCATGTGTGAAGTTGGCTAAGAATCGAAAAATTCCTACCAGATCGTAAGACATAATTAATGAAATAATGCATTATGATGACATGACAAGTCAAAGATAATCAAACCGTGATAACATGGCACATAAAAAGTGAATCAATACAGAATGATAAAACGAAACGTCATAGTGCACAAAGACATTATGAAAATATGAGACAATATGATAATTTGCGGTACTATGATGAATTAAAAAATTAAAATCATAAGATGTTATGATATCATGAGAGACTATGATGAATTGAAAACTAATGATATCATGAGACATTATGATCGATTAAGAGGTTTCGCAAACATGAGACAGTCTCATAAATTAAAGCATGATAATATGAGATACTGATTGCATACATTATGATTACATTTGATGTTTTGATGAACAAAGTTTTTATAATAATATCAGACATAATGATAAATTATCATGACAATATGAGACATTACGGTAAATTTAGACATTATGATAACAGAAGATTATGTTGAATTACCATTTGATGACATCAGACATTATGACGAATTAAAATCTTATGATAACTTGAGATATTGTGATGACTGAAGAACTAAGGATAGCAGGAGACATGATGGAAAGTTGAGATGTTTGGTTGAGTTGACAAATTTCCAGCGAAGGGACCCACCGGTTGTCACTGATGGATTTTCGTAGCTCTGTTCACCGACCTGCAGCCACTAACTCAATTTTTATAAACACCATCTATTAAAATTGGTGATTTTCAAAATTGACGTTTAAAATTAACTCTAATTTGAGATGAATATTGAACTTCAATTTAACCCGAAGCAGTAAACGTATTTGCTCAACTTAAAAGGGTCAACTTGCTCAACTTCTGAGATTTCAAAATGATATGAGGCATGATAAAAAGAGCATTTTTTTTTATCTTGAAGCACATGATGAATTAATTCAATGGGCAAAAGTAAAACTAATTGATTTCTCTTGTTTTTTTTAACATATTAAAATCTTTTATTCTTCCGCAAAAAAAATTCTCTAAAATATTCATCGTAAGATTCACCGTTCAAAACATCCTTTGAACGTCTAATTTATTGTGTTTGAAGTTCATTTTTTCCACATGAAACAATGTAGGTCAAATATTTGCCAGAAGTTCCTCCTTAATTCAAAAATAACACTAGGTCAATTCTTTTAACATTTGAGCCACTAAGACATTTATCTTGAATATTTCTTTACTTGAAAGATAGTCCAAGTTTCTGTGCCCTTTTTGCCGACGCGATCTGGGCGGCAAAGAAAGCGGTTCCCGAAAGGGGAGGTCGGCAACAAAAGTTCTTGTTTTGAAGCTCAAATGAAATTCCTTGCCATGATGGCGAGGGCACTTGTAATATTTCTTCTTTCTGGTCTGATGGATGGCGTGATAAAAGTCTTGAGTTTCTCTGTAAAAAAGCCAAGTATGCTCTGCCATCTATTAGGAGAAGCTAAAAGGTCCTTCTCAGAGGTGAACCAATGCCATATTTTGAACACGAAATATGGAAACGCGATTATATTATGGCTTGTGTAACTTAGGGTTAATATTTTTCTCTAGTATAGCTCGGGTTTGGAGTTCGTGTGTGAAATTTTAAAAAAACACGATCAGCTGATGAACCATGGTGGAGTGGATGGATATGTTTTTAAAGTTGGAAATGAAGAATTGAATGTCCCATCAGCGTAGGTATTATTTCATCTCCGGAATTTTGTAACTACATCTTTAATAGTTTCCAACTTCGGCATTTGCACTTTAAAAGTGGTTGAATCAATGGAAAACACCCCAATACCCCACAAGCTCACCACCATAACATGTGAAATGAAAACTGAATGTACAATATTTCTGAAGTGATTCCCGGCAACCAAATAACTTTTTAACGGTCTGAAAACCTTGAATTCAAGTAAAAACTGTTTCGAACACTAAAGTTAAATTTACTTCCATCGAATTAATGATTCACTATCATATAATCGAAAATTCCATTCTTGAAGAAAATCAGTTATGTGTCGTGTTTTCATCGAATTCCAAACCTTGAATCTCCCAATAGAGGCCTTGACTCTCCATGTAAAGGCCATGAATCTTCATATAAAGGCCTTGACCCTCCATGTAAAGGCCATGAATCTTCATATAAAGGCCTTGACCCTCCATGTAGAGGCCATGAATCTCCATATAAAGGCCTTGACCCTCCATGTAAAGGCCATGAATCTCCATATAAAGGCCTTGAACCTCCCTATAGAGGGCGTGAAGGCGACTGAATTCCATCGCCTGATTCTAAGACTGAGGGAGAAACTATAAATAAGATTCTCATTTTAAATAAGACTCAATAAGATCTGGCCGCGCAGCTTCGGATCCAAATATCGAATGAACTTCGGTATGCTGAGTCGACAGTTTTTGGAGACCGCTTCATTCGATACACAGAGCGGGGGCGGCGAGCTGGAACAGATCGAGCCTTTTTTGAATGACTTGCTGGCTTAGAGGAAACTGTAAGCAATAACAGATGCGTAAATTTTGGGATTCAAATTTCGGGCTTACTGCTTTAAACAAAGAACTGAAAATTAAATGTTTCGTGAATTGAACAGAGAATTAAAATTAAGATATAAAGTAGAAATGGTTATCATTAAAGCTGCTGTTATCTTGCATCCGAGTGTTACACGTTTTCAGAATGGGAAAATGAAATAAAAAAGTGTAGAATTTTATCGCGAATAAACGATTTAGTGCACTAAAAAAAGAATCAAATAATTGATATGAAGAAATAAAGGTTTTCATCACAGCTGCCATGTTAAGGGTGTTGCTCTATTCCGACTGGGGAGGTAAAGACGATGGATAACAAATGGATCGCATGCAGTAATCTAGATTTTATTACGAATTTTTTTAATGAATTATCTGCTGAGCTTTTTATAGTATGATTTGCAAACATCGTGTAAGTTAGAAATGAGTCATTTAGACTTAAATTACTAGAAGGTAAATTAACATCATTGACGGAAGTGAACGATGGATGAATGACTTATACAAGCGAATGGTCTTAGTGTTTATGCTACTTGAAAGCATTTTCAGCATCAGCATGATAATTATAAAATGCAGAGCACTTCGAGAATATTTAATGAACTCTGCAAGTAGCTTCTCAGATCGGCGAAAGAATTTTAGAAGTTGAAACATTTTTTCGTTTAATGAAAGTTATCTATTGATAAAAGAGGGTCCAGAGTTTTCGTGTAAAAATTCTTTGGAAAACTGTAAGTAATTAAATAAATCCATACGCGTATGTCATGGGTACGACTGAGCTTTTCTAGGAATATATAGGCTTCAGACATGTGAATGTTTGTTTTTCATCAGTCTAAGTTATCAAAGCCTGTTTTGGGGCAAAGATTGGGTCAGAGTTTTCTATTCTTTGTGGAACTCTTTTGAAAAACGGCTACATCCTTACTCTATTGGATAAGCATAATTAAACATATGTGTCTGTAACGTCGAAGTTACATCTTTGGATTCGAACAAGTTCAAATTATTCAAAAATTAACGTAAATTTTTCTTCAAGCTGATGATGCTGAAATTGGAATTATCATCAACCAGTGATACATAATAAGGGATAAAACTCCGTATAAAATCAAAGATGGGTTCCTTTGATGTCTGTTTACTCAAAAATGCCCGTGTTTCTCATTGCAATTTCACATCTACATTGATATTGCTAGTTCATGCATGAGCGTAGGTATGATACGAAAATAATCCCTTCGCCCTTGCTTTACGCTAAAGGAATATCTTGATATTATTAAACTGCGATGTTTAATATAAGCAGCGACGTAAAAGCAGCGATGTTTTATTGGATCAAAATAGAAGAACGTTTAGTGTTCGCCACCAGATTTACTAGCGATGTTCACAAAACTGATAGGACTATGACCCTGAGGCTACAATTCAAGTTTTATACGATCAAAGTTAGCAACAAGCAAATGACTGCACAAACGATAGGTGGTGACTGTTTTCTCTAAAATCTCATATATTATCTCATTGCAACCTACAGGATATTTCAGTTCAATCTACTTTCAGTTCTTAGATCTTTGTCTTGATTGTATACGTTTTAAATACATTTTACCCGATTAATGCTAGTTTTTCAGGGATGTTATATGTGATAGTTACATTAACATTTTTTGATATATTGAAATTGAACTCATGTGAAATCAGAAGAATTTGTTTATTAGATCCATGTCAACAGTGACTGTTTATTCTTTTGATTCGCTAAGTTAGATTCGTACAAAATCGACCTATATCATACACACTAACGATCATTGAGTGTAAAATCCTTTCACAACTTCTTACTTCTTCTGTCGCACCGTCGATATATTTCAAGGAGTAAATTTTTGACTTATAACGCCTGGTTGCCCTACATATTCACGATATTTGGGAAGAAGAAAATGACATTCTTTAACTGATTTCATCATCAATAAAAAACATCGGCATATCAATCAATAGTTGTAAAAATGATTCTAACGTATCTGCAAGGCTGTTATACCATTATATAACCATTAGATCATTTGTCTATCGGTGACAAGACAGCAGGGGTGATATTTAGCTCCCGACAAAATGCCTGATTCTCTTTCTCGGCGTGTAACAAGGAAAACTCTAACTTTCATTTTAATTTCTCAAGTTGCTTGACTTAGTCATAAGCATACAGACCTCCACCCCTATTTTCTAGCACAGCATGCCTCCTGGCATGTAACTAACACCATTCCCCTTTGTGCCGCTGTTGGGCGAAAATTCTTCAGAGATGTCGAATGCGACTTTCTGTCACAACGTGAGAACTCGCTGCAAATTTTAGCTATGAGCATGCCAGTTTCCTTGCAACCTTATTATAGTTTCAAAACTTTGAGTGTCCGCCTCATTATTCATTCATATGACTGGAGTTCTCGAGAGTCTCAGAGGGATAGAGTCACACTTCCATGTTGTGTTGAGGAAATTCTGCCTGCAGAAGTGACGCTACTTTTTGCGAAACTTACACGGCCTTTCTGTGTATGATATGTCTTGTGTTATCTCAAGGCTACCGAAGTATTTTATATCTCTGCTGATCGGAAACTGCAACTGTACTACAGCTTCTGAAGTGACATATGGTTGTCAGTGATAGCAATCGTATCACAGCTACTGAAGTGATGCATGATTCCTCTTCACCGAAAGTTGCAACAGTATCAGGGCTACAAAAGTGACCTATGATTCTCCGTGACCGAAAGTTTCAACCGTGTCAGAGTTTCTGCAGTGACATAGGATTTATTCTGACGAAGAACACTTGTGCCCATATACTGAACTAAACTAAATGAGGTATTAAATTTTTTTTCTCAAAAAAACATGTAAACTTATGATGACGGCCACGTCATAAGGTTGCAGCATTCCTTAATTTAGTTTGGCTTTGATATTTCGCTTGAGTTTAATTAACTCGCGGATCTCAAGTGTTACTTGTCGAGTTCAGAGGCAGCCTAGATGTGGAATGTACGACAAGTGTGATACATTTTCCTCGGACAACACTTTAGTCATTAAATAGAATAATTGTTAATGTTGTCAAATATTACGTACTGCTCTTTGGTAAATCATTCACGAGAGAATGAGATCATTCGTTTAGGATAAGCTATCATGAATTACCAGCATAAGCGTCCTTTTTTCTGTACTTTCAATGATTTTTTTAAGCAGGATTTCAACTCAAATAACTTCATCAATCAAAGTTTTTTATGCCAGTTTTCATCACCATTTATGAGTTCAGTATTTTTCCCTTCCAATTCTTCTGTCAGCTTCGTTTGCGTGCTCTAGGAAATTCATTTTCGCAAAAATGCTTCCAGAAATCTGACCTGCTTCACCTTGCGTTCGGTACAAAATCTATTCTTACTGGCACTCTTGAACTGAAGAGATTGTTTTTCTCGTGTGAAGATTCTGGTTTATTTTGATGTTTTTGAATGGAAGTTTGTGAGGTGCTTGCTTTGGATCAACTTACATTCCCAGCTCTGCCTCAGATTTGCGATAATATTTTGACATCGTTCGGCAGGTCGTTGCACTTTCATGAGTGTTTTCGTCTTACACCTTTAAATCGCATAAAAATGTGTCTTCTTTGACAACGACACTTTGTAGATGTTTTACTTCAATGTTTTGCCGTTTGCAAAGTTTAACTACAAATAAAATAGCAAGGATAGTCACTTTTAAAATAGACATTATTTCTTAGAGAGTTTAATATGGAGAGTATATTTTTAGTTCTGACCCATTAAACTCTCTAAAAAACAATGTCTATTTTTAAAGTGACTATCCTTGCTATTTTATTTATAGTTCGACTTTGAAAACGGCAAAACATTGAAGTAAATCATTATCTTCGTCGTTGCTATGGTGAGGGTAGTGTTCGCTTTTTTAGAAGATTCGAAAACCCATCAAAGAAGCTCGATAAGATTAAATAAAAAAAATGTATATTTTTAGCCTAATAAACTCTCTAAGAAATAATGTCTATTTTAAAAGTGACTATCCTTGCTATTTTTTTTTTGTAGTCTGTAGATGTTACTCCATTGTTTCCAGTAGTTCTAACACGTCATCCATTCCGCCACAGATGCTCATGAAAAAACGAATACATTTTTAGCTGGTATGTGAACATCATTGGGACAATGTCAGAATCGAATCAAAGGTAATATTTACATCGTCAAATTATAAGCCTCTGGTTCTTCAAAAAACAATAAATTTTAAGATGTCGAGTTTGAAATTCATTCCTCAAAGCACCTGCGATAAAGGAGAAGTAAAAGGTAAGAACTTTGATACAAGTTTAGCATCAAATGTTCTTCATGAGTAGCAAGAGAATAGGAACTGAAACAGTTTAAAGAATCTATCAGTCATATATCGGTTATCAACGTTTAGTGGTTAAAAAGAAATTAACATGCTACAAGTTATAAAACCGTAGATGTAATACATGGTCAGCTTTTGTGAAATAAGCGTACCTAGAAAACGTGTCATGTGACGCAGGTAATTGATCAATAGTCGGAATTGGGCGGGCAATTTTATTTCGTCTCATAAACTACAGAGATAATGAACGTAATGGATGGTACTTTTTACGTAAAATTGTCAGGGAATCTACACAAAGTAATTCCAACTTTGGGCGACGCCTCTTCCTGCTCGACAACTTTAGCTTTACGATGTGCAGACACTACAAAACATAAAGATTAATGAGCCCGCACGGGAAAGCAATAACTTTAAAATATCCTTCATGACCAACGACGTCGTATTTTCTAACACGAGGCCGAGCTACGCAATGAACGGCTTCGCGATGAGACAAAAACTTCCCGCAGAAAAGTATAAAGCCATTATTAAAATTGCTCGACGGTGGGAGAAGGTTTCAAAACAAGAAAAATTCGGTCGATATGTTATACAGCACGCTCACTCAATTGCGAGATCTTCACGAAAATAACGCCATTGGTAGAAGAATTGAGTGAAACAAATTGTAAGAATAGGTTACTTATGAGAAATTTGTTGATTTATTACTTCTGTATTATTAGAGTTCATAGGATATATTTGCTAGCTCTGCCAATGTTGAATTTAAATTCGCCATCTTCAAAACGTTTTTAGTTTATCATGACTTACTAGGGTTTTGTATTTTTGTGATATGGTAAAATTTGAAGAATTGCGAATGCGTTCTCCCTGGGGTTATGCCCGAAGTATCATCACACTGTTATAAACTTCGTTCTTATTTGCGACCCGCAGAAAATTTTAAGCTTTAAAACGCTGAGTTTAGTGATATCTAGCGAAGGTCGTTTTTATTGATGAAGATGGTGAAAGCTCTAAGCGATTGTGGAAGATGAGAACCATGACATTTTCAATTCATCAGTATTTTTAAAAAATAATCTGGTGTCAAAATTAACAAACGAATCTCAAGTCCTCGATCAATATCGAAGTGTACGCTCAAAATAACCGTGTTAATGAACTTGATGCATGGTAATAATGATTGAACGTACGTAAAAATATTGTACACTGAAGACGTGGTGGTTTGTGTACTTAAATATCATAAACATCAATCGCATAATTTCAAAAGTGGGAAGGATTTTATGAATCGAAGCGGTAAATGACGAAACCTTAATTCCATCAAAATTTTCCTCTCCCAATTAAAGCCTGACACGTAGGTTTTCATAAAACCAATGCATTACTTTGTGACGGAGTTTCTGCACATTCTAATAAAGTAAACCTCAATTCAATTCCCCATGCACCGCTAAACTCAATTAGGCCGGAAGCCCTCTCTTCAGAAATTATATTAAGTGAACAAGACAGCACAACAGGTTTAACAATAGTAAGGCCATGTCGACGACAGATACAGAGCTTTCCTTTTTGACGTTCAATGAACGTGCAAATTCCAGCCTACGGACCGGATCAAAAGGCAGTTTCTAATGCATTTTGCCAGGAAATGAACAGTTTCAATGCGAAGGATTAATTGAGCTTGTAACAGGTATCATAATATGCTAACCGGATAAATCGCAGCGTGTGTTCATGTTCAGAGCGGACGATAGAGAGAAATGTTCGTTTCATGAACGACTGATAAACATGGCTTGTCAGTGTTGAAGTAATTGTCACGTTGTTGAATCAGAATTTATTGTCAAGTGGATTACTATACTGCGAGGTAATTGTCTAGCATTGAATCCAGAGTAATTATTATGTATATCAATTGCTCGGTTTTAAATGAAAAGCAATAGTCAAGCGGAGTAATGATTTTCCGGTATCAAATCCGAAGTGATAGTGTTGCATGCAGGGAAACTGTGAGTTGATCACAGAATTATTGTCATGCAGAGTAGTTTTCTAAATATTACTTGCAGAGTTATTACCCGGATGATAATGGAAAGAAATTACCAGGGTTTGGAATTGGAGTTGTCGTCAATGGTTTTACTGTACAGCGAGAGGCAACTGAATCGCAATCGCGCATTCGCAGATCTTCTGGCCAAAGACCGCCAAAAACCTCTGTAACGCTCCACTAATTCCCGTTACACTTTTTGATGAGAATTCGATTGTATGCATTTTATACAGGCTTTTCCGAGCGTTCCTTTAAAGATAATGTATTTGATATGACAGTTACAAGTCATTTTTCATGGATATTTAATGCCTCGATTTCTTTCATAAAATACTTGCATGATAGATGAAGGTCTAAAGTACCTGCTGAGAGGTTGACTGGCGGCTTGAGGAGATTTTCCTTTCAGCTTGTGAACATTATGACGTGAAATGGAGCTCCAGAGTGAACAAAATTGATCATGCGTTTAAATTGGATTGGGAGTTAAGCAATTCCACATGATTTTGTGTTGCATTGTGAATTAAGCAATTCAACACGAAGTTGTGTTGCATTGTGAGTTAAGCAATTCAACATGATTTTGTGTTGCATTGTGAATTAAGCAATTCAACACGAAGTTGCGTGGCATTGTGAGTGACGCAATTCCACATGAAGTTGCGTTGCGTTGTGAGTGACGCAATTCCACATGAAGTTGCGTTGCATTGTGAGTGACGCAATTCCACATGAAGTTGCGTTGCATTGTGAGTGAAGCAATTCCACATGAAGTTGCGTTGCGTTGTGAGTGACGCAATTCCACATGAAGTTGCGTTGCATTGTGAGTGACGCAATTCCACATGAAGTTGCGTTGCATTGTGAGTGACGCAATTCCACATGAAGTTGCGTTGCATTGTGAGTGACGCAATTCCACATGAAGTTGCGTTGCATTGTGAGTGACGCAATTCCACATGAAGTTGCGTTGCATTGTGAGTGACGCAATTCCACATGAAGTTGCGTGGCATTGTGAGTGACGCAATTCCACATGAAGTGGTGAACATAACTTTAGTAAAATTTTCAACAAAGTCCCAACTAGCGTAAAATTGTGAATAACGTCTACGAAAAGATAACATTTATAGCAGTGGCTAAAATATGACAAAATTGTGAACTGAATTTAATGTGATCATAGTTCAACACCCGGAGCAAAATCATTAAGAACCTTATTTCATGCGAGCAACGTATGATGATTGATAGAACGAGGGTAGGAAATGTAAAACTGTATGAGGGAAATAAGGTATGGTGTATACACTGTATAACCTAAAGCAAAAAAGTGAACATCACATTTCCCAGACAACCGATTGGTGGTGATTAAGAAACTTGAAGGCGACATAGAGAGGTAATGTTAAATTTTCACGGTTCTATTTGATGCTCTTCAAGCCATGTAACATCGTCAATTCAATACTGAACAAAAGAAATGACTCAGAGCTAGTCTCCAAAGCTTAAAAGCAAGAACAGAATGCTGCGTTAAAAAATTCAATTCGAGGTTGAGACGACTGTGGTAAATCACTCCTCAGGAACCTGAGGGAAGGAGGAAGGCTTTGAGCAAAGTGCACTTCCTGGGGGACGCAACCAGCGTTGCAGTGATAGCTTAAAGTTCTCCCTGTAGTGGCGACGCGAGCGCTTCCTCAGTTCTTCCTGTTGTCCTGACGCAGTCGTCTAGGTCCTGAGGGTTGGGTTCAGGTACTCGTATAGAAACATTTTTGTTAGCTGTAGACGTTGTTGAGGAACATTTATGTTCTCATGAACAGCGTTCTTTTTGGTGGGAATGAAAGGAAAACTTTGAGTCTACGAGCGGCGTTTGCGAACGTGACGAAGTAGCTTCGAGTTTTGAGTGTACTGGTGTGTTTGTGTGTGTATGTGTGTGTGTGTGTGTGTGGGTTTAAGTGTGTGAGGGTAGTAAGCTCTTTCTATGTAAAGATTCGAAAATTTAAAAAATTTGATAGAATTTAAATGTTTGAAGAGCATGAAAGATGTGAAAAATTTAAAATGTTTGAGGAGCTTGAGAAATTTCAATGATTTGGAAAACTTGACGGGTCGGAAAGATCAAAAAATTTATGAAAGTTAGAAAAATTTGAGGGATTTGAAAGACTTGAAAGATTTGAAAGATTTTGGAAGTTAAAAGGATTAAAAAGATTGGAAAAACTTAAATGATTTGAAACATCGGAAAGATCTCAAAAATTTTGAACATTTATCTAACGCAAGCATGTAAAAACGTAAAAATGGGACACATGAATGAACTTAGTGTTCAACAGTTAACAGTTAGTTAATAGGTGCAGTGTAGCTTTCGAAAGCCGAAATTGCAAAAAAGGCCAATGATTTGCTCAAAATTCTGTCAATTCCTTAACATAAAAGTTCGCACGAAAATATTCAACTTTCTCTCCAACTAATATTATCACAAGTAAACTTACATTCAAGAACCCATAATCGTAGTGATTCTTGAGTAAACTTAGAGTGAGAAACCCCTACGCGTAGTGATTCTTGAGTAAACTTAGAGTGAGAAACCCCTACGCGTAGTGATTCTTGAGTAAACTTAGAGTGAGAAACCCCTACGCGTAGTGATTCTTGAGTAAACTTAGAGTGAGAAACCCCTACGCGTAGTGATTCTTGAGTAAACTTAGAGTGAGAAACCCCTACGCGTAGTGATTCTTGAGTAAACTTAGAGTGAGAAACCCCTACGCGTAGTGATTCTTGAGTAAACTTAGAGTGAGAAACCCCTACGCGTAGTGATTCTTGAGTAAACTTAGAGTGAGAAACCCCTACGCGTAGTGATTCTTGAGTAAACTTAAAGTGAGAAACCCCTACGCGTAGTGATTCTTGAGTAAACTTAGAGTGAGAAACCCCTACGCGTAGTGATTCTTGAGTAAACTTAGAGTGAGAAACCCCTACGCGTAGTGATTCTTGAGTAAACTTAGAGTGAGAAACCCCTACGCGTAGTGATTCTTGAGTAAACTTAGAGTGAGAAACCCCTACGCGTAGTGATTCTTGAGTAAACTTAGAGTGAGAAACCCCTACGCGTAGTGATTCTTGAGTAAACTTAAAGTGATAAACCCCTACGCGTAGTGATTCTTGAGTAAACTTAGAGTGAGAAACCCCTACGCGTAGTGATTCTTGAGTAAACTTAGAGTGAGAAACCCCTACGCGTAGTGATTCTTGAGTAAACTTAGAGTGAGAAACCCCTACGCGTAGTGATTCTTGAGTAAACTTAAAGTGAGAAACCCCTACGCGTAGTGATTCTTGAGTAAACTTAAAGTGAGAAACCCCTACGCGTAGTGATTCTTGAGTAAACTTAGAGTGAGAAACCCCTACGCGTAGTGATTCTTGAGTAAACTTAGAGTGAGAAACCCCTACGCGTAGTGATTCTTGAGTAAACTTAGAGTGAGAAACCCCTACGCGTAGTGATTCTTGAGTAAACTTAGAGTGAGAAACCCCTACGCGTAGTGATTCTTGAGTAAACTTAAAGTGAGAAACCCCTACGCGTAGTGATTCTTGAGTAAACTTAGAGTGAGAAACCCCTACGCGTAGTGATTCTTGAGTAAACTTAAAGTGAGAAACCCCTACGCGTAGTGATTCTTGAGTAAACTTAGAGTGAGAAACCCCTACGCGTAGTGATTCTTGAGTAAACTTAGAGTGAGAAACCCCTACGCGTAGTGATTCTTGAGTAAACTTAGAGTGAGAAACCCCTACGCGTAGTGATTCTTGAGTAAACTTAAAGTGAGAAACCCCTACGCGTAGTGATTCTTGAGTAAACTTAGAGTGAGAAACCCCTACGCGTAGTGATTCTTGAGTAAACTTAGAGTGAGAAACCCCTACGCGTAGTGATTCTTGAGTAAACTTAGAGTGAGAAACCCCTACGCGTAGTGATTCTTGAGTAAACTTAGAGTGAGAAACCCCTACGCGTAGTGATTCTTGAGTAAACTTAAAGTGAGAAACCCCTACGCCTAGTGATTCTTGAGTAAACTTAGAGTGAGAAACCCCTACGCGTAGTGATTCTTGAGTAAACTTAGAGTGAGAAACCCCTACGCGTAGTGATTCTTGAGTAAACTTAGAGTGAGAAACCCCTACGCGTAGTGATTCTTGAGTAAACTTAGAGTGAGAAACCCCTACGCGTAGTGATTCTTGAGTAAACTTAAAGTGAGAAACCCCTACGCGTAGTGATTCTTGAGTAAACTTAGAGTGAGAAACCCCTACGCGTAGTGATTCTTGAGTAAACTTAGAGTGAGAAACCCCTACGCGTAGTGATTCTTGAGTAAACTTAGAGTGAGAAACCCCTACGCGTAGTGATTCTTGAGTAAACTTAGAGTGAGAAACCCCTACGCGTAGTGATTCTTGAGTAAACTTAGAGTGAGAAACCCCTACGCGTAGTGATTCTTGAGTAAACTTAGAGTGAGAAACCCCTACGCGTAGTGATTCTTGAGTAAACTTAGAGTGAGAAACCCCTACGCGTAGTGATTCTTGAGTAAACTTAGAGTGAGAAACCCCTACGCGTAGTGATTCTTGAGTAAACTTAGAGTGAGAAACCCCTACGCGTAGTGATTCTTGAGTAAACTGAGAGTGAGAAACCCCTACGCGTAGTGATTCTTGAGTAAACTTAGAGTGAGAAACCCCTACGCGTAGTGATTCTTGAGTAAACTTAGAGTGAGAAACCCCTACGCGTAGTGATTCTTGAGTAAACTTAAAGTGAGAAACCCCTACGCGTAGTGATTCTTGAGTAAACTTAGAGTGAGAAACCCCTACGCGTAGTGATTCTTGAGTAAACTTAGAGTGAGAAACCCCTACGCGTAGTGATTCTTGAGTAAACTTAGAGTGAGAAACCCCTACGCGTAGTGATTCTTGAGTAAACTTAGAGTGAGAAACCCCTACGCGTAGTGATTCTTGAGTAAACTTAGAGTGAGAAACCCCTACGCGTAGTGATTCTTGAGTAAACTTAGAGTGAGAAACCCCTACGCGTAGTGATTCTTGAGTAAACTTAGAGTGAGAAACCCCTACGCGTAGTGATTCTTGAGTAAACTTAGAGTGAGAAACCCCTACGCGTAGTGATTCTTGAGTAAACTTAGAGTGAGAAACCCCTACGCGTAGTGATTCTTGAGTAAACTTAGAGTGAGAAACCCCTACGCGTAGTGATTCTTGAGTAAACTTAGAGTGAGAAACCCCTACGCGTAGTGATTCTTGAGTAAACTTAGAGTGAGAAACCCCTACGCGTAGTGATTCTTGAGTAAACTTAGAGTGAGAAACCCCTACGCGTAGTGATTCTTGAGTAAACTTAAAGTGAGAAACCCCTACGCGTAGTGATTCTTGAGTAAACTTAGAGTGAGAAACCCCTACGCGTAGTGATTCTTGAGTAAACTTAGAGTGAGAAACCCCTACGCGTAGTGATTCTTGAGTAAACTTAGAGTGAGAAACCCCTACGCGTAGTGATTCTTGAGTAAACTTAGAGTGAGAAACCCCTACGCGTAGTGATTCTTGAGTAAACTTAGAGTGAGAAACCCCTACGCGTAGTGATTCTTGAGTAAACTTAGAGTGAGAAACCCCTACGCGTAGTGATTCTTGAGTAAACTTAGAGTGAGAAACCCCTACGCGTAGTGATTATTGAGTAAACTTAGAGTGAGAAACCCCTACGCGTAGTGATTCTTGAGTAAACTTAAAGTGAGAAACCCCTACGCGTAGTGATTCTTGAGTAAACTTAGAGTGAGAAACCCCTACGCGTAGTGATTCTTGAGTAAACTTAGAGTGAGAAACCCCTACGCGTAGTGATTCTTGAGTAAACTTAGAGTGAGAAACCCCTACGCGTAGTGATTCTTGAGTAAACTTAGAGTGAGAAACCCCTACGCGTAGTGATTCTTGAGTAAACTTAGAGTGAGAAACCCCTACGCGTAGTGATTCTTGAGTAAACTTAGAGTGAGAAACCCCTACGCGTAGTGATTCTTGAGTAAACTTAGAGTGAGAAACCCCTACGCGTAGTGATTCTTGAGTAAACTTAGAGTGAGAAACCCCTACGCGTAGTGATTCTTGAGTAAACTTAGAGTGAGAAACCCCTACGCGTAGTGATTCTTGAGTAAACTTAGAGTGAGAAACCCCTACGCGTAGTGATTCTTGAGTAAACTTTGAGTGAGAAACCCCTACGCGTAGTGATTCTTGAGTAAACTTAGAGTGAGAAACCCCTACGCGTAGTGATTCTTGAGTAAACTTAGAGTGAGAAACCCCTACGCGTAGTGATTCTTGAGTAAACTTAGAGTGAGAAACCCCTACGCGTAGTGATTCTTGAGTAAACTTAGAGTGAGAAACCCCTACGCGTAGTGATTCTTGAGTAAACTTAGAGTGAGAAACCCCTACGCGTAGTGATTCTTGAGTAAACTTAGAGTGAGAAACCCCTACGCGTAGTGATTCTTGAGTAAACTTAGAGTGAGAAACCCCTACGCGTAGTGATTCTTGAGTAAACTTAAAGTGAGAAACCCCTACGCGTAGTGATTCTTGAGTAAACTTAAAGTGAGAAACCCCTACGCGTAGTGATTCTTGAGTAAACTTAAAGTGAGAAACCCCTACGCGTAGTGATTCTTGAGTAAACTTAGAGTGAGAAACCCCTACGCGTAGTGATTCTTGAGTAAACTTAGAGTGAGAAACCCCTACGCGTAGTGATTCTTGAGTAAACTTAGAGTGAGAAACCCCTACGCGTAGTGATTCTTGAGTAAACTTAGAGTGAGAAACCCCTACGCGTAGTGATTCTTGAGTAAACTTAGAGTGAGAAACCCCTACGCGTAGTGATTCTTGAGTAAACTTAAAGTGAGAAACTTCTACGCGTAGTGATTCTTGAGTAAACTTAGAGTGAGAAACCCCTACGCGTAGTGATTCTTGAGTAAACTTAGAGTGAGAAACCCCTACGCGTAGTGATTCTTGAGTAAACTTAAAGTGAGAAACCCCTACGCGTAGTGATTCTTGAGTAAACTTAAAGTGAGAAACCCCTACGCGTAGTGATTCTTGAGTGATCTTAAAGTGAGAAACCCCTACGCGTAGTGATTCTTGAGTAAACTTAGAGTGAGAAACCCCTACGCGTAGTGATTCTTGAGTAAACTTAGAGTGAGAAACCCCTACGCGTAGTGATTCTTGAGTAAACTTAGAGTGAGAAACCCCTACGCGTAGTGATTCTTGAGTAAACTTAGAGTGAGAAACCCCTACGCGTAGTGATTCTTGAGTAAACTTAGAGTGAGAAACCCCTACGCGTAGTGATTCTTGAGTAAACTTAGAGTGAGAAACCCCTACGCGTAGTGATTCTTGAGTAAACTTAAAGTGAGAAACCCCTACGCGTAGTGATTCTTGAGTAAACTTAGAGTGAGAAACCCCTACGCGTAGTGATTCTTGAGTAAACTTAGAGTGAGAAACCCCTACGCGTAGTGATTCTTGAGTAAACTTAAAGTGAGAAACCCCTACGCGTAGTGATTCTTGAGTAAACTTAAAGTGAGAAACCCCTACGCGTAGTGATTCTTGAGTAAACTTAAAGTGAGAAACCCCTACGCGTAGTGATTCTTGAGTAAACTTAGAGTGAGAAACCCCTACGCGTAGTGATTCTTGAGTAAACTTAGAGTGAGAAACCCCTACGCGTAGTGATTCTTGAGTAAACTTAGAGTGAGAAACCCCTACGCGTAGTGATTCTTGAGTAAACTTAGAGTGAGAAACCCCTACGCGTAGTGATTCTTGAGTAAACTTAAAGTGAGAAACCCCTACGCGTAGTGATTCTTGAGTAAACTTAAAGTGAGAAACCCCTACGCGTAGTGATTCTTGAGTAAACTTAAAGTGAGAAACCCCTACGCGTAGTGATTCTTGAGTAAACTTAAAGTGAGAAACCCCTACGCGTAGTGATTCTTGAGTAAACTTAGAGTGAGAAACCCCTACGCGTAGTGATTCTTGAGTAAACTTAAAGTGAGAAACCCCTACGCGTAGTGATTCTTGAGTAAACTTAAAGTGAGAAACCCCTACGCGTAGTGATTCTTGAGTAAACTTAGAGCGAGAAACCCCAACTCGGAGTGATTCTTGAGTAAACTTACAGTGAAGAACACATACTTGTAGTGATTCCTGAGTAAACTTAGATCGAGGAACCCATACTCGTAGTGATTCTTGAGTGAACTTACAGTAAAGAACACATACTTGTAGTGATTCTTGAGTAAACTTACATTGAGGAGCCTATACTCGTAGTGATTCATGAGTAAACTTACTTTGATGAACTCATTCCTGTAGAGATTCTTGAGCCAGTAGTACACAAAAAAATTTATCAATCATAGCGAACGTTTTCCAGCGTGTGACCAGACACCGGAGCATAACAGGCGTCCCGCACTCAGGTCACGGAGTGTTGACCTAAGAGCTTCCGTCACTTTAGGGGACCAGGTGAGGTCAAACTCACATTGATTTTGATGGTCAACGAGCCTCCAGGTCTGTGAAATTGTCGTGTCAGGTTCTGGGTCAACATTCCTAAGCACTGCGATGCATTGATCTCGGTTGATATTTTCTGGGTGCTGTTATTATGAACTTGGCTCCATTGTTTTCTATTTGATGTAAATGCTGCAAGATTTTTACTTTGATAAAACACTACTTATACTTGTAGGATGCTGTTATTATGAATTTGGCACCATTGTTTTCTATTTGATGTAAATGCTGCAAGATTTTTACCTTAATAAAACACTACTTAGACTTGTAGGATTATTTTATAATGAATTGGGCTCCACTGTTTCAAATTTGAAGTTAATTCTCCGATATTTTTACGTTGATAAAACACAACTTACAATAGTTAGGATTGTTTTATTAAGAATTTGGCAACACTGCTTTCAACTTGAAGTAAATGCTCCTAGATTTTTACTTTGATTGACGGTAAGAAGTGTTTTAATCTTTTTTTAGTACATTTATTTCCATGAGGATTGAATTTTCTGCCTGTCGCACATAGTAGCTCCTGGTACTTAAAATTTGAATTTAATAGACCACCCTCTTTTAGTGTTTTTATTTTTCCTTCTTCATTTGAAAGAAAAAGGCAAAATTAAATAATGGTCGAAAGAAATAAAAAAATTCAGTTTCACTAGAGCTGATGAGGCCGAGTGCACACAGCCCATCAGAAATGTATAATCATTTTCGACAAATCACATGACACACGTTCCTATTTCCTAACAATACACGTGATATTCATTACCACTCCGAATCTGATGGATTAATACACCGAAAATTGTAGAGTTGAAGTTTGTATCACAGATACGCTCAACACACACTTTCTGCTTGTGGGTGTGACGGACGGACGCAGCTCATGTTATAGTATAGATTTAGAAAAAGTGATCTCCTTCTTTAGTACGACTCAAAAGCGTTTTCAATGTATAATATCATACCCTGAATTGAAAGTCAACTAATACCAATACGAGTAAGTTTATATCTTGGAAGTTTTGAAATCAGAGTATAATGGTTTCCTATTTTAGCATGTCTTGAATAACGTTTCCAGATGTAATATTACCCCCGAGTCATCAAAGAAATATAATACTAATGCTTGAAGCCTACGCAACAATATTTAGTTTTTGTCTTGCGTTTGATGGAAAATACCAAATCGAGAAACGTATCTTAATGGCGTGTGCATTTGTTAAGTAAATTAGCATATCTTATTTAATTAACCTATTTTAATTAATTAACACATTTTAATTGATTAACATATTTTAATTGATAAACATATTTAAATTAATTAACGTAATGTATTTTTCGAAAACAAGCAAGTGGTCAGTATCACTTCCATCTAAGCTCGCATGCTCCCGACCTCAAGCCACCAGATTTAATAATTAGTTTTCCGTCAAGTCTCAAAATACTGAGAAGTTTTGCCCTTCGGCCAGAGTCCAGTGCGGGTTTGCTGCTGCTCTGACTGGACTACTGAAATACATGATTAAATGGCAATTTCTGTAGCCGCTATCTTAGTCATGGTTGGGGAAAGTGAAGTCTTGGAGCTTCAATCGGAAAGCTAGAAATGACGCGGCATTTGGGAGCTTGTTCGCTGCACCAATTCTGCAGTCCGAGTTTCATCAATATTTGTTGAGCATAAATCCCAGAGCATACCTTGTCATTCGCACGTAGCAAAATATGTCTTGCATCTCCACGAGTTGAACGCTGAAATTGTAAGTTCCTTGACCGAGGTTCTTAATCTTGGTATCAGTGATACTTGGTTAACAATTTGATCTCAATTGATCAAACACTTTGATTAACACTTTGATTAAGACTTAGCACTTTGATCGCAACTCATATTTAAAGTCAATGTTAGCATGTAGTTTTAGAAATTGAATGCGTTAATTGGATCATGTCTTCATTTAGCTTTAATTAAGTATTCATAGGAATTGAGTTTGTGACTACTGGTCGGTCAGCAGCACTATGGATATCTCCTCCGAAGCCATAGGTGACCCACGTTGCGGTCAAAGGGTTAAGTGGAAATTTTTTTCCACCTATTTCGATATTGTTGAATTTTTTGAGGGGTTTCTAACCGGGGAAACTATAGCAGAGCAGATATGTAAAATAGGTTGTCTTAGGTGGAGTCAAATTTTAGCCCCATTTCAACTGTTTGCTGAGCTTCTTGTTTTTGAAGGTTTGATTATGATATTAACTTGATTTTTATAAGGTTTCACTGCATTATTTCGTAGTCCATAATTCGCCATTCTTGCTCAGGTGCTGTTAGACAATTAATAACGTAGCAGGATTTGACGCAAGTAGGGGAGCAGGAACAAACATCGTAAAAAAGTTATTGAATTAGAAAGAAACATCATCATACTGGTACTACTATTTATCATGGCCTAAGAAGACTGATGCTGATGACGACATCCTAGTGAGGATTTTACGGTTAGAGGTACTCTTGAACGCTGCGGGTGAAATCTAATTACGGATGATACCTGTGTAAAATAATCGCTTTCTTGCATTGAAATAAATGTACTGGTGCTCGTTTGCGAGTGTGTGTGTGTGAAGAATGGCGGCTCTGAATGTGACCACATCTCCTCTACTTCTGCTCTGGTTGTCTGTGGGTGATTAGTCTGACTACGACGGACCTGATTAGCTACTCGAAAATGGGTCACTCTGTCCTGTTCCTGTTGTTGAATAACATTCCGAGTTTGGTGACGTACACATGTTTTGACAATGTTGAAGCATCAGAACATTGAAGGCCGATATAACGCATCAGTGATGCTGAATAAGTAGATGTTATGTGCAAAAAAATTACTAGGGAGGAAAACAAGATGTCTGTGGAGGGGCGAGTAGAGTGACCACTCCTCTTAAATTGAGGTTTACGGCTGAAGAAACGAATGACCCTTATTTATCATATTCTCTGAGCTTTCGAGCAACCATTGTTTTTACGTAAGTGATTTTTATCATAAATACCTTTGGAACCTAGAATTACCGAAGGTTGAAGTCCGAACATAAGACTAACTAGACTAGTACGGTATTTCAGCTCTAACACAAATTCTCTATGTAATAATATCATCACCTCATTTGATCACTATAAGGACTACACTCACTACATCTTTGTTTTTTTTATCAAGTTTGCAACTTCAGAGAATTTCAAATTTGATTTTTCAAGGTGTTCAATTTAGGGTGTCCCAAGCGCATATAGGTAGAAATTCAAAGTAATGATATCAAATCCAGGACATGCTGCTCTGATTCCTTGTCAAATGAAAATGATTCCACAAAATTTTTATGAACATTTGGCAATATTTAATGATCGCGCAAAACGAACGTTTTTTATAGCTTCTCTGAGATTCGACCTGAATTTCCATCAAATAATACAATCTGGGTTTTTCATCTATTGCATATAGACCGGCAACCAATATTCGCAGAAATTTTATATTTATTGAAGCTATTATGGAATACCATTGAAAGAAAATGAATATAAGCTCCATCAAATTTCCTTTGCAACATATTGATAATATAATCACCATAGGGCAACATATTTTACCTTATCAACAATTAAATCTCAGAGCAACTAAATTTTTCTCAGTAATGTAACTGATGCATTGTCTTCTGATTTCCTGTAGAAAACAAAGTGTATTTGCTGTATAGGGGTGGGACGTATTTGGGGTGAGTGGTGCCTTGGTGTAGTGGGGTGAGTATGGCCTTGCTGTAGAGGGGTGAGTGGTGCCTTGCTGTAGAGAGGTGATTGGTGCCTTGCTATAGAGGGGTGATTGGTGCCTTACAGTAGAGGAGTGAGTGGTGCCTTACTGAAGAAGGGTGAGTGGTGCCTTGCTGTAGAGGGGTGAGTGGCGTCTTAGAATGAGTAGCCACACAACTCCCTTAGATCGTGTTTCGCACACCATTACGTTATACCTGGCGTTAGTTGATCCGTTGATTTTGGTCCAGCTCGAGCGAAGTTCCGATTGCTGAGTCCGGCGAAAGGCGACGAGTGAAAGCTTTATTTCCGCAATAAGTCCGGTGAAAAAGCAAAGAGCAAACAAACTAACAAAAATTTGAAAATCGTGACAGAAGTCTGATTCGCTGGTATCTACGATACACGAGCTCAGTTTATGCTAGGGAAGCATTATTATTACAATATAAGAAAGTTTTAGCCTCTCTTTACCACGACAAAGATGTTCAAAAAGAGGAAGGATGAAGGCACTAACTAGTATGGAGTTGATGGAACGCAAGATCTATGCACATTGCACAAGGTGCATAGAAACAGTAAGCTAAGAAAGAAGTTCATGAAACAAGAAAAATATTTGTTATTGTTAAATAGAGCTCACCTAATGCCCTTACAACATTGACCGCTGCACGCTATACCTGACCGCTGCACAACCTGACGCCCAGCAGAAAACTGAATGAAATGCGCGACCAGTAAAAGACAAGAGAGGAAGCTGAAAATTTTCCTGTTAAGTTTGTCACGACAGAAAACAAGGGCAACAAGTGCTGGAGTGTGTCCGATTCACTTCGGTTTCTTAGGACACCCTAGTGTTCACAAATGAAATGTTTAAATTTGTGAATGTTAAATTTAAATTTGGAATGCGGTAACAAATGAAGTGTTTAAATGACTGAATGGCTCTGCTCTTATTTTCATCCTAGAAAAGTATACGTTTTTTGAAACAAACTGTTCACGATTCCATTATCAAGGTCAATGATCTGTTTGTGATGCCACGTAAGGTTTCAACGCATATTGTCATGCAGAAAAGAAACTTCTTCATCCCTCCTAACACAAATCCCAACATCTCAATATATGTGAAAATAAATTTTACGTAAACTTTATCGATATCTTAAACACGATTTATCCTTGCCCATTTCTCAACAATGCGCTTGTATTTGTTTACTACACATTGAAGTTCAAGAAAATAAAACTGTACTAATAATAGGACTCACCTTCCAACCTCTGTAAAAAAATTATTTCCCTTTCCAGGCTCTGCTTAAAGAGAACTCTAAAGTTTCCCCCGAAAGTGATCTCACTTTGCAGTCTCAGTCAAAAGAGAACTCATTTCGCAGTCTCTCCTAAAAGTGACCTATAAAGCTTTCCTCACAAACGTGGTCTCACTTTGTAGTCTCTGTCAAAAAAGAACTCCGAAGTTTCTCCCAAAACCCACCTCACTTTACAGGTTCATTCAAAACCGACCTCACCTTATGCCGCCCGCCAACTGATGCGATTCGATGCGATGCGATTCTCCTCAATCGGCAGTGAGCTAGCCAACACAATGCTGTTCCTACGGTGCTACAAATGAACCGTGCGATTTCGCAAGGCGTCGCACCAATCGAATCGCATCAGTGGGCGGGCGGCCTTACAGTTTCATTCAAAAACGACTTCACTTTACAGTTTCATTCAAAACCGACCTCTCTTAACAGTTTCATTCAAAACCGACCTCACTTAACAGTTTCATCCAAAACCGACCTCACTTAACAGTTTCATTTTAACAGTTTCATTCAAAACCGACCTCACTTAACAGTTTCATTCAAAAGCGACCTCACTTAACAGTTTCATTCAAAACCGACCTCACTTAACAGTTTCGTTCAAAACCAAACTCACTTAACAGATTTCATTCAAAACCGACCTCACTTAACAGTTTCATTCAAAACCAAATTCACTCAGTAGCCTCAGTCAAAGCAGACCTTACGCAGTCTGTACCGCAAGAAAATCCCCAGACTGCTATGCCTCACAGCCCATAACTATGAAGTGACTCAACATGGAAGAAATCCTATTCTTTACCTTCTACTTGACGGAATTTCATTGGCTGAAAAATGTAAAAACTTTCTATTGTTAAATGAACTAAATGCTTAATTTAACATACCCCGTGCCGCAGGGTCTCCGTGGTCCCCGGACCCCGAGGAGCTGCTGGGCCCGTACGAGGACGAGGCGCCACCCCGCGACACGGAGGCCTATTTCCTCACGCCCAACAACACGGCCGTCACTGTCCAGGTCGGCAGCACCGCCGCCCTCCGCTGCCAGGTCTTCAACGTGGGCGAGCACGAGACGGTGAGCATCGTGTGTGGGGGTTTGCGGTCACCACCGTCGTGGTGACCGTCGTGAGCACCACGGTGATGACCATTGTGAGTGTCATGGTGAACGCTGTTGTATTCGTCAAGGTGATGTCCGTGTTGTATTTTATGGTGAGCACCCTCGTGAGCGTTTTAGTAACACCATCGTGAGCACCAGGGTGAAAACCATCGTGAGCGCCATAGTGGTCACCGTGTTGAGCACCAGGGGGATCACCGTGTTGAGCACCATGGTGGTGACCGTGTTCAGCGCCATGGTGAACGCTATCGTGAGCATCATGGTGGTGACTGTGTTAAGCGTCATGGTGATCACTGTGTTGAGCACCTTTGTGCTGCCCATGTTTAGGGTTATAGTGATGACCGTGTAGAGCGCCATGTTAAGCGCCATCGTAAGAGTTATGATAAGCACCATCGTGAGCATCATGGTGAAGACCACAGTGAGCACTGTATTAGGCAGCGGGATGAGGGCCGCATGATGAGATCCGACCTAAGGTGAACACCATCAAGGAGAACATTGAAGAGAAAATGATCTTGGGAGTAAACACGTTGTTGGGATTTTTGAACTACAAGGGCGACCATTATTTGAAATATCGACAGATATTAAAGAACGAGCACTCCATGAAATATGGACAATATCAACTTCAGTGACAGGATTCGTGTAACAACTTCAATACACAGGTAACTCACCATTTGCTAGGAAAAATATGCTTCTCAAGGCTTTGTATGAGTCTGCTAGTCCACCTACATCTTTAATTAAAACATCTTTTAGTTCTCATAGGCATTGCAATTCATAATTTTAGCTTTACACGTGTGTATCATGCACCCACAGACCTTAAGAACCTAATGTAGTTGAACATCAAACATTCTCACGAGTCAACAAAAATACATTTCATTTGCGCGACAATATACATTTCGGAGTAGAGTAGGTAATTAAAAATGACATTCATTCTCATCAACAAGCAGCGTCGGGACTATCATTAGATCAAAACGATATGGACGATCTAATTACTTCCTAAGTTCTAAGCCGCTGTAATACTTCATGATACGACACAGAAATAAATTAAGAGTCGTTAAAACAAAAAAAAATTCATGAGTTCCCGACCACTTTAATCTTTCTACCCACACCATTAAAAAGAAAATTTGAGCATGAAAAATGCAGCTCTAATTATTTCCTGAGCTCTGAGCTACTACTAGTGATGAATTATATTAAAATACCCGAGCTAACTTTAGAACCGTGAAGTAATTACGTTTATATCGCTACGAAAATAGAAATAAAAGAAATAAGTTATCACTCGGGAAAGTAATCACATGCTTTACAATTGTTATCTCAATTTTAGGCTGATATCTTCAGAACAAGGACGTTTAGTTTGCAGTGTGCAATTGGTTTTAAATTTAAGCCAAAGAGTTTTATTTAAACTTTACTTTGTTTCAGTGACAAATTCAGCTCACAAATTTACTTTATTGGAGACAGGGATCACAATTTTGACTCATTTTCGCCCAGGTTCAAAATATTGCCTTATTTTAGACATCGTAGAACATTTTTGTCTTATTCGAGTGCTCGTTCAAAATTTTGGCTCACTTTAGACTTCTTTGAAAATGTTTGTCTTATATCAGCCCTAGCTCAAAATTTTGCTCTCGTTTAGACCATGTTCACTTATTTACTTTGTTTTGAATTCAGGTCACAATTTTGACTTACTTCAGTCTGTGCTCAAAATTTATCCTTCTTCTACAATAGACCTTGTTCACTATTTTACATTTGTTTAGACTTTGTTCAAAATTCTATTAGAGTTCTGTACACAACTTCATGTTGAATTGCAGAACTCACTAAATCGATTAAAATAAAGGCATTAAAGTTCAGAAAAAACGTCGATGTACCCTAAAGCATCATACGGGCAAATCATCTTCAGAAATTAGTATGCTAATTCTTTTGTTGCAATTTCTTTCGTTGCTAGTCGTCCTGTTGCTAGTCGTTCTGTTGCTAGTCCTTCTGTTGATAGTTCTTCTGTTGCTAGTCCTTCTGTTAGAAAAAAAAACATTCAAGTGCAAGATTGAAAGAGTCATATAAAAAGCTCTTTATTATGTACCGATCATGGCACACTAGCTGTAATCACTAAACTCTCAATGTACGAGTATGATAAAGTACTGAAGAACTACAAATGTACCTAAGACTGTGTGCGTGAGAATATTTAGCAAAAACATATTGGCTCACTTAAAACAAAGATCATAACCAAAACCAGCTACGATGGATGTTTAATGTAAGGTACAGGAAATTTTTCACATTAACCTTAACGTCAGCATTTTCCACTCAAATTGCATTAATCACAACCACTGTCATTAGACTGGCTCTGGTATCAGGTATCACCAACATGAGGAAGGATCTGCCACTCGGGCCGTGAACTTCGAACACATTGAGGAACAAATTTTGCAAAAATATACCAATACAATTTATGTATTAGGGTTTTTGGCAAAGGAGTAGTTAGGGACGTTGAAGGCAAAAGAAGACAAATTGAGCAGTCTTTCTGAAAGCTGAGGTAACGTCTTAAAACCAAGAAGGACAAGAGCGCTAGGACAATGAACAATCGTACTGTATTAAAGTGAGTAAGGGAGAGCGAAACAACTACCGAATTTAGGATCAGGAAGACATTTACGACAAGGTGTCGGTGCGAGCGGTATCCAGGAAACATTATTTTGCGGACGGCCTGACGTGAAAACGGCGGATCCGCTCGTCTAAAATTGAGGAGCTCAAGTGGAAGTGATCCCGTTTGCGAGAAGTGAGACGTGAGCTGAGCCCGCTCTCACCAATGAGGTTCCACGCTCGGAAATTTTCGGGTAAGAAGATTTTAGCTGCACCACGGCGTAGCCTTGAAAAGGATCCCTGCCACCATTATAAAATGAGTGCAGTCAAAATGAGGTGCTCGCCATGCAGTATGAAGTTATTAGGGTAGATTGAGGTTTGGGCAATGTTCCTCTGGACGACGCGGAAGCTTTTATCTGGTTGTTCAACGTGTTTAAAGATGGGAAGTGTTTTTGGCTACGTTCTTTAGTGTTACGCGCTAAGACTGAAGCTCTTTTATTGAGCGTTTCAAAGTATTTGAAACAGATTGAAATTTCAACTTTGTTCATTACAAGCATACTACGAGAAAGTGATAAAGTGAAAGTTTCTTCTCCGGAGGTAGTATGGTGATAAGAGACGAAATTGTTGATAACACCAGAAATAGTTTGAAAATGTTTATTTTTTTGTCAAAATAATTCTTCTGATATAACGTGGGTTTAATTACATATTTTACTTCGTGAGTTTGGCAGAACGAATTTTTTTGAGCGCCGAAGTACGACAAAAGGTGCTCGAAAAATGTCAATAATAATTTTTCAATTCGAACTCCTGAAACGAGAATTGAAGCTCGAGAGAAAAACTGAGGTAGAAAAAATTCATATTTCGAATTTAGTGTAGCTACATTGTGTAGTGGGCGTAGCTGCAAAGACCTCGTTGTAATAAATGAAAGGAGTTCTATGAAAAAAATTCAATCAAATAAATCTCGGTGTAAGGAGAAACCGTTCTACAGAAGTAAAGGAATAAAAACATGAAAGCGTAGGTGGTTCCTCAGAAAACGGCATTATGAGGGATTTTAACGAAAAGAATTGAATTTCAGTGCATTAAATCTAGGTGTAAAATTCAAAGTTCTACAAAAGTGGAAAAATTTGTTGGTGCCTCAGATTAGGACCCAAAAATATTCCCATTTTTAATAGTTTGACGTATTCAGCTATATAATCGTATAGTGGTCAAGGCGTGTATCCTATTCAAAGTTTATCTGAAAACACAGAGTACATTTCTTCAGGATACCGTCTGCTATTTTTCGGTACACCGCTGGACAGGTTATGTTTAGCGTCGCCTTACAAAAAACAATAGCTAATAATTACTTTTTATACGAGTTTTCGTCTAAAAAACTTTCTGTGCCCAGGTTTGAGAATGAACAAGTTGCACTAGAACAATTGCTTCAAATGTGTTCGTCACAGTTCAGGCGCGATATTAACTTTGGATCCTCAAACTTTCAAACCTAGTCGTAAAAGTGAGTGAAACTTAACAAATACTTGATTTACATCTAAGGCGGGCGAACAATGGAAGAATGACGGCATTTTCTTCGAGTTTAAAATATTTTTTGAGTCGCGTGGCCACAATGTTTGACTTCGCAAGTTCACTCAATACGAGGTCAGGATTCTGGTAACGAGTTGGAAGTTAAGGTTGTGAGACCTGGTGTTTGAGCTGATACTGGAATGAGTGAAAGTCAAGGGCCGGATTTCATATGTATTTTAAAACGAGTAATAGTTGACCGAATTCCGACGATGAGAAAAACTATGTTGGAAAACGCAAGTTGTAAAAGTTGTTATTGCCTAGCGATACTTTCATAGAGAAGCTGAAATGATTTTTTGTTTTGAATTCTTGCTGACTATATGAGTTAAAATCTCTAAATATATTGACAAAGTGCAGTCACGATGTGCTAAGTACATCACCAGCTCTTGCTGGATACCTCCGTTATGTCATGTGCAGAACTGAAATGAAATAAAAATTTTACCCCAAAATCATTGGAATGCGCAGTTTCTTTGATGAATGAAACCAGGTCAGCACAGGTATTTTAAGGCATTTATTCCTTTTGTTGAGCTCACTTTAGAAGGATAATTCAACTGAAATATTTTCGAGTGCAGGTTTCGTGCATTAGACATCGAGATCACCTTTTTATTCATGTCAACGGCATGGTGTTTTCTGTGACCTTTTTTTCGAACCTTTGTAAAAATTTCCCGGAATTCAAAATTACGTTTTTTTTAACATGTCAATTGGCTATGTTTTCGAAAACTAGAGTGAAGCAGTCGTAATTATCCATTGGTAATAATATAGTCATTTTGACGAAACGCTTCAAAAATAGCTGAAGTTCCTAAAAGTTGGTGTTCAAATGATAGAAACTGAATTTGAAATTGAATTATCGGACAAATAAGATGTTAGTCCGTGTTACCTTTCTTTATAACAGGCAATTAGATGAACAGTTTCCCCCAAGACCACCCTTAGAATAAATTTTTCCTCGGGGACATCTATGATTGTAGCCGTCCGAGTACAGTCTCTGTATGGGGCGGCGAAAATAACAGTTGCTACGGGAAAAACTAAGACTGGGTGAATGCTTACAAGAACGTAAATGAAACACTACTACGCCTACTGTTTTTTCGTAGAACAAGTTTTTGCAGAACATTTCTGACGACTCTGAATACTTAGTTAAAATCACGCTCAAGCATGGAATTAACTACTAGCAAGCAAAATGGATGGCTGCATCAAAGCATTCAGAAGCCCGTCTCATGCGACTGCTACGGCTCGATAGCAGATTTGCAGTCCAATCAATGAGAGTGCTACACGAGGATCAAAGAGACCTTCACTAATTGATTACTGTCTTTGGAAATACTTCTTTAATCAAAACCTAGCGGCAACGGAGCTGTAGCTTGTGTCATCGCGCGTGTGTGTGTGTGTGGTGCTGCACTCGAAGCAGCGATGCCGTCTATGGCGAAGCATAAAAACCAAATCACTTAGCGGAATGAAAGACAGTCTCGTTGATGAAGGCGCCAGATTGCATCAGTCGATGAATATGCCCAGAATTCGATCCTTCCATTGAGACGAAAGTAACGGTAATAGGTGCAGGCGTTGTGGCGTGTGTGTATGAGCCTGGAAATATCAAACACGTGAAAAAATGAGGATTGAGGGCTTAAGAATCGCATTTTCTTATTGAATACCATCAGTGTAGTATAACGTAATGCATTTACGATTTAATATCTTAGGAAAGCCACTGAATCAATTTCGATTATTCAACGATGCATTGAGGAGATTCATTTGTAAACTTCATTTGTGCCCTCAAATTTTCACTGTTTTTTACTGCTCTACAAAAATAGATTATTTAATTTCGGCTCCCTAATAACATACATAATCGAATTCACGTTTATCACGAGTACGTTCACTAGCAGATGTAGAAAATATTAAATGAGGAAGGTATCTTTTGTGATATATATTCATTCAAACTCACTCCGACAACCTAAACAAGTTGAATGTTTTCTCCTGCAGGTGTCGTGGATCAGACATCGAGATCACCACCTCATCACCTTGGGATCCACCACACACTCGTCAGACGGCCGTTTCCAAGTCACCTATGATCAAAGCACCAAGGTGAGTGGGTTTAAAGCACCAAGGTGAGCTCTATCAAAGCGCTAAGGTGAGCTCTATCAAAGCACCAAGGTGAGCTCTATCAAAGCACCAAGGTGAGCTCCATCAAAGCACCAGGGTGAGCTCCATCAAAGCACCAAGGTGAGCTCTATCAAAGCACCAAGGTGAGCTCTATCAAAACACCTAGGTGAGCTCTATCAAAGCACCAAGGTGAGCTCCATCAAAGCACCAAGGTGAGCTCCATCAAAGCACCAAGATGAGCTCTATCAAAGCACCAAGGTGAGCTCTATCAAAGCACCAAGGTGAGCTCCATCAAAGCACCAAGGTGAGCTCTATCAAAGCACCAAGGTGAGCTCCATCAAAGCACCAAGGTGAGCTCCATCAAAGCACCAAGGTGAGCTCCATCAAAGCACCAAGGTGAGCTCTATCAAAGCACCAAGGTGAGCTCTATCAAAGCACCAAGGTGAGCTCCATCAAAGCACCAAGGTGAGCTCCATCAAAGCACCAAGGTGAGCTCCATCAAAGCACCAAGGTGAGCTCCATCAAAGCACCAAGGTGTTCTCCATCAAAGCACCAAGGTGAGCTCCATCAAAGCACCAAGATGAGTTCTATCAAAGCACCAAGGTGTTCCCCATCAAAGCACCAAGGTGAGTTCTATCAAAGCACCAAGGTGTTCTCCATCAAAGCACCAAGGTGAGCTCCATCAAAGCACCAATGTGAGTTCCATCAAAGCACCAAGGTGAGCTCCATCAAAGCACAAAGGTGAGCTCTATCAAAGCACCAAGGTGAGCTCCATCAAAGCACCAATGTGAGCTCCATCAAAGCACCAAGGTGAGCTCCATCAAAGCACCAAGGTGAGCTCCATCAAAGCACCAAGGTGAGCTCTATCAAAGCACCAAGGTGAGCTCTATCAACGCACAAAGGTGAGCTCTATCAAAGCACCAAGGTGAGCTCTATCAAAGCACCAAGGTGAGCTCCATCAAAGCACCAAGGTGATCTCCATCAAAGCACCAAGTCTGGAAGAGCATTCGAGCAAAATATGTCACGGCTCTCATGCACTAATCCTTGATTTCTTTTCCTCAAGAGAGCTGCATGAATTATGAACGTCTCCGAATATGTGTCATTAAAATACCTTTCTTAGTCATAGTTCTCCCTTCATTGCCTTTAACTTCGAAAAATTATTCGAAATAGCCCAAAATCAAAAACGTGTGGTACATTAGAGGGTTTTTGGAGGGTTATTAAAAGGTTAGTAGAGGGTTATTAAAGGTTTAGTATAAGGTTATTAAAGGTTTAGTTGAAGGTTATTAAAGGGCTAGTAAAGGGTCATTCAAGTGTTAGTAGACGGGTAGTAAAGGCTTCTAAGCACGTAATTACTCATCAGTGATGCTCAAAGAGCAACTTTCTGTGTCCGCATTATTTTTTAACATTTTACACTCGGCTTTCGTAAAAGATGGCGTTCGATATACAGTGTTTGACAGAGCGCTCGAATTATTCAGCTAGGTAGATAGTTATGTGAAATGGTAACACACTCTAACTTTTTGAACAAGGTGGTGTGGTGATCAAGGTGGTGTGGTGTGTGTATCAAGGCGGTGTGGTGTTCAAGGGGGTGTGGTGAGCGTATCAAGGTGGTGTGGTGATCAAGGGGGTGTGGTGAGCGTATCAAGGTGGTGTGGTGTTCAAGTTGGTGTGGTGAGCGTATCAGGGCGGTGTGGTGTTCAAGGGGGTGTGGTGAGCGTATCAAGGTGGTGTGGTGATCAAGGAGGTGTGGTGAGCGTATCAAGGTGGTGTGGTGATCAAGGAGGTGTGGTGAGCGTATCAAGGTGGTGTGGTGATCAAGGAGGTGTGGTGAGCGCATCAAGGTGGTGTGGTGATCAAGGGGGTGTGGTGAGCGTATCTGCGATATGGGCTTTGCTGCCTCTGGGAATTTCCCTGTAATTATTCCATCAGATGCAAATACTCGATGAATACCAGGTGGATCTAGCCTCATTACGCCCGTGAATTAAAAATTATATTTATATCATTTAGGTAAATAAACCTGTACCCCAAATACGATTATCAACTACATTCTGCCACTCTAGTCAAAGGCTTCGATGAATTTGATGAAAAATGACTAACTCCATTTGAAGCAATATAATATGAGCAAGACCAGAAAAAAGGATATAATGAATGATATTTACGTGTCTGATATTAATTTCCAAAATTGTGCGTTGTATTGAAAGTATTCTCGCAATCATTAAGGTTCCAGGTAAAATTGTTATGTTTGAATTTCATTTGCCTTTTTAAATGAAAAAGAGTATATGAACGAGATATCCCATTGCTTAGTGACTTTCGTTTTTCTAGGGTAATATGACGCAGAAATTAAAAACATTTGTTAACAGAATTGCGCAAAACTTTTATTCCGGCAATTTCAGAACTGTCCAACTACCGAAGATTATCTGCTACATTAAAACTGATTGTATCATAGATACCCCGCTCGCATCCCATACATTCGAATGCGTCTGCGGGGAGAAAAGTTTCTTAAAGATTATAAACAGAAAGCGGGGATTATAAACAAACTAAACCGGGATTATAAACAGAAAGCGGGGATTATAAACAAACTAAACCGGGATTATAAACAGAAAGCGGGGATTATAAACAAACTAAACATTTGGTCCTATTAATTCACTGACCAGCATGAGAAATCTTTTTTTTTACTAGCGGAAAAGGCTATTGTTAGCTTATAGTTTCGAAAGGTCATTAAGCTTCAGCTTTAGGTTATGAGGACTAGGAAGCCTATTGCGATAATGGCAAAGTAATATGATCGGAAAAGTTTTTTAGCCATGGTTTATTAGCGCGATATTTACGGCTGTATTATCACAGCTGTGTGTATAGATATTTATCCTCAAGTGTAATACACATTGGTCTGTATAGTCTTTTGGTACACATTGTTTACTGTTCATGTAATTAGATCGCTTGAAAAGTGAGATAATTTTTTCTTAACTCCGTTGGAACTTTACTCCAACTTTTCCTCCAGGTTTAAACTGTTTCCTATTGTCTACATTAGGCGATAAAAAACAGGTCACGTTTTTCGGCAATATCTTACACAATATACACGCTAATATCACGCTATTCCATTGCGATAATCTCAAAACAACATGATAGTATGATGACAAGCGTACACGGAATATCATGTATTCGCGGCATTTGTCAATATCATTTTTTTATCTTCATGCTCATGAAAAATAACATAGCTACTTTTCTGTACGAAAATTAATTTGTCCATTCGCAAAATGTGCTCAACACTAATCTATGATTTTTCCACAAATTAGATTGGATACCAAAGCTTGCGCTTTCTAGCAAAAAAAGTGTTCCATAGAGAGGAAGGAAGAAGGCACTATTTAAAATCTAATTAAGGACAAGGGAATTCGACGCACGGTGCTCCCACTCAGGGCACCCTGCCTGCAGTTACAGACAGTCAGTTAGGAAGGAAGGTTATGAAACAAGATTAAAGTTGAAGAAAAGGTAGTAGGTGCCGAAACAGCAGTGAACTGAGAAAAAGATAGTCCACAACTCAGCAAAAGAAGTTTTCATTTTCTTACTCACTATTTCATATGTATTAAGGCACAATGTAAATAAATATCATATGCATTATGATATCATAATATTCCAGTTATATTATTTTAAAGCAGATCATTTCACATTATTCCAGACCTAACATAACGCTATCCCATACAGAACACGACAGCGACATCGTATTTTCATACTATTAGGACAAAAGTTGGTTGCCATTCTCTTGACCTCTTTGACTGACCCCGGAGATTTTCATCAGTTTGAAAGTTACTTTAAGTGGCTCATATTTCGCTGGTTGTGTTCCATGGACCCACCTCCTCTCCGAGGCAATGTCCCTGACCCAATTACCGCAGAATTAATTACTGGTCAAAGTAGTAGACATTTACGCCCTCAGACGGTCCCGATTTAATCGAACTAATCTTCAGCCGTTCCTGAGCTAATTTCAGCCTCGAGTTTATGAGTATTTAGGGCTGAATGAAAAAGCCCAAGCGGCCAGACGACTTTTCTGGTGTTTTACGCTGGTTACAGACTGTCCTCATCTCTGGTTTTTGCCGATATTTCGATCCAGAAGACATAAAATAGACTTGGTACTTGATCATTATCCAGCATTGTGCAGACACCTTCACAGTATACCGGACTCTGTTCAGAATTTTAGTGATGAAAGCGTTGCTGGTTAAGAACCTTCGCATCACTTGCTGAAAATACGTCGAGTAAAACTTGTCAGTACTAGTTTTATGTAAAAAGAACGAGTACTTAGATCTTATGAGAATTTTTTGGGCTAAAAGTTGTCAAATAACTTTTTACCATTCATGGTTCATACGACCTTAAAGTTAGTACACAATGTTAGGATTTGAAACTTCTCTACCTTATTAGGAATCAGTGCTATGTTTCCATTGGTTTGCTGCAGCTCAGCCCATTGAGTCCAGTTAGGGTCAGTCCAGCGCAGTTTTTATTGCTCCAGTTGTTCTGACTGTAGCCAACCAATTGTGAACACTAACGTTTTAAAGCACTCAAAATTACTAGATGCCACTGGAGTAAAATTGAGGCCACTGGCCGTCCACAATAGTTAAGCGCTGCTCAGTGAAGTTCACCGCTGGAATTACTTCAGAACATGGCTCGCGCAGCCACGACGCAAGAAGACTGCAGGAAATGTGCATATATATGTGCTACTGCACAACCTCTGCCGAATCTTCTAACTGATATTGCACTGATGCTGAAGAACTTTCGATTTTTGATGTGATAAGCTTTCGAACTTTAATTGTCGCTTTTCTAATTTTAAAGCCCATTTTTACGAAATTTGTAACATTGATTAGTTGCACAATCACATGTTCTCGAGTTCAATCATGAAAATTTTTCACGTTCCTAACAGAAAAGTTTGAAAATGTCTTTTGACCGACCATGAATGGAATGATGATTTGATTATCGATTTTATCAGTTAGAATTATTTATTCCTGGCGTTGAGAATTCGTTGACAACGACAAAAAAGAAGTACAGGGTGTCCGTAAAGTCTCTTTACCATTTCAAAAATTTATTGCAAATGCATTTGATAGGATATTTTATTTAGATTTATTTTATAGTATTAAGCGTTCATTAAAGCTTTTTTACCTAATTTAATAAACTTCTACTTGCGCACCATTAGTTGCCCGAAGCCCATCAAGACGGTACTCGATTTCTCGCCATGTTCGCTGTAGCATAGCCTCTTCAGCTGGTCCATTTTCCTTCAACGAAACATCAATTACTGCAAATATTTACCTTGAATTTTTAACATAATATATGGCGCCACAACTGAATCACCTTCAACCTACCATTATTTTTCAGCAAGATTGTGCACCACCACATTGGGGACTGCATGCATGTTCGTGGGTTCCTCAATCAAACGTTTCCAGACCGGTGGCTTGGAAGGGATGGGCCAATTATTTGCCCTCCACGTTCACCAGATATCATAAACATAATATAACATAAACATCGGCATCTTTGGGATGCTTTATTTCCAATCAAGACTGATACATATGATCTTGAGCATTGGTTTTTCAAATGTCTCATAGCTAACACTATATGTAGGACACCATGACGGTTCCCCCGTAAAGCCGGTACCCATTTCCGACGCCTGGGTTGAGTGGGGTATTGTGCTTGAGCTTTTCCTTATACCCAACGGGGAAAATCGCCGCGCCAGCGCCGGGATACGAACCCTCGTCTCCAACATACAAGGCCGATCCCTTAACCACTGTGCCACGGTGAGCTGGCCTTCTTTCTATGAGGCTATGTTAAAGATATCGTGTATCGAACAGAGTTACGGGACATTACTGACCTAAAGCAAAGTATTACGGATGCCATTGCCACAATAATATATTGATGAGGCGATGCTACAACGAACATGGCAAGAAATCGAGTACCGTCTTGATGGGTTTCGTGCAGCTAATGGTGCCCATGTTCTATGTAATATATTTTTCATATTGTAAAGAGTAAATAGACATTTAGTGTGATGAAATATTCAGAGTAATAGAAATAATTTTCTGAGGTGACATTTGGGCTAAGCAATTCGGAGAAATGATGATGGATACGCATATTCCAAAGTTGTTATTTCATTATATTATGAAGGTCTGGCTGTTAAATCTCATAAAATTTAGAACAATAATTCAGAATACATGAAACTGACTGCTGACTTTTATCTGACGGTTATACGAGACAAAATGAAGTGCATTAAAAGTCAAAGGCTTCAAATTGTACTGTATTGCTGCTGAGAAACACTGAATCGCTTCTTTACGGCTGTTGAAACGTGCGTCAGGGAAGCCAATGAATGGAATAAAATCTTGCTAGCTATCCGTGTAATTGAATGCAGAAGAAGAGCCAATGAATTGATTATGAGCTTTTCCAGCCTTCTGGTGAAATAAAATGGCATAACGGACTTCTACGCACAGCGCTACGTAGAATGAGACAATATTGTGCACAGATATGGTTTTGTAGACGAGAATAAAACAGGATTGCACGGATAATATTGTACTCAGATACGATTTTTTAGCAAGAAAAATCTACACAATAAAACTTGTAGAAATACAAGAATGAAAAGAAACATGTGGTTAAATGTGAATTAGAGCTCACAAATGTATGGAAACTTATTGAATGATTTGGGGGGTGTTAAATACTATAGTAGTAGTTCTAATGAAGGGAAGTAAAAAATAAATTCGCCAAATTAATTAGTGTTGTACCGAATGAATAGCGTTGACGGAGACGCTCAAATTGAATTGATGAAATGAGGTTTGAGGAAAGAAATGTGTTGATAAGCAAAAATAATTTTTATGTTTTCTGTGGTGAGGAAAGATGTGATCAGCGACGCAATATAAATGAACCTCAGAAATTACGTATTTGCGAGGTAGAAAAAAGTTTCATCAGCTTCAAAATGAAAAGAGAAGAGGTGTCAGACACAAAATTTTAACACCGGTTAATGATAAATCAACGGTCTTATTTTAAGATGGAGAGAAGGATCTTCTGAAGAACAAGGTACGTACAGTATGTACTGAGTAAAATATTCCACGAGAGAGGCTGAGCAAAATCGTTAATGCGAAATAAACACTTTAATTGCGAAATGAACACTAAATAATAAACACGCCTGACCTTGCACATCGCTTGTGGTGTTGTAAAATACGGTCTCAAAAACTAGAATTGGATGTAGTCACTAAGGCAGGAGTGAACAAGTACTAGGGCAGATTCTGCCTCCTAAATTGAGGATGAGGGGAAAGAGCTCGTCTTCAAACATGGCATTTTGTATAAAGTCAGAGCAAGATCACATTCATGTTCAGTTAATGCGCTGAGTAACAACGAATAATCAGTGATAAAACTTTGAAAGTTGACTGCGATTCAGCCTTCAGCCCTCGAATGAAGTCCTACACAATCAAGATAACTTTTTCATGACTCATATGCATTCAGTGGCGGTCTGGAGTACGAAGCCCATTAACTTTGATATTCTTCAGAAAGAAAATTCATTAATATTTGTAATCAGAGTATTTGCTTAGAAATAAAAATTGACTGCCTGACTTCCCCAGGAATACAGGTGTTTTGTTCGCAAGGAATACAGGTGTTTTTGTTCTTTTAAGCGTTTTCAAAGAGAGGTGAATGTTTTTAAGCGTTTTCAAGGAGAGGTGGATGTTTTTAAGCGTTTTCAAGGAGAGGTGGATGTTTTTAAGCGTTTTCAAGGAGAGGTGGATGTTTTCAAGCGTTTTCAAGGAGAGGTGGATGTTTTTAAGCGTTTTCAAGAGGAGGTGGATGAACATGAAATTATAATTATTTATCATATTTTACGCCTTTTATTACTCGTCCAGATCGTGCTGGAGTGTAATCCGATTAGAATTAAACTTTTGGTTGCCATTAGTCGGGTAAGGAAGACTCAAATAAACCATATTTGTTGATTGATTCAGATGAATTTAATGGGCCCAAGTAAGTGTTTGTACAGCAGAAATAATCATTTCCACCTGGGCTTTTCACAACAACAAAAAACGTTTCCACAATGAGAAATTCAATTCAAGCAAACTGAAATTCGGAGCTAAATTTATATTGTGAAGATTTTACAAATGATTCATCTCAGCAGCGAAAAACAATCATTCCAGCACTGAACTTTATTTTCCTCTTGCGCACGTCTTGGAGTTCAAATCTTCCACAATTAAGTAGGGCGAATAAAATTAAAGTGTATTAAGAAGGGCGAATAAAATTGAAGTGTAGTAAGAAGAGCGAATAAAATTGAAGTGTATTAAGAACGGCGAATAAAATTATAGCGCATTAAGAAGGGCGAATAAAATGAACGTTCCACACCGCAGGACTGGACACTCCACATCCACTACACGCAGCCTCGCGACGCCGGCATCTACGAGTGCCAGCTGAACGCTCACCCTCCCATCGGTGTGCTCACCACGCTCAACGTCATCGGTGAGTTGCTCTTGTACCTGGTGTTCGTGTTTGACTTCATTTGTTATATGTTTTTGGTTAACTTAGTGTGACCTCTGGCCATAATTTTTTATTTTAGCAGCCCAGGTGTGGCCTCTGGCAATAATTTATGGTTTCAGAGGCCAAGGTATGGCTTCTGGCGATTATTTCTAGTTTTAGAGGAACCGGTATGGCCTCTGGCAATAATTTATGGTTTTAGTAGCCAAGGTATGGCTTCTGGCGATTATATCTGATTTTAGAAGGACAGGTATGGCCTCTGGCCATAATTTATTGTTTTAGTAGCCAAGGTATGGCTTCTGGCGATTATTTCTGATTTTAGAAGGACAGGTATGGCCTCTGGCCATAATTTATTGTTTTAGTAGCCAAGGTATGGCTTCTGGCGATTATATCTGATTTTAGAAGGACAGGTATGGCCTCTGGCCATAATTTATGGTTTTAGTAGCCAAGGTATGGCTTCTGGCGATTATTTTTGATTTCAGGAGGACAGGTATGACCTCTGGCCATAATTTATGGTTTTAGTAGCCAAGGTATGGCTTCTGGCGATTATTTCTGATTTTAGAAGGACAGGTATGACCTCTGGCCATAATTTATTGTTTTAGTAGCCAAGGTATGGCTTCTGGCGATTATATCTGATTTTAGAAGGACAGGTATGGCCTCTGGCCATAATTTATGGTTTTAGTAGCCAAGGTATGGCTTCTGGCGATTATTTCTGATTTTAGAAGGACAGGTATGGCCTCTGGCCATAATTTATGGTTTTAGTAGCCAAGGTATGGCTTCTGGCGATTATTTCTGATTTTAGAAGGACAGGAATGGCCTCTGGCCATAATTTATGGTTTTAGTAGCCAAGGTATGGCTTCTGGCGATTATTGCTGATTTTAGAAGGACAGGTATGGCCTCTGGCCATAATTTATTGTTTTAGTAGCCAAGGTATGGCTTCTGGCGATTATTTCTGATTTTAGAAGGACAGGTATGGCCTCTGGCCATAATTTATGGTTTTAGTAGCCAAGGTATGGCTTCTGGCGATTATTTCTGATTTTAGAAGGACAGGTATGGCCTCTGGCCATAATTTATTGTTTTAGTAGCCAAGGTATAGCTTCTGGCGATTATTTCTGATTTTAGAAGGACAGGTATGGCCTCTGGTCATAATTTATTGTTTTAGTAGCCAAGGTATGGCTTCTGGCGATTATTTCTGATTTTAGAAGGACAGGTATGGCCTCTGGCCATAATTTATTGTTTTAGTAGCCAAGGTATGGCTTCTGGCGATTATTTCTGATTTTAGAAGGACAGGTATGGCCTCTGGCCATAATTTATTGTTTTAGTAGCCAAGGTATGGCTTCTGGCGATTATTTCTGCTTTTAGAAGGACAGGAATGGCCTCTGGCCATAATTTATGGTTTTAGTAGCCAAGGTATGGCTTCTGGCGATTATTTCTGATTTCAGAAGGACAGGTATGGCCTCTGGCCATAATTTATGGTTTTAAAGGCCAAAATATGGTTCCTAGTCATCATCTCAGGTCTTCCAGTCTCAGATGTGGCCTCTGGCCATAATTTCTGACTTTTAGAGGGACAGGCATGTGCTCTGGCCGTAATTTCAGGTTTTTGAGGCCCAGGTATGGCGTCTGGACTGAATGGCTGTAATCATAATGCCTAATCGAAAAAAACTATGCTGGGAATAAAAAGGTCACTAACGTCAGCTTCCATTTTCCTGCACTAAAACATTGACGGGTGATATTTGCAGCACCTGTTACTTGTGTTGTGTTTCTAATAATCTTTTACACACACATACCGTGTGTTCGCTATGTGTTTAACGTTTTTGGCAATGTGTACGTGGTGGAAATCGGCCTCATACTGCTATTTAGAAGCATAAGTTGGGAAAAAACTGTATTGTTTTAATCATTATTTTCTTTTTTACTACAAAGTCACTGCAGAAATCTTTCAACGGGGGCGAAATATCGGATACATGCAATTTATTGACTAAATTGATCAAAGAACTCACACGATTTACTTGCTGACTATGTTATAAACAAAGTTTTCATAATTCATTGACCGTAACAATTAATTAACGGGTGTTTTGGTTTGAATTCTCCGTTGATACGACGTGAATTGCGTACATTTATGGCACCTTAGCATCCCTCAGCCAGAGGTGGAGCAGCTCGACGCTGTGTTTGTTTGAGTGTCATTGTCTTCCCAATGACAAATGAAGTATCATTTCCAGCCAACAATCAATGATAATAAGAAATTTACTCTTTTGTATGATTTAAGTTCAAATTATTCTATCGAATCCACAGGGAAAATGGAACCAAATTTTTGCGTGCAGCTTAATGTTAATTGTTTGTTTTAAGTGTTTCGAATTTTTTCGGCAATGTAATTTCCTTTGTTTTCATTTCAAAATAGTGCGTTGCCTGAGGTAATGAAATGTGAAGGTAAAACTCCGCATACTTTTTTCCAAAATTGTGACCTCGTTCAAATCCACTTGAAAATTAAACATAAAATGACACACCTGAATCCTCGCATTGAATTCCGAGTTTTTTAATCATTCTCAACTTTTGAGAGCCATGTACTATGTTCGATTGATATGTAGGGTCGGTTTGTTAAATATATATTCTATTTTTCGTGTGTTCCGTCACTATTAATTGTATTACTGCATTATGAAAACAATATTCAGCATATCATAGTAATATGTTCGTAAAAGATTCTGTGAAGTTATTCATCATTGGAATCTATTTTATATTGGCCAAAATGAAATTTCGTGAGAGGATTACTAACAAACTTTTTGACTTAAATTTCTTGGTGTTCTTCATCTTTTTAGGTTTCTTTACAAAATATCCAAATGATTTGAAGGTGACACAGGCACGTGTTTGTTTAAAATACAGTTTTTCGTTTAGTTTGCACAAACCACAAAATGATGCGACCACAATAATGAACAGCAACAAACTCAAGACATCAAAATAATTTCGAAAAATTCAAAGGGTTCAAGAAACTTGAACAGTTTTATTCCTGAGTAAAATTTTTTTAATACCTTCACACGATCAGCTAGCAAGGGCATTATAAACGTACTTCATTTGTTCCTTCATCATGTCACACTTCTATAAAGCTCTCGCAGACACTGATGCATTTGTTCCTTTTAATTGCTCAGCGATAAAGTATGCTTGTTTCCATTAACCTTAATCCTGTCAGTCACCGAGAGCATGTTGATAAAAGAATCACAAGATCCCGAGAGCAAAGCGATGCGTTGTTAATGAAATTTTCATTTTCTAAGAATATGTTCTCTCCTTTGACGCGACGAGTCAGACGATTCATACGTTCTACTCAAACATTAGAATGTGTGAGTGGAAAATATCAACTCAGCGGGAGAAACAAAGAGGCTTTCTGAACGTTGCAAATCTGACAATGATGAGAATCTCACAATGATGGTGGGATTGATGGGAATGATGATGAGAATGTGACAATGATGGTGGGAATGATGGGAATGATGATGGGAATCGTACAATGATGTTGGGATTGATGGGAATGATGATGGGAATGTGACAATGATGGTGGGAATGATGGGAATGATGATGGGAATCGTACAATGATGTTGGGAAAGATGGGAATAATGATGGGAATCTGACAATGATGGTGGGAAAGATGGGAATAATGATGGGAATCTGACAATGATGGTGGGAATGATGGGAATGATGATGGGAATCTGACAATGATGATGGGAATCTGACAATGATGGTGGGAACGATGGGAATGGTGATGGGAATCTGACAATGATGATGGGAATCTGACAATGATGGTGAGAATGATGGGAATGATGATGGGAATCTGACAATGATCTGACAATGATGGGACTCTCTCATAACGATGTGCATGGATAAATAGTATCTGCACCAATTTCCATTTTTACAATTCTTCAAAAATGAAAAAAATATGCATACGATGAAGTGTCGCACCGATACTTTTACGGTACTCATCAATATTAACTAATTTCGGCTGTTTTGAAGGTTTTCATTCTTCTCATCTTCAGATTTTATTGGAATCTTCAACGTGAGACATGACTTCAAAGTTGCAATAAAATTTTTTTCACATATTTTCTGCAGCAGAATGGTAAATAATTTAAATTATGTACCACCAGCTACCGATAACAACAAAATAGCAACGAAAATTCAACATTTTTTATAGAAATAGGGGATGAAAGCAGATTATCGGTATCCATACAGGAGTGAATATAAAATCGATTCCAGCTTGTAATTCTGTGAAATTTTCACAGCCGATTTTAAAATAAATAGTTTAGCTAGAATCAAGAAGCAATAACTCATTTATTAGTAAATTCTTTACCGTGTATTAGATAGGTATCTTACCCAGTGTTAAATTGTTATAATTTTCCCAGAGAATGATTCCTGTTCGTTTTTGGATGTTTCCTAGAGGGTCAATTCAAGGGATTATAATATACATCCCAAAATAATTTTAGTCCCAAAATTTGTGCGCCCGTCGAGTACATAAATAGGATCGTCAAGCGGCAACGACGTTCATTGGAGGTTGTCTGCCGTAGAGATCACACTAGATAGAGTCATCACTGTCCAGTAGCGGACGCATTACCGTCGAGGAAGCAACTATATAGATAACAGATGCATTGTAGAAGACTTGTACTAGCACCTATCGTCTGATCTCTCTGATTATTGCCAACTACCAAGCCTGTATCTACTCTGAAGTACCAATAAACTATAAATCACGTTGCTGCTCGTCACTCCCGAACCCCATTCGCGTAGTTTTCGACCGGATACTGAAAAGGTCGGAACATTCATGGTGGCCGCAGTATGGGGAAGCCACATTAAAGATATCCACATTGCCATTGAAGAAGAAAGATATCAAGAAGTGATCTTCGGTTCTGCTGATCCGTGATTTTAAATGGGAGGAGTGTCACCCTATTTGGAGTAACGTAACGTCGCACAGTCATCACATTACTTCAGAGCATCGAGAAAAGGAAGAAAGACGTCAGCGCAAAAAATCGAAGTGCTTTCCAAGAGACTCTTCGAGAAAGAAACACTTCGAGGGAGAAAAAAATCGAAAATCTACAAAATGGGCTACTCAAAGGAGAAGATGAAGTGAGGGTCCAAACCAACAACCTGGTTTGTCGACGAGATCTACGCATCTACGCATCGTCATCTGCAACGAGAAGAACTACGAGATCTACGCATCGCCAAAATATTAAGTTAAGTGTACGCCGATAATGTTGCTTGCAAATTAAATAAGCATGCACTCAAATTAATGATTAGACATCTTCATTATAAAGTTAATGAGTAGGAAGTTAAGCAGGAGGCATTGCAAGCGCAGGCTGATTCCGGGTAGCCAGAGAGCGAGCAGCATATGCATTGCGAAAGCGCAGTAAGCAAGCTAATTCTCGGGAGTGTGAGAGCGGGCGTCTAAGCGGAAAACGTTGTGTGGAGAGGTAGTCCATTGTCTCCATAACAATTGAAGGAAGTGTTGCTATTGTTCACGGGCCATTGTGCTCAAGCATATAAGAGAAGGCTGGAGCGGCTTGATCTGTTCAGTTGCTGCCGACATTCACGAGTTTGCTTTTGACTTGTGTGCTGGATTAATATTAGCCTGATATAAGTCCATTGGAAATGTGAGTATCATTTTATTGTATGTAGAATATTATCATTTGCACGCAGAAAATTTTATTGTATGAAGAATATTATCAATTGCAATGTAGAAAATTTTATTGTGATTAGAACATTCCTTTTTTATGGAAATTGGAGGTTTATGAAGATAGGATTATTTTGTGCTTATGTCAGGCAGTGACTCTGACGAATACGAGTATATAAGAACCGTTCCGTATTTGACCAGCTTTGGTAGGTTGTCAGTCCCTGTTATCAGATTACCTATTCCACAAATACCTGACACGATGGCGACCACCACCCCTGTTACCCCTGTTACTAGTACAGTTACTACCACGGTTGTCCCAGTAACTAGCTCAGTTACCGCTGTGACGAGTTCTATTGTCAGTCCGATACCTAGTGTTGTAATTGCTGGGCAGGATCTACCGCTCTACCGTGGTAGAAAACGAAAGAATGACCCGGACTTCATAGAAAACAAATCACTAGAAACGCACATAAAAAATGTGAGAGCGTATTTCAACATGCTTTCAGACAATTCAGAGGAAGCTAAACTAAATCTATTGTTGCGAACTGCAGACAAGCGAGTTGGCGACTTCAACGCCGTTGTAGCTTCCATAATCAGTGAGGGATATGAATTGAGTTTTGAAGAAGTCGTGCACCTGTTAGAAAATATTTACGTCTCGAAAGGCGAAAGATCTTTGCACGCAGTCGCCTGTGATCTAAATAACGTACGACTAAAACGTAATGATGCTTTAGCAAGCCAGTTCGTAGAAATGTTATCCAAAATCCGTAAATTTACCCACAGAATAATGACCAGCCCGGAATGTTCAAACAGAGCCCACCCCTATGTAGTAAACTGTCCCGATCCTGTTGCTCTCGATAAGTATGTCGAGAATACTTTAATTGTTGCATTAGCTATGGCCATCATTAATCCCCTAGTAACGGAAGATTTTTCCAAAAAATTATTTCACAAACCGTTTAATTCGTCGGAAGAGCTCCTTCAGAGAATTGTAGCTGTAATTAGGAACTTTCCCGAAGATAAGCAAATCTTAGCGACTCGATCTGAGAGATCTGTGGAAACCTATTGTGCAGAGGATGATGACCATTCATCCGAATCAAATTTTGATGCAGCCTATGATGAGGCCGAAGTGCATACAATGACAAGAGGCGGATTCCAAGGTAGAGGTAGGACGCGTAGACCCTACTGGAGACCCAATTTCCCAAGACCAACTTACCGTGCTAGACCTCATGTAAAATCTTTTGTTGATCGTGAGTTAGGAACTCTAGAAGTTCAAGCATTGGAGACATCTAAAACAGAGCGTTGCTCGCATTGCAAAAATCATGCGTGTATCTGCCAAAACCAAGGTGTGTCGGTAAACCCTGTGGCTAGGAAACCGACTGATTGGTACAAACCAGGTTCAAGTCAGACAGCCGCCGAGCATTCGCTGCGTGATGTAGTTTGTTTTCGTTGTAATAAGTTAGGACACTACGCAAGAGACTGTAGGTCCGGACGAGAGTATTTCAACAGACCAGGTAGGCCTGATCGTGTCCGTGCGCGAGGACAGTATAAAACTCGAGTACCAGAAAAAAGCCAGGTAGAAACTTACCAAACTAACAGTGGAAATGATTTTTTAGCGTAAGCAGTGGAGAAGATTTCATTGCCGATAGAAATAACGTCGATGATAAAACGGAAACTAAAATAACTATAACTAAGTGTGACTCTACGACAGTGATGCCCTGTGAACCCGAGGAGAATTCTGGTGCTGAAGATTCCCTCGTTAAAAATGTTGAGAGAGTTGATCCAATGATAAAATGTCAAAATAGATATGAATCGCTGGGAGAGGCGGAATTAAGTGATGATCTGAACGCTCATGGCACTAGTTTTGAAAGCCATTTAACGACGAACGTTTGTAAATACGAAGAAGATGAAGAGGTCGAAATTATAGGACAAAATGAATTATTTGTAATAAGAAAAAGTCAGAAGCCAATGATTGTGCTTAGAAAAGATGCAGACCTGTGGAATGCATTGATTGATTCAGGATCAGAGAAGTGCCTAATCAGCTACCACAGAATTAATGAGATAAGTAATGACATGAAGCCAAGTTCTCTGACTATAAAGGGCGTTAACGCTAAGAGTAACGTGGAAGGCGAGGTAGAGCTTGTCCTAAAGTTAAAAAACGGTGTAAGTTTAAAGACAAATGCTTTAATAATTAAAGATGGTATTTACAATTATGACGTCATTATTGGACGTGATTTATTAGACAAGAACGCCGTTGTAGACTTAAAACAAAGATGTTTAATCATCAAAGATGAGAAAATTCCCTTTGCAGAGGTAAAACGACGAAAAAAGAGAAAGACAGAGTGTCTTGAGTATTTAATAGAGAATACTGAGTGTCTCATGGCAGACACGATTACGTCCAGAGCTAAGAAAAAAGTCCTAAATAAGCTAAGAGAGAAGAGGACGTGCATTGCTGAGAAAGCAAGTGAGGTAGTAAAAAGGGATGGTAAGAGAGAAAATCAGCCTGTTCGAGGCGTAGTTGCAGTTACCAATTCCCACACAAGGCCAAGGCCGTTAAGAGTGCATACTCGACAAATTGAAATTGCTCCCAATGTAATTTTGAAACATGTTGGACATGTTGGAAAGTGTAAAAATGGAGAATATATAATAAAGAAAGCAACTTTAAAAGAAGGCATTTGTGTCGCCGAAGCAATTGTGAGAGTTAACAATAGGAGAAAGATTCCGTTGTTGTTAATTAATAGCTCCGACAGAGCGATTGTTTTACCAGAGAATGCAATTATAAGTACTTTAGAGAAAGTGGAAAAGGATCACATTGAATCCGAAGTTTACTTGTCAGATGTACAAGGAGAATTAAAAGAAGGAATGAGTACCTTTGTGCAGGCAGCGAGTGTTGTTCAGGACAGTCATTCAGATGTCGAGAAGAAAGACACTAATAGTAAATCTGTCGGGATCACAGGAGCTGTCGACAAAGGGTACGTTTCTGATTTCAAAGAAATAGCCCGTGGTCGGCGGAAATTAAATAATGATGATATCAAGTGCAACGATGACGAAATGAAGCCTGAATTGCTGAGTTTGTTGAATGAATTCAGAGACGTTATCACTATAGACAATGAATCGATCTCAGCTGCTGCGATTAAACCATACAAAATACGTTTGAAACCTAACGTGGATGTCGTAAATGTCCCTCCCTATCGTATTGCCCACCGTTACATGGAAGACTTGAAAGTCGTTAACGAAAAAATGTTAGACGATGGAATCATTAGACCATCGATTTCAGCTTATAATTCACCGATAATTGTAGTTCATAAGAAAGATGGAACTATACGTCCGGTAGTTGACTTTCGCAAAGTAAATGAGGTAATTCATGAAGAATCATTCCCACTGCCCAGAGTGGACGAGCTTCTCTATAGTTTAAATGGTCAGAAATATTTTTCGAAACTAGATCTTAGGTCAGGATATCATAATATTACACTGACCGATGAGAGTAAAGAAATAACCGCATTTACAGTTGGTAGTAGAAAATTTGAATTCAACCGTTTACCATTCGGTTTAAAAACTTCACCTGCATATTTCCAGTCAGTAATGACGCAAACGCTATCTCCTGTTCTAGGAAAACTATCTTTCGTCTTTATGGACGATGTGCTAATATTTTCTAAAGAAAAAAATCAGCATGTTGCCGATATAAAAGTTGTACTTGAACTATTAAGAAAAGCTAGATTGTCAATAAAAACGGAAAAATGTGAATTTTTCCGTGATAAGATTGAGTATCTAGGACATTCCATTAGTGGAACGGGAACCAGAAGCACCGGTACTGACAAAGTAAAGAATTTAGAAATTCCAAAGAATGTTAAACAACTCCAGTCATTTCTAGGTCTAGTAAATTTCTTTCGTAGGTACATAAAAAATTTCGCGAGTATCGCAAGCCCGCTCTATAATCTTCTGAAGAAGAATATTGAATTCAATTGGACAAAGGATTGTCAGAATGCTTTTGAAAAATTAAAGGATGAACTATGTAACAACACAACCTTGAGTCACCCAAACTTCGATCAAAATTTTCATCTGTTTTGTGATGCATCAAATGTCGGCATAGGAGCTGTTTTGCTTCAATCATCTACTGATAAAGTTCGAAACATGAGACCTGTTGCATTTTTCTCTAAAACGTTGAATTCCACTCAACGGAGATACTCAACTACGAAAAAGGAAATGTTCGCTATAGTTGAAGCCTTGAAATACTTTAAATATCTTGTTTTGGGTTATGATTTGGTCATTTACACCGTTCATAAGCCCTTAGTTCCCTTATTTTCAAAGAAATTGCCTGAAGACAACACGCTTGCGAGATGGAGTATTTATGTTCAAGCTTTTGATGCCAAATTAAAATATTTTTCTGGTAAAGCGAATAGTGCCGCTGATGCATTAAGTAGATTAAATCATGACAAAAATCCTTTAACCGAAAAAGAACTGTCAGCATGTTCTGATTTAACCCCAGAGGTAGAGACTTTTCCCGTTGTAACCAGGCTGCAAGCCGCTGCTGCAGGTAACAAATGTAACAAGCCGGTAACTGAGGGAGAGTTCGAGGAAACAATACCAGGAAGCGAGGATGGCAGAAACAACAACAGTACTGCTGAACAGCAGACAGAACCCAGACGCTTATGCAGACTGGATAGAGTTAATACGACTACAGACCATTCAAGTATTAATGACAACTGGTCGCTAGATGAATTTAAACGTGAACAAGATCAAGATCCCTTTTGTTCTGAAATCAAGAATGCCCTAGAGAATGCAACTAAAGTTTCTAATACTGACATGAATGAATTTCTGATTATGAATGATATTTTGTATAAAAGACGAAAAATTGACAACAGGCCCAGTACCATTCTGACTATTGTGGTGCCATATACTTTGCTGCACCAGACAATTCTTTTCATCCATAACTTATCCCACACTGATTTAAATCATACCTTGTTTAAGTTTAAATTAAAATATTTTCATCCGTACGAACGGGCAATTACACGCAAAATTGTTGAATCATGTGACATCTGTAAGATTTTAAAGTCACGAATATCGACGCCGATTAAAATTCTAAATGCTCCAATTGGAACACGATGTTTTCAAACTGTCAGCATGGACTTCTACGGTCCATTAACAATGACTGACAATGGTAACAAATATATTCTTGTAGTAATTGACCTATTTTCCCGTTTTGTTAAATTATATCCAACTAGTGACCGATGTACAGAGACTGTTACAGATTGTCTATGGAATTTTTGCTGTTTGTTCGGTACCCCAGACGTGTTGTTGTCCGACAACGCTCTGGAATTTAAATCATCTAACGTGAGAAATTTCGCAAAAGGACTTTCTGTCTTAAAAAAGGAAGTACTAGCTTATTCCCCTTTTTCAAACGGCATTGTTGAACGATGTAATGGTAAAATTCGACACCTGCTCAAGTTATATCTAAATTTTCTTACTCATAATGAGTGGGATAGATTGCTGGATATTGTAGAGAATTCGATTAATAATAGCTATAATGAAACTTTAGGAGATACACCCGCATACACGGTTTTCGGTAGAGATACGTGCGTGTATATCAGTTCTACTAAATTAGAAGATTTCAATGTTGCGACTTCATATGAAGATGTTCACAAACAAAAATTTACCGAGTCATCTATCGTAGTGAACAATATTAGAAATGCGATCATTAACGCCACAATCGAAAGAACTGCCTATAGAAATATGAAACGTCGCGATAAAAATTTAAAAGTGATGGACCGTGTACTAGTAAAAAATCATGCCAAAAAACATAAATTACAGCTGAATTTTTTGGGCCCTTGTATTATTGAAAGACTAGGTAAAAATTATGCAGATATTAGGATCGGTAACAAGATTATCCGATCGAATTTAAACCATGTGTTGCCTTTAGATAAGTTAAGAAGGTAAAATTGTCAACCTAGTTGGAGCTGTTCATTCCTTATATTCTGAAAACGCCATTCCATATATGTATTTCAATGGTATTTAGCTTGTAAGTTCGTTCTATGAGTTCTTAGCTTGTAAGTGCGTTCTTTGAGTTCTTAAGACTTTATGTGTGTCTTGCTCTAGGAAATATTTCTGTTGCGCAAACACCTTGTGCCGAGATGATGAGCTGAGGATGTCGTCATACTATCGTTGAGACATCAGAGTGTGTTCATCAGGTCGTGAGCTAGAATTGATAAACTTAGGTGCAATCGTGTGGAGATGTCGACACGAGAGCGCGAGTGCGAAGCCTGCGAGAACTGTATCGCACCTGCCGCAAATTGTTTGAAAACAATGCCAGGCAGTGTAGTTGGAATGTATGTGTCTTGATGAGAGGGAAGGAAGCGTGCCTTAGTGTGAAATCTTAGTATGAAATCTTAGTATGAAATCTTAGTATGAAATCTTAGTATGAAATCTTAGTATGAAATATCCTAGTATGAAACGTAAATTGTTTACTTTAAACTTGGGGCCATGCTAATAAGATGTATCGTTTCTTTTCAGATTCCTGGAGCGACTCCTGAACAACTCCGGAACATTTTTACACATTCCGATTTACAACATACGCATTCACTGCTTAAATTGTATTGATGTGTACCGGGGCTACCAACCAACTCTGGCAACCACAGGAATCGACGATCGTTTTCAGAATTAGGGTACCTAAAGAATTGTTACAGGAGGCCTATTGCAAATTAACCTTGTTCCTTAACCTCGATTCCCCTTTACGTACACGTATTTTGGTATATGAATCCGGAAACGATATTGAACTAGTATTTGAAATAAGAATTGCTGCATTCCCAACAAATATCCAGTGAAGAATTACTTTTTCTACATCAACATTTATAAAGTCATAATTTCTTTATCACATTTAGGTGATTAAAATAAATCACAATTTTAATTCCCGCGCTGTTAGTAGCTTTTTGGCCTGCTAAGATGGGCAATAAAGTATCTAATATTAATGTAGATGCCATATTAACTGCAATAAAGGCCAATAATGGCCAGATCTCGGATGAACTTATCCGACATACCGAGGAAACGAGAGTAGATCTCATTCCTGACCAGTTGAGCGACATCATGTTGCTTCTTTACACGATAATTACTATCATAATTACGGTAATGATTATTTACATTAAACGCGACCTTAATAAAGTAATAGGACGTCTAAGTGGCGAGGACGTCGCTTTGCGTCGAACCGCCTTAAAAGAAATCTGTAATAGTCCTAAACAAGTAATTTCAGTTTCACCTTAAGCTCTGATTAAGATGGATCTGTTTCTCACATTCTTGGTTTTAATATCTTCCGAGGAGTTGAATCCTCCTATGTCTTAGTCTACTACTATTTGATACGGTTTATTGTTATTATTCTGATTCCGTTTAATATAATCCTTGTTGTTGTTTTACTCGCCCTATGGAAAGGTATTGTTCATCAGTAGTCGCGAAGGGCGAGAGCTTTTTGATAAATTCGAAGAACCCTTTTAATTGTAATGATTGAAAAGCATAAAAGCAGAAAATAACTATTTATATACTCACCATGTAACGATCACTTGCGAATTTAATTTTATTAATGCATTATCGGAGAGTTTTCATATTCAAAGCATTTTTCAGCAGCGTGCCACGAGAAAAATGTGACACGAGATAGTTAAATTCTGGTAGTGAAATCCGTAGATTTTTCTCTATTATTAAATTATTATCCATTTAATCTCTATTATATACGGATTTTGTATTCTACTTTATAGATTATTTTGTCATATACTCACGTGAAAATATTGAGACGAGTTTAGTTGAATTGAATTATGTTAATCTTAATCGTAGGACGATCAACTTTTACCTTGCCATTTGTAGTATTGTATTTCTGCGTATTTAAACTTATATTCGATAACTTTAGTTGATTTATTAAGCACGCGTTTTGATGTTTGATTTTGATATTCTGATACGTTAATAAATTTGCGTGGTGTATCCATATGTATCTGAAATATCTGGAGTATCCATGAATTCTAAGAATCAATTGATAAATAACCCGATAATGAATGAACAAATTGTTTGAGCTAAGTGCATAGAAAGATTAATTAGTTGATCTTGGATAACAAATCAGGTATTGAATTGAAACTTTTGGTCTCGAATTAACTTGATGGATTAGTTGATAGTCACAGGAAAATTATAGTTAATCGAATATTGTTTTTAAAATTTTTATAGTAATAAAAAATTTTATCCGTCGGGGGAGCAAATGTGCGCCCGTCGAGTACCTACCTATTATCGTCAAGCGGCAACGACGTTCATTGGAGGTTGTCTGCCGTAGAGATCACACTAGATAGAGTCATCACTGTCCAGTAGCGGACGCATTACCGTCGAGGAAGCAACTATATAGATAACAGATGCATTGTAGAAGACTTGTACTAGCACCTATCGTCTGATCTCTCTGATTATTGCCAACTACCAAGCCTGTATCTACTCTGAAGTACCAATAAACTATAAATCACGTTGCTGCTCGTCACTCCCGAACCCCATTCGCGTAGTTTTCGACCGGATACTGAAAAGGTCGGAACAAATTGTTTTTTAATATTTTTTTATAATAATTTTTTTTTGATGTTCTGAAGTCCTTAAAACCTTTACAGAAAAAAAAAATTGGGTACGTTAAGCCTATTAAACAACGATACGCAATTTTTCAATGTGTTTTTTTGTCATTTCCAGTTGACGTGTTGAGTTGGTCAAAATCAACATTGACCAAGGAATTAACTTTTTAGAGTAATTGGAAAAATTATTGCGATGCAATTCACAGCCCTTCTGTATCGTCAAAACTCTTCTTGGCTGACGGCTGAAACATCAATGTAGTTTTTTCGTCAAAGTTTAACTTCGGTCGGTGGAGCTCGGATTTCTATAATCTTAGCCCCAATTTGCCCGGTCACGCTTGATCTGTCAAATAGTCTACATATTTAAAGCCATAAAATATTCCACACAATTTTTCAATTATTTTCACTTGAGGTGCAATAGCTCAATAATAAACGATACTTTGTAATTCCGAGTAACTTTTGTAATCGCTGCACAATATTGACTAAAGGAGAGAGGTCAAGGGCCAATAAATCATTTCTAGAACCTGCGGTGTCAAAACTATATAAATTTATATCACAATTTCAAAATAAATGATTTATGAAATGGGGACTTAATATCCTAAATGAAGAAAACTCCCGATTACGCTACCGTTAATACTGAGTTCGTAGGATCAGTCATTACAAAAAACGATATAAAAGCCCCCTGGCAGCCCCATTAAGAAATTGTAGTACCTTTGGAAAACTACTCACTAGCAAAATGGTTTCTCTTAACTACAATTTTACATTGGCATCAACTGAAAAATTCCAAGTCGTTCCAAAAAATACCAACTGAACAAGTTGAAAAGCTTAAAGAAGATCCGTTCAAATTGAATTAATTATAAATCTATTCTCAGCACCAAAAACTCATGAGAACATGCAACATTCTTGTTAATTCCACACAGTGGCCTCTACTACAAACCTTCCTGGAATCATTTCCAAGTGCAGAATTCTGGTACAAACACAAACTAAACATTCGCATCTTGTCCAAGCAGTGAAACTTGGCGCTCTGCGGCGCTGCAAAACATCATAACGTTCATGCACTTGTGAATCTAATGACTCCCATTTGTCGTGGCGGCGACAGAGGCAGTTGCCACCATAGCGGGGGGCCCTGAGATGTACATCCAAGTCGGCAGCTCCGTGCATCTGCAGTGCTCCATCGAGCGCTACACGGAGCCGCCCACCCACGTCTTCTGGTACCAGAACAGCAGGATGGTCAACTACGACGACCGTAGACATGTGAGTGCTTACTTCTATCTGTTCTATAAGTCTGTTGAGTTAATAATGTTCTTTAAGTGAGTGTTAAATTCCGTGTTCTTTAAGTGCGTGTTAAATTTAGTGTTCTTCAAGTGCGTGTTAAATTTTGTGTGTTCTTCAAGTGCGTGTTGACTTATGTTCATAAAGTGAGTGTTAAATTCTGAGTGTTCTTATGGGTGAGTATTGAGTTATGTTCTAAAAGTGAGTGTTAAGTTCGTTGTGTTCTTTAAGTGAGTGTTAAATTCTGTGTTCTTCAAGTGCGTGTTAAACTTTGTGTGATCTTTAAGTGCGTGTTGACTTATGTTCATAAAGTGAGTGATCAGTTCTTTGTGTTCTTTAAGTGAGTGTTGAGTTATGTCCATGTAGTGAGTGCTCAGTTCTTTGTGTTCTTTAAGTGAGCGTTGAGTTATGTTCTTAAAGTGAGAGTTAAGTTCTTTGTTGAGGTTCTAGTTCTACGCGTATTAGAATGCAAAGATAATCATTTATCATTTTACTGAAATAAGCTCATTATTTAAAAAACCTATGTCAGTCTATTGAAGGCAGAGTTTCGATGTTACAAACATCATCTTCAGGCTCTATAAAATACAAAAGAAACAGTCACATTTGTGGAACTATGTCAGTCCAAAACATAATTTTTTGAGAGCTCATTTCAGTAAAATGATAAATGATTACTTTTGTATTCTAACTCGTTTAGAACTATAACAATTTTGCAAAGTAAAAAAGTAGGAAAAGAAATTGTTTGTTTATGTTGAATTCGTTTTTTCTTTAAGTTCGTTAATGTTCTTTTCTAAGTTAAGCGCCTTGTATTTTTGCCTTGGTGATGCACATATTTTTTAAAATAGTTTTGAAAAACGTTGCTTCTTTTTGATCGATCTAATGTGGGTAATGAAAAGTCAAGTGACTCTGATCGATTTGTTCATGAGAGTTGAGTTGGATGAGTGAGAATGCTTTGGAATTTCTACGTGATTACAAGGCTCCAGAAAGCAGAAAATAGAGGTACCATCTGTAGTAATACACTCCTCTCACTTAATTTATCATAGTGGTACTGCTGGCAGCATACATTTTTCAAAGAAAACTTGCATGAGCTTCGTGCTGGAAGACGTAGCATAGCCAAGTCCACTCAAAAGAACTTAGGCTGTCTGCTGTACCGCTATCACGACGGGAATTGATCTTGAAAACACTCTCTGAATTATACGAAAAAATTATACAACTCACTAAACACTTTTTGACTAGCTCCGTTCTCCACGACCACCCAAGTCAGGTTGTCCCTGGAAAGTTCAACTATTTTCAAAACCAAGGAACCAGTGTTTATTTGTCTCATGGCTGACGAACGAACTAGAAACCTTTTCCAGTTCGTTTTTGCTCATCTATTTGTGAAGAAGGTTGAGTGCATGTACCGAAATACTAAGCTTATTGACTACGTTAGGGGAGGAGCGATAATACTAACCTACGCAGTTGGTTTAGAAGGACAAGCTAATTTCAATCAATGATTTTTTTCGTGTCACTTCGAATGAATTATTTCAATGAACCAGAATTTCTTCAAACGAAACATGAACTCAAAAAAATTTAGCCCTCTCCTCGAAATCGAATCGTTCAAGTTGTCTCCGTTCTTCTTAACTGAATAATATCAACTCAACTAAAGTCTTTCATTTTAACTGAATTATTTCATCTTAAATAAAATGAGTTATTTAATATGAGCTTGAATATTTCACCGTGAATAATTCCTTTCCCCTCAGTTAAATCTTTCCTCTCATTTGGACAATTTCTCTTTTTCTGAATCACTTCACGTTAACTGAACGATTTTCGATCGACTAAATCGTTTCATTTTTTCTGAATCACTTTACCTCGACTAGGCAACTTACTGACCACCATCAACTGGACAGTGAGGCAAATCTCAAGTATTTCAGGTAAGGGTGAACTTTAACTGAGGTCAGTATAACCTCAACTGGAGATAAGTGGGGTGTAACCACAACTGAAGTCAGTTCAGGTTAACTGAAATTAATTAAAGTGCAACCTCAACTGAGCTCAGTATAACCTCAACTGAAGTTAATTGAAGTGTAACCTTAGCTGAAGTCAGTACAACCTCACCTGCCATTCAATACGATATGCCCTCAGTTCAGCGTGCTGTACGACGGCGCCGGGCTGAGCGAGCTGCGTCTTGGCAGCGCTTCCTCCAGCGACTCCGGCAACTACAGCTGTGAGCCCTCCAATGCTCAGGCCGCCTCCATTGTTATCCACGTCATCACTGGTGAGTTACCGGCAACTACAGCTGTAAGCCCTCCAATGCTCAGACAGCCTCCATTGTTATCCACGTCATCACTGGTGAGTTCCCGGCAACTACAGCTGTGAGCCCTCCAATGCTCAGGCCGCCTCCATTGTTATCTCTCGCGGTGGCACAGCGGTTAAGGGATCGGACTTGTATGTTGGAGTTGCGGGTTCGTATCCCGGCGCTGGCGCTGCGATTTTCCCCGTTGGGTATAAGGGAAAGCTCAAGCACAATACCCCACTCGACCCAGGTGTCGGAAATGGGTACCGGCTTTACCGGGGAACCGTCATGGTGTCCTATATATAGTGTTAGTTATAAGACATTTGAAAAACCAATGCTTAAGATCATTTGTATCAGGCTTGATGGGAAATAAAGCATCCCAAAGATGCCGATGTTTGTTTATCCACGTCATCACTGGTGAGTTCCCGGCAACTACAGCTGTGAGCCCTCCAATGCTCAGGCCGCCTCCATTGTTATCCACGTCATCACTGGTTAGTTCCCAGCAACTACAGCTGTAAGCCCTCCAATGCTCAGGCCACCTCCATTGTTATTCTCATCATTAACGTTGAGTTTCTCTTGAAGATTCAAGCGCAACGAGTGCGTGTCTTCGGAGATGTTAATTTGCCAGTCGTTTAGGCAAAATGGCATATTCTGCGAACGTGGTCGTTTTGATGGGCGTTTGAGTCGTTTTCGTCATTATTTGGGGTAATTAATGATGATTCATAGAAGTTTCATCTATTTCATCATTATGTGGAATTTATATCGTTCTCTCTAATGCTCTGATAAGTACATAAGAATTGTACAAGAAGAGAGGTTCTACCCGTTAATAATAAGCACAGGGTAAAACACAGAAACCCGTTCTTGCATAAACACTCGTCAATGGTTACCAACCAGCTCACACTTTCGTAAATGATTCATCAACGCTTCGACCACAACGTGCACCACCGGTGGCCACAGAGGGGATTTTCAGAATACTGCTGACCGACCAGTAGTCACAAACTTGATTTTCACAAATGATTAATCAAAACTAAAGAGGCATAATCCAGTTCATGTAAGCATATTTTCAAAATTGCTTACTACGATTGACTTTAAATTTGAATTAAATATTGTACTTCAGTGTAACTCATTAAGGCCAAAGTGTAAAGGGATGAATTTTGATTTTCACAGGAGAAGCCCCAGCTGCGATGCAGAGCGCCTCCTCCTCGAACTACTACCACCACCTCGAGGTGGCGCTGTCCGCCCTCGCTCTCCACGTCCTGTCGAGACTAGGTCTTCCTCAGAGACAGGCTCGCAGATGAAAGAAACCTCTTCAAGCAACAATAATCTAATCTAGTCGATGTTTTCAGTTGATTTAGTAGACAGTGTATCTGAAGGCTTGAACTTCACATGAATTATTATGTATTCTGAAGGCTTGAACTTTATGTGAATTACTATGTATTCTGAAGGCTTGAACTTCAAATGAATTCGTTGTAGACTCCACTCTGCTGGAAATAATTCTTTTGAATTTGATATCTCCAGTCTTTTAACAGGGCTTTGTAAGTGAAACCCCCATAAAATTTGGTCAGGACCCAAAATTGGAAATCGTGAAAGTAGGCTCACTTGAACTGTGTACTAGTGTACGTTTCTGGTAGCTAAGAGGTGTTTTTAATATGAACTTTGTTGACAGAGAAACTAGGAAGGTAGTAAATGGATAAGCAGATGTGAAACTTTGTAAGATATTTCTATAAATGCAGTGTTAGCGCCATCAGGCATGGAACATAGCCGCCAGTACAGACATTTATGGCATACTACATTGTGCCCAAAATGTTCAATGTATAATAAATGATGAGTATACTGTGAGAGATGTCGTATAAATTGGTAGATAGTAGAATATTTTATAGTCTAAGAGCACAATGTTTCGAGTGAAATCCGGAATGGGTAGAGAACGGGAAATTTTTTAGCATTTTTGACACGGCTTAGCGCACTTGAATTCAGAGTTTGAAATTCGAGGTTTGAAAATGATATAACTAGTGCTGAACGTTCTGGTCAATCGCAAGGAGAAAAAAAATAACCTTTCATATGTAATTGAATATTATGGAGTTATCAGTAATCTACGAGCACAGAATATTATGGTATATATGTACTTGTTGATGTAACTGAACAGTATTTGATTTAGTCCTACTTTACTTGTTTCAAATGCTGACAATCGAATTACTTGTAATTGGGTTCAAAAATTTGAACTAGAGCGTTTTTGAAGTTCAATAGGAATTATTTAGGTCTGAAAGTTCTTCAATAGAGTTTTTCAAAATCGATGTATGAGTTCAGAGTCTGTGTTCAGAGTCTGTGTTCAGAGTCTGTGTTCAGAGTCTGTGTTCAGAGTCTGTGTTCAGAGTCTGTGTTCAGAGTCTGTGTTCAGAGTCTGTGTTCAGAGTCTGTGTTCAGAGTCTGTGTTCAGAGTCTGTGTTCAGAGTCTGTGTTCAAAGTCTGTGTTCAGAGTCTGTGTTCAGAATCTGTGTTCAGAGTCTGTGTTCAGAGTCTGTGTTCAGAGTCTGTGTTCAGAGTCTGTGTTCAGAATCTATGTTCAGAGTTGTGTTCAGAGTCTGTGTTCAGAGTCTGTGTTCAGAGTCTGTGTTCAGAGTCTGTGTTCAGAGTCTGTGTTCAGAATCTGTGTTCAGAGTCTGTGTTCAGAGTATGTGTTCAGAGTCTGTGTTCAGAGTCTGTGTTCAGAGTCTGTGTTCAGAGTCTGTGTTCAGAGTCTGTGTTCAGAGTCTGTGTTCAGAATCTATGTTCAGAGTTGTGTTCAGAGTCTGTGTTCAGAGTCTGTGTTCAGAGTCTGTGTTCAGAGTCTGTGTTCAGAGTCTGTGTTCATAATCTGTGTTCAGAGTCTGTGTTCAGAGTCTGTGTTCAGAGTCTGTGTTCAGAGTCTGTGTTCAGAGTCTGTGTTCAGAATATGTGTTCAGAGTCTGTGTTCAGAGTCTGTGTTCAGAATCTGTGTTCAGAGTCTGTGTTCAGAGTCTGTGTTAAGAGTCTGTGTTCAGAGTCTGTGTTCAGAGTCTGTGTTCAGAGTCTGTGTTCAGAGTCTGTGTTCAGAGTCTGTGTTCAGAGTCTGTGTTCAGAGTCTGTGTTCAGAGTCTGTGTTCAGAGTCTGTGTTCAAAATCTGTGTCAAGAGTCTGTGTTCAGAGTCTGTGTTCAGAGTCTATGTTCAGAGTCTGTGTTCAGAATCTGTGTTCAGAGTCTGTGTTCAGAGTCTGTGTTCAAAGTCTGTGTTCAGAATCTGTGTTCAGAGTCTGTGTTCAGAGTCTGTGTTCAGAGTCTGTGTTCAGAGTCTGTGTTCAGAGTCTGTGTTCATAGTCTGTGTTCAGAGTCTGTGTTCAGAATCTGTGTTCAGAGTCTGTGTTCAGAGTCTGTGTTCAGAGTCTGTGTTCAGAGTCTGTGTTCAGAGTCTGTGTTCAGAGTCTGTGTTCACGATTGCCTGCAAAAGTTAAGCGCTGTTCGTCTCGTTTTTCGGTGGGGATCTTTTTTCACTTACCAAATACAGTTTTGGCGCATCTCGGTAGTGTTTTGTAACATTTTTAATTGTGTTTCAGTTAAGTTTTATGGTTTCCTAACGGCTCCTTCAAAGATCTGATCTCAGTGAGGCTCAAAGTAAAAATTGAAAATCTTGGTGAAAATAAAATGTAGTTTAATTTTTTGCGAGCAGCTTACTCTGTTCTGAACTCCATGGGCCAATAATTTATCAGTATTAAAATACCGTACGAAATAGGAATGAGGAATACTTTCATTTAAGAGAAGCACTATAAAAGTATTCGTAATCAAACCCTACCTTTGAGTTTCGAGCTGTCACATGAGATCGGCTAGTTACTCTTATTGGGCTACGGTGAATCTAGCATACGATAATTCATATTGAGTTCGCTTAAATTTATGAAGACTTTCCTAGAGATATTGATGAACTTTTATAACGCAATGAATATCTCTGTGTGTGCTCGTCTTTCTTGTTCGTAGCACTTTCCGTACTCTGTATTTTGGTGAGAAAAAACAAGGATCTGTAACCTAATCTTCATTTTGAAAACTGACCCATCTGGAAACGAAAGACACCCGATACTTTACCGTATTATCAGGGTTTGAGTGAGTATAGAAAAAACTCTTTTTTGTTCCCTGGACCACAAGACAGCCGTAAAAATCCAGTTACAAAAGAAATATGATGCGCATGTATTAGCGAGATTGAATTCAAATTCTGCCACCAGGCGGTTTTGCTTTACTATGCAGTGCTGCTGAATTTGCAGAACGCAATCAGATCAATTTTTTGATCAATTTCCAAACCGTTGAGCCGAATTTGATTGCCTGGCCAAAAGTTTGAATATATTCATAGTCCCAGCGAGCCGTGTAAATGAACTGTACACTGACGCAACCGTTCACCACCAGCGTAGGATGCCAGAAAGAATTGGGTGCAGGGGGCCTGAATTCACAGAAAGTCATGTGTTCTGCAGTTCTTTCCGTGACAGAGTGACACAACTTTATCTTTAGCGAACCTCTGCTTGCACGGACCAAAATTTAGGCGCTGTTGTCCAAGAAATACTAGTCTCTGTCCACGTTATGAATGAATAGAACAAATTTTCATTCGTAAATGAGAGGCTTGAAAAAAGTATAGCTTGGGGATCAATTAGATTTCATCAAAAATAAGTAGCAATAGAATCTAATGGTTAGCGTGGGATTTATAAACTCACGTGGAATGGTTTGAATAGTTGTCAAGGACTAAGAACACCTGATTAATCTGATTATGTAAATCGTTACAGTAATTGTTAAGTGTTCCATCGCAATGTTTAAGTGATCAATTGCCAAGTCCTGGCGACCGTCACCAAAAAATATTTTAAAACTCTGTATGAATAAAATTATTCCGTCTGCGTAGGGCAGTATATTAAAAAATAATTTTTTCTTAGTGGATGTTCGATGATTCATTTTTTACTTTCATGATTTCTTTATATGGATTGTTCAACTGAGATGAATCATCATTTGGAAGCAAGGGCCATTATCTACTTGCTCCCTCTACGCACACGAACCAAGTTAGCTCAGGTATGAAAAACTGTCAAATGTTATTGAAAGTTTTTTTTTTTTAATATAGTTGAGAGTTGAGCTCATAAGTTTTTAAATGTTTCATGTCAGATGAGTAAGGCGTCGAAAAATTGTTCCAGCTGAAATGGACGTATTGAGCTACATGTGTTTCAAGTCAATTTTATGTGAAGGAAATGTCGATAAAATCTATGACTTATAACAAAAGCCCGTGCGCGAAATGCACAAAAAACGTTTTCAATGTTTAATTAAAGGACTTCCTACAATACAAAAACTAATGTTATATAACGTATTTTTTCTAACGTGAAACTTGAGAGTGCAATAAATAAAAATGTAAAAACTGAATGAAACAGAAAATTAAATGCGTCATCAATTAAAAATTTGTTGTGATGATTTAGCGAAATTTTCAATTTAAAATAAAAAACAGAACTACGTTACTGGTACTCCTTACGTTCGCTCATGGTTTTCCGCACATTATTAGAAATTTTAATCAGATTGGGAACGTATTTTGAGCAGATCAATCGGCATGCCGCCGATATATTATCCAATCTGAACGGCAACTCGCTAGCTTGTAAAAAAAATATTGAAAGCTTTTCATGCCAGTATTTTATACAGAAGAGTAGAGAATTGAATCCCTTAAAACGCTCACTGTCTCTAGAAGATGACTGCATACTAGTACTTGCAGATGTAGTGAATTTTTAGTGTGTTTAAAGAGTAGTACTGAAAGTAGACATGAGAGTTTGCTGTAATTTTATAGGGGTTTTATGGTACTATGTATAATATTACATAATAAGCGACTGTTTATTCTTCATTCTTACGCAGTATGATACAACTACATCCCTTAGCTTTTTATTGCCGCATATTTTACATTGTATCGATTTGTAGTTTTGTTATCGAGCGAATATGAACGATTTCTAATAAGTTTTTAAAATGCTTTTAGACTCATAAAGTTACTTTTGCATTATTTATGTTGTTTGCAGATCGGATACGATGCAAATGTACTCGTAGTTTGATCTTTTGCTAGTATTAACGCGTCTAGAATTCTTTCGCAATTCGAAACGGACATGAGCATCTGAAAGTTTTAGTTCAACACCTTGGCGGCACGTAAGAATGAAATATTATTCCCGCAAAATACAGCGCACGAGTGCTTTTTACTTCCATGAATTAAGGTTGTTTAATTTTCGTCTCTGAATTATACGGGCGAAGATGTATTGACAAATGCAGACGGTGTCGGAGAAAGCATTCGCAGTGGTCAGCGTTCTATTTTCGTTCATGTTAGTGGTACAGAGTTCGTCTACACAGCTGTAGGGCTGAAAAATTAATCTACCCATGACGTTATGAGTTCGTCTTAATCAATAAAATAATGAAAACTGTAATTTTAGTAATGATGTGTAGAATATATTAGAAAAAAAATTTATCGTGAAAAAGTAAGCATGGTAAAACTTTCAATTTTACTTGTGTCGTGTACGGAATTTTCCAACATTGCGAATTTCTTTAGAAGCAATTTCTGGTTCTTAAATTTACCATGTTTCTACACGCACTGAATCAATTAGCTAAGTTTAATGAAAAAATAACCATTGGAAATATGACGAGGAGAAACTTAAGGGGAAGAATTTATATCGTTATTGGAAAAATAAAAAATGCGAATGATTTAGGAAATGCAAAAAGCTCTGTATCAGTCGTCTCTGGAAATGCACAAATGGTTTACGTGATCGATTGTTAAATAATTACCATGCGTTAGCCTGATGCCTGAATTTTAATTTTTCAAATGTGTTGTAAGATAGAGACTGAGAAGATTATTTCACATCGCAAGAGCATCACTTCTTTTTGAAATCGCTTAGCTTATAAATTAATGGATGATATATACGCGCTTGTTCTTCAATTTTGAAACTTCTTATATTCTTTGGAATCTATAGACTTGGACACGACAGTTCTACTCTTGTTGTTCTGGACATATTTTCAGATAATTATTTGTGTACTTGTCATGTTAGTTGTTAATGAATGTATCTGCTGTGCTTAGTCTATACTGTAGTTTACTAGAATAACTAATAAGTAGTAGACAGAGATAAACCTGTGAATAATTTGACTTAGGTGTAACTTGAAGTCCATATTTACTTTAATGAATGAAGTTGTAAGGAATTATTTCGCTTAACTGCCCAGTGCCCGCAACAAGTGACGCAACAGTCGCTTCGACCTACAAAAAATATTCCAGGATTAAATGGTGTTTTGTTTGCGTCTAACACGGTGTCATCCCTATTCTTATAATATCAGAATCTGTTCATTTCATTAACTCTACATAAAATTTAAGAAGCATTCGTGCAGTAATAAAACAATCAGAATAATTTAGGATACTATTCGTCCACTTTACCCCACTAAGACTCCAGGAGTGATTTTTTCCCAATCAATATGCATTCGCTAAATGAATGTTTGGGTAAATTGATGCTTAAAATAGCACGTGAGAGAGCGACAGCTGCAACTCTGATTTGTTTCAGTGAAATAGACTGCTTAATTTCTGGTGCTTTAACTCCGACGCGCGCCCATTAGCGCTCACAGCTTGACTTGGGCGAGTGAACGCTAGATCAGCGATGGATTGGAACTCAGGGTGGCCGTGTCTGCTGCGTTTGAGTGATGAGCGAAATTATAATACACGGTTCGTTGGGATGCACGGTCATTATAATGCTTGGTTCGTTGTGATACGTGGTCATTATAATACATGGGCGTAATGATACGTGGTCATTATAATACATGGGCGTAATGATACGTGGTCATTATAATACATGGGCGTAATGATACGTGGTCATTATAATACATGGGCGTAATGATACGTGGTCATTATAATACATGGGCGTAATGATACGTGGTCATTATAATACAAGAGCGTAATGATACGTGGTCATTATAATACATGAGCGTAATGATACGTGGTCATTATAATACATGGGCGTAATGATACGTGGTCATTATAATACATGGGCGTAATGATACGTGGTCATTATAATACATGAGCGTAATGATACGTGGTCATTATAATACATGGGCGTAATGAAACGTGGTCATTATAATACATGGGCGTAATGATACGTGGCCATTATAATACATGGGCGTAATGATACGTGGCCATTATAATACATGGGCGTAATGATACGTGGCCATTATAATACATGGGCGTAATGATACGTGGTTATTATAATACATGGGCGTAATGAAACGTGGTCATTATAATACATGGGCGTAATGATACGTGGCCATTATAATACATGGGCGTAATGATACGTGGCCATTATAATACATGGGCGTAATGATACGTGGCCATTATAATACATGGGCGTAATGATACGTGGTCATTATAATACATGGGCGTAATGAAACGTGGTCATTATAATACATGGGCGTAATGATACGTGGCCATTATAATACATGGGCGTAATGATACGTGGTCATTATAATACATGGGCGTAATGATACGTGGCCATTATAATACATGGGCGTAATGATACGTGGTCATTATAATACATGGGCGTAATGAAACGTGGTCATTATAATACATGGGCGTAATGATACGTGGTCATTATAATACATGGGCGTAATGATACGTGGTCATTATAATACATGAGCGTAATGAAACGTGGTCATTATAATACATGGGCGTAATGATACGTGGTCATTATAATACATGGGCGTAATGATACGTGGTCATTATAATACATGAGCGTAATGATACGTGGTCATTATAATACATGGGCGTAATGAAACGTGGTCATTATAATAAATGGTTCGTTATGACACACTTAGCATGACAATTGAATCATTGTGACTTATGAGTCATTATGTCGTATGGATCATTATAAAAAGCAGATTATTATCATATCAAGGTCATTATGACGTATGATTCATTATGAATAATTGGTCATTTTGACATACGATTCTGTATGATACATGCATGGGTCATTATGATTTATGGGTCATCATAGCATATGGCCTCTTATGACTGACGTATCGGTTATTATGGTAGGAAAATCATTCCGCCATGTGAAGCGTTATGACAAATGGGTCATCAGGTTGAATGGGCCATAATGATATCATGGTCATTTTGACATTTGATTATTTTTGACATATTGGTCATTATGGCATATGGGTAATCATGGCATATGAATCATTATGACGAATAGGCCAAAAGGATATATGTGTTATTATGACATGGTTATTATGGCTAATGGATCATTTGGCCATATTAATCATTTTGAAGAGTGATATATTTTGGCAAATGTGTTTTTTTGACATTTACACAACAACATGTATGTGATACATATATGGCTATTTTGTATGACATTTGGGTCATAATGACGTCACGGTTATTACCATTACTGTATATGTCATTATGATGAGTGGGCCTCGTTGTAGTGCGAGTCATGGTGACCCACGAGTACCCAGGTGGGCTCACAACCTCAGGTGGGTCAAACTAGCCCATTATGTTACCAATGGGCTATTTCTTAGAAGCGGGCTAATTATTATCATATTACCAAAAAGTTGTAATCAGAAGGTCATCAAAATCTCGATTGATGTGTTTTGTCTTTTCAGAACATGAAATTCAATTTAATTTTCAAATTAAAAAATTTGAAACTAAAAAATCCAGAAGTTGTTTTTAGAAAGTCATCAGGAACTCGGTTGATGTGTTTAGCTTTTCAGAACGTGAAATTCAATTTAATTTTCAAAATTAAAAACTCACTAGAAGAAACTCTTACAAGAAGTTTGCTAAGTTGATCGTACGTGAGTTATCCTAATTTTCAGTATATGCTGGTCTTGAGTTCTCCAATCTCCCAGATTGGAGATCGTTGTGCCATTGAATTGTTGAACTACGCACCGTGCAGGTATGGTCAACGAGTAGGTACGTAATTGGTTTTTGTGAGTCGTTGAGAAGAGATTGGATTTACAAGCGAGCTACTTATCGTTTATGTGTCGCTGATGATGTTGAGACAAGCGTAAAACAAAGTTAAAAGGAACTTCATGCACTCAAGACTTATTATTGCAAATCAGAGCACGCCACTTGCTGCAGGGAATGTAAAACATTTACGCCTGTGATATTATTCATCTATGAGAGCCGGTCTCATGCATGCCATTTCCATTAAACCTTCAAAAAGCGAAGAATGAAATCATGTCGACTCAGAGCTACATGAGGTGAATCTCAGGGGTCCCTTTTCAGTGTTACAATCAGCAATACCTCTCACATAAATGATACGAGAGAGAACTGTCTCCTCTTAACTCAATCAACTGGACCCTTATAACTCGTCACTGTCCTCACAGGGAGAGTTTGCTGTAATAATAAAGCTCATAAAGTCATCGACTGCAGTCGATATCTGGTATCAGGGATGTTCAGCTAAAGTCAAAGTCGACGGGACATCTGCTGCATCTAATCAGTGGCGTATCATTGAGAAGGCTTAGTACAACCGTGTTGCACTAATAGAATGTTTAATAAGAGTGGTGCAGCCATTGTGTTTCGGACAAAAGCGATTTGCAAATAAATAAACAAAACTAATTAATTAGACGAGTTTTACGCCACGGTTACTCTTGTTTGGATTTCAAAAAGATCATGGGATATTTTGATTCAGTTTCATACTTCCGTATGTATGTACATTCGTACAACGTTCTATAGACCACTTACATTCTAGAGAGAGAAATTCCTTCTTCTTGAGGCGAACTGCGCCCAAAAACTTTGCTTAAAAATATTTCAGACGCTTGTACTTAACAATATACGATATTTTTCATTTTCCATCATGAAAAATTTTCTAATTTAGGTGAGTTCAAAGCCAAAAACACGAGGTTTTATAATAAATTCTATGATTGGTGCAATTAGTCAGAATTTCTGTTGATTAGATAGCTATTTAGCAGCAAAAATTATTTCTAAAGTAATTTTAAGGAAACTAAAGCTAAAACCTCCTCTAACTTACATATTTGAGGATGTCTATATGACTGTACGTAGTGGTCAACGTTTTGTATAAAGAAATTGTACTAAAGATATATTTTAATTTTGGTGTGTTTCAATTTCCTTCCTTGAATAATTAATCTTAATTAAATCATTTAGGCATACTTATAACAAGGTATCACATTGTACGTGTTCAGTATGTACACCGAAACGTACATCAAAAATATAAAATTTCAAAATTTTATGCAAAGAATTGAGTCATAGATAAATAAAATTTGTTTCAGTATTTCAAGTGGGATTGGCTTATAGGTTAATTATTTTTGTGCAATAAACAGTATCAGAAATACAGATACGTTCACATTAGAACGTACATTTTATACATTCTTCATACATTTTAGGTAGTCAAAAATACGTTCAATTATTGAAATTGCCAGTAAAATGAGCAATTTCGAAATTACTAAATTTGGGATCAAATCATCTCACTATGATTTAAAATTGGTCGGAGTAATCAATCCCATCAAGTTTCAGAACATCGGACGGGGAAGCTGCAAGTGGTCTAATAAAGCTCAAATCTCTGTGGAAATTTTTTTTCTAATAAATATTTGAATTGAACTCGAGAGCTTTCCACTCCCCTCCTAAAGATTTGGATTAGATCCTCCAAGATTTTTCTACGATACTTAATTTTTCACTGCAAATTACGTAGTTACGAAAGTTTTCATTCAATATTTACGACCAGGGTAATTTTAAATGAAATTAATTTCAATATTATTGAAAATGTTATTTACAATTCTAACAGTTTTCGAGCAGATAATTGTTATTCTAATGGTATTCAGGATGAATGTTATAATTTCAACAGTATTCAAGAAAACATTTACAGGTTCAACAACATTTTGGAAGACGATAAAAACTCTATCCGTATTCCGAAACCTAGAAACAACTTTAATAGCACATACGTTGAAGGGTTTAGGAAATTTTGCTGTGCCTCTCATACTGAAGTTGAGTTCAAAATTTTTTTATTGAACTATCGGTAACTTTCTTCCAAAACCTCAAAACCATAACCTATTCTTGAAAAGTTCCATATTTTATTTCGTCGAAATTATAAATAAATAATTTTGGATCCGTTCCATAAAATATTATAACCGCTGTGGTGTTCATAGTTCCTCAAATTACCCAATATTGAAGTATCTAGTAAATATTTGCAATCATTACACAGGAGCCTTCTATATCACCATGTGAAAGGAGGATTAAACCTATAAAAATTATTAATAACCATTATTATTTAAAGCTTTAATAAATATTGCTGCGATCATTATCTGACTAATCGGATCATCGAATAAAATATTCTTGGTATTCAATAATCAGTATTCACGATTCTCAAAATTCAGGAGTTAGAACCGACTGACTTTCTCATGCACATGACAATCCATTTTTTCGGTGAACCAGTAATTTGATGCACCAGCCATTTGATGCTCCAGCCATTTGGTGCTCCAGTCATTTGATGCACATGCCCGTTGGTGCTCCAGTCATTTGATGCACCAGCAATGTACTGTGTCAGTCACTTGCAGTAGCAGCGAACAAGTTGTGCGAACTGTTTGGTGTCTCGTATTGCAATGAAAATATTTCAAAAGTGAATGATAAAATGACGAGTTGGAACAAAACTAAAATTGTGACAACGCGGCACACTGCACCGCAAACTGCGTGCTGCGGAGTGCGTGCTGCAAATTCCACGCTGCTTATTACGGCCTCAAATTTCGAGGAGCAAATGTGCGTTATTGAAGAATTACAGCAACAAGGTTTCAGAATCGAGTGAGCAGAGGGATCTTTTATAATTCGGTGATATTGTGACATTATTTAATTCAGTTGCTATCTGTGAACATGAAAGGCGAAAGCAACAGTAGTCAAAAGGTTAGAAAAAACATTTCATTTCTATTTGAACTCTGGAAAAAAGCGAGGGAAAGCCTCAATAACTAAGAACAATTCTTAAATTTCAACAAGTCTTAGCACCAAATTTCAATGAAAGGTGAGCAGTGCCGTGCAACTAAAGAGTGTCACAAGTCACAATGAACTTAAAAGTCTTCAACAAACTACGCCATGGACTCTTACGAACGATAGCTACCAGGTGTCATTGAGTTTAAAAACATAGTAGCATTTCTCAAGTGAGAGGTATGCGTAGAACACCACGAGAGTTCGATAAAGATCCTTTCCAAAGAAAACATGGTTACCTTAGAGGTTTTTCGAAATCTCTTAATTACCTCGGCACTAGTATTTTTCAAATACTTTTTACCAAAACATTCAACACGCACGACTCTTTAAGAACTGCTACTCTTGTAATTTTTAGTTGCTCGCTGTGAACTGAGGAAATAGCTCTAGTTCAGGCTAATAAAAACACAATTTTCATCATTTTCACGTCGTCTTCCACAATTATCTATGCTTCTTGTGAACGTGCAAAATGGTGATAATGTTTTAACCTTGCATGATGTTAATTGGATCTTAGAAACTAGCAGAACCTGCAATCAGGCTAGTTTTTTTGATAAAAACACAAAATACACTCGTCATTTTGGAATTCCCGATGTGCATTATTGTACATCGGGAATTCGGGAAGTTCATGCATCGGGAAGTTTTTCATGTAAAATAATCAAAGATACAATTCATTCACCACTTTAAGAAAATTTCTATAAACTAAGAAATTTACCATTGCGTTTCTTAATAACTCGAATTTTAACTTGGCACTTTAAAAGTGACTCGTTTATTTTCAGTGGCATTGAAATACATCTGAAACTTATTTTTTTATTGAAATTATGAAAAATTAATTATTTCCATAAATTACTTTACTCATTTAATTCATCAAACTACACGTACATCGTCTATAATGTTTTCTGAGGCTAAGCTATTTATTTTAAGATATAATAATAGTGCTGCAAGTGGGTGTTTCATTTTAGGAGCCAAAAATAGTGCTGTTGTCGGGTATTTCATTTTATTCGTCAAAAAATTTTGCTTGTTACACAACATGCGAGGAGCCAAGGACTCTTGAAACATTTTAACGACAAAAAATGAATAAAATTTTCCTCGCATGTTCAAATGAGGTCTGGTCTCTCTGGAGGAATGAAAGTAATATTTTAACCCATAGAAACATTGTTCTTTTTAGAATAAAAAGCAAGCGTAACCAAAAACCACTTGATGAAATCAAGTTGTAGGAGTTCAAAATCTCACTTCAGTCTCATTGGATCCACTATTCTTTCTTCCTTTTGCCTTTCGAAACGGCTTTGCCTTTACGTGTCCCGCAGAAGGACGCCGCCTTTTTGACCAGCTTGTAGAGCACAAAGACCGCAAGGTGCACCAGTGCGATAAGGTCCAAGTAAAGGAACTCCACCCAGCTGAGGTTTTTGGCTGGTGACTGGAGGTGCAGGGCACCGCGATGTCTAATGACGTACTCTGTCCAGAACACGGCCGTATCGACTGGGCTCATGGGCTGATCGCGGAAATGAGATGACATTCTGTCAATGTTTTCTTGGTACCTGCAAATATTTACAGAATAATGTGAGTCAGGGAACGCATGCTCATGTGGACCATGAAGATACAGCGGCTCTATAGATTTGTATTGGTTTAGATTCATTAGATTAGTAAATAACTAAAAACAAATACCACCTTACTATGCGGTTTCTTCTAATAATTAAAGTAAACCAACAGCATTTAGAATACTAAACTTCGGAAGAAAAAGTTTCACTGTAGAGTTTTTAGAATTTTACAGAAGCTAAATAAAACGCTTAACCCTATCGTTGGTCAAGTAATCAGTATTTCTTACTTTGGATTGTTGATGAGCTCATTTATAGTTGAGGTCAATAACTCAACCGTTAGGCTTTTCCAGCTCAGAGGGATTCCAATTCCAGCGTTTTCCCAGGTCTTCGCATTCTTTTCCTGGTCGGCGAAGAGCGGAAGGCCGAGAATTGGCGTGCGGTGATAAATTGCCTCCTGAGACCCGAGCAGACCACAGTGAGAGATGAACACTTTGACGTTCGGGTGAGCTGAAACATGAGCAAAATCAAAGCAAACGCTGATTGGTAATGCAGCTCATTTCTTTCTTTCCATAAAGATTGAAATCTGATTGAAAGAATACTCCTATTGTCAAATTTTCAAAAGGTAAATGGTGTCAAGAAAGAAGTAACGGGCTTAAAGTTTTATAGAACTTAATGGCAAATTTTCGTCGTCGCAGTAAATATTGAGACCCTTTTGTGGAAAAATGTGTTACGTGATAAAACTCTCAATGTTGTGTGTATAGGGTGTGTGGGTGTGTATCGTTTCATGAGTCCGTGCGTTGTTTTAAGCGATGCGAAGAATTTCAAGACATGCACCCTCAGAACACGAGGGCAAAAGGTTAGAGGAGTGTGTGTGTGTGACACTAGCCGGGTGTTCCTGTGTATTTAGAAACCCGATAAGAGACCCTCGTACCGCTGAGTACAAAATTGCTACAAAAATAAGCCGAGAGGATATATTGTAGAAAACTTTCGAGATAGGCTTGAGGCTGGAAACACTTGAGAGGAGGGAATTCGAGCATCAGATCAGCCAATAGTGTTCACTTGCTTATGAGCAAGGGTGGAACTGAAATGAACACCTCTAACATGATTGGGTCCTGCTGGAAGGGCGTGGAAAAGAAGAGAACCACAACCAAGACCGGGCTTATGAGGGAAGTTCAGTTCTACTGACGCGGCCGCAAAGTGAAGTGCGAATAAGCACAGGTGTGTTCGCGGTGACATACGTGCGGTGACATACGCATTTAAAGAAATATCGGGATAAAGTGCCTATATTGAGCATACAAGTTTAACGATAAAATGTTGTAAGTGTATTAATGTATGGTCTAGTTCTTATTTTAGAGAATAATTCCCAAATAGGAAAACCAGAAAAATAAGGCCGGGGCAATGTTCAAAATTAACACGTGCGAATAAATCTTTTGGGAAGGGATTTTAGTCTCTTAGTCCTATTACTAAGAAATTGCTCAGATACTTAGTTGCCAAAAATTTGGTGTTGCACACAAAAGATATATATATATTGATATATTCTTCAACATAAAGCGAATGCTAATTGGATTTAGCTGTAAAAGTGAATTGAGGAGAGCAAAATTTCTTATATTTCAGATGGTGGGAATGAATAAATTAATCAAATAATGATAAAGAATAAGTTGAGAGTTCACCAATTCAAGTCAACACATCACGCCATCGCTCAGAAAGGCCTATCCACAATATGAACTGAAGTCGTACTAAAAATGAACTGTAGCTCGTCGATGCCGAAACGCTCTTGAAATTCGGTGCCTTTGAGAATGCCGCGGAGTGTGTTTGGTGACGTGTGATTGTGAAATGAAATCGACAGAGAATGTCTTGATATTCCACATGTGTTACTGGTGTCTTGCATTGTCTACATGTATTATTGGTATCTAGTTTGATGATTCGGGCTGGCCAGCCAGTAGGTAGATTGACGTAGCCATTGGAAATGTTATGCCCTAATTATTTCAAAATTTGTCGTTAACGTTTGGTTTGTGTTGTGTGTGTTGTGTGTTGTGTTTGGAGGTAAATTTTAGGAGTGTAGATTGTTGAGAATTGCGTTAATTCCCTTCATGGTAAGCATTGTGCATTAGTCTCACATAATTGTTATAGGATATTCCTTTATAATTCATAAACCTGGTCATCGAATCCGAGTATTATACCCGAAACCACAGGATCAGCAACTCTCGTTGAACAAGAAAAGAAAAGTGCGCACAGAAACGCGCTGATGTCAGTCGGGTCTCTAATCATCGGTGAGTACAGCCCTAATTTTAGTATAGGTATCTGTTGATTGTTTCCCTTAATGCTGTGTTCTTATGTATTTTCTTGCATTTCTTGAATATTGTGTTATGTCGTGGAGGTGTGCCAATTCCTCTATTCCGAGAACCTGATTTCCTTGCTAAAGTAATTTAGTAAGGAAGCGGGACCTTTTCTCGTGACAATGGTATTCCAAAGAACTGAAATCACTTCACTCCACTCCCTCACGCATTCTTATCGGATGTCTAGTCTAGTATTCAGATGACGAATTTCTCGGGAGGTAACAGAGATAGCATCACTCACACCCCTTTAGGCTAGAGTCCCACAACATTTATTTCATTTTTACCCAAGACATCCTGCTGGGGCATCCACTTCTTGAGGAACACGTTTTGGCTGATTGTGTCCAGCTCTTCTTCGTATTTCCAGAGAACTTTGTAAGGCAATTTGGAGAACGTTGTGAGGATCACCTCCATGTACTCTGGTGGCATCGAGCTGCTACGGGCGACGGAACCCAAGCTCATGTACACAACAGGGGTCGTACCTGACAGGAAATCTTCAATGTCCTGCAAGGTAAATCATTTTACAGGTAGTTCCTCAAGGTTCTGTGTTGGGGCCATCTTATGAAGAGCAGGGACCTGGACACTACATAAACCAGATTGTTAAGAACCTGTCGCAAACTAATACATCGCATTTTAGTTCAATATTGTCTCTGTTTCATCGTCAGTTCTGCATGAGAAACTTTCGAAAACTTCCAGCACCTCTACAACTTATATTCGTTTTATCAATTCTGGAAAGTCTCACAACCAATTAAAATAAAATAAGATCTTAAATTCACTACATGAACACCTTTTGTTTGGGGAACCACGATTTTATACGCTGTAGACTTCTTTTCCGTCTTTTCTCAAAAATTTATCATACAACTTACATCATCAAACAGAAGCTTGTTGTCTTACTACCTACATATAATGATTTTCCACTAATTCGATGAATGTACGAGGGTGTACGACCATCCGGAGATAAACTGGTTTTAATAAAGAAATGTTATGGTTCTAATGTTTTGGATGCATAAATTTCCCATTGCTGCACATCCATTGTTACGTACATCGTTTTTGGACTCATAATTATCAAAGCTGTAGGAATACATCGATGTTATGATGCTACATTTCGACCTCACCGATGCCACATCATAGTTAAATAAGTCGCTTTTCTGATGGGGTTTCCACCGATGAACATTATTTAATCGCATCTTTGACGTGACACCTCAGGTCACTTTCTTCTATTTTCGTTAATCACGATTAAATGAGACTTTTTCAACGTCCACATCATAACTAGTCATTTATGTTTATTTAATCAACTATGTTCGTTAATGCAACCTTCCCATTTACGATAATCTATTTCCTTCCTTAATAATGGGGAATTTCTTAATGGGGAATTTACACGACTTGAACCACAACAATTAGTTTATTGCCTAAAATATAGATACAGAATCATATGAGCGACAGAGAAATTACCCGATACATCAAAACGAATCGAACGCATCTAGTTTACACTTTAAGTAATATTACGTGTGTACGCTTAAAGGCATAGCACCGATAAAACCTACGCAGATGAAGATGGCATGAGGGTACTACGGGAAAATGTATGTATATTTAGACGCTCATCTCGTTCGTGGATTCCGTGATGATGATTATATTAGGCTCCGTGGCTGTTTGCGTTGTTATGGTTTTACTGATCAAATGTTATAGAGTCAAGATAAAACAAAGGTTAAGCCGAGCCCCGAGAGCTGGCGAGGAGGAGCACCTCCTCACTTAATCGCAATCACGGGCCTTTTGATGCTCGTCCGAAGAAGAGGGTCGCCCTCGCATCCCTCTAGGAGTGGTAGTGCAAGGGAGTGTCTGCCTTTACACGATAATTCCGCAACATTCTTTAGGCGGATTAATTCTACGAACAAGCGGTTACGTTTGACTCTAAAGCATTAAATCATTCTCGAAATGGGAACATCGATTCTCGATAATTGAAGTGGTAATCTAATTGACATTAAGCTGTTACAAAATCATATAAGTATTAATTATGCTGAAACCTTCTCCGATGTAGACGCAAGGCAACCCCTTTGACAAGACGACGATGCCCTTGTTCCTTCGTGGTCTCTAAGTCGATGTGAAGATGGATATGAATTACCGCCAGCGCGAATATCGACATTCCTCAAAGCTGATTTGATCTATTAAAATAAGTGAAGCGTCCTCCTTTGAGTGATCGTATTTTCTCATACGTCGTGGTCGGAACCATGACAGAAAATTCAAGCCCGAAAGGGTGTATCGTTCTATGATGTAAGCTACTAAAAGGCTCATCTAAAATTCCATTTAAAAAATTACAAACCTAAATTATGTTTTACAAGGCTTTTTAAGCTTAAGATGTGATCTGCTGCCAACCTGAAAAACAATATTAAGACACACGGTATTTCAACTTGAACTTAACATTTTCAATTTGTACTCGTCACTTGGATGATGCGAATGAAAAAGCTTCACCAGGATGATGTGAAGATAAAAGCTCCTCAAGAATGATGCAAATAAAAAAGCTTCCCTAGAATGATTCGAATGACAAGCTTCAAAATCCTGCTCTGCATCAATTGAGTCACAAAAATAAGAGACTTCTACCCGAAAATAAATTAGTAAAACTTAAGTAAAACAGATAGAGTTAGGATATCCTCACCTTAGGCAGAGGTTTGGCAGGCCTAAGGTGTATGCCACCGACTTCGACTTGGTTGGGCAGGAGTGGCACCGGCATGCCGATGGAGTGATGCGTGTTGAGTAGCGTCAGACTTTCGTTCTTTATGAGGTCATCTATGCTCGGCAGGTTCGGAAAACGCTTCGAGATCTGGGCAAAGTTTCTAGTTAAAATTGAAAAATAGGATGCACGATTTTCTTAAGAGAAGTCCCCAGTTTTGCCCGAAAATTAGTATCCAATTGAGCGGAACTTCTTTTTCCCCACATTTTCAATCGATGATCACTAAGGGAATTTTCATGACTCGGGTTATTCACGTGTGGTCATTGACTGTATTTTTTTTTTAATTTAATCAGAAAGGGACGGAGGGCACAGTACAGTTTCATTGTCTCATTTCCTAGGGTAAACGTTGAAATTGAGTTTGATTGGTCTTGAATCTCAAATTTCAGTCTAAAAGCCGGCAAATTTGTCTAGCCGGCAAACAAGCCGGTGTTACCGGCTAGACAAATTTATAAAGCACATCCTACAAAATCGTTATATTTAGACATAAATCCTATATAGGCTTAAAGGAGTACTAGACACTTCAACACAGTTCGCTGTTGTTGATACTTATTCATTCAAATATATGTTTTGACATTTTTTTTTCAATTTATTAATTTATTTATTTATTTTTTTATTTTAATAAATTTGTTTATTTATTTATAGTTTTATTTGTTATATATTCATTCATTCATTCGTTCATTCATTCATTCATCTACTGATTTGTTTATAAGTGTTTATATGTTTTAATCAATCAATTTATTCATCAAATTTATTTCGCCCTGTGTGTGATTGCCTCTAATTGCTTGGCTCCAGCAATCAGATGAAGTTAACAAACTGGAACAAATGCTGGAGCACAAATATTCGGAAGGAATTGGCGATTGTCACAAACCGAAGTTCAATAATTTCTTTACGATACAATGTCACGAGTTGTATGTCTCAAATTATACATGTTATACATGTCCCAAATTATATTCGTAAGTCCTTACGATGAACGTGTTATAAGTTAAACTCATAAGCTGTTGCGATACAGACGTTGCTTGAAATGGAATAAACCGTTCAGAGTGCCCTTTGAAACTAAAATAAACACACCTCGTTTTGCGTAGGGGTCAGAATGGTTGACTTCCACATCGGTGGTATTGTTATCATCAAGAACAAGTTCAAGAAGCGGTGCCACATGGAGTACGGCCGAGAATACTCCTCGATGAAGTTGGGCACATAGGCGGGGTTGAGCACATTGCCCATCAGAGCGCTCTGGTCCGCCTTGATTCCACTTACGGTCACCGTAATGTACGGTTTCTCGTGAACGAAGGGGTACACTGCCTGGTGTTTGGTGGATGAAGTTCATAACCATTATTTAATTTTTGATTGTAATTTCGTGCTTTCGATACTATTGTTCATTGTATTGGAAGTTATCAAAAATATTGCGTACAATTTCGATTTCTAATTTCTTAACAGAGCGGCACGTTACTGCATAACAATACAATACAAATTTCAATTTGCTTTGTTAACATTTGAGACGTACGTCATTGGTTGCGTTGGATGAAGTATGTGTTCGAGCTAATATATGTATACTGGTTTTATTGTACAACTCATTGACTGATGTTTTGAAACAAGAAACAGTTATTAATTGCGATGCTAATTTTACGGTAGCAAGAAATCAAACTTTTATTGTCATGTACAACTTGTTCTTCAAACGGTATTCAAAGCTACGTTATCCCTCTGAATAAATTATTTTCTCTCAAATAATTCGTTAAATGATGTCAACGGTCTAAGCTACGCTCATCTTTGTTACTAGTTTTTGTATCCAAGTTTATTCATATTTAATCGCATTTAACCCTTAATCGAGATGTGATTACAATAATTCATCGTTGGCTGAAGCTGACAACATCTAATTCTCGATATATTTGCTTTGGAAGAAAAAAAAATAGAATCTTTTTTCATTGTTTCTTTTCGGTTATGACAGTAAAGGTATATGTTTCTTATTTTGTATTGTACTAGGAAGCAAACAGCACGAAGAACCAAACAAATTCAACTCCTGGGCCTGTGCATGATTGGCTCCAGGCTGCATAGAAGACTCGTACTCAAGAACGGAGCACTTGCTCATTTCTATGATCACATTTAAATGAAATCACGTGTGAAATAAATGTATTTCTTTTTCTCAGGACATTTAAAAATTAATTTAATTCTATTTTAACTAAACTCCTAAACAGAACAGTTCTGGGCTACAGTTCTCTCTTTGTAATTCATTACATAACTTCAGTCCGTGGCACACCTTCCCGATAAATGAAAGAAATAATTCAAGACTAAGGTAATTATTCAAAGTAATCCAACGTAACCAAAGGAATTAACCAAGTAATTCAACTTTAGCCGAAATGCCCACTCAAATCATATTCAAAATTACACCATGCTTCATAGTTTTCAATTTAATGATTATGGTAAGTCATTATCAATGTAAATACTTCGGTGTAATGGTTTCATTTTAATAATTTATTTACAGACGTACTGTAGATCATATTCAACGGAATATTTTTTCATGATTATATGTAATGTTTTCAGATTTTTGACATGGCGTAATTTGAGTAAAAGCTAATCATCTTCAAAGGGATTACCAAGTTTAATCCCACTTCATGTAATCTCACTCCATTACCTAGGGAAACTATCCTCATAATAACTAAGATTGTCAATACAACACACCGGCGAAAGAAATAACGAGTTAAGTCACTCTTCAAGTCTTTCCCTAGCTTAATCATCCCCAAGGTATTTTTCATCCTCATAGAGGAAAGTCAAATGTAGAAATTTAAATCGTTGTGAATCTGAAAAGTTTAACTAAAACAGTGTAATATATTTCAAACGGCCTGCATAATGTATACCAGTTAGTGATCTATGTGTATGGTTTTGATTCTCATGTCTAAATTTTGATGTTTTCTTATGACCAAAACATGCGTAGCAGCCTTTAACTTGATATTTGATCGTCTTTCGCTTGAATATTTTTCTCCTTTTTCTTTTTTCCACGTAATTTTTTAATTTTCAGTGGAGTTTATATTAATGTATAAAATACGTTTTGAGCTACATGTATCGTTTCTGTTAATGGTAGGAAATTCAGTCGTCTGACACAACTTCTCTGTGTCAAAATTATTTCGAAGAAAAAATAAAGGCGAAGAAAACAAGCTAGCTGTGTGCGGTACGACACAGTTCAAACAATTTTCGAGTTCATATTCAACTCTGATTTTCAGAAGCGGAGATTAATTTCTAGTGAAGAAGAAATGCCTTCAATTTAAATTCTCAGAAATGTAAAATTTCTTGTCGATCATAATAACTCGCTCATTGGCGTATGAAATTGAGCGTGAGAGTCATTTGTACATGAATACATTTGATATTACGTACCTGTCATTTAAGCCAAAACCCGTTTTAAAATTATAATAATTTTTTGTTTTTTTCATAATTTTCTATTTTTGAACTTAATGAATATCTCCAATACCCGGCAAACATTCCTGGACAAATACCTCATTAAAAAGAGAATGAACGATCATAAGGTCGAACTGGTCCCTCCTGTTGTAGAGCTCCTTCACCGCAGGCACGTCGTACAGTTCTCTTGCTATGATACCAAACATGATGGCAAAGTCCTGAAACATTTTTTCTTCGTTGTCGACTGCCTCAAACATGTTCTGATCACTAGCATCGAAGTGACGCAAGCCGTGATCGATGTAGGTGATGTTAGGGTTGTCATCAGGCGGTGGTAACATGTTCAGCATTGTCACCTGTAGAAAAAGAATCCATGTGCATCTGAACTAATAAATTTTCACATTATAGTAGCTTATTTAAAATTTGCGTCATGTGTTGTAGATCAGTACATGTAGCATATCATTACGTTGAGTGCATAATTTATATTCTAATATTCACCACAGTACATATATCTTAAATCGCTTGGGTAAATTTGTGAGTAAACGTTGTATTTCTTCATTTAGAATACGATTCACGCAGGATTAGGTTTTCAAAAGCACACTTCGACGTTAAATTACCGTGATTTCTAAATTCTTCAATCTTAACCTGTGGTGATCGTTTCACTCCACTAAAAGAAATAGCTAATTTTATCGATCAGCCGCAGCTTCACTCATTCCTTTCTTGTTTTCTCAACAGAGAAATAACGACATTAGAAACACAGGATGCACAGTGATATTATTAACGATGTTTGAACCGCAGTGCACACAGTACCCAGGGCGAAGAAACAATAATACATAAAATATTCCAGATATCTATTTGAAGTCTTCCTCGCAAAAGTGATACGTTAGGCTCATGCTCTGTAGGATAAATACTTTCGATCTACAACCTATTGTTCTCTACCGTAAAAAGGGCACCGAACACCTACCGTAACCCTTATCCATATAAATTGATGTTTGATCCATCGAAATTTCTGAATCTACACTATAGATATGTTATTCAGAAAAATTATTTCAGTTGTCAACCATATGCCCTCAACGCACAACCTATTTTGACAGTCTCAATGTCCCCCACACTAGACACATTTCAGCGGTTACGTTCTTACCGTGTAACAACCTCCATCTGTTTACCTTACGTTCCTATCCCACAACACACTCCAGCAGTCAACCCCCTGTTCCTATCACACAACTCACTCCAGCAGCCAACACACTCCCATCATACAACACACTCTAGCAGCCAGCCCCCTGTTCCCATCACCCAACACACTCCAGCAGCCAGCCCCCTGTTCCCATCATACAACACACTCCAGCAGCCAGCCACCTGTTCCTATCACACAACACACTCCAGCAGCCAGCCACCTGTTCCTATCACACAACACACTCCAGCAGCCAGAACCTGTTCCTATCACACAACACACTCCAGCAGCCAACACACTCCCATCATACAACACACTCTAGCAGCCAGCCTCCTGTTCCCATCACACAACACACTCCAGCAGCCAGCCACCTGTTCCTATCACACAATACACTCCAGCAGCCAGCCACCTGTTCCCATCACACAACACACTCCAGCAGCCAGCCACCTGTTCCTATCACACAACACACTCCAGCAGCCAGCCACCTGTTCCCATCACCCAACACACTCAAGCAGCCAGCCCCCTGTTCCCATCACACAAAACACTCCAGCAGCCAGACCCCTGTTCCCATCACATAATACACTCTAGCAGCCAGCCCCCTGTTCCATCACACAACACACTCTAGCAGCCAGCCCCCTGTTCCCATCACACAACACACTCCAGCAGCCAGCCACCTGTTCCCATCACACAACACACTCCAGCAGCCAACACCTTCCAGCAGCCAGCCCCCTGTTCCCATCTCACAACACACCCCATCTGTTCACCTCACGTTCCCATCACACAACACACTACAGCAGTCAACACATCACACATGTTGTTCCCATCACACAACACACTCCAACAGTTAACACATCTATCACATAACACACTCTATCTATTCACTTTACGTTCCTATCACACAACACACCCATCTGCTTACCTCACGTTCCACACAACACACTCCAGCAGCCAGCCCCCTGTTTCCATCACACAACACACCCCATCTGTTCACCTCACGTTCCCATCACACAACACACTCCAGCAGTCAAAACATCACACATGTCGTTCCCATAGCACAACACACTCCAACAGTTAACATATCTATCACATAAAACACTCCATCTATTCACTTTACGTTCCTATCACACAACACACCCATCTGCTTACCTCACGTTCCCATCACACAACACACTCCAGCAGCCAGCCCCCTGTTCCCATCACCTTGTGCCCTCGCGCAGCAAGCGCCGATGCGAGGGGCAAGAAGACGTTGCGATGGCTCCTGGAGCAGCTTGGCAGCAGCATGAGGATGTCGTACGATCTTTCTGGAGGACCCAAATCGCCCTGCACGCCTTGATGTATCACGGCCATCAGCACCACCACGACGATGACTCCGCTTATCGTCGACATCGTCCTTCAGAAAAAAGACAGAAAATTTCCAGAACTTTGCTTTCACGTAAAAATCAGTCTGGTGTTTACGAGCCTCTTGAGGGCGTTGCGGTTAAACGAGCGTGTATGAAGACGGTGGAGAGATTTGTATGAGGCTTGAAGACTTGAGGCTTGCAGAAAATTACGCACAGGGGTCAACACACGCGCTAGTCTAATGCCCTCATCATCATCAACGCCTTAAGGATGATTTACTGTAGGAGCTTCTTCGGAGACAACTTTACGCCTGCTGTAAATTTACAGGTAACGTGATGGCTTTATACGAGTAGTATTATTCAGCTTGGGGCAGGAAAATCTCTACCGTGACTTTACAGGTTTGTTAAGTGCGAAATTGTGTAATAAATTGAATTCAGTTGCTCGATAAGGTGAACAAAAAAGATAAAAACAAAGTAAGAAATAAATTATGCTAGAATATTAATTTGAGAGACTGCGTATCGCACCCATAAATTATAAATAGATTTTGAATTCTGTGATATAAAATCACTAGGAAACAGTCAAATTTCAAAATGCGAAGTCACTGAACTGAAAATTGCACAGACCTAACAACATATAGATTATCGTTCACTTTTTGGTAGCTCCATCATTACAATTGCGTGTTAAGAATACCTTTCAGGATCTTAACTTGAGGAAAAGATATGAGCGAGTGAAGTACAAGATGAATGACTAGCAGAGTTCTCAGTCTAACCTCTTTCAATCGTCGAGTCGGTTTTCTATAATTGCCACAAGAGCTGCACATATTCTAGCGAAATTACCGCAATTGTTGACTGAGATCGAACCGCAATTTTTTGTTAACAAGAGGCTCCTGACCCTAACGTCACGGAAAAAAATGTACCAAGCAAAGCAGAGCTGGACCAAGTAGCTTATAGGTTAAGCGAAAACATTCCTAATATTCTACCAATTTTTTACTCTATTGATTGACTGAATTACTGTACAGTACCAGAATTTTCCTAAGAGAATATTCTGGGTCCTCCAGAATTTGTTTTCCAAATTTTTTTATTCTATTGATTGACTGAATAACTGAACAGTACAAGGATTTTGTTAGGAGAATAATCCTTCATAATGAATAATGAATAAACAACTTGCCGTTGGTTATTACTTCTAAAAAATCTATATTGTTTTTTCTGTTCGTATTATATCGAATATCGCCGGGGTGTCATTCTAATAGTTACATTACAACATTCAGCCTTTTTGCCAAAATATTAATATTTCACCTCCACTCCAACATCGGTATTATTTAACACAATAGTGGTGTAATTTCATAAATAAAACTTATTTTATTTAATTATCGTAGTGACGTGATTTTCCGCATCAAAAATATACTGCATCATAGAAAGACAGAAACTGGTTATTTACTAGTAACGTAGCTTCGTTGTAATGACGGCGATATTTCTTTCTAACCTTCGTTGTATTGATGGCGCAATTTCCCCACAGCAGCACTTCATTTATGCTATAATGGCAATCGAATATACGTACATATAATGTCAACGTAATTTTAAAATAACGGCGATGTAAACTAAAAATTATGGCAACGGGATTTTAACAAAAGCACCTCATTAATTTTACCTAACGAAGTCATCAATAAGAGATTTTACGCCTACGCACTTATTCTAGGCCATGAAATGATTAATCAAAATACGTCCAAAACGACTCCCCTTATCAAGAGTATATTTTAATAAGGGTATTTGTTATGTAAATGGGGGCAAATAATATTGACTTCCTACTTCTGGAGTAGTGCACATTAATATTAAATAATTTTTTGCTATCATGAGTCCACAGATGAACTCCAAAAATGATCCGAGCAGCATGAGAGCTATCAATAAACTTGAATTAATTGGAGACGGCTATTCAAATTTTGATCTATAAAAACCCTTATCCATGCTCCGCAATACTGTTGCGTAAAACACCGGTTATGCATTCATACTTGAATTACTGGCATGCAATAATATTTAATGGCAACAACAGCGGTTTCTTGTCCTTATGTAATTGAATATATTTTATTCTTATCGTAAGCATCTGTTACCTTGGCCGTTTCTAAGTACCCACTCTCCTTGCAAACGAACACGACTGCTCCAAATGGAGCGTTACTTTGTTTGCTTCCTAGCAAATACTGAGACAGGAGATTTTTCTTAGCTGAATTTCCTATCAGAAGAGTACGAGTATTCAAGTTACCGGCTAATGGATAAAACATACTTAAGATTACTTATCAGCAGACGGCCTTGGGATGCTACGGAGATAGAGGACTGATAGCAATCAATGCAGACATCTTCTTATTTATTGTGGTGAAGAATAGAGTGCGATAGAGAAAGCGTGCCTCCAAAGTATGGTATTCGACATGGCCATGGCACTCGCACGATTACGTGCAAGGGTCAACTCTTCCTACCCAAGTAATTCGAGCCCTGCTGTAACACAAAAGAAAACAACAAATGCTGTGAGCTCAGGGACGCGTAAGATGAATTTCAAAGCATGGACAATAATATTTTAACATGCTTGCAGTGTCAGTAAAGGTAGTTCAATTTTTTTCATTACCTATTTTGAAAGACTGGAAATAAGGCGTTATAAATTCCACAAAACTGTTAATTTTTTAGCCTATATTCACACAGAAGCGTAATTGGAAACAAATTCAGCTTTAGAAACGTTTTGTTCACGCATAGATTCACGCTAAGACCCGATTCAGATATTTAATTTTTAGATATCTGCCAGAAGTAATCGATTAAAATTTGTGATCATATCGAACGCACCTCAGAGCTTTTAATTTCTTGCCGAACATTTTTTAAATATTTCACAGCATCTTTTTAGGCTGCAGATAAGCATTGTTCGTAATAGTATTTAAATTTGGAAAATCAATCGAGTGAAGTACAAAATAAATTTTGGTAACTTTATAAGCAAGAAATCTTAAAATACATTCACAGGATGTCGAAAAACGACCCGATTTCCCTCCATAAGGGCGCTGAAATAAAGCAATAGATGTCAGATTCACTAATTCAATATTGTACAGAAAAATATTACGAATTCCTGTAAAATTTTTGTATTGAATGAAAGTAATTTTAAGGTGCATATGTTAAACAACGAAGGAATTCATAAATGGGATAAAAACTAATAGTGAACTCTGAATGCAATAAAAATATTTTTATGAATAGCAATCCTATTATTAACTACTTAAAAGTGTGTACGAAAATGTAAATCGCATTCCCATTTTGAGCAGCTGAAAAATTGTCGTACTGCCGGCGAGTTACATGATGTTGAATGAAAGTAATTGTGAGACAAATTGACGACATTGAGGCTTAAAAATGAGGCTAAAATGGTTAAAAATTGAAAAACTTTTCATGGTATAAAATGAAATTATAAAATTTCATCTCGAAACATGATATTGAATGAAAGTAATTTCAAAGTGTATTAAATATTGAGTGTGTGAGGTCATAAATGGGGTAGAAACTGATAATAAACTTCAAGTGTAATTATAATATTTTGTAAAAATAGCAATCCAATTAAATGCTTCTTCAATGATCGAAATGCATAGTTTTAATCGACGAAACACACAACCGCTTCTGTTTTTTCTAGCGTATTTCTTCTCTCATCGATTTTAAGAGGCTTTTATTAATTATGAGAAGGCTCAAATATTCCTACGAATTAATGACAGCAGTCGATGTATTATCCATTACTATAGAAGTTCATGTATAAATTTAATTCCAGGCATATACATTTTTTTCACGCTGGTTAAGACGCTTCAAATGTAGTTCAACCTGAGAGAATATACTGATGCTACTCTGAAAAGTTAATGAATGTTTTCAATTTATATAAAGTACCCAAAAATTGTTGTAAAACATTTGAGCAAAAATTTCATGAAATCAAGTTTTGTCCTTCGCTTCATTCCTATTTTATTTCATTCGTAAGCAAAAGGTTATGATTATGAGTACCGGAAAAACAGTCAGGTAGATGCCTCGACCATTACTAATTCCTCGGTACGAATTATTTACAAATAACAACAATTGTCAGAGTATTCTCAAACTAAATACGGAAAACTACGGATAGAATCAGAATGCAGTTTCTATTTTTATGTACTTCCATGTTTGACAGCCTTCACTCATTTTGTTATATGTACATTTGCATTAATTGAATATTTGAATCTAAATACTATTACAATTTGTCTTACATAAATAAAACACTACTCTAAAAATATTCCTCCTTTATATATCTTGCATTAAACATTTAAATACTTCAACATCCATTCTCCTTGCACGTTCTCAGCGTAATTTCTATCCCATCTTGCACTCCATCACCTCATTTTCAATGCCATCTTGCATTCCATTACCTCACTTTTTATACCATATTGCATGCCATCACCTTACTTTCAATCCCACCATGCACTCCATCACCTCACTTTCTATCCACATTGCACTCTATCATTTCACTTTCTGTCCCATCTTGCACTCCATCACCTCACTTTCTATACCATATTGCACTCCATAACCTCAAATTCTATCTCATCTTGCACTCCATCACCTCATTTTCTATCCCATTTTACACCTAAGCACCGTAATTTCTACTTCAGTCGAGTGAAACTAGAGCTCTAACAATCCTAGTCCGCTGAATGTCAAGGTTTGGCTCATAATTCTGTTTTATTTATGCGAATGTCAAGGGCTGTCATTCCGGAAGGAAGCCAAAGCCCATAATTCCAGTTTGATTGATGGTAATCCCAAGCACCATTGTGGCGTTTTTGCTCTGTCATGCCATTGGTCTCGTAATTATCGTAGTTCTCTTGCTGAACTCAATGGCATTAATTAGTGTCGTGATTGCCGTGCACTGCGGCGCCGTGATTACGTATTCTCTAGTTCATGTCGCACACGGCATACGCGATTTGTATTCTGATCATCCAAAACTAGTGCTCCGAAACTTTCCGTCTAGAATTTCATGCCAAACTAGAAAACCAAAACTTCAGCCCGCAGCAGCTACTTAAATGAAAATAGTTCTCGGGTTTCAGAATGAATGGCTTAACTTTGGTCATATTGGAAGCGATCTTAAGAGAAAAAGATTATGTAGAATACACGGAAGACACATTGGTCCATCCGGCCTCCTCCATGGCAAAAACTCGACGATGTTTTACAGCAGGAAATTTGCAGTTGATGTAGCTGCCGTCTCGCGAGATCGAACTCAAGTAATATTTGCCAAATGTTCAACTTTCACTGCAATGGACGCCAGTAAAATTTTAGATGGGAGCACTTGTGCTGTTGACAAGAATTTTGTTTCCATTTTCTGTCGTTAAAATTGAAGTGGCTAGATTTTTTAGACAATATTAGAGGTAACATGCTGCACGTACGCTCTTTCTGTATTCAGGTAAAGTTAAAGTTCGCATCGCTCCGTGAATCGTTAATAAGAGTAGTTTTAAAAATAAAATGATTAAATACTTGTTCTATTTACTTGTGAAATTGAATGCCATTGTCATGATATGCAAAACCAGTCAAAGTGGGAGCGCATATTGTATTTCTCACTCACAGCTCGCCGGAATATTTCACGCAAATAGTTATAATAATACTGAACTTATCAAGAGAGACGTTCCAATCCAATTTTGTTGAGTTTTATAATTATTTTATGATATTTTAATTCACACAACTTACACAAAACACGCAAACATGGACTCAGTTAACTCAAGAACTCACATACCAGAGATATAAAATTCTTACAAGCTATTCGTAAAAAAATAAAACAAAAGGCCCCGTTGGCAAAACATTTCTCACGAGCCTTGTTGCAACGTAAATGAAACTTAGGAAAAAGACAAAGTTTTCCTCTCTCCCGGAGACACAATGGTCCTCATTCCTCATTACGACACCCAAGTTTGACCTAAGATGTACGGTTAACTCTTAAAGTTTGGCCAAAGACAAACGGTTTGCTCTCAAAGTTTGGTCGTGTACCATACGAGGCTCGGTGTCAAAGTCTCAAAGAATTAGATTTGAGGATTGCGATTCCGCGAGCGAACGCGGGACATTTTGTAAGTTTGGGATTTTTACGTGCCAGATAAGCTAAACTGCCGGGACTACATTGTTAACATGGGGCATTGCGCTTCTAATATGAGCTGTTAATTATCTCACTTGCAATGAATAGTGACGTAACGGTTACCGTTGTCTTAGTGAGGAACGAGAGTTACAGAAAATAAATATTTATGGGAGAAAAAATAATGTTGAAGCGTTTATCCGTATATTGAAAGTTACAACTTTATACAAGGTTGACCAGACAAAGATAAACAGGAAAATTTATAATAAGTGCGTAGCAGGGAGATTCAAGCTCCACACGAGCAGGGTGACTGCCTGAAGAAGCGGACCGTCACACCTTGCACTCAATTAAGCCGCGAAGGAACTGCAAGGGGATAAAGAAATGCAATTTAGTTTGCGTTGAGGTTCAGAGCATAATAATGCCTCCTTTTAGTTATCGTTCGTTGTCTTACAGACAGTAGTTATAAGATGGTCATAGTAACCGTTATAGTTATAGTTATAGTTATTAAGTATTTTAGTTATAGTTCTAAGTAGTTATGAAGCCGTTGCAGTTTTACGTAATCATAGTTATAGGGCTTACAGGTTATGGTAGAGATTGGAATAGATACGAGGCCTGGATTGCGCACACCTAAAACCAGCTCACGGAATGGACATTCACATAGTTAACGACAATAGTCACCAACCTCCACAAGTCCGTGAGCCTCAGCGAGTGAGCAGAGCAGAGGTAGGCAGGCGTAGACGTCGCAGCAGCTGGTGGCACACTCAGCCCATCACCACATCCCCAGCCGTGGAGAACATGACGAAAGGGTCGCCAGAAACTCCCCCAGGACAGAAGGTGCAGGAAGCATAGTCGGAAGTTTGCAAAGCAGCTGGATGCGGGGAGGCGTCACGGATGACGTCACGTTAGACCTCAGAGTGCGTATGCAGTGGTGCCAGCTCGGAGAGCAGGAGTGAACTGCTCAGACAGCTCCGAGACGAGTTAAAGTAACCTCTGCTGTTTAAGGCAGGTTGTATTCAGGCAACGACATGTCGGCTAACTACATGAATGTCACCCATGGTGCTGGAGTGGTACGCAATCATTTTCATGTATCCATCAGAATTCAACTTAAACCTAGAAATACTTTATTGCAAATAAAGTTGGTTCCAAATTGAATCCTTAACTTTAAAGGTTCTTCACATGAGTACCTAAACACCCTTATAATGTCTTAGTCAACTATCGTTCATCTCACTTAGGGCAGAAGGCTCTGTCCATATCAGGCGCCTTACTGTGGAACAAACTTCCCCTGAGTATTAAAGTCCCTCAAAGATCGAGAGAATTTAAAGCCAAAATAACTCGTCATCTTGTGTCCCAAGAATAATTCTTAATTACAGAACACACAAAATAAGTACTGTCGAATCTCATTTGCCTGGTATCTCCATTGCTCAAAAATCTCCTCGCTTATTGTTTTATAATACAAGATATCACACAACAGTTTTAAAGTATGCGTAGGTATTGTGATTTGATCGCCTATACGCTGCCATTTGCAAACATGCTTACTTGAATATGTGTGTACGTATATAGGTGTATGTGGGCAAATGGGTGTGCATATGTGCACGTACACCTGTGTGCACTAGAGTAGATAAACCAGTCGAAGGTTGCATTTTATGTCATTCCTCTCCATTTCTGTGCAAGCATCAAACTAGACCGTCATGATACCTATGTGTGTGTGTGTGTGTTTATCAATTGCAGACATTCTGCACCATATTACAAAGATAATGTGATTTTATTTCTAATATGAAATTGTAAAGCATCCATATAAAAAAAGCAATAAATTCGTTGTGTGATCATCCATTTATACTGCAGTATTACGCTTATAGTTATATGCTTATAATAATGTGATACCTATGTTTGTTTATCAATTGCCGACAATTTGCGCCATATTTCAAAGATAATGTGATTTTTTTTCTAATATGAAACCTTTATAGGATATTAATGTTTTCTTTCTTATTCACGTCCCACAATCGTTTTTATGTTTCAGACTTAGGTAGACTGTTTTGTGCCACTATTTTTAGTACGAAATTTGATAAAATTCATGCCATAATAAAAGATTTTTCTCCGTTTCCCTCGATTGGAATTTCTGGTTTATACTGACTGGTTTACGCTGATATTCGCGCACATGCTTACTTGTGTATATGTGTACGTGTGCACGCTATGCGTATGACACTAAATAGAATGCGTATGTATTGCCTCGATGCATAGAAATGCATTTGTGTATCCTTACGAGTTTGGTGTGAGTATGTGCGTGCATGTGTATGTGTATATATTTGCGTGTATATGTGCACACATGTGTGTACTAGACTGACAACTAGCATTTTACTAGAGATAATGGTGTTTTTCTGTTCACTCTCAACTGGTAACATTACCTAACTCGTCATCTCTTTATTATTGTAAGCATTCATGTAAAAACTATACATTTGTTGTGCGATCATCTACTTTTTGTTTAAATAAAATGCCTATTAACTAATGACCGTTATGTTAAAATTGTTGGATTAGAAATACAAAACTTATAATCTTCTTGGTCCTCATGCTTATGTGTACGTGTATACATGTTTATGTATGTGTGTATATGTACATGTATATATATGTATGAATATATATATATATACGGATGTATATTTATATATATATTTTTTTTTCATGCCTCCTTAAAATGACACTTTTGACCATTGGCCGAAACATGCGATTCATGTATTATTTCCTGGCGTCAAGAATTGCGAAGTTTTATGTCATGTACATGTAAACTGTCAAAAGCGTTTTCACCTCACAATGAAAATGCATCGTCAATGAAATTGTGTTGTCTCTTATAATTATCATTACATGTATTATCAAATGTAGATTAAGCAAGATTAGGAGTACATTGCCCTCAATCATTTCTTTTCGACTAGTGACACGAGTTTTACAATACTCGTGTGTGTGTATCATCTAAGTGTATTAATTTTAAGAGATTTTAAAAACCAATGATGGTACTTTTGTACCATCTATATTGGAAATATACTGTTTTATATGAGCTGTTAATTATCCCACATGCAACGGATAGTGAGGTAAAGGTTACCATCGTTTTGGCTGAGAGTTGTTCACCTCCCTAATATGAGCTCTTAATTATCCCACATGCAACGGATAGTGCCGTAAAGTTTACCGTTGTTTTAGTGAGGAACGAGAGGGGTTCACCTCCCTAATAAAAGTTGTCTATAGTATCCCTCATGCAATGGACACTGATGTAAAGTTTACCCTTGTCTTAGCGAGGGCTGCGTACAGTAAACCACTCGCTGTTTGGCTAATCATTCATCAGAATCTTATTAGAAAGCTAAAATTGCCACTCTATGTTCATTTCCACTGAGTCTTATGTATAAACTTTGAGTGGAAATAGTTGACAGGATTTCGTGCTCCTTTATTGACTCTTTACAGCATTTTTATTCAATGCTGCTACTACAGTTCCACCTGCAGAAAGAGATCGAATCTATCTTGTGGGAATTATAAATGGCTTGTATTACCCATTCTAAATTGGTGCGACCGCTGCTCAAAAACTTGTTTTTGGATGAACGGTTAAATTTATACAGATTTAGCTCGGTCTTTTTTTTTCAAGATGCCATGCTCATAAAAAAGAATAAATGCAGTTTTATTCATTGCTGTCCAGATCCGTCGAAAACGGAGTACTTTATTTTATAATGATGCAGTTGACGGCATCAGGTGCTGCAAATCTTATATCTTCGTCGGTATCGCTATGAGATGCTATAGAACAACGTTTCCTGGTTCTTATTTTCTTTTCAGCGTTCCTTTATCAATGGATAAAAATGACGTTTTAATAATAATAATGATAATAATTTTCTAGTTATTACCCTAATTCAAATCCTTCTAAGAATAACATTTTCAACGAATTAACCTTAGCGGGTTACAGTTATTGTGTTATGAGAATTAGGCTTTCCAGGGGAAAATGTGAGGTCCGAGCTGAAGGTTAGGCAGGGTTTTCTTTTGTTCACATGAAATGAAAAATTTTGTTATGCACCTAACCGTCACCATCTTTTTTCGGTTAAGTGCTATCCTGTTTTTCAACACCTACGATTTAATTTTTCAAGTTGTTTCTTATTATATAAATATCTTTTCAAACTCACTGTTTCTATGGGCGAGGGGTTTTGTGAGGCAACACACCTTCTGCATAAACTCTGTTCCCTCAAGTGCATCCTAAATGGCGCATTTCTTTCCTCTTTTTGGAACACCTGTGTTGGGGCCAGTGAGGCGCAAACTAGTTTATCTAATCTATTCCAATTTCCAACTAACTATGTTAAGAAACTTATCGCACAAATGCGTGTTCCTCAAAGAATGCACAAACCTGAAAACGTAAGTGCGCGCACTGAGTGATCTCCTGAAAAGTTTCCTTGCAGTCTCTCTCAGACATCATCCATGGACATGTCATTCTGACACAATTTTCTCGCAAAATTAGTCGCTGGTATGCTACTCCATGTAGCGCAATTATTATTAGGCTTGTAATGGCCTTCATGTGCGCTATTATTATAAGGCTTATAATGTCCTTCATGTTGCGCAATTATTATTAGGTTTGTAATGGCCTTCATGTTGCGCTATTATTATAAGGCTTATAATGACCTTCATGTTGCGCAATTATTATTAGGCCTGTAATGACCTTCATGTTGCGCTCTTATTATAAGGCTTATAATGGCCTTCACACAGTGCGATATTTAAAAAAATGAATGTTAGTTTGGATTAAGTGCAATCTTCAATTTAACTTTGTTACTCGTTAATTTCATTGTTGCTTAATTTAATTTTTACTTACTTGCGTACGTGCGTGCTTGCGAGCTTGGTGACTCTGTTTCTTGGTCTCTCTTACCGTTCTTATACATTAAGAAATAAGGTGCACAATGTACAAAGGAACAAATACATGAACGCGATGAATGTCAACTCAATTGTCTCAATAACGTCACTCGCATTGAATACGTTACCAGAGCACAGCATAATGACTGCAACGAGTTTCAAGGGAGATTAGTTAATTTTGAATTGTTTATACCTCGACCGGATGTAATGGAAAATTGGTGATGTTGGTGAAACCTGTATTATAGATACCCTCATCCCACACTCCCAGTTTGTGGAAATTATCAGAGAGTGATTAATGTTATTTTACATTAAAGAATTATTGAAATGACTCACAACCCGTTCTATTGCATCAGACTCAACTCAAGGAGACAAAACTTTTACCTATGTCAGATAGCGCAATGAATGAACTTGTCGTTTCAATGCAACGACTGAGAACGTCGTTAAATGTACGAGTGAAAATCAAGTTTTCTGATATAGATAAAGGTCATGACTTTACTTGTTTGCATTAGAAACACCTAATGCACGGAAAAAACTACGTGGAAATTATAAGAGTTAAACTTCTGACTAAGAGTCAGAATTGTTCCATCATTTTTTCCAAGAATAATTATTGTTCCACATTCGGTCAGACTTGACCTCAATGACGAAGTTCTCCTTTATTTCTTAGCGAAGAAAATACCGAAAATTTCAAAAAGTCGAAAGATTTTTCCGATCAGAGCATTCCGCTGCGCACATTCACAAAAAAAAACAGATTCTATAAGGCTTACTTACTCATGTCGCATAACAATTACTGTCACGTGTTAAGACTTGAATAAACTCTGTCCAAGCAGAGCAATGGTTCATCTCCTGTTCATGCGTGCTCCTCGAGCAACTGAGGAACTCAAATTTCTGCTCATAAATTTTTACTAAATGCAAGCATTTCTTACTTCTAGCTACCGCCAATTTTCACTCAAGCATCCCTCCATGATAAGTTATTTTTCCAACGTTACCTTTCAAATCTAGCATTATTGACATTAATCTATACGCATTTGTTTTAATCATAAATCAAATTAGCAAATCGCAAACTTGATCCTGCTTCATTCAGCACTAGTAACATTCCTCCATTTTACCGTCAAATTAACATAGGTGACCTATCCAGTACTGGAAACCAACATACCAACTGACGTATTATTCTCCACCATCAAAGTCAGGGCACTTCCGCATAACCTTATTGAATCCTTGTCACATTCTCCTCTGAATAACCCTAAGTTAGATTCACGATTCCCTAATATCGACCTTCAGTCATCGCCGTAATTAACACTATGCCAAACCCAAAGATCTGACATATTATCTTTCAGTCACACTCAGAGTCCTCTTATGTTAGCCATATACCACCCAAATTCCTTTCATATTAATACCCAGTCATGCTCAAAGTCCCCCCTCATATTAACCCCAAATTACACGCAATTACACAATTAAAGTTCATATATTAACTCTAAGACACATGTCAAGTCCTCTCAAATGAACTCTTAGTCACACTCGTAGTCTTCTTATATTACCCTAAAAGCTGAAGTCACCACATATTCAACGTCAGACACACCTAGTCTCCTCAAATGGACTTCTAGTCGCGCCTGAAGTCCCCTCATATGCAATCTGAATCTCATCTTAAGTCCCCACGTATTAAGCGTGTCGCTCACCGAAAACGCTCCTTAAAAGATCTTTTAAACACACCTTTAGTTCTCTTCGATTAACCCGAAATCACATCCGAAGTTCCCTTCCATTAACCCGAAATCCCATCCGAAATCCCCTCTTACTAACCCGAAATCACATCTGAAGTCCCCTCTTATTAACCCGAAGTCACATCCGAAGTTCCCTCTAATTAACCCAAAATCCCATCCGAAGTTCCCTCTTATTAACCCGAAATCCCATCCAAAGTCCCCTCTTATTAACCCGACACCACATCTGAAGTCCCCTCTCATTAACCCAAAATCCCACCTGAAGTCCCCTACCATTAACCCAAAATCACATCCGAAGTCCCTTGCCATTAACCCGAAATCCCATCCAAAGTCCCCTCTCATTAACCCCAAATCACATCTGAAGTCCTCTCTTATTTAACCCGAAATTCCATCCGAAGTCCCCTCTTATTAACCCGAAATCGCACCCGTGTTAGGCTCTTTTTACGGTGGATGCTTTCAATCCCGCCTTGATGGTGCCATATATTATGTACTTTTTAGGTTGTATTCCAATCCCACGGCTGCGGCATCAGAGATGTTAGGGTCCTATTTAATGTTGGATATTCCACTGCTTCGACATCAGATGTTATGGTAGATTTTTAGCTTGAGATTTCGGGATTCTGCCGCACGGCCATATTTGTGTGTTATTCTTTCCAAAAAATAAGAGATCAAAGGGAGGTTTTCACTTGATGTTATTTCGAGAATGTGTGCAACTCAGAGCGCTCTGTTCGGGCCTCATTGTCATGTTTTTGTTTCCGCAGTTGTGACCTTTTTCTCGTCACTCCAGTATTTCATTCATCCTTAGCAAAATATATAAGTTATACGTTGTTTTTGTCAAATTCATCCTACAATTTAATTCGTTATATAGTCAAGACTTCAAAATTTCTAGGTATTATTTTTAAGGTAGTGTCGGGTAGCACTCTAATACAATAAACTTCATTAATGCTAGCGGCAATTTGCAACTCCACCCATATGAGATGAATCATAACATGTCCTATGTCCACACACATCAACCCAAAAAAAATCCGAAGTCCACACACATCAACCCAAAATCCCACCCAACGACCACACACATCAACACAAACCCACATCCGAAGTCCACACATATCAACCCAAACTCACATCCGAAGTCCACACACATCAACCCAAAAAAAATCTGAAGTCCACACACATCAACCCAAACCCACATCCGAAGTCCACACACATCAACCCAAACCTACATCCGAAGTCCACACACATCAACTCAAACCCACATCCGAAGTCCACACACATCAACTCAAACCTACATCCGAAGTCAACACACATCAACCAAAACTAACATCTGAAGTCCACACACATCATCCCAAAATCCCATCCGACGTCCACACTCATCAACCCAAGCCCACATCCGAAGTCCACACGCATCAACCCAAAATCACATCCGTCGTCCACACATATCAACCCAAACTCACATCCGAAGTCCACACACATCAACCCAAAAAAAATCTAAAGTCCACACACATCAACCCAAACCCACATCCGAAGTCCACACACATCAACCCAAAATTACATCCGTCGTCCACACACATCAACCCAAACTCACACCCGAAGTTTACACACATCAACCAAAAATAACATCTAAAGTCCACACACATCATACCAAAATCCCGTCCGACGTCCACACTCATCAGCCGAAATCACATCCGAAATCCACACACATCAACCCAAAGTCACATCCGAAATCCTCATCATCCCGAAATCGCATCCAAAATCCACACACATCATCTCAAAATCACATCTGAAATCCACACATATTACTCGAAATCGTATCCGAAATCCGCCGAAATGAACTCTTAGACACATCCTAACTCCTCCCGTACCAACCCTCAGTCAACGTCCCGTTGGCCGCATATTAACCCTCCGTCAGAGTCCAACTCAGCACCATCACATTAGAAAGGAAGTCGGCGCATGACTGTCATATCGAGAGTGAAAGTCGTGCAGGTGTTGAAGTTCAGCCATAATTGCAGGTAATTAACGTAACGAGGTCAGTAATAAGACTTTAACCTTCAAAGTCTGGCGATTCAGCCAAGGTTTTGAAGCTCCTTCCAAAACTAAAATGCAGTTTGCCTACGTAATAAGAAATTTGCTTCTGATGCAAGAAGATACGAAGCAGCTTTTGGTAGGTCGGAGATATTAATACGAAACCAAGTAACGTATTTTTTATGTTCAAACTCGATTTTCTTCGAGTGTGATGCAAGTAATGGTCTCCTATCAAAAATAATTTCAATCATGTAAGTCAATTTGAGATGCAGGAGCATTATGATTAAAGATCCTTCGTCAAATATCGATTCCGAAGTCATATTTTGAGGATCATCGTACTAAATATAAAATTTTGGTGCATAGTCTACCTGAAAACGAAAGATATTTTTTTAATGGTGAAATCGACTTCTGGTGCGACGTCTGTGGCTAAATACAAAATTTCAGGATATTTCTTAACTGATCAACAAATTTCAGGTGATAATTCTACCAAACACCAAATTCTGAGGTATTTTTTTCATTTCACATTGAATTTTTGGAGAAATTATCAATATTCGAGAGGGTCAGTTTCCACAAAAAATATTTGGGTTAAATGCAACACACTTTAGCGCGGGCTCGCAGACACTAAGTTTATAAATTTGTGTCTGATAAATTATGGATGCATCCCTGTATAACCCAGAAATTGATAATCAACATTGAATGATTAACACAATTAAACGAAATGACACTCACAAATAAACAACTCAACAATGGATGCATGTGTTCATGAAAAATTGCTTTTACATTCTAGCTCAGCGCTTTACAAAGACATGCCTTGTTCTCATTAAATGAACTGCTTCACAAACCTCCAGTCGTTCACGATTATATAACACCACCAATATTATTTTATTAATGAAGAAGTTTATAGCTGTCAGAACATATGTGCAGGCAATGGAATTAAGTTCCAGTTTCCATTGCGTCTGATACTCCTACGAGGATAATTTTTCTGGAATTTCATTTGCACCGATAATTTTATTGAACAAATTACTGACTTCTCTAGAAAAACCCGTATTTCGCTTAATGATATGAAGCAAATATAATTTAGGTAGATAACAGGAAAGGAAATATTTATACAGCCAACGTTAGTGCTTGTCAACATAAATTTTGCCCTTCAAATAATTTTCCCATCAGATTATTTCTTTCCAAAATATTTCATATGAATTGAAAAAAATTAAGACGTTCACAGCTCGTTATCGATTAAAATTTGCTGCTTTCACAGGATGATTAAAAAAATGTTAGGTCTCCTACATTTTAAAACTTTATATTCTAACTTCAGAACTACAGACGTGCAGGGATTTTTATTTTCACATTCATGGCGTTACAAAACACTTTTCAATGTATATCTGGAAGTCAGTTTCTTCGAATTGTTTATCCTGCTTCACATCTATGAGCCTTGTATAGCCGAGTAACACGGCCCCATAAATTTACTCAGTCGTCTTGGTGCTTTATAAAGACGACAAAGATTACAAGGCATAAATTTAGCGAGATGAATTGCCCTGGAACAAAGCTAAAAATATTCCAGAGGTCATCCCGTTGCCGAAACAGCTCAGGGAAGGTCGGCACAAGATTTCTGAACGTTCTGGTCTCAGGCTTCTAGAAACGTGTTTATCGCAAGGTTCAATTCTCTCTTCTAACGAAAATAATTCATGAATATATAATGCTATTCAATCTACGAAAGGGTGGATAATATACAAAATAATATGCGATTAATGCGCGAAAACAGTTTATAAACTTTGTACGGAAAATAGATCATCAGTATATCATACTAGTTACTATTTGAAAGGGAGGATTAATAAACGAAATATTAACACCTAAATAAAAACAGTTTATGAACTTAACCCATTCATGTATCACCGTTTGACAGAAGTTATTGATCAATTGGAGTAAATTGAGATTGAGCCAGATAAGAAATCGGCGCAGTACCAAGAGAAAATATTTTTTCGCCAGAGTAAGCATGAAGTACCCGTATTTTTCCTGTATTCATATACCTGTACATAGGCGATGAAACGAATCTATGAAGGTGCCTTTTCTTCTTAGTATCTTAGACTATAATGAAGTCGTTCCTCTTAGGTGTCCATCTCGCATCATGCGGCCTAATTGAAAGTGTATGGTGTGCGTGTTTTTAATCTTATAAAGGGCCCTATAGAGCACTAGTGGACTGTATGAATCTTCTCATATTATTAAAGAATATCTGACGGGCTAGCATGGGCGAAAACTCACTTCGGAAAAATGTTTATCGGAAGGCTATTGAAATTTTAGAACATATTCCATCGGCGCCAAAAAAAAACCGGCAATAATGAATTACTCACTGAGTACTACAGCTCATAAGGCGCAGTAATAATGATGTAGCGAGACAGAAGTCATGTCTACCTCTGCTGTTGTTTCATTGCAACGTTGCTGCGATTATCACTGCAGTAATTCCATCAGTTAACTCTACTGATTGGAAAGGGGCTGCAGTGAGGCTGCTATACAGGAGTGTCCACTCTTGTATAGCAAGTACGGCTGTAGCGCGTGCGTCATTTTCACGTTACTAAACGTCTAGCGGCAAAAACTGGCATTCTCAGCAAACAGAACAATTGACGCAACGGACTCCTCTGAATCGACCATGAACTGACTTACAGCTCTAAAGTAAAGAAAATCATTAGAGACACTGCATTATTTCTTTACGGGAAAAGGCGTGTATGTTTAAATATTATTCTACACATCACGAAACATAATCGTCCCTTGCACCGATTTGCAACATTTGTATCTTGCCAAAAACACCTGTTGTAATTTCTTTTTTAGGATCTTTGTTGCTACAAGCAAACATTATCAAAACTTTAAAGCCTTTATTCTTCGTTCCAACAACTTTGAAGTTAAGTCGACACTCTCGTGAAATGAAAGCTTTAAGTCAACACTCTTGTAAAATGAAAGCTTTAAGTCGACACTCTTGTAAAATGAAAGCTTTAAGTCGACACTCTTGTGAAATGAAAGCTTTAAGTCGACACTCTTGTGAAATGATAGCTTTAAGTCGACACTCTTGTAAAATGAAAGCTTTAAGTCGACACTCTTGTAAAATGAAAGCTTTAAGTCGACACTCTTGTGAAATGAAAGCTTTAAGTCGACACTCTCGTGAAATGAAAGCTTTAAGTCGACACTCTTGTGAAATGAAAGCTTCAAGTCGACACTCTTGTGAAATGAAAGCTTTAAGTCGACACTCTTGTAAAATGAAAGCTTTAAGTCGACACTCTTGTGAAATGAAAGCTTTAAGTCGACACTCTTGTGAAATGATAGCTTTAAGTCGACACTCTTGTAAAATGAAAGCTTTAAGTCGACACTCTTGTGAAATGATAGCTTTAAGTCGACACTCTTGTAAAATGAAAGCTTTAAGTCGATACTCTTGTGAAATGATAGCTTTAAGTCGACACTCTTGTAAAATGAAAGCTTTAAGTCGACACTCTTGTAAAATGAAAGCTTTAAGTCGACACTCTTGTGAAATGATAGCTTTAAGTCGACACTCTTGTAAAATGAAAGCTTTAAGTCGACACTCTTGTGAAATGATAGCTTTAAGTCGACACTCTTGTAAAATGAAAGCTTTAAGTCGACACTCTTGTGAAATGATAGCTTTAAGTCGACACTCTTGTAAAATGAAAGCTTTAAGTCGATACTCTTGTGAAATGATAGCTTTAAGTCGACACTCTTGTAAAATGAAAGCTTTAAGTCGACACTCTTGTAAAATGAAAGCTTTAAGTCGACACTCTTGTGAAATGATAGCTTTAAGTCGACACTCTTGTAAAATGAAAGCTTTAAGTCGATACTCTTGTGAAATGATAGCTTTAAGTCGACACTCTTGTAAAATGAAAGCTTTAAGTCGACACTCTTGTAAAATGAAAGCTTTAAGTCGACACTCTTGTGAAATGATAGCTTTAAGTCGACACTCTTGTAAAATGAAAGCTTTAAGTCGACACTCTTGTAAAATGAAAGCTTTAAGTCGACACTCTTGTAAAATGAAAGCTTTAAGTCGACACTCTTGTGAAATGATAGCTTTAAGTCGACACTCTTGTAAAATGAAAGCTTTAAGTCGACACTCTTAATTGTGAAATGATAGCTTTAAGTCGACACTCTTGTAAAATGAAAGCTTTAAGTCGATACTCTTGTGAAATGATAGCTTTAAGTCGACACTCTTGTAAAATGAAAGCTTTAAGTCGACACTCTTGTAAAATGAAAGCTTTAAGTCGACACTCTTGTGAAATGATAGCTTTAAGTCGACACTCTTGTAAAATGAAAGCTTTAAGTCGACACTCTTGTAAAATGAAAGCTTTAAGTCGACACTCTTGTAAAATGATAGCTTTAAGTCGACACTCTTGTAAAATGAAAGCTTTAAGTCGACACTCTTGTAAAATGAAAGCTTTAAGTCGACACTCTTGTGAAATGAAAGCTTTAAGTCGACACTCTTGTAAAATGAAAGCCACAAGTCGATGCTCAGAAAACTTTGTACCGATATGTTGAGGCTTCCATGGCTTCGAAATCATTATTTTAACGTCCCATAACTCTGAAGACATAACAAGATCATCGCTCAGTTTTCAAGCCATGGGCTGACCCATATCATTTTAAAGCCACAAGTTGGCATTCCCATACTTTTACAGCCATGAGTTGACTTTTCCTTTAACTGCGCGGCAACATAAAGGTGATGTCCCTGAATTTATCCAACCATAGGTTGTTGCTCCTATAACTATGCAGCCATAAGCTCACGCTCCCATAGCTCCACGGCTATAAGTTGCGTTTCCATAGCTTTGAGCCCATACGTTAAAGTTCTTTATAATATAAAAGTTGTAAGTTGACTATTTCCATTATTCTGCAGTATGAAGCTGAGCTTCCAAAACTTTGAAGCCATTAGCTGAGTTTCTATAATATTGAAGCCCTAAATTGACGTTCCCATAGTATTTCAGCCCTAAGTTGTCCCTTCCTTAAATGTTCTTAAATTTATCTAGCCATAGGTTGATGATGCAATAATTATGCAGCCATAAGCTCAAGTTTCCATTATTCCACAGCCATGAGTTCACGCTCCTATAACTCCACAGCCAAAAGCTGAGTTCCCGTAACTTTTAACCCATAAGTTAAAAGTTCCTACGATTTTACAGCCGTAAGTTGACCATTTCCATTATTCCTCAGCCATAAGCTCACTCTTCCATAACTACACAGCCATAAGCTGAGTTCTCATAACTCCACAGCCATAAGCTGTGTGCCCATACCTTTGAAGCCTTACGTCGACTTTCCCATAATATAGCAGCCTTAAGTTGACGTTTCCCTAAGCTGATGCAGGAGGCAGTAAATCCATCTTTAGTCCGCTCGAGTGACGCGGTGTGGACTAGGAAGCTGCCGAGCTCAGATTGGGTCGCATGCTAACCCAGTCTGACTTATTCGCTGTTGCATCTATAATTTTGGCCGCCCTGTGTGTGCAGAAGCTATACTTTGATAAAATCATGGATGCCTCGGCATAAAGGTTGAACAAGGACGTTACTCCATAATGTTAATACGCCCTCTATACGTGAGTTATCTGTTTTTCATGCGTTGGCTGTTTTTTTCTTGATCCTTCTATTTTTGCGGGATTTTTCTTGTTCATGCTAAACATCTCTTTTCGTCAGTCATTTTATCCATGACATATGCTTTCAATTTCTTTTCCATTGATTCATCGTTAATCTTCCAATAAGATCCATGCAGTCAAGTCGTGTTATCTAATTATATTTTCGAAGAAATTAGTTGTAAAGTTCGTTAGAAGTGAGTTTCATCATTTACACATTTAGTAATCAGGTCAATAATTTTTTGCGTATTATCATAACACATTTTGATCGACAAAGTTCACTTGACATTATGTTATTCCAATTAATAGTTCACCAGTGAGTTTAAGGAAGGGATACTCACAGAATGATGTTCGACCGTTAACAGACACTTTAATGAAGACTTACTTCCATGAAACGAGGCAAATAAAGGCACGCAATCGGGGGATAAAAAGAGAGGTACAATTATGCTCAACTTTCAAAGAAAATGCAGCAAATACGATAAAGTACCTCAGCGTCTCGGTTGAACGTCAATTTTTATGAGTCGAAAATAATTGCAATTTTCACAGATACAGAAATACATTTTTTAGCGGCAGTATAACAAACCCAGGATTCCGATGGACTCCAAATGTTCTAAGACAACATATGGGCATCTCAAGAATCTAGCAGAGACCCTGTTGAAATGAAATCTTGCCTTAGAATACCTATCACATGCCCCCATTAAGTTTCTACATAGGGCATATGAAAGGAAATCTCAAAGATACTTTAAGAAAAACAATGAGCCTATTCTTGTCGGAATTCTGATAATTTTCAAAAGTGGTCTTATCAATTGCAGTTATATTTATACCGATATTTCGTTAATAACAACGTCGTCGTCTCGCGTGCTATTTCAGCATTATTTAATACCATTAACAGCGCCCCAGTCTAACTTTTTCACCGGAACATTCATGTTTTTCGCCGCCCAAGTGATCTAATTACTTGGGCGGCGAAAAACCTGCATGCTGGCGGCGATAAAGTTGGGACGGAGTGCTACAAGTGTATGACCGGGTGGCTTGTTTTGTTTTTTGTTTTGAATTAGTTTTGTTTCAGAATCAGTTCGGCGGTGTTTTGATATCATTATGGGATTTATAGCATACCAGCCATGTGGTTTTCGTTGAAATTCTTTTCTTCACTCGGCGGTACTTTCTCCATCAGCGTTGAACATGAATTCGCGAGTTGTATGTGAGACAAGTATATCTCCTCTGGCAAATTATAATAATTCCATGCTCTAAGTAACTGCATTAGCGTTGAGCTTAAATTTATTATGTGAAGTGTAATTCAACACTTCAATAATAATTTCAGCAATGTATAATTTTAATCAACCATAAGCTATTTCAAAGCAACTTTTATACGGGATTTATTTACCGGATTATTCAATTTTTAAAGAACTCTTAACTCCTCAAAACCTCCCCAAGTAAGACTAAGTCAACCAGATCTGCTTCTTAAAGGTATTAATTTCCTCCCAATGCAACGTTTCGCTGAAGCGCAGGATTTCGTAGAATTCCTTTGGAAATTACACCATAGATTGAGCACCTCTCCCACTAATCGCTCCATAAAAATGCAAATCGAGAGCAAATCTTTTAGCGGTCACAACAAAGCATCGATTCTTAATTAGGTTATCGATATTAATTCGCAATTACGAACCTCGAACGAGGATCGTTAGAGCAATTATTGTGATGAGGCGGCGATGGAACTTCGATGATGAAAAGGATAAGATACTCGAATTGCGTCCATGTTCAATGGAGATTGATTCGAAAATTATTCCATCATACTCTACAGAATCAAAAATACTGACGCCGCTAATTGGAGTTCAAACATTTTTGTCCGAGCTCTCATCAGGCTGGCAGTTTTTACAGCGCTGCAAAATGCGCCAGCGCAAACGCCACGACTGACCGAGGAAAATTAGGAATCAGCACACTGAAAATTGATGGATAATACGAATAAAAGTACGAGTAATATCTGTTCGTTGCAGTTAAAACTGCTCAATAATAAATGTCACTGTATTTTATCCCACTGCAAAAATGGCACGATAGTGAATGTAACGGAGGGTGTAATATGTGAACTCACGGCATAAACGGCACAACAAGGAATGTAACGGAGGGTGTAATATGTGAACTCACGGCATCAATAGCTTAATAAGAAATGTTACGATACAAATAACTGAACTTACAGTAAAGTTACTGCTTTTATTCAAAGCTGTGTAATGTTTGCGTCAATGCCTGAGAAGTTGAGCGAAATTTGAGTAACAGTAAACGTGTATTAAATGAATTAAGTAACTAAACTAGAGCAAATGTATGAACTTGACGACATAAAAAAATTAAAGTCAAACTTCATTTCATACTTGAATAGCTTAAATTGGTTTGTCAACTTGGTTATTGTACGGCCACACTCTCAGTTATTACTTAGTAAAAAATGACGAAATGCTGCTCTCCCAGTCCCTTATATACGAAAACGTTTCTGTATGGTAAGTAAACATATGAAACTCAACGTCAAAGCAATCAAGCAATTCTATTTTTAAGTTTACGCAATATTTTCATCATATTTAGAGTACATTATATTGGTGTCTATAAATTTGCTTTGTCTTTCAAATATGTTGCTGTCGACACCCATGAACAGGATTATGAAACTTTTTAGAAGTAAATTTCCCCAGTGAGTTCACCATGAGACATCGTCCTCCGTAGTTGGAACGTATACAATAATTAGGAATTCGTCATGCGGCTCAAGAAAAGCCGTGAAGAAACTTACGATCCCGCTTAACAAGCATAACTCTGCGACTGTAAGCGAATAACGAAGTAATTTGCTATTTTTCTTTTATCGAAAGACGAAGTAATTTGCAATTTTTTTACGAAATGACTCAGTAACTTGCAGTTTTGAAGAGAGTGTGCCTGAAAATAATTTATGTTTTGTATATTTTACTTTACTCAGAGTATTTTCATTAGTTGGTGACTCTTTATTTCCGAACTGAGTAAACATGGTTGAAAATTTCGCATTTTGTGGTAAAAAGATGCCTATTTGCACATTGAGGATATTGCCTTTAAGGTAACACACAGAATCGTCTTCAGATATGTGAAAAACCCACGTACCGAGCTATCATTTAGCATTCGCAGTGAAATAATTAAAATCGTTCTACGAACTCAATTTTCTCTAGTGTTATTTCCAATATTCTTTATTGAAACGTTACGGGCAAACTGAATGGTCTTGCTGATGAAATTACTACTAGAGCCTTGGCAGTAAAACTTGTGTTTTGATCGCTGTATCTCACAAAACTTTGTTGGCAGTCCCGTCAAAAATTTGATCAGATATGAGAGACGGCGACACAGTTTGGACACGTTTTCAGTTAGCGGCAGAAGCGCATGAATTTGGCGCTTGTGTATCAGCAATTCTTCATGCAGAACGTGACGGGCATGCACTCCTACCGACGCGAATGCTGACCTCGAGACTCGATGTAGGTCACTCTAAAATTGCTTCGGGTCGCTTGGGTTGCTTCGGGCTGCTTCGGAATTTTGAAGGGTGTTCAGTTTCACTTCGTCCAAAAGCTAGACGAAGGCTAGGAAAGAATGTCAATATAGTGTGATGTTTAAAATTTAAATTGACATTCAATTTTATTCAATTCAATTCAACTGTCAATTGAGAGTTTAAAATTTTGACTAAGAAACTTGAAGGGAGAGATTAATTTAATATCAAACAAAGCAAACACTATAAACGTTATATAAAATTGACGAAGTTATTGAAGGTGTCTGTTAGTCAATGTTTGAAAAGGTTATGTTACTTTCAGAAAATGTCCCTAGAAGAATAGATTGTCTAATCTTGCGATACTGCCAATCATTTAATGATGATGGGATAGGAAATGAAAAACATCCGCTTGTATTTATACCTTTTGCGTACACTAGTTTGTTCCGAATACTTCATCTAAAAGGATCAAAACTGCACTTATATCGTTCTTCATTAATAGCAAGTAAATGAAATCTTTTTACAATAAAAATTTCAGCAACCCCTCGGTTATAAAAATGCAAAGAAAAAAGACTAAAATAAACACCGCAACTGGTTATTAATAAGGACTATGTAAGTTCTGTCTCACTCTTATATTCAAGAAGACGTTGTCCTCTTACTTCCATTTAAGCAACAAGAACCCTACAAAATCATACACTGAAAGCATTTTCTAATATTTTACGGTTCTGTTTACCTAAAAATGAAGCGCTGCATTGTTACCTAATCACAGCGAACCAATTAGTTGATGGCTGTTATCTGAAGCAACCAGGACCATCTTCATCATATACTTATTTTTCTCCAAAATATTTATCATTCTGCAACCTTTTCCAGCATTTAAACGACAAACTCCTCGACAAAAGCCCATGTGCGCTGCCCTTTTCCTTTTAAATATGACACGTTGTCTAATACAATTCTAGGTAACTCTTACTCCTCTAATTCTGAACATCACAAGTGAAGATTTATCGGGACAAAAGCCTCATAAGAACACCTGACAAGAAGAGACGTCTCCTCACAGCGCCTCTGGAACGAGAGCGTAAGGCGAGAGAGGAAATTAAGCCAGATCTTGGCACACAATTTCAGACAGAATCTAAGTTGCGATCAAACGAGCCAGAGCGCAAGGGAGCAAAACGCGCTTGTCGAAATGAACAAAACACAGTTTTGCCACTATTCTTGCTTCTGATCCTGAAATGAAGCTCCTATCTTCAATTCCACAATGTGAAGCACGTTAATATAATCTGGTACTTACAAGGTATCCTTACATCTCTCACGTATTTGTTCAGTCCGCGCGTAGGTGCGTCAAATGTACGCGTAGGTTTCATTCAATGCGTAGGCAACCATTTTTCGCGTAGGTTTCATCCAAAGCGTAGGCAACCATTTTACGCTTAGGTTTCTTTCAATGCGTAGGCAACCATTTTGTGCGTAGGTTTCATTCAATGCGTAGGCAACCATTTTGTGTGGAGGTTTCATTCGATGCGTAGGCAACCATTTTGTGCGTAGGTTTCATCCAATGCGTAGGCAACCATTTTGTGCGCAGGTTTCATTCGACGCGTAGGTAACCATTTTGTGCGTAGGTTTCATTCAATGCGAAGGCAACCATTTTGTGCGTAGGTTTCATCCAATGCGTAGGCAACCATTTTGCGCGTAGGTTTCATCCAATGCGTAGGCAACCATTTTGTGCGTAGGTTTCATCCAATGCGTAGGCAACCATTTTGTGCGTAGGTTTCATTCAATGCGTAGGCAACCATTTTGTGCGTAGGTTTCATCCAATGCGTAGGCAACCATTTTGTGCGTAGGTTTCATCCAATGCGTAGGCAACCATTTTGTGCGTAGGTTTCATCCAATGCGTAGGCAACCATTTTGTGCGTAGGTTTCATTCAATGCGTAGGCAACCATTATGCGCGTAGGTTTCATCCAATGCGTAGGCAACCATTTTGTGCGTAGGTTTCATCCAATGCGTAGGCAACCATTTTGTGCGTAGGTTTCATTCAATGCGTAGGCAACCATTTTGTGCGTAGGTTTCATCCAATGCGTAGGCAACCATTTTGTGCGTAGGTTTCATCCAATGCGTACGCAACCATTTTGTGCGTAGGTTTCATCCAATGCGTAGGCAACCATTTTGTGCGTAGGTTTCTTTCAATGCGTAGGCAACCATTTTGTGCGTAGGTTTCATTCAATGCGTAGGCAACCATTTTGTGCGTAGGTTTCATTCAATGCGTAGGCAACCATTTTGTGCGTAGGTTTCATCCAATGCGTAGGCAACCATTTTGTGCGTAGGTTTCATCCAATGCGTAGGCAACCATTTTGTGCGTAGGTTTCATCCAATGCGTTGGCAACCATTTTGTGCGTAGGTTTCATTCAATGCGTAGGCAACTATTTTGTGTGGAGGTTTCATTCAATGCGTAGGCAACCATTTTGTGCGTAGGTTTCATCCAATGCGTACGCAACCATTTTGTGCGTAGGTTTCATTCAATGCGTAGGCAACCATTTTGTGCGTAGGTTTCATTCAATGCGTAGGCAACCATTTTGTGCGTAGGTTTCATCCAATGCGTAGGCAACCATTTTGTGCGTAGGTTTCATCCAATGCGTAGGCAACCATTTTGTGCGTAGGTTTCATCCAATGCGTAGGCAACCATTTTGTGCGTAGGTTTCATCCAATGCGTACGCAACCATTTTGTGCGTAGGTTTCATTCAATGCGTAGGCAACCATTTTGTGCGTAGGTTTCATTCAATGCGTAGGCAACCATTTTGTGCGTAGGTTTCATCCAATGCGTAGGCAACCATTTTGTGCGTAGGTTTCATCCAATGCGTAGGCAACCATTTTGTGCGTAGGTTTCATCCAATGCGTAGGCAACCATTTTGTGCGTAGGTTTCATTCAATGCGTAGGCAACTATTTTGTGTGGAGGTTTCATTCAATGCGTAGGCAACCATTTTGTGCGTAGGTTTCATCCAATGCGTAGGCAACCATTTTGTGCGTAGGTTTCATTCAATGCGTAGGCAACCATTTTGTGCGTAGGTTTCATTCAATGCGTAGAAAACCTCAGAGAAGGACAGAGCAGCTCTCGCAGCGCAACACATGAAGCATCTTTAAATTAACCTACGTGCAAGAATTCGCTGATTTGAGTAACAGACGTAACGACTCATTCCAATTGGATTTTTTTTCATTTATTCTGAGAAAAGAATGGTAAACTACCTTTCATTCCTTCGTTTTTAAAAGGGCTGATGTTTTTATTACAAAGAGCAGGCACCTATTCATGGTAAACGGATAAGTTTGAGAATTTAATATGAAATATGAAACAGGTGGAAGTAAGATTTCAGTTGCACATATTCCGCTGCGGTGGCCTTGGCTTATACCAACACTCGCGCTTTATTGGATTTGTTGAAACTCCGAAGGGAAGAAATCTTCACAATCTTAGACTCGAATAATATAAATTACTATTGTTCTTTGAATAATAATTGTAAATTTTATTACTCTCTTGTATAAATCATTATTACTCTCTTACATAAATCATCAAAACTTTCTGAAAGTGATAAGAGTAATAATAAAAATTAATTTTGGAGTGGAAATAATGCAAATAGTGAATATTTTTCGATGCCAAAAAAATGTTAACAAAACTGTACTCACGAGCTATTTGCGTGCACAACCTGATGCTTTCTCAGTTATAGAATCAACCCTAAATACATCCTCATATAAACTCAGCTGAAAATTAATGGTACATTTACGCCACCACACACGCAATAGAATACATTTTTTTACCGCATTTACGTGCCTAGGTAAACTTGAGTACTAAAATCTACGTACTTTTGCATCTTATGAATTTCTAACTTGTTCAAGAATAATTCCTGAATTGCATAGTAAAAATTCATGGACTACTGAAAGTCATTGTTTGAACTGTATTATATTATTTCCTGAACTGCATAACAAAAATTCCTGAACTGAATAACAACATTTCCTGAACTGCATAACAGTAATTCCTGAACTGCATAACAACAATTCCTGAACTGCATAGCAACTATTCCTGAACTGAATAACAACAATTCCTGAACTGCATAACAACAATTCCTGAACTGCATAGCAATTCCTGAACTGCATAACAACTATTCCTGAACTGCATAACAACTATTCCTGAACTGCATAACAACAATTCCTGAACTGCATAACAACAATTCCTGAACTGCATAACAACAATTCCTGAATTGCATAACAACAATTCCTGAACTGCATAACAACAATTCCTGAACTGCATAACAACAATTCCTGAACTGTATAACAACAATTCCTGAACTGCATAACAACAATAATTATTCCTGAACTGCATAACAACAATTCCTGAACTGCATAACAACAATTCCTGAACTGCATAACAACAATTCCTGAACTGCATAACAACAATTCCTGAACTGCACAACAACAATTCCTGAACTGCATAACAACAATTCCTGAACTGCATAACAACAATTCCTGTACTGCACCACAACAATCCCTGGACTGTTTAATAACAATTCCTGGACTGTATTATAACAATTCCTGAACTGCATAATAACATTCCCTGGACTGCATAATAACAATCCCTGGACTGTACAATAACAATCCCTGGACTGTATAATAACAATAACTAGACACCATAAAAATAACTCCCATTCTCGAGAATAACAGCTCCTGAGCCACACAAAATCAACTCCTGGAATAGCATAATAGTAGTAGTAACATGGGTTTGCTAGCGCTTCAGTTATTCGAATTATATCGCACCGAAGGTCATCGTAGCATAATAACAACCATTGCTCAGCATAATACAAGTTCTTGAACAACTCCACTCGACGTATCGTGCGATGAAATACCAGCGATGGTGGTTGATTACTCACAAACAAATTCTTGTAAACACTTTGCAATTGCTCTGTCATACCAAAAAAGTGATACCGTTTATTTGCCGGCTTATGTTTTTTATGTCTTTAACACTCTCTTTTTTCATCATTCGCTATGAAAAAACATTCATGAGAACTCACGTTATTACTATAAGAAAAAATCCTTCACTTGTGAATGTAATATCTCCCTTTTCTCTTCGCTTATCTTTCTTACGACAAATTTATACAGTGTGAGGGCCCAAATTATGCATCGTAGTTAATGCAGAAAAAGAAAACTAAACGCAAACGTATAACATGAAATGTACAATACGGAGGATGGCCACTTTTTTAATTATAAATGGTACAATCGATTAGTAAAGGGCTTTTCCCGACGTTATTAACATTTCTCTGCCCTTTAACTAAGAAAAATAGCTGAGGGAATTGCGAGAAAATTTCATGCGTGTATTTTACAGACGATATGTTAGCAATATATATATCTACTTTTAACGATAAGTCTCATGCTTTAGATAATTCGAAACACTTCAATGATAAGCAGGGAAGCGTCAAATTTGCAATGGAAACAGAGAACAGGAGTCGAACGCCATTCCAAGTCAGTTTGGTTCAAATGTATAACCAACGATGTCATACAAATGAATCAAACAGATTCGGAATGACATTCGACTTCAGAGATCGAAGGGTAGCGTCAGAGTTTTGGGCACATGTTTCAATGATGTTACAGCCCATATTATCGAGCTCAATTGCCTAAAACTTTAGTTTGGTAGATCATGTTATGTGTGTTGTTCATATTGTTCTCTACACTAAGAATGCACTCTTTGAGTAACTTTAGCCGGCAAAATTATTCCTCGATTTACACAGAATCCCAATAATAGTAATAGTTCTAGACTTCAACTCCACCAAATAGATCCTTGATTTTACTTAAAACGAAAACTCCTTTGATATTCTACATTCATTTACCACATTGTATTCGAGATCCGTAGACATGGCAGAAGAGATCTTAGCATTACTCGGTGAATATTCACCATAATAATTCAGTCGTAAATTAAAAAATCTATCAAATACATGTCATTACATTTTTCAAGCGTCAAGTTTAAAGAAATCTTGAGAAATAATAACATCTTTTCTCTGTTCCGTTTTAATAATTGCGTAACTACATTAGTTGTTTAGTGACTGACTTTGAAACTGTAGATCAGTTTGAAGCGTATGTCGCGTTGCAGGCCTCCATACTTTGCGTATACATTTTCTATGCACATGTACTGGACATCAGAGTTCGTGGTAGACCCACAAACCCTATACTTAAGTAAGTGTTCTGTGGTAGACCCGCCAGGGGAACTCTGCAACGTGGTGAGCATTATTGCACTGAAACTTTGTTTCTAAGTTCTACTTTTTCGGCAGTTGATGACCTCACTCAACACAGTAGTCTCTGTTAACATTTATAGCTTTGAAATAATTCACGTAGATTACATTTCGTTCACATTTGTCAATACTAGGAGCACTATTCATCACCAAATCAAACCCTATTTTGAATAAACGCTTGAGGTCTTATCCGTTGGTGATATTCAAAAGGTAGCCCACTAATGATTTTTTAAGATAGTTTTTTGCCACATTTTTTTCACTTTTCTAATTTTAACTTTCATTGAACGTCGTCCCATCTGTATGTTTAAAATCACTAGTTTCTATTTCCTTGCTAACGATGCACCAATGTATGAAGGGTTCTTTATCAATTTTTTACTCTGATCTTTTCTGAATAAAAATATATTTAACACTGTACTAAAATGTCTTCTTTTTCGTTAGACATTCAGAAATATATAACAAATTTCTTCGAATACCTATTCTTAGACATGTACTTAAATAGATAAAGGTTTTTTATGCATCTAGGTACGTATCTATATTCATAAAATGTTACTGCCTTAACCTTGTCTCGCGCATCGCCTCAAAAATGATGAGTCTGCCCGGTTTAATCGCTTCTGCACCTTGCTCTAGGCATGCTGACGCTACAATTCTGTCACAATATTCCGGAATTCAGATTACGATGTTAGAAAATTCACACTGATTAGAACACTGTAGATAGTGAGCTAAATGTGTACGGTTAAGGAGTCCGAAACACGCGACGTTCGTTTATCTTTCTTGTTGCTGACTTAGCATAAAAAGTGGTAAAGTACAGACATTCGAACACAGTTACTGGGATAGCAAAACTTCAGGTTTTCTTTCTGAGGGCTCCACAGCAACCATCGAAGGAACTGATGGCTGGTTAGGCTAGCCCGCTTTACAAAAAACGTGGCATCCAAGAGAGGTTGTAGAAAGCATTATATAGGAACCGCGTTATAATTTTGATTAAAAAAGAGGGAACTATATGATTAAAGAGGGAACCGCATGATTAAAGAGGGAGCCGCATGATTATGGAGAGAACCTCGTTCAGACCGCATGATTACACAGCCAAAACATGGCCATGCATTTCTACAATGACAAGCAAGCTGCAGCCCACGACGTTATAAATGTAGGTTCTCGAACCTAGGCGTGAGAATTTTTGTGAAGTTCAACATACGTGAACAAGATGTAGGCGCGAGAGAGGAACATCGCGGTCGCTTGAGGTACGGAATGTAGAATTCTTTTAAGATATTCTTTACACCTAAAGTACGACAAGAATTGAAGTGTGCCACAAGTGTTTTTTTTTGTAAAGAATGAGCAGTTTTGTATTTAAATTTTCTGCGGTATACGCAATCAATTTTCAAATAGATTCTTAAGAAATTTCTTTGGAGAATAATTGATTACTTAATTAATTAATTGGAACACAATTACGTGGATTTCATCTCACCAGCTTTCTTAATCATTCGAAAATAAATGCAGTTTTCAAGTACGTATAAGTTTCAAGTCGATAGTAATCTCTGTATTTGCGAGGAAAATTTGCAAGTAAGAATTCAAAGTCTGATGTTGAAAAATTGAGCACATTTTAACTAAAAATTTCGCTTCTTACAGCAAAATTGAGTTCGGTTATGAATCACGTTGAGTAGATGTGCTAATTAGGCATTATGTAAATCTTCTTGGGCATAAACTCATAATCCGTGATCGCGTCTGGTGAGGTTACAAAAAGAGATGTACGATACCCGACGTAATTACGTCAGGGCTGCTTGATGCGCGTGTGAGATAGCTGGGGCAATGACCGTTGATGCTACGCTACGAAAGGATGGAGTTCCATACAGCTCGCTCTTGTGGGTCTGCAGAGAAAGTGATGGCAAACTGCAGCACACTCATACCTCGGGCATTACCAAAATGATAATGTGCTCACCAGTAATTCGTCATATGGACATTAACTATAGGAAAATGCCTGAATCAACTACAGCCGCATCTGTCTCGCAAGAAAGAAACTTTTCGTTGTTAAATCAAATGCATGAAAAGCATTCATCAATATTGCGAATTCAAACGTGTGACAAATTTGCTATCATGAACATCAGAACGTAAAAATTACTTGAGCGTCTGGTGTTAGGAATAGATATTGTGCATCATTCAGTGAGCGTGCTAATTATTACATCGTGCGGAATAAGGCTTAGTCAACGACATCGATATGTGAGACAACAATTGCTTTTATTAAATTGTAATCGCTCCAAGGCGCCGCTCTGTAGGAGAAATAGTTTCAGCAGGGGCATTTAAAGGAGATGTTTTCTTCGATGTTGCCAGATTGTAATTATTCTTGTTTCACTAGATGTATGACTTTATGGATTCAGAGACGGTTTTGTTAACGTTGCGCATTTACCTCATTAAACATTTACATCTGGACTTCGTGTGTTCTTTTGTTTACTTTTGCCTTCTTGACATTTTTTAATTCTCATCATGAGTTACTTTTTGGATGGGCTGTTCTAACAACACAATTGTTCAATCTTTGGTGCGTTGGAGGTATTTATCCATATCGTTCATACCTGTAGCTGTGTCTATTTGCCTTCCTTTGCGTACCCTTACCGTTTCCTCTTCGGAGTTCCTCTCTCCTTTCATGGAGGTTTTAATTGCTCCTTCGTTGCTGGTTTCTCTTTATTTATTCAAGGAAATTTCTTTATTTCTTCTCTTTATTTCTTTATTTCTTTATTTCTTCCTTCGTGGCTGGTTTCTCTTTATTTCTTGAAGAAAAATTCCAGTCCGTGACAACTTTTTAATGCTTGTACCCTCACCCTCTCAAGATGAGAGCACCGAACACTGCAATTGAAGTGCGAGATAGGTCATGCGATATCATTATTCACTATCTGGGATGAGTACTTACTGGTTTTGAGGCCTAGTGTAGCAGATAAAGTTTTTATGAGCTCAGTCTTATGCCGCACATGTTGTTGCGTGCTACAACGCGTTCCTCATTCCAGTCACTTTTAAATTCTCATTCAGTTCCGATTGTGAGAACGGAATGCAAACGTGTTGAGAAAAATACGCGTTGATGTAAGTGGTTGCAGTCTTCGCTGAAGAAATATTATTGAGATGAATCGTATGGTAGGGTAGCGTATGGTTGTGGTCAAACTCACTTGCATATGCTGTGGAGTTTGATTCTGAGAGTCAAATTAATTTGATTTTTGACTTTTATGACACTCCTTGTTACCGAGAATTTACTTGAACTAAGATATTGCTCAATAAGTATCAGTAGTAATCCATCACTGCAAATTTAGGGAAGGTCTCTGTAGTCGGTTGTTTCATGCAAGCGAATTAGTCCTACTTCGTGTAGGCAAATCGTTGAATGTAAATTAATTTGAGTTCATGTTAACAAATATATTAGAGTTCAGAATACTGTAAATTGTAATGATAAGATTCTGAAAATGCTGATTCTTTCCTAATTATTTTAAGTGAAACAACTCTATTCTAAAATATGTCAATTTTGTTGAAGGTCAGTCAGTCAGCATAATGAACTAAAAGAAAACACACTCGCTCAAGTTATTTTGTGTGGTCTTGCAGTATTCTATGATAAGATCTGAGTTCGTCTATTTTTAACAAAGAGGTAAATATATTTGTTTCAAAGCTGACTATTTCTTTCCATGCATCCACACGTTGAAGTTTTGAAAATATTCTGGATTCTTATTTGCAGCTGAAAATCCACTGAAAATTCTAACGGATGAACATTTAGAAATATCAACGTAATTTCACAGCAGTAAATAGGCGAATGGAATTCACTCCATCAATGAAATAGGCTTTATTTAAATAATTATTACCTTAGAATCGTCTTCCTTGGTTCCGAATAAACTCAGAATAAAACTAGTATTCTAAATTTAAAACTGATTTCTAACACACTGAAAATTGTTCGATTTTTGTTTTCAGATTGCTTGCATAAAATAGTGAAGCTGAAATCATCTACGATCTGCACTAGCTTATGCAAACGAATGCACAAATTCACCATGAAATTTGAATTGCATTCTTTTTTCATTGCCTTTACGTTAGGAATCCTTGTAATAAACGCAGTGGCGTTGTCAGAAATTCAAAAGTCGTATGAGATCCTCATGCTGGTGCCTTTCTCACCCCGAAGCCACAGAAGTCTCTTTGTTGCTCTGGCAACCGGACTAACAGAGCGCGGACATAAGGTAGGTGGCGGCTGTTAGACAATATGCAAGGGGGTGGCGGCTGTTATGCAATATGGGAAGAGGGTGGCGGCTGTTATACGATATGCGAAGAGGGTGGTGGCTGTTAGACAACATGCAAGGGGGTGGCGGCTGTTATACAATATGCGAAGAGGACGGCGGCTGTTAAACAACATGCAAGAGGGTGGCGGCTGTTATACAATATGCGAAGAGAGGGCGGCTGTTATACAGTATGCGAAGAGGTGGCGGCTGTCAGACAATATGCAAGGGGGTGGTGGCTGACGACATTACGCGAAGAGGGTGGCGGCTGTTTTGTACGACATTGGCAGAAGTGTGTGGCATCCGAAGGACAAAACGCAAAGTATTCGAGTGTTATGCAACAATATGCAAAATAGGTGGATGCTGTACACAAAATGAGTGAGTGCTGTATGAAAATGTGAAGGTGGGTGGCGATTGCACAGCAAAACAGAGATTGGTTGTTGCGAGACAATGCTCAACGAAAATGCCGGTGGTTGTATTGTATAATATCGGTGACTGGTTAGCAGCAGTACGTCTTCTGCATACCTGCGAAGAATCACCGTAGAATTTCGCACCAATATGTTGTAAACTAATGTAAACAACCACTGTGGAAAAATTATTATTTTCCTAGCCTCTCTAGTCTTTAATTTTTAATCTGAACGCTAAATAATCTAACAGTTATAATTTTTTTTTTTTGAGAAGATCGGAATGAAGCATTTTCAAAAAACAGTATAATTCAAGTCTTTCGAATACAGATTTTTTTGTCGACCACTCTCTTAAGCAGTTTGGCTGAAGAGTAACTTGCCCTTTAATTTTTCTAATAATAAATCTTTGAAGGCTAGGATGTTGAAAAAAGAGAAACGTTTTCATTCGGAATGAAGACATTCTAGAGTTCCGTATGACGGGTATCCTTTTTAATCATTAATTATAAAATTACTTTGTGCTCCGTTTTTATACCCTCAATTTTTGTTCATGTTTAGCTACAGTAAAGAAGAAAAATTAGCAATTTTGGAAATATACGAAACGAAAATATCAATAGCAGAAGTATATCGTGGCTGCAGAATTCTTACCTGAAAAAGAAAAAATCCTCTAAAAACTCAATTAAATCCATACATCAGATATTTAAGAATAAAAATGTTAATGGTAAACAATTATCTGGGAGATTACGATCAACCTCAGACGAAGCTAAAGCTTCAGTTTGAATTGATTCATCATACTTATACATACTCGAAACATCAGCAGTTGTTACAGAAAAGATAAAAATCTTCATCAGAAAGCGTTTAACTCCATTATTTATTTCTCGAACATCATTGTAACGCATTCTGAAAAGAAATTGAGGTCGTACCCTCGCAAAATTTAACGAACCCATCAGTTATTGCCTAATCAGTATGAGCGTCTGCAACATTCTAAATCTTTCTTTCATTCGTACACATATGCCTTTTTCAGTGAAAACATCATCGACCAAGTAAATAGACATAATTCCAGAATTTGGATAACAAAAATGCGCAAGAAATTCAAAAAAGAACTACTGCACTCTGTGTGACTGAGTGGTGAGCAATGACTGTTTCAACGGGTGAAGTCTTGACTTTTTTGAAAAGAGTGGATCAATTGAAGTAGTAACTGGTGCACGATACACAACCATGGCATGATAGTTTCTCATTCTGGAACTTGAGAGACTGGACTAACACAATGGTTGATTTCAATAACATAGGTGATTGTTTTCAACACTATCATTGGTTTCAACCCCCATGCAGGGAGGTAAATAGTGATATTGCATAAGGATGCTTCAGTAATTGTGGAATTTCAGGATTTGGCATCATTTCTTGGCCCCTTCGTTTTACAAATTTTTCCTCACACGATTTTTTCTTGTGGGGGAACTTTCAGTCATGTTCATATGTAACAAAACCAACACGTTTGAAAGAACTGATGAAAGGAAATTTATTTTCAAAAATAAAACTGTCATCGGATACTCTAAAGAAAGACATTGATACGATGAAGAAAAAAGCCCTAAGTTGTAAAAACATCAGTGGTCATCATTTGAATGATTTCTCATTCAAGACATAACGTTAATAAAGCATAAAAAGTGTTCTAAGTCAAATAAAATGAGTTTCAATATACTAAAGTTTGTAGTTTTAGTTGCAATATTAACATGAATTAAAAAGGCCAGATACTTCTTCGTTAACCTGTATTTTTATATACTACCCCTATACGTCATCCCAATCATTAAGATAAAATTTTCTGAACGATGTATGAATTCGAACATAGCAACTTTGACTTAGTACGTTAAATATCGATACCACTGAAATAAATTTGTTATTTTAATGACCTAAGTATTACGGATGAAGCTTCTCGTAATTTGTTATTCTTTTTTAATTGATTATACCTACTGTAAGGAAAAAGTGGGAGCCATTCAACACGAAATTAAGTGAGTCATAATTTACAACATCTATTACTCTCTGATAATTTCATGGTCTCTTGATGGTTGCTTGTAATGATTACAGTTCATTTGAAAATACAGCTGAGGGGCTGTGACTTTACAGGCCGTAGCCTGCACCACCATGTTCACATCACTATAAAATAGCTCATCATGAGTCATACATGATTTACAGGTGACGATGATAAGCGGCTACGACCCTCCAGACCACAACCCCAACGTGCGCTACGTCAAACACAACTTGACCCACTTGCTCAACGATGGCATCAACTTTTTCTCGGAGGCCAGTGCTTTCGGTCCTCTCTTCGACATCTTTGAAAAAAATCACCGCGAAGCCGCCACGTTATTTTTCGACGAGCCGGAAGTGAGAGAACTCTACGACGAGAGGAGCAAGTTCGATCTAGCGTTCGTCGATCAAATGTTTGCCGAGGTGAGGAATTGAAGTCTTATATCCATTTCGATTCACTCGTATCCAGAATACAGCATTATACTCTTTTCATCCTTACAACAAAAGGGTCCGTAACACTGGATTGAGCTCAATGATTGTGCTAGGTAAATGTTGTTAATTCTTACACTTTTGATGAATATGAAAACAGCTACAGCTTTTTTACTTTAATTTAAAAAAACTCAAGTTCAATTTAAAAAAGCTTAAGTTTAATTCAAAAAAGGTCAAGTTCAATTTAAAAAAGCTCAAGTTTAATTTAAAAAAGCTCAAGTTCAATTTAAAAAAGATCAAGTTTAATTTTAAAAAGATCAAGTTTAATTCAAAAAAGATCAAGTTTAATTTAAAAAAGCTCAAGTTTAATTTAAAAAATATCAAGTTTAATTTAAAAAGATCAAGTTTAATTGAAAAAGTCTCAAGCAGACTATGTTTAAAAAAGGGTCAATTTCAACTTTGAAAGGCTTATGTTTCTAAAATTGCATACGTATGTAATAATAATAGTATAATTAAAGTTTATTCATGAGAATGCATATTCATTTAAAAGTACTGGCACTGAAAATAGAGTAAATCGAATATCAGACAAACTAAGCTGCTGTAATTTTGTACTCAATTTAAAATTATTTAAGTTTTACCTATGAATCATTTGCTAAATAGGTCATCGGTACTTTTAACTATTGACAAAAATGGTTCGAATAAACTTCATGTAATAAGTAACTGTAGGACAATTAGCAAACTGCACTGACTGAAAAATTGAACATTACTGAGCTTCAACTTTTCAGTCAGTGCATATTGCTAATTGTCCCACAGTTGCTTATTGCATAAAGCTTATTTGCATCATTTTTGTCAATAGAGATAAGTACCGATGATCTGTTTAGCAAATGATTCATAGGTAAAACTTGAAGAATGCCAAATTAAGTCCATCACAGCAGCTTGCCTTGTCTGATATTCGATTTACTCTATTTTCAGGGCCAATACTTTTAAATAAATATGCCTTCTGACAAATAAACTTTACTTATATTATTATTACATAAGTATCAAATTTTAGAAACATAAGCGTTTCAAAATTGAAAATCATCTTTTTTAAATACTTTTTGAGACTTTTTAAATTAAAAAGCAAGGCGAAAATCGCTACAGGTGAAGTCATTTTTATTAAAAATGATCAAATAAAACTCAACGTTTCTAACTAACTGTCCATCTTCAGCAAGAAAATTTCTGTAAAACGAGACCAAATAAGAGAAATTAAAGCACTAAAGTAGTATATATACAAAATCTAAACTTTGAAAAAACACAAACAACGGTAAAAAAAATGTAAAAGATAAAGGAAAAACTAAATTACGTGTTGGCAACATGAAGCGGGAAAGCACTTTGGGTGTCATTGAGAGCAGGTTTCATTCTGTAAATATACAAAGATTCGAGAAGGTGCAGATCTGTTCTGTAGGAGGTACTGTTCTGTAAGAAGTGTTCTGTAAGAGGTTTCATTCTCAAGCTGAGAAGCATCAATGATGGACTTTTTAAATTAAACTTGATCTTTTTTAAATTAAACTTGAGCTTTTTTAAATTAATCTTGAGCTTTTATAAATTGACCTTGAACTTTTTTAAATTAAACTTGAGCTTTTTGAAATTGAACTTGACCTTTTTTAAATTAAACTTGAGCTTTTTTAAATTGAACTTGACCTTTTTTAAATTAAACTTAAGCTTTTTTAAATTGAACTTGACCTTTTTTAAATTAAACTTGAGCTTTTTTAAATTGAACTTGAGCATTTTTAAATTAAAGTTAAAAAGCTGTAGTATTGAAATTGTATTCATCGTAACAGTAACATTGGTTTCCTCAGCAAATAACATCACCCAGTACATGATGTCAACAAGGTGTGCCATTAGATTTAGCCTTGGTTTCTCGATACTTCATCATTCATAGTACTTCATAGTAACAATAATATAATTAAAGATATATTTTCCTAGTGAACTTTTCGTATTAGGTTTAGTATTGCTTGAAATATCTTCAGTTTTTCTTTTTCTGGAATTTGAATTGAATGCTCAGCTCATCATCATTTTCAACTACAATCTTAGATTTTCTTGCATTAGCAATATTACTACAGTTATACTGTACATCACGGTAGAGGAAACAAGGCAGCGTCATTTCTATGGGGGAGAATACACCTCGGCTAGCCAAAAGGACGGCTTTATAGCAAACAAATTTTAAGACGTCACCATTGCAACTTATCCTTAGGCCTCTAGTGGTGGCAGATTTGAGGCTAGCAGTGTTGTCAGATGCAATATGAGTGCTGCTGTTGGTTCGTTGCCATTGTAACACGGTCGACGAAAAAAGACTGGTTTGGCCTTACCATGTTTCTTCTCCCATACCGTGCACGGCTCGTCAAAAGTGACAGCAAATGATAACGTTTCATAATGCGCGGAAATCATTTAATTAGATTAATGACTGCATAAATCTCCATAATTATTTAAAGACTTGATTAACTAATATTTTTCATATTTTATGCGCATATCTGCGTTACGTGCTTGTAGATCATCATTTAAACAATATTTCTATTGTTGCGTTACAGTAATACCCGTATCACAGATACATTCATCAAGTTCATAAATATTGAAAAAGGTTGATTGTTATAAATCCGAAATTTATGCAGTATACAAATTCATAACGGGCAAAATTTAAACGAATTCCTACGTACTACAAGTATAAGCTAAGACAGCATCAGTGGCTTGAATTCCAGAATTTGCTATTCATCCATGAATTGCATGTAGACTTCACGAGCTGTGTTTGCTCGAGAGCTGTTCAGTAAATAGAAAAGGAAGTTTCATCCTTCCCCGCAATTTCCCCTGGAAAGAAAGCTTTTCAGTATATTGAAACGAACAGATCACTCTTTCATTTTGTCTTTCATTTGGAAAAAACTCGCTGGTAAGAAACACAAAATATTCCTTAAATCGATTCCACGAAATAAAAATGCTGCGAGAAGAACAGAACATTTTACAAAGATCTCTCTCAATAGAGTCACTGAAGAACACGCTAAGTGGAGGATATATCGGCGATATCTTACACGAGGCTTATTTCAGTGCTTCACATTGATGTAAATATTTCTACAATATATTATACCACAACTCGGGCTACTAAATTAGGTAGAATTAAGGTCCCATTTTAATAGATCCGAAGGCAGAATCATATTACACACGACTCTTCAAGTAGTTGCAGTGTTTGCAAATTTATAAATGTATTTACTTCAATGTGAGGTCATTTAATATACAGATAAAAATTCAAAACCCAAATTTCGCCAAACGCTACGTCACCTTTGCGCTTAATTGTGAAAATTTAATTTGAAATCCTAGTAAATGATATTGCTCGTTGAATTTAGAGGAAATAAAACTTCTGTAGGAACTCTGAAGTCGTCAGGAACGTTCACTTCGCCCTTATTGCTCAAGTTCAATCAATGTCTCGAACTCGCGCCAGTGTTCAAGGGAGAAAGCGTCCAGTTTAAGAGAAATCGAATCGACTAAACGTATTACTCGAAAGAAATGCAGACAATAGTATCCAAAGCTTCCTCCTTATTTAAAAGGAGAAAAATATGGAAACATATGATTTTGATAGATGAAACAATTTGAGGCCAGACTAAAATATATCTTTTTTTCATTGTCACAAAATATAATTCTGAAATTTTTAGCATCTCGTTCTGGTAATCTTTTTTGAAAATGTCGAACTTATGGTTTTTTATTTGCAGGGAGCAAGATATCCTCGTATTCCGTAAACTAGCTAGAGCTTGTATGTAATTTCAGGTTTGTTTTGGTGTTTTAAATAAAGTCTTTGAAAGAAAAGGAAGCGCTTTGAATGCTATGAACACCTTACACTTTCTATGGCATTGCTCAATGATTTAGTCGATGTAGGAAGTAAAAGATTTGAAAGAGAAATTGTCAGAGCATTTAAGCTCCGTGAAATAATCATGCTAAAATCAATATTCATTCAATTCAACTCATAAATGGGATAGATACATACGAGTATAACCGAACAGTAGCCACACTAAAATTTTCTAAAGAAACTCCAAAATTCCCAGGTAGCCGGGCTAAAACTCTCTCACTTTTCTATAGGTGTCTTACCCGTTCCTGGACGGCCTTCCGTTCATAACAATGAGCACGAGCATCCTGGACCTAGTTCACAGCGCCGTCATGGGCAACCTCATCAGTCCAGCCTACGTCTCGAACATGGTCCAAGAATTTCCGCGGCCTTATTCTTTCAAAAACCGCATTAAAAACCTCCTCTTGACGGTCTTCGTGCCCTACATGTTCTGGAAGCACATCGATGTTATAGTCCAGGAAGAGGTGATGTGAGGACGAGGACGTGAGGACAAAAACCTAACATTGCATGGAATGGGTGGTTCATGGTCTTGTAGAATAAGCGTGTCTTTCAGAGAAATTAATGATTTGCCTTGAAAATCCTGATGTAATTAGCAAAGCGAAGAAAATCATTACTTCTCGATTTATCATAATACCGCATTTAATTTTGTCACCAAGAAATTACTCATGCCACTGAGAAATGATGATAATGAAACATCATTTTGGAAGCAAGAACGACTTTCTTGTCTGTTCATTTATGAATGTTATCGCTGTATTCTATCATATCGTACGTTCTGTTCTGTGAGTATTATTCAAATGGAGGAAGAGATGGCGATAAAGATACATAATGACGTTCATTTGTTGTCTTTTAACGTGCACAAACGTGTCAGAAATCACCTTGCGCGCACCCAAACCGTCTAACGACCTAGATTCGACCCATTTTGTGGTCAAATGTGGTTCAAATGGCCGATTCTCGCTGAGGTGTCTTCACACGACTCTTGAGTTTTATTTTTTTATTTTCCATGCTGTAGAATTATTTCAGCATGATTTATTTGGAAATATTTATAAGTGTGTTTTTTATATACTGAAGCTTCACCTGAAGTGCATTTAAGTTTTGATGCATTAAGTCATTTTTCGTTGATTTGCCTTGTTCTTACGCTTTTTCGAAAATTAAATGTATTATATTGGCTTGATTACATATGTAGACAGCGTAAAGAATCCCGTGTTGGGGACGAAATTGTGATTCTCATATTAAAGAACTCTTATATGAAGTGCTTATGTAGGAACTCAAATTTCCCGGAACTATTTGGAAGCGTTCTTAAGAAACGAAAATGATACCGAATTTACATATGCTTTTGAGAAAATTGATCTCACAGAATTAATTCAAAATATTTTGTCTTCAATGCCCACTTTTCTCCAAAATATCACAATATTTGAGCAGTTTTTGAATGTTATCTCGCTTATTCTGCTGATTTTTAGATATTTCAAAACTATTTTAACAGATGGAACACTCAGAGTGTTTTTTATAACACGATATAAAACACAGACAATAAGGAAAGCTTGAATTTTTTATCAAATAGTTAATTAGAAGTACTCTAATGACGATTTAAAGACTAATTTTTATAATTTCGATATTTTCCGAATAATTTTAAAGGCGTATGAACTCTTCGCCAATATCCCATGCAGCACTTGTGAACAAAATTTTAGCAATTAAATTGGCAAAATAATTCAGATTAAATAAATTCAGACGCCATATCATCATCGCAGTGAGTCCAGTCTAAAACAACCCTGCAAGTTTGCGTTACGTGTTCTACGTTAAAACAGTCAATTCATTGTCTGACCTTTGAAAAATTTATAACAATGATGCACCTGCAAGTTCTTCTTGAGCGTAATAGAGACCAACAAACGGAGCTCAAAAACCAACTAGACGCATATCACCACAGCACATTTGATCGTCGGCGCGCCGGCTTTCAAAATGCACACTTTCGTATTTTAATAATAGAGTGGAAATAGAATGCGTCTTAATTTTCTGAGTCCATTGACGTTTAAATTCTGCAACGCGTGTAGACGGTGCCGAATGCCAGACTATTGAATCGAATTTTTGAATAAATGCGTATTTAATTTCATTAACGAGTTGTGAACTTTGGCCTTTTATTTTATCCGATATTCAACCTAGTGTTAAAGGTGAGCAGCATTGTTTCACCGGAAAGTGTTGAAAGATAAAGGTATTAAAATGTTTTACTTTAAATTTATAACATAAGTTATTTAAAACCCTGATTTTCTATAAAGCTAAACATTCATTTTTGAAAGCATGTAACATGAGACATGAGTGGTTGATCAGATGAGCGTGAATATTTTTACCTTTTTCAGATTTCCAAGAGATTTCCTGATCTGCCTCCCATCCAAGACATGAAGAAGAACCAAAGCATGACCTTCATCAACTCTCACCTCAGCTTCGCTACTCCGCTCCCGCTGCTGCCCAACCAAGTTGAAATCGGAGGAATCCACATCCGTCCTCCAAAACATCTTCCACAAGTATGAACATAACACAAGGACACAAAATGAAAAATTTCAGTTCATATCTTCCACGCACAGGCTTGCTCTTTTCACAATTTTCTTACATTAATTCTATTTAAAACAGGTACATTAAGGTGTAAAACATGTGATTTACCAAGAATTTCCCACGCCATTGAGCTTGTAAGTAGAGGTAAGAAAATCTCACGTTGAAGTCAGCCAATAAAACTAATTACAACTCACAATCTCTACATTCTCAGGTACGAAACATATTTATGATTTTTGCCAGGATGAGATGAGAAGAATATTCTCAGCACAGGATTCAGAATAAAAGTTGAAGACACGACGCTAAGTTTAGAGAGTGAGGCCCGTCAAATTGACATGATACTAATTTCAGAATGTAAAACCCATCAAATTTTTCAAAAGTTCTCACTTAGAATCAAAATTCTGATGTCTTCTCGAGATCTACATAATAATAAAAAGAAGGTGAGACGAGAGATACTGAAAAAACAAGATGTTTCAAATCTTCACTTTTACGTATAGCCCCCAGTTACGCCTCCTGGGAAAATTAGGTTACAATAAAAAAATTTTATTGTAATTGTTCGCAACCTTCTAGGGATTTCAGTTCGTTACGTTTCAATTAATTTTCATCCCGTCTCAATCCTAAAAATAATAATAATCAATGCTGACAATTTTCGTTGGGATGACCTTAACCAAATGACGGTTTGTGAGGACTATCCCATTAATTGTGTGCTCTACCGTTACAAAAAGCGTATTATACGTACATAAAACAGAAAGATTCGTTGTAAAAAATTCCATAAAGATCCGATAGAAGTTATTCCAAAGACTTTAAGTAAGAAATTACCACTTCGACGCAACACCCACAGGCACAACTTCAAGCATTTATAAACTAAGGACGAGCGCAAAACTTGGACAGTGTGTAAATTTGTAAATGATGCTTAATAATGTAACCAAAAATTGACTGTCCTGAACTTTGGATCCAGAGAATCATGTTCATTTTTGAATAGAAGTCTTACCCCATCCACTAATTTATTGGTGCCGCTCCCTCTAGTCGCCATATTTTTAAATCGCTGCGGCATTTTTGATGGATAAAATTAATGAAAAAGATGAACGGCTCAATCATAGCCTTGATATTTTTAGCTCTCCAAATGACAAGGATTTTTTTGAGCAAGCGTCAAAGCCTACAGGAACATAAGAGAAAGGTGGTTGTAAATGAAAAAAAAACTGTTGCCAGGAATAAAAAGTGTTATCAAGGGACTTTTCAAAATAGGATAATTGCTTGAAAAAGCCGATATTACTTTCATTTCAACTGAATAAAGCAATAGCGGTTCAAATCACTTGACTGAATTAAAAAACGTATCTCATTCGTACAAATTTCATTAAATGGATTTCACTTTTTGCGTTGCCTCCTAGCGTCTCTGGTTTTTACTCAAATGCTTCTCAAAGCTGGTCTCAAGGAATTAATGGTACAGTGGGACAACCAATTATTTTAGTTTTAGGGATAATTGTGAGATCTATTTCAGAAAACTTGACAGATAAAAAACATACGAAAAGGAGCTTAATTTACGAGCATATGTACATAAATAGAAGGATATCAATATGAAACGAAACTCAAAGTATTATTGAACAAAAGTGCTTAAACCATAGTGTAGTAATTTCTATAGTTCTGTATAATCCAGAAACTTGAGGAGTGGCATTGGCAGAGAGGGCGGCGTTATATATGTGTTGAAGACACTCGAGATGGAATAAGACCTAAAATTCACATCACGGTTCAGCGAAAAATGCGAGTGTGGGAAGAATGGTCGGACTCGATGAGGTGTGGTGGACTATGTAGACGGCAACTAGAAGAGTTGCCGTCGTAAATGTGATACAAATCGGGAGATAGAGATCTAAACGGGCACGAAAAGCATATTTTTTTCAAAATTACATGTATGGTAACCGAATAAGACTGTCCATGTGATGATGGATGAAGAATAGACAATGAATGCGTTAATGCTCCACGGTTCCAAAATAGAGTCTGACCATAACTTTCTTTCTCTGAATATGGGATTCATATTTTCAGAGGAGCTATAGAACGACTTGTTTCGAACATCTTAGCATGCTATTTTAAACTCCATGCTCAATAGCCCAAAAATAGTTCACCATACAAAACGTTTCAAAAAAATGCATTCCGCTCAAAGTGCCATCATAATGAAATAGAGAATCGATTTTAACATACTTGGTATCACTGGACCCCGAAATTAATTCCTCATCGCATCCTTGCTAATCATTTCCAAATGAAGAAAAAGGTTTGTATTAAAAAACAAGAATCAAAACAGTCTTTATCAGTAAGTTATAATTGCAGGGAAAAAATTTGAATCTTTTCAAATGATTCGACTGATGGTTGCACAGGATGTATTTACATTATTTCTTCGGCCTGAAAATCTTTAATTTTCTTGAACTACCGTGGAAATCCAATTAAAGTTTTCTCGAATTATAGCAGTTCTTTTTCCCCATTTTTATCCTTGTTTGAATTGAGGCAGGAAAGCTTCTGGAAATAACTGGGTCACTTGCGTGTAGTTTCTTGTTTTAATGTAGCTATTCACAACAAAAAATTGATGCTCCTCTGTTAATTGCACCTTAAAGGTATTGAATAAATATTTCTAAAAATTCCAGAGGGGATTAATTCCTATACATTCCACGAGATTATTACATCATCTATGCAGCCAAGGAAGCGCTAAGAATTAAATGCTGAACCCTATGAGACCAAGAACGTTAACATCGGTTCACTATTTTTAACATTATTAGCATTTAAATGAGAAGTATGCATTTTTTCAACACCCTTTTTAGTTTGAACATCACTTTTTAAATAAGAAATTGTACTAAAGGTTCCAAAGTTTGTTAGGTTTCACCGATTTAATCAAACTCGGCTCTTAAATCTGTCTTCTACACCCTGATAGGTACTTTAGTTTACAAAATTAAGTCAAATAAGTTCAAACTGTACTGTACGTACGCCTGTAGGACAATCTTCTATCGAGGTAATGATCAAGAGAATGGAAACTGGAAACCCTCTGAAAGACACACAAAACGTAAGCTAAAAACTATTTCTGGAACAAGTGTTGAAATTCGTTTTAATTCTTCCTTGCTTAATTAACCTATGCAAAAACGAGCGACCATTTCTTTAACTTATAATTAAGGCAGCAAGTCATTGCACACACCGTGTCTAGTGTATTCTGGGAGCCGTGATGAGAATATTTGCATAATGAAATCAGATAAACAAGGGTGCCGACAAATTGCATCGTCCAAACAGATGAACAATTCGATTACTTCAACTTCCTGAATATTAAATCTGCTCACAAATAGCTCGTTGGTGTAAGCTGTAATCACAGTGTTGTTTTAAACAATGGGGGAGATTTAAGCATGTTAATTCAAACTGGAGAACAGAAGTTCATTTTGTTTGTGGGAAGAGAATGCAATATTTTATGATGTACTCTACTTAGCAACTTTGGTTCAGAATTCAAATGGCTATGAGTATTTTTCCTTGAGCTTTGAAAGGATTGATAAATACTGTGAGCGTCTATATAGAATTGAGTGGCGGCCTGAACATGTGCCTATAGGTCCGTTCATGCAGCCGTATTCTGTTCCATTCAGTTGCGTGGTGTTGCGTTGCGTGGCGCTGCATGGCGTTGCGTGGCGTTGCGTGGCGTTGCGTGGCGTGGCGTGGCGCTGCATGGCGTTGCGTGGCGTGGCGTTGCGTTGCGTTGCGTGGCGCTGCATGGCGTTGCGTGGCGTTGCGTGGCGTGGCGTGGCGTAGCGTAGCGTGGCGTGGCGTGGCGTGACGTGGCGTTGCGTGGCGTGGCGTTGCGTGGCGTTGCGTGGCGTTGCGTGGCGTTGCGTGGCGTTGCGTGGCGTGGCGTGGCGTTACGTGGCATGGCGGGGCGTTGCGTGGCGTGGCGTTGCGTGGCGTTGCCTGGCGTGGCGTTGCGTGGCGTTGCGTTGCGTTGCGTGGCGTGGCGTGGCGTTGCGTGGCATGGCGTGGCGTTGCGTGGCGTTGCGTGGCGTGGCGTTGAGAGGTTGGCCTTGCGTGGCGTTGCCTGGCGTGGCGTTGCGTGGCGTGGCGTTGAGTGGCGTGGCGTGGCGTTGCGTGGCGTTGCGTGGCGTTGCGTGGCGTGGCGTTGCGTGGCGTTGCCTGGCGTGGCGTTGCGTGGCGTGGCGTGGCGTTGCGTGGCGTGGCGTGGCGTGGCGTGGCGTGGCATGGCGTGGCGTTGCGTGGCGTGGCGTTGAGTGGCGTGGCGTTGCCTGGCGTGGCGTTGCGTGGCGTTGCGTTGCGTTGCGTGGCGTGGCGTGGCGTTGCGTTGCGTGGCGTGGCGTGGCGTGGCGTGGCGTTGCGTTGCGTTGCGTTGCGTGGCGTGGCGTGGCGTTGCGTGGCGTTACGTGGCGTTGCGTGGCGTGGCGTTGCGTGGCGTTGCCTGGCGTGGCGTTGCGTGGCGTTGCGTTGCGTTGCGTGGCGTGGCGTGGCGTTGCGTGGCATGGCGTGGCGTTGCGTGGCGTGGCGTTGAGTGGCGTGGCCTTGCGTGGCGTTGCCTGGCGTGGCGTTGCGTGGTGTGGCGTTGAGTGGCGTGGCGTTGCGTGGCGTTGCGTGGCGTTGCGTGGCGTTGCGTGGCGTTGCGTGGCGTTGCGTGGCGTTGCGTGGCGTTGCGTGGCGTGGCGTTGCGTGGCGTTGCCTGGCGTGGCGTTGCGTGGTGTGGCGTTGAGTAGCGTGGCGTTGCGTGGCGTTGCGTGGCGTTGCGTGGCGTCGCGTGGCGTGGCGTGGCGTTGCGTGGCGTGGCGTGGCGTGGCGTGGCGTGGCGTTGCGTGGCATGGCGTGGCGTTGCGTGGCGTGGCGTTGAGTGGCGTGGCGTTGCCTGGCGTGGCGTTGCGTGGCGTGGCGTTGCGTTGCGTGGCGTGGCGTGGCGTTGCGTTGCGTTGCGTGGCGTGGCGTGGCGTTGCGTTGCGTGGCGTGGCGTTGCGTTGCGTGGCGTTGCGTTGCGTGGCGTGGCGTGGCGTTGCCTGGCATGGCGTTGCGTGGCGTGGCGTTGCCTGGCATGGCGTTGCGTGGCGTGGCGTTGCGTTGCGTGGCGTGGCGTGGCGTGGCGTGGCGTGGCGTTGCGTGGCGTGGCGTGGCGTGGCGCTGCTTGGCGTGGCGTTGCGTGGCGTGGCGTGGCGTTAAAGTTGAATTATTTTACACTCTGACGTTGACTTTTCAACTCCGCTACAAAGGATAAGAATGAAAACTAAAGGGTCTGAAAAACGTTTCCAACTTTTACCCCTCGTTTCAGTTGAACACTTCACCGAAATTGGCTCTTTGAGTTAATTATTTATCATGATTTTCAGTTCTTCCTACACAACGCAAGCTCATGTTGAAGCGGGAGAACTATTTTAGTTAGGAGTAGACGTTATAATTCATTTTCAATTCAGAATCTTTACACAACAAATTATTTCGTTTTCTATACATTGTTCCAAGAACCAAGAACGTATCGCGTCCATCTTCAAATAAATCTTATCCTTTGAAATGGCTTTGCCAACATTGTTGGGATCGATGGACTAAAGATTCCCTTGATTGGACTAGCAATTCTCCCTGATATCAAGGTTTCGGAGACGCTTAGACGTCTGGCATCCAGCGCTGTGATATAATTTTGTTTGCGAGCGGTCTGAGAAACTACGTGTTCTGGGAATATCGTGTTCATCAATGTATATTGCCGAGTCTTAAATAATAATAATGTACAAGACATAATGTACTCCTTCGCTATCTACCGTAAAAAAAAATTGAAAGGCTCGACTAGTTTCACGAAAATACGTGCGTTTGGTGTTGTGCGTCGACAAAAAAATGAAGGCTCCTGAAGAAACACAGCTCCAATCGTCTACGCAGGTTGCACACCTCCAGCTACTTTCTTCAAGGACTTCAAACGTTCATCGAAGGCTCGACTAGAATGCACTTCTTGTTTCACTTACAACTATAATTAGTAAACTTCATGTTTTACCTATACCTGTTGTTAGTAAAGTTCATGTTTTACCCATACCTATAATAGGTGAACTTCTTGTTTTACCCATACCTATATTTGGTGAACTTCATGTTTCACATACACTTATATTTAGTAAACATCATGTTTTACCTATAGCCATATTTTACTATACTTATATTTATCGTCTTGAAGCTTCGGGACATTACTTCTTCAGCTCCGACGGCCTATCGGCCTATATGAATTTCATGCATTCGTTTTTTACATGAACTCGAGGCTTTCGTGGCCGGCATTACTCCGTGGTTGGCATGAGTGGTATGCTCTCTTTCATTTTTTACATCAATTGTAGCATTTCATCACCAGCTCGGTGATTTAATATGTATAGTAAACTTGATTTTATTTTTAGCGGGAACTCCAAAATTTCACGGCCAGCTCTATTTCGGTGGTCTTGACAGATTGCATCCTTCCTTTTTCTTTTATAGCAAGTGTAGCATTTCACGACCGGCTTAATCCTGGTGGTCTAGTATGAGTTACCTATTCTATTTATTTATTTAGGGACTCCAGAATTTCATGTCGTGCTCCATTCCGGTGGTCTAATATGAGTCGTATACTTCCTTTTATTTTTGCATCAAGTGTAGCATTTCATGACCGAGTCAATGCCGGTGGTATATATAATATGAGTGGTACAATCGATTTATTTTTTCAGGAACTGCAAAATTTCATGGCGGGCTCTACTCCGGTGGTGTACATGAGCCTCGGCTCAGTGGCCCGCAGCAGCCACATGCCGCACGCCACGACCAGGACGTTCCTCTCCGCTTTCGAGAAATTGCCCTACAAATTTCTGTGGAAATTTGAACGGCAACTTCATGAAGTCCCGAAAAATGTGTTAATATGGAAATGGTTCCCGCAGCAGGATGTCTTAGGTGAGACAGCGTTCTTATGAAGGTAATTTAAACGTTTCTTAATTATGTTTTCATAAGTTCTATTATTCATAGCAACCATTTAGCTGAAAATATTCTACGATTCTATGTGCTTCGAAGTGAGATGGAGGGTTAAAGATTGCAAATATTTTATTCATGACTCCAGACTTCCAGGCGTGAGCAAGCCCTGTCGCAAAAAAAACACAATATTTAAAACAGAGAATGCCTCTGTTTTCCAAGCGTAAACAAAGAATGATACTCTTTTCCAGTTTCTAATCCGAGAATGATCCTCTTTTCCAATTTCTAATCAGAGAATCATACTCTTTTCCAATTTCTAATCATAGAATAACACTGTTTTCCAATTTCTAATCAGAGAATGATGCTCTCTCACAGCAACCTATCGATCACTTCTGACCGGCTGTGCACAAGTTAACATCGTCTGATCACTTATATTAGAAAACGAAGATTTCCCTCCAGTTCCCCATGTTATCATTGCACTCCTTGAAGCACAACTTTGTAAAGCTCTCTTAGATGTTAAATTTTTCGCTAACACCTGGTTTCACACAGACAGATTTAAATTCACAGAGAATTCAATGGTAGTTTCTTTCGTTTTAGGTATAATAATTGTTCAAAATCCTAACTGTAACTTTCAAAGCATTTTAATTTCACACACGTTCACGCAAGTTATGTTGCGACCTTATAGAAGACATAAATTGTTGGTAAACAATGCTAATTATTCATCAATGCGCAACTTTAATACACTCACTGGAAATTAAGCAGCAAAGAAAATATACGTTTCCTCTAAAGCTTCTTCAATTCTTATTCATACAGAGTATTCAATAAAAAAAACACTCTGTCTTTTTCTTCAAATTTTTAGGTAGTCGAAGCCCACATTTTCAGGATTTTTCTTTTTGAAGAAATGAACGATTGTAAATTAGCGTTCAAAACGGAATTTTCAGCATGGCAAATTCATAATAATAAGAGCTATCTTATATACATACATAAATACACATATATTTATCGGCACATATTTTCCGTTTGTAGCACTTCAATGTCATACGTGGAAGTGAAAGGGTGATTCAATTGAACGTAGTTTACATACTTTACTGATACATCATCGGATACCGTCATATATGACGTGCACTCTACACTAATCTACATATGTATATCAATGAGATACTCGACGTACGTATATGTGTAAATCAGTAAAATTGCAGCATTCGATGCTGCTAAAAACGCTCTCGAATTTATTAATCATGTGAGAAGTAATGTAAAGTGGTGATCGGCCTTGAACTGGCCGAGTGTGGTGATCGCATCTGTGGTACAGATTTCATTATCTCACGAATTTTCCGTACTCCATTTTCCAAACATAACTATAAAGCCCGTGCGCCTGTTCTAAAAATTCCAGGTGCTTTATGTATTATTTTTGAATTTTAGATACGAGTAATGACTAATGACGCTTTTTTCAATCGCGAGCAATATTTCCTACAAGAACATTAGTTTCAAGTGAGAGGTTTTATTGCGCATCCTTTCTTGCATTTATTTTTTTCCTGTGAGAAAACATTTGGATGAACGTCAATTAATTCAGAATGAATACTATCAAATTTCAATTCAAATACCGTATAGCCCACAGAAACTCGAACCGAGTATTTATTTTCCCGTCTCAGTAATACCATCATAATCAGTAATACCTTTTCTGTATGTTATTTTTGAAGGAAAATTTTGCTAAAAATTAAATACTTATGGTATTCTTATGATGGTATTTCTGATACGGGACAATAAATGCTCGGTTCGGGTTCATGTAGGACATCTATACTATAATAAGAGCCGCGTCCGTCTGTCTCTCTGTCTGTCCGAAGCCAGCCGGAAGTGTGTGATGAGCGTATCTGTGTTACAAGCTCGGCTTCATCAACTCTCGAGAGGTTGAATTTTTTATTTCTTATGGCCTTCCCTTCATTCCGCCAACTTTCTTATTTCAAGTAAAGGGGGTGGACTATGTAGTACTGTATAATAGACGTATTACGTAGTCATCAAAACGTGTTCGTATTTCCAGTTTACATCGTGAGAGTAGGGACAGATAAAACAAGCCAGCAAGCCAACAACAAACTGTATATTCTTGTGTACTAGTGCACACCGCCAGTCCAAAAAAACGGGATTCTATATTTCCCTTAGTTAAATTTTCCAGGTGTAGATGACAAACAAATATACCTATCCTAATAGCACCCGCAATTAAAATATTATTGTATTTGTGCACTGGCGAAACTGGTCATTAAGCATCATTAAGAGCTTGAAAGAGACACGGACCAACCTTAACTAGATTTCCATTGTAATAACAGGGGAGAAGTTACGTGCTGAAATTAAATGAATTTATTTTTATATTTTTTATAAATCTGAGGAGACACCTAGCGTTTTATTATGATACTAGTGTGCACGGCCCGTCAAAATGACGGGATTCAATACCGTTAAAACATCAATAATCCGCCTTCTTTCGCTAAGTGTTATTCTCTTGAAATTTATTCATGAAGGGTTCCTTTAGCTTTCCTTTGGACTCTATATTAACATCTTGTGAGTAGCAAATTCTCGTCAGTAAAGTTTAGTATCATTTCTGGTGTAATTAAGCGAGCGGCACATCAGCTGCCGCTTCCGGCTCTCTCATTCTTGGTTGAGAAACATGAAATTCTGTAATTCGATTCATTAGCAGCAGCACTGGCCATTTATCTGCCATCAATTGTAGTACATTTCTCTGATATACACTCCGCGGGAGTTCATTGGAATTTTACACGTTTGTTCAATGGGATTTAATACTGTGTTGACCGACGAATTCTTACGTGTAGGAAATCATTGCAAATAGTTTTCAATGTGCTATCTGCTGATGCATAGTCGATGATGAATTATTTTCAGCCCCTCCAGCTGCTAAATCTCTGAACTACTGCACGCATAATTTTAGTGGATAAATGGATAGATGAGTCAAGATGAGTTTGAATGCTATGAAGATGACTATCTGTGCATGTTGACACCAATACAGAAGTAGAGGTTCCAATAATTCTTCTGCGGCCTTGTGAATGTTTGCATAATAATATCAAACTTGATTCATCAATCCAAATTAATGTTTGTCTTTTATTTTATTCTCTTAATGTTACATTAGCAGAAATTTTACATTAACATTAATGTTACATTAGCAGAAATTTTACATTAACATTAATGTTACATTTGCAGAAAAGTTACATTAGCATAAATGTTACATAAGCAGAAATGTTACATTAGTAGAAATGTTACATTAGCATAAATTTTACATTAACCGAAATATCACATAAGCAGAAATGTTACATTAACATTAATGTTACATTAGCAGAAATTTTACATTAACAGAAATATCACATAAGCAGAAATTTTGCATCAACATTAATGTTACATTAGCAGAAATTTTACAATAACAGAAATATCACATAAGCAGAAATGTTACATTAACATTAATGTTACATTAGCAGAAATGTTACATTAGCAGAAATTTTACATTAACAGAAATATCACATAAGCAGAAATGTTACATTAACATTAATGTTACATTAGCAGAAATTTTACATTAACAGAAATATCACATAAGCAGAAATGTTACATTAACATTAATGTTATATTAGCAGCAATTTTGCATTAACAGAAATATCACATAAGCAGAAATGTTACATTAACATTAATGTTACATTAGCAGCAATTTTAAATTAACAGAAATATCACATAAGCAGAAATGTTACATTAACATTAATGTTATATTAGCAGAAATTTTACATTAACAGAAATATCACATAAGCAGAAATGTTACATTAACATTAATGTTACATTAGCAGCAATTTTACAATAATAGAAATATCACATAAGCAGAAATGTTACATTAACATTAATGTTACATTAGCAGAAATTTTACATTAACAGAAATATCACATAAGCAGAAATGTTACATTAACATTAATGTTACATTAGCAGAAATTTTACATTAACAGAAATATCACATAAGCAGAAATGTTACATTACATTAATGTTACATTAGCAGAAATTTTACATTAACAGAAATATCACATAAGCAGAAATGTTACATTAACATTAATGTTACATTAGCAGAAATTTTACATTAACAGAAATATCACATAAGCAGAAATGTTACATTAACATTAATGTTACATTAGCAGAAATTTTACATTAACAGAAATATCACATAAGCAGAAATGTTACATTAGCAGAAATGTTACAAAAGCAGAAATGTTACATTAGCAGAAATGTTACAAAAGCAGAAATGTTACATTAGGAGAAATGTTACAAAAGCAGAAATGTTACATAAGCAGAAATGTTACATAAGCAGAAATGTTACATAAGCAGAAATGTTACAAAAGCAGAAATGTTACATAAGCAGAAATGTTACAAAAGCAGAAATGTTACATAAGCAGAAATGTTACAAAAGCAGAAATGTTACAAAAGCAGAAATGTTACATAAGCAGAAATGTTACATAAGCAGAAATGTTACAAAAGCAGAAATGTTACATAAGCAGAATGTTACATAAGCAGAAATGTTACAAAAGCAGAAATGTTACATAAGCAGAATGATACATAAGCAGAAATGTTACATAAGCAGAAATGTTACATAAGCAGAAATGTTATTAAAGCAGAAATGTTACAAAAGCAGAAATGTTACAAAAGCAGAAATGTTACATAAGCAGTAATGTTACATAAGCAGAAATGTTACAAAAGCAGATCTCTCAATCCGTTCTCTTCATTGTTCAAGTTGTCCACGTTTATTTTTCACATCATTTACTCCTGAAACCTATTTTCTATGCTGCTGACTCTCTCATTAACTTGAAAATTTTCAATTGCTTCTTTTTTGAACCTTCCAAAGTGACTGAACAATTGGTTTCCAAAATTTCACTTAGCTAGTTTACGATATCAACATCTTCACTGAACTTATTTTCGATGTTTGTGATTAAGTAATCTTATCAACTGATTCTTGTGCGTTATCGAACATTGAAGAATCTAGTCAACTTTCTCACTATTCCCGCACATTTTGGTCGGAATTTCACGCTTTGTGAACAACAATTTGTACGATGTGCCGCAATCTGCATCTAAGTCCTTGCTACTGCTCTCTAAACGCGCCGTCTAAAGTCTTTGCTAATGCTCTTTATATAGTTCTTTTCATTCTTTAAAATATCAATAATCCGTCTTCTTTCGCTGTTATTCTCTTGCAATTCATTGTTGACGGGCTCCTTTAGTTTTCCTTTTGATTCTATATTTCGAAGATTCACAATGCTAGAAATGTAAAATCTTTGTTCGCAGTAGAAATATTTCATTTTATAAACAAAATCTAAGAAAACAACATTCTCTAACTTATTGATGTTTAGGAAATTGAATTTATGGGTATTTGTGTTCCCTTTAAAACATGAACTTCATGGGAATCAATTTTTTCTTTACACTGCCTTCTTATTCCACTTTCAGCATCAGCAAATTCCAATTCTAAATTAATCAAATTTAATTTCGACACTGACGAATTCAAATATCATGAACCCCAATTAGTGATTCATAATAACCAATTCTAATTTCCTAATGACTAATTTTAATTTCACAAAGACCTATCATGATTTCGCTTCAACCAACTCTAATTTTGCTATAAATATTTCTCATATTTTACTGATCAGTTATTCTAGCTCCGTGTTGTCCAAATCAGCTTGTGAAATATATCCCATATTTCCCAGATCTTTTTACTCTTCTCCCGTTCTCTCAGTCAACCTGTTTCTTTTTCTATTTTATTTTTATATAATTCAAGCTAATGCTTGAAAAAAGATTATTGTTCACGCGAAACATTGGTGATCCGTGTTGGTGATTGGTGATCTGTGTTTGACGGGCGACTTGCCTTTTTTCTGCATCCAATTTTCACGTTATTCTAAACAAGAATTTCTACCCTACATATTCATTAGGAGACCCGAACGTGAAGCTGTTCATTTCTCACGGAGGTCTACTGGGAGCTCAAGAAGCCATCTACCACAGCACTCCTATGATGCTCCTCCCATTGATGGGAGACCAGCCGAAAGACGCGGCACTGCTGGAAAATGCAGGAGTTGGAATACAATTGTCGTGGAGTGATATCACAGAAGAGAGTATCATCGATACGATCCAGGAACTCATGAACAACTCAAGGTACGGGAATGACCTCTTTGATTCTCAATTTACCGAATTCACAAAATTATCATTATCAAGAATTATGAGAAGTAACTTCAAAGAATTTCTCAGTAATGTTATTACTGTTCTGGTTCATGCCGCGAACAATTGAACTTTAATGTAATGTAAACAAATAGTGCTTTGTCCTTAGAGACTTTCTTACCGTGCAAGCGCCATGTCGACGATAAATTGTGATACAAAATATTTAAACTTTAACCTTTGTACACAATTGAAATCATAGTGCAAAATGAGTACAAGAACTTTAAAAATTCTCTGTAAGCTTTCGAAAGCCATTTCTACGTTCGAAAAGTGATGATGACCGTTGTGTTGTAAGAATTTTCAATTTTTTGTATTGCGTTTAATTACGTTTTTTATTGCTCTCACAAGATCACAAGTAAATAATCGTTACCCCTTTCTTTAACGCACTTCACAAAACAATTCGTTTCCACAACTACAAAACGAGCAAAATGGCATGTCTGATATTCCTTTAGCCTAACTTACGTTTATGGTAGACCTCTTACTTCACGTCATACATCTAAATAAATTTATCTCATCGTTTTGTCTTCGTAATGTTTCGTTTCGCTGCATTTAACTGCACATGCTTGCTTCCAGATGTTTCATCCCTTCTTTCATGCTTCCCTCTCTCCCTATATTTAAAATGCCAAAGTTTAAAGGGACTTTCCTATACGGCAGGGGTCCCAACCTTTTTTTTTTGCCCCGCACCCCTACAGAAATTTGATTCGAACCTCGCACCCCTTGAAATAAAAATGTCAAAAAATAGCCCAAATTCTCTCATTTATCTGGACTTTTCTCCCACCCCGTGGAATATCGTCTCGCACCCCTAGGGGGTGCGTGCACCCTAGGCTGGAGACCTCTGCTATACGGCAATGGTGTTCTACAAGGGATGATCAACGAAATTATAATCTGCGGTGAAGGAATGATTCATGAACGTTCTAAAGAATTAATCAGTATCGTGCGGCAGAGTCTTCCAAATAACTGACCTAAATTTTTACGTATTGGCTTTGAACATTCAACATTTTCACACTTTTTCACCCTTTCAAATAATCAAATAATCGAAAAAATTTGCACTGAATTCATAATTCATTTGAAACTATAAATTTTAATTCAATTTTTTCCCATCAATAGTTTTCATTCACAACCCTTAATTTGAGCCGATTTCTTCCTATTCATTATCTTTATTCAAAGCAACTTACGACATCCTAAGCCTCTTGCTTAATCCCATTCAAGGCACTTGATTTTCAACCGCTACATTCGATAAACCCAACTTAAAGAGCATGGACCCATTCCCTCCTTCAATTTCAGTTACAGGAAGAAGATATCGCAGATGTCTTCTATTTTCCGAGACCAAAAGGAGTCTCCGATGGAGCGAGCCGTCTTTTGGACCGAGTACGTCGTCCGACACAAGGGAGCTCCACACTTACGGTCCCCAGAGCACGGACTCTCCTGGATCGAGATCCTACATATTGACCTCATCTTGGTGGTCTACGCCGTGCTCTACTTCATTTTCAAACTTATAGGAATGTTAGTGCGTGTACTGCGCGTAAATATTTTCCAACATAGCAAAACTAAACAAGATTAATGTGGTTTGTCTGTCTAAGTGCAATTTTGAAAAATTTAGGGACATAGTGAAAAAAGTCTCGTATTACGTTCGTTTTAAAAAGGTGTTTGCACATTATTCCGGAATGGAGCAAATTCTGGGTAACAAAAAATGAGAAAACTAAACGAAAGAATAAACAATAATTATCGGCACGTGAGGTATAAGGAATTTTGCCTCGTTTAGCGCAATTTAGTTTCATTCGCCATTCACCGCTCTTGAATTTAAATGTTGAAGAAAATGAAATTATGGAATGATAAATTGCAAGAAATACCGAGAATTTTTATAACTTTGCTACACTTTGTGTCTGCACTTAAAGGTAGTACTTATTGCATTTATTAAAGTTTTCAGACCACCTCAACACGTATTTAAAAATAGAAGAAAGTTGTTGTAACTTGTATATAAGAAATAATTGAAATTGCGTCTCCTATCGCTTGCACGTAGACACCGTGCACCAAGATGCACAATCTACTTCTTTCACAACAAACAGATTTCTGATCAATTTTCAAAAACTTTGTGTGAATATTTGTTGGTTAAAAAAACTCTGAAAAAATCTGTGCAGAAATATTCCAGGTATTACAAGAAAATACACATTACTGTTTAACCTACGTATATGTATCTACGTCTAACACGCGTGTGCGTATTTTCTGCTTGTTTAATATAAGTACTTAAATTTGCGTTCAGCCTGCGTTTACATATACATGATCAATCTTCATTCGAATGTATTTTCATCCATTCACCAACTGGTTACACTAGCCAGTACAATGAACGAGCCGTTACAGCTGAACAATAATTAATCCAATATCGTTGAAATTTTCATTCATGAAAAGCGCCCTCGAGGTGCTCCTAGAGACTTAGATAGTGAGAGAACCACCAACAACAAAGAAACTTATCTTTTAATGAACTGCTATCTTAGAAAAATCAAAAAAGAGCATAAATTCTAAAGCATATGAATTGAAATTAAATTGTAACTCTGTTTACCTGAAGCACTGTAAAAGGCGCGTAGCAATGAATTCTGTGGATCATACACGTTTGTTGCAACGCCTTCTTCTCCTAGACTGCAATTTTCGAGTAAGAAGTTTGCTATTAAGATAGCGACTCAAGGTCATCATGACTTCGAGATAACGAGTCCAAAGTGACCTTAAATGAGGTTCCACCGGTGCACAAAAGATAACATCAAACCTATTCGTCTTGCTCATTCTACACACCAAAAGTCGCGGACCTCACATACGAGTACTGTACTCGAGAGGAGATTCCTCTTGACAAAACGTTCTTAAGATTAATGTTTCACCTCAAGCGATTTTGAGTGAACTGTATCAGGTACTTCAAAAATTTACGTGCTGATACAGTTTAACAAAAAATGTTTGAAATTCACAATTAAAATAGGTCATGCCTCTAGATAAAACATTTTTGATGTGATGCTGGCAGCTACGTAAAAATCCTTCCTACTTCAGAACAGAATTATGTCTTGTCTATTCAATGAAAATTAAAGATGACTACCTTGCTCCTCCTGAGACGGCCGTCACTTTCATTTGAGAGAGTTCAAACCGGTGCTCATAGCCTCTACATCGAATACTTAATTTTATGGAAAGTATACCTACGCACCTACACGACGCTTAGCTAATATCTCTACCTTTTTCCATGCATTGCTTTGATGCATAATGATGACCTCTAAACTAATGTAAATGATTTATCATCATATTGGTATTTGGTTCCAGGCATCAAGATTTTATCAAGTGGAATTCGTGGGTATAAATAAAGAAGCAAACTATAAGCCCAGCTGAACTCGATGGCGTAGCTTGAGTCGGCGTAAAAAACCTCAAAGGTTTGCTAATTTGGATAAAGGATGAATGAGAGACGCTGCTTCCTTCCATAGCTGGAAAATAGGAACTCCTAGGCCGCTTTAGCGTTAAGGCTTAAAACGAAAATCGGAGTAAGCGGACCCAATAATTTACGCACCTCGTGAAGCTCTTCGAGGTTTATTAAAAGGGAAAGACAGAGAATCTCTGTTTTTCTTGCCTAAAATACGACGACTTAAAAATAATCAGATATTATTAGGGATGAGTAGATTAGCACTGAATTGAGAAAAACTTTATTAAGGTTTGTAACCTTAGGTAGAAGCCTTGTGCAGCAAAAAGTAATAACAAATGATATTCAGGTAACAACGAAAGCAATTTACTTCTAGATATCTCCTCAGGTTTTCCAATGTAATAGTTAAGTAGACATTGTGCGGCTACATTAGAACATTCATAATTACCTGTATATACAGAAATTCGCTATATATATCAGAATTCAGAATAAAAGTTAATGCTCTTCTGGCAAGTACGCCGACGTGGCTTGATTTATTACTGCTGTAATATACTAGTGAGATTGAATCAGTGGCAATCAGTAGAAACGAATGAAGCCGTAGCGGTGCTTATTATAATTAGAGCGTGTGCTGTAGGGGAATCGGTCACGTAAAAAATTAATTTTGCTTCGTTTGACAGAGCTTTATCAAAATTCTGACCAGGCTTCCGTAGGCACAAAAAATTTTCGAAAAAATTTTCAGAGGTGTTTTTTCTCTGCATTTCGTGGCAATTATAAATCTGGCGTTCATTACATTGAGGAAGAAGTCGATATTTCCATCGTAAATGCAAGTCCTTCAGTACTGTCAAAGTTTTCGCCAAACGAATTATATGTTATAGTTTTACTTTGAATTACCATGCATAAATATCATTTCACTATCATTAGTAATTATTAAATACACCTTCTTTTGTTTCATATTTTTCTGTATTTGAAATTCTATATAACTGTGAAATACACTTGGTAAAATTCTTAGTAACTTATTACAGTGACGCTTTAATGTAGAGATGCGCTATAAACCTGCTGCTCTTTCATCAAATTTTAATTTTAGGAACTTACATTTTGGGCTTATTAATGTGAATATTATTAATATTTCGTTGAGAGTATAATTGTGCGGAGTGAATAGGCCTTTTAGATTTTTTGTGTATCTCTATCTCTGAGTTTAGTGTTCTGCTTCTGTATGTACTGCCATGCTTTTTTATCTTGCTATAAATTAGTTAAATTTAACATACTGTACACATATTTTGAACATTTTACGTGTATTTTAATGTATGTTTATTTTGAAATTAAATGGAAATGGTACTGGAAAAAAATTTAAATTGGATCAGTATTTTGCACATGAAATTCAAATTAGTATCAAATTCACGCAGTATTTTTGTGAGTTTAATCACATGTACATAAATTTGATTGTCATATATTTTGTGATTAATTCTCTTTTCGTAAAATTTTATTCCTATCGATTGCATTCATGCAGCTCTCTTCAATTATATTCATGTTATTCTGTTCGTATCTTGTATATTAGTTTCCAATAAAATTCCTGACTCAAGTTTGCTCAATTCAAAAAGGTATTTCGAACTATTGAAAAATGCACACAAATCATCCGTTTTCCAAAGACCAATTTCAATCTTCATTATACAAAGCCTGTAACTTCCATATATGAACCCTATAATTTCCTTCGAAATTTTCATGGGATTTAAAAAAAAAATTATTTTATTCATTCATCTCTCCACTTTCTTCAGCTTAATCTCAAAATTGAATAAAGGTTACTTATTTCCTGTTTTAATTTCTCTATCTACATGGATTTTTTCTCCTATTTCATTTTACACGAATGAAAACTCATTAAGTATTTTTCATTTCACTAAATTTTTTCCTCTCCTCTCGGACTTAAATTTTAAACATCCCCACTCCAACGCGAAAAACTTCAAAGAATAAAATTCCAAAAATTAACCTTTCCATCACCCTAGACAATTACTTCCTCTTATCACTAAGCACAGCTCTGTTTAATAAAACGATTAAGGAATGTTTTCCTTTCAATCTTGGCTTATATGCCCCCCAAATTAAAATCGGTTTTTAGTCCGCCAAAACCAATAGCTCACTTCCCTCCTGATGATGCTCGATCCGACGTCGAAATTTGAAGCTCTTTGTTGATGAGTGAGTCAGAAGTTCTATAGAGAGAAAATTTAATTCAAACCTAAACTATGATAATGACATTCAATAATAATAATAATAATAATAATAATAATAATAATAATAATAATAATAACAAAAATAATAATATGATAACAATAATTATACAGCCCAATGAATTCTGCCGTAAATAGCAGGGCAAAGTTAATATGATTGTCTCATTGTAAAAGCTAGGTGATTCTTACCATATCCACCGCACTGTTAAGAGAAGCTACGTGGTACACAGGTAACGAGCTTGAAGTGATAAAATGTTTTTATTCTAATGGCATATGATAGTTTAATAATCTCTTCCACAGTTTTTTACTTAGACCTAAACTAAAACTAATGTGAAAATGAAATTTCAAAAACTAACTTAGCAGTGATTTCCCTATCCTTTGTAATGCAGTTCAACTGTATTGAAAATAATATTTCTCTACTGTAAGAAAATGTGAAAAACATAATCATGGTGTGAAAAACATAACTTTATTCATGATAAACTGAAGTTTTTCTTCTAGAGCCCTATTTTGAAGCTGGTCTCCCTGGGCCCTCTCTAAATGCCTTATTTTTATGATTAAACTATAAAATTAAGAGATAAATTTTCATTTTTGAAAAGCAGAGCAATCTTTTTTATTTGGCTGAGAATTTTTTTCATTCCTAACTTCCCACAAGATCGAAGACTTCGAATAATGATAACCTAAGCCGAAAACAGCATGCGATTCCTCAGAGATCTGAATTTAGTTTTAAATTATGGTGATGTAGCACTAAGCCAAGATATGTAGCATCGTTCGATACCGCTTCAAGCATTTGAACGCTGTCTATGTACACTATCACAACATTGAAGCGCGTACCTGAACAGGATGCCACTGAAGGAAAAAAGCTCGACTTCAACAGTAAATAATTTTGTGATTAGCAAACGAAGAAAGTTTAATTTCATTCATGGATTGTCTCCAAAAAAAAATTTTTAGATTATCATTTCGAACAACAGTAAAATTTTTGTATCTTTTCCTCTATGGGTTCCCATAAATGAAAAAACTCTAAAGGGGAGCTACGTTATACTCTTGAGAGGTCAAAAATGATGGATCTTTGACATTGAATGGCCTCTCAGAAGGCCTGATCTCAAACCCAGCGATTCTCCACTGTGAGAAAATCGAAACAATCAAGTGTGTTCATAACCACCTAAGTAGAAGAAGAAACAGAAATACTATTCTGGTGAGTACCATAAAAACTATACAGTATTTAGCGAAAATATTCACATTCATATCATAACTACATTGAAATTAGGACTAAGAGAAAAACAAGATAAGGAGCATAAAACAACTCGAAAAATCACCCAAATCTACAATCTTGTAATAAAAGCCACTTGAAATTGATGGAGGAAAAGATACTCAAAAAGTACAGCATGGGCTGTGTGTTTTTATTAAAGCTGTGCATTTTTATTATTAAAGCAACTCTACGTGTTGAGGTGATCTGAAATCTTCAATAAATGCAATAAATACTACCTTTAAGTACATACATAAAGTGTAGCAAAGTTATAAAAATTTTCGGTATTTTTTGTAATTTAATGGGATTGCTATGGATACAAAATATTATTATTCCATTTAAAGTTTACTATAAGTTTTCAAACCATTTATAACTTCATAAACTCACGGTTTATTATGCCTTGAAATTACTCTAATTCAATATCATGTTTAAGACGAAATATTATATCATTTTATATCATTACGAGATTTCTACCTAATTTTATTCTTATTTTACCTAGTTTTTTAGCCTCAATTGTCTATTGCTTTCGTTCAATATCATATTACTCGCCACCAGTACAACAGTTCACTGCTACTCGCAATGAAAATCCGAAACACTTTTCTGTACACAATTCAACTAACGAATCTGATATGCCTTGCTTTTTTCAGAGTCCTTTTGAAGTCAAATATTTTTGTTTACATCCTGTGAATGTATTGTAAGATTTCTTGCTAATAAACTATATGAATGTTTACTTTTAAAATTTAATTACCCAGACGAACACTTGAACATTAATCTGCAGTCTGAAAATTAGTCATGGAATATTTTAGGAGTGTTTGCTATCTGAGGTTCGTCCGGAATGATCACACATTTGAATTGATTAGTTCAGACAGATATCCTAAGAAATAAATATCCGGATTATTTTATGCGTGAACTATTCGCTTCTTAAATTGAAAAAAAAAATTCAAGTACGCTTGTGAGTGAATATAGGTTATAAAATCAACAGTACTGTGGAATTTAAAGTCTTATTTCCTGTTTATTAAGAAGTAACGAAAAAAACTGAACTAACTTTACTGTCACTGCAAGCATACCCAAAGATAGTTGTTGTGATTTTAAAACTCCCTGAGCCCACATCATTTAGCTCTTTTTTGTATTACTGCACTGTTCTAATTACATGCAACAGTGTGACAATTACTTGGACCCATGAATTTAATCGTACAAGTCACATTGAATACCATACTTTGGGAGCACGCTTTTTCTATCGCACTCTTGCGCTCCTAGCTCCGGCACGATAATTAATGAAAAGTCTGAAATAATGACAGTCCTAAGTGCCCTATCTGCAGCTTCCCAAGGCCGTCAGCTGATAAGTAATCTCAGATATTTGTTATCAATCAGCCGGTAACTTGAATAATAATACTAATACGAAATTAGAGTGAGGAAAATCTACGGCCTCAGTATCTGCTGGGAAGCAAATAAAGTAACGCTTCGTTTTGTAACAGTCGTGTTCGCATGCCAGGTGAGCGAGTACATTGAAACGGCCAAGTTAGTAGGTGCTTACGATATCAAAAAGATATTGTCAATTACATAGGAACATAGAATGTTGTTTTTACCACTAAAATGTGTGTTAATTATTCAAATATGATCACGCAACCGCAGGCTTACGTAACTGTACTGCGGAGTTTGGATAAAAGTTCTTATGGATAAAAATTTGAACAGCCGTCTCCAATTAATGCACGTCTAGTGATAGCTCTTATTCTTATAGGCTCGTTTTTGGATTTCATCTGAGGATTAATGTTGGCAAAAAATTATTTACTGTTGAGGTACAAGACCCTAAAAACTGAGAGTCAATATTATTTACCCTCATGTATATAAAAAATTCCCTTAATAAAATGAGCTCTCGATAAGGCGAGTCATTTTGGACGCGCTGTTATTAATCATAGAATATTCTGTGCACAGGAGTAGAGTCTTTTACTTCATGTTAGCTTTCATATAAATATCGCCGTCACTACTACGAAGTTTATGTGAAAATAGCGCCGTCATCACGACGAACCTACGTTGCAAGTGTGTAACCAGCGTTGGTCTTTTTATGATGAATTAAGTTTTCGATGCGTTAAAGTTAGGTAACCACAATTATTAAATAGAATGCGTATTATTTTAAAATTACGGCTATGTAATGTTTAATAACACCGATGTTGAAGTAGTGGTAAAATATTATAATTTCCTCAAGAAGGGCGAGTATTATAAGGATTGGGATATCACCGGCAATGCATGTTCAGTACAGTAGGAGCAGAACGATAATGGTACGGATTGTATTAAAGTAAAAACCAACGGAAAGTTGAAGCATTACTCTCCTAAGAAAATCACCGTACTGTAGAGTAATTCAGTCAAACAATAGTGTGAAAAGATTTGAAAAAATTTCAATAATGTTTAAGCTCAAATTATGAGCTGCTTGCTTCAGGTTTGCCATGATTAGTATGTTTTTTTCTACGGGGTTGCACTGTGGGACCACTCTTTCTATTAAATTGCGCTTCGATTTCAGTCAACACTTCGTTAGAATATGAGCTGCTTTCTTTTCTTAATTATAGAAAATAATGGAGACGACGGTTGAACGAGGTTAGAACATGAACTCTGCTATAGTCATTCATCTTGTACATCACTCGCTTGCTTCGTTTCCTTAAGTTGAGATGCTGGAAACCTATTTTGGAAAGAAAACACGATTTTAATGTTGGAATTATCAAAAACGTGAATGATAATCTAAGGTAAGTTTCATATCGTCGACCGTTCCTCATTATCCTACAAATAGAATTTAAATGGAAATAACACGGCTAGTAATTTGACAATAGTGCAAGTGTGAGCTTCGTTACACACTTCTGACATTGCGCAGTGCATATCAACACCTAATATAACGATATGTTTGCACTCGTGATTATATATAGCAAATAAAAGTACCACTCAGACAACTAGCTCGAAAAAACTGAAATCACTCAACTGATAGGCATAAAAGTTGTGAGAACAAAAAGGATAAGTGCGCAGCGTTCGAAGCTTGGGAGGCTCCATCTTTGTTGACAAAGGTTTTGCCATCATATATGACGATTTTCCCTCACAATGAATTAAAGGCCCCGATAATATTAGCAGTGTTTGACAACCGAACCTATATTGAGTTTTTGTCATAATTTCATACACACTGTTCAACAGTGTGGTACGAGTTCTGGTAGGGATTTTTGATTATTTTAATGTGAATATCACTAAAAAATTCCCAATATGGAAAAATGTTTCATGTACGTTTCCAACAAAAATATGCTGTATGATTTGTAGAAGTTTGTTATTGCTTAAAAGCTGGTTTCTGTTCCAGATTTCATTGGTTATTAGGTTGTCTCTATTTTCTATGTTTTCACTGCTATTTTAACAAATACAGCTCTACACATGGCACCAGGTAAGGTTTTAGAATCATACAGACGAGGCTCTGCTCCAGGCTGTTGCCGCAGTGAAGGCAAAAATTCTTTCATTAAGGAGACCGCCCTCTCAAAACGTGACCAAATTTGTCATAGTGGTATACAGGTGGTCCTATTGCAACTAGGTGAACGAAAATGCTTACCGATATGTTAAATCAAATTCTAAATACTTGCTTCTATACAAAATTTCGATGTTCGAGCTATAACTTTTTTCCTATCGTGAAAATCGAAAATATAGATGCAAATGTGTTCAAAATTCAAATTTACTAATCTGTATGCACTCGTTTACCTAGCTGCAATAGGACCACCTGTGAACAACCATGACAAATTTAGTCAAGTTTGGGGTGGGAGGTCCCCTCAAGAGCTGAAAGTACGGCCACAACAAAATATGGTGTCTCCCATACAACTCTTTAGGATAGTCTCTGGGCTTTATACTCCTGTTAAGCATCAACAAGGTCCCTAGTTTAGTTATAAAGAGCGTAGAGATGTGCAGGCATGAGGGCAAGTGAGAGCATGGGTCGGTGAAGGTGAGGGTACGTGAAAAGAAGACACAAAATATCAAGATAAGAATCCTCAAGTTCAAATGTACTTTTTGTTCTAAAAAGGATACTTTATTCCAAACAACTATGATACATATCATGTTGAATATTGGTTTTTCAAATGCTTTAAAACTAACACCAGAACGCATGACGGTTTCCCCCGGTCAAGCCGGTACTCATTTCATATACCTGGTTAGAGTGGGGTTTTGTGCTTGAGTTTTCCCTTATACCCTACGGGGAAAGTCGCCTCACAGCACTGAGATTCGAGCTCTTGACTCCTATAGATAGTAAGCTTCACGGAAGAGCGCAGTTTTAACCACTCGGCTACGGCAAGCAATGAAGAAAGTACTGAAGATATGAGCTGTTCTATGTTCCTATACCGAGTATTGTCTTGGGAAGCCTTCAAAAGGATTACATCTGTTTTAATGGTTAATTTTCTACTTTCTCCTTATTTTAGAACATTTGAAGTTATGAAAGTTTAACTCATACAGTCTTTATGTATCGGAAATCTCGTAACCAGAGGAAAGTATATCACAGATATTTTTTTCTAGTAACTTTAGTAACGTGAAAGTAAAGTTCTGGAAATTTTCGGTCTTTTATCTGCAGGACGATGTCGACGATAAGCGGAGTCATCGCCGTGGTGGTGCTGATGGCAGTGATACATCAAGGCGTGCAGGGCGATTTGGGTCCTCCAGAAAGATCGTACGACATCCTCATGCTGCTGCCAAGCTGCTCCAGGAGCCATCGCAACGTCTTCTTGCCCCTCGCATCGGCGCTTGCGGCGCGGGGACATAAGGTGAGGGGAACAGGAGCTGGCTGCTGGAGTGTATTGTGTGATGGGAACCCGTCCGCTGAATTATTGAGTAGAGGACAAATGGTTGACCACTGAAATATGCTTAAAAATATATCTGCAGTGTAGGCACCGAAATGTCGATGAATGAAATTTAAAATTTGATGGATGAGATTTACAGTCGTTTTTTTGTGCTCTGTTCATGGTAGAGAACAATACGTTGATGGTTAAAGGGGATCTAAAATTGAAATTATCTCACAGCGCATGAACTTAACGTGTCAGTTTTGAGTAGAAGGCACCAAATGGATGGTTAGAATACTTTGTGTATGATAATTCGCATATTCTGAGTACTGTGGGCATCATCTATCATTAATTATTTCCTGTGATGCTAACATCGTTATTTTTCTGTCGAGAAGACAAGAAACGAATCAATCAGTAAAGCTGAGACTGATAAATATAATTAGCTATTTCAATTAGTAGAGTGAAACGACCACTACAAGAAAAAAAGATTTTAGAAATTATTATATTGAACATCAGTGTGAGTTCTTGGAATCTAGCATTGCGTAAATTGTATCTTAAATGAAGAAATACAATGTTTACTAACAAATGAATCCTAGCAATTTATGAAAAATATTCTTGTAGAGAATATAATATGCTCAAAGTAATATACCACACGTACTGATCTACAACACTCTACACAAATTTTAAATATTCTGAATTCCTGAATTATTTTTTCTGCAGGTGACAATGCTGAACATGTTACCACCACCTGACGACAACCCTAACATCACCTACATCGATCACGGCTTGCGTTACTTCGATTCCAGTGATCAGAACATGTTTGAGGCAGTCGAGGACGAAGCCAAGTTGTTTGAGGACTTGCCCACAGTATTTAGCGCCATAGCAAGAGAACTGTACGACGTGCCTGCAGTGAAGGAGCTCTACAACAGGAGGGACCAGTTCGACCTTATGATCGTTCATTCTCTTTTTAACGAGGTATGTGGCCAGGACTGTTTGCCTAGTTTTGGAGAATTTTCTTAGGGTCAAAAATGAGAAGTTGTGGAGTAAAATACAGAAATGCAACGATTTAAAACTCGGTTCTAGTGGTAAGGGCAAGCACCTAATCGCAAAATGCAGTAAGGTTCAAATGGCTCTCACTTTCAATACCATATACGAATGAACACGTTTCTTTAATCGGCAAAAATTTTATATATGTGAGAAGCTAAATTAGGAGTATTTCTTTGTAGGTATTTCTTCTTCAGCGTAAATTTAACCTCAGTTTCTGAAAATCGGCGTTGAATATGAGCCGCATGAGTTTTTGAACTGTTTTGTACAGCACATCTTATTTTATTTTCTCCGCCTTTATTTTTTTTACTGCGTAATTTTGACAGAGAAAGGACGTATCATTCAACTGAATTTACTATGATGGACAGAATCGATACTTATAACTCAAAAATTAGGTTATACATTCACAGGACGGTTGTTAAGAATTAAAATTTATTAGTGGAACTAAATTAGAACCAAATATTTCGATGCGAGGTGATCAAAAAATTTTGTTCAGTTGAAATGAATTGCCTTAAAAACGATGTACTACTAATCAAGTATTGAAAATAAGAAGCATCAAATTCTGAACATGAAAATCAAAACAACCATATATTTACAAAATTGCATTTATTATTCATTCATATTTGAAATATAATACATTGCCCAATCAAATTAAATTACTCAGAGGCACTGCTATTCAAATATCTGAATATGACTCAAATTGGGGATGATAAAAGAATTACCTTGCAAGTGATCAAATAGTTACCTCGAAGAAGGCAAAATGGTTACATTGAGGATGATTAATCTTGGCCAAAACCTGAAGTATGATTGAATTTAGTAATCCACGTGAAGATGATAAAGATGACGATACCCGTCTTTATTTACGTTGATCATGGTTAAAATTTTGCTAACTAAATAAATTATAAGAAAGTGTTCCCACTGATAGAGACCTACTTTGAAAACCTGATTAATGAAGTACCGAACAATCGAGTCGATAATGACCTACTCTGATAATTAAATTCAAAACAAAGAAGCATGGAGCGACCTTGAATATGTTTCAAGTTGGTAGTACATCTGAAGATGAATACCCTTGTTAATTACCATGGTTACCTTGGATTACCTTAGATTGGCCTTGAATTAGTTCTCATTATAGGGAAAGTGTGGCTCAGACTGAAAGTCAAGTAATAAATTATTAAAAGAGGACAGCAACCTAGAACTGTTTCGTGAACATAGGTAAAAAAAGTTAATTAAACTTTCAAGTTTCCTGAAGAAAAGAAATACATTAATTCCGTATGTGAACTCGTTAAAATGTGATAATAGATATGTACAAAATGCTCCGTTCTTGAGTTCGTGTCCTGCATGCCGCCTGCCCCAGTCACGCTCAGGCCCCCAGAGTTGAGTTAGTTTTGTTCTTCGTGCTGTTTGCTCCCTAGCGCAAGATTAATAGGAAAATATATACTCTGACATACTTAATTATAAGAAACCACAGTATAAACAGGTTCAATTTTTTTCCGTTTGCAATAACAAATCTCTAGAATCAGCGGTTGCCTGCTTTAGCCAACGATAAATAGCAATGTTTCGTCGATTAAGGGCAAAATAGCATTATTTATGACTAAACTTGAATACAAAGAAATTTTACCTCAGAAAAATTAAGCTAGAAAAATCAGCGCAACTTAGACTCATGATATCATTTAACTAATTATTGTAATGAAAATATTTTATTCAAACGGATAACGTAGCTTGGAAACCATTTAAACAAATCAAAGCACCTGTCAATGAGTTGCACGATAAAACCAATATATACGTGTGTATATCAATAGTGTATAATATATTAGTCCGAACACAAAACTACACCTAAAACCACCCATAAAGTACATCGAAAATGTTACCAAAGAAAATAAAATTAGAGATGTATCATGACGTGCTAACGTACCGCACTGCTAAGAAATCAGTAACCGAAATTGAAAACAATATGTGAGGCAGTTTGAAATTAAGTTCACACCAGTATCTAAAACATAGAAGTACAACCAACAATCAAACAACAGTTTACTCTATGGCAGGCTACGTGCGCATAATGATCACCCAAGGATATAACTTGTTACGCGTGTAATGCAAGGATTTTCTAACTTAGCTGGTATCAAATGTGTCGCAAAGACTTTCAAATTTTATTTGTACCGTATGCATTGTTTAAATAGTTTAAACAATAACGAACATCATCCACTCTATACCAGGCAGCATTCCCCTTCGTTCACGAAAAACCGTACATTACGGTGAGCACAACTGGTATCAAGGCGGACCAGAGCGCCCTGATGGGCAATGTGCTCAACCCCGCCTATGTGCCCAACTTCATTCAGGAGTATTCTCGGCCCTATTCCATGTGGCACCGCTTCTTGAACTTGTACTTGACCATAACAGTACCGCCGGTGTGGAAGGCAGCCATTCTGACCCCCGCTCAAAACGAGGTGGGTTTACATTAGTTCCGACTAGCAGCTAGGGATATTTATTCCATAACATGTTACGAGTGAATTATGATCACCTACAGATATAACTTGTTAGGTATGTATCACGAGGACTTACGTATTTAACTTGTATCATATGTGTCGTAAAACTTTCAAATTTAACTTGTAACGAGTGCATCGCAACGACTTGCAAATTTAACCTGCAACATTTGTATCGTTGGGATTTAGGAATTTAACATGAGACATTTGCACCGTATGGAGTGTTGAATATAACTTGTAACGTGTGCATAGAAATGACTTACGAGTATAACTTCTTACGAATGTATCGTGATGAATTCATTATCGTTGTCGATCACGAAATTTGGCTTGTGATGCTAGCCAATTTCACCCAAAGTAATTTCCGTATATATAATGTTTGTTAATCTCATCTAACCGCTGGGGCCTGGTGATATGAAACAAAAACGGCACTCGTGACACGAAAATGGACTCCAATACTCCGAAAAACTGGGGACAATAGCGAACTATTAAACTTTATTGTGCCCTAACGACTAATTCAGGATTTGTAACTAGATTTTCGTTGTATGTTAGATGTGCTGCATAAACTTTAAACACTTCAATTGCTGAGAGGTGAATTGAGATTTAAAATTCAAAACCAATTAAGCTAAATTTCAATATTCAAGAGATAAAAAAGTAATTGTGACCACCGATAGCTAATGTAGTATATAGAACAATCACCTCAATTAAAATGAATTTTCATGTAAAATTAGAGTCGTTTATTAACAAAATTTTGCATCACATTTTACAATTTTTTCCTCGAAACTTTGTCCAGATTTCGAAGCGTTTTCCTAACCTGCCGAGCATAGATGACCTCATAAAGAACGAAAGTCTGACGCTACTCAACACACATCACTCCATCGGTATGCCCGTGCCGCTCCTGCCCAACCAAGTCGAAGTTGGTGGCATGCACCTCAGGCCTGCCAAGCCTCTGCCTAAGGTGAGCAAATCTTAACTCTGTCTTTGTAATCATGATTGTTGTGTTATATTTTTTCTGTATTAGTACTTATAGCGCGATTCTTAGGGAATCTTACTTTCAAAATAAAAAGAAGAACCAACATTATAGAGAACATTTATTCAAATAAACGTTTTGGAATATAATTACTCCATCTTCAGTTCTAAAAGAAATAAAATGTTTTTACTGTCATGAAAATTATATTTAAAGCCCGAATAAAAATAGAGAGCAAAAACGACAAAAAGATTAAGTTTTAACGATTAAACCATATGCATGCTCGCAGACAATACACCCAGTACATACAGCCGTATACAACCATACATACACAATCACACTTACACAATTTTATGAGTATACGAGGCCTGTCTAAAAAGTATCCGACCTTTGGCCAGAAAAAATATTTCGAATACCTGTCGGAGTTGGGACCCTAATCCCCTTCAAAGTATGCCCCTTGTGCTTGCACACACTTAGCCCACCGATCCTTCCACTGCTGGAAACACCTCTGGTAGTTTTTTTTTAGAATGGTGTTCAGCTCCATCGTCGCATTGCCTGTTTGACTCCTTCGATGCTGACTGTTTTCTTTGATGTCCGTGGAATTGTGCATCACGAATACGCACCGGAAGGACAAACAGTGACAAAGGAGTACTATCAGGATGTTCTCCGGCGACTTCGTGATGCAGTTCGGCGCAAAAGACCAGACATGTGGACTGCGAACAACTGGCACTTGCATCACGACAACGCGCCCGCACATTCATCCCATTTGATCCGCAATTTCTTGGCCAAACATGGAATTACGACCGTTCGCCAACCTCCCTACTCTCCAGACCTGGCTCCTTGCGACTTCTGGTTGTTTCCAAAATTGAAGACACCACTGAAAGGATCCCGTTTTGAGAGTAGAGAAGAGATAATGCGGAACGCGACGACAGAGCTGAACACCATTCCAAAAGAAGACTTCCAGAGGTGTTTCCGGCAGTGGAAGGATCGGTGGGCTAAGTGTGTGGAAGCACAAGGAGCCTACTTTGAAGGGGATTAGGGTCCCAACCCCGTCAGGTTGTTGAAGTATTTTTTCTGGCCAAAGGTCGGATACTTTTTCGACAGGCCTCGTCCACACACATAAGTACACTAGCATACCTCAAGTTGAGAAATAAGGGCCATAAATAATTGAATCCTACTGAAATCGTTATTTTAAGATGATTTTTTCGTGCAGATGAAGAGATTCTAGAATACGAAGGCCTTGCATAGGATAGAAAAATGTGATATTTTGAACAAATGATTGGAACAATTGCGACGGTTTCTAATGGCGTACTTGGGGGAGTCAGGCAAATTAGCTACCAGTTGTATGGGAAAATCCTGATTATTGGCTGTAGCTGGAAAATAATTGGAGGGTAGTACACCCAACGTACGATTGCTGGTGTCAATCACAAACATGCACATATACTCAGCAACTTTCCAGGCACTCATCCTGTCGCTCTTTCCAGATAAAAAAACGCGATCGTAAAGGTGTTCTTATGATAAACGAGTACGTCAACCGCAGTGAAAATGGTTTCAAAATTTTATAAAAGCTCTTTTTGAAAATTATTGTTTAAATAACCTAGAAACGGAAGGCCAATGAATATTTTTTGTTTCGGCACAATCAAAGTAACCGGAGGAGGGGAAAGTTTTTCACGAGAAATTTCCTGATTATTTGATTAAAATCAGACATTTCGGATAAAAGCAACCGGCAAAATATATCTCCAGGTGTTCTAATTCATTGTGTAATATTTGACACGTGCTTGAAATGTAATAGGCTTTATGTAACAAAGGTTTACACACCAATTAATATAATGTTTGTGGACGCAGCAAAAATAATTTCTACAAAGACCGATAAATGAGGGCTTCCCATAAACTGAGGATATGAACTTAGAATATGATTTCCTTACCACGACATCTAAAAAGGTATTTCACCCTTCTGCCCACATTTCATTGTTAATTAAATGTTGGGGTTTAATGTTTAATTTTGTTGCTTGATCCTAGGACCTGAATAATAGAAAAGTATCATCCAAGAACCGTCTATAGAAAACAGGTTTATATTCAGGCCAGCAGGAATCTTGAAATTTTTTTCTGAATAAGCCAAAAACATATTATCAATAACAGGGGACAGATTAGAGCCCATGGCTAGTCCATCTAGTTTCAATCTCGTCTATCCATCAAGGTCCATGGCTAGTCCATGAGGAACTACCTGTAAAATGATTTACCTTGCAGGACATTGAAGATTTCTTGTCAGGCAAGACACCCGTTGTGTACATGAGCTTGGGTTCCATCGCCCGTAGCAGCTCGATGCCACCAGAGTACATGGAGGTGATCCTCACAACGTTCTCTAAATTACCTTATAAAGTTCTCTGGAAATACGAAGAAGAGCTGGACACCATCAGTCAAAACGTGTTCCTCAAGAAGTGGATGCCACAGCAGGATGTCTTGGGTAAAAATGAAATTACATGTTGTGGTACTCTAGACCAAAGGGGTATGAGTGATGCTATCTCAGTTACCTCTTCAGAAATTAGTCACCTGAATATTCGACTAGACGTCCGAAAAGAATACGTGAAGCGTGGATTGAAAGAATATCTGTTCTTAGGAATACCATTCACCTTTCGAAAACCAGACAATAGAAGTCTATTTTCTATCAGATTCAAATTTTATGGAGAGATAAAATGAGCTTCTTAAAAAATCAGTATTTGCTTTGATTTTGCTCATGTTTCAGCTCACCCGAACGTCAAAGTGTTCATCTCTCACTGTGGTCTGCTCGGGTCTCAGGAGGCAATTTATCACCGCACGCCAATTCTCGGCCTTCCGCTCTTCGGCGACCAGAAAAGAAATGCGAAGACCTGGGAAAATGCTGGAATTGGACTCCCTCTGAGCTGGAAAAGCCTAACGGTTGAGTTATTGACCTCAACTATAAATGAGCTCATCAACAATCCAAAGTAAGAAATACTTACTGATCCCTTTGCAAATAGAAGAGTTTAAGCGTTTTATTTACAGTAGCTTTTGGAATATTCTACACCCTCTGTAATGAAGCTTTTTCTTCCATCGTCAAACGGTTTGTACCCTGTTGGTTTACTTTACCTATTAGGAATAACAACATGAGTATGACGGAAATCATTCTTAGTAAATTATAAATTACTAATCTGATGAATCTAAACCAAAGTGCAAGTCTATAGAGCCTCTGAATGTTTATGGTCCACATGGGCATGCGTTCCCTGACTCACATTATTCTGTAAATATTTGCAGGTACCAAGAAAACATTGACAGAATGTCATCTCATTTCCGCGATCAGCCCATGAGCCCAGTCGATACGGCCGTGTTCTGGACAGAGTACGTCATTAGACATCGCGGTGCCCTGCACCTCCAGTCGCCAGCCAAAAACCTCAGCTGGGTGGAGTTCCTTTACTTGGACCTTATCGCACTGGTGCACCTTGCGGTCTTTGTGCTCTACAAGCTGGTTAAAAAGGCGGCGTCCTTCTGCAGGACACGTAAAGGCAAAGCCGTTTCGAAAGGCAAAAAGAAGAAAGAATAGTGGATTAAAAGAGTGTGGAGTGAGATTTGGTACTCTTAAACTCGGTTTTTATCATGATATTTTTGGTTACGTTGGCTCCTTTTTATTCTAAAAAAAAGAATGTTCACATTCTTTTTAATTTTACTTTGATTCTTTCAAAGTGACGGGACCTTATTGGAACTTATGAGAAAATGGTTAGCAGTTTTTTGTCGTTTGAAATGCGGAGCGCAATAAATGTTTTAAGAGTCTTTAGCTTCTCACATTTTGTGTGATATGCAAAGTATTTTTATGAATAAAATGAAATAAAATACCCACCTGCAGCTCAATTATTACTTCCCAAAATTAATAGCATAGTCTATGAAAGTATTATGGACTATGTAAGACGGTGTATTTAATCCGATGAATTGAATGGGTTGGGTAACTTTGAAAATATTGAATTTATTTTGTAATTTTTGTGAGAAAAAAATAGTTTCAAAGTTTGCTGAATGATACAGAGAATAAAGGTGCTACACTTTGAAGGTACGAAGCAGATATGAGAATATATTAGAAAAGCAATGGTAAATATATTTGTATATTGAAATCTTCTAAGGGCCGGGAATAAATAATTACTGCTTTGATTACATCACATTCTATATTACGTCATCTTTTTACACTGAAAACATTGTTATTTTACATTCACAATTCCTGGATAAAAACGGTTTCTTATTTTTGTTTTTATCAATAAAACTTGCATGATAGCAGGTTGTTTTAGTTTCTAAGGATCGATCCACATGGTACAAGTTAAGAACATTATCCGAATTTTGGTCGTTTACAAATAGCATGGATCAATGTAGAAGACACGACGTAAAAATGTTGGAAATTTTGATGTTACTCTGCGGAACTAGAGCTATTTCCTCACTTCTTCGCAGCGAGCAACTAAATATTAATGAAGGCATCTACGGATGCCTTATTTCCAATTCAAGCCTGATACATATCACCTTGTACATTGGATTTTCAAATGCCTTATGACTAACACCAGGACGCCATGACGTTTTCCCCCGGTCACGACCGGTACCGATTTCAGACACCTGGGTAGAGTGGGGTATTGTGCATGGATTTTTTCTCCTATACCCAACAGAGAAAATCGTTAACAAGTCCGGGACTCGAACCCTCGTTTGCCCGCACGGAGGCGGGTCCGAAAGCCTCACGGCTATGACGAGCACGTTCAAGTAAAAAAGTTCAAGAGTAACAGTCCTCAAAAAGAATACGTGTTGAATATTGAGTCAAATGTACATGAACAATGCTAGTGCCGAGTTAATAGTTAATTTTGGGATTTCGAAAAACCTCTGACGTGAAGGTGTTTTTCCTGAAACGATATTTATCGGACACACCTTCCTGGTATTCTACACATTCCTTTCACTTGAGTACTATGTTTCAAAACTCAATGGCAACTCCGTAGGAGGTCAACTAAATACTCTACCTAAAGACTTCTACCACAATCCTCTGCATGTACGCCCAAGAAATTGGGTATGAACATGAGCTCGATAGATTAGCAGCTGTTCATGGGATTCAATGGCGTAGTTTATTGAAGACTTTGAATTTCTTTGTGATCTGAGACACTCTATAGATGCTCGCCACTTCTTACTTCCCGATGAAATCTGGTGCCAAGAGTTGTTGAAATTTAGGAATCGTCTTCTGTTATTATCGCTGATTATTTTCCCATGCTATTTTCAGGAGTTTTAATGGAAATTAATTCATTTTTTCCTCTCGACTACTACTGTCTTACCCTTAATGTCCATATATAGCCACTGAATCAAATAGTGTCACAATATCTCTGCAACAGATAAGATCCCTCTGCTCAATCGATTCTGAACCTTGTTGGTCTTATTCTTCAAGAACGCATTTCAAAATGTCTACCAAACTCGAAGTGTCACGCAAAAGTGAAACTAATCCAGGAGTCTGTCCCCTGCGAGCAGACATGCTCGATTCACCACTAGTCTTCCAAAAGAAATAATTTAATAGATTTTTAAATCACCAGATTCAGATATTTTCTTCACGACCACCTGTCTGCAAAGCTCTCTGTTGAGATTGAACTATCAAGCAAACCAATTCGCGGACTATTAACTTCGAATTGATTATGCAGGTTTAATCGACGTCCAGTTTACTAAATTAACTAGCACTTTGAGGTCTGGAGACCGAGCCACCGTAGCGCCAAACTCAATCTGATAGATGCATCAAATCGATTTGCCTAGAACGGTGATTTCCAAAGCGTCGGACTCAGCGGCGTTTCTTCCAGACGAACTGGACACTAAACTTACACAGATGGTGTAGATCCCAATCGTTTCTAATCGTCCTGAAAGCGGAGTACGGTTCCCAGCACTGCGACTGTGACGTAAAAAATAATGTTATATCAACGTTACTATTCTGTCTCACCCGTGTAATTTAAAGAACACCATTTTCTACCACTAATGAGAGCCCCCCATAAACTGTTCGGAAATGCATTAGAATTAAACAGCAACATAGAATCAAAAGAATTTGCAACGTTATTCCTGCAATGTACTAAAGTTTTTTAATTTACTTATATCAATAAGCAGAGATTTCATATGAAAACATAGTGTTCTTACACAGAATTTTATCCTCTACAATCTAAAATTCATTACGAATTTTTACGCCGAAGTGTGAGTTTCTTTTTTCGTGAATATGCGATTTGCAACACGTAGTTTGTAGTAATAAATTTAGAGCCCGTAACCTGCAGTACGTAATTTGCTGCTCGAAATTTGCGCCCCGTAACTAACAGCAAGGAATTTACAGAATGCACTCTGCAACACGCAGTTTGCGGTGTGGCGTGTCGTGTTGCTTAGACTTTAGTTTTGTTCCAACTCATAATTTCATCATTCACTTTTGAAATATTTTCATTGCGCAACGAGACACCAAACAATTCGCGCAACTTGTTGACTGCTGCATCAAGTGACTGCCACAGCAGATGGCTGAAGCATCAAATGACTGGAGCACCAAATGACTGTGTATCGAATAATATATAGATTGATCATTTTAAAAAAATTTTAATCAAGTTTTTTCGTTTAACGCTCATTAATGTTATTTTTGTGTAATATCGTAAGGTAATAAGACTCTCAATGAGAAATGTGCATGTGAGAAATGTGCATCAGAAATGTGCATTTGTACCGATGTGGTGTGGTTGTGTTCAAGAGTGTGTGTGCTGCTTGTGTGGTGCTTAGGCTCTGAGAGGGTGTTCGTGAACGACAGCCCGAACAACAGGTGTCCAAGAGGTTGATGGAGAGCATATCCTCTCAGGCATAACAGACACAGTTTTGAGGCTAGAATTTGTCCTACAAGCCTTGGGAAAACTTAATACACACGTAGAGGGTTGTTGAGACGCTTGCTTGTTTAGCTAGCGATTGGGATACTTCGGACTAGGAAACATAAATCGAGGATAAGAAAATACAAAGGAAAATGTTGGGAGAGGAATGGTTTTCTAAAATGAGGCCAAGATTCTGAGAGGCGGAGAAAACACCAGGTTAGGCCGATTAGAAAACGTGTAGGTTAAGGTGGGTAGGTACTACACAGTCGTGCGTTGGGAACATAGTTCAGTTGTGTTCGATATTCCGTCGTGAGTGTAACGGTGAAACGTACAAGATAAGTAGAAGTAATTTTAAGAAAACATAAATTAGGGTGTCATTATTGAGGGTAGTTAACGCCACGTCTTAGCATACTAAAACAATGTTGGTTTTGTTCTCGTTCAGAGATAGACTAAATAAAAAACCAAGAGCATGACTGCCCAAGCAAGGCTAAATGATATATGGTAGTACTCGACTGGGAGGGTAAGCTTGTAAACGAAATTTATAGTACTAGGAAATGATGGAATCAATTAAAAAAAATTAATTAATGGGATTTGCAAAACAACGTAGGAAATATGAGCAGACAAATTTTGCGGTAGAATATCAGTCGCTTTTATTCAACTTTCCAGATGAAGGGATACAAATCCAAGGGCTAGTCGGAAGGTGGCAGAGTGATTGTTCAAGCGTCAACCAACGCTTTAGTGATGAAATAACACCCCAGAGAAATTGCTCTGAATCATGAACTGAGGTCTTGTTATGATGAGCTCTATAAGTGTCGTCATGCGGAACGCTGTTAATGAAGTGCGGTGTCTAGAGAGTATAGTGTAGTATGCCTGGTTCATGTGTGCATCTTCGCGTAATTGCCCATTGTAGTATGTGGGGTTATAATGCTGATATCCATTATTAATGTTTGATCTTGATAGCTGAGAGGTATTTACCGTTCAATTTTCATTTATGTACCAATTTTGTAAGGAGTTGTTGGGTAGAATTTAGAATACCGTAATCCAATGAAAAGAACAAAAAATACAACTCAATAAAACCTAATAAAACAGAATACAGCCCCCAGACAACAGTTGGGTTCGTTTTTTTTAACCCTAGATTTAAATTGAACTTCCCACGTAGCAATGGTGTGCTTATTGTCAGTAACGAAGGAAATTAGAATTAAGTCTTAGGAAATAATTAATGAACCTCCTGAAAAGCTGATGGGAGTAGTGCTCTAGAGTTTTCGAAATACCTAACCTAAATTTTTTCACTTTTTTAAATATTCATCATTTTCCCATTTGTTCGCTATTGTTTGAACTGTTCAAATCATTGAAAAAAATTCCCCGGAATCTTTTT